>CM068372.1:125054760-127554564 GCA_034769895.1 Magicicada septendecula
ATAATTAAAACTTTATTTATTTATTTGTTCACAATTTCAGAGTGAATAAATTTATATCTTCTACAAAGTTACGGTTAATTAATTATCAGCAGAGTATACACTACATTTTACACAAAAGCAGCAGAGTGGCGCATCTTATGACGTCTCTCCTGCAAAGACATTATAACATCGGAACCAGTTCAATTGTTCGCTGTTAATTAAACTAGCTGCCGTAGTTAGTAAAATTTACTTACCAACAAATTATGACAATGTATATATCAGGATTAGTCAAGGGTTACATAAATTTATTCACTCTCTGGGTATTAGCGAAAACATCTCTTTATTCTTGTATTTTAACTAAGTATAAAAGTAATAGCTTTAATGGTCATCCTTTAATTTTTTACTTACTTTACTTTACTTTTAAAAGAAAAATTCTTATAAATTCTGCGTTAAATATTCTTTAAATTTTTATTCTTTTTACTCTTTTTTATCTCAAAATCATTCAGCTATGTATTATTTCAAGTACCACGGATCCGGGTCTTAACTTTGCAATATTCTAATATATCACAACATCATCCAAACTATTTGAAGAATAGTCGGTGTAATTTTCAGAATTACTTCACCTTTAACATCATCAGGTTATTACTATATCACTACAGAAATTACAAACATTTATATGCTAACCTTTAAGTTATCTAAAAGTCTTTACAAGAAACTTTACTGTTCTTTTTGTTTCGGTTTAAAAAAAAAAAAAGTTATGCACAAATGTTATGATTTAATATCACCTGAATAGAACGTGAGTTTGCTGTGGGTGTTCGTGATGGTCTTCTTCAGTAGGTCTTCTTGGGTGTAGTTCGTTGTTCCTCTGGATCCTCCATTTAGTTGATTGTTTCCGAATTGTAGTCTAGGTCATGACGATTGGATTCTGCTACTTGAAGTACATAGGGTTGTTGTTGTAACTTTCTTCTTCTGGAGTTCGTTGTTCACATTTTACATTTTAATTGTTCTTATTTTAGCAGCACTGATGTTTACTTTAATTTGGTAAGGAACATATCTTACCACTTACTGTTTGTAAAGAGATGTGTCGGCTAAGTTTTTTTTTTATATATTACCAATATTTGCTCCACGCACTACATTACTCATTTTTTTAGTTATTTTCCAACGCTACATTGGATTAAATCAAATATAACAACTAACGTCTGGTTGTATCGTTGTTTAGCGGTATACACCTAAGTGTAACTTTACAACACATTTTTGACCTGCTTACATGTCGAAGTTTCTCCGGCGACTGGGTTTGTTTAGCGGCAGGGAGTCTGTAAGCTGGCGCGGTTTACGCGCTGAGAAAAGTAGTTCGTTCATTTAGTATTATTAATTGTTCATTAATTAACTAGTAATAAATTATGCTACCTTTTTGTTATGAGTTAGATATCTCCTTTATTATTAATGTCTTTTATTTAATTAACAGAATTATTAGTTTTCGCTTAATAACATTGTACTTTGCGTGTTCGTATTGGACAATTTGCACGTTGATACAGGAATCTAGGTACAGATAAGGGGTGGATAATACTCTCACTTGTTATAAGAACAAAAATTTAATTTGTGCTATTTAAATAATTTTTAAATCGTCACATCCTCCTGCACTTAAAGGTGAGGACGGGGCGACGGGGTATTAAATGAAAACCTAAGAAATACAATTACATTTTGGGCACGGAACTTCGTGCTGAAATGTCTCTCCCTCATATGATTTCTATCCATCAATCGATTATCTTACATCTTATACAAAATATTTAAAATCTAATACATCTACTACACATAAAATACACAAATACATAAATCTACCTTATATTTAAATTCTTACATCTACTACCTTTTTTTTTTTTTTTTTATTTCTTCACTCGTTTTACGGAGTTATACTCATGAGTAGGTTACTAATAATAATAACGTATTGTAATAAGAATCGAATTACTTTTAGTTTACTGCGCTAGAGGTTTGTTGTTTGTCAGCTGACTTCTCATTCTTTATTTCATTCTCGCAGGACATTAGCTAAGGTTGATCAGGCCTCGCTAGTATTCGTACGAGGTGTTCGAGTTTATACTCAATTACGATATAGAATGTTGCAAAATCTTATTATATTCCTGTATAAATATATACAACATATTTTACTCTTAATGCTTAAGTAGTATTCTTGGTTTACTATCTTTCTCGTAGTCGTGCTTCTTTATTTTTACACGAAAACAATTTTTTTTATTTGAGACACATGGCTTCTGCGAACGTAATTGTCTGTATTGGGTTCATACAGCGCTACGGTTACGGGGGGTGAAACTTGTGAATCTTGTAGGGGCCACACCATCGGTATGATAGTTTGGAAGTGGTCCTATCAACGGCTTTACTCGTAGGGTGAGTTTTATACATCACTAAATCACCTACTTTATACTTTATTTTCCTATTATGCTGCTCATGATATTTCCGCGATTTTTGTAAATTCGCTCTCAAATTCGCGCGAGCTTCGTTCCATATTTTTCTTATGTTATTCCCATTTATTTCGCGGGGCAATAACTCGTGAATTTTCCACTTTGTGGTTAACGGGTGGTTCGGTTTATACTTGTACAGTAAATCAAATGGTGTTGATTTATGTCCTTCATGATACACCGAGTTGAAGGCAAATTGTATCCATGATGGATTTTGATCCCATGCTGTCTGATCTTTAGCGTGATAAGATATTAAGGCTGATTTTAGGTTTCGCAAGTATCTCTCTGCTAGGTTTCCTTGCGGTCGGTACTCTGTCACTGTAATATGATTTATTCCTAATTTAAAACACATGTCTTTAAATTCTTTCTATTTAAACTGAGGTCCATTGTCAGATACTAGGTGTACTGGTGTACCATAATCTTTAAATAGTCTCTCTTGTAGAATCTTTATTGTCGTAGATGCTAAGGCACGTCTCATAGGATACATCCATACGAATTTAGTGAAGGAGTCCACGCAAATTAATAGCATAGTATTTCCGGACTTAGAACGGGGATAAGGTCCAGAATAGTCTATGTATATCTTTGAGAAGGGTGTTGTGGGGATTTCTGAGATTAATTTTCTGACTTGACTGATTCGTGCTGGCTTGCTCAGGGCACAGATTTCGCATTGTTTCACGAACTCTGTTATTTCACTGTTCATGTTTTCCCAATGGTATTCCTTGCGAATACGATGTATAGTTTTCCTAATTCCCATATGAGCTCCAATGGTTGATGAGTGGTAGTATTCCATTAGCATAGGTTTAATTATTTCCGGGGCGATTATTCTCAGTGATTTTCCGTTAGCCTTTTTAAAACAAAGTACTCGTTTACTCAAGGTATATTTGTCAGAATAATTTCCTTTATCTATTTGTTCTATTATTTTACACAATTTCGGATCTTGTTGTTGGTGATATGCTATATCCTTAAATGCAAGAGGGAAGTTAGTAATTAGCGTATTAACAGTAGTGGTTTCAACATTGTCTTCGCCAGGTCTGGTATTGGGTAGTTGGAACATGCGGGATAGTGTATCGGCTACTACATTTTGAGTACCACGAATATGTTGTACTTTGAACTTGTAACAATTTAATCTTAACACCCATCTTCCGATACGACTTAACTGTTTTGGATGGTTCAATAACCATGACAAAGCTTGATTGTCGGTTTCTAGTAGAAATTCCTTGTGTTCCAAAAATGGTTTGAATTTTTCGAAGGCGAAAACTACAGCTAAACATTCAAGTTCATAGGCTGAGAACTTCCTTTCTTGCTCCGTCAATGTACGTGATGCATAGCTGATCGGGAGTCTAGTATTATTGATTTCTTGGTATATTACAGCTCCTAATGCTACACTAGAACTGTCGGTCTGTACAACAAATGGTTTACTGAAATCTGCTAACTGCAATACCGGTGGGGGTATTATTCTTTCTTTGAGTGTTTCAAAAGCGGCTTGATGTCGAGTAGTCCACTCGAATTTCGCTCCTTTCTTTCTTAATGCATTTAATGGGGCTGCTATATCCGCTAGGTGGGGTATGTACTTGTGAAAGTAATTGATCATACCTAAAAATCAAGCTATACCTTTGGTGTCTCTAGGTGGTAAAAATTCTCGGATTGCGCGTACGTTCGGGATCGATGCTAACCTTACCTTCGGCAGATACTATATGACCTAAGAAAGAGAATTGTTTTACAGCGAAATTAACTTTACTAGGGTTTACCGTTAGTCCAGCTTTCTTTAACCTCGATAATACTTCACGCAAGTGATCAATATGTTGATCCATCGATTCACTATATACTACTATGTCGTCAAGATAGTGATATACGAATTTAAATTTAACGTCATGAAATATTTTTTCTAACAGTCTGCTACATACTGAACTTCCTTGTGATATACCGAATGGTACTCTAGTAAACTGATATAGATTAAATGGGACAGCAAACGCAGTTAGATGTTTTGATTCCTCAGCTAGTGGGATTTGGTGGAATGCCTGGTTGAGATCCATTATGGTGAAGATTTTCGCTTTGGTAAAATAGTGGAACGCGCTATGAATGTCGGGCAGGGGAATCGATTCAAATTCTATATTCTTATTCAGCTGTCTATAATCCACGACTAGTCTATGTTTGTCAGTTCCTTTTGGTACTAGGAATGCAGGTGATGAGTATGGAGAAGTTGACGGTTCTATGACGTGTTGCTCTAGGAGTTTGTTGATTTGGTTTCTCATTATTTCCATCTTGGGCGGTGATAATTTGTATGGGTGAAGACGTATTACCTTGTTGTCACTTAGATTTATTTTGTATTCGATTAAGTGGGTTAATCCTAACTTGGGTGTGAGTACAGTAGAAAATTCCCTTATTAACTTTTGAATTCTTTGTCGCTCATTTCCTCTTAAACGACTCAAACTAGATTCATGATGCTCTAACTGAATAGTTGATGTTTCACAATTCGCGTTGTTACTTAGCTCGGAGTCGAACTGATATTTTCGAGTACGATCAAATCTGAAGAAATATTGTTTTGCGTATATGTCAAGGATTAAGCCAGTTTTACTTATAAAGTCAGCGCCTAGTATTAAGTTTTGTCCTAACACTTCAGTTACGAGTAGGGGAACATACCAAAAGTAAAATTCTTTATTTTTATTTTCACCGTAATACTGCGCGATATATTTAGGTTTTGCTTATTTGCGGTGGCACACTTTACATTCACGTTTTGGCTACGTTTAATAAGATTATGATTAGCTAATACGCTGGCTAGCTGTTGACTGATTATACTACGTGTAGATCCTGAATCGATTAAACCAAGGATATTCGTTGCTCCAAGGTCTATCTGTATGTAGGGTAATTGGCATATACTTGTTTTGCGTGTTCCAATAGAGTTGCACTTTTCAATATATCTTGTTAAGTAAGGGTCTATACGTTTGTTTCTATTTAGTTTTACTTTAGAATTATTAGTGTTTATACCTTTCCTTCTGACGCTGCGGAAGACGTAGGATTTTTGTTCTTCCCGCTTCACATGTTTTTTGACTGGTCGGTTTTCTGTTGGTACCGGTTTTGTTTACAATTCTTGCTAATGTGGCCGGACTTTTCACAGTTATAACATCTTCTTTCCTCATTTACATCGCTCGCATGTTGTCGGGGTTTTTGTAGAGAGTTTGAAGTATTGGGGTAGCTTTGGGTTTTGGATGTTCTTACGAATCGCTTATCGCGGTAGGATCGAGTATCAGTCCAAATGGGTAGAGGTAGGAATGAATCTCTGCGTTGAGTCTGGGACATAAAAACGCGTCTGTTTTGGTCAGAATACCAGACGTTGGACGAATGTATACAACACAGTTCTAGTTCTGTGAAAGTGGTTGGTCTCTTCATGAGTGCTAGGCGAGATCGCTCCTCGGGAGATAGTCCTACTAAGATAGTGTCTACTAGCTGTTGTTCACTCCATTTAACTTGTAGCAATAAGGCCGATTCCCTTATTTCAGATATATAATGAGCTAATCTCTCGTATGCTCCTTGTACACGAAATACTAGGTTCCGCTTCAATTCTTCGTAGATACCGGTGGGAATGAAGTGTCTTATCAGGGTGGTATGAAGTTCTTCTACATGGTGATTATACCTTAGTGATTCTAACACACGATCTTTTAAAGGAGATCTACATTTAGGTAGAATTACTTGTAAAATTTGGTCATCTCTTAATTGTCGTAGATCCTTTATTTGTAATAGGTGCTTGATAAAATCTAGGAGTTTTGTAATATTCAGCCCATCAGTGGTTGGTATCTCAGATAAAATACGTTCTACGGGGTGAGTTATTTTTCCATAAAGCTCGGTAGTTAGATTTAATTGAGTCGTCATTCTAGGTTTTTCCGCAGATTGATTCGTCGATAAGTGAGGAGGTAAATCGTAGATACTAGTCATATTCTCTAGTTCACTTGGGAGTAACGTGACGTTTACGGGTTGGATATTTACTTGTCTATCGGTTAACCGTTCCTTAACGGGATCTATATTACATTCCTGAAATTTTACAGCACCGGTTTGCTGTTCTTGAGTAGGAGATAGGGTAGGGGAAATATTTAGTTTCGTCATTGCTTCTTCGATCTCTTCTAATCTAAACGATTCGGACCTTCGACGTAATTCGCGCATTATCTCGGGTAATTGTTGTAATGCTTCTTCCGCGAATTTTTGCTCGTCCGGTGGAGTAACTTTATCACCGGGCCAATTCAACAAATTGGTGATGCGGCGGGTCAGATGTTCGATTCTTTGAGTGGTTCGTAAAATTACTGCGGGGGATTTTTCATCTCGCAGGGTTTGTGCGATGGAGGTAAGTTCCGTACATTTGTGATAGCATGTTTCCTTTTCACTTTCGAAGTCCAATACACTTAAACGATTTAACAGTGAGGGTTTGTCTGGTCTATTTTCACGTAATGTTTTGCGCAGTACCGCGACCGTTACATTTGCGTATGGAAGACCGCGTAACAAGGCTTCATAGCTTAATTCGTCCTTCAACAACAAGTCGGGGTTAAATTGAGCCATTGTTGTGGTAATAATGACTTTTAAATAAACTAAGTATTACGTACGACAAATCTTATGTCATCTATTTTAAACAATTATAAAATTTGAATTCATTTAAACACACACATATATATCTATTACTACACATAGAATCTTATACTAATTAATCAAATTAAAATTATCTCAAATCAATTCAATTTTCTGTACTCCTAGCAATTATCAGTCAAGACAAAATGATAATATTATTTTATAGTGGAGAGAAATTTCACACACGAAGAGTTCATTGCTTTTATAATAGCACAATGGATCAGCTGTTTGGGGAGTCTTATTGTTTACGTAGGGGTGGTTTAACAAAGGAGGGTGATACGGACAATCTCAAACACGATTATTTCCTGTTCTGGCCTGTCTGTTATGTCCGCGAGGGAATCCCATACAAACAACTTACTTGTGTACAAGGGGGAGAGCGTACATTTCTCGACACGTATTTAACATGAAACAGCCTGTAAATACCGTAAGGTTTAAAATGGAATATTTTTACCAGCAAGGACTTGTTTATTACGGCAATATCCTAATACTAAAATCATTATTTCATAATTAAAACTTTATTTATTTATTTGTTCACAATTTCAGAGTGAATAAATTTATATCTTCTACAAAGTTACGGTTAATTAATTATCAGCAGAGTATACACTACATTTTTACACAAAAGCAGCAGAGTGGCGCATCTTATGACGTCTCTCCTGCAAAGACATTATAACATCGGGAACCAGTTCAATTGTTCGCTGTTAATTAAACTAGCTGCCGTAGTTAGTAAAATTTACTTACCAACAAATTATGACAATGTATATATCAGGAATTAGTCAAGGGTTACATAAATTTATTCACTCTCTGGGTATTAGCGAAAACATCTCTTTATTCTTGTATTTTAACTAAGTATAAAAGTAATAGCTTTAATGGTCATCCTTTAATTTTTTACTTACTTTACTTTACTTTTAAAAGAAAAATTCTTATAAATTCTGCGTTAAATATTCTTTAAATTTTTATTCTTTTTTACTCTTTTTTATCTCAAAATCATTCAGCTATGTATTATTTCAAGTACCACGGATCCGGGTCTTAACTTTGCAATATTCTAATATATCACAACATCATCCAAACTATTTGAAGAATAGTCCGGTGTAATTTTCAGAATTACTTCACCTTTAACATCATCAGGTTATTACTATATCACTACAGAAATTACAAACATTTATATGCTAACCTTTAAGTTATCTAAAAGTCTTTACAAGAAACTTTACTGTTCTTTTTGTTTCGGTTTAAAAAAAAAAAAGTTATGCACAAATGTTATGATTTAATATCACCTGAATAGAACGTGAGTTTGCTGTGGGTGTTCGTGATGGTCTTCTTCAGTAGGTCTTCTTGGGTGTAGTTCGTTGTTCCTCTGGATCCTCCATTTAGTTGATTGTTTCCGAATTGTAGTCTAGGTCATGACGATTGGATTCTGCTACTTGAAGTACATAGGGTTGTTGTTGTAACTTTCTTCTTCTGGAGTTGGTTGTTCACATTTTACATTTTAATTGTTCTTATTTTAGCAGCACTGATGTTTACTTTAATTTGGTAAGGAACATATCTTACCACTTACTGTTTGTAAAGAGATGTGTCGGCTAAGTTTTTTTTTTATATATTACCAATATTTGCTCCACGCACTACATTACTCATTTTTTAGTTATTTTCCAACGCTACATTGGATTAAATCAAATATAACAACTAACGTCTGGTTGTATCGTTGTTTAGCGGTATACACCTAAGTGTAACTTTACAACACATTTTTGACCTGCTTACATGTCGAAGTTTCTCCGGCGACTGGGGTTTGTTTAGCGGCAGGGAGTCTGTAAGCTGGCGCGGTTTACGCGCTGAGAAAAGTAGTTCGTTCATTTAGTATTATTAATTGTTCATTAATTAACTAGTAATAAATTATGCTACCTTTTTGTTATGAGTTAGATATCTCCTTTATTATTAATGTCTTTTATTTAATTAACAGAATTATTAGTTTTCGCTTAATAACATTGTACTTTGCGTGTTCGTATTGGACAATTTGCACGTTGATACAGGAATCTAGGTACAGATAAGGGGTGGATAATACTCTCACTTGTTATAAGAACAAAAATTTAATTTGTGCTATTTAAATAATTTTTAAATCGTCACATCCTCCTGCACTTAAAGATGAGGACGGGGCGACGGGGTATTAAATGAAAACCTAAGAAATACAATTACATTTGGGCACGGAACTTCGTGCTGAAATGTCTCTCCCTCATATGATTTCTATCCATCAATCGATTATCTTACATCTTATACAAAATATTTAAAATCTAATACATCTACTACACATAAAATACACAAATACATAAATCTACCTTATATTTAATTCTTACATCTACTACCTTTTTTTTTTTTTTTTTTATTTCTTCACTCGTTTTACGGAGTTATACTCATGAGTAGGTTACTAATAATAATAACGTATTGTAATAAGAATCGAATTACTTTTAGTTTACTGCGCTAGAGGTTTGTTGTTTGTCAGCTGACTTCTCATTCTTTATTTCATTCTCGCAGGACATTAGCTAAGGTTGATCAGGCCTCGCTAGTATTCGTACGAGGTGTTCGAGTTTATACTCAATTACGATATAGAATGTTGCAAAATCTTATTATATTCCTGTATAAATATATACAACATATTTTACTCTTAATGCTTAAGTAGTATTCTTGGTTTACTATCTTTCTCGTAGTCGTGCTTCTTTATTTTTACACGAAAACAATTTTTTTTATTTGAGACACATGGCTTCTGCGAACGTAATTGTCTGTATTGGGTTCATACAGCGCTACGGTTACGGGGGGTGAAACTTGTGAATCTTGTAGGGGCCACACCATCGGTATGATAGTTTGGAAGTGGTCCTATCAACGGCTTTACTCGTAGGGTGAGTTTTATACATCACTAAATCACCTACTTTATACTTTATTTTCCTATTATGCTGCTCATGATATTTCCGCGATTTTTGTAAATTCGCTCTCAAATTCGCGCGAGCTTCGTTCCATATTTTTCTTATGTTATTCCCATTTATTTCGCGGGGCAATAACTCGTGAATTTTCCACTTTGTGGTTAACGGGTGGTTCGGTTTATACTTGTACAGTAAATCAAATGGTGTTGATTTATGTCCTTCATGATACACCGAGTTGAAGGCAAATTGTATCCATGATGGATTTTGATCCCATGCTGTCTGATCTTTAGCGTGATAAGATATTAAGGCTGATTTTAGGTTTCGCAAGTATCTCTCTGCTAGGTTTCCTTGCGGTCGGTACTCTGTCACTGTAATATGATTTATTCCTAATTTAAAACACATGTCTTTAAATTCTTTCTATTTAAACTGAGGTCCATTGTCAGATACTAGGTGTACTGGTGTACCATAATCTTTAAATAGTCTCTCTTGTAGAATCTTTATTGTCGTAGATGCTAAGGCACGTCTCATAGGATACATCCATACGAATTTAGTGAAGGAGTCCACGCAAATTAATAGCATAGTATTTCCGGACTTAGAACGGGGATAAGGTCCAGAATAGTCTATGTATATCTTTGAGAAGGGTGTTGTGGGGATTTCTGAGATTAATTTTCCGACTTGACTGATTCGTGCTGGCTTGCTCAGGGCACAGATTTCGCATTGTTTCACGAACTCTGTTATTTCACTGTTCATGTTTTCCCAATGGTATTCCTTGCGAATACGATGTATAGTTTTCCTAATTCCCATATGAGCTCCAATGGTTGATGAGTGGTAGTATTCCATTAGCATAGGTTTAATTATTTCCGGGGCGATTATTCTCAGTGATTTTCCGTTAGCCTTTTTAAAACAAAGTACTCGTTTACTCAAGGTATATTTGTCAGAATAATTTCCTTTATCTATTTGTTCTATTATTTTACACAATTTCGGATCTTGTTGTTGGTGATATGCTATATCCTTAAATGCAAGAGGGAAGTTAGTAATTAGCGTATTAACAGTAGTGGTTTCAACATTGTCTTCGCCAGGTCTGGTATTGGGTAGTTGGAACATGCGGGATAGTGTATCGGCTACTACATTTTGAGTACCACGAATATGTTGTACTTTGAACTTGTAACAATTTAATCTTAACACCCATCTTCCGATACGACTTAACTGTTTTGGATGGTTCAATAACCATGACAAAGCTTGATTGTCGGTTTCTAGTAGAAATTCCTTGTGTTCCAAAAATGGTTTGAATTTTTCGAAGGCGAAAACTACAGCTAAACATTCAAGTTCATAGGCTGAGAACTTCCTTTCTTGCTCCGTCAATGTACGTGATGCATAGCTGATCGGGAGTCTAGTATTATTGATTTCTTGGTATATTACAGCTCCTAATGCTACACTAGAACTGTCGGTCTGTACAACAAATGGTTTACTGAAATCTGCTAACTGCAATACCGGTGGGGGTATTATTCTTTCTTTGAGTGTTTCAAAAGCGGCTTGATGTCGAGTAGTCCACTCGAATTTCGCTCCTTTCTTTCTTAATGCATTTAATGGGGCTGCTATATCCGCTAGGTGGGGTATGTACTTGTGAAAGTAATTGATCATACCTAAAAATCAAGCTACACCTTTGGTGTCTCTAGGTGGTAAAAATTCTCGGATTGCGCGTACGTTCGGGATCGATGCTAACCTTACCTTCGGCAGATACTATATGACCTAAGAAAGAGAATTGTTTTACAGCGAAATTAACTTTACTAGGGTTTACCGTTAGTCCAGCTTTCTTTAACCTCGATAATACTTCACGCAAGTGATCAATATGTTGATCCATCGATTCACTATATACTACTATGTCGTCAAGATAGTGATATACGAATTTAAATTTAACGTCATGAAATATTTTTTCTAACAGTCTGCTACATACTGAACTTCCTTGTGATATACCGAATGGTACTCTAGTAAACTGATATAGATTAAATGGGACAGCAAACGCAGTTAGATGTTTTGATTCCTCAGCTAGTGGGATT
This sequence comes from Magicicada septendecula, assembly GCA_034769895.1. Classification (NCBI taxonomy): domain Eukaryota; kingdom Metazoa; phylum Arthropoda; class Insecta; order Hemiptera; family Cicadidae; genus Magicicada; species Magicicada septendecula. The sequence goes on from CM068372.1 coordinate 125,066,779, forward strand.
TGGTGGAATGCCTGGTTGAGATCCATTATGGTGAAGATTTTCGCTTTGGTAAAATAGTGGAACGCGCTATGAATGTCGGGCAGGGGAATCGATTCAAATTCTATATTCTTATTCAGCTGTCTATAATCCACGACTAGTCTATGTTTGTCAGTTCCTTTTGGTACTAGGAATGCAGGTGATGAGTATGGAGAAGTTGACGGTTCTATGACGTGTTGCTCTAGGAGTTTGTTGATTTGGTTTCTCATTATTTCCATCTTGGGCGGTGATAATTTGTATGGGTGAAGACGTATTACCTTGTTGTCACTTAGATTTATTTTGTATTCGATTAAGTGGGTTAATCCTAACTTGGGTGTGAGTACAGTAGAAAATTCCCTTATTAACTTTTGAATTCTTTGTCGCTCATTTCCTCTTAAACGACTCAAACTAGATTCATGATGCTCTAACTGAATAGTTGATGTTTCACAATTCGCGTTGTTACTTAGCTCGGAGTCGAACTGATATTTTCGAGTACGATCAAATCTGAAGAAATATTGTTTTGCGTATATGTCAAGGATTAAGCCAGTTTTACTTATAAAGTCAGCGCCTAGTATTAAGTTTTGTCCTAACACTTCAGTTACGAGTAGGGGAACATACCAAAAGTAAAATTCTTTATTTTTATTTTCACCGTAATACTGCGCGATATATTTAGGTTTTGCTTATTTGCGGTGGCACACTTTACATTCACGTTTTGGCTACGTTTAATAAGATTATGATTAGCTAATACGCTGGCTAGCTGTTGACTGATTATACTACGTGTAGATCCTGAATCGATTAAACCAAGGATATTCGTTGCTCCAAGGTCTATCTGTATGTAGGGTAATTGGCATATACTTGTTTTGCGTGTTCCAATAGAGTTGCACTTTTCAATATATCTTGTTAAGTAAGGGTCTATACGTTTGTTTCTATTTAGTTTTACTTTAGAATTATTAGTGTTTATACCTTTCCTTCTGACGCTGCGGAAGACGTAGGATTTTTGTTCTTCCCGCTTCACATGTTTTTTGACTGGTCGGTTTTCTGTTGGTACCGGTTTTGTTTACAATTCTTGCTAATGTGGCCGGACTTTTCACAGTTATAACATCTTCTTTCCTCATTTACATCGCTCGCATGTTGTCGGGGTTTTTGTAGAGAGTTTGAAGTATTGGGGTAGCTTTGGGTTTTGGATGTTCTTACGAATCGCTTATCGCGGTAGGATCGAGTATCAGTCCAAATGGGTAGAGGTAGGAATGAATCTCTGCGTTGAGTCTGGGACATAAAAACGCGTCTGTTTTGGTCAGAATACCAGACGTTGGACGAATGTATACAACACAGTTCTAGTTCTGTGAAAGTGGTTGGTCTCTTCATGAGTGCTAGGCGAGATCGCTCCTCGGGAGATAGTCCTACTAAGATAGTGTCTACTAGCTGTTGTTCACTCCATTTAACTTGTAGCAATAAGGCCGATTCCCTTATTTCAGATATATAATGAGCTAATCTCTCGTATGCTCCTTGTACACGAAATACTAGGTTCCGCTTCAATTCTTCGTAGATACCGGTGGGAATGAAGTGTCTTATCAGGGTGGTATGAAGTTCTTCTACATGGTGATTATACCTTAGTGATTCTAACACACGATCTTTTAAAGGAGATCTACATTTAGGTAGAATTACTTGTAAAATTTGGTCATCTCTTAATTGTCGTAGATCCTTTATTTGTAATAGGTGCTTGATAAAATCTAGGAGTTTTGTAATATTCAGCCCATCAGTGGTTGGTATCTCAGATAAAATACGTTCTACGGGGTGAGTTATTTTTCCATAAAGCTCGGTAGTTAGATTTAATTGAGTCGTCATTCTAGGTTTTCCGCAGATTGATTCGTCGATAAGTGAGGAGGTAAATCGTAGATACTAGTCATATTCTCTAGTTCACTTGGGAGTAACGTGACGTTTACGGGTTGGATATTTACTTGTCTATCGGTTAACCGTTCCTTAACGGGATCTATATTACATTCCTGAAATTTTACAGCACCGGTTTGCTGTTCTTGAGTAGGAGATAGGGTAGGGGAAATATTTAGTTTCGTCATTGCTTCTTCGATCTCTTCTAATCTAAACGATTCGGACCTTCGACGTAATTCGCGCATTATCTCGGGTAATTGTTGTAATGCTTCTTCCGCGAATTTTTGCTCGTCCGGTGGAGTAACTTTATCACCGGGCCAATTCAACAAATTGGTGATGCGGCGGGTCAGATGTTCGATTCTTTGAGTGGTTCGTAAAATTACTGCGGGGGATTTTTCATCTCGCAGGGTTTGTGCGATGGAGGTAAGTTCCGTATATTTGTGATAGCATGTTTCCTTTTCACTTTCGAAGTCCAATACACTTAAACGATTTAACAGTGAGGGTTTGTCTGGTCTATTTTCACGTAATGTTTTGCGCAGTACCGCGACCGTTACATTTGCGTATGGAAGACCGCGTAACAAGGCTTCATAGCTTAATTCGTCCTTCAACAACAAGTCGGGGTTAAATTGAGCCATTGTTGTGGTAATAATGACTTTTAAATAAACTAAGTATTACGTACGACAAATCTTATGTCATCTATTTTAAACACTTATAAAATTTGAATTCATTTAAACACACACATATATATCTATTACTACACATAGAATCTTATACTAATTAATCAAATTAAAATTATCTCAAATCAATTCAATTTTCTGTACTCCTAGCAATTATCAGTCAAGACAAAATGATAATATTATTTTATAGTGGAGAGAAATTTCACACACGAAGAGTTCATTGCTTTTATAATAGCACAATGGATCAGCTGTTTGGGGAGTCTTATTGTTTACGTAGGGGTGGTTTAACAAAGGAGGGTGATACGGACAATCTCAAACACGATTATTTCCTGTTCTGGCCTGTCTGTTATGTCCGCGAGGGAATCCCATACAAACAACTTACTTGTGTACAAGGGGGAGAGCGTACATTTCTCGACACGTATTTAACATGAAACAGCCTGTAAATACCGTAAGGTTTAAAATGGAATATTTTTACCAGCAAGGACTTGTTTATTACGGCAATATCCTAATACTAAAATCATTATTTCATAATTAAAACTTTATTTATTTATTTGTTCACAATTTCAGAGTGAATAAATTTATATCTTCTACAAAGTTACGGTTAATTAATTATCAGCAGAGTATACACTACATTTTTACACAAAAGCAGCAGAGTGGCGCATCTTATGACGTCTCTCCTGCAAAGACATTATAACATCGGGAACCAGTTCAATTGTTCGCTGTTAATTAAACTAGCTGCCGTAGTTAGTAAAATTTACTTACCAACAAATTATGACAATGTATATATCAGGAATTAGTCAAGGGTTACATAAATTTATTCACTCTCTGGGTATTAGCGAAAACATCTCTTTATTCTTGTATTTTAACTAAGTATAAAAGTAATAGCTTTAATGGTCATCCTTTAATTTTTTACTTACTTTACTTTACTTTTAAAAGAAAAATTCTTATAAATTCTGCGTTAAATATTCTTTAAATTTTTATTCTTTTTTACTCTTTTTTATCTCAAAATCATTCAGCTATGTATTATTTCAAGTACCACGGATCCGGGTCTTAACTTTGCAATATTCTAATATATCACAACATCATCCAAACTATTTGAAGAATAGTCCGGTGTAATTTTCAGAATTACTTCACCTTTAACATCATCAGGTTATTACTATATCACTACAGAAATTACAAACATTTATATGCTAACCTTTAAGTTATCTAAAAGTCTTTACAAGAAACTTTACTGTTCTTTTTGTTTCGGTTTAAAAAAAAAAAAGTTATGCACAAATGTTATGATTTAATATCACCTGAATAGAACGTGAGTTTGCTGTGGGTGTTCGTGATGGTCTTCTTCAGTAGGTCTTCTTGGGTGTAGTTCGTTGTTCCTCTGGATCCTCCATTTAGTTGATTGTTTCCGAATTGTAGTCTAGGTCATGACGATTGGATTCTGCTACTTGAAGTACATAGGGTTGTTGTTGTAACTTTCTTCTTCTGGAGTTGGTTGTTCACATTTTACATTTTAATTGTTCTTATTTTAGCAGCACTGATGTTTACTTTAATTTGGTAAGGAACATATCTTACCACTTACTGTTTGTAAAGAGATGTGTCGGCTAAGTTTTTTTTTTATATATTACCAATATTTGCTCCACGCACTACATTACTCATTTTTTAGTTATTTTCCAACGCTACATTGGATTAAATCAAATATAACAACTAACGTCTGGTTGTATCGTTGTTTAGCGGTATACACCTAAGTGTAACTTTACAACACATTTTTGACCTGCTTACATGTCGAAGTTTCTCCGGCGACTGGGGTTTGTTTAGCGGCAGGGAGTCTGTAAGCTGGCGCGGTTTACGCGCTGAGAAAAGTAGTTCGTTCATTTAGTATTATTAATTGTTCATTAATTAACTAGTAATAAATTATGCTACCTTTTTGTTATGAGTTAGATATCTCCTTTATTATTAATGTCTTTTATTTAATTAACAGAATTATTAGTTTTCGCTTAATAACATTGTACTTTGCGTGTTCGTATTGGACAATTTGCACGTTGATACAGGAATCTAGGTACAGATAAGGGGTGGATAATACTCTCACTTGTTATAAGAACAAAAATTTAATTTGTGCTATTTAAATAATTTTTAAATCGTCACATCCTCCTGCACTTAAAGATGAGGACGGGGCGACGGGGTATTAAATGAAAACCTAAGAAATACAATTACATTTGGGCACGGAACTTCGTGCTGAAATGTCTCTCCCTCATATGATTTCTATCCATCAATCGATTATCTTACATCTTATACAAAATATTTAAAATCTAATACATCTACTACACATAAAATACACAAATACATAAATCTACCTTATATTTAATTCTTACATCTACTACCTTTTTTTTTTTTTTTTTTTTTTTTATTTCTTCACTCGTTTTACGGAGTTATACTCATGAGTAGGTTACTAATAATAATAACGTATTGTAATAAGAATCGAATTACTTTTAGTTTACTGCGCTAGAGGTTTGTTGTTTGTCAGCTGACTTCTCATTCTTTATTTCATTCTCGCAGGACATTAGCTAAGGTTGATCAGGCCTCGCTAGTATTCGTACGAGGTGTTCGAGTTTATACTCAATTACGATATAGAATGTTGCAAAATCTTATTATATTCCTGTATAAGTATATACAACATATTTTACTCTTAATGCTTAAGTAGTATTCTTGGTTTACTATCTTTCTCGTAGTCGTGCTTCTTTATTTTTACACGAAAACAATTTTTTTTATTTGAGACACATGGCTTCTGCGAACGTAATTGTCTGTATTGGGTTCATACAGCGCTACGGTTAAGGGGGGTGAAACTTGTGAATCTTGTAGGGGCCACACCATCGGTATGATAGTTTGGAAGTGGTCCTATCAACGGCTTTACTCGTAGGGTGAGTTTTATACATCACTAAATCACCTACTTTATACTTTATTTTCCTATTATGCTGCTCATGATATTTCCGCGATTTTTGTAAATTCGCTCTCAAATTCGCGCGAGCTTCGTTCCATATTTTTCTTATGTTATTCCCATTTATTTCGCGGGGCAATAACTCGTGAATTTTCCACTTTGTGGTTAACGGGTGGTTCGGTTTATACTTGTACAGTAAATCAAATGGTGTTGATTTATGTCCTTCATGATACACCGAGTTGAAGGCAAATTGTATCCATGATGGATTTTGATCCCATGCTGTCTGATCTTTAGCGTGATAAGATATTAAGGCTGATTTTAGGTTTCGCAAGTATCTCTCTGCTAGGTTTCCTTGCGGTCGGTACTCTGTCACTGTAATATGATTTATTCCTAATTTAAAACACATGTCTTTAAATTCTTTCTATTTAAACTGAGGTCCATTGTCAGATACTAGGTGTACTGGTGTACCATAATCTTTAAATAGTCTCTCTTGTAGAATCTTTATTGTCGTAGATGCTAAGGCACGTCTCATAGGATACATCCATACGAATTTAGTGAAGGAGTCCACGCAAATTAATAGCATAGTATTTCCGGACTTAGAACGGGGATAAGGTCCAGAATAGTCTATGTATATCTTTGAGAAGGGTGTTGTGGGGATTTCTGAGATTAATTTTCCGACTTGACTGATTCGTGCTGGCTTGCTCAGGGCACAGATTTCGCATTGTTTCACGAACTCTGTTATTTCACTGTTCATGTTTTCCCAATGGTATTCCTTGCGAATACGATGTATAGTTTTCCTAATTCCCATATGAGCTCCAATGGTTGATGAGTGGTAGTATTCCATTAGCATAGGTTTAATTATTTCCGGGGCGATTATTCTCAGTGATTTTCCGTTAGCCTTTTTAAAACAAAGTACTCGTTTACTCAAGGTATATTTGTCAGAATAATTTCCTTTATCTATTTGTTCTATTATTTTACACAATTTCGGATCTTGTTGTTGGTGATATGCTATATCCTTAAATGCAAGAGGGAAGTTAGTAATTAGCGTATTAACAGTAGTGGTTTCAACATTGTCTTCGCCAGGTCTGGTATTGGGTAGTTGGAACATGCGGGATAGTGTATCGGCTACTACATTTTGAGTACCACGAATATGTTGTACTTTGAACTTGTAACAATTTAATCTTAACACCCATCTTCCGATACGACTTAACTGTTTTGGATGGTTCAATAACCATGACAAAGCTTGATTGTCGGTTTCTAGTAGAAATTCCTTGTGTTCCAAAAATGGTTTGAATTTTTCGAAGGCGAAAACTACAGCTAAACATTCAAGTTCATAGGCTGAGAACTTCCTTTCTTGCTCCGTCAATGTACGTGATGCATAGCTGATCGGGAGTCTAGTATTATTGATTTCTTGGTATATTACAGCTCCTAATGCTACACTAGAACTGTCGGTCTGTACAACAAATGGTTTACTGAAATCTGCTAACTGCAATACCGGTGGGGGTATTATTCTTTCTTTGAGTGTTTCAAAAGCGGCTTGATGTCGAGTAGTCCACTCGAATTTCGCTCCTTTCTTTCTTAATGCATTTAATGGGGCTGCTATATCCGCTAGGTGGGGTATGTACTTGTGAAAGTAATTGATCATACCTAAAAATCAAGCTACACCTTTGGTGTCTCTAGGTGGTAAAAATTCTCGGATTGCGCGTACGTTCGGGATCGATGCTAACCTTACCTTCGGCAGATACTATATGACCTAAGAAAGAGAATTGTTTTACAGCGAAATTAACTTTACTAGGGTTTACCGTTAGTCCAGCTTTCTTTAACCTCGATAATACTTCACGCAAGTGATCAATATGTTGATCCATCGATTCACTATATACTACTATGTCGTCAAGATAGTGATATACGAATTTAAATTTAACGTCATGAAATATTTTTTCTAACAGTCTGCTACATACTGAACTTCCTTGTGATATACCGAATGGTACTCTAGTAAACTGATATAGATTAAATGGGACAGCAAACGCAGTTAGATGTTTTGATTCCTCAGCTAGTGGGATTTGGTGGAATGCCTGGTTGAGATCCATTATGGTGAAGATTTTCGCTTTGGTAAAATAGTGGAACGCGCTATGAATGTCGGGCAGGGGAATCGATTCAAATTCTATATTCTTATTCAGCTGTCTATAATCCACGACTAGTCTATGTTTGTCAGTTCCTTTTGGTACTAGGAATGCAGGTGATGAGTATGGAGAAGTTGACGGTTCTATGACGTGTTGCTCTAGGAGTTTGTTGATTTGGTTTCTCATTATTTCCATCTTGGGCGGTGATAATTTGTATGGGTGAAGACGTATTACCTTGTTGTCACTTAGATTTATTTTGTATTCGATTAAGTGGGTTAATCCTAACTTGGGTGTGAGTACAGTAGAAAATTCCCTTATTAACTTTTGAATTCTTTGTCGCTCATTTCCTCTTAAACGACTCAAACTAGATTCATGATGCTCTAACTGAATAGTTGATGTTTCACAATTCGCGTTGTTACTTAGCTCGGAGTCGAACTGATATTTTCGAGTACGATCAAATCTGAAGAAATATTGTTTTGCGTATATGTCAAGGATTAAGCCAGTTTTACTTATAAAGTCAGCGCCTAGTATTAAGTTTTGTCCTAACACTTCAGTTACGAGTAGGGGAACATACCAAAAGTAAAATTCTTTATTTTTATTTTCACCGTAATACTGCGCGATATATTTAGGTTTTGCTTATTTGCGGTGGCACACTTTACATTCACGTTTTGGCTACGTTTAATAAGATTATGATTAGCTAATACGCTGGCTAGCTGTTGACTGATTATACTACGTGTAGATCCTGAATCGATTAAACCAAGGATATTCGTTGCTCCAAGGTCTATCTGTATGTAGGGTAATTGGCATATACTTGTTTTGCGTGTTCCAATAGAGTTGCACTTTTCAATATATCTTGTTAAGTAAGGGTCTATACGTTTGTTTCTATTTAGTTTTACTTTAGAATTATTAGTGTTTATACCTTTCCTTCTGACGCTGCGGAAGACGTAGGATTTTTGTTCTTCCCGCTTCACATGTTTTTTGACTGGTCGGTTTTCTGTTGGTACCGGTTTTGTTTACAATTCTTGCTAATGTGGCCGGACTTTTCACAGTTATAACATCTTCTTTCCTCATTTACATCGCTCGCATGTTGTCGGGGTTTTTGTAGAGAGTTTGAAGTATTGGGGTAGCTTTGGGTTTTGGATGTTCTTACGAATCGCTTATCGCGGTAGGATCGAGTATCAGTCCAAATGGGTAGAGGTAGGAATGAATCTCTGCGTTGAGTCTGGGACATAAAAACGCGTCTGTTTTGGTCAGAATACCAGACGTTGGACGAATGTATACAACACAGTTCTAGTTCTGTGAAAGTGGTTGGTCTCTTCATGAGTGCTAGGCGAGATCGCTCCTCGGGAGATAGTCCTACTAAGATAGTGTCTACTAGCTGTTGTTCACTCCATTTAACTTGTAGCAATAAGGCCGATTCCCTTATTTCAGATATATAATGAGCTAATCTCTCGTATGCTCCTTGTACACGAAATACTAGGTTCCGCTTCAATTCTTCGTAGATACCGGTGGGAATGAAGTGTCTTATCAGGGTGGTATGAAGTTCTTCTACATGGTGATTATACCTTAGTGATTCTAACACACGATCTTTTAAAGGAGATCTACATTTAGGTAGAATTACTTGTAAAATTTGGTCATCTCTTAATTGTCGTAGATCCTTTATTTGTAATAGGTGCTTGATAAAATCTAGGAGTTTTGTAATATTCAGCCCATCAGTGGTTGGTATCTCAGATAAAATACGTTCTACGGGGTGAGTTATTTTTCCATAAAGCTCGGTAGTTAGATTTAATTGAGTCGTCATTCTAGGTTTTTCCGCAGATTGATTCGTCGATAAGTGAGGAGGTAAATCGTAGATACTAGTCATATTCTCTAGTTCACTTGGGAGTAACGTGACGTTTACGGGTTGGATATTTACTTGTCTATCGGTTAACCGTTCCTTAACGGGATCTATATTACATTCCTGAAATTTTACAGCACCGGTTTGCTGTTCTTGAGTAGGAGATAGGGTAGGGGAAATATTTAGTTTCGTCATTGCTTCTTCGATCTCTTCTAATCTAAACGATTCGGACCTTCGACGTAATTCGCGCATTATCTCGGGTAATTGTTGTAATGCTTCTTCCGCGAATTTTTGCTCGTCCGGTGGAGTAACTTTATCACCGGGCCAATTCAACAAATTGGTGATGCGGCGGGTCAGATGTTCGATTCTTTGAGTGGTTCGTAAAATTACTGCGGGGGATTTTTCATCTCGCAGGGTTTGTGCGATGGAGGTAAGTTCCGTATATTTGTGATAGCATGTTTCCTTTTCACTTTCGAAGTCCAATACACTTAAACGATTTAACAGTGAGGGTTTGTCTGGTCTATTTTCACGTAATGTTTTGCGCAGTACCGCGACCGTTACATTTGCGTATGGAAGACCGCGTAACAAGGCTTCATAGCTTAATTCGTCCTTCAACAACAAGTCGGGGTTAAATTGAGCCATTGTTGTGGTAATAATGACTTTTAAATAAACTAAGTATTACGTACGACAAATCTTATGTCATCTATTTTAAACACTTATAAAATTTGAATTCATTTAAACACACATATATATCTATTACTACACATAGAATCTTATACTAATTAATCAAATTAAAATTATCTCAAATCAATTCAATTTTCTGTACTCCTAGCAATTATCAGTCAAGACAAAATGATAATATTATTTTATAGTGGAGAGAAATTTCACACACGAAGAGTTCATTGCTTTTATAATAGCACAATGGATCAGCTGTTTGGGGAGTCTTATTGTTTACGTAGGGGTGGTTTAACAAAGGAGGGTGATACGGACAATCTCAAACACGATTATTTCCTGTTCTGGCCTGTCTGTTATGTCCGCGAGGGAATCCCATACAAACAACTTACTTGTGTACAAGGGGGAGAGCGTACATTTCTCGACACGTATTTAACATGAAACAGCCTGTAAATACCGTAAGGTTTAAAATGGAATATTTTTACCAGCAAGGACTTGTTTATTACGGCAATATCCTAATACTAAAATCATTATTTCATAATTAAAACTTTATTTATTTATTTGTTCACAATTTCAGAGTGAATAAATTTATATCTTCTACAAAGTTACGGTTAATTAATTATCAGCAGAGTATACACTACATTTTTACACAAAAGCAGCAGAGTGGCGCATCTTATGACGTCTCTCCTGCAAAGACATTATAACATCGGGAACCAGTTCAATTGTTCGCTGTTAATTAAACTAGCTGCCGTAGTTAGTAAAATTTACTTACCAACAAATTATGACAATGTATATATCAGGAATTAGTCAAGGGTTACATAAATTTATTCACTCTCTGGGTATTAGCGAAAACATCTCTTTATTCTTGTATTTTAACTAAGTATAAAAGTAATAGCTTTAATGGTCATCCTTTAATTTTTTACTTACTTTACTTTACTTTTAAAAGAAAAATTCTTATAAATTCTGCGTTAAATATTCTTTAAATTTTTATTCTTTTTTACTCTTTTTTATCTCAAAATCATTCAGCTATGTATTATTTCAAGTACCACGGATCCGGGTCTTAACTTTGCAATATTCTAATATATCACAACATCATCCAAACTATTTGAAGAATAGTCCGGTGTAATTTTCAGAATTACTTCACCTTTAACATCATCAGGTTATTACTATATCACTACAGAAATTACAAACATTTATATGCTAACCTTTAAGTTATCTAAAAGTCTTTACAAGAAACTTTACTGTTCTTTTTGTTTCGGTTTAAAAAAAAAAAGTTATGCACAAATGTTATGATTTAATATCACCTGAATAGAACGTGAGTTTGCTGTGGGTGTTCGTGATGGTCTTCTTCAGTAGGTCTTCTTGGGTGTAGTTCGTTGTTCCTCTGGATCCTCCATTTAGTTGATTGTTTCCGAATTGTAGTCTAGGTCATGACGATTGGATTCTGCTACTTGAAGTACATAGGGTTGTTGTTGTAACTTTCTTCTTCTGGAGTTGGTTGTTCACATTTTACATTTTAATTGTTCTTATTTTAGCAGCACTGATGTTTACTTTAATTTGGTAAGGAACATATCTTACCACTTACTGTTTGTAAAGAGATGTGTCGGCTAAGTTTTTTTTTTATATATTACCAATATTTGCTCCACGCACTACATTACTCATTTTTTAGTTATTTTCCAACGCTACATTGGATTAAATCAAATATAACAACTAACGTCTGGTTGTATCGTTGTTTAGCGGTATACACCTAAGTGTAACTTTACAACACATTTTTGACCTGCTTACATGTCGAAGTTTCTCCGGCGACTGGGGTTTGTTTAGCGGCAGGGAGTCTGTAAGCTGGCGCGGTTTACGCGCTGAGAAAAGTAGTTCGTTCATTTAGTATTATTAATTGTTCATTAATTAACTAGTAATAAATTATGCTACCTTTTTGTTATGAGTTAGATATCTCCTTTATTATTAATGTCTTTTATTTAATTAACAGAATTATTAGTTTTCGCTTAATAACATTGTACTTTGCGTGTTCGTATTGGACAATTTGCACGTTGATACAGGAATCTAGGTACAGATAAGGGGTGGATAATACTCTCACTTGTTATAAGAACAAAAATTTAATTTGTGCTATTTAAATAATTTTTAAATCGTCACATCCTCCTGCACTTAAAGATGAGGACGGGGCGACGGGGTATTAAATGAAAACCTAAGAAATACAATTACATTTGGGCACGGAACTTCGTGCTGAAATGTCTCTCCCTCATATGATTTCTATCCATCAATCGATTATCTTACATCTTATACAAAATATTTAAAATCTAATACATCTACTACACATAAAATACACAAATACATAAATCTACCTTATATTTAATTCTTACATCTACTACCTTTTTTTTTTTTTTTTTTTTTATTTCTTCACTCGTTTTACGGAGTTATACTCATGAGTAGGTTACTAATAATAATAACGTATTGTAATAAGAATCGAATTACTTTTAGTTTACTGCGCTAGAGGTTTGTTGTTTGTCAGCTGACTTCTCATTCTTTATTTCATTCTCGCAGGACATTAGCTAAGGTTGATCAGGCCTCGCTAGTATTCGTACGAGGTGTTCGAGTTTATACTCAATTACGATATAGAATGTTGCAAAATCTTATTATATTCCTGTATAAGTATATACAACATATTTTACTCTTAATGCTTAAGTAGTATTCTTGGTTTACTATCTTTCTCGTAGTCGTGCTTCTTTATTTTTACACGAAAACAATTTTTTTTATTTGAGACACATGGCTTCTGCGAACGTAATTGTCTGTATTGGGTTCATACAGCGCTACGGTTACGGGGGGTGAAACTTGTGAATCTTGTAGGGGCCACACCATCGGTATGATAGTTTGGAAGTGGCCCTATCAACGGCTTTACTCGTAGGGTGAGTTTTATACATCACTAAATCACCTACTTTATACTTTATTTTCCTATTATGCTGCTCATGATATTTCCGCGATTTTTGTAAATTCGCTCTCAAATTCGCGCGAGCTTCGTTCCATATTTTTCTTATGTTATTCCCATTTATTTCGCGGGGCAATAACTCGTGAATTTTCCACTTTGTGGTTAACGGGTGGTTCGGTTTATACTTGTACAGTAAATCAAATGGTGTTGATTTATGTCCTTCATGATACACCGAGTTGAAGGCAAATTGTATCCATGATGGATTTTGATCCCATGCTGTCTGATCTTTAGCGTGATAAGATATTAAGGCTGATTTTAGGTTTCGCAAGTATCTCTCTGCTAGGTTTCCTTGCGGTCGGTACTCTGTCACTGTAATATGATTTATTCCTAATTTAAAACACATGTCTTTAAATTCTTTCTATTTAAACTGAGGTCCATTGTCAGATACTAGGTGTACTGGTGTACCATAATCTTTAAATAGTCTCTCTTGTAGAATCTTTATTGTCGTAGATGCTAAGGCACGTCTCATAGGATACATCCATACGAATTTAGTGAAGGAGTCCACGCAAATTAATAGCATAGTATTTCCGGACTTAGAACGGGGATAAGGTCCAGAATAGTCTATGTATATCTTTGAGAAGGGTGTTGTGGGGATTTCTGAGATTAATTTTCCGACTTGACTGATTCGTGCTGGCTTGCTCAGGGCACAGATTTCGCATTGTTTCACGAACTCTGTTATTTCACTGTTCATGTTTTCCCAATGGTATTCCTTGCGAATACGATGTATAGTTTTCCTAATTCCCATATGAGCTCCAATGGTTGATGAGTGGTAGTATTCCATTAGCATAGGTTTAATTATTTCCGGGGCGATTATTCTCAGTGATTTTCCGTTAGCCTTTTTAAAACAAAGTACTCGTTTACTCAAGGTATATTTGTCAGAATAATTTCCTTTATCTATTTGTTCTATTATTTTACACAATTTCGGATCTTGTTGTTGGTGATATGCTATATCCTTAAATGCAAGAGGGAAGTTAGTAATTAGCGTATTAACAGTAGTGGTTTCAACATTGTCTTCGCCAGGTCTGGTATTGGGTAGTTGGAACATGCGGGATAGTGTATCGGCTACTACATTTTGAGTACCACGAATATGTTGTACTTTGAACTTGTAACAATTTAATCTTAACACCCATCTTCCGATACGACTTAACTGTTTTGGATGGTTCAATAACCATGACAAAGCTTGATTGTCGGTTTCTAGTAGAAATTCCTTGTGTTCCAAAAATGGTTTGAATTTTTCGAAGGCGAAAACTACAGCTAAACATTCAAGTTCATAGGCTGAGAACTTCCTTTCTTGCTCCGTCAATGTACGTGATGCATAGCTGATCGGGAGTCTAGTATTATTGATTTCTTGGTATATTACAGCTCCTAATGCTACACTAGAACTGTCGGTCTGTACAACAAATGGTTTACTGAAATCTGCTAACTGCAATACCGGTGGGGGTATTATTCTTTCTTTGAGTGTTTCAAAAGCGGCTTGATGTCGAGTAGTCCACTCGAATTTCGCTCCTTTCTTTCTTAATGCATTTAATGGGGCTGCTATATCCGCTAGGTGGGGTATGTACTTGTGAAAGTAATTGATCATACCTAAAAATCAAGCTACACCTTTGGTGTCTCTAGGTGGTAAAAATTCTCGGATTGCGCGTACGTTCGGGATCGATGCTAACCTTACCTTCGGCAGATACTATATGACCTAAGAAAGAGAATTGTTTTACAGCGAAATTAACTTTACTAGGGTTTACCGTTAGTCCAGCTTTCTTTAACCTCGATAATACTTCACGCAAGTGATCAATATGTTGATCCATCGATTCACTATATACTACTATGTCGTCAAGATAGTGATATACGAATTTAAATTTAACGTCATGAAATATTTTTTCTAACAGTCTGCTACATACTGAACTTCCTTGTGATATACCGAATGGTACTCTAGTAAACTGATATAGATTAAATGGGACAGCAAACGCAGTTAGATGTTTTGATTCCTCAGCTAGTGGGATTTGGTGGAATGCCTGGTTGAGATCCATTATGGTGAAGATTTTCGCTTTGGTAAAATAGTGGAACGCGCTATGAATGTCGGGCAGGGGAATCGATTCAAATTCTATATTCTTATTCAGCTGTCTATAATCCACGACTAGTCTATGTTTGTCAGTTCCTTTTGGTACTAGGAATGCAGGTGATGAGTATGGAGAAGTTGACGGTTCTATGACGTGTTGCTCTAGGAGTTTGTTGATTTGGTTTCTCATTATTTCCATCTTGGGCGGTGATAATTTGTATGGGTGAAGACGTATTACCTTGTTGTCACTTAGATTTATTTTGTATTCGATTAAGTGGGTTAATCCTAACTTGGGTGTGAGTACAGTAGAAAATTCCCTTATTAACTTTTGAATTCTTTGTCGCTCATTTCCTCTTAAACGACTCAAACTAGATTCATGATGCTCTAACTGAATAGTTGATGTTTCACAATTCGCGTTGTTACTTAGCTCGGAGTCGAACTGATATTTTCGAGTACGATCAAATCTGAAGAAATATTGTTTTGCGTATATGTCAAGGATTAAGCCAGTTTTACTTATAAAGTCAGCGCCTAGTATTAAGTTTTGTCCTAACACTTCAGTTACGAGTAGGGGAACATACCAAAAGTAAAATTCTTTATTTTTATTTTCACCGTAATACTGCGCGATATATTTAGGTTTTGCTTATTTGCGGTGGCACACTTTACATTCACGTTTTGGCTACGTTTAATAAGATTATGATTAGCTAATACGCTGGCTAGCTGTTGACTGATTATACTACGTGTAGATCCTGAATCGATTAAACCAAGGATATTCGTTGCTCCAAGGTCTATCTGTATGTAGGGTAATTGGCATATACTTGTTTTGCGTGTTCCAATAGAGTTGCACTTTTCAATATATCTTGTTAAGTAAGGGTCTATACGTTTGTTTCTATTTAGTTTTACTTTAGAATTATTAGTGTTTATACCTTTCCTTCTGACGCTGCGGAAGACGTAGGATTTTTGTTCTTCCCGCTTCACATGTTTTTTGACTGGTCGGTTTTCTGTTGGTACCGTTTTTGTTTACAATTCTTGCTAATGTGGCCGGACTTTTCACAGTTATAACATCTTCTTTCCTCATTTACATCGCTCGCATGTTGTCGGGGTTTTTGTAGAGAGTTTGAAGTATTGGGGTAGCTTTGGGTTTTGGATGTTCTTACGAATCGCTTATCGCGGTAGGATCGAGTATCAGTCCAAATGGGTAGAGGTAGGAATGAATCTCTGCGTTGAGTCTGGGACATAAAAACGCGTCTGTTTTGGTCAGAATACCAGACGTTGGACGAATGTATACAACACAGTTCTAGTTCTGTGAAAGTGGTTGGTCTCTTCATGAGTGCTAGGCGAGATCGCTCCTCGGGAGATAGTCCTACTAAGATAGTGTCTACTAGCTGTTGTTCACTCCATTTAACTTGTAGCAATAAGGCCGATTCCCTTATTTCAGATATATAATGAGCTAATCTCTCGTATGCTCCTTGTACACGAAATACTAGGTTCCGCTTCAATTCTTCGTAGATACCGGTGGGAATGAAGTGTCTTATCAGGGTGGTATGAAGTTCTTCTACATGGTGATTATACCTTAGTGATTCTAACACACGATCTTTTAAAGGAGATCTACATTTAGGTAGAATTACTTGTAAAATTTGGTCATCTCTTAATTGTCGTAGATCCTTTATTTGTAATAGGTGCTTGATAAAATCTAGGAGTTTTGTAATATTCAGCCCATCAGTGGTTGGTATCTCAGATAAAATACGTTCTACGGGGTGAGTTATTTTTCCATAAAGCTCGGTAGTTAGATTTAATTGAGTCGTCATTCTAGGTTTTTCCGCAGATTGATTCGTCGATAAGTGAGGAGGTAAATCGTAAGTAGGGGGAAAATGACAGTTCTGACTCACAAAGGAATGCCGCCTTTCTTAAAAAACATAAAAAACGCTAAAAAACAAGATCAAAGAGATGCCGCCGTTCCCGCGGTCCAAGATTTTTTCCCACGCTCTCCCCACCACCAATGGACCCACAGCATCCGCGAATATAATTTTTTATTTTTTTATATGCTGCCTTTCACGAGCCTAGATCACTTTCACTTTCTACTGGACCCGCAGCATCCGCGACTTTTTCGTGGATCTGTGTCAAGATCCGCGACTTTTTCGTGTATCTGGACCACAGCATCCGCGAATATAATTTTTTTTTTTTTATATGCCGCCTTTCGCGAGGCTAGATCACTTTCACTTTCTATCAGCTGGACCCGCAGAATCCCAAAGGTGGTGGGTGGGGGGTTCCGACTTGATGCATTATAGTGTATATATTAAATATATGATCAGGGTTACCAACCTTGCACGAGTTCAAATTTGTTGTGTGTTATAATGTATATTAAATCTATATGATCAGGTTTACCAACCTATGTATGGGTTCAAACTTGATATGTGTGTGTATTATAGTGTATATTAAAATATATGATCAGGGTTACCAATCCTGCATTATTGTGTATAGAACAGATCTGCCAACATTTTTCTTTGGTGGGAAATTCAAACTATATTAGCAGACGCATTATAGTGTATAGTAAATTATATGACTGTTGACGACTTCGATATCAATGTATCAACTCTCTCTCCCTTCCTCTCTCTTTGTCTCTAGACACAGTTATCGATCACGATATAAACTCTCTCTCTTTCTCACACACTCTCTCTCGCTAGCTCTCTCTCTCTCTCTCTCTCTCTCTTTATGTCATCGGTTTTACATAAGCGTCAGTAAGTCGTGCTACTTATGGATTATTGTAATTAGCGATACTAAAATGTAATCACCAGGAAATATATTTATCGCCTACCTCGTTGCGTCCTACTTCTAATTTTGACACATGACAGTCATTGACCACGATTTAGAAATTAATATACACAACATATGTGCTAGCACTCTCTCTCTCTTTATGTCATCGGTTTTACAGTGATATATCATGTCTCTCTCTCTCTCGCTTGCAGACGTCGGAAGCAATTCCTAGTTTATAATGTAATTACCTGTGCGTGTATGTCTCTCTCTCACTGCAAACGTTGACAAGAATTCCCTTATTCAAAGCGATTTGTATGTGTACACAAACTTAAATATGGTTTACAGACCATTGTAATTTTAAAAATTCATTTTTGCATTAATTAAATATATATATATCATAAACAATGAAATAATAATAATATTTCGTCATTAGAAAGTTATATTCAGTGTGGTAATTAGTGATAGAAAGATTAACTATGTATGCACACACACACACACACACACACACACACACACACACACACACACACACACACACACACACACACAAACTTAAATATGGTTTACAGACCATTGTAATTTTAGAAATTCATTTTTGGATTAATTAAATATATATCGTAAACAATGAAATAATAATATTTCGTCATTGTAAGATTTTAATAAAACAATTATCAGTTTAAATAATAATTTTCGTGATTGTAAGATACAACCTGCAAATTATTAAAATGTCTCTCTCTCTCTCTCTCTCTCACACACATTTCTGATTACTATACAAATAATTGCATGCATATTCGGAGGTTTATAACGAAATAAATTAAAATAAACCATAATTTGTTTTAAATAATTAAATATATATTTAAAACACTGTACACAAACTTAAAATATAGTTTACAAACCGCTATAATACAATTATTCAAAAAATACATTTTACATTGTTTAAATATATATATATATCACAAACAAACATTGTTATATATAAAATAAATACAATATTAATAATAATATTGTTTTAAATGATTAAATATATATTTACAGCACTGTACACAAACTTAAAATATAGTTTACAAACTGTTATAATACAATTATTCAAAAATACATTTTACATTGATTAAATATATATATATATCACAAACAAACATTGTTATATAAAATAAATACAATATTAATAATAATTTTTGACATTGTAAGATTTTTAAATAATAATTTCACGGCTGTAGATACAGTTCACAAGGAAGTTTATCTGTAACATAACAATACAGTCGATATTAGAATCACTGATACGATAAATATTCAATTATCACATGCACACACACACAGTTAGTGGAAAGAATCAAATGCGTTAAATAAGTAAACTTTTTCAAGTATATGTCATTTTTCATAAGTTAATGTACTTTCAAATAATTTCGAATCAAACCAAATATTATTCACTGGAAATTTGTAAATACTGCTTAGAATCAATGATACATTTATCGCATAAGTTAATGTACTTTCAAATAATTTCTAATCGAACCAACTATTATTCAACGAAACTTTGTAGAATCAATGATACATTTATCATGTACATACAAATTCAATTATTAAAGTGTTAAGTACAGAGAGTTGAAACTACACACACACACACACACACACACACACACACACACATCAATAAATTGTTTGTTAACACGATTGCTACTTACGACGTTAGGACACAATTTCCACCTGCGTTGTTTGATTCTTTGTCCCTCGATACACTAAATGTAGTTCTTTAGGTTTGATATGCCTGAGCTCCTCATTCGTGAAGACACCTGCATACCTCTTGGGAAGATAGACACGATACTGGTGGTCGCCATCCTCCAACGTAGCAAGCACAGAGTTCCAATATTTTGTGTCCACATTTGTTAAGACCATGATGGGATATTTTTTATTTACTGTCAATTCTGAACATCGTTTGTACTCGATAGCACTTACAGCATTAAACTTTACAAGAAACGACATTATTAGAAGAGAGAGAAAGACACTAGTGAACACGTCTGTATCAAACGAGAGAGAACCAAACAATGACAGAATATTCGACACAAAAGGACAGTACAATGTGATAGTGGTGGTGGTGGTGGTAACGTCGTCATCAGAAAAGTCGGTGTCCCACTATCATTTACAGCTTTGCATGTATGAACATGTCCCACAGACGAAATTAGAGACACCAAAAATATATAACAATGTCATTAGGAAAGTCTACATTCCACTTTCATAAGGAAATAGTCACCGCTTACAGCTATGCATGTATGTACATGTCCACAACAGAATTAGAGAGATATAAATGTCATCATTCGCTGTGACCTACTTTCTAAATTTGTTACATTAAAAATGTTTGTTTAAAGCAAAAATCATGAATCATCCATTCCCTAATAGCATGCACCTTATAGTTGGCACATCGGTCAGAAGAATTGAAATGTCTAACACATTCTGTTCCATGAAATAGATACGGTATGTTTTTAGGACAACCAAAGTCATCGAGATTGATGATATTATTGTGTATTATCTTTGATTGTAAAAAACGTTTTTTCTCAAAACCCTTCACAAACACATATTTATACGTGTATGTGATTATAACAATAAAACAAGATTGTCGTACGGTGTCTCTCCTTCGCTCCATCTAAGTCTATGATAATTTGATGTTAACCAGTGGTTTATCCTAACGTATTTTGGATTCGTAACGGATGTAGCAGGCGGAGTCAAAATCCAATGTCTACCAGCAAATCTCAGAACGTCCATGATTGACAGTTCCTTCACAATATATTTTCCGTTGTCGTCGAAAAAGCACTGGAAGTCAATTATAACTGCAGTGTTATCCATAATACTGTAAGACAAAGAAACCACACACATTACAAACTCTATATATATATTATGTTTAAACACACAAATATCGTTGCGATATTAATATGTGAACTTACGTTTACAGACGTCTGGACTGAAGCACCGAGAGACGTCAACTGACGAAAGAAACAAGTGTTGAGGGGGGTTACTATACATGGAGACGAATTTTTTTAGCAGGTGGGGAGGTGTCGTCATCATCATCGTTCTCCATGTTAATGCGTCGTATTCGATAATGACCGTATGCAAGCATATCATGACCATTGTCTAGTATATAGCGCTTATCATCATACGGTGACAACGCTTGCTTATTTACGCGCATCGTGTACAGCGTATGATGATCGCTACGTAAACAAAGCGCACTAGCAGAAAACTGACAATGATCAGTGAGACACTTGCGATACATATCGTGTCGCAGACTCCTCTTAATCGCAACTCGAGGCACACCTTTACATACACGTTTTTGACACTCTTTGGTAGGATCTTCGTGGGCCACAAGGAACGAATAACATTTCGCTCGGAGACCCACGAATTCTTTAATAGGACGACCACACGTTTCATCCTTGAACAGTCCAACAACCTTTTTGTTCTTAAGGCTATAACAAGGATGAGACGTAGGGTAATCCGATGTGTCAAAAACGTGTAGGTCCTTCTTCATGTCTGCATACAAGTCTGAAGTTTGAATACTATACATCAGACTGTCTGTATCAGTCATTAACAATTTAACGTTGCGACCGTACTTGGTGACAGCATAACGATAATGAAAGTCGTACATTATCGTTTTGCTAACGTCAAGCACCGTGAAGCCGACATACACGGGACAGGAAAGAACAATGGATTTTTTACGGAGTGAGAGCCCCACCAAATCGTTCGTATAACGAATCATACGTTTTAGCCTAGGTGTGGAAACTAGTTTTTGAAGCCGTCGTTCATCCGAGACTAGTTCAAAGTCTATATGTTTCCGTACGTTCTCCAGCGACTTACCATATACGGCGTTGTTCATCAGTTTGAAAAGGTCTTTTTCAAAGCTGTTGACGGCTGCTTGCCTCTTGCGGGTGTTGAAATCGATAAACGGTTTCAACCAAGCGCTTTGCTTAAAACACAACACCCTATGAGTCGCTTTCAGCTCTAAGCCAAGACTTAAATACAATTTCAAATTTCGATAATGGAGAACGTAATTTTGTTTGTCCTCCAAAGTTGTTAACAACTTCTCTACGGATGACCCTGATTCGTTATACGATGATCTGTATATACTCTCGTGTAAACGTTTGGAAAAGGGAGAAAGGATATCATATGTTACGCGCTGGCGCACAGGTGCAAGCGGGTAGTCGGAATGCAGGTCGTGTAAGGTATTAGGATAGTGTAGGTCGACTTCGAGGATGTACCCGATGTCGGAATCATCACTCACATTACGTACGTCCAAGGACTCGATTTCGTTACGATCGAGCCATCGGAAGTCTGCGTAAGGGAGTGGTTGCGACATGGCTGCACCGTATAAATTGTTACAGTCCGTATACAGAATGAAGGAGGTCGGTTTCGAAACATCGTACTGATCTGGAATCAGAGGATTGTTAGCGACTGCATGACGGTTGGATATCATCGCGCAGCCTCCGCGGACCCCAGACTCTACAAACAGATGTTGATTTATCTCTGTCAACAGCTCTAATTCGACCCCTGTCATTTTTAGCATCGCATTCCAAGCGAGTCCGGGAAGCGAGTAAAAATGACACGGGTCCAAGCAGTAATCGCGTAAGGCCATGTCTCGGAAACTTTCAAAGACATCGGCCAGCAGCATTACGTCTGTCAACAAATACAAATCGTGGTAATCTCCAAACGTACGCAAATTGAATGCACTCCACACGTTTTGTGCATGCACGTAATCTGCGTCCGAAATAGACGATTCCATCAACCGGTTATCAAAGTGTTCACGAGCGGGTAGACTTGTTTCGTTGAACCGATCAATGCTGTCAACGTACTCGTAAGGGTATACCCCCTTGCGTACGAGCAGATTGGTCTGTTCGTCAAAACCCCGTCTAAGCATTTCCTCTCTGAGCAAAGGAAATTGGCTCCCGGACGTGGACAGATTGGTAACGAGTGTGTCCAGAGAGCGATTAAGAAAGTGAAAGGAGTCTACGAAACGCAAGGGACCCAGGGAGAACGACACGTAACGCTCACTAGATGTTGCAATGCAGGATACGTGTTGGTCCTTATATTTTCCTAAACCCTGCATTAAATGGTGGCAGTCGTAGCCACGAAGGTTGTGAAAGGAGACGGGGATATGACGAGGCATCTTGTAGCTTAGATTACAGCTATTGTGGGCTGCTCCCAAGAATTTCCCCGTAAGATGACAATGATTGCGTACCTTGTCATCGTCTGTCAAAGGGCGCTCACACAAATGACAAACGGTGGCGTTAGTGAACGCAACATTGTCATCATCGGACATAATTAATTGTACGTTATGTCGTACTACCTTCATCATATCCTTCGCGTCTTTCATCAACCACGAGAAGAAAGTGTCTACGACGTTTTCACCCCGATAAACTTTAGCCTCTCTCCAGAGTCTGTGCGTGTGATCGACGATAGCATAGGAGAAACCTGACGGAATATGCATCGCTTCGTATGATGTGGACGATACAGGAGGAGAAGTTATTTTCTGACGGGCACCGTTGCTATCAAATGAGTAGAATTCACCTAACTCGTGCACTGTCGTCGGGACGTTGTTACCAGGTGAACACGATTGAAGCGGAGTAATGAGGGACTCGAAGTCGGCGTAGACGGTAAAGGGTACTTTAAGACAGTGCGCGTAATTTTTAAATGACATAAACTTCTCCTCCTCTGTGGGCATTTTGGTTTTCTGTTCACCATAAGGTGTGCAGTAGGGGAGATGATCGGACAGACCATGTTCTGTGGTGAAACGATGCAGGCAGTAGTCACAGTAAAATGATTTATGCTCGTGTTTTGTAAGGGATGATAACAATCTACTCATGTTACTGATAAGACAGTAATGTTTTCGGCTATTTGTATCGGAAAGAAGTAAAAGATTAACATGATGTAATCTGTCCTTATTGGGGGTAATTCTTAACGGATAAACCTCATTTTTTGATTCGTTTCTGATATTGTCGTCTATATCATAGCCGAAAACGTTTATAGAAATGTTGGGATTCTGTGCTTCAAATTTAGAAAGTGAGTTTATAGAAACAGGGTACTCGATACCGGACATATTTAAGGTGTTTTTGAAGGGAGCGTATTTTGAAGCACATTCTTTATTACGTTCTTGAGGGTGTATGTGGGCTAGAACAGACCATAGAAAACACATTTCATCTTGGGGGTTCTTGATGTTGACTACTGCCCTGGTGAGTGCAAGTTTTCGCGGGGTTGGAAGGTAGGAGGACGCTGCTAGAGGCCGGTACCGTCCAACAACCAGTTCCAGCTTCAGTACAGCATCCACCGACCATCCGCTCCCATCACGGGTAAAATTGGATATGCTATTCATGATTTTATCGTAGGATTCATCGAGTAGACAGTTCAACTCGTCGTTGTCGTCCGTGAGCAACGTACGACAACGTCCGTGGAAGACGGCGTCTTTGGTTACCTCTTTTTCTTCGCCGCTGTCACCATCTAACACAGTTTTAGTGAAACGTATCCTGCACGCAATATGCCATTTGATACTGCGTAAACGTGCTTGTTCTGCCAGAATATCCTTGCACAATAAAGGACGCACCTCAGTGATTATCGGTAATATATCTTGATCTTCTTCTGTGTCCGTGTACACGGGCAGGTAATTAAATGTTGTGAGGGATCCTCTAATACTAGTGTTTCGCACGATATAAAATCGTGTCATAACTGAAACAATAGAAACACATGTATTAGCTAATAGGAATGATGAATAACACACACACACACACACACACACACAAATTCATGTTTGTGGTAAATAAATAGATAGTACACATTACTAGTATATGTTAGTTTATTGCAAACTGTGAAGATGGCAGCTACTCCTGATTTTAGCATTGAAAGTGAAAGAAGAAAATCGTTCAAGTATTGGGAAGTGACGTTTGTCAGCCCCGACAAGTTAGCGTTTGCTGGGTTTTACTACTATCCGCTAAATTATGATGTTTGTGGACATAGTATGTCATTCATAGACGATAGAGTTAAATGCTTTTGTTGCGGAATTGAATTAGTTCATTGGAGAGAAGGTGACATACCTATGTTGGAACATGAAAAATTTTCTCCGTAATGTCAATTTCTAAACGATGTCAAGAGACAATACATTGGGGAGAAGGTGACAAACCTATGTCAGAACATAAAAAATTTTCTCCGCCATATCAATTTCTAAACAACGTCAAGAGACTATCTTGTACAGGTTAGACAGAATTGAATCATATCAAACAAATTTGATTTGCTACATAATTATAGAGAGAGAGAGAGACAATTGGTATTTAAAAAAAATTTTTACCTTGTTGAGGATGTTCCTGTTCCTGCTGATGTTGTTGTTGTTCCGGATTCTGTTGAAGGTCGGACATGATGATGATATTCAGACAAGAGAGTGAATACTGAAAAACAAAGAAACTGTTATAGATATATATAGTATTTTAACGCTGGTATTATGTTAGTGTATCTTAAACCATGAACAACGCACGCAAGACTATAGCTCTAGAGCTACACAGAGCAGCGAGAAGGAATTTTGTTAGGCACGCGGTTGAATTGAAGGGTCTACACGACTTGTACCAGGCGGATCTTGTGGAGATGATACCATACGCTCGAGTGAACAAAGGGTACAAGTACATGATGACAGTGATCAATGCGTTTAGCAAGTACGCGTACGCTGTACCATTGAAAACAAAGACAGGAAAAGAAGTAAAGCACGCACTAGAGCCTATACTAACTGCTAATCGAATGAAATATTTACAGACGGACAACGGGAAGGAGTATTACAACAGCACAGTACAAGCGTTGCTAAAAAAAGTATAATGTGAAACATTACTCAACCTATAGTGAGAAAAAAGCTTCTATAGTGGAACGTTTTAATCGCACACTGAAGACACACATGTATCGAGCTTTCAGCGAACAAGGACACTACCGCTGGTTGGATCTACTACCTACATTACTGAAATCGTACAACAATACAACACACAGAACCATTGGTATGAAACCGAGTGAAGTGAATGACGCCAACGAACATATAGTGTTGGAACGAATAAGGAAGAACACAGCGCCTAAAATCAGTCCAACGAAACCACCCAAATTTAAAGTCGGTGACCGTGTTCGTATAAGTAAGCACAAAATGACGTTCGCCAAAGGTTATACGCCAAATTGGACTAACGAAATATACACTGTGGATAAAGTACAATCCACTACCATCCCCGTCACTTATCTGCTAAAAGATCATCTAAACAAAGTGTTGAAAGGTGGTTTTTACGAGCACGAGATTAGTAAGTCCAAAGTCGGCGACGTATACCTAGTGGAAAAGGTGTTACAACGCAAAGGTGACAGAGTGCGTGTTCGTTGGCTTGGTTTCGATGGTAAACACGATGCATGGATACATAAGAAAGATCTAATATAAAAAAAAGGTGACAGCACGTGCTGAAAACAGTATGCTTTCGGTATTCACAAAG
Source organism: Magicicada septendecula (assembly GCA_034769895.1). Taxonomy (NCBI): domain Eukaryota; kingdom Metazoa; phylum Arthropoda; class Insecta; order Hemiptera; family Cicadidae; genus Magicicada; species Magicicada septendecula. The sequence continues at coordinate 125,093,189 of CM068372.1, forward strand.
ATGAAGATTGTACAGCAAGCAAACAAATTACCAATAAAGGATATGGACTTTTTGGCTGGTGACGAAGGCAGTGCTAAACGTAAACATGGCCCGCTATTACCGAACAGTATTGGCTGTATCGTTACAGGCCCAAGTTCCTGTGGGAAATCCAATGTGCTATTCAACCTACTGTTTGATGCCAACGGACTACGTTTCCGCAACGTATACGTGTTTTCAAAATCATTATTTCAACCAAAATACAGAATGCTAGAAACAGTGATGAAATCACTCGCTGATGAAGGTTTAGGTTATCATGCATACAGCGAGAACGAAGAAGTCCCACTACTGAGTGAAATCACTGGTCTCGACTCTGTTATCGTATTCGATGACGTATCGTGTGAAAGACAAAACAATATTCGAAAGTATTTTGCTATGGGGAGACATAGCGGTGTGGACACATTCTATCTATGCCAGACATATAGCCAGATACCGAAACAATTGGTACGTGACAACGCTAACTTGTTGATATTGTTCAAACAAGACAATCTAAATTTACGACATGCATACAATGATCATGTTAACATGGATATGAAATACGATGCTTTCAAAGACGTCTGCACGGAAGCGTGGAAGGATCGTTATGGATTTCTAGTCATAGACAAAGACTCGTCAATAAATGAAGGTAGATAAAGAAATTCCTAGTTTATAATGTAATTACCTGTGTGTGTGCACGGCGCAGAATCTATTGGTCTAAGTAAGCGTACATTTATTATGTAAATCATCTCTTTTTCAGTCATCTACGTATGTGCATTTGAATTATTTGCGCATGCGCATAACAGCTTTTTTAGTACAGTTGCACACACATCGACGCTTGCACTATATATAACCTGTGAACTTCGCAGGTGAAGAAATTAATTTCTATTTTCCATCTGTAACGACATGCGTGTATAATTTTAATTTATTTCACTATACACCTCTGAACCTATGTGTAATTATTTTGTAAACTGCGTTACCTGTGGAGGAACTGTTGCAGCAAACGTTAACACTAGAACGATTATATTATTATTATTATTATTATTCAGTGATATATACATACAATTTACTTATTAAACACTTCAAGGATTGGATTTCTACTCGTCATTTGTAACGATATACATACAATTACATTAAACCTGTACAATGGACGCAGAGAGAGAGAGAGAGAGAGAGAGAGAGTGGACACACATGTAAGTAGCTCGATACTCAGTGACAACAACACACGCACACACACACAGTTAATATTTGTCAAATATATATATTTCTAAAATCATATACAGACGGGGCAATGACCCCCCTAACAAGGATCAATCACACTGACTGATACATCTTGCATTATAAAACTATTAATTAATTATTTAATACATTGAAAAATGAAGTCGACGTTTTGACAACGAGTGAGAGAGAGAGAGAGAGAGAGAGAGAGAGAGAGAGAGAGAGAGAGAGAGAGAGAGAGGAGGGGTCATCGACCGTGATGGAAAAGCTTTCCCTCACTGCTTAAAGCTTTAAGAAGTTAGCGATACTGAAAGTATTTTCGTACATTAACCAAAATTAGGGAAACAATCGAACCGACAAACATTAATCCAAGAATTTACATTTTCAGCATACATAGATTTCAATCCGCAAAGATGTATGCAGATAAATGAAATACATATTTTACATTAAAAATACATTTCTGATTACTATACAAAGAATTACATATTGTTATTCTTCTCTATTTATGTTTCCAATTGTAATGGAGTGTTATGCTCAGCATAAAAGAAGTAATGCGCGCACTGAAGCCTATACTAACTGCTAACCGAATGAAATATTTACAGACGGACAACGGGAAGACATACAATTTACCCACGAGGTTGAAATATAAAATAAACTTAATTTTCTCGATCTAACAAGGTTGGACAATAGTTTCAATACCACATAAGAAAGATCTTTTATAAAAAGGTGACAGCACGTGCTGAAAACCGTATGCTTTCAGTATTCACGAAGATGAAGATTGTACAGTAAGCAAACAAATTGTCAATAAAAGATATGGACTTTTTGGCAGGTGACGAAGGCAGCACTGATCCGCTATTACCGAACAGTATTTGTTGTATACATTACACACACATATACACACACATGTTAGGTTAAACGCAACCTCCATACAAAAACAGATATCGGATTTAAATAATAATTTCGTGCTTGCAATATATACTACCTATGTACACAAATTTAAAATATAGTTTACTGACCATTGTAATACAAGAGGTCATTGACACGACTTTACACTGGTTTAGCATAGTTACTTATGTTAGGTTGAACGCAACACACACACACACACACACACAAGAATCAGATTTTTTGTATACGTTCTAGGTGAAAAACTACTGGGGTGTCTCTGACTTTAGTTGGAAATAAATAACATTACAGATATTGATATGGTACTATGAGTAGCCTATACGTGAATACTATACATCAGACTGCATGTATCTGTCATTAGCAATCTAACGTTACGACGGCAGCATAACGATAATGAAAGCCATACATTATCGTTTGCTAACGTTTGTATTTTGTCTAAGCTATGTTAACTTCACACACACACACACACACACACACACACACACACACACACACACACACACACACACAAGAATCAGATTTTTGTATACGTTCTAGGTGAAAAACTACTTTTTGGCAGGTGACGAAGGCAGCACTGATCCGCTATTACCGAACAGTATTCGTTGTATACATACACACACACATGTTAGGTTAAACGCAACCTCCATACAAAAACAGATATCGGATTTAAATAATAATTTCGTGCTTGCAATATATACTACCTATGTACACAAATTTAAAATATAGTTTACTGACCATTGTAATACAAGAGGTCATTGACACGACTTTACACTGGTTTAGCAGTTACTCATGTTAGGTTGTACGCAACACACACACACACACACACACAAGAATCAGATTTTTTGTATACGTTTTAGGTGAAAAACTACTGGGGTGTCTCTGACTTTAGTTGGAAATAAATAACATTACAGATATTGATATGGTACTATGAGTAGCCTATACGTGAATACTATACATCAGACTGCATGTATCTGTCATTAGCAATCTAACGTTACGACGGCATGTTAAATATCAAATTATCACATACACACACAAACACGCGCAAACACACACATGTTAGGTTAAAAAATGCAGTCCACTTACGTTTCATGTTAGGTTAAAATGCAGTCTACTTACGTTTCACGTTAGGTTAAAAAATGCAGTCCACGTACGTTTCACGTTTACGTTAGGTTAAAATGCAGTCCACGTACGTTTCACGTTTACGTTAGGTTAAAATGCAGTCTACTTACGTTTCACGTTAGGTTAAAAATGCAGTCCACGTACGTTTCACGTTTACGTTAGGTTAAAATGCAGTCCACGTACGTTTCACGTTTACGTTAGGTTAAAATGCAGTCTACTTACGTTTCACGTTAGGTTAAAAAATGCAGTCCACGTACGTTTCACGTTTACGTTAGGTTAAAATGCAGTCTACTTACGTTTCACGTTAGGTTAAAAAATGCAGTCCACGTACGTTTCACGTTAGGTTAAAAAATGCAGTCCACGTACGTTTCACGTTTACGTTAGGTTAAAATGCAGTCCACGTACGTTTCACCTTTACGTTAGGTTAAAAATGCAGTCTACTTACGTTTCACGTTAGGTTAAAAAATGCAGTCCACGTACGTTTCACGTTTACGTTAGGTTAAAATGCAGTCCACGTAGTTTCACGTTTACGTTAGGTTAAAATGCAGTCTACTTACGTTTCACGTTAGGTTAAAAAATGCAGTCCCCGTACGTTTCATGTTAGGTTAAAAAATGCAGTCCTCGTACGTTTCACGTTTACGTTAGGTTAAAATGCAGTCTACTTACGTTTCACGTTAGGTTAAAAGTGCAGTCCATGTACTTTTCACGTTTACGTTAGGTTAAAATGCAGTCCACGTACGTTTCACGTTTACGTTAGGTTAAAATGCAGTCTACTTACGTTTCACGTTAGGTTAAAATGCAGTCCACGTACGTTTCACGTTTACGTTAGGTTAAAATACAGTCCACGTACGTTTCACGTTTACGTTAGGTTAAAATGCAGTCTACTTACGTTTCACGTTAGGTTAAAAAATGCAGTCCACGTACGTTTCACGTTTACGTTAGACAGTTTTCAAAGTTCGTATTACCACCGTTTAGACGTCAGCCCAGTACTGACACCAGAATTATTCAAATCAAAAGCCCCGCTGTTTGTATTCGATTGTAGCAGACAAGACGATGCGCTTAAGTCTTCAGCAGTTGATGTACGTTTAGAATTTGAATCGTCAATGAATTTTCCTACACAGACGACTGCCTACTGTATGACACTACATGATTCGCTTGTAGAATATACGCCATTGTCCAACACGGTACATAGACGTGTTTGTCTTATTTTATACATATTTTGTAAATACTAGTTTTAAATATATATATTTTCATATTTGTAACATTATAATATTGGAGCTGTGTGTGTATATGTATTTTAATTGTAAAACTAGTTTAGATATATTTTAATACTTGTAACAATATAATCTTGGAACTGTGTATGTTTTTTTTTTAATTGTAAATACTAGTTTAGATATATTTTCATACTTGTAACAATATAATAGTTTAGATATATTTTCATACTTGTAACAATATAATCTTGGAGCTGTGTATGTATTTTTAATTGTAAAAACTGTTTAATATAATCTTGGAGCTGTGTGTATGTATTTTAATAAATGTATATATTACACACACTTTATTATTATTATTATTTGTATAACCCACTCCATAATGTATACTTACTTGCAACAAACTAGCGAGCGTTGTCCACACACACGTACCCTTAAATGACGGACGTTGTATGCACACTGAAGGCTTGCACGCTTAAAATTCAGCTATACCTAAAATATATCTTCAATTAGAAGTGAGACATAATAATTTGATCATACACACACGCGCGCACACACACACATGTATTAAATTCAATAAATAATAATGCGCTTGATAATGTTTTAATGCAAATAATTTTAGGAAAGTCTACATTCCACTTTCATAAGGAAATAGTCACCGCTTACAGCTATGCATGTATGTACATGTCCACAACAGAATTAGAGAGATATAAATGTCATCATTCGCTGTGACCTACTTTCTAAATTTGTTACATTAAAAATGTTTGTTTAAAGCAATATTTCAGAAAATTGTAACAGACATAATAATTTGATTATACACACACGCACACACACACACACATGTATTAAATTCAATAAATAAATAATGCGCTTGATAATGTTTTAATGCAAATAATTTTTACGTTTAAATAAAATCTGTACACTCACCAAACTAGTATGTGTGTGTTGTCTATACACCCTTAATGATGGAAGTTGTGTATACAGTCTTTCAACTATTAAAAAAAATGCAGTGATAGATTTCACAATGTATCAGCACACGCAGGCGGTCAAATGAGAAATTGCCACTATAAAAATACGGTAAGAATATATTTCAGAAAATTGTAACAGACATAATAATAATTTGATCATACACACACACACACACACACACACACACACACACACACACACACACACACACACACACACACACACACATGTATTAAATTCAATAAATAATGCGCTTGATAATGTTTTAATGCAAATAATTTTTACGTTTAAATAAAATCTGTACATACAATAAAAATTATGCTCAGTTATTAACGTATTCAAAATGTTTCAAGTACACTTACTTATTTGAATGAGTCATGTATTAAATTCAATAAATAATGCACTTGATAATGTTTTAATGTGAATAATTTTTACGTTTAAATAAAATCTGTACATACATTAAAATTAATATAAAAATACGGTAAGAATATATTTCAGAAAATTGTAACAGACATAATAATAATTTGATCATACACACATGCACACACACACACACACACACACACACACACACACACACACACATGTATTAAATTCAATAAATAATGCGCTTGATAATGTTTTAATGCAAATAATTTTACGTTTAAATAAAATCTGTACACTTACCAAAACTAGTATGTGTTGTCTACACACCCTTAATGATGAAAGTTGCGTATACTGAAGACGTACAAACAGTCTTTCAACTATTAAAAAAAATGCAGTGATAGATTTCACGATGTATCAGCACACGCAGGCGGTCAAATGAGAAATTGCCACTAATTTACTTCGCGTATATATATTGTACACTGGTAGTGGGGAAAGCTTGTGTGTCCGTTTTTAGAGTAAATACTTTCTAATCCATAATTAATCCTAATTACTGTCAACGCTAATGATTGTCAGGTGTCAAATTAGAAAGTAGGACGTCTCGATTTAGACGACGTACACAAGGTTAATGACCTCTGGTTTAAGTTAACGAATAATAACTATATCTAATTGTGTATCGTTGTGTGTGTGTGTGTGTGTGCATAGTTAATCTTTCTATCACTAATTACCACACTGAATATAACTTTCTAATGACGAAATATTATTATTTCATTGTTTACGATATATATATATTTAATTAATGCAAAAATGAATTTTTAAAATTACAATGGTCTGTAAACCATATTTAAGTTCGTGTACACATACAAATCGCTTTGAATAAGGGAATTCTTGTCAACGTTTGCAGCGAGAGAGAGACATACACAATGTGTGTGTGTGTGTGTATGTGTACACAAAACTTTTGAAAATACCTTATTTCAAGGAGATTTTTTTATGTGTAACACTTTACCACACACAGACTTGGCAGAACCGAGATTGGCGTAGAGAGAGAGACCCGTTACATAAACACACACACACACACACACACACACACACACACACACAGAGAGATGCAACAGGCAACAGTAATCTACTAAATGTGTGCGAGAGAGAGAGAGAGAGGGAGAGAGAGATAGTTTTACTTACATTCAAATGTGAGAGAGAGAGAGTACAAATTATTGTTTATTTTAATTTATTTCGTTATAAACCTCCCAATATGCATGCAATTATTTGTATAGTAATCAGAAATGTGTGTGTGAGAGAGAGAGAGAGAGACATTTTAATAATTTGCAGGTTGTATCTTACAATCACGAAAATTATTATTTAAACTGATAATTGTTTTATTAAAATCTTACAATGACGAAATATTATTATTTCATTGTTTACGATATATATTTAATTAATGCAAAAATGAATTTCTAAAATTACAATGGTCTGTAAACCATATTTAAGTTTGTGCGTGTGTGTGTGTGTGTGTGTGTGTGTGTGTGTGTGTGTGTGTGTGTGTGTGCGTACATAGTTAATCTTTCTATCACTAATTACCACACTGAATATAACTTTCTAATGACGAAATATTATTATTATTTCATTGTTTACGATATATATATATTTAATTAATGCAAAAAAGAATTTTTAAAATTACAATGGTCTGTAAACCATATTTAAGTTCGTGTACACATACAAATCGCTTCGAATAAGGGAATTCTTGTCAACGTTTGCAGCGAGAGAGAGAGACATACACAATGTGTGTGTCTGTGTGTGTGTGTGTGTGTGTACACAAAACTTTTGAAAATACCTTATTTCAAGGAGATTTTTTTATGCGTAACACTTTACCACACACAGACTTGGCAGTATATTAATTTCTAAATCGTGGTCAATGACTGTCATGTGTCAAAATTAGAAGTAGGACGCAACGAGGTAGGCGATAAATATATTTCCTGGTGATTACATTTTAGTATCGCTACTTACAATAATCCATAAGTAGCACGACTTACTGACGCTTATGTAAAACCGATGACATAAAGAAAGAGAGAGAGAGAGAGAGTGTGAGAGAGAGAGTTTATATCGTGATCGATAACTGTGTCTAGAGACAAAGAGAGAGGAAGGGAGAGAGAGAGAGTTGATACATTTATATCGAAGTCGTCAACAGTCATATAATTTACTATACACTATAATGCGTCTGCTAATATAGTTTGAATTTCCCACCGAAGAAAAAAAATGTTGGCAGATCTGTTCTATACACAATAATGCAGGATTGGTAACCCTGATCATATATTTTAATATACACTATAATACACACACACATCAAGTTTGAACCCATACATAGGTTGGTAAACCTGATCATATAGATTTAATATACATTATAACACACAACAAATTTGAACTCATGCAAGGTTGGTAACCCTGATCATATATTTAATATATTGTAACGCAACATAGTTGAGGTTCCCCAACGTTACATAAAAGATTGAATGAAATATGGTCAAGGACCATACCCTGACTTAAGGTTGTTCAATAGGTCATGTGCTCGAGAATTAACTCAAACCAGAAGGAGGCAATGACTAGTATTAAATGTATAAAAGCCAGACTAAGGAATGATTGAATGTTATGAATTGTTTGTTTTGTACTGTGGCATGTTCAGGTCACAGAGTATTTTATATTGTATGTTGAATATACTAAAAACCAAATAATGTTATTTGATAATAATACTTCACCAATAATTATGTTGATATTTATATTAGATTTGTTTTTATACAGCACAGTATAGTTACCAATGTTAGGCACTGTACTAAGTTGTCAGTATTATATAAAATTGAAAGATACTGTTGTTCTAATTAATGTTTATAAACTGGATCAGGAGTGTGACCAGTGTTTCAAGTCTAACAAGTAGTTCTGACAATTATGTCATAAATTAATAAAGGGTTCCAGAACCAGTTAATTAATATAAAAACAACTAACCACCAGTAAATTAAAATTCATGTAATTAACTATGTAATCAATAATTAATTGTACAGTAGGTCAGGTAAAAAAGAAAATTAAGTTAAAAACCAAATAATGTTATAATGGTTGTAAATGAATCTATAGGCCTAAATTCCATATTAGTGAAAGGAAATTAATACCTTTTTAGTAAACCCAGTCCAACGAAACTCTAGTAAAACATTTACTGTTTAGTAAGGAAGGTTAGGGGAGAATTTTATGTGATTCAATATTAATCCAAGCATGGAGTATTTTATTGGAAAGGAGTAGTAATATTCTATAATGCCGGCTCAAGGATATATAGAAAACATGGTTGTTAAGGCAACTGATATATAATAAGTTGTTGATTTTGAATAGATGGTACTGATTGTTACAAACTATTAGATTGAAATGAACCGATATAAAAATATATGAATAAATATAAAGGAAAGATATGTCCAAACTGATAAAGCCTTTTTGTAAAACAATTATATTTGAACGCTAATGAATCGTACAAATTAAATAAAACTCTAAATTATCAATGAGTAAAATAAAAAAGAATTGAAAGCTTCTCACCTCAGTCACTAAATATTTCCGCTGAATTTGGTATCAAACCAATTCATGCTATAAATTGAAGACCAGTAAAGAGTTAAAGCCTGAATTAACGGAAATATTTGGAAATACAGAAGACTCGGTTGACGAAATAACCTTCATTGACAGCGTAAGCTGAGATCCTAATTCCAGTTCGTTGGGACCAAGAATTGTGAAGACGCAAAAGAAGAATCGAAGCACAAGAGTTCCTGTGGGATTACCATCATCCATTCATTGAAAACCAGAGCAGTTTTACTGGGTGAAGACGATATAAACTGGATTTTGACCGCTGTTGACAAACATTCACCGCCTAATGAAGCTTTCGCCGTTTGGGTAAAAAACAAATTATTTTCATATCATTGTATTTTAAGTAAATAATTTTATTCTTTTTGTAAATTGAACAACCTTAATTATGCGTTTTACCTGGCCTTACTAATGGTTCAAAGAACTACACGAACCCTGGTATAAGAATTATTTGTCATTATTTTCAAAGTATATATGTTTTTTTTTTAAAGTTCGAATAATTAAGAATCGATATATGTTGGGATAGTCGATTGGATCGTCTTATTGTTTGTCTGAGACAACGTAACTTGTTAAATACCAGAGAAAAATAAATAAAGTACATTTGTTGTATGAGATAACGTTTCAATCATTGCAGGGAAAATACTATATGTACTTGGCGTAATAATTAATTAACAGGTTGATACAAACACTCAGAATAACTAACCTATAAGTACACTTATTTCTAGTAATAGCGCTCCAAGTTTACAGCTGGTGGGACGGGAGATTGCTGAACTAACCGGTTTTTTCATACTAAATTTGAATGAAATTTTTATCGTTGAGGGAGTAGGGTTGAGACAAAAACCACTTACATTCAGTAAATACTCCATATATATTGCTCATATTAAACAACCACTGAGAATTAAATTAAGTCTACAGAATAATACCATTATAAATTCAGGAACATAATTCTAAGTTTGTGGACTTAATAATCTGTGTTCTGAGGGTTTCACTGGTCACAACCGCAAGGTATATTAGTTAATAACATATTAATTAAACCAGGTAACAGCACTTTAATTGTTACGAATCGCCACCTACAACGTATTACTTGGCGTTTGTTACACCGGAGTCTCTTATAACTAATTACACTCATAGACAAGATTTCTTTATAATTTGACGTCTCCAGCTGGTATCATACATTATAACATACGTCCTCACATAATTAACAAGCAGTTCGTTACTAAATTGATTACAACAGTGGGGTTTGAATAAGACGGACGTTCCACCGCTAATACCCAACATACTTATTCCATAACAAATTGACGACTCCTACGAAGGGGACTGATCAAAGAAAGACTCACCATACGTAGTTATTTATAAATTGCCGCTTGCAAATATGGGCATATAAAAACATTCATCACTGGTAATTGAGTTTATTACAAATTGACGCTCGCAACGTGAGGCATCATCATCGCATCTTAACACCTTAGATATCAGTTTTATTACAAATTGGCGCCCAACGTGGGGCTTATTTAAACACGTACTCAACACATTCTATTTTATAGTATTACAAATTGGCGCTCAACGAGTGGGCTTTAGTTAAGTAAAACATCATATTATTTGTTACTTAACTTGAGCAGGCAACCATTAGAGGCACAGGAATGCTTAATACCAGAGGCAGATCGAAGAAAAGGGCAGAAGAGAAGGAGAAGGAAGAAGGTGGACAGGAACAAGAAATAGAATTAATCACGGACAGTGAAATGGATCAACAGACAAGTGATACAGAAGAAACTGAAATAGTTATGGATACGGAAACGGAAATAGTGGAAGAGGATACCCAAGGGGACCAACCAGATAAGGAGGAAGCCAGAGGAGGATTAAATTGGGAAAAATTAATGGAATTAATGAGTAGTATGAAGGAGGATAATAAACAAACTAATGAGAGTTTAAGACAAACTAACGAAAACTAACGAAAGTTAGACAGTATCAAAGAAGATTCCAGGACACATAAGGAAGAATTAAATAAAAAATTTGAAGAAAACTCTGAAAAAATAGACAGTATTAAGGAAAGTACTAGTGAACTTTTGAGACAAACCATAAATGAAAATAATGAACAACTGAAGGCCGATTTCAGACAAATCAATGAAAAGCTGGAAAATAAAATAGACAGTATTAATGAAAACTCAAGAAAACAAAACGAAATTTTGAGCGAAAATTTAATCAAGCAAATGAATAAAAGGTTTGACAGGAATGATGAGAGTTTGAGGCAGATTCTGGAGAATAACAAACGAATGGATGAGAAAATTGAAAACCATAATAAGGAGTTGCGGCAAATCATCAATGAACAAGGCCTAGCATTGAGGGAAGTCATCAATGGAAGTATTATAATTGTCAATGAAACACGGAGCAAAGGAGTTGATAGCTATGAAGTGGAGGTAAGACAGCAAATAAATGAAATTAAGGTGGATCTGGGAAAGACAGATGAACCTATCATGCAACTCAGAGTGGAAGTAGAGACCAAAATTACTCAAATAGGAAAACTACAAGCAAAGACCCAAGAAAAATTTGACAAGATACCAATTGATAGAACCGGAAGAATAGAACGGATTCATGATGAAATGAAGATAGTGAGAATAAGACAAATGGGTAAATGGAAATTAATAAATACACGGGAAGAATTGGAAATGATTAAAAGGGGATTGGTTCAGCTACATAATGGACCAATTACGGAAAACAGAGAAGTAAGGCAAGTGAGAAACTTTAAACGAACCACACTTGAATTCCCAGATGGACTAGAAGGACCAAAAAGGCCAAAACTAACTAAGGAGCATGGAGGACTTGTGGAATTTATGTATGAACCATCAGAAACATTAAGAGACAGTACAGAAGAATCAGTTCAAAGGACAATGATGAGCTTGACTATAAATGACAATTTTATAGTGACAAGAGGCAAGAACTGTACAATAATGAGATATGTCACAAGGACAGAAATAACTCTATACACTAGAGGAATCCGGACAATCAGTACAGAGGAAATAATGGACCACGGTTAAAAACAGATTCTAAACAGAATATAAAAGAAAGGGGACGGATTTTATGGATACAGGACCAAGCAACCCATTGTAAATAAAAAACCCAAAATTCCAAAGGATGTAAGAACAACATACTCATAATTATTCAGAAACAGTATGATTTAAAATAAAGAGAATAAATACCCCAAAATTCAAAAAAAATGAAGTAAGCCCAACTTACAAACAAGTATTTAAGAAAACAATTTATGAGCCAATGAAGATAAGAGAATGAAGAAGCCAAAATGGAACCCTCAAAAGGATCACAAGAAAAGAAAAAACAAATATTTAAGAATTATCCGAAAACAAAACCCAATTAATAAATGTCAATAAAATAGCCAAGTATTGGAGATGAGAAGTGTATAATAGAAGGAAGAATTAATATGAAGAAATAATATGATCTGAGTTAAAGTACAGTGAATAATCCCTAGAATATGATTATTATTTATTATTTTATTGAAGGTCACATGATGACTACCTTACGAGGTTTATTAATGAAGATTGACTGTAGAATATTCCAGCAATCATTTGACTGGGCAGAGATGATGTTCCTCTGATCCCAGGAAGTATGTAACGGACGACGGTAATTGGTTAGCCGATAGAGCACCACCGATTCGATTCCAGTTATAATGTTAGGGAGGTTTAGGAAAATTAAATATTAGAGGAAAAACTCACAAATAAATATAGAGAATTAAATAAAACCAGATCCAAAATGTATAATTAATAAAGAATGTCACAAGAATGATTATAGAAATAAGATTTAAACTTGGGAAATAATTGATTTTAAGAAGGAACGAAGAAATGATAATAAAATAACGGATAATTATGAAATATAAAAGTACTATAAATAGGAAACCAATTGGCCAGATACAAATTAGAAGTTTATTTCTTGCTAAACTTTGTTTATACCCAAAATAAACTTATTTCGAAGGGGGGGTGTTATGTAACGCAACATAGTTGAGGTTCCCCAACGTTACATAAAAGATTGAATGAAATATGGTCAAGGACCATACCCTGACTTAAGGTTGTTCAATAGGTCATGTGCTCGAGAAGTAACTCAAACCAGAAGGAGGCAATGACTAGTATTAAATGTATAAAAGCCAGACTAAGGAATGATTGAATGTTATGAATTGTTTGTTTTGTACTGTGGCATGTTCAGGTCACAGAGTATTTTATATTGTATGTTGAATATACTAAAAACCAAATAATGTTATTTGATAATAATACTTCACCAATAATTATGTTGATATTTATATTAGATTTGTTTTTATACAGCACAGTATAGTTACCAATGTTAGGCACTGTACTAAGTTGTCAGTATTATATAAAATTGAAAGATACTGTTGTTCTAATTAATGTTTATAAACTGGATCAGGAGTGTGACCAGTGTTTCAAGTCTAACAAGTAGTTCTGACAATTATGTCATAAATTAATAAAGGGTTCCAGAACCAGTTAATTAATATAAAAACAACTAACCACCAGTAAATTAAAATTCATGTAATTAACTATGTAATCAATAATTAATTGTACAGTAGGTCAGGTAAAAAAGAAAATTAAGTTAAAAACCAAATAATGTTATAATGGTTGTAAATGAATCTATAGGCCTAAATTCCATATTAGTGAAAGGAAATTAATACCTTTTTAGTAAACCCAGTCCAACGAAACTCTAGTAAAACATTTACTGTTTAGTAAGGAAGGTTAGGGGAGAATTTTATGTGATTCAATATTAATCCAAGCATGGAGTATTTTATTGGAAAGGAGTAGTAATATTCTATAATGCCGGCTCAAGGATATATAGAAAACATGGTTGTTAAGGCAACTGATATATAATAAGTTGTTGATTTTGAATAGATGGTACTGATTGTTACAAACTATTAGATTGAAATGAACCGATATAAAAATATATGAATAAATATAAAGGAAAGATATGTCCAAACTGATAAAGCCTTTTTGTAAAACAATTATATTTGAACGCTAATGAATCGTACAAATTAAATAAAACTCTAAATTATCAATGAGTAAAATAAAAAAGAATTGAAAGCTTCTCACCTCAGTCACTAAATATTTCCGCTGAATTTGGTATCAAACCAATTCATGCTATAAATTGAAGACCAGTAAAGAGTTAAAGCCTGAATTAACGGAAATATTTGGAAATACAGAAGACTCGGTTGACGAAATAACCTTCATTGACAGCGTAAGCTGAGATCCTAATTCCAGTTCGTTGGGACCAAGAATTGTGAAGACGCAAAAGAAGAATCGAAGCACAAGAGTTCCTGTGGGATTACCATCATCCATTCATTGAAAACCAGAGCAGTTTTACTGGGTGAAGACGATATAAACTGGATTTTGACCGCTGTTGACAAACATTCACCGCCTAATGAAGCTTTCGCCGTTTGGGTAAAAAACAAATTATTTTCATATCATTGTATTTTAAGTAAATAATTTTATTCTTTTTGTAAATTGAACAACCTTAATTATGCGTTTTACCTGGCCTTACTAATGGTTCAAAGAACTACACGAACCCTGGTATAAGAATTATTTGTCATTATTTTCAAAGTATATATGTTTTTTTTTTAAAGTTCGAATAATTAAGAATCGATATATGTTGGGATAGTCGATTGGATCGTCTTATTGTTTGTCTGAGACAACGTAACTTGTTAAATACCAGAGAAAAATAAATAAAGTACATTTGTTGTATGAGATAACGTTTCAATCATTGCAGGGAAAATACTATATGTACTTGGCGTAATAATTAATTAACAGGTTGATACAAACACTCAGAATAACTAACCTATAAGTACACTTATTTCTAGTAATAGCGCTCCAAGTTTACAGCTGGTGGGACGGGAGATTGCTGAACTAACCGGTTTTTTCATACTAAATTTGAATGAAATTTTTATCGTTGAGGGAGTAGGGTTGAGACAAAAACCACTTACATTCAGTAAATACTCCATATATATTGCTCATATTAAACAACCACTGAGAATTAAATTAAGTCTACAGAATAATACCATTATAAATTCAGGAACATAATTCTAAGTTTGTGGACTTAATAATCTGTGTTCTGAGGGTTTCACTGGTCACAACCGCAAGGTATATTAGTTAATAACATATTAATTAAACCAGGTAACAGCACTTTAATTGTTACGAATCGCCACCTACAACGTATTACTTGGCGTTTGTTACACCGGAGTCTCTTATAACTAATTACACTCATAGACAAGATTTCTTTATAATTTGACGTCTCCAGCTGGTATCATACATTATAACATACGTCCTCACATAATTAACAAGCAGTTCGTTACTAAATTGATTACAACAGTGGGGTTTGAATAAGACGGACGTTCCACCGCTAATACCCAACATACTTATTCCATAACAAATTGACGACTCCTACGAAGGGGACTGATCAAAGAAAGACTCACCATACGTAGTTATTTATAAATTGCCGCTTGCAAATATGGGCATATAAAAACATTCATCACTGGTAATTGAGTTTATTACAAATTGACGCTCGCAACGTGAGGCATCATCATCGCATCTTAACACCTTAGATATCAGTTTTATTACAAATTGGCGCCCAACGTGGGGCTTATTTAAACACGTACTCAACACATTCTATTTTATAGTATTACAAATTGGCGCTCAACGAGTGGGCTTTAGTTAAGTAAAAAATCATATTATTTGTTACTTAACTTGAGCAGGCAACCATTAGAGGCACAGGAATGCTTAATACCAGAGGCAGATCGAAGAAAAGGGCAGAAGAGAAGGAGAAGGAAGAAGGTGGACAGGAACAAGAAATAGAATTAATCACGGACAGTGAAATGGATCAACAGACAAGTGATACAGAAGAAACTGAAATAGTTATGGATACGGAAACGGAAATAGTGGAAGAGGATACCCAAGGGGACCAACCAGATAAGGAGGAAGCTAGAGGAGGATTAAATTGGGAAAAATTAATGGAATTAATGAGTAGTATGAAGGAGGATAATAAACAAACTAATGAGAGTTTAAGACAAACTAACGAAAACTAACGAAAGTTAGACAGTATCAAAGAAGATTCCAGGACACAGAAGGAAGAATTAAATAAAAAATTTGAAGAAAACTCTGAAAAAATAGACAGTATTAAGGAAAGTACTAGTGAACTTTTGAGACAAACCATAAATGAAAATAATGAACAACTGAAGGCCGATTTCAGACAAATCAATGAAAAGCTGGAAAATAAAATAGACAGTATTAATGAAAACTCAAGAAAACAAAACGAAATTTTGAGCGAAAATTTAATCAAGCAAATGAATAAAAGGTTTGACAGGAATGATGAGAGTTTGAGGCAGATTCTGGAGAATAACAAACGAATGGATGAGAAAATTGAAAACCATAATAAGGAGTTGCGGCAAATCATCAATGAACAAGGCCTAGCATTGAGGGAAGTCATCAATGGAAGTATTATAATTGTCAATGAAACACGGAGCAAAGGAGTTGATAGCTATGAAGTGGAGGTAAGACAGCAAATAAATGAAATTAAGGTGGATCTGGGAAAGACAGATGAACCTATCATGCAACTCAGAGTGGAAGTAGAGACCAAAATTACTCAAATAGGAAAACTACAAGCAAAGACCCAAGAAAAATTTGACAAGATACCAATTGATAGAACCGGAAGAATAGAACGGATTCATGATGAAATGAAGATAGTGAGAATAAGACAAATGGGTAAATGGAAATTAATAAATACACGGGAAGAATTGGAAATGATTAAAAGGGGATTGGTTCAGCTACATAATGGACCAATTACGGAAAACAGAGAAGTAAGGCAAGTGAGAAACTTTAAACGAACCACACTTGAATTCCCAGATGGACTAGAAGGACCAAAAAGGCCAAAACTAACTAAGGAGCATGGAGGACTTGTGGAATTTATGTATGAACCATCAGAAACATTAAGAGACAGTACAGAAGAATCAGTTCAAAGGACAATGATGAGCTTGACTATAAATGACAATTTTATAGTGACAAGAGGCAAGAACTGTACAATAATGAGATATGTCACAAGGACAGAAATAACTCTATACACTAGAGGAATCCGGACAATCAGTACAGAGGAAATAATGGACCACGGTTAAAAACAGATTCTAAACAGAATATAAAAGAAAGGGGACGGATTTTATGGATACAGGACCAAGCAACCCATTGTAAATAAAAAACCCAAAATTCCAAAGGATGTAAGAACAACATACTCATAATTATTCAGAAACAGTATGATTTAAAATAAAGAGAATAAATACCCCAAAATTCAAAAAAAATGAAGTAAGCCCAACTTACAAACAAGTATTTAAGAAAACAATTTATGAGCCAATGAAGATAAGAGAATGAAGAAGCCAAAATGGAACCCTCAAAAGGATCACAAGAAAAGAAAAAACAAATATTTAAGAATTATCCGAAAACAAAACCCAATTAATAAATGTCAATAAAATAGCCAAGTATTGGAGATGAGAAGTGTATAATAGAAGGAAGAATTAATATGAAGAAATAATATGATCTGAGTTAAAGTACAGTGAATAATCCCTAGAATATGATTATTATTTATTATTTTATTGAAGGTCACATGATGACTACCTTACGAGGTTTATTAATGAAGATTGACTGTAGAATATTCCAGCAATCATTTGACTGGGCAGAGATGATGTTCCTCTGATCCCAGGAAGTATGTAACGGACGACGGTAATTGGTTAGCCGATAGAGCACCACCGATTCGATTCCAGTTATAATGTTAGGGAGGTTTAGGAAAATTAAATATTAGAGGAAAAACTCACAAATAAATATAGAGAATTAAATAAAACCAGATCCAAAATGTATAATTAATAAAGAATGTCACAAGAATGATTATAGAAATAAGATTTAAACTTGGGAAATAATTGATTTTAAGAAGGAACGAAGAAATGATAATAAAATAACGGATAATTATGAAATATAAAAGTACTATAAATAGGAAACCAATTGGCCAGATACAAATTAGAAGTTTATTTCTTGCTAAACTTTGTTTATACCCAAAATAAACTTATTTCGAAGGGGGGGTGTTATGTAACGCAACATAGTTGAGGTTCCCCAACGTTACATAAAAGATTGAATGAAATATGGTCAAGGACCATACCCTGACTTAAGGTTGTTCAATAGGTCATGTGCTCGAGAAGTAACTCAAACCAGAAGGAGGCAATGACTAGTATTAAATGTATAAAAGCCAGACTAAGGAATGATTGAATGTTATGAATTGTTTGTTTTGTACTGTGGCATGTTCAGGTCACAGAGTATTTTATATTGTATGTTGAATATACTAAAAACCAAATAATGTTATTTGATAATAATACTTCACCAATAATTATGTTGATATTTATATTAGATTTGTTTTTATACAGCACAGTATAGTTACCAATGTTAGGCACTGTACTAAGTTGTCAGTATTATATAAAATTGAAAGATACTGTTGTTCTAATTAATGTTTATAAACTGGATCAGGAGTGTGACCAGTGTTTCAAGTCTAACAAGTAGTTCTGACAATTATGTCATAAATTAATAAAGGGTTCCAGAACCAGTTAATTAATATAAAAACAACTAACCACCAGTAAATTAAAATTCATGTAATTAACTATGTAATCAATAATTAATTGTACAGTAGGTCAGGTAAAAAAGAAAATTAAGTTAAAAACCAAATAATGTTATAATGGTTGTAAATGAATCTATAGGCCTAAATTCCATATTAGTGAAAGGAAATTAATACCTTTTTAGTAAACCCAGTCCAACGAAACTCTAGTAAAACATTTACTGTTTAGTAAGGAAGGTTAGGGGAGAATTTTATGTGATTCAATATTAATCCAAGCATGGAGTATTTTATTGGAAAGGAGTAGTAATATTCTATAATGCCGGCTCAAGGATATATAGAAAACATGGTTGTTAAGGCAACTGATATATAATAAGTTGTTGATTTTGAATAGATGGTACTGATTGTTACAAACTATTAGATTGAAATGAACCGATATAAAAATATATGAATAAATATAAAGGAAAGATATGTCCAAACTGATAAAGCCTTTTTGTAAAACAATTATATTTGAACGCTAATGAATCGTACAAATTAAATAAAACTCTAAATTATCAATGAGTAAAATAAAAAAGAATTGAAAGCTTCTCACCTCAGTCACTAAATATTTCCGCTGAATTTGGTATCAAACCAATTCATGCTATAAATTGAAGACCAGTAAAGAGTTAAAGCCTGAATTAACGGAAATATTTGGAAATACAGAAGACTCGGTTGACGAAATAACCTTCATTGACAGCGTAAGCTGAGATCCTAATTCCAGTTCGTTGGGACCAAGAATTGTGAAGACGCAAAAGAAGAATCGAAGCACAAGAGTTCCTGTGGGATTACCATCATCCATTCATTGAAAACCAGAGCAGTTTTACTGGGTGAAGACGATATAAACTGGATTTTGACCGCTGTTGACAAACATTCACCGCCTAATGAAGCTTTCGCCGTTTGGGTAAAAAACAAATTATTTTCATATCATTGTATTTTAAGTAAATAATTTTATTCTTTTTGTAAATTGAACAACCTTAATTATGCGTTTTACCTGGCCTTACTAATGGTTCAAAGAACTACACGAACCCTGGTATAAGAATTATTTGTCATTATTTTCAAAGTATATATGTTTTTTTTTTAAAGTTCGAATAATTAAGAATCGATATATGTTGGGATAGTCGATTGGATCGTCTTATTGTTTGTCTGAGACAACGTAACTTGTTAAATACCAGAGAAAAATAAATAAAGTACATTTGTTGTATGAGATAACGTTTCAATCATTGCAGGGAAAATACTATATGTACTTGGCGTAATAATTAATTAACAGGTTGATACAAACACTCAGAATAACTAACCTATAAGTACACTTATTTCTAGTAATAGCGCTCCAAGTTTACAGCTGGTGGGACGGGAGATTGCTGAACTAACCGGTTTTTTCATACTAAATTTGAATGAAATTTTTATCGTTGAGGGAGTAGGGTTGAGACAAAAACCACTTACATTCAGTAAATACTCCATATATATTGCTCATATTAAACAACCACTGAGAATTAAATTAAGTCTACAGAATAATACCATTATAAATTCAGGAACATAATTCTAAGTTTGTGGACTTAATAATCTGTGTTCTGAGGGTTTCACTGGTCACAACCGCAAGGTATATTAGTTAATAACATATTAATTAAACCAGGTAACAGCACTTTAATTGTTACGAATCGCCACCTACAACGTATTACTTGGCGTTTGTTACACCGGAGTCTCTTATAACTAATTACACTCATAGACAAGATTTCTTTATAATTTGACGTCTCCAGCTGGTATCATACATTATAACATACGTCCTCACATAATTAACAAGCAGTTCGTTACTAAATTGATTACAACAGTGGGGTTTGAATAAGACGGACGTTCCACCGCTAATACCCAACATACTTATTCCATAACAAATTGACGACTCCTACGAAGGGGACTGATCAAAGAAAGACTCACCATACGTAGTTATTTATAAATTGCCGCTTGCAAATATGGGCATATAAAAACATTCATCACTGGTAATTGAGTTTATTACAAATTGACGCTCGCAACGTGAGGCATCATCATCGCATCTTAACACCTTAGATATCAGTTTTATTACAAATTGGCGCCCAACGTGGGGCTTATTTAAACACGTACTCAACACATTCTATTTTATAGTATTACAAATTGGCGCTCAACGAGTGGGCTTTAGTTAAGTAAAACATCATATTATTTGTTACTTAACTTGAGCAGGCAACCATTAGAGGCACAGGAATGCTTAATACCAGAGGCAGATCGAAGAAAAGGGCAGAAGAGAAGGAGAAGGAAGAAGGTGGACAGGAACAAGAAATAGAATTAATCACGGACAGTGAAATGGATCAACAGACAAGTGATACAGAAGAAACTGAAATAGTTATGGATACGGAAACGGAAATAGTGGAAGAGGATACCCAAGGGGACCAACCAGATAAGGAGGAAGCCAGAGGAGGATTAAATTGGGAAAAATTAATGGAATTAATGAGTAGTATGAAGGAGGATAATAAACAAACTAATGAGAGTTTAAGACAAACTAACGAAAACTAACGAAAGTTAGACAGTATCAAAGAAGATTCCAGGACACATAAGGAAGAATTAAATAAAAAATTTGAAGAAAACTCTGAAAAAATAGACAGTATTAAGGAAAGTACTAGTGAACTTTTGAGACAAACCATAAATGAAAATAATGAACAACTGAAGGCCGATTTCAGACAAATCAATGAAAAGCTGGAAAATAAAATAGACAGTATTAATGAAAACTCAAGAAAACAAAACGAAATTTTGAGCGAAAATTTAATCAAGCAAATGAATAAAAGGTTTGACAGGAATGATGAGAGTTTGAGGCAGATTCTGGAGAATAACAAACGAATGGATGAGAAAATTGAAAACCATAATAAGGAGTTGCGGCAAATCATCAATGAACAAGGCCTAGCATTGAGGGAAGTCATCAATGGAAGTATTATAATTGTCAATGAAACACGGAGCAAAGGAGTTGATAGCTATGAAGTGGAGGTAAGACAGCAAATAAATGAAATTAAGGTGGATCTGGGAAAGACAGATGAACCTATCATGCAACTCAGAGTGGAAGTAGAGACCAAAATTACTCAAATAGGAAAACTACAAGCAAAGACCCAAGAAAAATTTGACAAGATACCAATTGATAGAACCGGAAGAATAGAACGGATTCATGATGAAATGAAGATAGTGAGAATAAGACAAATGGGTAAATGGAAATTAATAAATACACGGGAAGAATTGGAAATGATTAAAAGGGGATTGGTTCAGCTACATAATGGACCAATTACGGAAAACAGAGAAGTAAGGCAAGTGAGAAACTTTAAACGAACCACACTTGAATTCCCAGATGGACTAGAAGGACCAAAAAGGCCAAAACTAACTAAGGAGCATGGAGGACTTGTGGAATTTATGTATGAACCATCAGAAACATTAAGAGACAGTACAGAAGAATCAGTTCAAAGGACAATGATGAGCTTGACTATAAATGACAATTTTATAGTGACAAGAGGCAAGAACTGTACAATAATGAGATATGTCACAAGGACAGAAATAACTCTATACACTAGAGGAATCCGGACAATCAGTACAGAGGAAATAATGGACCACGGTTAAAAACAGATTCTAAACAGAATATAAAAGAAAGGGGACGGATTTTATGGATACAGGACCAAGCAACCCATTGTAAATAAAAAACCCAAAATTCCAAAGGATGTAAGAACAACATACTCATAATTATTCAGAAACAGTATGATTTAAAATAAAGAGAATAAATACCCCAAAATTCAAAAAAAATGAAGTAAGCCCAACTTACAAACAAGTATTTAAGAAAACAATTTATGAGCCAATGAAGATAAGAGAATGAAGAAGCCAAAATGGAACCCTCAAAAGGATCACAAGAAAAGAAAAAACAAATATTTAAGAATTATCCGAAAACAAAACCCAATTAATAAATGTCAATAAAATAGCCAAGTATTGGAGATGAGAAGTGTATAATAGAAGGAAGAATTAATATGAAGAAATAATATGATCTGAGTTAAAGTACAGTGAATAATCCCTAGAATATGATTATTATTTATTATTTTATTGAAGGTCACATGATGACTACCTTACGAGGTTTATTAATGAAGATTGACTGTAGAATATTCCAGCAATCATTTGACTGGGCAGAGATGATGTTCCTCTGATCCCAGGAAGTATGTAACGGACGACGGTAATTGGTTAGCCGATAGAGCACCACCGATTCGATTCCAGTTATAATGTTAGGGAGGTTTAGGAAAATTAAATATTAGAGGAAAAACTCACAAATAAATATAGAGAATTAAATAAAACCAGATCCAAAATGTATAATTAATAAAGAATGTCACAAGAATGATTATAGAAATAAGATTTAAACTTGGGAAATAATTGATTTTAAGAAGGAACGAAGAAATGATAATAAAATAACGGATAATTATGAAATATAAAAGTACTATAAATAGGAAACCAATTGGCCAGATACAAATTAGAAGTTTATTTCTTGCTAAACTTTGTTTATACCCAAAATAAACTTATTTCGAAGGGGGGGTGTTATGTAACGCAACATAGTTGAGGTTCCCCAACGTTACATAAAAGATTGAATGAAATATGGTCAAGGACCATACCCTGACTTAAGGTTGTTCAATAGGTCATGTGCTCGAGAAGTAACTCAAACCAGAAGGAGGCAATGACTAGTATTAAATGTATAAAAGCCAGACTAAGGAATGATTGAATGTTATGAATTGTTTGTTTTGTACTGTGGCATGTTCAGGTCACAGAGTATTTTATATTGTATGTTGAATATACTAAAAACCAAATAATGTTATTTGATAATAATACTTCACCAATAATTATGTTGATATTTATATTAGATTTGTTTTTATACAGCACAGTATAGTTACCAATGTTAGGCACTGTACTAAGTTGTCAGTATTATATAAAATTGAAAGATACTGTTGTTCTAATTAATGTTTATAAACTGGATCAGGAGTGTGACCAGTGTTTCAAGTCTAACAAGTAGTTCTGACAATTATGTCATAAATTAATAAAGGGTTCCAGAACCAGTTAATTAATATAAAAACAACTAACCACCAGTAAATTAAAATTCATGTAATTAACTATGTAATCAATAATTAATTGTACAGTAGGTCAGGTAAAAAAGAAAATTAAGTTAAAAACCAAATAATGTTATAATGGTTGTAAATGAATCTATAGGCCTAAATTCCATATTAGTGAAAGGAAATTAATACCTTTTTAGTAAACCCAGTCCAACGAAACTCTAGTAAAACATTTACTGTTTAGTAAGGAAGGTTAGGGGAGAATTTTATGTGATTCAATATTAATCCAAGCATGGAGTATTTTATTGGAAAGGAGTAGTAATATTCTATAATGCCGGCTCAAGGATATATAGAAAACATGGTTGTTAAGGCAACTGATATATAATAAGTTGTTGATTTTGAATAGATGGTACTGATTGTTACAAACTATTAGATTGAAATGAACCGATATAAAAATATATGAATAAATATAAAGGAAAGATATGTCCAAACTGATAAAGCCTTTTTGTAAAACAATTATATTTGAACGCTAATGAATCGTACAAATTAAATAAAACTCTAAATTATCAATGAGTAAAATAAAAAAGAATTGAAAGCTTCTCACCTCAGTCACTAAATATTTCCGCTGAATTTGGTATCAAACCAATTCATGCTATAAATTGAAGACCAGTAAAGAGTTAAAGCCTGAATTAACGGAAATATTTGGAAATACAGAAGACTCGGTTGACGAAATAACCTTCATTGACAGCGTAAGCTGAGATCCTAATTCCAGTTCGTTGGGACCAAGAATTGTGAAGACGCAAAAGAAGAATCGAAGCACAAGAGTTCCTGTGGGATTACCATCATCCATTCATTGAAAACCAGAGCAGTTTTACTGGGTGAAGACGATATAAACTGGATTTTGACCGCTGTTGACAAACATTCACCGCCTAATGAAGCTTTCGCCGTTTGGGTAAAAAACAAATTATTTTCATATCATTGTATTTTAAGTAAATAATTTTATTCTTTTTGTAAATTGAACAACCTTAATTATGCGTTTTACCTGGCCTTACTAATGGTTCAAAGAACTACACGAACCCTGGTATAAGAATTATTTGTCATTATTTTCAAAGTATATATGTTTTTTTTTTAAAGTTCGAATAATTAAGAATCGATATATGTTGGGATAGTCGATTGGATCGTCTTATTGTTTGTCTGAGACAACGTAACTTGTTAAATACCAGAGAAAAATAAATAAAGTACATTTGTTGTATGAGATAACGTTTTAATCATTGCAGGGAAAATACTATATGTACTTGGCGTAATAATTAATTAACAGGTTGATACAAACACTCAGAATAACTAACCTATAAGTACACTTATTTCTAGTAATAGCGCTCCAAGTTTACAGCTGGTGGGACGGGAGATTGCTGAACTAACCGGTTTTTTCATACTAAATTTGAATGAAATTTTTATCGTTGAGGGAGTAGGGTTGAGACAAAAACCACTTACATTCAGTAAATACTCCATATATATTGCTCATATTAAACAACCACTGAGAATTAAATTAAGTCTACAGAATAATACCATTATAAATTCAGGAACATAATTCTAAGTTTGTGGACTTAATAATCTGTGTTCTGAGGGTTTCACTGGTCACAACCGCAAGGTATATTAGTTAATAACATATTAATTAAACCAGGTAACAGCACTTTAATTGTTACGAATCGCCACCTACAACGTATTACTTGGCGTTTGTTACACCGGAGTCTCTTATAACTAATTACACTCATAGACAAGATTTCTTTATAATTTGACGTCTCCAGCTGGTATCATACATTATAACATACGTCCTCACATAATTAACAAGCAGTTCGTTACTAAATTGATTACAACAGTGGGGTTTGAATAAGACGGACGTTCCACCGCTAATACCCAACATACTTATTCCATAACAAATTGACGACTCCTACGAAGGGGACTGATCAAAGAAAGACTCACCATACGTAGTTATTTATAAATTGCCGCTTGCAAATATGGGCATATAAAAACATTCATCACTGGTAATTGAGTTTATTACAAATTGACGCTCGCAACGTGAGGCATCATCATCGCATCTTAACACCTTAGATATCAGTTTTATTACAAATTGGCGCCCAACGTGGGGCTTATTTAAACACGTACTCAACACATTCTATTTTATAGTATTACAAATTGGCGCTCAACGAGTGGGCTTTAGTTAAGTAAAAAATCATATTATTTGTTACTTAACTTGAGCAGGCAACCATTAGAGGCACAGGAATGCTTAATACCAGAGGCAGATCGAAGAAAAGGGCAGAAGAGAAGGAGAAGGAAGAAGGTGGACAGGAACAAGAAATAGAATTAATCACGGACAGTGAAATGGATCAACAGACAAGTGATACAGAAGAAACTGAAATAGTTATGGATACGGAAACGGAAATAGTGGAAGAGGATACCCAAGGGGACCAACCAGATAAGGAGGAAGCTAGAGGAGGATTAAATTGGGAAAAATTAATGGAATTAATGAGTAGTATGAAGGAGGATAATAAACAAACTAATGAGAGTTTAAGACAAACTAACGAAAACTAACGAAAGTTAGACAGTATCAAAGAAGATTCCAGGACACAGAAGGAAGAATTAAATAAAAAATTTGAAGAAAACTCTGAAAAAATAGACAGTATTAAGGAAAGTACTAGTGAACTTTTGAGACAAACCATAAATGAAAATAATGAACAACTGAAGGCCGATTTCAGACAAATCAATGAAAAGCTGGAAAATAAAATAGACAGTATTAATGAAAACTCAAGAAAACAAAACGAAATTTTGAGCGAAAATTTAATCAAGCAAATGAATAAAAGGTTTGACAGGAATGATGAGAGTTTGAGGCAGATTCTGGAGAATAACAAACGAATGGATGAGAAAATTGAAAACCATAATAAGGAGTTGCGGCAAATCATCAATGAACAAGGCCTAGCATTGAGGGAAGTCATCAATGGAAGTATTATAATTGTCAATGAAACACGGAGCAAAGGAGTTGATAGCTATGAAGTGGAGGTAAGACAGCAAATAAATGAAATTAAGGTGGATCTGGGAAAGACAGATGAACCTATCATGCAACTCAGAGTGGAAGTAGAGACCAAAATTACTCAAATAGGAAAACTACAAGCAAAGACCCAAGAAAAATTTGACAAGATACCAATTGATAGAACCGGAAGAATAGAACGGATTCATGATGAAATGAAGATAGTGAGAATAAGACAAATGGGTAAATGGAAATTAATAAATACACGGGAAGAATTGGAAATGATTAAAAGGGGATTGGTTCAGCTACATAATGGACCAATTACGGAAAACAGAGAAGTAAGGCAAGTGAGAAACTTTAAACGAACCACACTTGAATTCCCAGATGGACTAGAAGGACCAAAAAGGCCAAAACTAACTAAGGAGCATGGAGGACTTGTGGAATTTATGTATGAACCATCAGAAACATTAAGAGACAGTACAGAAGAATCAGTTCAAAGGACAATGATGAGCTTGACTATAAATGACAATTTTATAGTGACAAGAGGCAAGAACTGTACAATAATGAGATATGTCACAAGGACAGAAATAACTCTATACACTAGAGGAATCCGGACAATCAGTACAGAGGAAATAATGGACCACGGTTAAAAACAGATTCTAAACAGAATATAAAAGAAAGGGGACGGATTTTATGGATACAGGACCAAGCAACCCATTGTAAATAAAAAACCCAAAATTCCAAAGGATGTAAGAACAACATACTCATAATTATTCAGAAACAGTATGATTTAAAATAAAGAGAATAAATACCCCAAAATTCAAAAAAAATGAAGTAAGCCCAACTTACAAACAAGTATTTAAGAAAACAATTTATGAGCCAATGAAGATAAGAGAATGAAGAAGCCAAAATGGAACCCTCAAAAGGATCACAAGAAAAGAAAAAACAAATATTTAAGAATTATCCGAAAACAAAACCCAATTAATAAATGTCAATAAAATAGCCAAGTATTGGAGATGAGAAGTGTATAATAGAAGGAAGAATTAATATGAAGAAATAATATGATCTGAGTTAAAGTACAGTGAATAATCCCTAGAATATGATTATTATTTATTATTTTATTGAAGGTCACATGATGACTACCTTACGAGGTTTATTAATGAAGATTGACTGTAGAATATTCCAGCAATCATTTGACTGGGCAGAGATGATGTTCCTCTGATCCCAGGAAGTATGTAACGGACGACGGTAATTGGTTAGCCGATAGAGCACCACCGATTCGATTCCAGTTATAATGTTAGGGAGGTTTAGGAAAATTAAATATTAGAGGAAAAACTCACAAATAAATATAGAGAATTAAATAAAACCAGATCCAAAATGTATAATTAATAAAGAATGTCACAAGAATGATTATAGAAATAAGATTTAAACTTGGGAAATAATTGATTTTAAGAAGGAACGAAGAAATGATAATAAAATAACGGATAATTATGAAATATAAAAGTACTATAAATAGGAAACCAATTGGCCAGATACAAATTAGAAGTTTATTTCTTGCTAAACTTTGTTTATACCCAAAATAAACTTATTTCGAAGGGGGGGTGTTATGTAACGCAACATAGTTGAGGTTCCCCAACGTTACATAAAAGATTGAATGAAATATGGTCAAGGACCATACCCTGACTTAAGGTTGTTCAATAGGTCATGTGCTCGAGAAGTAACTCAAACCAGAAGGAGGCAATGACTAGTATTAAATGTATAAAAGCCAGACTAAGGAATGATTGAATGTTATGAATTGTTTGTTTTGTACTGTGGCATGTTCAGGTCACAGAGTATTTTATATTGTATGTTGAATATACTAAAAACCAAATAATGTTATTTGATAATAATACTTCACCAATAATTATGTTGATATTTATATTAGATTTGTTTTTATACAGCACAGTATAGTTACCAATGTTAGGCACTGTACTAAGTTGTCAGTATTATATAAAATTGAAAGATACTGTTGTTCTAATTAATGTTTATAAACTGGATCAGGAGTGTGACCAGTGTTTCAAGTCTAACAAGTAGTTCTGACAATTATGTCATAAATTAATAAAGGGTTCCAGAACCAGTTAATTAATATAAAAACAACTAACCACCAGTAAATTAAAATTCATGTAATTAACTATGTAATCAATAATTAATTGTACAGTAGGTCAGGTAAAAAAGAAAATTAAGTTAAAAACCAAATAATGTTATAATGGTTGTAAATGAATCTATAGGCCTAAATTCCATATTAGTGAAAGGAAATTAATACCTTTTTAGTAAACCCAGTCCAACGAAACTCTAGTAAAACATTTACTGTTTAGTAAGGAAGGTTAGGGGAGAATTTTATGTGATTCAATATTAATCCAAGCATGGAGTATTTTATTGGAAAGGAGTAGTAATATTCTATAATGCCGGCTCAAGGATATATAGAAAACATGGTTGTTAAGGCAACTGATATATAATAAGTTGTTGATTTTGAATAGATGGTACTGATTGTTACAAACTATTAGATTGAAATGAACCGATATAAAAATATATGAATAAATATAAAGGAAAGATATGTCCAAACTGATAAAGCCTTTTTGTAAAACAATTATATTTGAACGCTAATGAATCGTACAAATTAAATAAAACTCTAAATTATCAATGAGTAAAATAAAAAAGAATTGAAAGCTTCTCACCTCAGTCACTAAATATTTCCGCTGAATTTGGTATCAAACCAATTCATGCTATAAATTGAAGACCAGTAAAGAGTTAAAGCCTGAATTAACGGAAATATTTGGAAATACAGAAGACTCGGTTGACGAAATAACCTTCATTGACAGCGTAAGCTGAGATCCTAATTCCAGTTCGTTGGGACCAAGAATTGTGAAGACGCAAAAGAAGAATCGAAGCACAAGAGTTCCTGTGGGATTACCATCATCCATTCATTGAAAACCAGAGCAGTTTTACTGGGTGAAGACGATATAAACTGGATTTTGACCGCTGTTGACAAACATTCACCGCCTAATGAAGCTTTCGCCGTTTGGGTAAAAAACAAATTATTTTCATATCATTGTATTTTAAGTAAATAATTTTATTCTTTTTGTAAATTGAACAACCTTAATTATGCGTTTTACCTGGCCTTACTAATGGTTCAAAGAACTACACGAACCCTGGTATAAGAATTATTTGTCATTATTTTCAAAGTATATATGTTTTTTTTTTTAGAGTTCGAATAATTAAGAATCGATATATGTTGGGATAGTCGATTGGATCGTCTTATTGTTTGTCTGAGACAACGTAACTTGTTAAATACCAGAGAAAAATAAATAAAGTACATTTGTTGTATGAGATAACGTTTTAATCATTGCAGGGAAAATACTATATGTACTTGGCGTAATAATTAATTAACAGGTTGATACAAACACTCAGAATAACTAACCTATAAGTACACTTATTTCTAGTAATAGCGCTCCTAGTTTACAGCTGGTGGGACGGGAGATTGCTGAACTAACCGGTTTTTTCATACTAAATTTGAATGAAATTTTTATCGTTGAGGGACTAGGGTTGAGACAAAAACCACTTACATTCAGTAAATACTCCATATATATTGCTCATATTAAACAACCACTGAGAATTAAATTAAGTCTACAGAATAATACCATTATAAATTCAGGAACATAATTCTAAGTTTGTGGACTTAATAATCTGTGTTCTGAGGGTTTCACTGGTCACAACCGCAAGGTATATTAGTTAATAACATATTAATTAAACCAGGTAACAGCACTTTAATTGTTACGAATCGCCACCTACAACGTATTACTTGGCGTTTGTTACACCGGAGTCTCTTATAACTAATTACACTCATAGACAAGATTTCTTTATAATTTGACGTCTCCAGCTGGTATCATACATTATAACATACGTCCTCACATAATTAACAAGCAGTTCGTTACTAAATTGATTACAACAGTGGGGTTTGAATAAGACGGACGTTCCACCGCTAATACCCAACATACTTATTCCATAACAAATTGACGACTCCTACGAAGGGGACTGATCAAAGAAAGACTCACCATACGTAGTTATTTACAAATTGCCGCTTGCAAATAAGGGCATATAAAAACATTCATCACTGGTAATTGAGTTTATTACAAATTGACGCTCGCAACGTGAGGCATCATCATCGCATCTTAACACCTTAGATATCAGTTTTATTACAATATACACTATAATGCATCAAGTCGGAACCCCCACCCACCACCTTTGGGATGCTGCGGGTCCAGCTGATAGAAAGTGAAAGTGATCTAGGCTCGCGAAAGGCGGCATATAAAAAAAATTATATTCGCGGATGCTATGGTCCATTTGGGATGCTGCGGGTCCAGCTGATAGAAAGTGAAAGTTATCTAGGCTCGCGAAAGGCGGCATATAAAAAAATAACGCGGATGCTGTGGTCCAGATACGCGAAAAAGTCGCGGATGCTGTGGTCCAGTAGAAAGTGAAAGTGATCTAGGCTCGCGAAAGACGGCATATGCGCGAAAAAGTCGCGGATGCTGTGGTCCAGTAGAAAGTGAAAGTGATCAGCTGATAGAAAGTGAAAGTGAGTTAGAACCGGCATTTTCCCCCTACTATCGTAGATACTAGTCATATTCTCTAGTTCACTTGGGAGTAACGTGACGTTTACGGGTTGGATATTTACTTGTCTATCGGTTAACCGTTCCTTAACGGGATCTATATTACATTCCTGAAATTTTACAGCACCGGTTTGCTGTTCTTGAGTAGGAGATAGGGTAGGGAAAATATTTAGTTTCGTCATTGCTTCTTCGATCTCTTCTAATCTAAACGATTCGGACCTTCGACGTAATTCGCGCATTATCTCGGGTAATTGTTGTAATGCTTCTTCCGCGAATTTTTGCGCTTCCGGTGGAGTAACTTTATCACCGGGCCAATTCAACAAATTGGTGATGCGGCGGGTCAGATGTTCGATTCTTTGAGTGGTTCGTAAAATTACTGCGGGGGATTTTTCATCTCGCAGGGTTTGTGCGATGGAAGTAAGTTCCGTATATTTGTGATAGCATGTTTCCTTTTCACTTTCGAAGTCCAATACACTTAAACGATTTAACAGTGAGGGTTTGTCTGGTCTATTTTCACGTAATGTTTTGCGCAGTACCGCGACCGTTACATTTGCGTATGGAAGACCGCGTAACAAGGCTTCATAGCTTAATTCGTCCTTCAACAAGTCGGGGTTAAATTGAGCCATTGTTGTGGTAATAATGACTTTAAATAAACTAAGTATTACGTACGACAAATCTTATGTCATCTATTTTAAACACTTATAAAATTTGAATTCATTTAAACACACACATATATATCTATTACTACACATAGAATCTTATACTAATTAATCAAATTAAAATTATCTCAAATCAATTCAATTTTCTGTACTCCTAGCAATTATCAGTCAAGACAAAATGATAATATTATTTTATAGTGGAGAGAAATTTCACACACGAAGAGTTCATTGCTTTTATAATTGCACAATGGATCAGCTGTTTGGGGAGTCTTATTGTTTACGTAGGGGTGGTTTAACAAAGGAGGGTGATACGGACAATCTCAAACACGATTATTTCCTGTTCTGGCCTGTCTGTTATGTCCGCGAGGGAATCCCATACAAACAACTTACTTGTGTACAAAGGGGAGAGCGTACATTTCTCGACACGTATTTAACATGAAACAGCCTGTAAATACCGACAGGTTTAAAATGGAATATTTTTACCAGCAAGGACTTGTTTATTACGGCAATATCCTAATACTAAAATCATTATTTCTTAATTAAAACTTTCTTTATTTTTTTGTTCACAATTTCAGAGTGAATAAATTTATATCTTCTACAAAGTTACGATTAATTAATTATCAGCAGAGTATACACTACATTTTTACACAAAAGCAGCAGAGTGGCGCATCTTATGACGTCTCTCCTGCAAAGACATTATAACATCGGGAACCAGTTCAATTGTTCGCTGTTAATTAAACTAGCTGCTGTAGTTAGTAAAATTTACTTACCAACAAATTATGACAATGTATATATCAGGAATTAGTCAAGGGTTACATAAATTTATTCACTCTCTGGGTATTAGCGAAAACATCTCTTTATTCTTGTATTTTAACTAAGTATAAAAGTAATAGCTTTAATGGTCATCCTTTAATTTTTTACTTACTTTACTTGCTTTTAAAAGAAAAATTCTTATAAATTCTGCGTTAAATATTCTTTAAATTTTTATTCTTTTTTACTCTTTTTTATCTCAAAATCATTCAGCTATGTATTATTTCAAGTACCACGGATCCGGGTCTTAACTTTGCAATATTCTAATATATCACAACATCATCCAAACTATTTGAAGAATAGTCCGGTGTAATTTTCAGAATTACTTCACCTTTAACATCATCAGGTTATTACTATATCACTACAGAAATTACAAACATTTATATGCTAACCTTTAAGTTATCTAAAAGTCTTTACAAGAAACTTTACTGTTCTTTTTGTTTCGGTTTAAAAAAAAAAAAGTTATGCACAAATGTTATGATTTAATATCACCTGAATAGAACGTGAGTTTGCTGTGGGTGTTCGTGATGGTCTTCTTCAGTAGGTCTTCTTGGGTGTAGTTCGTTGTTCCTCTGGATCCTCCATTTAGTTGATTGTTTCCGAATTGTAGTCTAGGTCATGACGATTGGATTCTGCTACTTGAAGTACATAGGGTTGTTGTTGTAACTTTCTTCTTCTGGAGTTGGTTGTTCACATTTTACATTTTAATTGTTCTTATTTTAGCAGCACTGATGTTTACTTTAATTTGGTAAGGATCATATCTTACCAATTACTGATTGTAAAGAGATGTGTCGGCTAAGTTTTTTTTTTATATATTACCAATATTTGCTCCACGCACTACATTACTCATTTTTTAGTTATTTTCCAACGCTACATTGGATTAAATCAAATATAACAACTAACGTCTGGTTGTATCGTTGTTTAGCGGTATACACCTAAGTGTAACTTTACAACACATTTTTGACCTGCTTACATGTCGAAGTTTCTCCGGCGACTGGGGTTTGTTTAGCGGCAGGGAGTCTGTAAGCTGGCGCGGTTTACGCGCTGAGAAAAGTAGTTCGTTCCTTTAGTATTATTAATTGTTCATTAATTAACTAGTAATAAATTATGCTACCTTTTTGTTATGAGTTAGATATCTCCTTTATTATTGTCTTTTATTTAATTAAAAGAATTATTAGTTTTCGCTTAATAACATTGTACTTTGCGTGTTCGTACTGGACAATTTGCACGTTGATACAGGAATCTAGGTACAGATAAGGGGTGGATAATACTCTCACTTGTTATAAGAACAAAAATTTAATTTGTGCTATTTAAATAATTTTTAAATCGTCACAACGTACAATTATGAAAGAAAATAACGGCTTTGGATAAGAAAAACAAAATTTTTAGTGGAAGACGCTACTGTGGCGAGGTGTGGCTATCCAGGATTTATTGTTTTTATATGTGCCTAGCCCCACCAGCGCTGCACCGTTTGAGCACGTAGCCCATATCAGATCCGAAGACTTCTTTCCACCACTACACTTCTACATACCATCACAGAAACCATATTAGCTTCCCAGGGAAGGGCAGGAAAAATTTCGGTTGTCCATCCACTGGATATGTCAACGAGCGTATGGAACCCTCTCCTCGCATGGAGATAAACGTACTTTGTTCGCTATGGCATGTAACAACATAAACTGTTGATACAAGATGTAACGTTGGCCAGCGGGGGCTTCGTGGATTCTTCGTGGTGCTTCGGTACCCAGACAAGTGGACGGACGAGCCTGCCAACCCTCCAAACTCAAATCAGGTACAGGGCCGGTTACACAGACCGGTAACTCGAGTCGCGATACCGTGTACTGGACGTACGCTTTGTTCGATTATCAGCCCCGACACTGGCGAAAATCGGTTAACCCCGCGGCCTGGAAGGCAGCGTGCGCCAGGGTGGATGTTTCTGAAGGAGGAGGAACCAATAAATTGCGGTTAGGTCCAACCCGCAACCTCCCAGAGCCGTATCACAGGTCCACCTGGCGGTGTTCAGCCAGCCACACTGAGCGGACCTATCCCACTAGAACAAGTTGAGGCTATGGTGTGCTACGAGGGATCACTGCACGTGTTATTGACTATGATCACGTGGCTTTCTAGTGCAGGTACTTACCAGGATCGACGGAGCACTGGTTCCTGTTCGCCAAAAACCCACTTCACCCGAGTGTCAACCAGCCCCAAGCCAGACAAAATACCCGTTCATCCCTAATGCCTCAATAAGGCAGTGGGTGTCAAGTTGAGATGACAGAGGTCGAAGCCACCGTGGATGGCGGTGTAGGTCCGTCTATCTTGCCTCACATGGGAGGTAACCCTCTGGCCACCACCTTCGGGGATATTGGTTTACAACATTATAAATCGTATTAAAATATATAAAAATATGGAACAGAAGATAATTATAGTCATCATTATCACCATCATGACAAAAAAATAAGGCTTTACATTCTTTTGCTACGTTATAGCAGCTCATTCAATCTCTTTGTGAGTCGGTTCGGCCCATAGGTTCGTATATGTTTAAGATTTCTCAATCACATTTACCTACTCCTCCTGTCGTCCATTCTCTCAGATTCAATACTAGATTTCTATTCACTCCTCCCTCTACCTGTCTCAGCCCACGTATGATCTCACTATTCTTTTTTCAAACATTTTCATCGTGTTTTCTTTTTCACGTGTGTCCATTGCATATATACCATCACTGAACGAAAAAACGGTATATATAGTCTCGTGTTTTTAAATTCTACTCTGTTTCTTGGATCGTAACAGATTTTCAGTATTCGTAATCTACTTGTATTCTGTGCGCAGTTTCAAAGCATCATAAATTTGACTGTTAAACATTGCCTTCCATATGCTTAAAACTTGGTGTTATTTGAAATTGAAATTTAATATTCTACCTCTCTTATGATCTACAGTATTACTGTCAAAAACACCATAATGTAAGGACCAGAACCTTGGAATTTATCGGAAGACGACAAACAAAGAATTAACGCAACCGAACCGGAGAAGTTTGAGAATAATATGCGGAAACAATAGAACAGCACAGAAATGCATTATGTATATGGCGTGCATATAATAATTCGAAAGCAGCTCTTGGTATGGTTGGGTCCAAGAATGGGCCTAACATGACTACAGTACAAAAACAATACTAATTGGATCATTAAGGAAAGAAATACCAAGATCGCCCTCGAAGAATTTGTTTTAATTTATCAGTGGAAAGAAACTATGTAGAGCCAAAAGAGGTTTAGAATTAGGTACTGTGCCGATGTGCTAATCACTGATCACTCCTCCAAGCTGCTTCTGAATTTAGAAAGTTGGTTGCAAGACAAAATTTAAGCGACCTAAAACTACTACTACACATAGATTTATTTTACACAATCCTTTGTAACCACCGTCTTAATCAGTGTTTTTTCTTAATTTCACCAATTATGAAATATGGCGTTTTTCATATACGAAGATTCGCATATTACGTTTTTTGATATTTTGTCATATTAATATGTAGGCCTAATTTAGTTTTAAATACCTACATTACTTATTTATATGTTCTTTAAGTTAACACATGGTGACAATAGTTATTATAGACATTACTGTATGCACAGTAATGAGAATGTAGCTATGGTCTAAACATAACACTACATTTTAAAATCATTACATAAATGATGGATCGGAACAGGTGATTCGCCTACACCCAGGAGGAGGAGGGGCAAGAGGTAGAGGGAAGAGGAGGAGGAGGAGGAGGAAGAAGAAGAAGCAAATGAATATGTTTTTAATTCATATAGCGCTTTGGAAAACGAAAAATATTTTTGATGTTTGCTAAAAATGTTTGAAACAATGTAATTTAACAGAAAACGGTGTATTTGTTAACATCACATCCTGACACAAATTGGCGAGAGAATATTTTTACATTTAATGCTACAACGAAGCCTTATGTTTTTTGTTGCATGGCTTCAAAGAGCAAGGCAGTAATAGGCCTACCTTCAAACGGTATTAAAATACAATGCAAGCAATTAAAAAAACAAAAATGCAAAACCAGAGAAAACAAAATAAATTGGAAATAAAACAGAAACAAAGAATGTTTGTGTGGCATCATGAGTTATAGACTGAAAGTGCTATTGTACAACCTTGTCTGACCGTATAACTCTCTCGCTCTCTCCCTTCTTCATCCTCTCTCATTCTTTCTCTTGCAGTAAAATAAAATGTACATTACGAAAAGAGATGTGTCTAGCCACGTGGTGTTTCCAATTATATTCCCTCTGGAGAGTAAATTATAGCTTACGTTCGGAATACTACACAATGTTTATATAACTAATGTATTAGTGAGAAAAATAATACAACACTCAAAGGCATTAGATACGGTTTATCGAATCTGGGACAAAACAGAAAATTAAGAGAACTCGGATATTAAAGAAGTAAATCTAATGATAACGTCTTTGGAAAAGAAGTAATATAACTGGAGATACAAGGTCAGCACTTTCTTATTGCTTTATACTATTTATGTACAATAACTTCTAGAACCTGTTACTGGCCAATGGAAATACATATTATTTCTGTTAATTTATTTTACTGCAGAGAGAGATGGAAGATTACTTATTCTCTTAAAGCATTACACCATGGGTGTACAACAATAAGTTCATAGCACGTTTTGTTGGGATGGGACTATTGTATCCAGGATTTATTCACAATTTTGGACCAGTTTTTTATCGTTAAAAATAAGTTGATGATCTCAGAGAAGACTATAAAATTTGTCGACAATTTTCACAGTGTCAGTTGATACTGTATGTCAAAAGAACCATTGCCGGAGCAAGAAAACGACTCCGAGCTCTCTGGACCCTTAGCAGCAATGACTACTGCTCCAGCCTGACATTTAGCAAGATCTACAAAGCATGCCTATGTCCTGTTTTGACATGCGCACACCCATCTTGCTGGCAACAGACCCCGACCGCCTGAAACCGTACAGAATCATAGAAAGGCATCATTGATGTTATATTAATACCATCGTCCCCGCCGAACTCGAATCAGCAATGTAGCCCTTTACTCCCTGACCTCGATTCCTTCCTACAAAAATTCAACTGGCGATACACCAGGAACGCTCCATGCCCCCATCCAATCCACTGCAGATTACATCAACAGACCAACCAGAAACACACGAAGACCCACCTTCTTCATAAACCGCTTGCTGACACTTGTAAACACATCACCCGAAAACAGCAGGTAATTAACATAACACCAAAATATCGGTAACCCTCAATGTCTGTACAACGCCATTCCTTATGCTATCTCCCGATCTCTACCCCCCCAACACTAACTAGTCCTTCGCCGTTCCCTTGATGCTCTGTTCCGACTTTTGCATCCTGCGTTGCCCGTCCATGCCGTTCTAACACTACTGTTTGTCACTAATGCACTAATAAACACCCCTAACCCAACAGGCAATCTATCCAGACTACACGCACATTCAAAATTACTTCCACTCTCCTTTCTCTTCTTCTTGATGCCTCCACCATTTCAGCGCCCGGCCTACACTGGTTCTCTCCATCTTCACAATCTCTCTTCCGTAGATTCTAGGGATCGAAACGTCTAAAAATTTTAAGTGAAAAATATTACGATGGAGGCAGTTTGAGAGTTTACCTGATAGAAATCGCTCATCGCTTACAGTTTTAAAGAGCAATAAAGAACTGTATTATAGCAGTAATGATTGCTATAATTATTATAATACAGTTGATAGGTTATTATAGTTTTTGCAATAAATTATCGTATGTTAATTCAAACTACACAAGCTACTTTTATGAATAAACTAATATGAAATAGAAACTCTTAGAGAGTATACGAATTTATTAGCATTATTCGTAATGCATTGAATAAATCATTCATTGGAAGAGACTCCGTTTAAACTGTAGTTCGAAAGCACTTGAAATTGTAGATTGTGTACGCACTTTGTTTACATAGAGTAATGCATTTTAAAATCATTTTAATATTTATTTTCAATCTGCTGTAGAGGATAACATGATTATTCATCTACTTTCAGTGCTCAGTTGCTTTTGTTCAGTAGTATTGGTATGTGCAGTATAAATACCAGGGCACATAAAACCTTTCCTTTATATAAAATACCACTTGTTCTAGTACTAGTGACTCCCGGTAACAGCTTTCAAGCGATATACCTCATCATTGAATATGAATAAAAGTCGAAAAAACACTCGTAGTTACTAAAATATATGGGCATGTTAACATATTATCGAATCAAGGTTAGCAATTTCAGAATAAGAAATGGCAATCTGAGCTCAAGAAGCATCGCATACAGGCAGTATTGACGGCGATCCGGAGAGCTCAAGGTAATCTTGTGGAGAGGGTAAATAGAGAATTAGGAAGACTATTCAGGACGTACTCTAATACCAATCAGAGTAAATGGCCTGAATATCTGGAGTTTTTCGAGCAAGCCATCAATGGGAATTACAATGTACAACTGGATTCACTCCTAAGGAACTTCACTCCGGAGCGATGCCTAAGCGTGTACGGGATGAATATGTAAAGCGAGTCGCCACACAAAACTTACCTGTTCCAAACGAAGTTAAGCATTTAGAAGCTAGGAGACGAATTAAAAAGAGTCCACAGGAATGCACAGAAAAGTTTAATACGGAACATAAACTTCTAACATTCAAAGTAGGTGAGATGGTTCTTCTAAACTCTTTAAACATTGGTCATAGTGAAGATAATACAGCTGCTAAATTCTTTAGTTATATAATGAACCTTTCTTATTATCCAAGCAAGTTGGTAAAAATACTTCCATTGTTACTAATCCTACAACTAACCTTACTATTGGTAAATTCCATGCATCATCTTTATGCAAATATTATGTTAAAGAATAAACTGTTCGTGTATATCAGGGTATATGATGTACGACTGTATTGCAACAAATTGTATAAAGAAAAATATAAATGTATTCAAGTATGTGAGGTGTGATGTCGGAATATGTGGAGAATGTTTGGGAACTGTCTAAGATAAGCAGATATGATGTCATCAAATGTTATGACATCATAACATTTGTAAACACTTTGTACCCACCGTCTTAATCAAAGAATTAACACAATTAATGTCCTCAATAATATGTGAGGACATATTATTCAGAATCTGACCACGTGGAATTGTTTATATTTTTGTTCTGTCAAAAAGTGGAACTGTCAAACAGAGTTGAAATAATTTAGTTTTGGGAAGAGTATTTATTTATTTGGTTTTGTTTCTTGTTTATATTTTTTGTAAGTAATGTATTATTTGTTTTGTTTTAGAAAAAATTGTAAATGTATAACAATTTTTTTTTATATGTGGAGGGGATAATCCTGTAACAGAACACAGGATAGCAAGTTCATTTAAATGGAATACTAATGCTATAACACATTTTCTGATGGCCATAGACATATTTTAAATTGATTTTGTTCTTTTCCTTGTAGTTATAAGTTTTGAACCAAGCTATGTTTTAAAAAGTATGTTATGTCAAAATGTTCACAATTTTATACTCTTTTGTCATGTGAAATTATTGTGTGTAAGTGCGCGGGTGTCCATGTGATTTACATTTTATTTAATAATTTGTTGAAAATTAACATTTCGTTCTGAAACTTGGACAGGGTATTCTCATGGTTATAAGGTACATTTTCCATATACTCAATTCTCCACATCTATAATTTTTATATCGTTTTTTAAAATGAAATCTGTCTCATTTTATTTTTGTTATCTACAAGAAACTACCAAAATTTATAGATTAAATCTCGACAGGCATTTGCAGAATCGGACAGAGTTTCAGCCTGATTTCTGGCTGTCATTAAGAACATCTATGACATTGCTAGGTTTTCCAGCAATCAGAAGGTCTAAAAATTATTTGAGTCAGATGCTTACAGCATATCGGAGTTTCTTCTGCAGTCTTGCCGTAGAAAGATGTACTCGCTGTCACGAGATTTTTGTGTTAAGACAAGTTGATTTCCTTAAGATTTAGAAGTTGGTTCACGGTTCGAGTTCTTTGTAACCATTGCCATTATAGAACTCAGATAATTTTGAATAGATCATTTCTAGTGCTTTTTTGCATAAAGTGGAAGATTTTCAGCTAGGGGAAGATTACCTACCGAGATAGTCTGAGAGTTAATTCGAGAACACTTCAAGAAGCCGGATTTGTGTAAGCTTAATACACGATCTATTTTTGCCCAGTTTTGATCCCTGATATTAAAATTATTCAAGTTATAAACAATAACAGTTTCATATCACAGTGTGCGTGTGCGCAAAGACGTGAATTGCCAGCATAGTAGTCATCGAGCAATACGCAGAGTCGCAGTGGTGCAGACAAGCAGTGTGGTGAGGGCCTGATGTAGACTCATTTATTGAAACACAATTATTTAATAAACAATTTTATATTGTAAAGCCATAAGACAATAGTAAATTTTAATGTGTTAATGAAGAAAAATTTTCCTACCTCCAGATATAGACTCTGTTGTAATAATTTCAATGTATCCTATCTATGCAGTTTTAATTTGTATCGTTGCATAGATAGTTTTGGCGCCATCAACGTGGATGGCACGAGTTAATTAGTTAATACTTAGTTGTCTTTAAAGTACCGTAATATTTTATCTTCAGTCAAGAACTCATCGCTCATTTCGGAATGTAGAATTACAAGAAAATTGCACTTTAAAATTTCAAACACTGCACAAGCCAACACTATACCAAACATGTAGTTCACAACAAGGAGCCATCACAAACACTGACACATAAACCATTGGAAATTAGTAGTTTGGACATCGTAGACAGTACAAACTGTCCAGTAATATACTGAACTATGTTGAATTATAAAGAAACAGTATACATGCAGCAATTAAAAATATGGTGGCAGAAATACCCTACATGGTTTAAATACAACAGACAAAAACGCAGAGAAATGCCAAGCCGCATAAACTTGGGGATGTATCTACACCCATCATTTTGCCAAGCAATAACTGAAATGTGTAAAGGCCCCACCAAGACTCTCATCTTAAAAGTTGTAGCAAGCAGACAAAACTCCTGTGTGATACATGAAAAGAATATCAACATATGGCAAAAAAAAGACTCAAATTATTTTCACTGTAAATACAAATGTTAATGTAATTCATGCAGTGATAAATTGAATTAAAGATAGACGTGTATCAAAGATTTCACACTATATCACAATGTATACTTTAATGATTTCAATTCATAGGGTAAAATTTTGTTAAAATTTTCATTCTTTTTTTTTCAGTGCCAAATATAAAAAACTTATTGCAGTGTGAAATAATTTATTTGTTAAATATGCTTTTTTTGAGGTTTTTGTTTATAAACATTACAGTGATGTTTCATTACTATACTAAAACTTCTAGGGTGATAGAAATTATTCCTACATACTAGACAGTGTTGGTTCTTAATAGTATAATGGATTAACATTATAAAATTATTTAATTATGGATTAATTATATTATAATTTATGCTCATATTATATACTCAAACAAAAAATTTGTTACACATATCACACTGTTCTTATTTTATGATAGTATTTTATTCATGACACAACATTCTGGCACATTAAATATTTTTGTACAAACATTTCACTGTTACTTCTTAATGACAGAATTACTTTATGACGTGACAAATAGGATAGACATGTAAATTTTTATGTGCAAAAATCGCACTAGTACTTCTTGATACTAGCATGTTTTACTGCCATAATGTAATAACTTGTGTTTTGACAAACTGCCTGATCCAGTAAATAATTCTGTACAAACATCTCACTAATACTTCTTAATGCTAGAATGTAATAACTCGTCTCTTGACAAATGGCTTGATTGAGTAAATGTTTTGGTACAAACATTTGACTGGTACTTTTAACTACTAGAATGTATAAACTTGTGTTTTGACAAATGGCCTGACTGAATAAATGATTTTGAACAAACGTCAAAATGGTAATTCTTAATGCCAGAATGTATTAACTTGTGTCTTGACAAATGGCCTAACCGAGTAAATGATTTTGAACAAACGTCACACTGGTACTTCTTAATGCCAGAATGTATTAAATTGTGTCTTGACAAATGGTTTGACTGAGTAAATGTTTTTGTACAAACATTTGACAGGTACTTTTAACTGCTAGAATGTATAAACTTGTGTTTTGACAAACTGCCGGACTGAGTAAATGATTTTGAACAAATGTCGCACTGGTACTTCTTGATGACAGCATGTATTAACTTGTGTCTTGACAAATGGCCTGACTCTGTGAATGATTTTGATCACACTTCGCACTGGTACTTCTTAATGCCAGAATGTATTAGCTTGTGATTTGACAAATGGCCTGACTCAGTAAATGATTTTGAACAAACGTCGCACTGGTACTTCTTGATGCCAGAATGTATTAACTTGTGTCTTGACAAATGGCCTGACTGAGTAAATGATTTTGAACAAACGTCGCACTGGTACTTCTTGATGACAGCATGTATTAACTTGTGTCTTGACAAATGGCCTGACTCAGTGAATGATTTTGAACACACTTCGCACTGGTACTTCTTAATGCCAGAATGTATTAACTTGTGATTTGACAAACTGCTGGACTGAGTAAATGATTTTGAACAAATGTTGCACTGGTACTTCTTGATGCCAGCATGTATTAACTTGTGGCTTGACAAATGGCCTGACCCAGTAAATGATTTTGAACAAAGGTCGCACTGGTATTTCTTGATGCCAGAATGTATGAACTTGTGTCTTGACAAATGGCCTGACTGAGTAAATGATTTTGAACAAACGTCGCATTGGTACTTCTTGATGCCAGCATGTATTAACTTGTGTTTTGACAAATGGCCTGACTCAGTGAATGATTTTGAACACACTTCGCACTGATACTTCTTAATGCCAGAATGTATTAACTTGTGATTTGACAAACTGCTGGACTGAGTAAATGATTTTGAACAAATGTCACACTGGTACTTCTTGATGCCAGCATGCATT
This sequence comes from Magicicada septendecula, assembly GCA_034769895.1. Lineage (NCBI taxonomy): Eukaryota > Metazoa > Arthropoda > Insecta > Hemiptera > Cicadidae > Magicicada > Magicicada septendecula. Next base: position 125,137,469 of record CM068372.1, read on the forward strand.
AACTTGTGGCTTGACAAATGGCCTGACCCAGTAAATGATTTTGAACAAAGGTCGCACTGGTATTTCTTGATGCCAGAATGTATGAACTTGTGTCTTGACAAATGGCCTGACTGAGTAAATGATTTTGAACAAACGTCGCATTGGTACTTCTTGATGCCAGCATGTATTAACTTGTGTTTTGACAAATGGCCTGACTCAGTGAATGATTTTGAACACACTTCGCACTGGTACTTCTTAATGCCAGAATGTATTAACTTGTGATTTGACAAACTGCTGGACTGAGTAAATGATTTTGAACAAATGTCACACTGGTACTTCTTGATGCCAGCATGCATTAACTTGTGGCTTGACAAATGGCCTGACCCAGTAAATGATTTTGAACAAAGGTCGCACTGGTACTTCTTGATGCCAGAATGTATGAACTTGTGTCTTGACAAATGGCCTGACTGAGTAAATGATTTTGAACAAACGTCGCACTGGTACTTCTTGATGCCAGCATGTATTAACTTGTGTCTTGACAAATGGCCTGACTCAGTGAATGATTTTGAACACACTTCGCACTGGTACTTCTTAATGCCAGAATGTATTAACTTGTGATTTGACAAATGGCCAGGCTTAGTAAATGATTTTGAACAAACGTCGCACTGGTACTTCTTGATGCCAGACTGTATTAACTTGTGTTGCTTCTTTTTGCAAACAGATTGACTCTGACTTGACTTTCTGCTGCATACTTCAGAATCCAGAGTACGATCCACTTCTGCACAGATATTATTCACTGGTGTAGATACGTAATCCTGGAACAAATGAATATGAAACTGTAATAATAAATAACTAGAACACTGCAGCACTAGAGACCACTAGTGCTAGAAACCATGGACTATCCGTGAAGTAGCTTTTAGGTTGCAAAAATTAACCTTACCCTATATATGATCACAGTATTGCATTACTATTCATATGAAGAATAGATTTTTATAAAAACAAATTTGTATATAATATACTGGTATCTGTGTATTATATATATTATAACAAAACGAAAATAGGGGTTCTTTTTAATGTTAAAGCCCCGCGTTATGCGTCTATTTATAACGTAACGTTATTTGGGGTTACTTTAAAATTATTATGTTTATTTGTTTATAGTAATTATATTAAAATAATGTTTAAATTCCGTTTAAATTTCGTTTAAACGCCACACTAGTTGGTCTAACCTATTTGTAATAAAATGAAAACGTGTGTGTTTATAATTAACGTGAAATAAAATAAAAGTGTTGTTGTTGTTTAAACTTATATTCGTGGTTAAAATATTAAAAGTCTCGTTAAAGCAAAGTTCAACTATGTGTGAAGTATTCTTTTGAGATAACTCAATGTTGAGAATGGTTGTTTCTAATTGAAGGTTACTAATGTAGTAAAGTAATTTAAAATAAAACATTCAAAGTTACTCACGGTGTTTACAATGGTTTAATTATACTTGTTTAAAAAAATCCACTTGTATTAAATCAATAAAATAGTGAAGTTGATTATACTTAAATGCTAGATTAACTTAAAACATGAAGTATAGCAGTTGGTTGCTTGATAATAGTTCTCATCTGGTTGAAACTGGTAGTAAAAACTTCTTCTCCAGATTGCAGGTAGTCTGAGTATGTCACGTCTCGTAAAGTCTGGACAATATCATAAACAAATATCTGCTTTTACGTACCTGATTGTGTTTACTAGAAGTTCACTAAACTGTCAACTCAGCTTACAATCACTAACTCCCTTTGGTTGCAAGGTTAGGTTACCTTGTTTATTAATTAGTGGGCGCCACACGGATTTATTCAGGGAAAATCCCGTGTAAAACCCACACATAAAAATTACTGGATGATTAGAAAATTTAAAATAGTTGAGTACCACCTTTTGGCAATGCTATTCCAATATGTTAAACACAACAGAAGGTTGTTTAAGCTTATTGAAAGAAAATATTCAATTATCCTAGAGAAATAAATCAAAATCAGGTGATGCTGTTAATAATGGGTTTATTTACACCCTTATAGAGAATTCAAAAAAAAAAACAAATATAATGCAAACATACAAAGTTGTACAATTAAAAGTCAGTTATTATATGCCTTATACGGCTTGCTCAGAACATGAATTATAAATCTGGTTAAGTCCAGATGCTATTTATTTTTAATATTAAAATTATTATAATCTCAGCAGTACAAAGTTGTACAATTAAAAGTCAGTTATTATATGCCTTATACGACTTGCTCAGAACATGAATTATAAATCTGGTTAAGTCCAGATGCTATTTATTTTTAATATTAAAGTTATTATAATCTCAGTAGTGAATTCTTTGAGACACGAAGAAAAACAATTATGCCTACACAATATCCAATAATCCTTTTGACATAAAATTGATCAACAAAGTTTTAGGTTACTTTCGCAAAGTAATTTAAAAAAAAAACGATCTGTTGAAAGATCGCGCGTTTCATCAACGCTTGCTTTTTTAGTGACAATATTTATCCAAGTGAGAACCCTTACAACTAACATATAGCATAATTACTAGTAACAAATTTGTATAATAATTTGAGACGTGGTGTAATCTTAAAAAATGTTTTTGTGTTTTGCGTCAGTACAGGTTATTGTTGAAAAAAAATACAGGTTATGGCGCTCAGATCAAGATTAGTAATGATTGCACTGTTACCTTCTGAGTTTTAATTATTTAATTAAAACTTATTAATCACTTCAGTAATCGGATTATAATGATTACTGGGTTTCGGCACTAAACTCGCACAAGAACAGAATAATGCGATCCTCTTCTGATTAAAATGGATCGTGAATAATAACAATAAATTATTTTCTGTTCGTTATTCCCGCACAAAATTAAAATGAAACTGCACTTAATCACTGTTGTTTGTTGTGGATGAACTCGAAGTAGTCGTTTCTTGTTGTTGAACTATTGGTTCCAATGTACTATGTAAATGACGCTTAAGTGTTATTAAAAAATGTAGAGATGACGGGCACACGTCTGTGCTACACGCTAGTCAGTAAAGGTCTGTCTCAAAATTCGCTGTTTCGTCTTTATATACCCCCTTCTTTGAACGGCCTTACGTAAAAATGTTAATTACTAACTAATTTTCTGATTGGCTTTGGTAGGTGTGTCGGTGTGACGTGTCACTTTTTGGCAGTTGATAACGGCTTTTTCTAACCGTCGAATGTTGCGGTGACAGCTCGTTGCCGTTTTTGTTATTATTCTTAAACAGTTTCCCGATGTACATTTTTAGAATGATGCTAACATCTCTCCCGCACTAAATACAGTTGCGATTGGGTTAATATTACTATCAAATTAAAGATTGTTTTTTTTCCTTTAATTTGATATCACTCGTTCTCGAATTACTTTCACTTTGACCGACATTGTTATAAAACCAACGTTCGGGTACATTACTTTTACTGTCGTCTGCTATTTCTGAGTCGCCGATTTTACACTTTTGGTTAATATTGCTTGTATTCACATAACATTTTATTAATCAAATGTTTATGTGCGAACACCATTAATGCTGTACTGACATTTTTTGCTGAACATTACTTGTACACCTAAACTCTATACATTGTAATAAATGATCCTACTGACTATGACATTTCGTTTTATGCTAATTCGTTTTAAACTACTACTTAACAATTAAAATTATGATTAAACCTATTGTTTTAATATTTTTTGTTATGTCAAGGCATAACCATAGTTCTGTGTATTTTAGTTTACACTTGTGCTAATCCTCAATAGCCAATTTACTGACTAATGTTTGGTCTAAGCTTGCTAAGACATATCGCCTACATTGAAATTTGGCCTTAATAATGCCTATTGGTTCTCAATTCGGTAAATTGTGGAGACATCTTATTTGTATAAGATTCTCTCTTATAAATAGTTCTCTTTTCTAACAAGTATATTTGATGCTGAAATACATCTTTGTTCTCACTATGTAGCCATTGTTAACATTAGTTTTGGCATTCATAATTTACTGGTCATTGTCACATCTATTATCAGCAAAATGCTAATTCTGCTTTCACAGTATTTAACTGCTCATTAGTTCATTTTTTGTTTACATATGACATTCGGTTTACATCAACTATTTACTGAATTGACAGCTGAATGTAAATTTATTTTGTCCATCAGTTCGTTTTAGTCTCAGTCTAGTTGTAGTGTCAAACAGCCCTTGGGTTACTGTTTCATGTGGCACTTCTGCTTCATTCTTCTTTCTTGGTTTCTTCTTTCTTGGTTATTTCTACTATTATATACCTATTTACATGGTTGTTTTGTTTTTATAAAATCTGATAACATACACTTACGTTAGGTGACATCTTGTGATGTTACAATATATATATATATATATATATATATATATTGCAATGGAACACAGGATGATAAGCTATGTTGTTTGTATCAGAGCACATGGATGACGAGGATTTTCATGTTTAAATTGGTTTTATGTAATACTTTGTCGTTTAGCCGTAAGTTTTGTATTTAGAAATGAATAAGCATGTAGGGTATACCAAATCCTCTGTAAAAAGATGTTCTTTATTGTCATGTATTTTTTGAGTGAATTTGTGCACGTGTGCGGGTGTGATCGCTATATCTTCCGCGGTAATTAACCGATCGACATGAAACTTTGACAATGAATTGTTTATGTAAATAGCTTCAATTTATGTGTACTCTATGGTTCATAACTATTTTAGAAATATGGTTTTTTAACTAGGAAAAACTCAATTTGAAACACTTATCATTAATAGGGTCATAAAAATTTGTAGATAATTCAATGCAAGTTAGTGCATATTTATACAAACTCTTTCCGGAAAAGTTTATATCTGATGAAAGCATTAATCATGTGACTTGGGTTTAGCCAATCGGGATACACTAAATTCAGTAACATTCATTCTCTGTAAAGATCGACACAGTCTGTCTGTAGAAGTTGCAAGGTGAAGTTGTGCTTGTGCGTGAGAGAGTTTTTCTCGAGCGAACATAGAAAAGTATAAGTTAACATAATCCTTGGTATTCGGTACGAAGTTCTGCGTACAGAGCCAAGTGGGTCAATTATTTAGATAGAATTATAATATAGTATAGTGCTTTTCGTGTAAGTTAAGATATCCGCTTAGGGATTATAAAGACACTTCAAGATTGCGTGGGAGGTGTAGACTAATACACCTTATTAAATTGATGCCCATATTCACCCTGAGATTGATAATATTTACATACCAATTAATAATAAACTATTTTAGGGAAAATAATAAGCATTGAGTGTTCAACATATTTGAGAAGAGGACGACAAGACGAGGATGCCAGGAAGGAGTGACGTGTAAGAAGAGGACACCAGGATGGGAGCGGCAGTAGGAAGCGGAGGATTGCACGTACTGAGGTCGTAGCCTCAATCAAGTAAAACCGATATATTATCGAACATTATAAACTATTATTGCAAAATTCAATACATGACAATTTATAATACAATATACCTTTTTAAAACTATATTTGTGTGTATAATAAATAATTTTTCATCTCCTCCATAATAGACTTGTTTGTGATTTTTACACTCAATATGTCCTTATTAGTATAATAAAATTTGATCTGTTGCATAAGGATATTTGGCGCTGGCCAACATTGGGCTCGATTTTTTGCATTAGTTGTAAAAAAAGAAAAAAACATTATTTGAGTGTATATAGAATAAATTCATTGAACTAATTGTGTGTGCCATTCTATGTTATCAGGGAGCATAGATAAAGGTTTGAATACTCTCTCTTATCAGATATTTGAACAATAGAGTAATTGTCTATGTGCAGATTGAATTATTATTTGTATCTGTGTTAGATTAAGCTTGTTTACATTTGATTGAGACACTGGACTATAATAATAAATGACATATAAACTGACAGTTATTCGTAAAAATAAGTATTAAAAATATTGCCGTTACTATAAATAAAAGCTATAATATCTGGTAAAATTATAAAATAAATAATCAATATGGCCGAAGGACTAGAATTACAGAATACATTAGCTGCTTTATTGGCAAATATGCAAAAGCCATCCGAAGAAAATAAAGCAACTAAGGAAGAAAGTAAAGCCGCTATGCAGAAAATGTCTGACGAAGCAGCAAAACAAAATAAGTCACTCCACGATGAGAATAAAGGAATCTATACAGCCGTGCATGACCAGGCTAAACAAAGTAAACAATTATTAGAGTCCACAGAAAAACGTATAGGTGAAAAGATAGAAATAATTCGCAGCAATATTGAGACTGCTTTAGAAGCGAACAATTCTCGCATCAATGACTGTGAAGCTAAAATCAATGGGATAGAGGAAAGAGTAGTTCAACACACATCTACGGTGAGTGAGCTTGTAGCTGAACAAGATCAGCGAATACAGGAGCTGGAACAACAGCTGACCCAACTCCAGAGTACCTGGACAACGGCGAACCAGACCACGTTCATCTATAGAACTGTAGAAGAAAACAATTCACAGGTGAAATTCTTCGGTAGGGACTGAGAATCCAATTTATTTCCAGAAAAACTGCAGCAAGACATGGACGCAATAGGCGACACCCTGAGTGAGATGGATAAAATAAACTATGTAGTCAGGCGATTAAAGGGTACTGCAGCTGAGTGGTTCATGGTAGTACAAGATAAAATAGTTACATATCAAGATATGGTACAACATTTTAGGGCGAGATACTGGAACAGCGAGATACAGCGAAAAATACGCGTACAGCTGGAGTTTGGTAGGTATTCCACTTTAAAAGGGTCTAAAGAAAATTATTTAATCCAACTCATATCGAGCGAAGTATCTATAACCAGAAATGTCAGAACCAGAGATGGTAAATAAATTAGCCCATCATTTCGGACGGGGTATATAAATTGCAGTAATTACATAAGATATTAAATCATTGGAGGAACTACTCCTATTGTTAACCAAGTGGGATAATGTTGACAGCCAAAATAATAGTAGTAATAATAGTGAACCGGAGCGTAAACAATTTCAGCCGCAACAACCACAAAAACAACAACAACGACAAAAACAACCGCAACAATTGAAAAACAATCCTAATTTCCAAAAGTTCAATCAAAGAAATGTATCGGCAATTACCGAAACAAGTACCAGCGAAGAGCAACCAAAAAACGAGTAGGGTTGCACGGCGTGTGTCCGTGCGATAAATTGAAAAATATAAATAAAACTAAGGATAAAATTACAAATAAAACGTGCCGTAACAAACAGCAGTGTCAAAAATCTTATGTGAACAATACTAGTGGTAAGAATGTATACATTGCTTCAGGCCTATATCCTGTTGACATTAGAGATGAATTAATATATAACAATTGTGTTGATGATGATGTGGAAAATGTTAGAAATAAGAATGATAATGATATTGTGAGAGCGAAAATTAATGGATGTGTCGGAAATGTATTATTCGATACTGGTGCGCAAATTTCTCTAATCAGCGAAAAATTCATTAACAAACATAGACACCAATTTAAAAATCACCGATCTTACCTGTCAACAATACGGTTGTCACGACAGCCACAGGTGATACACAAACTATTAATAAGCAAGCACTTATCACAATAGATTCACAAGGGATGGAAATGGAAATACCCGTTCTTATAGTCAAAAATCTAGTGTACGACGTTATAGTAGGCACTGACACATTAAGGAAAATAGACGCTACAATTGATTTCACTAATAAAACGCTAGAATGCACAGTTAAAAATACAAAACATAAAATTAATTTGGGTTATTCGCTCAGTAAGGGAAGTAAATATGACAATGGGGCTGACCGGTGTATCCCCGTTTTGACATACAGAAGCCACCTGTTAATCGCGTAGATGAGATAGCAGCTAACGGTGGTGTGCCCGATAAGGAGATAACGGATGGTCAACAAAAGCAATTAAATAATATTTTAAAAAAAATATGAATCGATTTTCAAAACACAGCACACAATTACCAACGTTTATGAATATAAAATACAAGTTAGCGACGAGAATAAATTTATAAGAAAAACATATCCAATCCCATTACATTATCAGCAACAAGTTGAAGGAGAAATAAATAAAATGTTAGAGAATAATATTATTGAACGAGCAGATAGTAATTTTTTAAACCCGATGGTGGTCATTAAGAAAAAAAAAATAACGACATACGCATCTGCTTAGATATGCGAAATCTTAATAATATAACACAAAAATATTACGGTTGTGCTCCCAACACGGAAAATTTGTTTGTAAAATGTCAAGGAGTAAAATATATGTCGCGTCTTGATCTAAAAAGTGGGTTTCGGCAGACCCCTTTAGCCAAAGAATGTCGGAAATTCACAGCCTTTTTATATAAAAATAAATGTTACCAGTTTAAGGTAGTACCTTTTTGTTTGGTTACCAGCCTAGCTGCTATGGTTAAGTGTCATGAATTGGCATTAGGGCCGGAGGTCGACGATTTTGTAAGTGTGTTTGTTGATGACATACTTATTATATCGAAGTCGTTCGAGGAACATATGCAGCACGTGGATATCGTTTTCCGCAAGTTAAGAGATGCAAACCTTGCGCTCAACCTAGAAAAATGCAAATTTGTAAAAACACAAATAAAGTTCCTCGGGCATATTATTTCTGCGGATGATGTTTGTACTGATCTGGAGAAAATTCAGGCCACTACGGAATTTCCAAATCCAACAAAAGCGAAAGAATATCAGGGCGTTCCTTGGATTGACTGGATATTTTCGCCGTTTCACACCGGAATATTCTAAAACCATAGAACCGCTGCTGGAATTGTTAAGGAAAAACACCAAATGGAGATGGGAAGAGCGACATGAGGCAGCGTTCAACGCTACAAAAGAATTATACAGCAAGAACTTACACGTGTTCCACCCGGAAAAAGAAAGAATGTATCTACTCAACTGTGATGCTTCAGACTACGCGATTGGTGGTGTGTTGTATCAACGGAATAATAAAGGATAACATAAGCTAATTGCACATGTAAGTGGATCTTTAAAAGGTGCCAAAAGAAATTTTTTTACATCTGAAAAAGAGATTCTTGCAATTGTGTACTGTATCAGTAAACTTAGATATTACCTGGTGGGTCAACAATTTGAAATTCTTTCAGATAACCAGGCTTTATCTTTTATGCTTAATTGTAAACTGGCCAATGCGTGGATATCACGTTGGATCATGGCGATCCAAGAATACGATTTCAGCATCAAGTTTTGTAAGGCCACTGAGAATAAAACTGCTGATACTCTAAGTAGATATCCCCCCCATCATCGTAGAACAGTACTCCTCGACCAGGAGTGAAATTCAAATTCTAGCAGTCAAGTATACATTACCAGATGACGTAAGAAATAGATTAAAATTGATAAATCTTGAACAACAGAAGGACGCAAAATTAAGTAAAATTAGTGAGGAAATACAAAGGCAAGACAACCCGAAATACAGAATCGACAGGAATGTATTGTATAAAATAATCGATGGTCAATGGAAGATTATGGTTCCTGATGATCTCGTAGAAGATTTAACTTGGGCTTGTCATGAAAGTCTTGCTCATGCTGGAGCTTATAAGTGTTATTTGGCGATGAGGGAAGACTTTGTATGGTTGAACATGGCCAGAAAAGTTACGTCTATTTTGCGAACATGTCACATATGCCAGACAGCTAATACCCAAATCAACACACCTGTGTGGAGACGGGTAACATCATTACCAAGAATAAGAATGATTTACTGTGTATCGATTTTTTAGGTCCGCTACCACGTGCTAAAAGGGGTATGAAGAACCTGGTTCTTTTCACAGATGCATTTTCTAAGAATGTAAGTTTATATGCAATTGGACGACCTACCACGATGGCAGTATTAAATGTTGTATTAAATAAATACGTTCCGAAATATGGTCCGGTCAAGAAAATTCTATCTGACCAGGGTAAGCAATTCACCAACAAGAAGTGGCAGTCCGAATTAGAGAAGCCAATATACAGGTAGTGTTGACAGCAATCCGGAGACCGAAAGGTAACCTCGCCGAAAGGGTCAACAGGGAGTTAGGGCGTCTGTTTCGCACTTATTGTAATACCAACCAGAGTAGGTGGCCAGATTATCTCGAGTTTTTCGAGGCGTCCATCAACGGGAATTACAATGACACGACAGGTTTTACACCTAACGAACTACAAACCGGGGAAATGCCAAAGCGTGTCTGGAATGGGTGCATCAGGAGGACTGCAATGCAGAATTTGCTTATTCCAAATTTGATTAAAAAGATAGAGGCCAGGAGACGCATAAAAAAGAGTGGCGAAGAACGGACGGAGAAGTTTAATGCGGATCACAAACTGGTAACGTTCAAAACTGGAGAGAAGGTACTCCTGCGAGCCTTAAATGTAGGCCACAGGGAAGACAATACTGCAGCCAAATTCTTTAGATTATACAACGGTCCATATATTTTATCGGAACAAGTGGGTAAAAATACATACGTTGTCACAAACCCAAATACAAACAGGGTGATAGGGAAGTTCCATGCATCATCCTTAAGAAAATATTACGTTAAAGATAATTAAACCTAGAATGCCAGGATATAGGTGGAATGACTGGTAGGAAATTGTATAAAAATATGTGTAAAGTAAGAATAACTGTAATCATGTGGGAAAAATGTATGGATGAACTGTAATATACATAGATATAGCCGAATGACGTCAGAAATTTAATATGCTTATCTGTGTTCAGGAGTGTTGTTGATATCTAGCCACGTGCGTTTGTTTGTTTACATTAGGGCTGTCAAATTGACAGTTGAGGAATGTGTTTGATAGAAGCTATTCATTTATTTTGATTCTTGAAGTTATTAGGTTATTATTTGGATGATTATTATTATTGGGAGGAAATTATGTCAAAAATTTTATATTCCATATAAAAAAATTTGTTGTTACACGTGGTGGGGTTAATCCTGCAACGGAACACAGGATGATAAGCTATGTTGTTTGTATCAGAGCACATGGATGACAAGCATTTTCATGTTTAAATTGGTTGTATGTAATACCATGTCGTTTAGCCGTAAGTTTTGTATTTAGAAATGGATAAGCATGTAGGGTATACCAAATCCTCCGTACAAAGATGTTCTTTATTGTCATGTATTTTTTGAGTGAATTTGTGCGCATGTGCGGGTGTGATAACGTGTGATCACTATATCTTCCGTGGTAATTAACCGATTGACGTGAAACTTTGACAATGAATTGTTTATGTAAATAGCTTCAATTTATGTGTACTCTATGGTTCATAACTATTTTAGAAATATGGTTTTTTAAGAAGGAAAAATTCAATTTGAAACACTTATCATTAATAGGGTCATAAAAATTTGTAGATAATTCAATGCAAGTTAGTGCATATTTATACAAACACTTTCTGGAAAAGTTTATATCTGATGAAAGCATTAATCATGTGCCTTGGGTTTAGCCAATCGGGATACACTAAATTCAGTAACATTCATTCTCTGTAGAGTAAAGATCGACACAGTCTGTCTGTAGAAGTTGCAAGGCGAAGTTGTGCTCGTGCGTGAGAGAGATTTTCTCGAGCGAACATAGAAAAGTATAACTTAACATAATCCTTGGTATTTGGTACGAAGTTCTGCGTACAGAGCCGAGTGGGTCAATTATTTAGATAGAATTATAATATAGTATAGTGCTTTTCGTGTAAGTTAAGATATCCGCTTAGGGATTATAAAGACACTTCAAGATTGCGTGAGAGGTGTACGACTAATACATCTTATTAAATTGATACCCATATTCACCCTGAGATTGATAAAATTTTCATATCAATTAATAATAAACTATTTTAGGGAAAATAATAAGCATTGTGTGTTTAACGTATTTGAGAAGAGGACGACAAGACGAAGAGGACGCCAGGACGAAGAGGACGCCAGGAAGGAGTGATGCGGAAGAAGAGGACGCCAGGACGGGAGCGGCAGTAGGAAGCGGAGGATTGCACGTACTGAGGTCGTAGCCTCAATCAAGTAAAACCGATATATTATCGAACATTATAAACTATTATTGCAAAATACAATACATGACAATTTATAATACAATATACCCTTTAAAACTATATTTGTGTGTATAATAAATAATTTTTCATCTCCTCCATAATAGACTTGTTTGTGATTTTTACACACTCACTATATCCTTATTAGTATAATAAAATTTAATCTGTTGCAATATATATATTGCAAGAATACATATATTTGCATATTTGCCCATGGCGGTATGTTTGTGAATATTTAGCATAGAAAATATATTATGAAAAGTTTTCAACAATATTATGCAGGCTAAGAATTGTCAGAAAGCGTACACCTGCCCCCGCGAGTGAATACAGTGCTTGTGTGTTTGTGTGTATATAAAACAGGTGTATATAAATTGTCGTGTGATGATTGCGATTGTTTTTATATTTGCCAAACTGGGAGGGGTGTCCTAAAGAGATTTAACGAACACACACTAAAACATAATTTAAAAAATTGGACTTCACTTAATAACATAAAATCCAACATGACATTTAATTTCAAGCAATAATTCATACATAGACTTCACATCAAATTCAAAACCCTTACACATTTGGAATAAAGGCCAGTACATGAACGCTTTAGAGGAGTTCAAAATTTACAAAGCATACAATAACACAGTCGGAGCGGTTGTGGCATAGTGGCTAGCGTGTGGCGCTGCTACGCTGTCGGCATGGGTTCAATTCCCGCCAGGGGCCATCTGATTTAGATACGACCATTCCCCCTCGCAAGGCAAACCAGCGAGAGGTGTCCTGCCTAGTATAATCCTTCCCCAACTATGCCGTTCGGATCCGGCGTTAAACTGTAGGTCCCATATACCTGTGAGAGACTCTGTAACACACGCACAACGGGTATATGCGGGGAGGGTCCAAACCAGTCGAAAGACTGAAGGACTACGAAACGAACGAACAATAACACACACAGTCAGGATTTCATATTATATACTAACTGAACTTTAAATTGAACCCACTGTATGATACAACCTTGAACTTGTAAAAACATTTGTAGACAACTTCAGTATCCGGGTACTGAAGTATACGGAAGTAGCAACCAGTATACTGTACTGTAATGTATTACTAAGGCTAAAAATCATTGAATTAAAACTGAGTGTAATTAATAAAACCGAACATTAATTTAAACAAAATTAGAGTTTAATGACACTGTACTATAAAATTAATTACAAATGAAAAACAAAACAAAACAAAACATACAGTACCATGGATTTACGCTTTTTTCTTGAAGAATTGTTCTTGCACTGTCTGCTTCAAACTGATACACCATTTTCTCGCTGCTAAAGATTGAAGTCGTTTAAGATCATAAGCTGAATACAATCTATCTTGTCTTCTGTTTCGGCCCACTTTTAGAATTGTCTCAAGTATGTCAAAAGCTTTTTTGCGTCAAAGTCGACATCAGCCAATTTTCGTTTCCGTTGGCTGCTTTATTCGACTATAGTCCCGTAATGCATAAAAACATAGTTTCACCTTATTTTATGGTGCTGCGCTCTTGTGGCGGCCCTGAAACTACGAGGTGTGACAGCTGATTTGTTGGCCCAGCTGATTTTCATAGACGCACGTGTTTGTTTACGTCTGTGGTTTGGTTTGTTGAATTTGATTATTTTGTTCGCATTGTACATAGTTGTTGGTATTTACCTTATAATATTACATATACAGTAGACTGAATTTTGTGTTGTGTAAGTGACGTATACATGTGTAGTGTTTCATTTTACGTATGTTTATAGTTTCATATTTGTTAACCTTATAGTGACGTTTTGAAAATTTCTTTGTTTTTTAAGGTACAGTTTTAGTTGTAATTTGTTAATATTTTTATAATGGCGCATACATCACTTACTGACACACAAATAGTACAAATTTTAGACGATCCAGATTTCTTTTTGGGTGATGATTCTTTTTATGAGAGTGACAGTGACTCGGACAGTAGGTTAGATATTTATGATGATGTTACAGTCTAACGATGAAAATAATTTAAATAGCAGTGACACCAATCAAATTTGGCAAAATGTTAGTGATGTTTTATCAAGAAATATGATAGAACTTGATTCTATCCCTGAATTTAGTGGTCACCGGGCTGTAAAAGACTTTCAAGGGCTTGTACCAGTTGATTGTTTTTGCAAGTTTTTTCCACAACAAATTTTGATCATGTAGCAGAACAAACAAATTTATATTTCATTCAGTGTGTCGATAAGACATTTGATTTTCCACCACACTCAAAGGTCCATAAATGGACAGAAGTTAATGCCATTGACATAAAAGCATTTGTGGCTGCTGAAATAGGGATGGGACTGTGCAATAAAAGTGAAATATTTTCTTACTTTGAAAATAAATTCTAGCTAACTCATACACCAGGGTTTAGGCAGCTTTTTACTAAAAATAAGTATTTTCTTATTAAATCTTTTTTGCATTTAAAAAATAATATCAACCAGATGCCAAAGGGAACTGATGGTTACGATCCATTATACAAGGTCAGACCAATAATTGATATGACCAAAAATACACACCTAAACCATTTTGAACCTGGGGAGGCATTGTCTGCTGATGAGACCATGGTAAAATTTAAAGTAGGTTGTCGTTTAAACAATACCTTCCATCAAAACCATCAACTAAGTGGGGCATTAAAGTGTGGTCGCTCTGTGATGCAGACACAGGATTTCTTTGTCGGTTTTCAGTTTACACAGGGAAAGATAAACAAACAGGGCAGAAGGAAGAAGGACTGGCAAGCCGAGTTGTAAAGACTTTGTTAGAAGGACTTCAAAATAAAGGTATGTTATCTACCTTGATAATTTTTATTCCAGTGTAGATTTATTTATAGACTTGCAAGGAATGGGATTTGGTGCATGTGGAACAATGCGTGTTAATCGAAAAGGACTTCCACAGGATTTGAAAAATATAAAAAAGAAGAAAGGAGACTTACCAGACATATGGATTAATAACCAGAGTCAGACTTTAGCAAGATACTGGTAAAGTAAGTATGATATCTACTGTTGGGAATACTGGAATTACAGAAGTTGACGTCCGGTCTAAAAAAGGTAATCGTAGGGTCTATAAACCAAATGCACAAGTTCTTTATAATAAAAATATGGGAGGGGTAGACAAATTTGACCAGTACTGTTCAACATATCCATATGGTCGTAGATCGAGAAAGTGGTACCAGACAATTTGGCATTTTATTATTGAAGTTGCGCTTGTAAATGGCTGTATTGCCTACAACATGCAAAACCAATCTCGTGTATGTACTAACAAAGAATTTAGACAAATGGTAATAGATGGACTTTTAAGTGATTACAAAAAGTTAAGCACACACAAGAGGAAAGGGCGAAAAATCAGCATTGTGAGTAATGAAAGACTTGTAGGACGACATTTTCCAACACAATTTGAAGATAAAACTCATAAACCTAACTGCATTGTATGCAGCATTATATGCACGTATATAATGCATTAACTGCATTGTATGCACGTCCTCCTGTAAAAAGAAAGGAAAAGGTGGATGCAAAAGAAAGCAAACAACGTTTTATTGCCCTGATTGTTGGGACACCTCTCCGTTGTGTGTGACACCTTGCTTCAGAATATAACACACGCAAACAGTTTATAGGAAAACGTGTCAGTGTAAGGTATAAACTGTAGCAAAAACTTTTAATTATACAAATAATAATTAATAATAAAAAACAATCTCTAAGTTTGAAAAGACAGGGACAAAAAAATAATATACTCATTTATTTCACATGTTGTGCAAGTATTCTTTTTTTTTGTAAATAAGTATCTATAAAGTGGTAATATTTTGTATAAACAATGTGTGAATAGTTAAAAGTAAGAATAAAACTGGAGAAAACACGTGAAGATTGAAGAACTGCATTGTTTTTAAGGTAGGTTTTCTGTATAGGTGTATGCAATTGTATGGGTGTGTGTAAAACTAAACATTTTTAGAGCAAAATAAGTTCACCATGACTTAGGTACTATATGTGGGAATTCAAGAAAAAATTATCAGATAGAAAAAATAATTTTAATTTTTTTGGCAATAATGCAACTTTTCAGGAACATAAGGAAAACATTAATGAGCACCGAAAGGGTTAAGTCTTTTGCAAAGGTTGTTTATCAGATATACTAAAACTAAAATAAAACTGTACACATTGTATAACTTATATAAGATAAACAATACAAGTTGTTTATAAAAGAATACACTTACACACCTCTGTACGTTCGTAAACCAAGCACAACATAATCTCCAATGTCTGCACAAAGCACCAAAACACGTGTGACAGACGCAAAATGTTCAACACAGCCACACATATTACATCACAGCAAGAATCAACGAATACCAAAATGTTTGAAAAACAATCCACTAGAGTGCACCATGCATAACATCGCAACTAACGTATATCGGCAATACTGAGGCAGCGAAAGTTGAAAACATACATATACGTGATCACTGATCAAAGGGTTAATAAAATTTGAAGTTTACAATATACATTTTGAAATTCAGATAATGCCATCGGAAGACCCAAATAGCTTAGTCTCGGGATATCAGCCTTGGTATCAGCAACTTCATAATCATCGAGCAATAAACCAAATATTCGATGATTGACAAAGGAGCAGCACATCATCACAATCATCATCAGTGTCATCATCCCATATCCAGGAGCTACACACACACACACACACACACACACACACACACACACACACAGGTGACAAATGAACAATTATTTTCTTCAAAACAAACAACTCACAAAGAACTGAAGTGTGTGAGCTAATGAAGTAAAATCAACATAAATGTAAACAAGTAAAATAAGTAGTATGGAATTTTAAGTTTTATTAAAATAA
The DNA here is from genome assembly GCA_034769895.1 of Magicicada septendecula. Lineage (NCBI taxonomy): Eukaryota > Metazoa > Arthropoda > Insecta > Hemiptera > Cicadidae > Magicicada > Magicicada septendecula. The sequence goes on from CM068372.1 coordinate 125,154,323, forward strand.
TTTTTCTAATTAATTTAAAATTATTGCTGTTGTAAAAAATAATTATTTGTTCTTCAAGTAAATATTATTTTATTAAAATATTAATACTTACAACCTGTTACTAACAAACATCTAGAATAAAAATTTTATAAAGATTGAAATGTGATCCCAAATACGTTTTTGTGTTCCCAGTGATTATAGTGCTTGCGTCATAAAGAAAAATCAGCTGACAAATGGTCATCTGCGCTACAGAATCAATTTTTCTGTACAACGTTTGAGAGGTCATATACACCTGCAACGGTCCCTATGCAGGAATGAGAAGCAGGCGTATATGCTCGCCATGGTCACTAAAGTGTTAAAAGTTGTGTCTATCACATCAGATTTGGGAGGTGAAAACAGAGCACTGTGGCAGAAACTTACTATTTATCCCACAAAAACTGTTTTTCAAATCCATACGATGTTTCTCAAAATGTTTTTGTTTTAGCAGATATGCCGCAGCTGTTAAAGCTTGCCAGGAATTACTTTGTTAGCAAAGGATTTGTAGTATGCAGTAATGAACACTGCGTGTTTAAAAGACTTATTAAATAAACCAAATTAAGACATTAAGTTACCTTTCAAGTTATCAAAAGAACACATATATCCAATGAACATTTTGATTTCGATGTACAAAATGCAATTATGCAATTATACTAATTTGTGGAATGTAATCATGTAATTACCCAATTAGGCTAGTTATACCAAATTAATTGAATTTACGTGATACATTAGTTGCCTTGATGCTAATGACTATGTTCATCAAAGTTTAGTATAATTGCTGCAATGAGACTCTAATAGTTGTATAAATGATATAAAATTTACTATAATTCATTCAAGTGACGTTAATGTCTGTTACTAGGTAAATTTGACAATAATGAACGCATAAATACTTAGAAAAATAAACACTTATTTATTAACATCATTCAAGTAAAGAAACTTCAATATATGGATATAAATTATGCCCTGTAAATACATTCATAAAAGAGAACACATATATATATATATATGAATCAAATTACAATATGAATTCATTACGTCGTTCGCTGAAAACATACATGTACATATATATAACACAATCAACATATATAAATATAAACAATCAACATATAAATCTTACACTAATGCGTTCATTTCTTGCCTCAGATGAATAGCTCTATTACAAATTACCATGATAATCAATCTAAATTCTCAAAGGGTGATTTCTTTTAAAAGAGACAGGACAGTAGAGTTCTTATAACAGTAATAACATAAAGATTTACTTGTAAAATGGATTATCCAATATTTCCATCGGTGAAACTCCTTCCCACTGATGATCCATATGTATAAGGTTGCGTAGCTTCGATGTCACTATCACTCAACACTCGCGGATCACATTCACTCGCGGTGTGCGTGTGTTCCGTTGATGTCGGCCGTTACTATCAGAGTCTATGGAGTTGTGTTGCGTAAGTACGTTCATCGTTAATAATCGTGTATATATGACTGTCTATTGTCAAACTTCTTCTTGTATCTATTTACGTTAATGTATTGTGTTTTAGATTACGTGGTGTATTGTTCCATTCGGTATTGTAACACTTCGCACTGTACAACGATACGTCTTCGTTGTTCGGTAAAGCATTACCGAAAGTTCTGCGAGTCTGTTATTAAATGAAAACTGCGAATGATTAACTTAGTTCTTAATAAGCGGTAGCTGAGTAAGATAAAGTACTTGAAAGTTTTTAACCACTGACGTATATTGCATGATTGAGTCACTGCGGATACAGTATTACTAAATAACTTGTCAATATTGAAATGCTGTGTTAACTGATTAAAGCACTGCGTAACTGAATTTCAGAGTCAAACTGATATACGTATTTAACTGAAATGTGTTAAGACTGAGAACTGTGACTGAGAAAAGAATAAGATTGAAAATTTTATGAAGACTGCTCTCTCCGCGTGCCCTGTAAACAGTTTTTATTAAGCTTCATTTACCACAATGCAATGTCCTGGCAAACACGCCTTTGGTCAACCATGACAGGTCAGATGAACTCCTACCCTTATGTAGAACTATGGTTCTCTACCTCTGATTCGTTGTTTGCGTTGCTATCATGACGACGGTCCTCTCCACCTGCGCTCTGGGAAGATGCCGGATTCTGGTTGGTTATCTGGTATCCCCTCAAGTACATGACGAAAGTGCTCTGTACCTTTTCCTAGAATGTAGAGCAATTCCGCGCCTGTCGATCAAGCTTTTGTCTAAGTATACTCTGGAGGTCTGCTGCTGTTCTCATGCGAACAATACGTCGCATTTTGTTATTGTCTGACTATCCATGACCCTTTTCCGTCAATTAGCAGGACACTGCGTGTCGTCGTTTCCAAGACGCCACTCCTGTTCCTCGTCATAAATATTAGTTGTCACCAGTAAGATGTCGTCCCGCTGTGCGCTCACTCGGTCCTATTCATTAGATATACGCTGTTTGTTCTCATACAGGGTGAGTACCAATGTGTAACTACTCCTTTTTTTATTGCTGGCACGCTTCAAGTCAACCTTACAGCGTGTGCTCGCTACAATTTCTCCGTATCCGGGCCACTGTGCTACATTTCTTTGTCCCGTTTGTTGTGGGCTGTAAATCTCGGTTGAGTCGAGTCTGTCACAGGCGAACCTTACTTCCTATTGTAGTGTTGTGTCAAGCGTATTCTTATTGTTCCTGGCAAGCGTTCAGTTGACACTTCGTTAAGTTGCTTCTTTATTTATTGCTTCTGGCCCGGGTTGGGGTGACTTGGCTGGTGTAACGTACTTTTGATCAAAATTTTAAAAAATTAAAATTTTTGGTCATTACAGATGCAATCGTTTAAGTATAAGTGTATGGAAGTTATGTGTAACACAACTCATAGAAAGACAAGTGGTTAGAACTTTGTAAGAAGAAACACGCCTATAAATTTGGACATAACCTAAACATTAGTTTTAAAATGGTTGAAGTGAAGTCCGGTGACGGCCCGTGGGTGAAATACACTGATCCTGAATCTTCTGCTGGCCCCAGTACCAGCCAACATCATAGTTTAGATTCCAGGTATGTAAAATATAATTATTTTTGTCTTGTTTAGTTACAGTTTGAATTGGCCAAAATAGAAACAACTTTATATAAGATGCAAAGGAATCGCTTTATTGCATAATTTTTATTCAGGCTTATTAGCATTTTTGTACTACTGGTAACATTTTATTATATTTGTTGTTCTGTTATTTCCAATAATACGGCAAACATTAAAATTAATAAAATAAAGCAAACAATAAAATAATAACTTTGGGGAGGGGAGAGTTCTAAAATCGTATTTTTTTTAGATTGAATGTAACCAGTGACATTACTAATGATGGGGTCATTACAACTGAGGCCATAGATGTACCATCAACTTCAAGTGCGAAACCCCCAGACAAGTCCCAAGATATAAATCCAACATTTGATATCGTGGAGGGTGGAAATGAAGACAAAATGCAAGCTAAAGCACCTCCTTCGTTTGTGACTTCAAATTTAAATACTAAATTATCATTACCGCCAAATGTAAAGTTAGAAATCAGTAGCCCTTCAGGCTCAGATCTGAGCCCAGAAAACATTCAACCAGATGATCCAGACCCATTACCTGGTGTTCATGATGTAGAAGACCCTGCATCGTTTGCCAACATCAAACTATCAGCGGAGGAGATAAATTTGGGTCTTCGACTAGAAAATCAAGATTTGTCTTCGATGAGTTTCCCTTCAACAGGCGGAAGAAAATTTAATCCAGCTTGGAAAATCACACTTTACCTGATGGGACTAGAAGTAAAAGAGACTGGCTAGTTTATAGTCCGATGAAGGATGCGGTTTTTTGCCTGCATTGCACTCCATTTGCTCTGCCAGGAGAAAGAACGGTATGGGGTACAACTGGCTGCAGAGGTTGGACTGAGAATCGAGGCAAGTGCTACATAGAACAGCATGAACAGTCAAAACACCATTTATCTTCCCAAGTCGCTAGAATCCAGTGGACATCACAGAAAAGAATAGACTCCTCACTTGGTGAAGAATCTGACCAACTCGTTCATCACAACAGAGAAGTGTTGTCGGTAATAATTGATTGTTGTCGGTATTTAGGTGAAGAAATGTTAGCATTCAGAAAAAAGGAAGTTTCAGAAGGGAAATTGGTGAAACTGTTCTCACTGATAGCTAGGTATAATCCCGATGCTAGTGTATCTTGAAAAGATAAAAAAATCAGAAATCAAAAGGGAAAATTGGGGTCAAATTTTCTCAGTTATCGAAATGTATTTGACTTGATTAATGTTATGAGTAACAGTGTAGTCTCAAAAATAGTCAACAATATAAATTTAAGTAACGCCTACTCAGTCATCCTGGATTCAACAAAAGACATAAGCAAAAAAGAATGCACAGCGGTTTTGCTCCGATATGTTGAGCACCTAGATGAGCAAGGAGCTCCCAAAAATCCAGTAAAACCGGAAGAACAGTTGATCAAAGTGTTCACAAGTGGTGACACAACAGGGGAAAACCTAGCCTACGAATTAATGAACACTCTAAAATCCGTAGGAATCAACCCTAATGGCATGGTGGGGCAAAGCATGGACAGAGCAGGGAACATGAGAGGTTGGTACAATGGCTTAAAATCTGTTGTGCTTAGACAGTGTCCCCGAGCATTTTATGTATGGCGTTGTTCTCACCGGTTTGCATTAGTGGTAGAAAAGTCTATTGATGTTTGCCCACAAATGCGAAACATGTTCTCCCTCTTTCAAGAGATGTATGTTTTCATGTCAGGGCATCGACGTCGCCACATGTTTATCGACAATTTGAAAAAGGGCCTAGCACAAAACAAAATAATAAGTGTGAAACGAGTGCAGACTGCTACAAGTAGTAGAAGGTCACGGTCATTGACCCACTTTCCTCTGCTTGGCGTATACTAGTATATATTCCCTATATTTTGTTATTAATTGACTCTAGGAATTTATTGCCGTGCATCTGATTAAGAATGAACGCATTTTCACATACGATGCATATATAAATAGGCATAAAACTATTTTATAATAATAACAATAGCTGTGGATAACTATGTTATCCATTTATGACATAATACATGAAATAATGATTTTTCAACACGAAATGTAATTAATCATGTATCGTCTTAATAATATTACGATAGTTAATGTCTTTAACTTATCTCAAGCGTTTCAAAACTACAATTTATGAACAAGTAAACACATATATATATAATCACTAATCATCATTGAGCATCACTCACAATACGCATTACTAGTAATCATATTAATTAACAAAACATATACACTACCTATGAACAATTAAAGGTTCATTTCATATCATCATGATTATAGATGATCTCACTCTATACTGCTCATATTTGAGTAGTTGATCCTACATCATTTAATTGTCTTATATGTCTGTTAAAATGTTCATTATAATGTTTTAGCAATTTATTGCTGCACACCCGATCAAAGTTTTCGCACTATAAGTGTCTTTTATATTGAAATACTTCATCATTATTAGTCATTTCACATGTAATTAATGTCATTAGAGATACATCGTGACTTAAGGAATTCATGTGAAATTTTAAATTACATATTAACAAGTTACACATCTTATTGTCTAGCTAGCTGGACTGGTTCCGCGGGACATTCACCCTATGCACGTGCTCCCTTCCCCATAGTCCACTAACCGCTGACGTAACTTTCACTTTCCTGCGCGACTTGTATCTTCGGTTCATGATATTTCTTCACCTGACGCACATTAAATTTCCCTCTTATTCTGTTGCTGTTATCGCAATCAGCAAGTTCGTATGTTGCATCGCCGAAAACACGATTAACCTTATATGGTCCTGCATACAACTCAAAAAATTTATCGATTTTTTTCATCGCGGCGTCTGATTGATGATAGGTTCTTATCAGCACCTTATCGCCGATAGTGAATTCTTCTTGTTATCGTTGATGCGCTTCGCATACTTCTCCCTTTTTTCTTTGATTTTTACGAATACATTGATGTTCGAACTGCCTTTAATGTCGATGATTTCCTTGTCTAACCACTTCTCCCATGTGCGAGTCGGTCTCTTTCCTAATTGCGCCTCGTGAGGGGTTATCTCTATCGTCTCATGGTACACTTCATTAATACACGTCTCAATCAATCTGACGTACCGTGACCACTTACTATGTTGGTCGTGTACAAAGATTCGGAATAGGTTTTCAAGCTGGCGGTTAATCCTTTCGGCTAAGTTTGCGCAAGGATTCCTTATTGCCGTATATCTCGGTTGTATATTCAGCTCTTTGAGTCCTTCGATCCATTTCTTCACGGTAAACTGCGTGCCATTATCAGTCAAGATGACCTTTGGTCGTCCAAACTCCGCACAGTAGTCTCTGATTCTTCGTAAGGTAGTGGTGGTTGTCGCTCTTCGTAGCGTGAACAACTTGACAAACTTCGTGAAATTGTCCACCATAACAAGTAGGTACTTAACGCCTCCTGTGCCTGTTGGTAGAGGTCCATAATAATCGACACTCACGATATCACCTCTAGCTGAAGGTATCATCGCTTTGGTACCACCAAACAGCATCCTGTTGTTTGTGTCCTTCTATTTCTGACATGTGTCGCAAGCCTGAATATACGTTTTCACTTTCTTAAGCATGCCATCAAGCGTGAAGTGCTCTTGTAGCATCTTTACACACCTTTTCGGGGCTAGATGTCCGTACATTTGATGCATTTCCGCAATTAAGTTATTTGACACACTGTCAGGTATGTATAGTTTCCATTCACCTCGTTGTCGTCTATATAAGTTATTGCTAACAACTTTATAAAATTTCCTTAATTTATCATCTACATCATTATTCCTAATCTTATCAATAAGTATTCTGAGTTTGTCATCTTCAATCTGGTATTTACTGATATCCCTAATTATTTTACCTATGTGTTGATTCATCTTAACGACTAAATGATTAATTAAGTACTCGTGTGTTTCTTCGTTTGTCTCATCTTGTTTCGTGTCGGTCGGGTATCTGCTTAATATGTCCGCAACTACATTATCCTTTCCTTTGCAGTGGATAATGTCAAAATTGTATTCTTGTATGGCGAGAATCCATCTTGTAATTCTCGAGATATTTAAGTGGCACTTGTGCATGAATGTTAAAACCTTATTGTCTGTTATTATCGTTAGAGGTTGACCAAGTATATACATCCGAAACTTTTCCAAACATCTAACAATACTTAGGAGTTCTTTCTCCATAGTAAAATAATTACGTTCAGCACCTTTAAACGTTTTGCTTGTGAAGGCGATTACACCAATTTCTCCTTCTTCGTCTATCTGGTAAAGCTGGCCACCATACGCAAAATTACTGGCGTCGCACTGAATGTAGTACCTTTGGTTCAGCCGTGGGAACTGTAAAATTACTGTGTTTACAAATAAATTCTTAACTCTTTGGAAACAATCGTTTACTTCTCTTGTCCACGAAAACTTCCGTCCCCCTTTCAACAATTCGTGTAAAGGTTGCGTCGTTTCCGCGTATTTGCTCGTAAAGTGGTTGTAAAAGTTGATAAGGCCTAGGAAACCTTTAAGTTGCTTCGTATTCTTTGGTGCTGGGAAATCCATAATTGCTTTTATCTTATAATCGGTTGCTTGTATTCCTTTTGTTGTCAGGCGATATCCCAGAAATGAGATTTCTCGTCTAAACAATTGTGATTTGGTGAGGTTGACGGTGATATTCGCTTTATTAAGGTTATTCAGTAGTGTTTCTAAATGGTCTAGGTGCGTTTGGATGTTGTTGGAGTAGCACAAGCAATCATCCACGTAGATAATCGTGTTCTTTTTTACTTCTTCCTCGAGAGCCATGTCCAATCCACGCATTAGTGCTGCAGAGCTGGTGCTAAGTCCAAATGGTGTTACTATGAAGCGGTAGCACCTCCCTTCGTGCATGAACGCCGTGAAATCCCTGCATTCTTGCTTCAATGGGACCTGCCAGAAGCTACTGGATAAGTCGACCGTTGATAAATACTGCATCTCTCCACATCTGGCCAATATCTCGTTTACCGGGGACACTCCTTCGTACTCAGGTACTGTTACACTGTTCACTTTCCTTGCATCAAGGCACAGGCGAACCCTCCCATCCTTCTTGATTACAGTCACAATTGGATTGACGTACGGACTGGCGCAACGTTCGATCACTCCATATCGTAACATTCGGTTAATTTCATTGTTCACCTTATCTCTGTAAGCAAGTGGTACAGGCCAACCTCTTTGAAAATAAGGTGTCCTGTCCGTAACATGAAACTCATGTGCGTAACCCTCTATTCTCCCCGGGCATTCCCTAAAAACATTCCGATTCCTTACTAAAATCTCCTTCAGGCGTTGCAGTATTTCTTCATCCACGCAATCTGTACTCCCTACCTTTTCGTCGATGCATCGCAGTACTTCCTCTTCTTCTTCACTGGTTATCACTTCAATGTTCATGATCGGTATAACGTGCTCCTCTTCATCAGTTTTGTTCTTTAAGTTAATTACCTTGTTTCCGATGTCAATGCGACACCCAACTTCTTGTAAAAAACTAATCCCTAGTATACATGGTTTAACTAACTCTGGTATTATTAAAAACACACATTCATATCGAACACCATCAATCTCGATGTCACACAATATTTGCTTCCTAACTGCATCTCTCCACATCTGGCCAATATCTCATTTACCGGGGACACTCCTTCGTACTCAGGTACTGTTACACTGTTCACTTTCCTTGCATCAAGGCACAGGCGAACCCTCCCATCCTTCTTGATTACAGTCACAATTGGATTGACGTACGGACTGGCGCAACGTTCGATCACTCCATATCGTAACATTCGGTTAATTTCATTGTTCACCTTATCTCTGTAAGCAAGTGGTACAGGCCAACCTCTTTGAAAATAAGGTGTCCTGTCCGTAACATGAAACTCATGTGCGTAACCCTCTATTCTCCCCGGGCATTCCCTAAAAACATTCCGATTCCTTACTAAAATCTCCTTCAGGCGTTGCAGTATTTCTTCATCCACGCAATCTGTACTCCCTACCTTTTCGTCGATGCATCGCAGTACTTCCTCTTCTTCTTCACTGGTTATCACTTCAATGTTCATGATCGGTATAACGTGCTCCTCTTCATCAGTTTTGTTCTTTAAGTTAATTACCTTGTTTCCGATGTCAATGCGACACCCAACTTCTTGTAAAAAACTAATCCCTAGTATACATGGTTTAACTAACTCTGGTATTATTAAAAACACACATTCATATCGAACACCATCAATCTCGATGTCACACAATATTTGCTTCCTAACTGCATCTCTCCACATCTGGCCAATATCTCGTTTACCGGGGACACTCCTTCGTACTCAGGTACTGTTACACTGTTCACTTTCCTTGCATCAAGGCACAGGCGAACCCTCCCATCCTTCTTGATTACAGTCACAATTGGATTGACGTACGGACTGGCGCAACGTTCGATCACTCCATATCGTAACATTCGGTTAATTTCATTGTTCACCTTATCTCTGTAAGCAAGTGGTACAGGCCAACCTCTTTGAAAATAAGGTGTCCTGTCCGTAACATGAAACTCATGTGCGTAACCCTCTATTCTCCCCGGGCATTCCCTAAAAACATTCCGATTCCTTACTAAAATCTCCTTCAGGCGTTGCAGTATTTCTTCATCCACGCAATCTGTACTCCCTACCTTTTCGTCGATGCATCGCAGTACTTCCTCTTCTTCTTCACTGGTTATCACTTCAATGTTCATGATCGGTATAACGTGCTCCTCTTCATCAGTTTTGTTCTTTAAGTTAATTACCTTGTTTCCGATGTCAATGCGACACCCAACTTCTTGTAAAAAACTAATCCCTAGTATACATGGTTTAACTAACTCTGGTATTATTAAAAACACACATTCATATCGAACACCATCAATCTCGATGTCACACAATATTTGCTTCCTAACTAATTTAGATTTATTTCCTACGGCACTTATGATAAGGGTATTCATTACGGGTGTTTCATACGGTCCGATGGTCTTCTTATGGTTGTTAAACCAAGTCTCCGATAAACCGTTAATGAGGCAACCCGTGTCAAGCAAGGCTTGTACAATTACGTCATTATTAAATTTGATGATAATTTCAGGACATTTTAATACTTGTTTATTAATAATTTCATCACCCTCTTGTAGTAAATCATTTCGTAAGTCTGGTAGTAGTATGTTTACATTCTCGGTCGGGACTAGGTCGCTCAAAGTTTCTATCTTCTTTACTACGTTGACATATTTTTTTTTTTTTTTTTGCTGTTCTCACTATTACCGTTCGCTCTAGGGGTGGTGTCATTAACCGCTCTGCTCGGGCCCGCCTCTCCGGATGTAAACTGTACAGTGTTGATATATTGTTTGTTGTCAAAGCGACCCCTCGGCTGTCGGTCGTTTTCACTTTTGTTGTAATGTCCCTCTCTCTCTCTTGGGCTCACTTTCCCTTCATTGTAGGGTCGATAATGTGGCTTACGGCTGTTTTCACTATTGGACTGGATACTTGTGTATTCGGTAATCAACGCCTCGAAATTTGGTATGTTTGTGATACCGCGCGTGATCACGGCGAGCTGTAAATCCCTCCCGAAATGGCGGGATATCTTCCTGATAAGCTGTCTATCAGTCAATGCAGGCGATAGTTGCCGGTTTCTAGTAAGATTCTCTCTACGTATTGGATGGCTGTGACCGGCCCATTCCATTCATATCTGCCGTACTCGAGGTTGTCGCGGATATTGTCTTGGCGTTCTTGACCCCAGTACTTCAAGGTGAAGGCTTCCTTGAATTCTTCGAACGTGGATATTTGGTTTCTTATGACACGCCACCATATCCCAGCGTCCATCTACAAATGCCTCCCTATCCACTTAATGTCGCTGTTGTAATATAGCTCCTGAATCTCTGATAATTCCTTCAGGAATTCCATCGGGAACCTATCAGTGCCATTGTATTTTAGTTCGACATGTGTATGCCCGTTAATCCTACTGATTATCCCAGACTCACCTTCGATTAGTTGTCGTTGCAGCCGTTCTATTTGAGACTTTAGTTCATTGATGCGAGTTGTTTTCTCCCTGGTGCTCTCATCCAGTCTTAGCTCTGTCGTCTTCTGTCTTCCATCTACCTCGTTAATCTTCTGTTGTATCGTGCTGTTTGCGTCTCCCTGTTCCTGTTGTAGCTGTCTTACTGTCTGGAATAGTTCGACTTGCAACTCCTCCTGTTTCTTATGGTTTTCTTTAATGTGTGTCTCTACTCTATTATTAATCTTCTTGATGCTTGTTTGTGTGTTTTGGGTAATATTCTTTAGTTCCTGACGGTCTACTTTTCTAGTTTCTCGTATCTCTTCGAACTTCCTATCGGTGTCGTTTTTTTAACTCTTTCATGGTCTCGTTCTGCTGCTTCTGGACTTCGTTTATTTTCTGGTCACAATTATTCATGTATTCCCGCATTTCCGCGGGTATTTGTGTGATCTGCTCGACCATCTGCTGTGTGACTTCCTCCTTATGCTTGTCCAGCTTTTCTTCTAGTTTCTCGAACTTCTCATTCTGCTTCTCGAACTTCTCATTTTGTCCTCTTCTGGTTTCGCTCTGTTCTTTTCTGATTTCATTCAAGAAGTCCATCAGTGAACGCAGTGTCACCTTTTCCTGTAGTTGTTGGGACTCCTGTCCCCGCGCTCTGACGTCTGACATCTCCTCGGTCATTTGCGATTCGATTGGCGATTCATCACGTTCGTTATCAGGTACACCCTGCTGGTTGTTGATATCGAAGTTCATAGAATCGGAACTACTAGTCGTCATTTTTGCGGCCTTACTTCGCATTAACATCCAGTCTAACTAGCCTCACACTATAATATTTTGTTCTTATAACTAACATGACATATATATGCTTATTCTATCTACTGGCTGCTCTTTGCCTCACGTTGGAGGCCAATTTATACAATATGCAATTATATGTCTTTCTTAAAGATAATTAACAAAATTTAAGGATTTATGCAATTATACTAATTTGTGGAATGTAATCATGTAATTACCCAATTAGGCTAGTTATACCAAATTAATTGAATTTACGTGATACATTAGTTGCCTTGATGCTAATGACTATGTTCATCAAAGGTTAGTATAATTGCTGCAATGAGACTCTAATAGTTGTATAAATGATATAAAATTTACTATAATTCATTCAAGTGGCGTTAATGTCTGTTACTAGGTAAATTTGACAATAATGAACGCATAAATACTTAGTAAAATAAACACTTATTTATTAACATCATTCAAGTAAAGAAACTTCAATATATGGATATAAATTATGCCCTGTAAATACATTCATAAAAGAGAACACATATATATATATATATATGAATCAAATTACAATATGAATTCATTACGTCGTTCGCTGAAAACATACATGTACATATATATAACACAATCAACATATATAAATATAAACAATCAACATATAAATCTTACACTAATGCCACAGATGAATAGCTTTATTACAAATTACCATGATAATCAATCTAAATTCTCAAAGGGTGATTTCTTTGAAAAGAGACAGGACAGCAGAGTTCTTATAACAGTAATAACATAAAGATTTACTTGTAAAATGGATTATCCAATATTTCCATCGGTGAAACTCCTTCCCACTGATGATCCATATGTATAAGGTTGCGTAGCTTCGATGTCACTATCACTCAACACTCGCGGTGTGTGTGTTCCGTTAATGTCGGCCGTTACTATCTGAGTCTATGAAGTTATGTGTTGCGTAAGTACGTTCATCGTTAATAATCGTGTATATATGATGTCTATTGTCAAACTTCTTCTTGTATCTATTTACGTTAATGTATTGTGTTTTAGATTACGTGGTGTATTGTTCCATTCGGTATTGTAACACTTCGCACTGTACAACGATACGTCTTCGTTGTTCGGTAAAGCATTAACAAAAGTTCTGTGAGTCTGTTATTAAATGAAAACTGCGAATGATTAACTTAGTTCTTAATAAGCGGTAGCTGAGTAAGATAAAGTACTTAAAAGTTTTTAACCACTGACGTATATTGCATGATTGAATCACTGCAGATACACTATTACTAAATAACTTGTCAATATTGAAATGCTGTGTTAACTGATTAAAGCACTGCGTAACTGAGTTTCAGAGTCAAACTGATATACGTATATTAACTGAAATGTGTTAAGACTGAGAACTGTGACTGAGAAAAGAATAAGATTGAAAATTTTATGAAGACTGCTCTCTCCGCGTGCCCTGTAAACAGTTTTTATTAAGCTTCATTTACCACAATGCAATGTCCTGGCAAACACGCCTTTGGTCAACCATGATAGGTCAGATGAACTCCTACCCTTATGTAGAACTATGGTTCTCTACCTCTGATTCGTTGTTCGCGTTGCTATCATGGCGACGGTCCTCTCCACCTGCGCTCTGGGAAGATGCCGGATTCTGGTTGGTTATCTGGTATCCCCTCAAGTACATGACGAAAGTGCTCCGTACCTTTTCCTAGAATGTAGAGCAATTCCGCGCCTGTCGATCAAGCTTTTGTCTAAGTATACTCTGGAGGTCTGCTGCTATTCTCATGCGAACAATACGTCGCATTTTGTTACTGTCTGACTATCCATGACCCTTTTCCGTCAATTAGCAGGACACTGCGTGTCGTCGTTTCCAAGACGCCACTCCTGTTCCTCGTCATAAATATTAGTTGTCACCAGTAAGATGTCGTCCCGCTGTGCGCACACTCGGTCCTATTCATTAGATATACGCTGTTTGTTCTCATACAGGGTGAGTACCAATGTGTAACTACTCCTTTTTTTATTGCTGGCACGCTTCAAGTCAACCTTACAGCGTGTGCTCGCTACAATTTCTCCGTATCCGGGCCACTGTGCTACATTTCTTTGTCCCGTTTGTTGTGGGCTGTAAATCTCGGTTGAGTCGAGTCTGTCACAGGCGAACCTTACTTCCTATTGTAGTGTTGTTTCAAGCGTATTCTTATTGTTCCTGGCAAGCGTTCAGTTGACACTTCGTTAAGTTGCTTCTTTATTTATTGCTTCTGGCCCGGGTTGGGGTGACTTGGCTGGTGTAACGTACTTTTGATCAAAGTTTTAAAAAATTAATATTTTTGGTCATTACGGATGCAATCGTTTAAGTATAAGTGTATGAAGGTTATGTGTAACACAACTCATCGAAAAGACAAGTGGTTAGAACTTTGTAAGAAGAAACACGCCTATAAATTTAGACATAACCTAAACATTAGTTTTAAAATGGTTGAAGTGAAGTCCGGTGACGGCCCGTGGGTGAAATACACTGATCCTGAATCTTCTGCTGGCCCCAGTACCAGCCAACATCATAGTTTAGATTCCAGGTATGTAAAATATAATTATTTTTGTCTTGTTTAGTTACAGTTTGAATTGGCCAAAATAGAAACAACTTTATATAAGATGCAAAGGAATCGCTTTATTGCATAATTTTTATTCAGGCTTATTAGCATTTTTGTACTACCGGTAACATTTTATTATATTTGTTGTTCTGTTTTTCCAATAATACGGCAAACATTAAAATTAATAAAATAAAGCAAACAATAAAATAATAACTTTGGGGAGGGGAGAGTTCTAAAATCGTATTTTTTTTAGATTGAACGTAACCAGTGACATTGCTAATGATGGGGTCATTACAACTGAGGCCACAGATGTACCATCAACTTCAAGTGCGAAATCCCCAGACGAGTCCCAAGATATAAATCCAACATTTGATATCGTGGAGGGTGGAAATGAAGACAAAATGCAAGCTAAAGCACCTCCTTCATTTGTGACTTCAAATGTAAATACTAAATTATCATTACCGCCAAATGTAAAGTTAGAAATCAGTAGCCCTTCAGGCTCAGATCTGAGCCCAGAAAACATTCAACCAGATGATCCAGACCCATTACCTGGTGTTCATGATATAGAAGACCCTGCATCGTTTGCCAACATCAAACTATCAGCGGAGGAAATTGTGAAGTTACCTTCTTTACGTATACTAAATAATTATTATTTATGAACATGGAATTATCAGACTTTATGTAATTTGCATAAATTATCTTGTCACCGGAATCACACTTGTTTCGCTCAGTTACATGCATTAGGCTTTGGGTCCAGAATTTCGTTAAGCAGACAGGGGCAGTGGTTATAGGGTACTGAAATAATGAGGTACACACATTAGTATAACTAACTTGATTGTATTTATCAAATTTTGTGGTAGTTTGATACATAACTATTCATTAATAATTGTAGACTTTTAAAATGGCGGCGATCTCATTCCGCACTTGACCTCTGTTCAAGGTTAAGTACATAAATTTATTATTTGGTTACCATTATTTCTTTCAATTCAATTACTGCTAGCATTTAAAAGATTTCCTGTTTTCTTTATATTTTAATGACACTAACTATCTGTGTAACTCACAAACCAACGCCTCATGTTATATTTAAGTTGATCAACGTAATCACAGACTCTGTCACTCTCTCTCTTTCTCTCTTACTGAAATTTTACACATGTTTGGTTCAGATATGAATGAGCTCATTAAATAAACTTCTAAATTTAGAAAATAATTCGAATAGGGTCTTTCCTGTAATTGATGTGGTGTAGATTCCTCTCCATGGCGATGTTGGCAGAAGGTCGGCCGAATTTCGTGCTGTTTTGTCCACTGATTCTAATTGAAATTCATTTTTAAATTATTCACTGACTCGAGTATGGTTACTGTTAAACTTTGATGAATAGCTATTGCATTTTGTTTAGTAAATATTACATATTTGGCAAAATTTTGCCCACTGCACTGTGGCGAGCGTATATGGCTCGATGGCTGCTGATGCTGAACTGGGCGGAAGCCGGCACAATTAGTATGCAAATTTGTTGC
Source organism: Magicicada septendecula (assembly GCA_034769895.1). NCBI lineage: Eukaryota > Metazoa > Arthropoda > Insecta > Hemiptera > Cicadidae > Magicicada > Magicicada septendecula. The sequence goes on from CM068372.1 coordinate 125,170,249, forward strand.
GCCTGACGTCATTGTCTATTGTTCTTTTCGCTTCCGCCTGGTTAATACGTAATGGTTCTTTATCTCGTCATTGTTTTGGTGACGATTTATTACAGTGGACCAATAGAAAGTCAGTATTGTCAGTTTTTAACGCCTAACACTGCCATTATCGTTGTTTCAATTTGCTCATACGCCTCTGACCTTGGATCGGCTCTCCACCGGTGAATTTACATATTATTTGGGACTTGGGTCAAAACTAACCTTGCCTGATTCAACGTTATGATTACAATAAAATTTACAATAAAAACACCCTTACATCCCATTATTCCGATACAGACAATTTGGTACTGTTACAAAACCCCCTCAATGAAAGGTTTTGTGTCGAGACACAAAAACTTTCATTGACTCATTCATACTTTTCTAAAAGGATCAGTTCAGATATGTTCCACAACCCCCTGTAGTGTTAATAAAAAAGAAAATCTCAATCACTTACCCTTGGTCCTATAGTATCGATCGTACCCGTCTGACCTTACTGGACTTCTCCTGAGAGATCCCTACACCATAAGGCCATGAGGCACTGCACGCTCCTGTTCTGACGCTCCGGCCAGCGCAGGACCGCGGTCACAACACCATAAAACTCTGAAACATTCAATACAAATTTTAAAATAGTGGCCTTATTCATTTACATATCCGCAACTGATATGTTTCCTCTTAGATGCATTGGTTTGTGATTTGAGGCGTTGGTTTCATTTATTTATAAAGTACCAAATAACACAATAAAATATAACAAGATTTAGGATAGATAAGCCTTCTACTTGACAACACTCCTACACCTTCGTATCAATTTCTTTGACTCCCGTTAATACTAAATTGCCTCTTTCATCATAAAATTATACCCTTATACTAAACATAACATACAATTTTTTTATTCTCCAACAACTACTATTTTTATTCATTTATTTCAATTACTATCAGTATATTTCTCTATCATGGCAGTACTTCAATACTATCTAAATTTCTTTGTTAATTTCTTTACTTTAATTTCACCCCTTTTCCACAGAATCATTTTTTTTTTTTTTTTTTTTTTTCTGAGACTGGTTACTATAACACAAAAATTAATATTATTCTGGTCACTACCCTTCTAGTAGTCTCCTAGCCACACACTATCATCAACATAATAAAACATGGTACATCATAAGCATTAAACACTAACATTGAACAATTCACATTACTTAATTCATATTTACATAACTTGTAGCAGAACTTTATAACATCATTACTTCAACAATTCTCTATTAACTTTTATTCATTTAACATTCATTTAGATTCTATACAACAACAAAATTTCAAATATACCCTTACCCTTCCAGTTACCTCACCTTTCTACTATGAATTTTCCCTTTTCTAACCCTTTTTATCCTTATTTATTAGTTTGGGTGACTCTCTGTTATTCATTATTTTCTCTGTCTTATTTTGGCATCTGTCAACCTAACCTTACTCACCTCCTTTTTAACTAACAACCGCTTCTAACCATTTATACATTATGACACCAATATCTCTATAATAACCCCCTTCACAAATCCCATTTAAAACCTCTGGCACCGCTCATTTTTGTACTAGTATGTGTGTATTCCCTCTAACCAACTCATTCCCTTATCGGTTCCTGACCCTTTCAGGTAACCCTTTCCGGCACACAACGGTCCACTCCCGTCTCAACATCTCTCGTTGGACTCCTACACCAATACCCTTATTACAAAATATCACCAACAACAACAAATATAATTACCATCCACATTACTCAACTCTACATATAATCGCTAACCTACTGTGTCCCTAAAATATCTAACACCTCTTTATATACTATCAACATCTCAACACTTTATTTTCCCTAACTCCCAATAACTCTATTTACCTAACTCCAATGTCCTTATTTATCACTATCCCCAAACTCTTTATAACATTTCAACATTAATATACCATTAGAAATTCATCACTTGCCTACTAACAACAATACCTCTCAATATCCAAATATATAATCATTTGCTAACCATTAGACTCTGAATCTCATAATATCATTTAAAATCATTATTAAACTTCCTTCAATTATTTAAAATTCTACAATACATGTTTACATAAAAAATACATAAAGTACACAACAGCAAAATTACACAAATACATTGACATTAATATACACAAAAATATACAATCCACATAATCATTAAATCATTTACCATAAATCAATCATCATCTTAAAAAACACTGGTCACATAATTAAATGTTCATAACACAATTAGAATAATTAGCCTCCATCGTCAAATAATAGTCTTACCTTTGGTCTGTACAATTTATTTTTTATTAAATACATTATATTAACATCATTAATATAACACTTATTTAAATTCTTATATTTTACAAAACCATCATAATTAATAGGGTTATTACCTATCAATTCATCATACAACCATCATACAAGGGAAGTCAAATATAATTTATAACTTTATAAACTTCTCAAAAGCTTATTCTTTTTCTTTTAAATCATTGTAAAACTAAATTGATTTAGATGCCAATAAAACAGAGACTCTAGATTAATAAGATACATTCATACTGTGATAATCTGTATAACACGTATAGGCTTGAGTAAAAATCAATAGATAAGAATTAGACGTATATAACAAGTGCTATATAAATCTAACATTGAATTACTTAGAGACCTATACTGCAGTATACGTGAAACAATCACAAGTAAATGAAAGCACGTTGAACTAGATTCACGGCTAACTTATTTCTCAGAGTAATAAATTTAAAGTAATAAAATCCGTACGGAAGTACAAAAGAATTCAAAATTCCATAGATTAAATTGTTTTAAAATTAACTTCTTGAAATTAATGAAAAATATAACTCGTATCAATTGAAAATAATAAGCTCTCTTCTGAATGCTAATACCCATTCAGAAAACATCGTACAAGATACAAATTACTGTTTAGTATGTAAGGATTGCTCTAGGTATAAGATTTTCATACATATGTGCTATCAGAGTAATAAACTCCAATTTTGTCCACCACCGTATTTTTATTGCTGTACTACAAAGCCTACCAACATCACAAAACTATTCAAAATATAAAGGTACTTTGCACACTTGAATTAACCTACTTGCGAATTCAAAACACAAACTCCTACGCCCTTAGTCGGAAGAAGTCGCAAGAACGCATAGCAGGTAGGTCACTTCACAAAACAACCATTTATCTCCTTATATTGATAAAATAAATATAAGAGCAAGCAAAGAAGCCATTTATATATGGCGCGGCCAACCGTGGGGCTCGATATTTCACAAATTTGGTAAAATATCAAATCGAAAATTACATTAAATTAAAGTAAAAATAATTTAAAACAAATTTGTAAAAACAAATTTTGCTGTTTTAATTAATAAAACAGCTGGCGTCCAACTCCAACAATCCCAAAGAAAGTTTTGTGAATTGGTATAAGTACAGCAATAAAGTGTCTAGAAATATTGTGTAAAAATGGATACAGACAAAATGTTTAAACAATTGTTACAAGAAATGAAACAAAACGCGGCAAAAGCTGAGCAAATGAACGCAGAAATAAAACAAACAACCGCGGAAATGAAACACGAGTTAACAGATAATATAAACGCGAAATTTGAACAAAGTGCAGCCAACGCTGAACTAAATATCGTGGAATTAACAGCTAAAATAGATGCACAAAATACAAGTTTAACCGATATACTAGAACAGAGTAACTCTGATATAAACGCAAAAATAAGACAAGCCGATGCAAAATTGAATGCGAAATTCGAACAAGTAAATAAAGAAATAAACTCAAAAATTGATCAAAACATGAGAACTAATTTACAGTTAAAGCGCGAATTAACCGTTAAAATCGAAGAGACGGTAAAAAGTAACACAGAATTAACTGCTAAAAATTCGATGAAAGCGTGAAAGGCTTACATTCTAAAATCATCGAAGTTGGCGAAAAAATTCGTACGGTAGAGACGAAAATAAACGAACGGTTTAAGGTTTTTGAGACCACGATGCAAAAATCGTTTATAGAACAGGTTTCGCACATGGAGAATTGAAAATTTCATAGATTAAATTGTTTTGAAATTAACTTCTATGTTTTCAAATTAATGAAAAATATAACTCGTATCACAATTGAAAATAATAAGCTCTCTTCTGAATGCTAATACCCATTCAGAAAACATCGTACAAGATACAAATTACTGTTTAGTATGTAAGGATTGCTCTAGTTATAAGATTTTCATACATATGTGCTACCAGAGTAATAAACTCCAATTTTGTCCACCACCGTATTTTTATTGCTATACTACAAAGCCTACCAACATCACAAAACTATTCAAAATAACTATAAAGGTACTTTGCACACTTGAATTAACCTACAATCACGTTACTTTACGGTGGCCTCTCCATAGCTGCGCGAAAAGTGGGGGTAGTGGGGAGACTCAGTGTGCTAAGTTGTAACACTTCATTTCAAAAACGTCCGTCTTACTGTTGCTACAGCCGGCTGTATGGGTGCCCTTAACTATTTAATTATTACAACTCGGGTTTTACACATTGTTGACAGTTCCATATTTCATTCAAATAACTACTATTTATAATTCTACTCAGTATTACTCGAAATTGTATCAAATATGTATTTGTAATACCACAACAATGTTATTTGTTACATAATGTAAATAATAAATAATTACAAGTGTAAAGCAAGCAAGTGGAATACTAATAGAAGAAATAGAGAAATATAAATCTAAAATGACCATAAATATGCTTTATGCAAGTGCTGCTAAAATAGGACCTAAACGAAAAAAGTGGGTAACCACGCACAAAAATATGTGATATACTTTATATAAAATATCACATAAAATCGAGCCCATTAATTTTTCTTGGATTTAATACAATTATTAATACAAATTTTAAAATTAGTATGTAAGTAATGAATGTAAGTAACGTCATTACTTATAAACTACATATAAAGAAGTATATACGAAGTCAGAATGAACTGGGAATTCAGTATCATTCTCCAAGTCTGGTGACGTTTCTCTGTCCAAAATTGCTTCAACACCAGAGATATAGCTGCCATCATCTGAAGAAGATTCGGCGCTTGATAGGTCATCGTCGTCGTCATCATCATCATCATCTTCGTCTAAGTTAATTACAAGCCTATCTTGCATTTCATCTATTAATCCTTCTCTTTCCAAATATTCGTCTTCAATTTTAATTACATGTTCACACACTGATGTCCATTGTTGTTTTTCTATTGATTGGCATGCTTGCCTAGTTAAATCTATTACGTTTTTATTATCAAAAGTGGTGTTGTTTTTTGCAACAGAGTGTTTAAGTTGAGCCCAAATAAGTTCTATGGGGTTTAGGTCAGGATGATACGGAGGTAGACGAATAACAGTGTGGCCGTGATTTCCTAAAATACTATCTATTTTATAGGGTTTTCTAACGGTTTATTCATTTTACTTCCATGTTCCTTAAGGAAATGGAAGTATGGTGATGGCAAAAAAATCGTGTTCGAGATTATTGCAGATTCTGATTGTACTACACTCAAAACATGAAAAAAAGTCGTTTTTCGAAAAGTGTCTGTGTGTCTATCTGTCTGTAGATTTTTTTTCTATGGCAAACGATAACAGCCGCAAATTCAAACAGAATCAAACAATTTTTTGCATACAGCCCTGATTTGCAGAATACTCACGACCTATTGTTTTTGGTGAAGACCGGTTGAGGGAAAGGGGTAGTTTACCTGCAACGGTTTTTTTTTTATCACGGGTAATTTTTTGTTGGCAAACGATAACAGTCGCTAATTCAAACAGAATCAAATAATGTTTCGCATACAGCCCTGAATTGTAGAGTTCTCAAGACTTATTGTTTTTGGTGAAGATCGGTTAAGGGAAAGGGGTAGTTTACCTGCAACGTTTTATGTTTTAACAAGGGTATTTTCTATGGCAAACGATAACAGCCGCAAATTCAAACAGAATCAAATAATTTTTTGCATACAGCCCTGATTTGTAGAGTATTCAAGACCTATTGTTTTTGGTGAAGATCGGTTAAGGGGAAGGGGTAGTTTACCTGCAACGTTTTTTTATAAAGGGTAATTTTCTATGGCAAACGATAACAGCCGCAAATTCAAACAGAATCAAATAATTTTTTGCATATGTACCTGAATTGTAGAGATCTCAAGGACTTTTGATTTTGGTGAAGATCTGTTAAGAGGAAGGGGTAGTTTACCTGCAACCTTTTACGTTTTAACAACAGTAAAGTACTTGAAAATTCATTTAAACTTTTTCAAACAATGGTGATTGTTAAAAATAAAATAATTTTGTTGCCAGGCAATAAAATTATAATTTTTTCATTTTAGTGTAAATCATGTACGAGTGAAAATATATCGTTCGTGGCAGGCAAGCATATCTCAATTATGTAATGTTTACGTTTCCATTTTATTATTATGATTACTGCAATAAAAAGGCAGGGAAGACACACACACACACACACACACACACACACACACACACACACACAAAATTCGCGTTATTTCTGTCCTCACTCATGTTTATTTTCTTATTTTGCACGCTTTTTAAATGGAAAGTGCCGAAACTCACACCAACATAACGCGTGCAAGCCGAAAAAGTGGCCAGCGGGGATAGCGAATTGCTTCCTGTGGATCGCTGGGCAGTGTTACTGCACGTGTTTACAGAGGGACGATTCATAGACAGACTTCTCGTCTTTAGGGAATGAACCCTCTGCAAGATGCTGAGGGTCCATGAGTGACTTCGGAGCGCTCCTTCTTTTCCGCGTGTTTGTTCTGTGAAACGTAGACTGTAGATTCGCAGCTTTACTCTAAGCAACGCTCAATAGGAAATGTTGAAAATGTTTGTCCACGGTGTACCCTCATACACACTAAACCTGGTCTGATGTTTTAATTACGGACATCATAATATTAAAACTTTGGAAACTTGAGCACTACTTAATGGAGATCAAACATTAACTTATACAAGCCATTAATTTTGTGCATATTTTTTATATATTGTGTGTACAACGTTATCGGCAACAAAGAAGTAGTTTTTGTTAAAATTCCTTCCCGGGATGATTGGCCGTAGTCCAATGTTTTCTACAAAACCAGACGTTTCGCCAATGCCATCGACTTCCATCATCAGTGAAAATCGAGTGCGATAACGTGAGGTGGTATACATTAGTGACCACAGTACTGTGGTTAAGGCTGAAGCAGTAAGTAGAAAGAAGTATCTATGGAAATATTTCATTTCGAATATGATTTTAAATATAAATCTTAGAACATGGAAGTCATGTATGGTTCTCCATACCGATATTTTACTAACTTATGTAGCTCTGGTTTAAACATATTAGGTGTAAAAGGAATTTTTTTATTAGATAACCACTGGATTAACTCACTTTTTGAAGAATTTGATGTGGGACATTTTTCAGATTGGTAATTGTGGTATGGTGCATTATCTAATACTAACACTGAGTTTTTTGGTAATCCCGGAATTAGCTTTTCAACTACCCATTTCTCGAAACGTGTAGAATACTATTCATATCCCCATGATAATCACCTGTTTTCTTTACCGATTTAAAAACCAATAGGGCACCATCGATGAACCCTTGATCTGTACCCGCGTGAACTATTATGAATCTGTCTCCTTTATTTAACGGTACACTCAAAACATGAAAAAAGTAATTTTTCGAAAAGTGTCTGTGTGTGTGTCTGTCTGTCTATAGAGTTTTTTCTATGGCAAACGATAACAGCCGCAAATTCAAACAGATTCAAATAATTTTTTGCATACAGCCCTGATTTGTAGAGTACTCAAGACCTATTGTTTTTGGTGAAGATCGGTTGAGGGAAAGGGGTAGTTTACCTGCAACGTTTTTTTAATCATGGGTAATTTTTTTTCTATGGCAAATGATAGCCGTAAATTCAAACACAATGAAATAATGGTTTGCATACAGCCCCAAATTGTAGAGTTCTCAAAACCTACTGTTTTTGGTGAAGATCGGATAAGGGAAAGGGGTAGTTTACCTGTAACGTTTTATGTTTTAACAAGGGTATTTTCTATGGCAAACGATAACAGCCGCAAATTCAAACAGAATCAAATAATGTTCTGCATACATCACTGAATTGTAGCGTTCTCAAGACCTATTGTTTTTGGTGAAGATCGGTTAAGGGAAACGGGTAGTTTACCAGCAACGTTTTTTTTATCATGGGTAATTTGTTTCTATGGGAAACGATAACAGCCGCAAATTCAAACAGAATCAAATAATGTTTTGCATACAGCCCTGTATTGTAGAGTTTTCAAGACCTATTGCTGTTGGTGAAGATCGGTTAAGGGAAAGGGGTAGTTTACCTGCAACATTTTATGTTTTAACAAGGGTAATTTTTTATATGACGAACGATAACTGCCGTAAATTCAAACAGAATCAACTACTTTTTTGCATACCTTTTTGAATTATAGAGTACTCAAAGTCTGTTGATTTTGTTGAAGATCGGTTAAGGGAAAGGGGTAGTTTACCTACAACATTTTATTTATATATGTACTACATTATCGGCAACAAAGAAGTAGTTTGTTTTTAAAATTCCTTCCCGTCCTATTTGGCCGTAGACCAAAGTTTTCTGCAAAACCAGACGTTTTCAGCAGTGCCATCGACTTCCATCACCAGTGAAAATCGAGTTCGATAACGTGAGGTGGTATACGTTAGTGACCACAGTACTGTGGTTAAGGCTGAAGCAGTAAGTAGAAAGAAGTAGTTTCTATGGAAATATTTCATTTCGAAAATGATTTTAAATATAAATCTTAGAACATGGAAGTCATGTATGGTTCTCCATACCGATATTTACTTTAATACGTCTCATCTGTGTAAACGATTGGCCTGTTTTCTGTCCTGAATTGTTTTATTTTCCTAAGGTATTCAATTCTTTTTGCCCTTATCTCTTGACGTTCATTTAATACACTTCTATTATTTCTAATCTTCTTCCACTTAAACCCTAAGTTTATAATAACTTTCCTTAAACAAGATAAGCTAACTTGAAAGTTCACACTAGACTTCAGAAGTTGATGAAGTCTTCGTAGCGTAGGATATGTTTTTTGTGTTGTCGTAAAATTGTAAATTGTTCGTCTTATCACACATTTATCAAAATCATCAATATTAGATTTTGTTGACCTCCTCTTTCTTTCTTTACGAGGTGTTATAAAGTGTGGTGACTGTTCATTTTCTACTGTTATACCCTCACTTTTAATACGGCGAATCGTTCTTTCAGAAACTCCTGTTGCTGACGCTATTCGTTTTTGAACCTTTTTTAGTGGAATACTAATTCCATTTTTTTCACTTTCCATAAATTTACATACATTAGAAATGACTTCTCGAGCTTGGCTATGACAATCTTTTTACCTAACTTCGATTTAATAGGAGGCATTTTTTTGATTACGTAATGAAATAAAATGTACTGTAAAAGTAACAATACGTTAAGCAAAATAAAATTCAGTTTAACTTAACGTGATGTCTGAAAATACAACCACAGACAATATTAAATGATATTAAAATGTAATTAGATTATTTATCACATGTCACAGTCCCAAACTAAACATTAGGAACGATACAAACTAAATAATTAAATGAAATACAGGCCTACACGGTAAATGTTTTTGAAAACGCATCAACACTTTTGCACTCAGTGAGACGTGCCGTTACACTGACAAAAACAGGGTTCTGCGCACGCTGCTTCCACCAAGGTTGGCGGCCGTCATAAAATACACAAATTGTACTTGCGAATTCAAAACACAAACTCCTACGCTCTTAGTCGGAAGAAAACGCAAGAACGCATAGCAGGTAGGTCACTTCACAAAACAACCATTTATCTCCTTATATTGATAAAATAAATATAAGAGCAACCAAAGAAGCCATTTATAATATATATTGCAACGAATCACAGGATCATGATAGGCGGGGCAAGTCATATATTACACAGACAACGGACATTCATATTATATTTTGGTAGATGGTTAAGTTTGGTTGTTATCAATTGTATTTAGTAAGGTTAAGGGTTTAGTTTAAAAAAACTGTGCATTATTATTTATGGTGATCCATGTACTGTGTTAGTGGAAATGTGCGCGCGTGCGCGAGTGGTAAACGTTTCCCGGGTGGCGCGTGAAGTATTATCGTTGTGTGGCCATTAACTGAACTGAGACGTGTGTATCACTACAATCCCTATACCTGTCGGACTATTGTTTACGTTCATGTATATTATTAATATGTAGGCAGCATGCATGAGATACGAGTAGTCTGATTACCGCTATGCATGCTGTTACAAGGTAAATGCACTCTGATGCATGAAAAGTGCATTGTCACTTTTACTAACCATGTGACTTCCATCCACCAATAGAATGCTGACTGGTGGTTGGAAATTTTCTTATGCCTGTCGTTACACAGGCAGTTCTTCTACGCCATCTACCGCGAACGGGTCGTGCACTCCTTGTACAAGAATTCTACCGCTTGCAAGGTGTTGTAAAGACTATTCGTCGATAGTGAAACGAGAAGGCTCAGAACTGTGTATGTAGTACATCTGCACACAGGTGTGTTTAAACGCATTACGCGTATAATTACGGAGTTCTTCTACGCCATCTACCGCGAACGGGTCGTGCACTCCTTGTACAAGAATTCTACCGCTTGCAAGGTGTTGTAAAAACTATTCGTCGTTAGTGAAACGGGAAGACTCAGAACTGTGTGTGTGGTACATTTGCACACACCAGTGTTTTAACGCATTGTGCGAAAATTTACAAGCAGTTCTTCACTGCTGCTACCGTGAACGGTACATACAATTCCTTGTACAAGATTATACCGCTTGCAAGGATCTGTTAAGACTTTTCGGGGATAGTAACGCGTGTGACGCATAACAATTGATTTTATATCTTTACGCACGATATTAATATTGTAGTATTACGTGTGTAAGAAGTGAGTGTAACTGTTTCACTGTGCGAGATTTTCCGCAGTGACAGTAGTATAAATTGTTACGCAATAGTTCCATCAAGACGTTTCCGTGCTAGTGCAAGATTTCCTCATAGGGTGGTCTGCTGATCGCGGTAGACCTTGATATTCGCGAGAACACTTGAAGAAGCCGGAGAGGTATAAGCTCAATATACCGTTATTGATTAAACTCACTGTCACCTGAGATATTACTTGGTCTTAAACTCTATATAAGTTTTGCGAGTGATAAAATCCGTAGTACCGTTGTGTGTGCGAAGTGTCGGATTCATCGTGGGAAGTATAGGACATCAGCCCAGCTGTTACAGGACATCAGCCCAGCTGTTATAGGACATCAGCCCAGCTGTTATAGGACATCAGCCCAGCTGTTATAGGACACCAGCCCAGCTATTACAGGACATCAGCCAAGCTGTTACAGGACGCCAGCCCAGCTGTAAACGTTTCTGGTGAAACGTCTGTCATTTGTAAGCCACACCTGACGATCCATCTATACCGCAAAGACCGGCCCTTCTCTTCAACAACATCATCGTGGGAGTCTTCTTATGTAACGTATCACGTCTTGCGTATGAACATTATTTAACATTTTAAAAGAAAGACTCTATATCAAACATTACATTCTGTACATTACAAATATACCATATAAACTATAACTTGTGTTTGTACAATAAATAATCTTAAACCCTCCAATATAGACTTGTAATTTGAAATACACACACTATCATATCCTATGCGCCAATAGTTTAGTAATTTGTGTTGTCGCATAGAGATATTTTGGCGCTTAGCAACGTAGGGCTCGTTAAATAGCGGTAATTTTACGCTATTACATATTTGTCTATGAATATAAAATTTGTTGGAAAAATCCGACGTATAAATATAATTAACGTAATAATTGTATGTGTATTGTTCATGTGAAAAGCTGAGGATATAATTTTTCAAGTGTGCATATTCTCTTGTATATCATATATGAACAGATTTTATCAGTATATTGGAGGTTGATTATTAGTTGTTGTATGTTAGATAAGGTATTTACATGTTGATGTTTTGAACTGCTTTCTGTGTCCATATAAACTGGTTACCATATGTTCTAATCTTGTTGTGATAATAATAACTTGCTTTGCGTATAAATCAATAAGTTTAAATTTACTAAAATTTGAATTAATTTGTGATCACTATGTCGAATAAAAAAGAGCTTATAGAATATTTAAGGGCCAGGGCACTTGATGATAAAACCATATCTGAGCATAGTAGAGCCGTTAGGCGGAAATTCTGGGATAGGATTGAAAGTAATATTAACGAGGCAACTCGCTTAGGGCATAGTATTTCGTTGTTCGATATGGTCGGAGATATGGATGTTGCATGCAATTATAGTGAAGATGACGAAAGTGAAATTAGTAATAGCAACACTATTAGTCCAGAACATACTTCAGATAATTGCTGCGGGGAGATGAAAGCCGTGGAAGAAGAGATGATATCGGATATACAAGGAGTTTCAGAGGAAAGTAAAGCCAGGGATGAGGAGATGATAGCCATTAGGCAGGAATTTTGGGAAGAAATGGACGCCGACAGAGAGGAGAGGATGGCGAAACTACAGGAAATGTCAGCTGATATTGAAGCAGATTTATCTGTTGAGAATATTGCACCGTGTGATAATTTTGAAGTACCAAATGTTCTGATTGAACATACTCTCAACGAAAGTAATATGGAAGTTAACCAAGATGTGACATCTGAAGGATTAACGGAGAACAGTAGCATAGCAGGTGAACTTGAAAGTGATTATACAGAAACCACCTTATTAGGGCCTAGTAGTTCATATCTCGGTAAAGTCGAGTATTTAGATTCTGCATCAAATTGGAGTGAAGATAACAGAAATGAAATTAGTAGTAACAACACTATTAATATGGAACATACTTCAGGTAAGTGCTGTGATGAGGTGATAATTTATAGTGTTACAGATATAGCATGCGAGAACCGTGAACGTATGATAGGATCTGAAGCTATCATGGATGCGGATAGTGTATGCATAACACATAAAAATTCCGAACCAGTAGTAGAGCCTGGAACTAGTATGGATACTAACGGTGCAGATATTTATGACACATGGCCTGATGATGAGGTACTAGATGAATCTATATCAGGTACTGAGGTGTTTACGGAGAACGGAGAGGTGAATGATACGGGTGACAATAAGGTGACAACAATTATGATAAATAATAATGAACCGCCGCGTAATCAGTTTCGTGTTCAAACACCACAGAATCAGCCGCAATCACAACAACATAAAAATACAACTCAGCAAATTAATACCAACTTATTAGCAACAGTTACTGAAAATGATTCAGTTGAAAACCAGTTCAATCGATCAAGTATGGAAAATGTTAGTTATAAGAATAAAACTGTTATGTATGGCCTATATCCTGCCGAAATTAGGGATAATTTAGTATGTAATAATGATAATAGTAATAAACATGAAGGAAATATGAGTATTGAAAATTGCACCGACCTTATTGTCGAAGCAAGAATCAGTGGTTATGTTGACGAGATGTTGGTCGACAGTGGCACAGAAATATCGCTGTTGGACAAGCAGTTACGAAAGAGGTGTAAAAACCACTTTATACAAATGCCGATTCTGCCGGTAAATCACACAAGGGTAAAATCAGCAGCGTGTGAGTCGCAGATAGTTGAAAAACAGGCACGTATAACAAGATATGTGCAGGAAACGGAAATAGATATGACCGTAATTGGAGTTAGAAAACTCGGACATAATATTATATTGGAAATCGACGAATTGAATAAACTGCCAGTTGGAGTTCCAAACCATACATTACGAGATAAGGTTGCTAGGGTAGAGCACCTTATCAGACTAGGACGCTCGAAAGATAAGATAACGAATAACTCACCGACCCCCAAGCTTCAGTTAATGGGTTGCGAGATAAGGCAATTACGGTGTATATTAAACAAATTTAAATCTGTATTTCCAAGTAAACGTGTGCGTTTCAAAACTGAGAAAAATTTACACAAAAAACTCAGAAATAAATGTCAGGATATAGGAGTAAGAATGTGTAGTGATTTAAATATGTCAATTCAGGTTTAAATGTTGTATGTAAGATGGCTCTGTGAATGAACAATAATCTAGTTTTGATAAGGAATGTTGTCTGTGTACGCTATGATCCTGCATTAGATGTCGTTATCTGTGTGTCAAGAACATGTGTGTTTGTTTTGGTTTGAAGGTTACCACGTGTCTTGTGAATTGATGCTTCTGTCAAAGTGACAGTTGGAATTGTTAGTATTAATTGAGGATGTTTATTTGATTTTAGTTCGAGGGTATTATTATTATTTCAGGATTAGGAAGTTGTTTTAGGTATATTAAAAAAAAAAAAATTTTTATTTTGTGTTGTTAACTAAAAAAAAAAAATTTTTTTTATGCGGGAGGGAGTTAATCCTGCAACGAATCACAGGATCATGATAGGCGGGGCAAGTCATATATTACACAGACAACGGACATTCATATTATATTTTGGTAGATGGTTAAGTTTGGTTGTTATCAATTGTATTTAGTAAGGTTAAGGGTTTAGTTTAAAAAAACTGTGCATTATTATTTATGGTGATCCATGTACTGTGTTAGTGGAAATGTGCGCGCGTGCGCGAGTGGTAAACGTTTCCCGGGTGGCGCGTGAAGTATTATCGTTGTGTGGCCATTAACTGAACTGAGACGTGTGTATCACTACAATCCCTATACCTGTCGGACTATTGTTTACGTTCATGTATATTATTAATATGTAGGCAGCATGCATGAGATACGAGTAGTCTGATTACCGCTATGCATGCTGTTACAAGGTAAATGCACTCTGATGCATGAAAAGTGCATTGTCACTTTTACTAACCATGTGACTTCCATCCACCAATAGAATGCTGACTGGTGGTTGGAAATTTTCTTATGCCTGTCGTTACACAGGCAGTTCTTCTACGCCATCTACCGCGAACGGGTCGTGCACTCCTTGTACAAGAATTCTACCGCTTGCAAGGTGTTGTAAAGACTATTCGTCGATAGTGAAACGAGAAGGCTCAGAACTGTGTATGTAGTACATCTGCACACAGGTGTGTTTAAACGCATTACGCGTATAATTACGGAGTTCTTCTACGCCATCTACCGCGAACGGGTCGTGCACTCCTTGTACAAGAATTCTACCGCTTGCAAGGTGTTGTAAAAACTATTCGTCGTTAGTGAAACGGGAAGACTCAGAACTGTGTGTGTGGTACATTTGCACACACCAGTGTTTTAACGCATTGTGCGAAAATTTACAAGCAGTTCTTCACTGCTGCTACCGTGAACGGTACATACAATTCCTTGTACAAGATTATACCGCTTGCAAGGATCTGTTAAGACTTTTCGGGGATAGTAACGCGTGTGACGCATAACAATTGATTTTATATCTTTACGCACGATATTAATATTGTAGTATTACGTGTGTAAGAAGTGAGTGTAACTGTTTCACTGTGCGAGATTTTCCGCAGTGACAGTAGTATAAATTGTTACGCAATAGTTCCATCAAGACGTTTCCGTGCTAGTGCAAGATTTCCTCATAGGGTGGTCTGCTGATCGCGGTAGACCTTGATATTCGCGAGAACACTTGAAGAAGCCGGAGAGGTATAAGCTCAATATACCGTTATTGATTAAACTCACTGTCACCTGAGATATTACTTGGTCTTAAACTCTATATAAGTTTTGCGAGTGATAAAATCCGTAGTACCGTTGTGTGTGCGAAGTGTCGGATTCATCGTGGGAAGTATAGGACATCAGCCCAGCTGTTACAGGACATCAGCCCAGCTGTTATAGGACATCAGCCCAGCTGTTATAGGACATCAGCCCAGCTGTTATAGGACACCAGCCCAGCTATTACAGGACATCAGCCAAGCTGTTACAGGACGCCAGCCCAGCTGTAAACGTTTCTGGTGAAACGTCTGTCATTTGTAAGCCACACCTGACGATCCATCTATACCGCAAAGACCGGCCCTTCTCTTCAACAACATCATCGTGGGAGTCTTCTTATGTAACGTATCACGTCTTGCGTATGAACGTTATTTAACATTTTAAAAGAAAGACTCTATATCAAACATTACATTCTGTACATTACAAATATACCATATAAACTATAACTTGTGTTTGTACAATAAATAATCTTAAACCCTCCAATATAGACTTGTAATTTGAAATACACACACTATCATATCCTATGCGCCAATAGTTTAGTAATTTGTGTTGTCGCAATATATTACAACGCTACTTTTTATCTATTTTCGTGGGTTGTTTCACTGCAGGTAATGGTAGGTTTAGTTTTGTTTCTTTTCTACCTGCAGTGGCTTCCCGTTTCCCGTATTCGTTTTACTAGTAGACGGTTGTGGCTCGGTAGATGTTATGGCTGTTTTACATACCTTATACCCTTTATTTGGTCGGGTTTCAACACTCCTACTTCTACCCTTCTCTTCCAATTCCTGCCGATTTTGGGGTTCATTACCCGGATATGGGGTAAACCTTTTTTCTTTCGGGCGTTCACTGTCTCTTCTTTTCGTTGGGTAGAAAGTTGGTTCATGATGATCGTCTCTAGGGTGGTTACTCAGCTGATTATTTACATGCTTCAGGTCCCTCTCTAGGTCTTGACATTCATCCACGACCATTATAAACTTTTCTAGAGTATCCACTGCTCTAGTAGTGGTTGCTACTCTAGTGCGTTCTGAGAAATGACGCGCTAGCTTATACACTAGGTCTCTCTCTTCTATCGGTGGTGTTAGATGCTTTACTTGTGCCATTACATTTAGCACATAGTTGGTGGTTGTCATATTCATTGACGGGTGATAATTACCAAATTCCAGATGATCGCGTACCCTTCTTTGGATCTGAATGTTCCAGTATTGAGCAAGGAATTTTTCTCTGAAGTCGGAGTAGGTTTGGACTCTGTCCGAGATGACTTTCCACCACGTACCTGCCCAATTCTTGAGGAATCGGCCTAACATGTCCTTCTTGTCCCCGTCGTCCATCAGTGGGTTTACACGAGATACATAAGCCTCAAACAGCCTTAGGAACTCCACAGGATTCTCATGTCGGTTTCCTGAGAATGCAAGGTTTTCCGGTTCTTCCTTATAGCCGCCACACCTCACGACTCGGGTTTGCTGTGACTTCATTGCCTTAGTCTGATCTTCCCGCATTACCTTTAATTGCTGTTCCACCTTTTGATGTACTTCGTCTCGGTCCGCCTTACTCTCTACTTGTTTCTTAACCTCCTTAATATTTTCACCCAGTTGGGTACACTCTTCCCTAGTACTCTGGATTTCTTCTTTATTTAGAAGCGTTTGGGTTTTTAATTCAGCAGTTACTTCGCTGAATTGTTGGTTAATGAGGGTTACTTTCTGTTCTAACCTTTCATGAAATTCGTTTCTAAATTTATTTAGTTTTTCGTCTTGACGGCAAAAATTAGTGTTTACTTGTTTCCTAAATTCCTCTACTGTAGTTTTAACCTCTTCGGTATGCTTATCAAACTTAATATTACTCTCATCTATTTTACCATTGGTACTATCTAATTTACTAGCTAAATGAGTTATTTCTTCATCTATTTTAAATGTAGCTTCTTACTACTTTGTTCTATTTGGCTAGATAAATTTTCGTTTGTTTCATTTCACTAGATAAATATTTATTAGTTTGCTCTATTTTATTATTAACATCATTTATTAATTTTAGATTACTTTCTTCTAATTTTGATTATTTTCTTCTATTTTCTTATTGATATCTTTTATTTCACTATTTAATTGACTACTTGTACTATCAATTTTACTATTGGTATCTTTTATTTCACTAGATAATTGACTCTTTGTATTTTCAATTTTACTATTAGTTTCATCCATTTTAGTGGTCAACTGCTTAAACATCTGTTCAATTGCTGCCACATCTACTGCTGGTGATTTAGCCATTTTTTTTTTTTTTTTTTTTAACAAATTAATTTAACAATTATTTAACAAATTTTATTTTAATATTTAACCCTTCAAAAGTTATTTGTAACCTTAAATTCCACTTCGTTTCAAATTAATTAATATTACAATTTAAACTAGTCACTTGGGTAAAAGCAACGCCAAATTATATAACTTTCTTTATATAATTTGTCAATTTAATCGGGCCCATTAGTTGCGGCGCCAAACATACAACGCTACTTTTTATCTAACACACTTATATAATATATTTAATGATAGATAAAACGTTACTTACCCGTGATTTTACTTTACCTGGACGCCAGAACAAATCCCAGATAGAAATGACACGGTTTCAGCTTAGCTCAGAGCATAGAGACACACTTTCTCAGGATTCGTTCAGTGAATGTGGAATTCAAGGGGAATCGTTACAAATAACACTTAAAATTTTTGTTGAAGTTTGTTTAATTACCGTTTTAATTATTTTGTCAACTTCTTGAAAAATGCTAATTGTAGGACTTATTGCTACCCTAACTCTTATAATTAACGAGTGTGCGTGAAAAGTGAAGATTAAAATGTCCAAACGACCTATTGCTCTTATCTGGTTTAATTAAGAAAATTTATATCTCCCAAACCAGTGCTAAAGAACAGGTCTGCAATAATTTGCACGTTCAATACTACACCTCACTTTCCATTCAACACTCCTATACTATGTTATAACTAATCTTACTAATTAAATACAAAGTGTGAAGTTACTTAGTGTCTTTTAAAATTGTTTATTTTTTTTATTATTTATTTCATTGATCAATGAATCTATTTCTTACTGTTTGATGCGTCGATCGTAGATGGGAATCCTTACAGATCCTCCTTTTGATGGTTCAGCACAGAAGAAATGATGTTGACTAATCTTGTTGAACGATGATCTGGGCAATTACAGATGCTGTAGCTCTCTGTTGCACCAGTCACTTCACAATTGATTATTAATTAATTAATTAATGTGGTGTTACACAGCGAGAGTTGTTGTCGAACTGTACTAGTTCCTCTGCAACTGCGGACTACTTCTCGAACTTTTTACTTAAATGAAACTTTGCGTGTTTGTGAAATTAAGCACGTAATTTACACACGTCTAGCGCATTGAAGATCAGAACGAAGAGTGCTCGCTACCCTCCGTCAGAGTTGGCGTCTGTTCTAAATGCAGGATTCTGATTGGTTGTTCAAATAAATCATGCGTTTTTCCAGTTGAAACAATATCGGACAGGTCGACCAAACGCCCCTTGACAGGTCTGAGACAGCACAGAATTATTGGCTAAAATCGTACTTCCTTTGTTTGCAAATCGTTTGATTACAGGTATTTGCAAACGTGTTTTCAAAGATCTGACCACAGAATATTGTTGCTTAGGTGTTTATCTGTGTGTGTGTGAAAACACCTAATTCGTACCTAGCCTAATTCTCGAGTTATTTCGCTTGGCGTTCTTCTTCTGTATATCTTCTGTAAATGTTAATTATATTGGTTGATACTTTGGCTACTTATAGAGCTTTAATTGCTGAACACTATGCTGTTTTCAGAATTGCTGTATATTTATTGGTTTTAAAGATATTGCAGTTTTAACACATAAATTCAATTGAGTAAAATTTCCTGTCTGTATCGGCATTTGTCGTAGCAGTGACGAGGTTAGACAGAGATGGCTGCAATTATACGCTCTCTCTCTCTCTCTCTCTCTTGCTTACGTCGCTATACTCGCTCCGTTTGATACTTTCATATAACGCTCAGATAGGACGACAATATGAATCGTTATAATATATATATATATATATTCAATCACTTTCTGCTACAGTCCGTTTCTTGATGTATATAATACATTTAATATTTATAACTAAATTTACCTCAAGATGTTATTTTTCCTTATTTGGAACATGTTTCGAGAGTTCCCGTGCTCTCATCTTCAGCCTTCGCGATCTTGTGTCTGGTGAAGTATTTGTGTGTTGGCTGCTGGATGCTATTAAGGTTGTTTGTTGGTCTTTGGTATTTTAAAGTTGTATTATTGTGTGTGATTGTGGTATATGTATTTGTATTTTGTGTATTTTCGATGTTGAGTCCTTTGAATATTGTGTCATGTTTTGTATTGATTTGTATTTGTTCTGGTATTAGTCTGTTTTGTGTTTTAAGTTTGAGAATTTGTAAATTTTCCCAAATGTTCATTATGGTGCCTTTGTGTGGTATATGTTTTATTAGTGACACATTGGTTATGTCTGGGAATTCCTGTCCTGTGTTTATTGCATGTGTGGCTAAATTGGATTTATATATTTCTGTTTTTTTGTATGTGTTTAGGTGTTCAAAATAACGTTTTTTCAGCTGTTTTTTTGTTTGTCCTATGTAACATTTATTGCAATCTTGGCATTCAATTTTGTATATACCGTTAGTTGTTGTATTATCTTTGTTGTGTGAGCTATTTAGATTTTGTAATTTATTTTTATTAGTTTTGTATGCTATTTTTATATCTGTTTTTAAATAGTTTTGTTAGTTTTGTCATTTTATTATTTATGTATGTGAATGTGGCCCATTTTTTGTTGTTGTTATTATTTGTGTTGTTCATTTTGATTAATTCTTAATTGTTCAGTTTTTATTTTATATTTGATTTTATTTTCTATTTTGTTCACAGTATTTTTATTGTATCCATTTTCATAACCAATTTGGTATATTATATTTCTTTCTTTGTCAGTTTCTTGTTTGTTTAGGGGCATTTTGTACATTCTGTTAAATAGCGAATAGAAACCTGCCATTTTATATTGTGGTGGGTGGTCAGAATGGTTAGGTATAATGATGTTAGTGGAAGTTGGTTTTCTATATATTGCATATTGTATGCGGTTGTTGTATCTTGTGATGGTTATGTCTAAATCTTTATGTCTAGAGGTTCAAACATTCAAAGTCCAACACTTTCCCGGTGTCAAACGATGTTACAGTCAGGACTCCATTTAGCGATGTATAGCCACGCTTTTGCCTTGTGCCATCAAATGCTGCGGCAAAATCTTTATAGCCTCCATTTTCTTCAATTGCTTCTGCAGCAGCATTTCTCATTGAAGCTTTTCACATACTTCAGTGGCCTTAGGAAATATTTTTTCATTATATGTTGTATTCTGGAGTTTGGAGGAGCTAGATTCATTACAGCCCAAAACATTTTCCCTGCCTCAATACCCTTTCCGATAGACCTCAAAGCATAAGCAAACTACATATTTACTTCATGGAGATTTCTAATGATGTTACAGTTTATACATGCTTCCTCCTTTTGGCATCGGTCACATTTTATAATTATTCTATGAGCTAACCCATTAGTATAATTCTCATCAAGAGCTAAAGAAATGTAATCGATTTCATCGCAGTGTTTGCATTCTGTAAACACTTTTACTAAACTTGATAACATCGGAAGGTTAAATATTGCATTAACATCATTGCTTTAATATTCATAATTCTTAGGTAGTTTAGACTGAGATATTTTTTTATAACTAGAAGATTGTTTAGGTTCAATAGGCCTAGTTTCACTTGTGGAAGGAGTTGATTGTAGGTTTATCTCTGGATTGAGGTTAACAGATGTCCCTTTGACATACATGTTCCCTTTGAATCTATTTGAAGAGTTAGATTTCCTAATACGTGTCATCTTCTGAGAAGTTTTTGGTCAACACAAGTACACCTCATAATAAACACAGCACTAAATAACTTGTAAACACTTTCACAGATTGTAACCTAAACAAATAACAGGAAACTGATGTAACTCAGCTGAAAAAAGAAGCAGAAAAGCAAATATCAATGTTGCCAACATAGCAGCATGAAAAGATATTAGTGAACACGGCCTGAATGACGTGTGTATATATAATGATGTTTGTTCACCGGCTTCGCAAGATCCGGGCCCGCGGGAGGCGGAAAACAACGTGCAATACATTTTATTTCATTTTTTATGGTCAGATTAATGTGGATAACCTCATAAAAGTATACATTTTCTTAATCAGGATTAAATGGAGAATTTTTTTAGGACAATAAAAAGAAAATGATTTTTTTGATCGAAAAACTGTTGATCTCCCCTTGACTTACACAATTGTTCAAGACTCTCACGTTGGTCAAGACTAGGAGAAGAGCAGGAACTGGACACATTATTTTCTTTCATATGCACATATACAGTAAATTACACAGTTGTTCAAGACTCTCACGTTGGTCAAGACTAGGAGAAGAGCAGGAAATGGACACTTCATTTTCTTTCACCAACCCCCAAACACACACACACATATATATTGCGACAATACAAGCATAGGCTGTAATGCGCATATATAATATAAAATAAATATTTTATTTAATTTTAATAATATATAATAGAGGAGCAGGTGTGAAATTGGAAGCTGGCTTGCAAACAGGAGTCAACATGCAGGATCACGCGATTACCGCTGCATGTGTGTATACACGTAAATAGTGTGTGTACGTGAAGCCTGTTTGTTCCTGAAAGTTTGCAACCTCACCCCAAGTCAATGCTAAATTAAGAATATATTTAATATTAAGCAAACCATAAATGTTAGCGAGAAGGTAAAAACTTCTAAAAATGTGTAAAAATCAGACACAAGTGTAGTCCAAATTTTACGTAATTCGGACAATCAGTGCGATTTTTAAAGCATTATAATTACACTAGTGGTGCGAGCATCATGATAATTGCACATCACACAGGTCATTGAATTAGACAATATTTTATCGCCGTGAAATCCGCGTTAAACAGTGCGATTGGCGAAAAAAGTGCAATTATGTGAAATAGGACGAGAGTGGAGGCTATCACGCCATGGTTCAACTGTCGACAGGCTAATTCCTGAATCAACAGCTGCAGTTTTCTTGGTGAATATAAATAGAAGCCCAGGAGAGCTAATCTCTCTCTTCTAACAGTATTCATTCGTGGCGGAACGCTATGTCCGTCAGAGAAGCGAAATTTTAATTACTTTGGACAGAGTTAGACAATATGTCTAACACCAATAAGACTTTTTGTTAATCGTAACTTGTAAAGTATTACGATCAATATTTCGATTTAACATAATAATGGAAAACAGTAATTAAAAAGTAACGTAACACAAATCGTCAGAGGTCTACAAGTGATCTACATCTAGGAGCACTACTCCAGACCGAGGACGACAGCACTACATGGCATAATTTCCAGACGTAAAGGACGAGTCATCGGACTTCCGAGAGGACCCAGAGGACGAGGAGAGGATCCAGGACTTCCATGAGGACCCGGAGGATGAGGAAAGGATCAAGGACTTCAAGACTATGCAGGATTCACAACATCAGGGACTCAGGACCAGAACAGGGTATGCTGAGGAACCGCTACAATTAAGGTGAAAGAAACCCATGTATTCCTCATAACAAAAGACTTAATCAAAGATTGATAAACATTGTCAAAAGAAAGACAATAATTTCAAAAAGTGTAATTTATAACTTATAAATGTAAATGTCTTGTATAAAAAAATTATAGCATAATTTTTGCATTAATAATTTAGAAAAAATATTTAAATTTAAATTGTAGAGTAATTATAAAAGCATAATTGTTGCATTAATAATTTATTGAAAATACGTAAATTTAAATTGTAGAGGAATTATGAAAGCATGAGTTTTGAACTGATAATGAATGAAAATATTTTAAATATACATTTAAAAGAATCAATTAGATTTGTTCAAATAATGAACAAATAGTTAACTTAGTTAAATATTTTATATTGAAAGCACACATTTAGACTGAGTAGTTCAGACAATATACCATAATGAAGAAATATTTTTTTATTATTATAAAAATGAATAATATTATATAAGATTTATGTTTGTGACGAGATTACAGCAAACAAAGAAATTTTGCAACCATATATAATGAATATCATAACGAATTAATCATTATTTGAATATTATTATTTCTTGATATGTTTGTTTAAATTAATAAATGAAAACATTTTGAATTTCCTAAAAAGGCTACCATTATTATAATTACACCTGAACCCCTAATTACACGTACACGTTGTTAGAAATGTTATTTACTGTTGTATAATTTTGTCGCTCATGAGCGTGCGCCCGACACACTTACATTTTATAACGTTGTATCGTTGTATAAAAATTGTCGCCTGTCAACGTGTGGCACGACATGCCTACATTTAATAAATAAATGTATGCTTTATTGTTAAATGTGTGCATAGAATTTATGTATAATAATTGATGTGTATTAATGAATATTTTTGTGTTTAATTTTGTTGTGTATATTGTATTGTAATAACGCAACTGGTGCCCACCCCAACAAACAGGTGTAATTGTAATATAAGTAGATAAGAACAAAGAAATAATAATAACGAAACAATAAATAAATAATATTAATAAGTCGGTTCCATAAAAATAATATTCTTGAATAAATAAATATTTTAATAATTATTCAACATGGCAGAACCAGGAGGGTGGAATCTAGAAACATTTAAAAATTCGATACTAGCAATGATGGACGAATTAGTCATAAAACAAGCTGAAAATTTTAAAGAAGAGTTAAAAGAGGAGAATATCAAGCAAATAAAAAAAAAAAATAGATGACATAAATACCAAACAAACAGAAAGTTTAGAAAATAGATTAGAACAACAGTTTGAGAATTCTAAACAAGACACTATAAGAATAACTGAAAGTTAGAAGAACTGAAGAACGGTAATCTTGAAATAAAACAAAGTATAATAGACAGTAATGCACAGTTAACGGAAAAAATTGTTGATACCAACCTACGTATTGACACGATCACAGAAAATGTCTGTGGAATAATTGATAAACAAACGGACCTAATATGTGAAAGGATGGAATGGGAAGAAATCATAATAGTTGAAAATACATTCGTAATTAATAACGATAATCATAAAGAAGTAATTAACGTTACGGATGAGGAGAAAATAAAGGTTAATAAAACGTACCTTATTAGTAGCGATATCCCAATTGTGAGACACACACACTAGTAGATCACATAAGATAAAAACGCATGTGAAGCACAATAATTATCACTGTAACGAAAAACGTCATACTATACGAAACACTACGCAAACTTATGAGAAGTATGATGTTAGATATACGCACGATAATAATACAGCGAACGATAATTATAACTGTAATTATAGTAACTACGATGAATATTATCATAAACGACGCACAAAAGAATGTTCCACTATGTATGTAAAACGCATACGAACTACTAAGGAATGTGTTCGGCAAGAGCAGCAACGCGGAGAGA
The DNA here is from genome assembly GCA_034769895.1 of Magicicada septendecula. Lineage (NCBI taxonomy): Eukaryota > Metazoa > Arthropoda > Insecta > Hemiptera > Cicadidae > Magicicada > Magicicada septendecula. Next base: position 125,195,475 of record CM068372.1, read on the forward strand.
ACGAGAGAAAGAGGGGAAATTCTGTGTGGTCAACAAGTAAGATGAAAACGTTGCCCTATAAACAGGTGACTTTCACGATCAAAACAAACGTCGTAGCCGTACAATGAGGGTGCAAGACGGAAATAACTGTACACGTCGGCTAATATACGTCCGGGAGATGACGGACAATGCATGGTTATAATGAGGGGTGTAAGATCAAACGACACACCGAACTCAGAACTCAATACCCGAATGGAATGAATAATTACTTTTAAATGAAAAATAATATTACTATTAATTATTAATAATAAGAAAAGGAGTTAAATTAATAAGAAATAATATGTGTAAAAGATAAGAGAGTATAATTAAGAAATGTTATTTATTAAGGTTATGATTATAAATAAAAAGAAATATTAGTGGAAAGAAATAAGGAATTAAATAATAAAGAATGTTATGCTAAATAAAAGTATGTTCAAAGAAATGTTGGAAATGTATTATAAATAGCAAGGAATGTAAATGTTAATGTTAGTGTAAGGAATATTTGTAAAGGAATGTTATTATCAATGTTGTTATTAATATGAAGACGGATTAGAGATGAGCAATTAATGTATAATTATCAGGACGGCTGACAAGCGAAAACTTCATGGAAATGCAAGGACACCGAAGATACCAAGAGTGAAAAGTCAAAAGGACAGAGGCTACTTAGAAATTAGGACTGTGAGTAAAATATCGTTGTTTTCTAAGGCAGTTCATCTGTAACTGATCATGCAACACACTGAAAGAGTATTCTGTTACGGAAGTGTATTTCAAGTAAGAATGAAGAAAATTATTAGCGATCAGAAAGGTAATGTTAAAGAAATGTAATAAAAGGTAATGAAGGTTTATGTAGTATACTGTATAAGTAATGTAAAAAAGGTTAAGAAAGATAAAGAAAGTTCATGTAAGAAATGGGTTAAGGAACGAAGGTACGAATGTATAATTAAGATAATGTAAAATTTCAGATTGAAGAATGGCATAATATGTTAAGATGAAAAATGTTTATCAGTGCAAGAGTGCAGTTCACTCAGAAAGTTTTACACGTAAAAATAAATAGGTCAGTAGAACCAGATGGAAGGAGAACAATGGGAAGAAGCAGCTACGTTTATGCATTGTTAGCAACTCGTAGAGAGGGGAGATAGGAACTAGACTTGTTTTACCCTCCAACTAAGGGAACTTGAACAATTAATATTCATTATCATGGATAGTAGTGTATAAATACAAATAAAAAAAATATATATACGTAATATGAAATATAAAAATATAAGATGTCTAATGATAGAAAAAAATATATTTTAATAAATAAATTTAATAAAATTTTGATTTACCAAGTAGAGGAATAATGCGACAATACAAGCATAGGCTGTAATGCGCATATATAATATAAAATAAATATTTAATTTAATTTTAATAATATATAATAGACGAGCAGGTGTGAAATTGGAAGCTGGCTTGCAAACAGGAGTCAACATGCAGGATCACGCGATTACCGCTGCATGTGTGTATACACGTAAATAGTGTGTGTACGTGAAGCCTGTTTGTTCCTGAAAGTTTGCAACCTCACCCCAAGTCAATGGTAAATTAAGAATATATTTAATATTAAGCAAACCATAAATGTTGGCGAGAAGGTAAAAACTTCTAAAAATGTGTAAAAATCAGACACAAGTGCAGTGCAAATTTTACGTAATTCGGACAATCAGTGCGAATCCAGTGCGATTTTTAAAGCATTATAATTACACTAGTGGTGCGAGCATCATGATAATTGCACATCACATAGGTCATTAAATTAGACAATATTTTATCACCGTGAAATCCGCGTTAAACAGTGCGATTGGCGAAAAAAATGCAATTATGTGAAATAGGACGAGAGTGGGGGCTATCATGCCATGGTTCAACTGTCGACAGGCTAATTCCTGAATCAACAGCTGCAGTTTTCTTGGTGGATATAAATAGAAGCCCAGGAGAGCTAATCTCTCTCTTCTAACAGTATTCATTCGTGGCGGAACGCTATGTCCGTCAGAGAAGCGAAATTTTAATTACTTTGGACAGAGTTAGACAATATGTCTAACACCAATAAGACTTTTTGTTAATCGTAACTTGTAAAGTATTACGATCAATATTTTGATTTAACATAATAATGGAAAACAGTAATTAAAAAGTAACGTAACACAAATCGTCAGAGGTCTACAAGTGATCTACATCTAGGAGCACTACTCCAGACCGAGGACGACAGCACTACATGGCATAATTTCCAGACGTAAAGGACGAGTCATCGGACTTCTGAGAGGACCCGGAGGATGAAGAGAGGATCCAGGACTTCCAAGAGGACCCGGAGGACGAGGAAAGGATCCAGGACTTCAAGACTACGCAGGATTCACAACATCAGGGACTCAGGACCAAGACAGGGTATGCTGAGGAACCGCTACAATTAAGGTGAAAGAAACCCGTGTATTCCTCATAACAAAGGACTTAATCAAAGATTGATAAACATTGTCAAAAGAAAGACAATAATTTCAAAAAGTGTAATTTATAACTTATAGATGTAAATGTCTTGTATAAAAAATTATAGCATAATTGTTGCATTAATAATTTAGAAAAAATATTTAAATTTAAATTGTAGAGTAATTATGAAAGCATAATTGTTGCATTAATAATGTACTGAAAATATGTAAATTTAAATTGTAGAGGAATTATGAAAGCATAAGTTTTGAATTGATAATGATTGAAAATATTTTAAATATACATTTAAAAGAATCAATTAGATTTGTTCAAATAATGAACAAATAGTTAACTTAGTTAAATATTTTATATTGAAAGCACACATTTAGACTGAGTAGTCCAGACAATATAACATAATGAAGAAATATTTTTTTATTATTATAAAAGTGAATAATATTATATAAGATTTATGTTTGTGACGAGATTACAGCAAACAAAGAAATTTTGCAACCGTATATAATGAATATCGTATAACGAATTAATCATTATTTGTATATTATTATTTCTTGATATGTTTGTTTAAATTAATAAATGAAAACATTTTGAATTTCCTAAAAAGGCTACCATTATTATAATTACACCTGAACCCGAAATTACATGTACACATTGTTAGAAATGTTATTTACTGTTGTATAATTTCGTTGCTCATGAGCGTGCGCCCGACACACATTTTATAACGTTGTATCATTGTAATATATTAAGTTACACAATTTTTCACTCCTCACACGACATCGCCCTACTAAATCAAGGCAAGGAGAGAACAAGATGGCTACATCACGACAAGCAAAGAACAAGCAAGACAAGCAGAGAACACGTTGGAAACACTCGTCAAGGGAACTTAAATTCATTATCACCACGATATAAACATGCGGATGGTGGTGGTAACGCTAAATGTTCCCTCACTCATCCTTCTTCAACCTATTTTCCTTCTAGAGGGAATTTTTCTCTCCCTTATCACATGTTGGCCACACCGACTACCACCATTCAAACACACCAATCACAACTGATCCCGCTACATGATGTCACATACATTAAACATAGCCGACCAATCATCACACTTTACCAGTCCTGTGGTACCCCACCCCTGTCACATGGTACTCCCACCATGGCCACGTGATGCCCCTACTCCAGTCATGTTCTGCACCCACCAGTCCCATGCTATCCCCACCGATGTCACGTGATCCCGACCACCGTGACATCATCAATTCCAAATTCCCTGCCATGTGGTAGGGTGTTATGTGACTTCCGCTCAGAACTGTCTGTTCCACCCTACTAAAATAAAACAATCATGAAATCAGTCCAAAGGCAAATTTGATTAAAGCATAGAAATGGTAGGAACATGCCAATTTAGCAAGAAGATAAGCCCCAAATAATTCATGGCAAGGAATAAATATAGACTTCAAAATTATAAATTACAAAATGGTAACTGGTATGCGTTTTTGCTAAATCGTATGGACTGAAAGTGCACATAAAAATGACCTCCTTGGGACACCGAACGGTCTCCAACAGTTTTAACCAATAAGTTTAAAAATAACAACAATGCTGCTCATTACAACAATAAATGTTTATCATAAAAAAATGTATAACTATGTACTATACCTGAGCAATAAACTGTTCATTCTCTTCTTTGATTTCTTCTTTTACATGCAATTCTTCTTTTAGGACAGAATTTACAACTGGCAATTATAATTATAATTACAATTATAATAAAATTTACTTCGTCTTCTCGGTGATTTATAGAGTACCAGTATATAAAGGGGCCATCAATACTAAATATGAAATATATAGAATCATCCATAAATTTTTGCAATAAATATCCATACTCTGTACTAATATGTGTGTATGATGGCGCGTGCGTGCATGTGCGATTTTACTTACTTAATCCCATTTAATTTATATGTATACAATACTATGATAGAGTTTGTGCATTCTGTTGATTTTTAATTAAATATCTACAAATGAATGTGATCTAAATCTCAAGTAGCACATGACACTGAACAACCTGACACATTAGCTATGGAACTAAATCAGATTTATGCACATTACCCGTTCAGAATCAGTTTCTTCTACATCTGCTTCTTTCTTTATTGTGACCATTAAAACGTCCTACAAATAACAGGGAAATAAGATTACACTTTTATACAAATTTATTAACATTACAGGAAAATGCTTTACAAGAGAATATAAAAGAAACAGTAAAGATGCACAAGACTGCAATAGTGTTTCATGGAAAGAGTACAAAAATGTCAAGATTTACTGATGATATGGTTTTCAAGTTTAGAAAACAAGGCGAATTTAGAAACAGTATTGAATATACTAGACAAATTATTAAGAGAAGAACAGAAATCAGGAACAAAAGTAGGGATCAGAAGGTTAACTCAAAGGAATGAGTATTAGATAGCAGGCCCAATGGAGAATCAAATTTGCTATTATCAAATACTGGATTAGGAACTAGGAAAAAATGTTTCAAGTTATGTTTCATCATGTTACAAACACCTAGACAATAGAGAAAGGTGAAAGACACAAACACAGAAGCATTCGAAATCTGCTGTTGTAGAAAAATATTTAAAATATACTGCATGGACAAAGTAATTAGAAACAAAAATGAACAGTTTCTGGAACAATGGGTGAACAGAAAGATTTGTGAAGACGAGGCAGTATGGTGAGTCACTGGTTGAGACACCAAGTAGTAATGACTTTGCTGATGGGAGCCCAGTGAGTGGCAAGTACTGCAGAGAAGGCAGAGACTCAATCGACTGAAGCACCCAGGTTGACTGTTGAGGTTGTGGGATACTGTATGCATTCACAGATAAAGAAGCTGGTTCAAGGTACGAAGAGTCTGAGAATCCCATCAGACAAATCAAGTACTGTTCATTACACCATATTTGTGTCATGAACAGCTGTTGTAAAGCATCATGTTGGTCTGCTGCACTGTTAATTACATACAGTCATGTAAACTCTCAGTGCACTTTTGAAAACAAGAAAGATTTAACATTGTGCAATCATCAATTTTTTAACTGAAAAAAGGTTTATTGCCAACATAAATTTTTAATGCGATGAAATATGTATAGGGTGATGCTGCACCTTCATTTACTCCAGTCAAAAAAAGGGTTTGCTGAATTTAAACATGGTTATGAAAGTTTGGAAGATGACCCCTTCCCCACAGTGGGCAGCTGTAAAAAGTGCCACTACACCAGAAGTCATCAATAAAGTGCAAGATATTGTTTCGCCAAATCTCTGTTTGAAGGTGTCTGAAACTGCTAAGACTTCTCAGAACTGTTTAACATCTCAGAAACAGAGTTATATCATATTCCTGAGGAATCAGGTATGAGAAACCTGTATCCAAGATATGTGCTGAATTTGCTAACTGATCAAATATACATTCGAATACAAGCTTCTCATGAATCAAGAAGATCAAAAACCATTTGTAATGACTAATAAAACTGGAACCCATCAATTCATTCAAAAAAAAAAAAAAAAAAAAAAGATTTAGCTCCATCTAACTTATAACTATTCAAAAATTCCCTTGGGGGGGGGGTCCTCAGATGATGAGTTCAGGACAATGTGGAGTTCAGGTCCTAGTGTGGAGTTCAGGACAATACCAGGAAGACTTGTAGATTGGACAACACAGAGAACAGGTTGACAAGGAGAAAGATAAACACAACCAACAAAAGAGAATGAGTGATAATAGAATAGTATGAGTATGATGATATAATTAGCCAATGCAAAGACTGAGGACTGGCAGATTAAGGAAAAGTTGGAAAGATTCCTTCCACCTAACAGACTATGACCCTAAACTGAGCGAAGGTGGAGGAGAACTGGTTGAAAGTTATGAGGTTATGGAAAATGCATATTGTCAATCCTACACCAAAGAATATATATATATATATATATATATATATATATATATATATATATATATATATTGTAACGATAAGATCTGATCGTACCTGCAAAATGTACACCAGTTTTGTATGTGTAATTATAATTAGTGCGTTCGCCTCGCACCGGGGTCGTTACAGTAATGTTGTGGCTAGCGATGTTCGTAGCGTTGAGTTATTCACCTGTATAATACGGCAGTAACCTTACCTGTTATTTATAGGGGTGTGTTAATCCCGGGTGGCGCCAAGTCGTTTTATAAAACAACTAAAATTATTGACAGACAAGTTATCAGCGTTGCGGTATTGGGCATTCAAATAATTCCCGCTCACACGGCCGTCACAATTGTCACTACTGCTGCGTGAATAACAACTTGTTCGCTGCTCGTACAATTTATTCTTAACTAAACACAAGTAATATATATAGCACTCCCTATGAAATGATAACGACGGTTACTCCCTGTAATAGTTATTTTTTAATAGGTGATAATTGAAAACATTCACATTGACAATAATACAATAATAAATTTGCACCGACTGTTTACATTAGACTCTGTTCTCCAGGCTTGGCGATGCGATCTAGGAAACGTTCAACCTTGCATAGCTGTGTATGTTGAAATATTACAATTGTGTTTGTTTCCCAAAATCGTGGGTTCTTGTGACTATGAGCTAAAGAACTCCAATGGTTACAATAAAAATGTATTACCTTATTCTACGTGTACATAAATAATAATGTGTGCTGTTACAATCTGTTCTGTTGTGTCGTAAAAGTGTCTTGTAAGTTCGTGTTTAACTAATAGGTTATATTCAACGTTAACAAGTTTCTATTAAGTGCTATTTTGCTTAAATATTCTATGAAAGAGAAATATTGGTTCGATAGTGAGGTAAATTTACCTGTTAATAATATTTAACGTGATTAGGGTTTTGGAAAATAAATAATTTGATTGTACTTAACACCTCAGCGTGCCTTTGCGTCTTCGTTAGTTTACTCGGGTAGGATTTGGCTGCATAAGTTCGGTTTTCATGGATTGTGGGGCTTCAAAAGATTGGGCATCTTTTTCATAATGTGACTGGATGTTCTTTTCTGATAATTTTCCGTTTAATTTGCCTTGGGTCTTGAATTGACTGCTACAAATGGTTGTCTACTTCTTATGCTATCATGGTTAGTAACTTTTAATACTTTTTTGCATTATTTTCACAGAAAAAAACGTTCTTCCCAATATTGGTATCTGTATTCGCTTAATGACGCTTCGCTTCTTTCTTTATTCCAACGGTAATTTTGTCTTCAACTGCCGTTTCCATGGTAACTGTATGATTCCGATTGGTTGATTTTGAGATGATGTATTGTTATCAAAATTCGAATTCTTCGTATATCTTCTGATTGCTGTTATTACTCCATCTTCCTTCCTGGTTATTAAATATTGTCACTATAGTATTTATTTCCTTTCATAGATTATTTTGATACCCCACAAGTTTGGGTAATTTTAGATTTTATGTTTTTACAATTATGTTAATGCTTGTTAATTACATTTCTTTTTGTATAAGAATGCTTATTATACTATTTTGTTTTACAAATGATTTATAATTTATTCTTGGTGATTCCTTCACCTCAGATTTGCTAAATTCTTAGTCAATTTGTTATAATTTTTGGTTGTTTGGTTCTGACAGTTATGTCCTTTCCTAGGCCTGAGTAGCCATCATAGTATTTGACTTATTTCATTTAAATCATATTTTGTTTCAGCCTAATGGGCTTTACTTTGTTATTATTATTGGTTGTGTTGTATTTTGAGTCTGTTGGTGTTTTGATTACATGTCAATATTGCTTTCTCTATCTTAATATTTAAAACATAACAATTTAGGCTTATGGACTGCAAGTTTCTTTCAGCCATATCCTATTCATAACATTAACATGAACAATTCTTTATAATTTATTAGAGTTATTGTTTTGAGTGAGAAATATCATCACTTCCTTCCAACTTATTATTATTTGCTAATTTTTTGTTTACAATTCATATTATTTCTGTTGTGATAAACAACATCACTTTTATTAAATTTATAACAGTCCCTTATAACATAGGTGTCTTTGTTCTGTCTCTGAATTCTTAATCTTTAAACAATTTTTACATTCTCTCCATGTCAACACCTTCAATTTATTCTTTCCTGGAATCCTCCCTTTTTATTTTTCTTTTATAGAATTGCTAAACTGCTATAATTGTTTTTATTATTTAGACAAAGCTTTTCGTCATTACTGACATCTTCAGGTCTTAAACAACGATTCCCTTTTTAGTTACTATCGGCTATAATTAAACTTAAATTTATTAAACATCTTTTCTTAAATAATAATGTCATCATCACTTTCTAGTGTTCAGCATATCTTATTCTATAATTCACACTTAATACTATTTTTCACCAGTTATTTATTCACTGTTATTTTCCCACTTTTAAACCTTTTAGTGTTTTTCACCGATTTATGAAGTGTCTACTTTCTTCATTATTCACTATTTCTTATAATAGTTATATTCTAAATCTTACCCTATTCCCACTTATATCTCACCTTTACTTTTAAATTATCTATGGTTAATTATAATTTAACTAGCGTATCTTATCACTTCACTTTGGGGTTTTTACACATACACTATTGCACTGTATCACTGTTCATACTATGTGTTTTTTAGTGGGTGATCCCTATACTTATTTCTCTTTCATCACAATATATCCTTAATACTAATAACAAATTTATATTCTTATAATACTATTTTTACATCTAAATTTTATTTGTGGTTTAGGTTGCTTTTTTATCACCTTAATCCTTAACCTTTTTTAATAGTGTTTCTTCTCTAGATCATTTTGTCCATTAATGGGTAATAACCGTTACTTTTTCCTTTCTCAGGATAACCATTGGTTTGGTTCCATTATTCTTCTTGATTGCTTTATTTCTCCTTCTCCTATGCTTCATTACTCGTTTGTGAATCATTATTGGTTTTCACTTCTACCTATCTCCTTCCTTCTTCATTTTCATTATTTGATTAATACTTTGGTTTTTCCATCCTTTTCTTTGGGTATTTTGGGGTCGTTTAATCCCATGAACTTGTTTCCTTTTTGTTTGGGTTTTGAATTTTTTCCTTTCTTCCTTTGGTTTGGTTAATCACCTTCTTTTCTTCTTTGGTTGTATTTGTTGGGTCAATCACTTTCTTCTCTTATTCTCGTTGGTTATTTGTGTGGTTCCCTTCTTCATTTGTTTCCTATTGTTGGGTCAATCACTTGGGTTAGGTCAAAGTCGTCGTTCGTCGAGTCATATTTTTTATATTTTATTTAAATGAATTATTTTATTTGATATGCAGTATTTTTACATTTATAAATATAGTTTTTATCCCTGGTACTGGGTTGGCTTATTTGTGTCGTAACAATATATATATATATATATTGTAACGGTACATATAACACCACATCCACCAACGTACCGAAATTAATTTAAAAGCCACCACTAGTAAGAATACATAAAAGGTCTAGAATACCACCATGGATACAGAAGAAGAAAGTACCATAAGTTTAAATAAGTGAAGCATCATTAAAAAGAAATCACTAGTAAATGTATCAATAAAGAAGAAAAGAAGAATAAAGACAGACGACTGACATACCTTACCCAATAGACCAGTGAGAAGGACAAAGAGAACAAAAGAAGAAAGAAGAATCAGTGAGAAGGACAGAAGAAAACAAAAGAAGAAGAAATGTTAATTAATTACATGATATAAATCCCTAAGCTGTATGGTAAAGTCAACACTGACCACAAATCATTTAATGAATACATTCCTTGTCTATGTAAAACACATTATTATCAATAAGGACTAAATATTGTAAATAAAGAGCCACAAGTAAACTAAATAAGATTAAGATAAGTTTGTTGTAGCTAAATGATGTGTAGTTATAAAATAAACAGCAGACTAGGTTCCAAAATATGAATGACCAAGTGTACAGTGGGAGTGATGTTAGTAAAAACCCACTAATTAACAATAAATAAGACAATACAAGAGTAAACTAAAGGTGCAATAATAATAACCAATGTACAAACATTGAATGAAAACCAGTCAACAAGATTAATGTAGAAATACACAGCCAGCAACAACACGTTACTGCTTACTGAACCTACAACATAACCTAATCTGGGCATCCAGTTTTCAATAAAACTTAATGAAAACAAAATCAAAACAATATTAAACCAAAATGTATTGAGCTAGGAAGTAAATAGATAATATAAGGAATGTTTTGTACACGACAGATAATAGAATAACTAAATATAAAAGCTATATTTATGTAATCTAAATATGACAATACGTTTGTAATAGCAAAGACACATTATGCAACCAAAATTATGTTATAAACTTATTATACAAAGATAGTAACTCAACTAACAACCTGAAGTAAGACAGAATACTGTTCAGATGAACAAATGCAACCAAAATAACTATCTAAATAATCCATATAAATGTAATAACAACAAAACTATTGTAACAACTAGCTGCAAGCAAGGTTGACACCTACTAAACCAAGATTATAACAGAATCAAATGCAGAATGAACTGCATCACAATAATAACAATACCATTGTGACTGTTTTAACTATCATTTGGATAACAATCCGAATAGTATATGAAGAGTACCAAACATATAGCAAGGTAACTCCATAAAAGTATGACAAGCCTAATTAATAAACTATAATTAAGGCACTAAACTAATAATGTAGGGAAAAAGAACACTGCCAGTAGTGACTAAACCCATCAATGTATAAATATACCATATTAGAACTTAATTAAATGTTATTATTAATAGTGTATAAGAAAAACAAAAATGTATAATCATAAGCTTAAGTTTGAATCTATGAAAAAGGACATAGTGTTAGTATTAAGGCATAGTTTTAAGGGAAAATTGTACAGTAGATTAAGAACAAGTTATTACCATGGAAAATGGAATAAAAACAATATATTATTAATAATTAATGGCTGAATGGACACTAAGTATAAATACCAAGTGCGAATTCAGCAACCCCGAATCCGAAATATATGATGAGGGGATTCAAATTAATCGTCATAAAAAATCATAAACAATGAGGGTAATCACAATGTCATCAGTACAATTATAAGTAAGATATTGGACTTATAAAAATAACTGTATAATGCTGAACCCTTCCGCGTGGGTATGTCGACCAGAAATTCTTAATCTTGTTCCCAAAGAGTGACGCGCTTGAAGGCGTCTGTTTTGACGAAGCCCGCCGGAGATAGACGAATTAAAATAAATTGACCAATCAGAGCCTATAAAAAATCCGAGATTCATCATTCCGACAAAGGAAGCGAAGCCAGTCTTTTACCACCCACGAAGCGAACTGCATGCTCATCGTATCTCCAGAAAAACGTGCTTTTGACAGCAACCAGATGTAAACACACGTTAACCTCAAACCAGGAGTGGAGGTTATGTCAACTGAAGAAATAGTGCAGTATATTTTTAAGTGAAAATAATTCGGAGTACATGCGCATAGGAGTGAGTGCAGTGCAGTGATAAAATTTAATTAATTAATTAAAAAGTTTAAGAAAAAAGTGTAAACACTTCGAACGACCAGTTACGCAAGTATCAAATACCCACAGCTATTATATTATGATTGTATGATAATAAATATAACAGAACGCTAATAGCGACTTGAATTAACATCCGATAAGCAATTAAATATCCTATTCCTAAGGGAAGGGATCTCTATAATACAAATAAACAATGTCAAAGTTGAACGATATAATTAACGACAAGTTTAACGATTTGTATAACATGAATGTTTAGAATAAGTAAAGACATTGTATCATCAATGAAGGGAGTATGTGCCCTAATACTGTTAGTCAGATAAGAGTGTTTAATGTTTTGTTTCTAAAATTGAATAAGACTTACACCAGAGAGTGGTATAAATATAATCAATGAATTACTATTACCTGAAATAGGTACATCTAGTTTTGGAGATGATCATAACCCTTGACACGGAATTATAATGATTATTATCACTTATTAACAAATAATTAATAATTAATAACTTTTAACCAAACAAGGTTGCACTAAACTATATTCAAAGCCTATGTCTAACCATGAACAGTTGTTCAGATTTTATATTTTTTAATTAATAATCCATTAATTCATATCTTATATACTTATTATAGCTGTAGCAATTTTATTAAATATGTGTATTTTGCAGACTCAAAGAACCTACTACTACCACTACTACAATTATTAATGACATTACAAGTTTAATAACACTACATAACCTATTTGTTTGTCAACACATTTTTGTGACTAACCAAAGGCAGTCATGCCAACTTGAGCTTTTTAAATGTTTTAGTTCGAATTTAAATATTAATTGTTAACCAGAAGGAAGAGCAAACCATATTATTGTACTAAATTTCATTGTTTTAGAATTGAATAAATCATCATTGTTATTTTTACCTTTGAAAGAGTTGGCTTTTATTGTAATCAGTAAATACAGCTTAGTGAGAAGAACGAGACGGTTGGTACCATACTTACAGTGCGAATCATTCAAACGGAATGATTTTTTTTTACAACCGTACTGACCTATATATATTATTACAAAGTATAAGTTATCATAAATATTACCAAAATAACTATCTAAATAATCCATATAAATGTAATAACAACAAAACTATTGTAACAACTAGCTGCAAGCAAGGTTGACACCTACTAAACCAAGATTATAACAGAATCAAATGCAGAATGAACTGCATCACAATAATAACAATACCATTGTGACTGTTTTAACTATCATTTGGATAACAATCCGAATAGTATATGAAGAGTACCAAACATATAGCAAGGTAACTCCATAAAAGTATGACAAGCCTAATTAATAAACTATAATTAAGGCACTAAACTAATAATGTAGGGAAAAAGAACACTGCCAGTAGTGACTAAACCCATCAATGTATAAATATACCATATTAGAACTTAATTAAATGTTATTATTAATAGAGTATAAGAAAAACAAAAATGTATAATCATAAGCTTAAGTTTGAATCTATGAAAAAGGACATAGTGTTAGTATTAAGGCATAGTTTTAAGGGAAAATTGTACAGTAGATTAAGAACAAGTTATTACCATGGAAAATGGAATAAAAACAATATATTATTAATAACTAATGGCTGAATGGACACTAAGTATAAATACCAAGTGCGAATTCAGCAACCCTGAATCCGAAATATATGATGAGGGGATTCAAATTAATCGTCATAAAAAATCATAAACAATGAGGGTAATCACAATGTCATCAGTACAATTATAAGTAAGATATTGGACTTATAAAAATAATTGTATAATGCTGAACCCTTCCGCGTGGGTATGTCGACCAGAAATTCTTAATCTTGTTCCGACGAAGCCCGCCGGAGATAGACGAATTAAAATAAATTGACCAATCAGAGCCTATAAAAAATCCGAGATTCATCATTCCGACAAAGGAAGCGAAGCCAGTCTTTTACCACCCACGAAGCGAACTGCATGCTCATCGTATCTCCAGAAAAACGTGCTTTTGACAGCAACCAGATGTAAACACACGTTAACCTCAAACCAGGAGTGGAGGTTATGTCAACTGAAGAAATAGTGCAGTATATTTTTAAGTGAAAATAATTCGGAGTACATGCGCATAGGAGTGAGTGCAGTGCAGTGATAAAATTTAATTAATTAATTAAAAAGTTTAAGAAAAAAGTGTAAACACTTCGAACGACCAGTTACGCAAGTATCAAATACCCACAGCTATTATATTATGATTGTATGATAATAAATATAACAGAACGCTAATAGCGACTTGAATTAACATCCGATAAGCAATTAAATATCCTATTCCTAAGGGAAGGGATCTCTATAATACAAATAAACAATGTCAAAGTTGAACGATATAATTAACGACAAGTTTAACGATTTGTATAACATGAATGTTTAGAATAAGTAAAGACATTGTATCATCAATGAAGGGAGTATGTGCCCTAATACTGTTAGTCAGATAAGAGTGTTTAATGTTTTGTTTCTAAAATTGAATAAGACTTACACCAGAGAGTGGTATAAATATAATCAATGAATTACTATTACCTGAAATAGGTACATCTAGTTTTGGAGATGATCATAACCCTTGACACGGAATTATAATGATTATTATCACTTATTAACAAATAATTAATAATTAATAACTTTTAATCAAACAAGGTTGCACTAAACTATATTCAAAGCCTATGTCTAACCATGAACAGTTGTTCAGATTTTATATTTTTTAATTAATAATCCATTAATTCATATCTTATATACTTATTATAGCTGTAGCAATTTTATTAAATATGTGTATTTTGCAGACTCAAAGAACCTACTACTACCACTACTACAATTATTAATGACATTACAAGTTTAATAACACTACATAACCTATTTGTTTGTCAACACATTTTTGTGACTAACCAAAGGCAGTCATGCCAACTTGAGCTTTTTAAATGTTTTAGTTCGAATTTAAATATTAATTGTTAACCAGAAGGAAGAGCAAACCATATTATTTTACTAAATTTCATTGTTTTAGAATTGAATAAATCATCATTGTTATTTTTACCTTTGAAAGAGTTGGCTTTTATTGTAATCAGTAAATACAGCTTAGTGAGAAGAACGAGACGGTTGGTACCATACTTACAGTGCGAATCATTCAAACGGAATGATTTTTTTTACAACCGTACTGACCTATATATATTATTACAAAGTATAAGTTATCATAAATATTATGTTTGTGTATGTTTATGTTAGTGTATAGGCAGGACATTACTGATCTTCTCACCACCGCTGATCAACGGAGAGTCAACGGAACTTCGAGTGGAACAATTCTAAGCAGTGAATAAAAAACATTTATTTAAACCAATTAAACTGACAACTAAAACGTCGGAAAAGAGTGTAAGTAACCGACTTATTCATTACTGGATTCAACAATAGGTTGAATTGAGTGGAATAAGTCACTAAACAAGCATATAATAATAAAATACGAGCTTGAATAATAATAATTAACAGATTGGAAGACCCATATTAAATAAAAACAACCCTGAGATTAATACAAATAAAATAATTATAAACACCGACAAACGTCTTATTACAATATATATATATATATATATATATCATATTCTGTATAGCATATAATTACAAATGAATAGGATGATAAATAAATTATTATTAAAATAAGAAATGGATGTGTATATAAGTGTACATAACATGTGTATCAATTTAATACATAGGCATATACTACCGGTAAAAAATGTTTTTTATTTTTGAACTTTATACCTTGTCCTCAAATCTGATCTCTTCCATTTGTCTTAGGATGGATAACACCTGAAACAAATGAAAATAAGTTGGCAGTCAAGGAAGACTAAATGTACATCACACACAAGTTAGCACAAGAATAACATCCGATTAAGAACAGTTTTCAATTAAATGCACATATCCTTTATTAATACATAACGTCTTCCCATTGCAGACTTCAGTTTAACCAATGAAGATGCCTTATCTTAGTTTGGGTATGCTACTTCATTATTATAATAAAGTGTTCCTGGCTGAAATGGGATATGAGACTACTTATATAGAGGATAAATCACACTAATTCTGCATACACAACTGGGATGAACTAATGTATAGAAGAGTATTTAAACCACAGTGCTAACTATAATGATGTTTCCTGGAAAATGTTTTCCCCATAAAAATACACTTTACTTTGAAGCCATACAACATGTGTCCACAGTTTTCTCATTAGTTCGTCATACTATGTTACATATTTTGGTATAGACTTTGTTTTAAATTCCTATTTACCACAAATTATAAGCCTTTTGACATCATTTTAGAATTATTTTGAGAATGAAAGAACAATTTCTTATTAATTGAATGATAAAATTTCTATGAAACCTCAGAGATTAAATATTTGTAGAAGTTAAATTGTATATTCTGTTTCATATAACTTCCAAAATGACAGTTGTGGGAAGACACTACAATACTACCAGCTGATTAACAGAAAACTGTTGTTTATAATATAAGTTTAAGCATTTGAAAGATTTAAACAGTTGAAATATTTGTTCTCCTTTAACTAATCTGGAGATCCATTTCATATTATTTACAGCTTTTAGAGTGCAGTTAACTCAATGTTGTTTTAAGCAGAATATTTTTCAGACGAATAATATTAGAAAGCACGTAGAAATTATAACGACTTGAAATACCATAGTGGAGAATGGAACAATATTTCGAAGTTTGTAAACTGCATGTAAAAAGGAGAAATGGAATTGACTGAATTCATGATCCGCATGCAACAAACATGTCATCAATTTCACTCTCTAACTATAAATCTTTTTTTTTACAGTTTTGCTTGAAATAATACTTGACTGTAGCAAATTTTCCTACTTAACGATTTTGTATAAGCTGACGAGGATTTGTTCACCTTATGTTAGTGTAATGCCCAGGTTGCATAAGCAGTATTATTTACTATTTAATAAATCTTAACATTGTCCAATATTTCTGAGTTTTTCTTTTGTTTAAATTAAACATATTTTTATCATCGAAATGGCCACTTTACAGTTGATTAGCAAAACCATAACATCACCACAGAAACCTCAAATTCCCATGTTAAGACAAACAGGAATCTTCTGTTTAAATTATCTTATCCTTATTAAACTGGATAAGACTGGCTATTATCGACATCACAGTCTGTCTCCTGAATGGTACCTATTTGGCAAACTGCTCAAATATAGCTCTTCCCCAGGGTGTGACTCCCCATATAGTGGTGGCACATTTGAATCTATAAAACTAAGTGGCACCTAATAACTCAGGCTTTTTTGGTTTTCTCTTTTGCTTTTACTATCATCATTATAATCGGTAATTTTTAAAATTATTATTTTGTTGTTACGTGAGTTCTATATTCACGCGCTCGTTCTGTTAATCAGAAATGCTACAAAATGGGAGACAGGCTACTGTAAGTTACCAGCTAGTGTACCAGTATTTGTTCAATAGTAAATAACAACATACCAGCTTTTCTCAATTTGATTTTATTCATTTATTCACTGAATGTTTAATAAAGTGCATTTGAAATCAGGCCTTTGTGGGTTGTGTAACGTCCATGTCCTTGGACAAATGGTGACGATACCAAGTAATGCCGTTTAACAACCACTCGCCCACGACATTACAGTAGATTACAGTAGTATTCAATAATGTCCGCAAGGTGAGGTTATGTTTCCTCACGTGTGGATTATGCAAGCTATAATAATGTTACA
Organism: Magicicada septendecula; assembly: GCA_034769895.1. NCBI lineage: Eukaryota > Metazoa > Arthropoda > Insecta > Hemiptera > Cicadidae > Magicicada > Magicicada septendecula. The sequence goes on from CM068372.1 coordinate 125,213,181, forward strand.
TTTATTCTTAAACTTATCCTGTACATTGTATAACAGTATTTGACTATGCCATTACTTTCAGTTCATTTCTCAAACACTCTTATACTGGTTAAATCCACACACATTAAAGCGGTATCTTTAAAGCCACCAATCGTCCACATTTAGTCTGGACTAGAGGTGGGCTGATATATTTGTAACAGGTATTTTGGAACAATTACTTTTGTGGAACAGATATAATAGTGCCTGAAAAGTTGAAATACCTGTTCCTACTACTCATGGGACCCCCCCCTACCCAACTAACGAATAAACAAGTACAAAGTTGCAGTTATTGGTATGGAATACTACCTTCTGCGTATGTGCCAATTGCCATACAAGTACGAAACGAAGCAAACAAAGCGAGATTCAGAATACCTCTATGCCAATGAGATGAAGCTGTTTTTAATAAATGAAAAAAGTCACACTGATGTTACATTTATTCTTGTGTGTTATCCAGATATATAATACATATTATAATAACAAATTATATATTACACTAAACATTAACTTGGTAAATTTTGAAAAAGAAAATTATATTGTGTTTTAACCTACAGAGTGGCTGAGTGGCTGACAGGCCATATAGTAGGCCCTACTTTTTGTTAATATGATTTCGATGATGAGTTTAACTTCACCACACATCTCACTTAAATGATGAGATTGTTGTAACGTTCCTGTTATAAAACACTACAAAGTAATTTTTTTGTACTGAGACCTGTACTTTGCTCTAAGATAGGAGCGTTAAGATTGTCATATCAACTTTATGACAGACGTTTATGCACTTCTATCTAGTCATGTTCATTAAATCTTTACTGATCTGACAATGCTCCCCTAAAACACATGGTGTTTTCATAAATTTGTTTCTTTTATCTAAACTGCTGATTCTGAATGTTTGTCTTTATCATTTTACTTTTCATTTGAGTAATAGCAGTTTCCACTTAGTAAAGAAATAAAAATAACAAACTTCATAACAGATAACACCATTAGGTGTAACTGGTCAATCTCCAGGCACTAAGGTAAATACACTGATCTGATGAAGATAAGAATTTACTAATAAACTTATTAGAAGGTCATCAATAAAACAAAGAGGTGATAAGAAGAGAAACCTACAAGGTTTTCTAAATTTCTTGGAGACTAAAACATTCATAATTGATTTATGATATAGCTGGAAGTTTCCATTATTAGCCCAACTTGTGCTTTTGCCAGGACCTATCAGTTGCACAGTTGGTCTACTAGCAGTGGTTCCTCACCTTTCTGGACCCACGTACCACTTTGGTCTTCCGCGTTCATTTCGAGTACCACCGGATAAGATAACAAAAAGGATAAGAGCAAACATCTAATGAAATATTACCACAAACCGTTTAGGTTGTGTTTTTATAAGGGTAATTGTTTTAAATCACGTCCGATGAAAATTTATTGTTGTTTTAAACATAAATTTTTATTAAGTAAATATTTTTTTCCTTGCTAGGTCTTGTTGCGTACCACTAGTGGTACAACAACCACCGGTCGGGAACCCCTGTACTAGGGGAAGCCCTTACAATATTTTTTAAGAATTGCTGTCCGCTGTGACTGTTGTCGGTTTTGCTAGGTTATGTTCGTGTTTAGTACAGAGTGCTAAAAATAACACTTTTTACTTTTTAAATTTTGGTGACACGGATCCAAGAAAAAGACAAACGACTGACGTGTGGAGCTTTTTTGAATCAGTCAGTAACTGTGTTGCATTGTGCAACATCTGCAAAACAAAACTATCATAAACAACTTCAGTTAGTAATTTAAAAAACATTTACAACAAAAGCACGCAACTTCCTACTATATCAACCCAAACTGCTGTGCAATCTTTACCAGCAACAGAAACTTCTTCAGGTGATATACTGCAAATGGGACCAGATGTGCAAGAAAACTTGTTAGTTCAATCTTCTTCCCACGTTTTTAATCCAGAGAGACCAACCACTTTAAGAGCTACTGACACCTTCCAAAATCAACCTTCTCCATTTCAGAAGAGTGTTCCAACAGGTAGAAAGCAAATGTCAATGTCACCCTACATACCCCAAAAATTTGCCCTATCTGATAAAAACAAAATTGGTGAGGCCATAATGAAACTTTTTATTTGGGATCTTCAACCATTTACAGTTTGAAGATAGAGGTTTTCAAAATTTGATGAATACTTGTTCCCCTAGTTCTGAAATTCCTTCTAGAAAGTATTAAGCCAACACACTGTTCCCAGCTTCTTACGGAACAAAGGTAAATAAAATCAAACAATCTACTATAAAAGAGGCACTGTTTGCTTAACAACTGATATATGGTCTCTTCGACAAATGAAACTTTTAATGCAATTACTGCACATTACATTAGTCAGGACTTTGAAATTACACATATACTCTTAGACTGTTCTGTTATCAAAACAAATAAAACATCTCAAAATTTAGCACATGAAATTTTGCATATTATAAGTGAATGGGACTTGTCGAGAAAAATTGTCATTGTTATTACTGATAATGCCGCAAATATAACTAATGCCATACCAAACATACTGTTACGACGGTCTATACGATCGTCGTAGGTACAGTGGAAACAAAATAAGTATAAGACACCAATTAAGTCACTAATCACACATTTAATTGTTATAGTAAAACAGTTCGTAATTAACAACACAGTGTCTACAACAAATCAAATGAAAATTGTTCATACGCAATAAAATGTCCACTAATATTAAAACTCAACTGTATTACAATTATACCGTCCGAATATAAAACGCAACACTTCACTAATAACTACTTGAACGTACACCGTAATAACTCGAACCGCTCTGTAAATATATCGCACTAATACTCTCGAACCGCACAGTCAAAAATCTCGCATTGAACTGAAAACTAAGGCCGCGACGCGATGTATTTATAGTTACGCTCACACACCAGAAGCTTCCAAACTGCGTCTTATCTCTCGCGAACTACGTAATTGCTAAGGCCTTGACACAGTCCGAGCGCCCGAGCGAAGCCTGGCACAGTCGAGAAAATTCTCGCAAAATGCGTCTAGTAGCACGTGCACCACACGCTTACGTCGAGATCTTTCTGGCGCATTCGATAAACGCGTAGATTGTTCTGTGCTGTTGTAGCACTGCTCCCTCCTTAAGCCTGTTCGTCCCGAACTGGCAAAGCGTCTCTAAATTTGTATTTAGCCAGGCGATCTAGGTGGACGACCTTGAACTTTCGCTGTCCTTCCTGTTGAATCCGATAAACAACATCGTTAATTCTTTTTTTTTACAGTGTAGGGTCCTTCCCAGTTAGACTGAAGCTTAGGTGAGCGACCACGACGGCGCTTTGGATTGAACAACCAGACCTGATCTCCTTCTTGGAAACCCACACTATTGCTGCGAATGTCATACCGAGTTTTCATTTTATCACTGGCAATCTTGAGCCGTCCTCTTACCAAGCGATTCATTTCTCGCAGTTGGTTTTCTAATTGCGAGGAATAGTTCTTTGGCTCTTGGGACTGAGTCTCAGGTGATCCAAACATCAAGTCCCCAGGAAGACGAATCTCCCGCCCAAACACCAATTTTGCTGGAGTCATGCCGGTTGTGTCATGTACTGATGACCTATACGCCATAAGGAATAGTGGTATACGTTGGTCCCAGTCTGTTTGGTTCTCGTCAAAAACTTTCGAAAGATGCTGCTCAAGTGTCCTGTTGAACCTCTCAACCATCCCGTCCGACTGAGGATGCAGAGGCGTTGTCCTGGTCTTTCGAATTCCAAGTAGACGGCATAATTCTTTAAACACTCCTGATTCGAAATTTCTCCCTTGATCCGTATGGATTTCCATAGGGGCTCCATAACAGCAACAGAAGTTGTGAACTAACTGCTTTGCCACAGTGGTAACCTCCTGATTTGGAATTGCGTAGGCTTCCACCCACTTAGTAAAGTAGTCACCTACAACCATGATGTACCGGTTTCCATCGTCAGTAACTGGGAATGGTCCAGCAATGTCTATGGCAATTCTCTCGAAAGGTTGTCCAATGTTATACTGTCTCATTTTTCCCCTGCTTCTGGTTTGTGGGCCCTTGCTTGCAGCACATATTTCACACGTCCGAACCCATTCCTCTACGTCGTGGCGAAGATGAAGCCAATAGAATCGCTTCCGTATTTTGTCAAGGGTTTTGTTAACGCCAAGATGGCCTCCAGATGTTCCATCACGCATCTCCTTCAAAACAGACTGCACTTTACTTCGGGGAACTATCAACTGCATGACCACGTCTCGTCCATCTGCACTTTCCCAAGCCCTTTTCAGCAATCCGTTTTCTAAGGTGAGAGATTCCCATTGTGCCCAGTAGCCCTTCGGAACCATGGCAGATATCTTGCCAATCCGGGCGGCGACCTTCCTCTTTTGCTGTCAAGATCGGTCCAATGTCTTCATCAGTCATCTGTTCTTGTCGACAGTCTTGTGTTGTCCAGCCATCAGCCAGAAAATCTACAGTGATGGCTTGAACATGTTCGCTTGAGTTTTGTTCTTCCTTTCTGTGGCAATGTCGGCAGTCTTCCGGGCATGGTCTTCGTGATAAGCCATCTGCATTACCGTGCAGGCGCCCCCGCCGATGTTGTACCTTGAAGTTGTACTCTTGCAGACGTTCGAGCCACCTTGCCAACTGTCCTTCCGGATTTTTAAATCTCAAGAGCCATGCAAGTGCAGCATGGTCGGTACGTAGTGAAAACTCTCTCCCATAGAGGTATTTATGGAAGTGCTCCAAAGCTCTGACAATTGCCAACAACTCTCTTCTTGTAACACAATAATTTCTCTCTGGTTTAGAAAGCGTCTTGCTGTAATACGCTATTACTCGTTCTTCACCGTTCTGCACTTGAGACAAAACTGCTCCTAGACCAGTATTGCTTGTGTCTGTGTCTACGATGTACTTCCCTTCGGAAGCTGGAAAAGCGAGAATTGGCTGCGAACATAATGCAATCTTCAACGTTCTAAATGCTTGTTCACACTCTCTCGACCATTGGAAGTTTCGTTTATTTTCCGTTAGCTCATGTAGTGGTTTAGCAATAGTAGCGAAGCCTTTCACAAAACGTCGGTAATATGAGCATAACCCCAGGAAACTCCGAACTTCGTGTTTATTCTTCGGAACTGGCCAGTCTCTTACGGTGTCTACTTTATTAGGATCCATGCTAACGCCCGCTGCCGAAACCAGATGGCCCAAATACTGTACTTCCTTCTGGAATAGAGAACACTTCTTCGGGCTCAGCTTCAGTTGTGCACCGTGAATTCTAGTTAGAACTTCCTTAAGGTTTTCCAAATGATCTTCGAAAGTCTTCCCGATCACTATGACATCGTCTAAGTAAACAAGGCAAGTTTTCCACGTCAGGCCTCGGAGTATCAGGTCCATCAATCTCTCAAATGTTGCCGGTGCATTACAGAGTCCAAATGGCATGACGTTAAATTGGAATAAGCCACTTGGGGTCGAGAAAGCGGTCTTTTCCTTGTCTTCTTGATGAAGACCCACTTGCCAATATCCACTCTTCAGGTCCAATGTGGAAAACCACTGCGCTCCGGACAACGTGTCGAGTGTATTGTCAACGCGAGGTAATGGATAGCAGTCTTTCTTTGTAACGTCATTTAACCTCCGGTAGTCTACGCAGAAACGCAATCCACCATCCTTCTTCGCTACCAGCACTACAGGGGAAGACCAAGCACTTGACGAAGGTTCAATTACTCCCTCTGTCAACATGTCCTGTACTAACCGAGACATCTCCTCTTGTTTAGATAATGGAGGCCTTCGAGGAGGTTGGCGTATCGGTGTTGTGTCCCCGGTATTGATGCGATGTTGCACAAGAGAGGTTCTTCCCAGTGACTGTCCCCGAACTGCAAAACAATCTTTGAATTCGTGTAAAAACTGTCCGAGTTCTTTTACCTCACCACTTGAGAGGTCGTTAAAAGATCTGTTCAATAATTCTTGCAGTTCCTCTGGTAATTTAGAAGTATCCGAAGAACTGGGTCTTCGTTGCGTTATTCCGGCTACCCAGGCCACAGGAATCAATTTGCCTAGGAGCGTATTGCTTTGTAAAGTGATAGCTTGATCCAAAATATTCGCCACTCTAATAGGTACATTTCCGGTTTCGTCAGGTTTTACTAAACTTCTGGCAATTAGTATGCCCGGTGTGCTGACTACCTGGGGTTCGAATATAGAGCACTGATTGTCCCTAGTATCTACCGCAGTTCTAACCATGATGATCTTTTCGGAGTTTGGCGGAACAGTTACGGCCACTTGGTTTATGACGTCCATCGATTTTTCTGCTGTCGTCATTGTTGATAGCATTACCTCTTCGCCTCCGATTCTCAAGACATTGTTTTTGAAGTCGACTATAAATCCGTATGCGTTCATAACGTCCACACCAAGAATTGCTTCATCCACAATGTCTGCAACAAGTACTTGATGATTAAACTCAAGTCTACCGAGGCGTAGGTGTATCTCCACTTTTCCATACAGTTTTACAGGCCGTCCAGTAGCTGTTCGCAACCTGCAAGAGCACCAGATTGGCTTGAGATCTTTCACCACGTCGGGGCGCACAATAGAAACTGTTGCGCCTGTGTCAACTGTAATCGAGGTTGGCCTTTCTTGAACAAATCCGGTAACTACCAAGCTCCCGGTGTTTTTCTGAAGCGTAGAAATTGCGTATTCTCTAGGGGCTTCGTTCCTCCAGTTAGTCAGCACACGCCCCGTTGCACCGACTATTGCTCGTTTCCCTGCTGCTGAATTCTAACCCGACAATCTCGTTGTAGATGTCCAGGTTTCCCACATCGATAACACTTCGGTCTTCCATCCTTTCTTATTTTATTCTGTGGCGCCGACCGTCGAGTCTCTGTTCCTTGTTCTTCTTCCTCATCGTCTGTGCCGTCGCGATCTTTTAGCTCGCGCACTTTGACTTGTCCAACCAGACGCTGATTTGGCGGCCTCAAATTGCAAAGCATGTACCAGGGCGTCCGCACTGTTCTGGTGTCTTGCCATTCGTAACACTTGCTGCAGTTCGTTATCTCGGACACCGGCAGTAAATGTCTGCATCGCAAAACGCGTTCGAAAATCTTCTGGCGCTTCAGGATAGGCCAGTCTAATTAGTCTGTCGATACTTGCTTCAAACTCTTGAAGACTTTCCCTGGAATGCTGTCGCCTTGCTCTCAACTGGGTGCAGTACACATCTCGCAAATGTTTATCACCATACCGTAATTCCAGAGCTTTTATCAACTCGGCATACGTGTTCTGGCTGTCAGGTGGCACTTTCTGTAGTAGTTCTGCCGCGGGTCCTTTTAATGCAAGAACAAGTGAAACAGCCTTGTCTTTTTCTGTCCAATTATTTGCGCATGCAGCAGCTTCAAATTGGCGGAGGTACGTTGCCCAGTGAGTGCTTCCATCAAAGGTTGGAGCTTTGACATGAACTGTCCCTACTGCAGGCAAAGTGACTTTCTCTGTTAACTTATTTTCTGTGTATTTTTCTGTTTTGATCACTGGTACAGTCTGTTCAGAAATTTGTTTTGGTTGAATCTTCATGCACTGTTCAACTTCAATTTTAATTTGTTCTCTTATGTTTGCCATCGAGTTTTCTACTGCAGATATTTTTGTTGACATAACTTCTTCCACAGTCAAGACAGATTTTTCTACTTTAGCTATTTTATTTGACATGGATTCTTCTACGTCAGATATTCTGGTAATCTGATTGTTGAGCTCACCTCGTAATTCACCTACGTCACCACGTAGGAGACCCAATTCTGCGGTAGTATGTTCTTGCATCTGCTTTTGTTCATGAATTAATGCTTTGATGTCACCTGCTTCACGTTTACGTTCCTCTGCCTCCTGCTTGCGTTTTTCATCCTGTCGTTTCTCTGCTTCTTCTCTTTCTTGTATTCGTTCTTCTTTTTGTCGTCTTTCTGCTTCTTCCTGTGTCTGCCGCAGCAGTGTTTGTAAAGCTTCCATCATCTGACTGGGATCCATGTTTACTGATTAATTACGAATCACACTCGTCTTGTACAAAGCATCCACTGTTTCCACTGTTAACCGTTCTATCCCACTTCTGACACCACTGTTACGACGGTCTATACGATCGTCGTAGGTACAGTGGAAACAAAATAAGTACAAGACACCAATTAAGTCACTAATCACACCTTTAATTGTTATAGTAAAACAGTTCGTAATTAACAACACAGTGTCTACAACAAATCAAATGAAAATTGTTCATACGCAATAAAATGCCCACTAATATTAAAACTCAACTGTATTACAATTATACCGTCCGAATATAAAACGCAACACTTCACTAATAACTACTTGAACGTACACCGTAATAACTCGAACCGCTCTGTAAATATATCGCACTAATACTCTCGAACCGCACAGTCAAAAATCTCGCATTGAACTGAAAACTAAGGCTGCGACGCGATGTATTTATAGTTACGCTCACACACCAGAAGCTTCCAAACTGCGTCTTATCTCTCGCGAACTACGTAATTGCTAAGGCCTTGACACAGTCCGAGCGCCCGAGCGAAGCCTGGCACAGTCGAAAAAATTCTCGCAAAATGCGTCTAGTAGCACGTGCACCACACGCTTACGTCGAGATCTTTCTGGCGCATTCGATAAACGCGTAGATTGTTCTGTGCTGTCGTAGCAATACTAAAGTGGAAGCATTTAATTGTTCAAGATAGACATAATCAAAAAAGTAAAAACTAGGCCTATTGTGACGTTTTAAGAGAAGTAACAGTGCAAATTTAAAACTTACACAATACCAAGAACAGATAGGTGTTCAGCAACCTAAAAAACTTCTGCAAGATGTTGTAACATGCTGGATTCTGTTTACTATATGCTTAAACGATCTGTTCAACTGGACGATGCTGCTCCCTGGGATTACCAGCAACAGACATAGAAATATTAACAGCTGAAGAATGGGTAACTTGTAAAGAACTGTGTGATATTCTGAAACCTTGTGAGGTGGTAATGAAAGAAATGAGTGGAGAGAAGAAATATATCACATCCAGCCAGATAGATAATACCCATAACCCAAGGATTAAAATCTTCAGTAAAAAAGATAATTGTGAAAGTAACTAAACCACTTGTCAGTGAAATTGTACTTAAACTTCTAGAAGGAATTTCTGTAAGGTTTGCTAATTTGGAAAAAAGCAAAACAATTTCACTTTGCATGCTGCTTGACCCCAGGTACAAACACTATTTTTTTTAAGGCAATACATCTCCAGAAATACAAAAACACTTGCAGTTGAACTAGTATGTTCACAAATTATAAAAAATTCAAGAACCACTAAAAGCATTGAAACCCAAGGAAATCTACAACCTAGCATAGCACAGGAGAAAGAAGTTACAATTTGGGATGATTATGAAAGCCAAATTTAAACCAATAGTGACACCTTTATCAATGGTTTTACAAGAAATAGATATCTTCAAGACACACCAACAGATAGAAGTGAAAAATCCCTTAGTGTGGTGGAAACATCACCAACATGTATACCCTAGCTTTGCACATTTCATCAGAACTAGATGTAACATGGTTGCAACATCCGTTCCCTGCAAAAGGATATTTTCCAGGGTGGGAATAATTTTATCTGAACGAAAAACACAATTAACATCAAGGAAAGTGCCACCATAGCTGATATTTTTAAATACGAATTTGAATATAACTGAAATCCTAGTATTTTAAAAACGATTCAATAGTTTAATTTTACCTATAATGTGTTATTTGAGTGAAGCAAATTGTAATGTGAATAGGTGTGACTTGATTTGTATCCTCTGTGTACACTGGTGTATGAATCTGAAGATTATCCAGATATGTAATCCATTTAATTTACTTTTGTTGTAGCTTATTATTTTCATTGCCTGAGTTTCACAACTGATTTGTCTAACCAAAACGGGATCAATAATTTAATATTAAATCTATGTCAGTTTGTTTATTCTTACTGAAAACTTAAATTAGTATTTCCAAAGGGAAATAGGACTGTAAACTCTCTTGTTCCTTATTTTCTTTTAAACAGTAACAGATTAATAAAGTCACAGTGTAAAGTAACACTGAATAATTTTACTTTCAATTTATTTTTTATAACAAATTACATAGGTATATGTATAATAGGTATGTAATAACAATGAAGAACCACATATCCAAAGTGAAATTACTTTTTGAGAATGTGTCTGCATTACATTACTAATGAAATTAACCCTAATTATACTTCATACCTATCAATGAATACTATCGTTATTTCCACCTTAACCTAACATCCAGTTGTCTTAAATAAGTAAATTACCTTTGACATTCTGAAGTATACTACGGTTGCTATAAATTAGTTTCACTAACATAAACTATTCAGTACACCGTTGCAGGCGGTAAACGTTTCGAAAGCACGCTAACAACACTTGACTGATGAATATGTAAACACAAACCACGCTATTGCTATTCACGTATTAACAGATAATTCAAATTCAGTGCCATACAAATCAAACAACGAATCGTTCTTAATGCAGCGATGGACAAGAGTCGAATGTTGCCATGTTGACCATCTTTTTTGATACAATTCTAAATACAGAGATAGTCAACTAGTCAACTTCCGGTTAATACAAAGTACTTAGGAGGGGAGTGTGGTTGTCCATCTCTATAGAAAAGCCCGCCAATGAATTTTGTCCGAGCCTCGCTGTCTGCGGCAAGCAGAGGCGTAGTTCCTAAAATATATTTCGCTATGAAAATAATTTAAAATAATAACTGTATGAAACAGATTTTAATTTAGTACATTTTAAAAGGCAAAAAATAAAGATCTGATGCTTAAGGCATTTTATAGACTATAAATATATTAACTAGTTATTTTCAAAAATTCGTGGGGATTATGTGTAAGATGTACAAATATCGTAAATGTTTTTATATGGTTGTAATGGATTTACAAAATAAATGCTTAGTTGGTACTAGAAGAAACCTACGTTTTAATAAAAATTTCTGTAATTAGTGTACAAAAAACGGCTGTACTTTTGAACCTGAGACCATGCTGAATCATGATTCCCTATTACCATTCTCTTCCACTATAATTCTTATACAGTTTCCATTATTTTGTAAGAAAGAAAGTTGATATGTTCAATGGCGATTTTCCTGTTCACCTTTTAAAAGCATAATTGTTATTCAGTTTCCTTTCTTGTTCTGAATTTATTGGATAAAAATTATAACCTAGTTCTTGGATTTCGTTGTCCATGACGTGTCCGTTACTTAACTAAATACAACTATTATATTAACGACTCGGAACACAAAGTTTTTTATAAGTAAAAACAAAGTTTTACCTTACAACCTGAACCGGTTTTCACTTTTAAAAGGCTTCTTCAGAGGTTTCCGCTGGTAGCGCTGTCCGTCCTGTTGTGGGCGACGGAATCGAATTTCGAAAGATCGATGCCGTGTGTGTGGGGTGAGATATGTTCGAATAATGCGTATTTGAATTGTGTCTGTTCGTTTAGGATGTCTTTTTACTTGTTTTCGTGTGTTTGTATATTTCCAATTGTTCTAGAGTGTCTAGTTTTCGGCCTTTTGTGTGTATATGTAGAATGTTCATGTTATTGTGGATGTTTTTGTATGTGTGGTTTGCTTCAATGAGTTGGTTTGCAAAGGTGGATTCTGTAGTGGAGTGGAATGCCTTTGTGTGTTCAATGTATCTCTGTTTGAAGCTACGTCCTGTCTGGCCTATGTAGAATTTGTTGCAATTTAGCTTGTAAACACCGGGTAGATCGAATTTGTTTTGTGCTTTGTATGTGTGTTTTGATAGTGTGTGTTCTGTTTTGTTAGTAGTTTTGTAAGCGATTCTGTATCCTGCTCTTTTGAATTTGTGGGCTATTTTTTCAGTTTGTTTGTTGATGTATGTTAGTGTTATGAATTTGTCGTTTTCTGTCTTTGTCTGTTGTTTGTTTTGTGTTTTGTGTAGGAGTTTACTGACTGTTGTTCTGTCATATCCGTTAGATTCTGCTAGATATTTTATCGTGTTTAGTTCGTCTTTGTAGTCTTTTTCATCTAAGGGGATGTTGTTAAGTCTATGTATCATGGTTCTGAAGGCAACTAGTTTGTGTTGTATTGGGTGATTGGAGGAGTTGTGTATTAGTGTGTCAGTTGTAGTTGGTTTTCTGTATATACTGAATTTGTGTCTGTGTTCTAGTTTTGTGATGGAGAGGTCTAAGAAGTTTATGGTATTGTTGTGTTCGTATTCGGCAGTAAAGGTTATGTTTTTATGTATTTTGTTTATGTGCGTTAGTAACTGTTCACATTGTCTTTTGTTTCCCCTGTATAGTATTAGTATGTCATCAACGTATCTGTGCCATTGTTTGTGAGTATTTTTGTTTTTTCTAAGTGTTGGAGGAAGGCTTCTGCTAGATTGCTGGATATGGGGGAGCCCATAGGTAGACCATCATTCTGTGTGTAATATTTATTGTTATAAGTAAAGTAGTTTTGTTTTGTGATAATGTTCAGAGTTTCTGTTATTTCGTTGATAAGTTCGTCTGGTGTGTTGTTCTGTTTGAGTTTGTTTTGTAGGATGGTGATTGTTTCAGAGATGGGGATGTTTGTGTACAGGTTTTTAATGTCAAAGGAGGCTAATGTGGCGTTATGGGGGATGTGTATGTCTTTTATTTTTGTTACTAGGTCAGTGTTGCTTTTTACTGCAATGTTGTTGTCTAGTTGTGTGTGTTGTCTGATAATTTTGTCTAGATATTTTGCGAGTTGTGTGCAGGGGCATTACGGTAGTTGATAATGGGGCGGATCGAAATGTCTTCTTTATGGATTTTGGGAAGCGCTTGGAGGGTAGGGGCTGATGGTCGGATTTGTTTCATGTAGGGCTTTTGTTTGTGTGTCATTATGTATTTGGTTTTGTTGACTAGTTGTTTTACTATGTTTTGGTATCTGTCGGTGGGGTTGTGTTTTAGTTCTGTGATGTTATAATTAAATTTTTTTACCTTAATCCGTCACTGTGACCGCTTGGTTTCTGTCTTCTAACGCGTTTCGGATTAAACTTAATCCATCATCAGAGTAAAAAATTCGTCAGTTATGACTTCGTTAAAACATTAAAAAGACACTAAAATACATCTATGTATATGTTGTACAAACAATGCGACGTACGCGGATTTGTACAACATATAGTGTCGCTGTGTTTGTACAACATAAACATAGATGTATTTTAGTGTCTTTTTAATGTTTTAACGAAGTCATAACTGACGAATTTTTTACTCTGATGATGGATTAAGTTTAATCCGAAACGCGTTAGAAGACAGAAACCAAGCGGTCACAGTGACGGATTAAGGTAAAAAAATTTAATTATAATAATTGTGACGCGGATACCAGTACAATGACTTTAAAATCTGTGATGTTGTTCTGTTCCATGAAGTTTTGTACTTTTTTGTGTAGGTTGTCTGTGGAGATGGTTACAGTCGTGTTGCCTTTGTCTGCTTTTACAAATGTGATGTTGTGTTTGTGTGCCTTTTCCCTCAGTTTGATGGCTGTGTGTATTTCTGAGTTGTGGTTCTTTTTGTCTAGTGTCTTATGTGCTCCTATTATATTGTTTATATTATGTCTTAGTGTGTCTTGATGTTCTGGTGCTGTGTTTTGTATATTTGTTTCAGTGTCAACTATGAGTTTTGTTAGTGTTTGGTTGTTTTGTTTGTATGTTATGTTTTAGGCCTTGAGTGTTTGTTCGTTTTTAGTGAGTGTGACGTTCATGAGGTTTACTGTACGTGGGTAGAATTTGTGTGAGGAAATTATATTTGTGTTGATTGGTGTCAGGTTTTATATTTTTCTCTCGTGTTTTGTCTGTATGTTATGTATTTGTTTTTTGTCCATTCATTTGTGTGATGTATTAGTTCAGTCATGTAATTGTGTCCGTATATGTTGGCGATCTGTAGGTGTAGCCTTTGTGCTTTGCGGTTGAGAGCGTCTTTTTTCTTATATAACTGTTTTATGGATTCTTTTATGTGTCATTTGTGCGATGTTTTGTGTTATTTGAGCGGCCTGGTTGTTGTGTTTGATTTTGATTTGTGCGTATTTTGGTGTTATTGATTTGTTGAGGCAACAAATAAAGGAATGGAGAAACAAATAAAGACTCCATACTTAGTTTGTACCATTAAAATTCACAAACTGATAGATATTATTTCATAATGTCTATTGTTATTAAAAAAATTTAAATAATAAATGTATAAACAAAGTTTTGTATATTCTGAATACAAAAATTAAATATTTGACATTTATAGCCTTTTACAAAGTGTATAGAAACTTGTTTTACATGGTGTAATGATTTGTTTTATATAGCAACTTCTCAAGTTTTAATAAAAATAGACCCACATTTCCATGATTATTTTCACACATCATAATAAAAAAACATGTTTTCATACTTTTAAGACACACAAACTCAGTAGCAACATAGTTTATTATGAGAAAATATGATTAAAAATTGTAACCTGCCATTACTTGTATGTGAAGAAAACTGGTATAACATTTGGAAACAAGAAATCTTCAATTCTCTTCCTATTTGTTTTATAATAAACTAAAGTTTCTACTGCAGGTTTAAGTCCATTGCCTATTTAATTTATTATAAATAATTATTCTTGTATTTTGTTAAATGATATTTTATTCTAGGATTTCGTTGTCCATGACGTGTCCGTTACTTAACTAAATATCACTATAATATTGACGACTCGGAACACAAAGTTTTTTATAAGTAAAAACGTAAAGTTTTACCTTACAGCCTAAACCGGCTTTCACCTATAGAAGGCTTCATCAGAGGCTGTCGTTAGTAGCGCTGCTCGTCTTGTTGTTGGCGACGAGAAAGTGTTTCGAAAGATTGAAGCTGTGTGTGTGTGTGGTGAGATGTGTTCGAATAATGCGTGCGATTTGAATTGTGTCTGTTCGTTTAGGATGTCGTTTTTATTTGTTTTTGTGTGTTTGTATATTTCTAATTGTTCTAGAGTGTCTAGTTTTCGGCCTTTTGTGTGTACGTGTAGTATGTTCATGTTATTGTCGATGTTTTTATATGTGTGGTTTGCTTCAATGAGGTGGTTTGCGAAGGTAGATTCTGTAGTGGTGTGGAGTGCTTTTGTGTGTTCAATGTATCTCTGTTTGAAGCTACGTCCTGTCTGGCCTATGTAGAATTTACTGCAATTTGAACAATTTAGTTTATATACACCGGGTAGATCGAATTTGTTTTGTGCTTTGGGCATGCGTTTTGATAGTGTGTGTTCTGTTTTGTTAGTAGTTTTGTAAGCGATTCTGTATCCTGCTTTTTTGAATTTGTGGGCAATTTTTTCTGTTTGTTTGTTGATGTATGTTAGTGTTATGAATTTGTTGTTTTCTGTCTTTGTCTGTTGTTTGTTTTGTGTTTTGTGTAGGAGTTTACTGACTATTGTTCTGTCATAACCGTTAGATTCTGCTAGATATTTTATCGTGTTTAGTTCGTCTTTGTAGTCTATTTCATCTAAGGGGATGTTGTTAAGTCTATGTATCATGGTTCTAAAAGCAGCTAGTTTGTGTTGTATTGGGTGATTGGAGGTGTTGTGTATTAGTGTGTCAGTTGTAGTTGGTTTTCTGTATATACTGAATTTGTGCCTGTGTTCTAGTTTTGTGATGGAGAGGTCTAAGAAGTTTATGGTATTGTTGTGTTCGTATTCGGCAGTGAAGGTTATGTTTTTATGTATTTTGTTTATGTGCGTTAGTAACTGTTCACATTGTCTTTTGTTTCCCCTGTATAGTATTAGAATGTCATCAACGTATCTGTGCCAATATAGTATTTTATGTGAGTGTCTGTCATTGTTTGTGAGTATTTTTGTTTTTTCTAAGTGTTGGAGGAAGACTTCTGCTAGAATGCTGGATATGGGGGAGCCCATGGGTAGGCCGTCGTTCTGTGTGTAGTATTTATTGTTATAAGTAAAGTAGTTTTGTTTTGTGATAATGTTCAGAGTTTCTGTTATTTCATTGATAAGTTCGTCTGGTGTGTTGTTCTGTTTGAGTTTGTTTTGTAGGATGGTGATTGTTTCAGAGATGGGGATGTTTGTGTACAGGTTTTTAATGTCAAAGGAGGCTAATGTGGCGTTATGGGGGATGTGTATGTCTTTTATTTTTGTTACTAGGTCAGTGTTGTTTTTTACTGCAATGTTGTTGTCTATTTGTGTGTGTTGTCTAATAATTTTGTCTAGATATTTTGCCAGTTTGTGTGCAGGGGCATTACGGTAGTTGATAATGGGGCGGATCGGAATGTCTTCTTTATGGATTTTGGGAAGCGCTTGGAGTGTAGGTGCTGATGGTCGGATTTGTTTCATGTAGGGCTTTTGTTTATGTGTCATAATGTGTTTGGCTTTGTTGACTATTTGTTTTACTGAGTTTTGGTATCTGTCGGTGGGGTCGTGTTTTAGTTCTGTGATGTTGTTCTGTTCTATGAAGTCTTGTACTTTTTTGTGTAGGTTGTCTGTGGGGGTAATTACAGTCGTGTTGCCTTTGTCAGCTTTTACAAATGTGATGTTGTGTTTGTGTGCCTTTTCCCTCAGTTTGATGGCTGTGTGTATTTCTGAGTTGTGGTTGTTGTTGTCTGGTGTCTTATGTACTCCTATTGTGTTGTTTATATTATGTCTTAATGTGTCTTGATGTTCTGGTGCTGTGTTTTGTATATTTGTTTCTGTGTCAATTATGAGCTTTGTTAGTGTTTGGTTGTTATGTTTGTAATGTATGTTATGTTTTAGGCCTTTATCAAGGAGTGTTTGTTCGTTTTTTGTGAGTGTGACGTTCGTGAGGTTTACTGTACGTGGGTAGAATTTGTGCGAGGGAATTATATCTGTTTTGATTGGTGTCAGGTTTTCTATTTTTCTGACACCAATCAAAACAGATATAATTCCCTCGCACAAATTCTACCCACGTACAGTAAACCTCACGAACGTCACACTCACAAAAAACGAACAAACACTCCTTGATAAAGGCCTAAAACATAACATACATTACAAACATAACAACCAAACACTAACAAAGCTCATAATTGACACAGAAACAAATATACAAAACACAGCACCAGAACATCAAGACACATTAAGACATAATATAAACAACACAATAGGAGTACATAAGACACCAGACAACAACAACCACAACTCAGAAATACACACAGCCATCAAACTGAGGGAAAAGGCACACAAACACAACATCACATTTGTAAAAGCTGACAAAGGCAACACGACTGTAATTACCCCCACAGACAACCTACACAAAAAAGTACAAGACTTCATAGAACAGAACAACATCACAGAACTAAAACACGACCCCACCGACAGATACCAAAACTCAGTAAAACAAATAGTCAACAAAGCCAAACACATTATGACACATAAACAAAAGCCCTACATGAAACAAATCCGACCATCAGCACCTACACTCCAAGCGCTTCCCAAAATCCATAAAGAAGACATTCCGATCCGCCCCATTATCAACTACCGTAATGCCCCTGCACACAAACTGGCAAAATATCTAGACAAAATTATTAGACAACACACACAAATAGACAACAACATTGCAGTAAAAAACAACACTGACCTAGTAACAAAAATAAAAGACATACACATCCCCCATAACGCCACATTAGCCTCCTTTGACATTAAAAACCTGTACACAAACATCCCCATCTCTGAAACAATCACCATCCTACAAAACAAACTCAAACAGAACAACACACCAGACGAACTTATCAATGAAATAACAGAAACTCTGAACATTATCACAAAACAAAACTACTTTACTTATAACAATAAATACTACACACAGAACGACGGCCTACCCATGGGCTCCCCCATATCCAGCATTCTAGCAGAAGTCTTCCTCCAACACTTAGAAAAAACAAAAATACTCACAAACAATGACAGACACTCACATAAAATACTATATTGGCACAGATACGTTGATGACATTCTAATACTATACAGGGGAAACAAAAGACAATGTGAACAGTTACTAACGCACATAAACAAAATACATAAAAACATAACCTTCACTGCCGAATACGAACACAACAATACCATAAACTTCTTAGACCTCTCCATCACAAAACTAGAACACAGGCACAAATTCAGTATATACAGAAAACCAACTACAACTGACACACTAATACACAACACCTCCAATCACCCAATACAACACAAACTAGCTGCTTTTAGAACCATGATACATAGACTTAACAACATCCCCTTAGATGAAATAGACTACAAAGACGAACTAAACACGATAAAATATCTAGCAGAATCTAACGGTTATGACAGAACAATAGTCAGTAAACTCCTACACAAAACACAAAACAAACAACAGACAAAGACAGAAAACAACAAATTCATAACACTAACATACATCAACAAACAAACAGAAAAAATTGCCCACAAATTCAAAAAAGCAGGATACAGAATCGCTTACAAAACTACTAACAAAACAGAACACACACTATCAAAACGCATGCCCAAAGCACAAAACAAATTCGATCTACCCGGTGTATATAAACTAAATTGTTCAAATTGCAGTAAATTCTACATAGGCCAGACAGGACGTAGCTTCAAACAGAGATACATTGAACACACAAAAGCACTCCACACCACTACAGAATCTACCTTCGCAAACCACCTCATTGAAGCAAACCACACATATAAAAACATCGACAATAACATGAACATACTACACGTACACACAAAAGGCCGAAAACTAGACACTCTAGAACAATTAGAAATATACAAACACACAAAAACAAATAAAAACGACATCCTAAACGAACAGACACAATTCAAATCGCACGCATTATTCGAACACATCTCACCACACACACACACAGCTTCAATCTTTCGAAACACTTTCTCGTCGCCAACAACAAGACGAGCAGCGCTACTAACGACAGCCTCTGATGAAGCCTTCTATAGGTGAAAGCCGGTTTAGGCTGTAAGGTAAAACTTTACGTTTTTACTTATAAAAAACTTTGTGTTCCGAGTCGTCAATATTATAGTGATATTTAGATATTTTATTAATACATCTGCTTCCTGCTCATGGCAATGTAACTAGAGTAGGAATGCCCCCCCCCCCCCGGCTCATATGTGCAAATAATTTTTTTAAGTGTAGGACTAAACGTCTTTATGAGCACTTTGTATCATTGAAATTTAGTCAGAGTCTAATGAGAAATTTGGCCTAACCTAACTTACTACATCTAAGAATAACTTAATAGTGTCAGTTACCTTTATTTTAACATTAACTACATCTTAATTAGTGCAATAGCAGTATTTTTGTGTCTCACATTACACTAACTCAAAGGAATTTCTCGTTACTGTTCAAACAAATGTTGAAATTGTGTATTTCTTTTCTTTCAATTAACTTTTTATGAAAACAAGCTTTACATTAATGCTTCTAGGCTTACTGGTATTCTATATTTTCAATCAAATGTTCAATATCCAATAGTTAAAATTTCATGGAATTGTGAAATTAACAATCCTATATGACTAATGTGTGGTTATCAATCTATATTTAATTTGTCTTAAATAGAAATAATTTGGTTCAATTAAATTTCTGAGTTCATTTGTTTTATTAATAATTTCAGTAATTTGTATTTTTGTTTATTGAATGATTCCTTATCAGTTTTTCATCTTTGTGCTGTCAGTTTTCATTTCAAAACATTGGATTTTATTATTCTACATTCTATTCATCTATAGCACTGTAAACACTATAGTCTTATAATTTTTGAGGTAGGTCTCCTTCTCTAGAAAGCTTTGTTTCAGAAACTGTCAAAGCAGTTCACTCTGTAACACTCTATAGACTTCAGTTAAGTTTATTTTTGAAAAGTGCTCAAGTATGTATCATTTTATTTATGTAGACCTATGTTTTGCTCGAGTATTTCTATTTGCTTGAATATTTTCTACCAGAAAATGGATGAACATGGCTGATGAGATTAGTGACCAACCAGCACAGTGATTGTAACATGTGACACTATGACTATAGAAAAGACTGCCAATATATGGTGTGTTTCTATATCCAGTTAACACTATTGTCAGTTGCTAAGAAAATAAGTTGAAATAACAAGTACATGAAACAGGCTGTAATTTTAATATATTCTTAGAGACTTAATATGAGTAATCTACTAAAGTCATTTGTTTTAAATGGTTTTTATTAGAGCTCTTGAATTTTGCTTAGATTAGTCAAAGACCCAATAAATTCTTTTTACGGTTCTCTAATTTCTTGGATTTCGTTGTCCATGACGTGTCCGTTAGTTAACTGTATTCTCCCTTTTTACAGTTCATCAATTTGCATTCTCACAGTCTTTTGAATTGTTCATAAAATTTCCATCTAGGATTATACCCACCCTGTAACACTTTATTAAGATACAGATTTATCCCTTGTAGACTCATCTTCCAATCCCTTGAAAAACTAAAAGTATCGTATGGCTCTGGAATAGGAAGTCAAAGAAAAACAGAATTCAGGTAGCAAGTTTCCATTATTTCATGAGATATATCCTAGAAGCAAACTGTAGCTTCCAGTTATTGTTCCTGAGAAACCTTATTAAAGGGTTTATCAAAACAAACAATTACAAGCTCACACTTCTCAGCATTTGATAAAAAAGTTTTGAAAAGTGTACCTAACCTAAAAATATATAGTTGAGTTATTGGAAATGAAATATGAGGGATTGGAGAATGTTTATTGATTAAAAATTGTGTATAGGTTTTAAAATAAAATAACTGCAAATAATAGTTATTTCAATCTTTGTTATTACATTGCATGCAAAAATATTGTTTAAATATCAATAATAAACACCTCTAAATCTCTTTTATATAATAATAACATTCATTTCCAGTTACTCCAACCTCTTAGGGGCAAAACTGTAAACATGCATTTTCTTTATCATTTCTTTATACGTTGAAATATTGGAACAACTGTAAACTAGTTGACATTGTACTATTTTGTGTTGTGTTCTTTATCCTAACTGTATGTTTACAATTACACCTTCTTCGTCTATGTAAAAAGTGAATGAAAACATGGAAAACAAGATACTTCTAAGTTTATTACAAATCATAAAGAAATGTTCTGTTACATAATACTACAAGTAATAGAATAAAGTTTTTATAATTTTCCAAACACAGAAACATTTACAGGGAATTCATAGACAATTTATCTATTAATTTCTGGATTGGGCAAATCTGTCAATATTTGTTCAAAGCTTATTTTCATAATTTTCTTTTAACATAACTTTGTAGAAATGTCCATCTTTGGATTGATAGCCTGTGGCATAAATTTCTCCCTCACCATTATCTACTTTCTACACAACAAACATACTTGCAGTGAGTTTTATTTCTTGGTCCTCCAGCAAAAACCATAACAAATTTTCGTGGTTGAATCTTTTGCCACTCTGGTATTTGATAGTTACTTCCATGGTAGTGTCTTTCAAAACACTTATTGCGAATTAATCTTTGTTATAATCAGAGTCATCGCAATAAATAGGATGTTGTTTAGAATTTTTATTACTGTATGATCAAAATACAATCTTCTTAGATTTGTTTTTCTGTTAACATTCTTTCTGCTAGATATTTCATCTTGCTCTTTTACTCGACATTGTCTTCAGTTCTTAAAACTTCTCTGTATCTTCCAGATTTCAAGCAAGGTATCTTTCTTTCTTTTTGTATATTGGGATCTTTAGACATCAAAGACATTTGAGTTTTTCTAATTTCTGATGTAAATATTTCTACGAATCTAGTTGATGTTTCTGGAGTTGAATTTTGTTGTGGCATTTTAATAGGCGTCTTCTCAATAATGTTACTTGATGGAGTACTTATCTGAGAAGTAGACGTGCCACATCAGTAGAGTTGCTTGCAGATGAACTGAACATTTAATATGTATAGTAGCCCTACTCTTCTCATACTCATTGCGTTCTTTTGGACTGAAAGCAGATTCTGAAACTTTCTTCTGACTTGAAAAATTTCTGTTGTTAAAACCAGCTATGACTCATTTTATGTATAGTCTCCAGACTGCTATTAGAACCAAATTTACATGTTTACCTTTAATCTGCTAAGCGATCTTCTGTTATATGTTTTTTACAACATGTTTCAGGGATAAATCCCCATCCTCAGGTAAAATGTTTATTCACCCTAATGCATAGGGGTCGTCGAAAATGTTAATGCACATAAAATGTAACACATAAAACTAGATAAAACAATTACAACACACAAGCGCGTGATACGTGACCCAGTGCACTGGTCGGTTTCCGATAGTCAACTAGCTTTTACGCATGTTTCACTTCTTATTTTCAATGCGGTCTCATAGAGCGCGTTAGACTTAAATATCAGCTGGTCATTAAGCAATTGTTCTTTATGTATTTTTGAGGCCCTGTAAATTTTAAATTCTTCTAGGGCATTCAAAAGATGACCTTTATTACAGATGTGTATAGGTTCCATGTTTTCTTTAAACCCGGTGTAATTATGGTTTTTATTTATAAGGTGAAGTGCGTAATTTGATGTGGTTTTGTTAGGGTTCTTCTTTGGTAGATGTTCTCTAAATCTATCGATGAATCTTCTGCCCGTCTGTCCGATATAGAAACTACCACATTCACTACATCTAATTTTGTATACACCTGAACAATCTTCTGTTAAGGTTGGAACTCACGGTTTAAGTATATTTTTTAATTTATTAGTGGTCCTGAATGAAACATTGATATTTAACTTTTTTAACTCATTTTTTATTATATTAGGTAGTATATTTGTGTATATTGCTGAAACATATTGAGTTTTACTTTTTGCAACATTTTTACTATTTAATTTTTTCAGGTGTTTATATATTATTTTATCAACCATTTCACTTTTATAACCATTTTTTAGGGCTATGTGTTTTATTGTGTTGACTTCGTCATTATAATCCTCAGTGTTCATAGGTATATTCACTAATCTGTGTGCAAGTGCATTAAACGCTGCCATTTTTTGTGTATACGGATGATTTGAATTAGCATGTATAACCAAATCTGTTGTGGTGGGTTTTCTGTATATTTTGAAAGTGAGAAGAGTATTTCGTTTTAGTACAGATACGTCAAGGAAATTCAAGCAGTTATTGTTTTCCATTTCCATGGTGAATTTAATATTGTGATTAATGCCGTTGATAAATTTGAAAAACATATCTATTTGTCTGTGAGTGCCATTAAATACTAAGAATGTGTCGTCCACGTAACGTGTATACAACATTATTTTATCATAAAAACGGTTATGATCAGATAATAAATATTTATTTTCATAATAGTTAAGATAAATTTCAGCTAAAAGGCCACTGAGAGGTGAGCCCATTGCTAATCCGTCTTCTTGGTTAAAAAATTTATTATCATAAGTAAAATAATTCTGTTGTAATATGATCTGTAATAGAAATAGGAGTTCATCTATTTGTATCTGATTTAGAATGCCTGTCTTAATTAAATTGTTCTTAAGAATGTGTAATGTTTCTAAAACAGGAATATTTGTATATAAATTAACTATGTCCATGGACACCAATTTATAGTTAGGTAAAATCTCTATAGTTTTAATTTTTTCTATGAACTCTAAGTATTTTTTACACTATGAACATTTCCATTTTTATACTGTTTTTGATAATATGTTGTAATTTTTTAGCCATTTTATAAGTTGGGGCAGACGTGTAGTTAATCAAGGGACGTACGGGTAAATTTTCTTTATGTAATTTTGGCAATCCTGTAAACTCGGGCGCTTTAGGTTTAATAAAGACTGTTAGATTTACATTTATGTTGTTTTGGTGCATTTCTGTTCAACAATCAGTATACTTTCAAAGTCATACAAAACTGTTTCACAGTATATTTTATATATTTTAACATGAAAACTTTGGTTATAAATATTAGCACATATGGTACCCTTATATTAGAAGCCCAGCAGCACTGCAGTTTTGAAGGGAACTTCAACAGATGATGTAATGACAATACTGATTGTCTGAAAACTAAAACCTTATTAAACCATCACCCTTTATCAAGTAACTACTGAAATCTGCTTGTTTTCAACAGCAAGCTGAAGTTCCATTATGACCTGGTGACACTACAAAAATTTCAAAGATTCACCTAGCCTTATTACACTAAACTGGGGTTGTTGATGGGCAGGATTAATGTTAAAATTACTTTGAGATGCCTGTGAAGGACCAATCATGTTGCTGATGACTTGAAAATAAAAAAATCCAACATCTTTCAAAAAGAACTAGCCTTCCAAATGTTGGCATAAAGACTCATGTTTTACGCTTTTCTTACATATTATGTTTTATGCCTATCTCTTTGAGTTTTTGAGAAACTGTGAACACATAATTTGATCCAGATAGGACACTTATGAAATAATACTAGTTGATTCAAAAAATTAAAAAACAATATCTTACGTATACATTGCACTTTTCTAGTATGCAACACTAATTCACCACATTAGCAAATAATTATACTTCTTAAAGTGCACTTAATTAATATATTTCTTTAATATTTAATGTTATTTATCATAATTATTGGCACAGTACATTTGACAGATGAAGTATTGTTACCAACCCAACAGATTACAAACTTGGTACCGTAATGTATTCCTATAAACTCATTAGATGATTCAAGGCAAATAACTTTTTATCATAAATCATTTTAACTGAGTTTTTTACAGTTCAGAGACTATGGGGAAGAGAATAGAAAGGAGAACAAAAATTAGTTTCTGTAGTTACTTAACATTTATGTCTCCCTCTTTCAATACACACCAGTCACTTGTTTGATACTCCACATTGCTGGCTAGCCTAATCACCTCTTGTATGAGTCCTCTTTGGAAGATATGTCTTCAATACTTACCTTTTGTTAGTCATGTTAATTACTATTTGTATTTGAGTAAATAAATATAAATTGTGCAACCAATTAAAAAAAGTTGAAGAAATAAAATAAAAACAATTGTAATTACAAATTTTGTTTCTTCACTTTTTCTCAGTTTTGTTTTGAGTGAGCTCAGAGTGACCATACCTGTCCGTCACATCTACGGACACTTCTGCCTCATCTTCTTCATGGTTGGATATAAATTTGCTGCTGGCATTTTTTAATGTAACTATTTCAGTTTGGAATACTTTTTTTTTAATACTTATTTTACATATTGAAAAGCTTATTACTGTAGCACTGCACCAGCAACGGTGTAGTATGGCTTACTTTATAATTATTGGTGTTTGGGTATAATTTTAATTTCAGTTATGACTTTGTATATGCAAAAAAGTTATTTATTTGTTCAGTTCAATTTTCTACTGCACCAATGCTCCGACATTGTGATAGTTGCCTTTTTTATACACAATTTGTTATGTTGGTAGATGGGAGCTTTAGAAATCATTTCTGTTTCTTAACCTTGATGGTGATACCTATAATGTACACATTAAATTTTCTATTAAGGACAGTGCCAAGTTTGAACACTGAAATAAACAGACTAAAAAAAAGTCTGGTGATTTATGATACACAGAAATTATGACTATTATTAGTCAATGACAAACAAAATTATATGAATAAACTATAACGAACAGATTGCATATGCCAAAAATAAAGGGCCAATAGGAAATGTGCACAATGGTGACTAGGTTAATGAAATAAAACGCTTATTAGATGCATATACGAGTATTTTTATTTACTTGTATTGCCCTGAGATAATTCCAAAGAACTTGTTCATGACATGGCATCCACGATCTGGATAATCTTTTCCTGACTGGACTCTTTCTTATCAGAGTAACTCGAGGAAAGCTAAAATTTGATTTAGCACTGAGATTATATATGGTTTCTGGAGTACAATCTGTAAGATGTTTAGTCAGAAAACCTATTATACTGGTTATAAAATATCCTGTGGTTACTTGTACCCATGATTGGTGCAAATGAAAGTTGTACTTGACTAATTTTTTTCATCAATTCAGTTACTAAGCAATTATCAACCTCCTAAGAATTAGTTTCTGAATAAACGTTCACTTAAAAAAATTCTTTTTGGGATAAAGTGAAATTATTCTCAAGCATTTCTTTTTACTTCATTTTTATTTAAGTACTTACCAAATACATAAATGATATAAAATTCCTTTATATTTTAAATGAGATACAAGCCATCTCATCAATCTGCACATGTTAAAGTATAGTTATATATTAAAACATCTTATTTCAAGTTACGTTCAACACTTCCACATACATTTGACAAGTGCAGATATAATGCCAGAGGAGTACTCATCGTCAACAAGTCAGTCTAGTGACCTGTCAACATATTATTCTGTATAACGTTACGTAACTTTTTGTGTGCCAGCATCTTAGCTTGTGATGTGATTAGATTGAATCTTAGATTGTGATGGACCTAAGAAGCCACAATTTGGTATATTACAGTTTGAGGGTAATCAGTATGTGAATAAACTTTATGACATAAATACAAAAAATTTTAATTTTGAAAACTATTTAAATTTTGGAAATTTAAGAACAACCTGAACTGAAACTTAAAGTTTACACTGTAAAATAATACATTATACATTTATGTAGATATATGATTATCTACTTAAAATTTCTCTCTCTCTCTCTCTCTCACACACACACACACACACACACCATATAGAAATAGTTTAGTTTCCATTTAATAAAAGTTACTTGATTATGTTAAATACTTGGTCCCCTTTTGAATGAAACCTGTTTCTTCAATTGACAGTAAGATACAATGTCATCTTCTTACCACTCGGGACTGCTTACTTGTGGCTAGCTAGTGTTTCTCCCAAAACACAATATCTGATGTTTACAATTTTTTAGATAAGGAAGGAATATGCATTATGATTAATAAGGTTAGTCATATTAAAATGCTTACAATGTACATAACTATTTATTTAAAAAATTATATACAGTAACAAAACAATAATTACATGAATTATAGACAAATTACATGAATAACTGATAGAAAAAATAATACATGAACAATAATTACATGAATTATAGATATGTTACATGAATAATTGTTAGAAAAAACTGAGAATGAAGAGAGTTACGGTGGGGTCGAAAGATATATAGGATGGAGGACTACAGAGAGATACGAGACTTTGTCAAATAGGTTTGTAAAGAAAGAATTCAAATACAGAAATGAGAAGACTTAAGGGTAAAGAACAAGTGAGTATTACTATCGCAAACATATTGCTACGACAGCACAGAACAATCTACGCGTTTATCGAATGTGCCAGAAGGATCTCGATGTAACGCATGTGGCGTACGTGCTACTATATGCATTTTGCGAGAATCTTCTCGACTGTGCTGGGCTTTGCTCGGGCGCCCGGCCTGTGTCAAGGCCATAGTAATTACGTAGTTCACGAGAGATAAGACACAGTTTGGAAGCTTCTGGTGTGTGAGCATGACTACAAATACATCGGGTAGTGGCCTTAGTTTTCAGTTCAATGTGAGATATTGGATAGTGCGGTTCGAGAGTATTAGTGCGATATATTTCCAGAGCAGTTCGAGTCATTACTGTGTATGTTCAAGTAGTTATTAGTGAAGTGTTGAGTTTTATAATCGGACGGTATAACTGTAATACAATTGAGTTTTAATATTAGTGGACATTTTATTGCATGTGAACAATTTTCATTTGATTTGTTGTAGAGACTGTGTTGTTAATTACGAACTGTTTTACTGTAACAATTAAAGGTGTGATTAGTGACTTAATTGGTGTCTTGTACTTATTTTGTTTCCACTGTACCTACGACGATCGAGTAGACCGTCGTAACAGTGGTGTCAGAAGTGGGATAGAACGGATACAGTGGAAACAGTGGACAGTTGGTACAACAAGAGGTAATTCATAATTAATCGATAAACAATGGATGCCAGTCAGATGATGGAAAATTTACAGGCACTGCTGTTGCAGACGGAAAAACGACAGGATGAAAAACGTAAGCAGGAAGCAGAAGACATCAAATCATTAATGCAGGAGCAGAAACAGATACAAGAACATAGTACTGCAAAATTCGTCCTGTTACAAGGTGAGCTGAACAAACAAGTTAACAGAATATCTGAAATAGAAAAATCTGTGCAACTATGAAAACAAGTATGTCAAGCTTAGAAGATTCAGAATATCAGAGAAATCAAAGAACGCTATTAACTGAATTAGGGTCAGTTTTTGCAAAGGCCCCATCGTTTAATGGAAGCACCCACTGGGCAACTTATCATCGCCAATTTGAAGCTGCCGCTTGCTTAAATAACTGGACGGAAGAAGAGAAAGGACTTTCACTCATTCTTGTGTTAAAAGGACCTCCCGCAGAGGTAATACACAAAGTGCCATCTGACAGTCAGAACGTCTATGCAGAATTAACTAAAGCTCTGGAATTATGGTACGGTGACCAGCATTTGTGCGAAGTGTACCGTGAACAACTTATAGCGAGGCGACAGCGTTCAGGGGAGAGCCTTCAAGAGTTTGAAGTGAATGTCAACCGACTGACGAGATTGGCTTATCCCGAAAAATCGGAGGACTTCCAGAAGTGGATTTCTCTCATTATGTTTATTGACGGTACCGTATCAGAGATCATCAGTTACAACAAGTGTTAAAAATGGCTCAGCATGATAATAAATCAGACGTTCTTGTTCATGCTCTCCGTTTTGAAGCTGCCAAGTTGGCGACCTACATTAATCAAAGTATGCCATAACGTTGTAGCCAAACGGATCCAATACCACAGTATCGTCATAGCAGACGGCATAAAGAGACGGTTCAGAAACAACAGTTTAAGAAGTCAGCAGCACCACAACGATCTTTCGAACCAAAGGACAAAAACAGAAGACCGAAGTGTTACAACTGTGGGAAACGTAGTCATCTACAGGTAGACTGTTGGGAGAAGAAAATACTGAGAGAAGGGAGTGATCGCACCAATTGGAGAAGTAAAGTCTCAGAACAGCACACAGTTTCCACGCTACATAAGATTAGTGGAAACCTGATCGTTAATGGATTTGCGGAAGGTAAATGAAGATCATTTACAGTTGACACGGGCGCTACAGTGTCCATTGTGCGCCCTGACTTAGTCAGCAACCGCCAGCCTCTAATTAGCTCTTGTATAATACAGACTGTGACTGGAAGCCCCGTCAAGGTGCTAGGAAAGGTAGACGTACGTGTACGCCTGGGTCTTCTCGAGTTTAACCACCAAATGCTCGTTGCGGACATTGTCGATGAAGTGATTCTTGGCACGGACATTATGAATGCCTACGGATTCGTTGTGGACTTGAGAGAGAATGTCCTGAAGGTTGGCCAAGAGAAGATAAAGCTTTGCATGGCTAACATGACAGGGTCTACCAACCATTCGATTAAGCGAGTGGCATTAGTCGAAGAAAAAGTCAACAAGTCTGGTCAAGAGGAACCCTCCCTGTTGCAAGCGGAAATGGAGGAAGAACTAGCAGAGGAAGTAGAAATAAGTATAATGACAAAAGAAGTGATTGGAAAGCCAACTATGGGTGTCGAGACAAAACTCTTGCTTGTTCCTGAGCTGACAGAAGCGCCCGAGGGTAAAGTGGCTGAAGATGAGATTATGCAAGAGGTTGTTGACGAGAACCAAACAAACTTGGATCTGCCAGTGGTATTTAGGTCATCAGTACATGACGCAACGGGAGTGATTCCAGTGAAACTAGTGGTTGCGCGAAAGACTCGCATTCTACGCGTTTATCGAATGTGCCAGAAGGATCTCGATGTAACGCGTGTGGCGTACGTGCTACTATACGCATTTTGCGAGAATCTTCCCGACTGTGCCGGGCTTTGCTCGGGCGCCCAGCCTGTGTCAAGGCCATAGTAATTACGTAGTTCACGAGAGATAAGACGCAGTTTGGAAGCTTCTGGTGTGTGAGCGTGACTATAAATACATCGGGTAGCGGCCTTAGTTTTCAGTTCAATGCGAGATACTGGATAGTGCGGTTCGAGAGTATTAGTGCGATATATTTCCAGATCAGTTCGAGTCATTACTGTGTATGTTCAAGTAGTTATTAGTGAAGTGTTGCGTTTTATAATTGGACGGTATAATTGTAATACGATTGAGTTTTAATATTAGTGGACATTTCATTGCATGTGAACAATTTTCATTTGATTTGTTGTAGAGACTGTGTTGTTAATTACGAACTGTTTTACTGTATTCATGTTTCGTATGGTATCCAAGTCACTTTTATATAATAATAAGTGATTACCTGTATGCGGTCCGCCGTGTGACTTCTCAAACTTAGTTACGTTACGCGTTTCAAGGCGTATGCCTCATCATCAGACGTTTAAAAACCAAAAACACACATATCACACAAAACTGCGTTTGTCAGGAAATAAAATTGCAGAAACAAGCATATTATGTGCACGTGATGTAGGGTGCGCACCCGTTCAAGTCTTGTCTGCTACTGATTGGAATTCGTTACTGATACGAATTCCAATCAGTAGCAGACAAGACTTGAACGGGTGCGCACCCTACATCACGTGCACATAATATACTTGTTTCTGCAATTTTATTTCCTGACAAACGCAGTTTTGTGTGATATGTGTGTTTTTGGTTTTTAAACGTCTGATGATGAGGCATACGCCTTGAAACGCGTAACGTAACTAAGTTTGAGAAGTCACACGGCGGACCGCATACAGGTAATCACTTATTATGTTTTACTGTAACAATTAAAGGTGTAATCAGTGACTTAATTGGTGTCTTGTAGTGTACTTATTTTGTTTCCACTGTACCTACGATGATCGAGTAGACCGTCATAACAATATCATTGTAGATACAGTAGAATCCCATTAAAATGTGCCAGCTTATTACAATATCTCTTGTAAGACATGCTTTTTGTCTGGTCCCTACACGTCTTTTTAATGTTAATAAAATGTAATTTGAGATATAAATTTAATTACAATATACAAAGTATTATTATTTTTTAAAACTAAGAATTTATATTAAGTATGAAGGCGATAGCTGATAAAATTTTCAACAAATCGCGGACCTTCTGTGACAACATGTAGCGGGTCAATTTTTGGGTATTTTTTTATTTTAACCGTATGGGGCATTTATATATTGTTACTTATTTCGTTTTCGGGCGGGCTTGTATAAAATATTGTAAAACTGTATTATTGTGCAACGTATTTGTTCTTATAACAGAACGCATTGCAACGTTATTTTCCATGCAACAGCACGATGTTGAGAAACAGTGAGACAAAAGCGATACGCAGGTGTTATTGTGTAAGCCGGCAAGCGAAGCATTTACCCCCTTCAAACTTCTCAGAAATCTGTACTTGTGTAGCGGCATACAGACGCAACTGCCCCAACATAAGTTTGAGTGACGCATCCAGCCACAAAACAGGATGCCCTGGGACGAGCAAAATCCAGCAATGTGTTTTTTTTGAGCGGCAGGAAGTCAATGGCTAAATCCGGCCTTTCCAATGACGTCAGCGGAGCCAAGTACAATATCGGCCTTGGGTCACACACACATACCAGCTTTATTCCACACATAAAATGGTTAGCTCACAGCAAATGAGCAATGAGCGACGAAACCATAGTGGCCGTGAACAACAGCTTCCCGCCAGAGAAAGGAAGATGTAACTGTTACGTTACCAGTTCCAGCCCCAGTCGACAAGCAACAGTTCCCGTTATCGGGTTGGCCTCTGTAGCCTCGTCACACATATTTAAATATTTTAAAGTTGTAGTACAGCAAAACTGTTAAGTGACCGCGGTCAATACGACTAGGGAGTCGGATCAAGTTTTTTTTTTCTTCAGAACAGTGAAACCGTGTAACCGAACAATGCGTGTGCGGGAAGACCGAGTGGCCGGCGAAGGGGGCTTCTGATTTGCATAAAATGTTAAGGGGTTTTTTAATTTAGTATAAATGTGAGTGTGGCAAAGCTGGGCGGCTTTCTGTGTATATTTGTGTTTGCATTTTATGTTTGTGTCCTAGACAAAATAAGGTAAGCCGTAGATTGTAAGTCATATTACAACAGAGTCACGTGTTGCACAACACCTGAAACATGTATTTACTAAAGGTATGTTCTTAATTTCACTAAAGTAACAGTAAAACATTAAAATGGAAATTCTCTTCTTAAACTTGTGTTATGTAAATTATTTACGCAACCTTCAAAATTGTGCTTGTATCTTGGTGTTCGTATGAGACCCTGGACCCAAAAGAGCATGTCGGGATGGTAAGTGAAAGTCATTCTAGGTATTTCTATGTGTATGGTACTCAAAATAATTGTGATAAATAAATAGCTTCACATTTGGCGCCCGAACAGGGACGAATTGCAAAAAAAAAAAAAATGAAATTCCATACCTACAAATGGGATACAAGCACAGATGAGAGGTTAAGTAAAAAAAAAAAATACGTAAAAGGTACTTATGTAAAGTTATGCAAAAGAAGTAAAGAATAGTTGTTCACATAAGAAACAGAGTAAATACCAAAAAATAATAATAATGGAAAATAGAGCAGAGAACGGAGTCGATTTGTCCGACTCGACTGTGATAAGTGAAACAGCTGAAGTTGACGAATCAGCTGTGATGAGTAGTCCTGAAATACATTCAACACCGAATGTAGGTCAAGACGATAAAAACATGAATGTGCATAACACAAATGAAAAAGATAATACAGAGGATTCAGGGATTCAAGCAACCCCGACCTCAACAAAATGTAACAAATTAGATGATGATATAATGAGTATATTAAGAACCATATCAATGGACATTCGTGTACAGAATAACAAGTTTAACGAATTAAATAGTCGCTTTGACAATAATGACATAAAATTAGACAGACAAAGTAGGGAATTAAATAATCGTTTTGATGAAATTGAGACCAAATTCAATGTAATGAATAGTCGTTTTGACAATAATGATATAAAATTGAATAAATTCGACGCTAAATTTGATGCACTCAAATTTGATATTGAGGAGGTAAAAACAAAATGCGAAAATAGTTGTAATGAGTTGAAACGAGATATTGAGAGAGTAGTAGAGTCAGTAGGAGAACAGAGTAAAAGTAAAAATAATAATGACAGTAAGAAATTAACAAGTGATGACAATAATGTTGAAAATGAGAATATAATTAAAAATGTGGTAGTAGAGAGTAAGATAAATAGTAACAATAATATTGAAAATGGTAATGTAATTGAAAAGGTGGTATCAGAAAGTGATACATTGAAAATAGATAGTGAAACAGTAAGTGAGAGTGAGAAAATGATAAGTTGTAATGAAGTAATAATTAGTGTTGTTGAATTAGAAAAAGAATGGAAAGAAAGAGTAGATGAATGTGTAGAGCAGAGGGTAAATTTTCCCCTTATTTGTGATGAACCAGAGTGTTCAAAAGTGTTATTTTTGGGCAAGAGACCCTTATTAGTGAAAGATTTGAAGTGTTTAATTTTGCTGAATAATTTTGTACCCTCTGCGTGGAATGATAAAAGTGTGATATGGTGTTATGGTGATGAAAGATGTTTTGAGAGAGAGTTGTTGATAGATAAAGAAATAGAATTATATAAACCAATGAGAGATTATAATGAGTTGAAAGAGATGTTAGTTGATATGAAACACTTACCTATTAAAATAGAGAGTGGAGATTATTTTGATAATACATGTTTAAATAATAATAATGTACTTTATGAAGAAAAAATAACTGACTCGATAACGAATATTACTGATGGAGACCTAACCAATGTACTTAATGTTGACTTGTTTAATGATTATGTGGATAAAATAAATGAGTTTAGTTTGTATGGTTACAACACACAAAACAGTCATTTGTGTAGTGATAAAATTGAAAATTGCTATGTGAAACCCCGATTAAATTTTGACGATGGAGGTTGAAATTCATAAATGAACAATTTTAAATATGTTAATATATGGTAATGACCTAGCTGATTTTGATATTGAAGTGTGATATAACTGAATAATTATTGATGAAGGATTGTAAATACATGTTTAGTAAATTTATTTGTGTGTTGTAAAACGTTAGATAAATAATGTATGTACGTAGCAGAAATTGTTGTGAGAAGGATATTAATATTTTGCAGCTGAAATAAATAACAAAAATAATTGGGAAGAAGATAATGAATGAGTTGTAGTTATTGCAATGGGTGAAAGTAATTAAAAATGTTGTTTTCAATAATTGAAATAATTAAAATAATACATTGAATCCTGTAATTAAATATAACTAAACCACTATAATAAACCTATAGTTAAATAATTATAAATAACTATGAATAATATAAAACAGTTAGTGGTAGCGGATAGGTGTTCCCCACTTGTCCCAGTGGGGTTCGTCTATTTCAGGGACGCGCCCCTGCCCACGCGAGCCTTGGTTTTCTCCATGTACCCTTATTTCCGGAGGAAGCTTTGTCCCCTACCTTTAGTCCTAGTTCTTGACCTTGTAATAATCCTTATCCCTTTTATCTTCCCGATTTCCCTAACCCTTCCCTTAGAGTAAACACATAAACAATAGTTACACAAATTGGCACACTTTTTGGAACCATTTGATTGCCCTAATTCTCAATAACACATTAGGGTAATCCTCAAAATCAAATAAACTGGCGTTATTTATGAATTGTAAACTCATCCCTTAATTAGGTAGGTAGTGGAGAAGTTTTGTGGCTGAGTAGACAAACTAAATAATAAATTTTGTATAGTTTAACCGCATTATGGTATATCGAGATGGGGTTGTAGATTAGTGGTTGTGGTCGGTTTTGTAATTTGAAAGAAATAAAATGGAGGGTAGTTCAGTATATGCACTGTAGGGATTCTGTTCGTCTGCCATCGCATCTCTGTATACTATAATACGGTACATGTAACATATAACCTATTTACAGGTAATTAAGAAAAAATAAGTATAAATATTACAATAAGTATAATATCAAGTAAATAAATAATTTGGGAAAATATTCTAAAGTAAACTTATGTAACCAAAAGGTTTAATTATTATTTTGTGGTACCTGCTATGTTAGGTTATGAGTACGGTATAATGGTATTAAGCATGTGATTGTGGAGGAATTTAAAGTGAGATCAGAACCAATGATGTCATGTTTGTAAAACTTATTGAAATATTAAGAAAAACTGAAACATTTAATCACGCAGAATCATTTTGAAACTGTAATCAAAGTCATGGAAATTGTTTTAAATAAATAAATAATTTAAAAGAGTCAATTTTATTAATGAATTAAAAATATATCTGATCCGAATTGGAATAAAAATGTAAGAGACAAATATGTTATATAAAAGATTTATAAAACTTGAAGAGTGTAGTAAGCAGATATGGCAATATATGAGGTAACCAGAGTGTTTAGACTATGAATGCTGAAACTGAGAATGTTTATAACTGTTGTTTATGAAAGCAAGTCTGGCACACAACTGTGTTTATGTAAACAGTAAACAGGTGTGTTGAAGTGGTATGTTGTGACTAATGCCTACCGACATACTTGGTGACCATAACAAGAAATGTTGTAGTCTGCTGAATCAGTATCTTGAGCAAAACCCTATTGTGACATAAAAGAATTGAAATTAAATTTTCACAGACAAAATAATAATGAGGTAATTATTGTAACTTACAGTTTGAGAAATTAAACACCATTCAATTAATTGGGTAATCAAATTAATAGAAACAATGATTTTAACAATGAACTTAAATTGTTTGAATTTTAATTTTTTGTTGAAAAAAAAAAAAAAAAAAAGGATGTATACAATTTCAAATTTCAATAAATCCTAGAATTAAGTGACCAAAAACAATTGTCAAGAGTTAGTATCAGTGATTATGGGAACATTTTGAAAAGAGGTGTAACAAAATAAAAACTTGTCAATACAAGATGTGGGGATAATTTTGGGGGGTAGACTGGTGCTCAATGAAGTGATAGAACAATGGAGTGTTGAACTGTATTTGTAGAAAGTTTAATTTTCAATTGTTAAGTAATTAATTAGCTATTAAGTGGCTATTGTGGGGGTTGCCTGTGCTCTCGCAAGTAGCGAAATGGGTTGGGGGTAACTGAGAGTGTTACCTCCATCGGAGGCCAAAATGGCAATAAATGTGCGGCACACCTTATCCGTGTAAATTAAAGTTTACACACCTTACTAAATGACAGTGTCGCACATAGTAGTGATGTGTAACAGGCAATTAAATTAAAGTTAGATTTCCTCGACTTTTCGGGCGGTTACTGCCTTACCAGCACTAACCGTGGTTTTGGCTAGCGGCCAGCTATGGCCATACCAAGTCCCTTGACCATAGCTGACTTGAAATTGGTATATATTTGAAATTCAATGGGGGGACAATTAGAGGAAATTTGCCGGAACTATGGAACAGCGGCTGCCACTCTGCCTGCCTTGGGGTAGCAGCAAGACCGGTGGTAGAACCGTTTTAAGGGTGTATGATTATAGAACATAAACATGATGATGTTCACTACTTTAAAACTTAATAGCGGAAGCAGAGACACGGAGAGGTAAAAACCCTGCTCCAAAATATACAGTCTCTGTGGAAGCGAAAAGGCGCCACAGTCTTACATAATTTGAAATAGTGTGTGTGGTTGGGAGGTGACGCAAAGGAGTCACGAATGTAAATTTTATAGCATAACATTTTTTTATTCAAAGTTTGATCAAATAAAACTGCTTGTGCTCTGTTCAGGTAACTAGCTGCTTAGATATTTAAAAATAAGGTGTTTATTATATGCTATAATTTTAATTGTAGTATTTTATTGTTGTCTGTTAGATAAGCATTGATAAGAATATGTATTTTCAGTATGTGTGTATTTAGCTAATAATTAGATCGTCTGGCAGGTTAACATAAATGACCAGAATCAGAAAAAGGGGAAACAAGGAGGGTAGAAGTGAGCATTGATAAATATATATTTCATATAATTCATTCAATTGTGAGATGTATTTTTATTGTGTTAGTAGGATCAGCTGATCAGCAATACCATGTCACTGGTATATTGGTTTGTAAATGTTACAAATAATTAATGTCCAAAGTAATGTTTTAATGTATCACAGATGTTCTAAAGTAATGAGGAAGATAATTTGATAAAATGAGAAATAAAATAACAATTTATGCCAGCTAATAAGAGATAATTTTTGGGTGATGCATAATTTTATGGGACACATATATCTGTCCAAGTTGAAATCAAAGTTGAAGTTGAAATAGTGGAGATGAATATGATATAACTTTGTTTCTGAGTTAATGTAATATAACAGAATTTTGTGAAATATTGATGTTGACACAGTAGTTGTGGAGAATTTATGTAGAGTTCTGAATGATATATTTATGTTTATAATTAAGGAGATTATTTTGTTGTATTTGTAGTGAGGTAATGAGATTGAGATTTTTGGGGATGGCAATTTTGTATTAGAGGGTAGTGTAATGTAGGAGTCCGCAACAAGAGTTGGGACGGGATAGGAATAGATTTTAGTGAGGAGGGGCCGCCTTAGGTAGAATCCAGGGGCCAAATAAGGGAATTGAGTTTTTGGGTAGGGGAAACACGTATCCTATGTACAAAGGGTTAGAGAGTATTTTTTATATATGTAGAGAAGGTAGCGATTTGTGTTAAATGATAAGTGGGGCTGAGAGTGTCCTGATTAGTAGATATTTTGGTAGAGATGGGTGTCATGGGAGTTGAAGTTGATTAATATTAGAGCCATAGGGAGAGGTAAAGATTATATATGTATACAGATCTAGTAATACAGTAAATGAGAATGAATAATTTACATCACCCACAGTAGATTAACGTAAGATTGTTGAATAAAGAGAGAGAGTTATGATAAAGAATATAAACTTTTTATTTTAAACCAGTGACAGAATTTTGATAAAATTTGAAAATAATGTAAAATTAAGAATTGTTTAGTTTAAATAATTTAAATGCCAATTTGATTATCATTAATATTAATATTTTGTAATTTTAAATATTTTATGTTACTATGTTTTGTATTTCAAGTTAGGATATTATAGATGTTCAATGTGTTTTCAGAAATCATACATAACATATGTAGGTCAAGGGGTTTTGGACTTGACCTACTTTCGATCAGCTGATGAGATCATACACCTACTAAGCTTGTATAGTAGGGAATTAATTTTATTTGTTTATTTAATCACTTTAAACCAGTTTTGAATAATTTCTAAATATAAATGAAACCTTTGAACAAATTTAAATTTTTTTTTTAATTTTAAAATTTTTGGGGAATTTGATTTTTTTTGAAAAAAAAAAAAAAAATTTTTTGATTTTTCGCCTGCCAGCGAACGCATATTTTAGGTAGGGATTGTTTTATTATGTGTGCATTTACCACGTTTTGTTGTTTTGGTAATTGTTTAGTTTACTGATTTCTTGTATTGAACTGTATTGTTAGACTAAGACATGTTAGGTTAAGGATTTGTCCAAGTAGAGAAAACTCTTAATTCAAGTCATTTTAAAGGAAACAAAAAATAATGAAGAGAATTTTTTTTGAGCATATTATTTTTTTGAATTTTGAATTTTTTAAATTTTTAATAAATTTTAAAAGAAATCTTTTATTTTTAATGTGTTATGGTAACATGTAATGTTAGTGTGTGTGAGCCCAGTATTTGCTAAGGGCAGCCCAGCTTGCAAAAAAGGGGAACCACATCGGCGGAGGAGCTGGAATAATTTAGCCAGGGCTTGAGGATTTTGCGGGGGTAGCATGTTAGAAGGTGACGTGCTCTGTGGTGCGAGTCTGTTCGATTTCTCGGTGTTGGGATCTCTTACGGAGAAGTCCAGTGATCTCGTTCAGATGAGTCCATAACCGCTGAGCCAGGGGAGGTCGTGTACCCATGAGATTAAGAACCAGGGGGTTGTTGGCACCAGTTCCTCACCGGTCCTCTTCGGGGTTTGTCGATGAGATTTCTTCTGTTATGAACAGCAGAATTCTCATCGAGGGGGTATTGTAGCGGGTCAATTTTTGGGTATTTTTTTATTTTAACCGTATGGGGCATTTATATATTGTTACTTATTTCGTTTTCGGGCGGGCTTGTATAAAATATTGTAAAACTGTATTATTGTGCAACGTATTTGTTCGTATAACAGAACGCATTGCAATGTTATTTTCCATGCAACAGCACGATGTTGAGAAACAGTGAGATAAAAGCGATACGCAGGTGTTATTGTGTAAGCCGGCAAGCGAAGCATTTACCCCCTTCAAACTTCTCAGAAATCTGTACTTGTGTAGCGGCATACAGACGCAACTGCCCCAACATAAGTTTGAGTGACGCATCCAGCCACAAAACAGGATGCCCTGGGACGAGCAAAATCCAGCAATGTGTTTTTTTTGAGCGGCAGGAAGTCATGGCTAAATCCGGCCTTTCCAATGACGTCAGCGGAGCCAAGTACAATATCGGCCTTGGGTCACACACACATACCAGCTTTATTCCACACATAAAATGGTTAGCTCACAGCAAATGAGCAATGAGCGACGAAACCATAGTGCCCGTGAACAACAGCTTCCCGCCAGAGAAAGGAAGATGTAACTGTTACGTTACCAGTTCCAGCCCCAGTCGACAAGCAACAGTTCCCGTTATCGGGTTGGCCTCTGTAGCCTCGTCACACATATTTAAATATTTTAAAGTTGTAGTACAGCAAAACTGTTAAGTGACCGCGGTCAATACGACTAGGGAGTCGGATCAAGTTTTTTTTTTCTTCAGAACAGTGAAACCGTGTAACCGAACAATGCGTGTGCGGGAAGACCGAGTGGCCGGCGAAGGGGGCTTCTGATTTGCATAAAATGTTAAGGGGTTTTTTAATTTAGTATAAATGTGAGTGTGGCAAAGCTGGGCGGCTTTCTGTGTATATTTGTGTTTGCATTTTATGTTTGTGTCCTAGACAAAATAAGGTAAGCCGTAGATTGTAAGTCATATTACAACAGAGTCACGTGTTGCACAACACCTGAAACATGTATTTACTAAAGGTATGTTCTTAATTTCACTAAAGTAACAGTAAAACATTAAAATGGAAATTCTCTTCTTAAACTTGTGTTATGTAAATTATTTACGCAACCTTCAAAATTGTGCTTGTATCTTGGTGTTCGTATGAGACCCTGGACCCAAAAGAGCATGTCGGGATGGTAAGTGAAAGTCATTCTAGGTATTTCTATGTGTATGGTACTCAAAATAATTGTGATAAATAAATAGCTTCACATTTGGCGCCCGAACAGGGACGAATTGCAAAAAAAAAAAAATGAAATTCCATACCTACAAATGGGATACAAGCACAGATGAGAGGTTAAGTAAAAAAAAAAAATACGTAAAAGGTACTTATGTAAAGTTATGCAAAAGAAGTAAAGAATAGTTGTTCACATAAGAAACAGAGTAAATACCAAAAAATAATAATAATGGAAAATAGAGCAGAGAACGGAGTCGATTTGTCCGACTCGACTGTGATAAGTGAAACAGCTGAAGTTGACGAATCAGCTGTGATGAGTAGTCCTGAAATACATTCAACACCGAATGTAGGTCAAGACGATAAAAACATGAATGTGCATAACACAAATGAAAAAGATAATACAGAGGATTCAGGGATTCAAGCAACCCCGACCTCAACAAAATGTAACAAATTAGATGATGATATAATGAGTATATTAAGAACCATATCAATGGACATTCCTGTACAGAATAACAAGTTTAACGAATTAAATAGTCGCTTTGACAATAATGACATAAAATTAGACAGACAAAGTAGGGAATTAAATAATCGTTTTGATGAAATTGAGACTAAATTCAATGTAATGAATAGTCGTTTTGACAATAATGATATAAAATTGAATAAATTCGACGCTAAATTTGATGCACTCAAATTTGATATTGAGGAGGTAAAAACAAAATGCGAAAATAGTTGTAATGAGTTGAAACGAGATATTGAGAGAGTAGTAGAGTCAGTAGGAGAACAGAGTAAAAGTAAAAATAATAATGACAGTAAGAAATTAACAAGTGATGACAATAATGTTGAAAATGAGAATATAATTAAAAATGTGGTAGTAGAGAGTAAGATAAATAGTAACAATAATATTGAAAATGGTAATGTAATTGAAAAGGTGGTATCAGAAAGTGATACGTTGAAAATAGATAGTGAAACAGTAAGTGAGAGTGAGAAAATGATAAGTTGTAATGAAGTAATAATTAGTGTTGTTGAATTAGAAAAAGAATGGAAAGAAAGAGTAGATGAATGTGTAGAGCAGAGGGTAAATTTTCCCCTTATTTGTGATGAACCAGAGTGTTCAAAAGTGTTATTTTTGGGCAAGAGACCCTTATTAGTGAAAGATTTGAAGTGTTTAATTTTGCTGAATAATTTTGTACCCTCTGCGTGGAATGATAAAAGTGTGATATGGTGTTATGGTGATGAAAGATGTTTTGAGAGAGAGTTGTTGATAGATAAAGAAATAGAATTATATAAACCAATGAGAGATTATAATGAGTTGAAAGAGATGTTAGTTGATATGAAACACTTACCTATTAAAATAGAGAGTGGAGATTATTTTGATAATACATGTTTAAATAATAATAATGTACTTTATGAAGAAAAAATAACTGACTCGATAACGAATATTACTGATGGAGACCTAACCAATGTACTTAATGTTGACTTGTTTAATGATTATGTGGATAAAATAAATGAGTTTAGTTTGTATGGTTACAACACACAAAACAGTCATTTGTGTAGTGATAAAATTGAAAATTGCTATGTGAAACCCCGATTAAATTTTGACGATGGAGGTTGAAATTCATAAATGAACAATTTTAAATATGTTAATATATGGTAATGACCTAGCTGATTTTGATATTGAAGTGTGATATAACTGAATAATTATTGATGAAGGATTGTAAATACATGTTTAGTAAATTTATTTGTGTGTTGTAAAACGTTAGATAAATAATGTATGTACGTAGCAGAAATTGTTGTGAGAAGGATATTAATATTTTGCAGCTGAAATAAATAACAAAAATAATTGGGAAGAAGATAATGAATGAGTTGTAGTTATTGCAATGGGTGAAAGTAATTAAAAATGTTGTTTTCAATAATTGAAATAATTAAAATAATACATTGAATCCTGTAATTAAATATAACTAAACCACTATAATAAACCTATAGTTAAATAATTATAAATAACTATGAATAATATAAAACAGTTAGTGGTAGCGGATAGGTGTTCCCCACTTGTCCCAGTGGGGTTCGTCTATTTCAGGGACGCGCCCCTGCCCACGCGAGCCTTGGTTTTCTCCATGTACCCTTATTTCCGGAGGAAGCTTTGTCCCCTACCTTTAGTCCTAGTTCTTGACCTTGTAATAATCCTTATCCCTTTTATCTTCCCGATTTCCCTAACCCTTCCCTTAGAGTAAACACATAAACAATAGTTACACAAATTGGCAAACTTTTTGGAACCATTTGATTGCCCTAATTCTCAATAACACATTAGGGTAATCCTCAAAATCAAATAAACTGGCGTTATTTATGAATTGTAAACTCATCCCTTAATTAGGTAGGTAGTGGAGAAGTTTTGTGGCTGAGTAGACAAACTAAATAATAAATTTTGTATAGTTTAACCGCATTATGGTATATCGAGATGGGGTTGTAGATTAGTGGTTGTGGTCGGTTTTGTAATTTGAAAGAAATAAAATGGAGGGTAGTTCAGTATATGCACTGTAGGGGTTCTGTTCGTCTGCCATCGCATCTCTGTATACTATAATACGGTACATGTACCATATAACCTATTTACAGGTAATTAAGAAAAAATAAGTATAAATATTACAATAAGTATAATATCAAGTAAATAAATAATTTGGGAAAATATTCTAAAGTAAACTTATGTAACCAAAAGGTTTAATTATTATTTTGTGGTACCTGCTATGTTAGGTTATGAGTACGGTATAATGGTATTAAGCATGTGATTGTGGAGGAATTTAAAGTGAGATCAGAACCAATGATGTCATGTTTGTAAAACTTATTGAAATATTAAGAAAAACTGAAACATTTAATCACGCAGAATCATTTTGAAACTGTAATCAAAGTCATGGAAATTGTTTTAAATAAATAAATAATTTAAAAGGGTCAATTTTATTAATGAATTAAAAATATATCTGATCCGAATTGGAATAAAAATGTAAGAGACAAATATGTTATATAAAAGATTTATAAAACTTGAAGAGTGTAGTAAGCAGATATGGCAATATATGAGGTAACCAGAGTGTTTAGACTATGAATGCTGAAACTGAGAATGTTTATAACTGTTGTTTATGAAAGCAAGTCTGGCACACAACTGTGTTTATGTAAACAGTAAACAGGTGTGTTGAAGTGGTATGTTGTGACTAATGCCTACCGACATACTTGGTGACCATAACAAGAAATGTTGTAGTCTGCTGAATCAGTATCTTGAGCAAAACCCTATTGTGACATAAAAGAATTGAAATTAAATTTTCACAGACAAAATAATAATGAGGTAATTATTGTAACTTACAGTTTGAGAAATTAAACACCATTCAATTAATTGGGTAATCAAATTAATAGAAACAATGATTTTAACAATGAACTTAAATTGTTTGAATTTTAATTTTTTGTTGAAAAAAAAAAAAAAAAAAGGATGTATACAATTTCAAATTTCAATAAATCCTAGAATTAAGTGACCAAAAACAATTGTCAAGAGTTAGTATCAGTGATTATGGGAACATTTTGAAAAGAGGTGTAACAAAATAAAAACTTGTCAATACAAGATGTGGGGATAATTTTGGGGGGTAGACTGGTGCTCAATGAAGTGATAGAACAATGGAGTGTTGAACTGTATTTGTAGAAAGTTTAATTTTCAATTGTTAAGTAATTAATTAGCTATTAAGTGGCTATTGTGGGGGTTGCCTGTGCTCTCGCAAGTAGCGAAATGGGTTGGGGGTAACCGAGAGTGTTACCTCCATCGGAGGCCAAAATGGCAATAAATGTGCGGCACACCTTATCCGTGTAAATTAAAGTTTACACACCTTACTAAATGACAGTGTCGCACATAGTAGTGATGTGTAACAGGCAATTAAATTAAAGTTAGATTTCCTCGACTTTTCGGGCGGTTACTGCCTTACCAGCACTAACCGTGGTTTTGGCTAGCGGCCAGCTATGGCCATACCAAGTCCCTTGACCATAGCTGACTTGAAATTGGTATATATTTGAAATTCAATGGGGGGACAATTAGAGGAAATTTGCCGGAACTATGGAACAGCGGCTGCCACTCTGCCCGCCTTGGGGTAGCAGCAAGACCGGTGGTAGAACCGTTTTAAGGGTGTATGATTATAGAACATAAACATGATGATGTTCACTACTTTAAAACTTAATAGCGGAAGCAGAGACACGGAGAGGTAAAAACCCTGCTCCAAAATATACAGTCTCTGTGGAAGCGAAAAGGCGCCACAGTCTTACATAATTTGAAATAGTGTGTGTGGTTGGGAGGTGACGCAAAGGAGTCACGAATGTAAATTTTATAACATAACATTTTTTTATTCAAAGTTTGATCAAATAAAACTGCTTGTGCTCTGTTCAGGTAACTAGCTGCTTAGATATTTAAAAATAAGGTGTTTATTATATGCTATAATTTTAATTGTAGTATTTTATTGTTGTCTGTTAGATAAGCATTGATAAGAATATGTATTTTCAGTATGTGTGTATTTAGCTAATAATTAGATCGTCTGGCAGGTTAACATAAATGACCAGAATCAGAAAAAGGGGAAACAAGGAGGGTAGAAGTGAGCATTGATAAATATATATTTCATATAATTCATTCAATTGTGAGATGTATTTTTATTGTGTTAGTAGGATCAGCTGATCAGCAATACCATGTCACTGGTATATTGGT
The DNA here is from genome assembly GCA_034769895.1 of Magicicada septendecula. Taxonomy (NCBI): domain Eukaryota; kingdom Metazoa; phylum Arthropoda; class Insecta; order Hemiptera; family Cicadidae; genus Magicicada; species Magicicada septendecula. The sequence continues at coordinate 125,257,973 of CM068372.1, forward strand.
TTGTAAATGTTACAAATAATTAATGTCCAAAGTAATGTTTTAATGTATCACAGATGTTCTAAAGTAATGAGGAAGATAATTTGATAAAATGAGAAATAAAATAACAATTTATGCCAGCTAATAAGAGATAATTTTTGGGTGATGCATAATTTTATGGGACACATATATCTGTCCAAGTTGAAATCAAAGTTGAAGTTGAAATAGTGGAGATGAATATGATATAACTTTGTTTCTGAGTTAATGTAATATAACAGAATTTTGTGAAATATTGATGTTGACACAGTAGTTGTGGAGAATTTATGTAGAGTTCTGAATGATATATTTATGTTTATAATTAAGGAGATTATTTTGTTGTATTTGTAGTGAGGTAATGAGATTGAGATTTTTGGGGATGGCAATTTTGTATTAGAGGGTAGTGTAATGTAGGAGTCCGCAACAAGAGTTGGGACGGGATAGGAATAGATTTTAGTGAGGAGGGGCCGCCTTAGGTAGAATCCAGGGGCCAAATAAGGGAATTGAGTTTTTGGGTAGGGGAAACACGTATCCTATGTACAAAGGGTTAGAGAGTATTTTTTATATATGTAGAGAAGGTAGCGATTTGTGTTAAATGATAAGTGGGGCTGAGAGTGTCCTGATTAGTAGATATTTTGGTAGAGATGGGTGTCATGGGAGTTGAAGTTGATTAATATTAGAGCCATAGGGAGAGGTAAAGATTATATATGTATACAGATCTAGTAATACAGTAAATGAGAATGAATAATTTACATCACCCACAGTAGATTAACGTAAGATTGTTGAATAAAGAGAGAGAGTTATGATAAAGAATATAAACTTTTTATTTTAAACCAGTGACAGAATTTTGATAAAATTTGAAAATAATGTAAAATTAAGAATTGTTTAGTTTAAATAATTTAAATGCCAATTTGATTATCATTAATATTAATATTTTGTAATTTTAAATATTTTATGTTACTATGTTTTGTATTTCAAGTTAGGATATTATAGATGTTCAATGTGTTTTCAGAAATCATACATAACATATGTAGGTCAAGGGGTTTTGGACTTGACCTACTTTCGATCAGCTGATGAGATCATACACCTACTAAGCTTGAATAGTAGGGAATTAATTTTATTTGTTTATTTAATCACTTTAAACCAGTTTTGAATAATTTCTAAATATAAATGAAACCTTTGAACAAATTTAAATTTTTTTTTTAATTTTAAAATTTTTGGGGAATTTGATTTTTTTTGAAAAAAAAAAAAAAATTTTTTTGATTTTTCGCCTGCCAGCGAACGCATATTTTAGGTAGGGATTGTTTTATTATGTGTGCATTTACCATGTTTTGTTGTTTTGGTAATTGTTTAGTTTACTGATTTCTTGTATTGAACTGTATTGTTAGACTAAGACATGTTAGGTTAAGGATTTGTCCAAGTAGAGAAAACTCTTAATTCAAGTCATTTTAAAGGAAACAAAAAATAATGAAGAGAATTTTTTTTGAGCATATTATTTTTTTGAATTTTGAATTTTTTAAATTTTTAATAAATTTTAAAAGAAATCTTTTATTTTTAATGTGTTATGGTAACATGTAATGTTAGTGTGTGTGAGCCCAGTATTTGCTAAGGGCAGCCCAGCTTGCAAAAAAGGGGAACCACATCGGCGGAGGAGCTGGAATAATTTAGCCAGGGCTTGAGGATTTTGCGGGGGTAGCATGTTAGAAGGTGACGTGCTCTGTGGTGCGAGTCTGTTCGATTTCTCGGTGTTGGGATCTCTTACGGAGAAGTCCAGTGATCTCGTTCAGATGAGTCCATAACCGCTGAGCCAGGGGAGGTCGTGTACCCATGAGATTAAGAACCAGGGGGTTGTTGGCACCAGTTCCTCACCGGTCCTCTTCGGGGTTTGTCGATGAGATTTCTTCTGTTATGAACAGCAGAATTCTCATCGAGGGGGTATTGTAGCGGGTCAATTTTTGGGTATTTTTTTATTTTAACCGTATGGGGCATTTATATATTGTTACTTATTTCGTTTTCGGGCGGGCTTGTATAAAATATTGTAAAACTGTATTATTGTGCAACGTATTTGTTCGTATAACAGAACGCATTGCAATGTTATTTTCCATGCAACAGCACGATGTTGAGAAACAGTGAGATAAAAGCGATACGCAGGTGTTATTGTGTAAGCCGGCAAGCGAAGCATTTACCCCCTTCAAACTTCTCAGAAATCTGTACTTGTGTAGCGGCATACAGACGCAACTGCCCCAACATAAGTTTGAGTGACGCATCCAGCCACAAAACAGGATGCCCTGGGACGAGCAAAATCCAGCAATGTGTTTTTTTTGAGCGGCAGGAAGTCATGGCTAAATCCGGCCTTTCCAATGACGTCAGCGGAGCCAAGTACAATATCGGCCTTGGGTCACACACACATACCAGCTTTATTCCACACATAAAATGGTTAGCTCACAGCAAATGAGCAATGAGCGACGAAACCATAGTGGCCGTGAACAACAGCTTCCCACCAGAGAAAGGAAGATGTAACTGTTACGTTACCAGTTCCAGCCCCAGTCGACAAGCAACAGTTCCCGTTATCGGGTTGGCCTCTGTAGGCTCGTCACACATATTTAAATATTTTAAAGTTGTAGTACAGCAAAACTGTTAAGTGACCGCGGTCAATACGACTAGGGAGTCGGATCAAGTTTTTTTTTCTTCAGAACAGTGAAACCGTGTAACCGAACAATGCGTGTGCGGGAAGACCGAGTGGCCGGCGAAGGGGGCTTCTGATTTGCATAAAATGTTAAGGGGTTTTTTAATTTAGTATAAATGTGAGTGTGGCAAAGCTGGGCGGCTTTCTGTGTATATTTGTGTTTGCATTTTATGTTTGTGTCCTAGAAAAAATAAGGTAAGCCGTAGATTGTAAGTCATATTACAACAGAGTCACGTGTTGCACAACACCTGAAACATGTATTTACTAAAGGTATGTTCTTAATTTCACTAAAGTAACAGTAAAACATTAAAATGGAAATTCTCTTCTTAAACTTGTGTTATGTAAATTATTTACGCAACCTTCAAAATTGTGCTTGTATCTTGGTGTTCGTATGAGACCCTGGACCCAAAAGAGCATGTCGGGATGGTAAGTGAAAGTCATTCTAGGTATTTCTATGTGTATGGTACTCAAAATAATTGTGATAAATAAATAGCTTCACAAACAAAAAGTTATTTTACATCACATTTTCTTACCAGTTATAACACTGTATATATACATTCTATATTCATCTGAATTAAAATTCTCATCTGTTGCCTGGCCCAATAAAATTTTTTCTGCATACCAACAAACAAACACACCGCAGCTTGAACTATCATTCTGGAAAACATGTTTAGGACAGTTCACTTGCCAGTCCTCAAGTGTTCACCCCCAAGATCTTAACTAACACTTGTCTCCAATCACAGATTGATTTTTCATATACAGGTTTTACAGATTCTGACACCGGGTCATAAAATGACAACTGTTTTTTAAGAACATCAGCTACTAAAAGGACCCAATGATTACTGTCTGGATTTAGGGGTATAATTAATTTTGAATACCCATGCAACTCCATGTGGCACACAGACTCACGTGCACAATCTAATGGAAATGTTAGAATCAATTAGGATTATCTACTGGACTACCTACTGGAAAGATAGGAAATTTGTTTCATATCTTATTTTAAAAAACATTTATTACATTATCATAGAGTCAACCAGTATGAAAATGTGGATCTCCTGAGGTCAGCGTATTCAGTTCGTTATTATTTATGTATGTATCCAAATATTTCAAATGAAGAGCACTGATGCTGTATCCGCAAACATTGTAAAGGGTACGGTGTACATCTTGTTCACTGGCAATAGGGCCAATGAAACTTTTGCCACGTAGTAGCAAAGACTCTTTTATACAATTATACCGAGCAAAGTCTGTATTTTTAGTCTCTGTTTTTATAGGCTTCTTTTCTTTGGCAGTTTGATAAAATCTCTTTTGAGGAGAAATTTTGATGTTTGGTGGAACAAAATCATGTGCCATTGAAGGAGGTTTACCATGTACACAGTTTTGATCGTTATTCAACATTTCACATTTTTGAACTAATACTTGTAAAGTGTTTTGCACATATGGCAGTAAAGATTGAGAATTTTTATTACATATGTTTTTCAATTTATCTGCCAATTGACACACGGACTAAATTAATATGTCTGTATTTGCTTTTGCATTATCTAGGTTAACTGACTTACTATTTGTAGTTACCAACGTTTCATCTATAGCTAAATCTGTACAATCACAACTTATACACGATGGTAAAGTTAGCTTATGGACAAGATAAGAATGAAGCTTGAGTATATGTTTACACAATGAATTACTGTCAGCACATGAGCATGTATACATGTGTGAACACAAGCTGAAACATGTATATTCATTACATTTTATAAAACATAATTCTGGCATATAACTTTTCTAGCTAAACAATGGACTTTATAAAGGACTGTTGAGTCTGATTGACTCCTGACTTGCCAAACACTACACTTTCCAGTTTCAATTATATCAGAATCTGTTATTCGTATGCCTATTTTATGCCTTTTGTTAACTGCATTGGTATATCCTAATGGGGGCATCTGGGTCAATCTTTTATATTTTAACGCTAAGTGTATAGTTTTATTAACTCTGAAAATGATGTTAATCAAGTCATCTAATCACCTATTTACATTTCTTTGGAGGTATTGAGTTTTAATTTTATTATGAAATGATTCTAAAAACTTGTTTATGTCGGTATATCCATGTGAAAAATTTCTGAAACACATTGCCCACTTCTCTTTTTTACACACATAAATTTCTTTAAAATAATCTAAAAAGCAACTCTCGGACTCGGAGTATTTATTAAAAAAGGCATCTAACATTTCATTAAAATTATTCATATTTTTTTCATGAGTTAAAATTAATAAAGAATCTAAAATTTCTGATGCCAGAGACTTGGATTTCACTTTCGTTTTAAGATTTTTCAACCAATTCCGTTTCACATGCCATAAACAAAGATGTCTCACATTTTTCTCAAATGCAGTTTCAACACATTGGCAATGGCTTCATCACCATCCGTCATGACACAGTTTACTTCCATATTTGGAAATTTGTCAACAACAATTTTTAAGACACATTCCAGAGTCATTTCATCTAAATAATTTATTATAAAATGAGCAACAAGGAACCCAACACCATATTCATCAGGAACAAGTAAATTTAATAAGTAAAATTTATACTGGTTGGTATTATAAGTTGCGTTTATACACAGTATTCTACCGCAACCCACAACCATTTCTGCTGCTTGATACTTTGTTTGAATGCCTACAACAAAAAGTTCAGAACTGTGTGGTAAATTATTTAAACTGGAGGGCCCAATTATGGTATCCATTCCTTGAGGTTTATATGCTTAAACTGGGTTGTAACTTTCATTTTTTAATAAGTTAATTAAGATATTTACAGATTCTGCATCATTTTTATTAAGTCGTTTTTTCATCTCCAGTTGATACCTCATTTTAATTATCTGAGATGTTGTTATATAATGTTCTTTTACTGCAGATGTGTTATTATCGTCACCAATGGAAGGCTGTAAATGTTCCTGAATAACATGTGTTGGCACACCTTGCTCTAAAAAGTGATTTACAGAAGACTTTGTGGTGTTATCCCATCGATAGAATTTCACAAATTTAAAATTAATCTCATGGTTATGAGCATTAATGTATGTCACATGGATTCCTGTATCATCTTCTTTGACGTACATTCTGGCCAGACAGTTTGTATTCGGCATACTGCCAAATGTCCTTTTTCTATTAGTTTTATTTATTTTTGTTTTGGGTCTACAAAAATTATTAAATTTGCAAATATAATAGTAAAATTTAGAGCCACTCACTGCATGGGCTGAACCCGTTTTTTTTACCATTGCAATGTGGTTGTCTTTACAAACACCTCCCTTCCATGTGAGAAATGCTGCCACGTCCTTAAAAACAAATTCCTCCTTTGGAATAATTTGGCCATGCTCTTTCTTCAAATGTTCTATGACGTGGAAATGTGTTCTAAATTTCAATGTACAATCTGAATGGGAACACGATAGGGATAAACCAGACGAATCACAATGTTTTTTATGTTTCGAGAAGCTGAATCTATTACTGTATTGAACATTGCAATCAGAACATACCCTTGGGTATGTTATTTTAAGACACGAGACAGCTGTTTGTTTTGCACATGACGATATTAAATTATCTACTTTACGAGAATCATCATATTCAAGGGAACTGTTTAACGAAGATACACTTTCCTCAGCAGACCCACCATTTGTAAACAAATATGTGAGGTGTGATTTATGGTTTAGATTGTGTGATGGTGTTACATATGAAAAAGATTTATGTATCTGTGATGTGTGTGAAACTGAAGGTGATGTTACTGCTTTTGTAAATGATGGCCTTGTAATCATACTGTGTGATGTGTACGTATGTATATCTGCTCTATTTGATGCCCCTGTGACTCTGGTATGTGATGTGGAAGGGTATGCGTGTGCCCTATTTGATGTCCCTGGCTGTGTGGCGTGTATACGTGATGTGGAAGCATGTGCGTGTGCCCTATTTGATGTCCCTGGCTGTGTGGCGTGTATACGTGATGTGGAAGCATGTGCGTGTGCCCTATTTGATGTCCCTGGCTGTGTTCTGTGTATACGTGATGTGGAAGGGTATGCGTGTGCCCTATTTGATGTCCCTGGCTGTGTATACGTGATGTGGAAGGGTATGCGTGTGCCCTATTTGATGTCCCTGGCTGTGTGCTGTGTATACGTGATGTAGAAGGGTATGCGTGTGCCCTATTTGATGTCCCTGGCTGTGTGCTGTGTATACGTGATGTGGAAGGGTATGTTGTGACAATTTCATTAATAATAAAATTATAAAAAAAAAAAATTAAGAAGAAAAAATTTAGATTTAAATAAAATCGCACATTTAAAACAACTTTAAATCCCTAAAATAACGCAGAAATCAGATTTAATAAAGAGATTTAAAAAACCGAAAGGAATGCGAGTATAAAGGTAAGGAAACACCCTAAATAATTAACCATGCATTGACAGGCGGTAACCAGCATCAACACGCATATTAACTCATAAACAAAACTAATAATATGAATAAAGTGCAACTCAATAAAAATAAACAAAATAAAAACAGTTGTATACAATAATCATTTCTGAAGTAGGATATCTTTGTTAATAAATGTTAATAAATTTGATAATAAATGTGTCAAAGATTAAAACGAACCCGTGCGATCAGAGAATTTTTACCACCACGGGATGCAAAAGGAATAGCCCGATTTTTGGGAATGATAAATTACTTCCACAAGTATATCCCTCATCTAGCCGATATAGCAGCACCGCTGAATGCCTTAAGAAAAAAGGGAGCGAAATTTGAATAGAGTCTGGGGGTAGTGCAGACAGACAGTTCAAGTGTAGCCCTAGGTGCAGTAATATATCAGGAAGTAGATAACTCTAGATTACCGATTAGTTACGATTCACTGACCTAGAAAAGAAATACTCCGCATATGAATTAGAAAGTTTGGCTATAGTTTCCGCATTTGAGAAATTCAAACCCTTTTTAGAACATAAAGAGTTCCTGTTGGAAACGGATAATCAAGCATTATCTTGGTTATTAAATCACCCTAAACAGCTAGGTCGTATTGGAAGATGGGTATTAAGGTTAAATTGTTACAAATTCAAAGTGCAACATATTCGAGGCACCCAAAATGTAGTTGCTGATACACTGTCCTATATGTTCCAGCCGCCTATTAAAACATCCTAAAGTAAGGAGAGTAGAGAAACTCCAATTATTAATACGTTGATTACCAAATTTCCCCTTGCATTTATGAATATAGCTCATTACCAACAACAAGACCCGCATTTAAGGCCAATTATAGAACAGCTAGATAAAGGAAATAAGTCAGAAAAATATATATTGAGTAAGAGAGTATTATGGTATAGAATAGCAAATGGAAAATATTTAAGAATAATTGCCCCTGATATTATTAAACCTATGCTGATGGAATACTACCATTCTTCCACCATTGGAGCTCATATGGGAATAAATAAAACGATACATCGCATTCAAAAAGAATATCATTGGGAAAATATGAACAGCGAGATAGCTGGTTTCATAAAAAGGTGTAAGTTGTGTGCACTAAGCAAGCCAGCACGAAACAGCCAAATAAGTCAATTAATCTCGGAAACTCCTACTACCCCGTTCTCTAAAATTTATTTAGACTTTTCAGGCCCCTACCCTCATTCTAAATCAGGAAATACCATGCTACTCATTTGTGTAGACTCATTCACCAAATTTGTCTGGATGTATCCCATGCGGCGAGCGTTAGCATCGACCACCGTGAAGATTTTGCAGGATAGATTATTTAAAGATTTTGGTACACCAGTACATCTAGTGTCAGATAACGGACCACAGTTTAAGTCCAAGGAATTCAAGAACATGTGTTTCAAACTCGGTATAGACCACATTACCACTACTGAGTATCGTCCGCAAGGTAATATAGCTGAAACGTTTTTGCGAAACCTAAAATCTGCTTTAATAGCCTACCATGCAAACGACCATACGTCTTGGGACCAGAACCTATCCTGGATACAATTCGCCTTCAATTCATCCTATCATGAAGGACATAAATCGACACCCTTTGAAATATTGTATAAATACAAACCTAACCACCCATTATCCACTAAGTGGAAAATACATGAGTTACTACCCCACGAAATTAGGGATAAGAATATAAAGAAAATCTGGAATGAAGCTCGCGCTAATTTAAGAGCGAACTTACGAAAATCTCGAAAATATCATGAGCGGAATAATAATAAAGTAGTAAAGTACCAAGTCGGTGACTTAGTAATGTATAGAACACACCCGACGAGTAGTGCAATTGATAAGACCACCTCCAAACTATCATACCGATGGTGTGGCCCTTACCAAATTTACAAATACTTAACTCCAGTAACAGTAGCCCTGTGCGAACCCACTACGCAAAAATACGTACGTAGAACACATATTTCCCAGATAAAGTATTATCACGGAAAAAGAAATGCTAGAGAGCAAGCAAACAAAAAGGTATTAAAAGGTATACCTGCTACAGAGTAATTGAGTCACCACTTAATTACCTAATCGTATAAATAGGAATGAGGCCTGATCAACCTTAGATCCTGTTAAAAAAGTGAGAAGTCAGCTGACACCGAATATAAGTAATAATTAAGTAATGATTACTTAAAGAGTAATTCTATAATAAGAGTAGCTCAAAACTAAAGAAAAAACCGGTAGTAGTCTTAAGTAGTAGTATTAAGAAGAATTGTGTGTGTTTTAAATATATTTCATGAAGTTTGAATTTTATGTATTCTAAGCGTTAGTTTGTAAGGCGTTGTATATCTTGATAATAGTAAGAAGTAAGTGAGAGTGACTCATGCACCTCTTAAAGAAATTGAAAAGAGAAAAGGGTGAGAGAAATTTCACAAAGAAATGCCAAGCATACTCCCAAGTTCTTTGCTGACCAAACAACCCATACAAATCACCTCTTTTTTACCACCCTGTGTCTTTTTTAAGCGGCGGAGTATGTGACGATTTCATTAATAACAAAATTATTAAAAAAAAATTAAGAAGAGGAGAAAATTTAGATTTAAATAAAATCGCACATTTAAAACAACTTTAAATCCCTAAAATAATACAGAAATCAGATTTAATAAAGATATTTAAAAAACCGAAAGGAATGTATTAATATAATATAATAAAATAAATAATTAACCATGCATTGACAGGCGGTAACTGGCAACAACACGCATATTAACCCATAAACAAAACTAATAATATGAGTAAAGTGCAACTCAATAAAAATAAACAAAATAAAAACAGTTGTATACAATAATCATTTCTGAAGTAAAGGATATCTTTGGATAATAAATGTGTCAAAGATTAAAACGGTAAATATCGATTAAAAGGCGGAACTATTTTTCTGGTAAAGTGTAAACTCCGCGAAGTTACTTTACCTCTCCCAATAAACGTACAGTACTAGTGATGGAGCGCTCACGCAGTAAACTGGTCGCATCCGAACGATGCAACAAAGCAAAACAATATTTTATTTCTTTTAAGTTCAACTAAGAACAGTGTGCAACGTAATGTAGCGGTAAATAGTGAGTCCTATATAAACATGTAATATAAAGAAAAAAGAATGAATATGTGTGCGCGATGACATCTCTACATACTATTTTGTAAGAGAACAATGTATTTAAAATAAAATAGGTACTAGGTATCTAAGGTGAAAACCCCTTATCAATAATTATGTAAAGTGCATATCTGCTGAACAAACATTAACATGAGTTATACTACTAACGAGGTTTTCTACCAGACATCAGAGAAGAGAGTACCAGCCTCAGAATCACCGAACTCACTTCAGGAACTTCAACGTCAACGGAAACTACAATAACGACAGACCATCAGTAGACACCCCAAGGACCGAGGAGCCTAATCTGAATCAACATCAGGATACCATAAGGTGACGCGGAAGCCAGTCTTCCGTGATTAAGTAATATTCAACTAAAAATGTACCAAAGACAATTTAAATAACACTTCAAGACTTTTAAGAGTAGTCACTAATTGCAAACAGTAGTATGTAATATGCTTAAAAATATGTGTAGTAGAAAGTAACGCTTAAATTATAGAGCGTCTCTGTTTCTAAGGTTTAAATAAAGTCCATTCTTCAAATGGCAAAAGCTAAATAAAGTCCATTCTTCAAATAGCTTAAGTTGAAAGATAGTATATGAGTAAATGAGCATTATTAACGAACAAGTTTTAAATCCTGGATCCGTGGAGAATTCAAACACATAAACTTCCTTATTTAAAGGGCCCTTCTGAAATATATGTTGTAAACTGTAATCTGTAAATTAAGAATCAGCTATGTTGAAAATCTTATGTAGAGATTTTAGGGTTATAGAATAATAAAGAGATGTCATTATATAACACACAAAACTGAGTGAATACAATTAACAGGAACCCATGTCCATTTTCCTTCAATTCTAGGGATCATATATTATATATAGACATTTCTTAAAATTATATTTGCTTAATTAGAAGTTGATTAAGTCTATGGTAGCCTGTGTAATTGACCAGAACCAATGAATCACAGGTTCCCGGTATTATAACGTAGGTATGTTATAATGTGTGTGCCCTATTTGATGTCCCTGGCTGTGTGCTGTGTATACGTGATGTGGAAGGGTATGCATGTGCCCTATTTGATGTCCCTGGCTGTGTGCTGTGTATATGTGATGTGGAAGGGTATGTGTGTGCCCTATTTGATGTCCCTGGCTGTGTGGTGTGTATATGTGACCTAACAGCTTGTGCATATGATACCCTATTTGATGTCCCTGGCTGTGTGGCATGTGTATGTGACCTAACAGTTTGTGCATATGATATCCTTGTGTCTCTGGTATCTGATGTGGATGTCTGTGCGTGTTTCCCATCTGATGTCCCTGGTGGTATGGCGTGCAAAGAATTAATTATGTGTGTATTTGATGTTTCTGTGTCCATGTGTGTCTGTTGTTTAACTGGATACGGAAATAATGTTCTGTTATGTGTGTCTGTAGTGCATGTCTGGTCTCTGTAGAAATTGGATACATTTTTAGACCAATTTCTTGTACAGACATGAAAAACATTACCCATTAAACACTGAATCCCTCGCTGTGTGATGTGTAAGCCATCCCTGGACAGCAACTCCATAAACGGATCTCTTGTATGTAACATAAAAGACTTCCAGTTGTCTATGAATAGTTGTCCATATCTACGAACACAAAAAAGTAGAATCACTGTGGCAGTCACAAAAAAGTAAAAATGCATTGCATTACTTAATTAACAACCTACTATGAGGGAATAAAATGCTAAAGTCATGAAAGTCAAGAGACATATTGAGCGTAAAGAAGAAGTAAAATATTTATTTGCCAATAAACAGAAATCTTTTTAAAACTATATTATCAAGAAAATTCAACTAGTATTACTGTACAAATATTAACTGTAATTTTATATGCGTTATCAGATTTTTATGATCAGAATTTGGAATTTAATAAATGATTTCTAAAACTTATTTTAACTCTTATTCCACCATACAGGTAGGAGAACAAAATTCGTAACAGCAATGATGTGGATGTCCCATTAACACATCAAGTCTCTGCATTATCAAAAGAAACTTACACGTATAAAGTTTTACCTGGTAGCCAAGCCTTGTATCAGCCAATTCAGCTTCTCTGTCTTTTCATTTATTATCTATACTCTGTTCATTACAGCATCTGAATATGGCCTATACCTATTTTTACTGCGAAACAATACACTTGACAAATGGAGTTGCACATGCTGGTTGCCTTTTAGAATTTCTTGGATAAGAGATTCATAATGTTGGATTATTTGATCTGGATGCTGACCTGTTAAAAAGTTTTTAAGAATTATAAAAATAAAGGGGTATAGTACCTATCAATAAAATATTGGAAAATAATGTGCATAAAACCAAAGCAATCTTACAAATCATTTTGATCAACCATAATCATATAAAGTAGAGCACTAATAACTGAAATATTGTATTTACAAAATTCTATGTAACTTACCACAAATCAAATTATTTGTGCCCAAATGGATTACTACGTGATAAAAGAACTTGGTTGCTTCAACCATTGAAGCGGACACTTCTTCAACACGCATTCCTGACACCGAAAACACTGTGACTTCAAATTCATTCTGGCACCGAGTAGTCAGATGTGCATATTTTACCTGGGAGTCACCAATCATGAGGAGGCCAAGACGCACCATTGTGACTGCAAATGAAGAATACTTTATTAAAATAAAACACATATACTGTATTTACATCTGCCAATGGAAATTTAACCATGCTTTTGTTTGTATATTCCTCTTTCTTAGGCTTCAGAATACTCGAGTTTAACTTACTTTTATTAGCAACAGCACTTTGTTTTGACATTACACAATATCAGAGAAGTCAAGAAAACTAACAAACACCAAAAGAAATTGCGGCTCCATGTGAAAAAAATGGGGTAATTCTGATATTTCTTAGCCAATGCTGATAGTGCTGTGAAATATTTTTTGTTCTATTCTTCTATGTTATATAAACACGAGAAAAATAATTTTAAACGGCGGTCGTATCTATTTACGAAGAAAAAAAATAAAATAAATACTCCCATAAGCGCCCATGTAAAGTGAATGAGTGCCATATTAACTGAGTAGTTAGTGGGATCACCGCAGTGGAGCGACGGCTCACTAATGCACAGCGAATGACGAATTATGACGTCATTACGTGGATTACCAATCGCTGCAATTCATAAGTTTACGCGCCAAATAACACGTGTTTTTCTACTACTAAATAAAATTAAAAGTTAAAAAATCTCTTAATGTAATTTGTCACAGTTAATATGGCGTTCTTTGGCATCTTATGGGAGTAATTAATTTATTTATTTTTTTGTAAATAGGTTCGACCACCGTTTAAAATTATTTTTCCCATGTTTATATAACATAGAAGAATAGAACAAAAAATATTTCACCGCAATATCAGCATTGACTACAAATATGCACTCACACTCACACACACACACACACGCGCGCGCGCTCACATGAAATGCATGCATTACCATAATTATGAAAAGATGAAACTCTTACCTTAATCCACTCCTCAATTATTTTGAGGAGAGTAGCGGAATCCCGGAGCTCAACCGGTATCAAAAAACACTTGCCAGAACCGCGTTCCACTCCCCCGAACACCCACTGTCCTTCAATGAACCTGCCACGATTATATTTCTGACGGCAAAATTTGGCTTCGTCGACTTCTACAGTCTTTCCAGGGCCCCCCAGCTTAGCTGAAGTGCGCTGGGCGTCGAAAATAAAAACTTCTCGACAAAAACTGTAGGTCGACGACGAGGACCCACACGAAGGACAATTTATTGACCCTTTAATAACCTCGTGGGAAATTAAAAAGTCAATAATCTCAGACTCAGTCATTCGAATCCATTCGTCTGACGTCCCACCGCACTGAATATCATGGCAGGCCATTTCAGGGTACATTTCAGTGTAAAATGTTAAATAATATATGGTATATTATAATAATAACCCTAAACAACAGAAATAATAATTAATAATAACACCACACAATAACACAACACAATAACACAAACGAAAACACTGAATTCACAAAATAATTAAATACACGATTACCGTAGCTTACGAGATGCATTACAACACGGAACTGAGAAGACAGTACTGTTGCCGCCGATTCTTGACACCCACAAACATTACCAACCAATGAGAATTGAGAATATGCAAAATTTTAAAATTAACGGTGTATAAACGCGCTTTTTTTTATATCTACCAATCAACATCAGCTTTGTAAAGCGGTTTTAATTAACTTCCCGGGTTTTTTGCATCAGACCTATGCCATTGGTTAATCGTTGTGACGTCGCCGCGGGGTTTTTCAAAATGTTTACTATCGATAGTTCAGTTGCGATTTTCATACTATCGATAACTACCACAAAGTTTTAGATAAATTAGTTTTAGAAAAGTATTAACAATGTTACTTTACACTGTGATTTTCAGCTTTTACTGTTTAAAAGAAAATAAGAGAGTTTATAGGTCTATCTCTCTTTGGGAATACTAATTTAATGTTGAACAAAGTACGCGAGTCAAAGTCGAAAGACAAAGTACAAGCGAAGTTTGGCACTGAGGAGTTTTGTATCAAAATTACAATTTGGTAATAATTCTCACTAAATGCTTTGAAGGACTACCGTTTGACAAAGATTGCTTGACAAACACAAACTTGTACTTTGAGCATTACGCTCTGGTTATTTTTGATTGTCTCTGTTTCGGCTTCAGTTCGCCTCTTCAGCTAAGGAAGTTGTGATAGCAGTTTTCACTGCCGACCACTACCTTAGGACAGAGTGGAGACGGTAAAATTTTTTTGGTATACCATTTTTTGTTGTTGAGAATTTACCAAACTAACTTAAACTTTCACTAGGAGTAAACAAACCTGACATTGATTTAAAGAGTTTTCTGTTTTTGTTAAAGTAGGTGGTTTTATGTATGTTTGTTCACTATATAATCAAACACTTTATAATCATTATAATAATAAATAATAATGTGAATATGAGTTAAATTATTTTAACGTCACCTCGCCTTTACCCAAGTGTTGAGGTTTTCACTTTCAGAACCTTCTGATAAGGTAAGTGAATAAAATATAGGGGTATATTATTCTTCTCTTTAATTATTGTTACTTATTTACCAATTATTTTTATTTATTATTCATCCCCAATTATTTGTAATATTACAAACATGTAAAAAGCATCGATGTTTTAATACCGATATTTTTTTTAACATCGATGTACTCTTCACGATGATAAACATCGATAGTTTTACATCGCGTCATAACAGATGTACTTCCTCTGCGTGAATATGTTCAAAAGTAAAAGGTTGGTGGTGGTATTGTGAATTGTGATGTTCGTGATCCAAAACTATAGTGAAACAATTCGAAAAATAGGTGGTATAGTATACAGTGATATCAGTGAAGCCATTATCGCAATATTTTTTGTTGACGTGGGTGACCAGGACTCGTGGGTGAGGTTACTAATAATAAACTCGCGGTGGGCTCAACACAAAGCTTTAAACCGCTTTTGTGCTGTGTGATGTACACACGGTGACGTCATGCGTCTACAATAGCTGGACCTGTCATTTCTCAGTCAATATGGCGCTCAATCTCAATTGCATGCATTCTTATGGGAGTAATTATTTTATTTTTTTTCTCCGTAAATAGTTTCGACCGCCGTTTAAAATTATTTTTCTCGTGTTTATATAACATAGAAGAATAGAACAAAAAATATTTCACAGCAATATCAGCATTGGCTAAGAAAGTTCAGAATTACCCAAACGTAGAACAAATAATAAATAACTTAAACGAACATGTGGTTTCAAAGACGATCACGCCCCAAACTTCATGAAGCTTTTGTTTTACATTACGTTTTGGTCTTTTTTAAACATATAATACTTCTAAACTTTACTCAGTACCTGAAAACTGTTGGAAATGTCACAGGATTAATCTAGAACAATGAATTTTAACCTTAACAAAAACGCGTGGTTTCAATCACGACAGCACACATACATCCTAAAATTCATGAAACTTTTACTTTAAACAAACTGGGGGGGGGTTAACATAAAAGACTTTTACAGTTTACTCAAAACCCTTGCAAAATGAGAGAGGGAAGAAGGGAGACAGTGAGCGAGATGTAGAAGAGAGAGAGAGAGAGAGAGGGAGTGGAGAGTGATAGATCGATATCAGGTTAGAGTGAGAGGCGGTGAGGACTGGCAGGGGGTGAACGGGTGAGAGAGAAGGGTGATTGTGGACACATACATAAATTACATTATTCTATAGTACTCTTGACTATATTTTATAATATGATTACAATATTATTATCCACGTTTACCTGTTAGTAAGATTTACCAGAAACTTTTGTTTGTAACCTTTGTCAACTATCTGATTTAAGTCGTAATGTTTTACAGTATTGTGTAAATTGTATGTTTCTAAATTATGATTGTTTGTTAACACCAGTAGCCTACTTTTTATGAAGTGATAGATCCGTAGTACAAATGCTGTCTCTAAGAAAGCAATCTCTAGTTCGACACCACACCGCCGCACCGCGCCATCTTCCAGAGCAGTTGATATAGATGAGAGGTTATTGTACGTTAAGTAGAGTTGGGCTAAACTGTTATTTGAAAATACTAGGTATGAAAATACCGTTCCAAAAAATAACAGTTACAAATACCTGTTATTATATACTATATTATTATATACATAACCTATATTATCCTTTGTAAGTAACTCGTTTTGAGGTTCCTGCAGGTCTCCTATGTAATATCTTCAAATAAATACACTGCAAGTAGGTTTATTTTCACCTAGGTAAACCTATTAATATATTAATAAACCTACTTGCTGTGTATTTATTTGAAGATATTATATAACCTATACTATATAATTTGTTATAAGAAATAAATTGAAACTAAAAGTACGAACAGTGTTACTTTACACTGTGACTTTATTAAACTACTACTGTTTAAATGAAAATAAGAGACAAGAGAATTTATAGGCCTGTCTCCCTTTGGGAATACCAATTTAAGTTTTCACTAGTAGTAAACAAACTAACATTGGTTAGACAAATCAGTTGCGAAACTCAGGGCAATTAAATAATTTAGAGTAGACCTACACGTAATACCACAAAAAATAATGTGAAAAAACATCAGAAACGTATAATAAAAACATAACAGTAAGCCACAAGAGTGAATGAGAATAAACAAAATTTTACAAATAAAAATAAAAAAACAAACTGTAATAAAATAAATATAAATACATAAATAAAAACTTATAAATAATAAGCAACAACAAAAGTAAATTAAATGCATTACAGATATTTAAGGAACAGGACTAGATAAAGTGCATAAATGTCCATTACAACAATCTCATCATTTACGTGAGATGTGTAGTGAAGTTAAAATCACGTTAATAAAAAGTATAATATAGCTTATCAACATCAGCCACTCTATAGGTTATAACTCAATATAATTAAATACAACTAGTTCACTAACGACTCAGAACACAAAGTTTTTTCGAGTAAAAACATAAAGTTTTACCAACCGATTTTAGTTACAAGTTGGTGACTAGTATAATATATAATTTATTAGCATATAATCTGTATTATATATCTGCATATAACAGAATAAATGTATCAGCAGGATGAATTATTTCCTTTATTAAAAACAGCTTCGTCTCTTTGCGCAGAATGAAGTATACAGGACGAAAAAGTGGCTCGTACTATAGTTCCTACTCGAAATATGCTTGATACTACCTGTTCCTAAAATACTAGGTGTTCCTAAAATACTACTGTTCCTCTGATACGCTTAGTATTTTGTGTAACGGTGATACCCCTAGTATTTGAAATACCTAGTATTTTAAATACGCATTACTGGCTGTTCCTTGCGTTCCAGCGATATTTTTGTACACCTAGTATTTGGCCTTGGCGTATTCGTTTACGTGATCTTGCGTACTTTGTGTGTGTGTGTGTGTGTGTGTGTGTGTGTGTGTGTGTGTGTGTGTGTGTGTGTGTGTGTGTGTGTGTGTGTGTGTGTGTGTGTGTGCGTGCCTGTGTAGGTACGTAGGGGGTGTGCATCGACTCGGAACAGCGAGGGCGGCGTGTCTCGTCTCGGAACAGCGTCGCCGCGAATAACAGGTATTTCAATTTTTCAGTCACTGTTACATCCGTTCCACAAAAATATCGTTCCAAAATACCTGTTACAGGTATACCGGCGCACCTCCGTTAAGTGTAACTGCACCGATACAGCGCTGACAGTTATATTTAGGAGACTGTGTATCGTCCAGCTTTGTCTGTTTTATTGTCCCGTTTTGCACTCCGTTTTCATATTTAGATTTTTAAATATGAAGCGAGAACGGGTTCATCCAATACCCCCTCTACTAAGGCCTCACAACCGGTCAGAGGATCGTGTGTCACGTGACCACCATGAGGCGAAGCATTCCGAGCCCGAGTCAGTTGCCATGTGATGTTTGAATAGTTGGTGATAACTTACGTTTAGTTAATTCCATTTCTGTAGCTGGTTCCGTGATTTCGGCCTGATAAATACAGCAGTTTACAATGGTGTTAAAGTGTTGTGTACCAATGTGTAAAGGAAATTATGACCTTGATAATAAGGCTCATGTGTTTAAGTTTCCTCGGAGTGAGGTTATGAAGAAAAAATGGTTGCATGCAATCCCAAGAAAGGACTACACAATTACTAATTATTCAGTGGTGAGTGTTATTATAATACTATACATATTATATATATATATATATATATATATATATGTTTACCGAAATATTAAGAATATGGTGTGCGAATTTCATTAATACAATTAAAGAGTTAATGAGCTAATTCATTTTATTTAAATAACTTCTATAGTAAGTGAGCTATATATAAAGTATATATATATATTATAACTAATCAAACTTTGTTAACTTCGGGAAGCCCCAAGTTCAGGGCGACATTTATAACTTTACTGTTATGGTGTGTGTGAACTGACCTACCTGCTGTGCGTTGTTGCGTCTTCTTCTTCCGACTAGGGCCGTAGGAATTTGTGATTTGAATTCGCAAGTAGATTAATTCAAAAGTACAAGCACAAAGTGAATCGTTATAATTATTGTGAATAGTTTTGTGATGGTAGATTTTGGAGTACAGCAATAACAAAACAGTGTCGGATATAAAATTGGGGTTTATTATTCTAATAGCACATAAAATGAAAAACTTATACCTAATGTAATTTTTACGTACTAAAGAGTAATGAGTAATTTGATCAATGTTTTTAGAATGAATATTAGCTTTCAGAAGGAAAGCTTATAAATATGAATTTATTCGAACTTGTTTATTATTACCTTCAAAGTTAATTATTTAAATAATTTAATTAATGATTTTTCAAGATTTTAATATTGATTTTACTATTTCAGAATGCTTTTAAAATACTCTTAAATAAATTAGCCGTGAATCTTGTTCTACGTGCTTTTTATTTACTTTGTGATTGGTTTCATGTATACTGCAGTATAAGTTTCTTAAGTGATTTAATATTAAGATTTGTATAGCGCTTTTTATCTACTCTACTTCTTATATATTTCTTCTTAATTAATTTATACTTGTTCTACAGATTATCACAATATTGAAGTTCTTATTAACTTAGAGTCTCTGTTTGTATAGGCATCTGAATGAAATTGACTTTACAATTGATTTAACAAAAGAAAGAAAAATGTTCTTTTTATATAAAATGTATAAATGATTTTGACTTTCCTGGTACTGAAGTTCTGGATGATGTCCTCTAGGGTCCCTCGATGGCCTAGTCCAATCAGCTAGTGGCGATGATTTCCGCTGCGTCCTGGGTTCCAACGAAGAGTTCAGGGATCAGCAACTCGGTTCCTTCAGCAACTGTTGATGGATTTAGCGTCAGTGGTTTAACTGCTGCAACTGCTTCAGGCCCTCGATCCGGATACTCTGCACTGTGTGTGTGTGTGTGTGTGTGTGTGTGTGTGTGTGTGTGTGTGTGTGTGTGTGTGTGTGTGTGTGTGCCTCGTGTCGTAGTATATTGTCGATCTCTTATATGTGTACGCCAACAGTTTGGGTGTATTGCGCTGTACGCTTATTTGTTGATGAATAAGACTATCGCACGTAGACGTCGTCACGGTCCAGTCGTAGAAGAGTGTCTATGTTTGTGATGGTACAATCATGGTACATTTATAATTACTTTAAATATGGTAAATAGAACATAACTATTGTATTTTCCTATTTTGGTCATACTAAACCCAACCTTAAACACCCGATACGAATATATAGTGAGTGGAGTGTATAACAATATTTGTCAGGATTTGAACCAATTCATAGCAAAAACTGTGAAACATCACAAAAAACAGTATGAAGTTTGTGGCGATAAGAGTGCCGAACCTTAATTACGTCAGAGGCGGAGAATGTGTTTACATCGACAACACGAGGCTGTCAACAGCTTAACAATGGAAGTGACGTAGGTTCACCCCACCTCAGCAAAATCTAACAAAGACTCTTGGTCATTTCATCTGCAGCAGTGATCAACGCCGGCCGGCAACCCATTCACTCACTAGTGAATTTTAATTTTTTAGACCACCGTAGGTGGTTAATAAACAGTATAAATATAGTAAATACAGTGCGTCAACAAAATGTGACCGTAACGTGTACACGGAAAACTCGCGGTACCGTACGCGAAGTTTTACCGCAAGGAGATCAAACAACATCTACGGAAATGGGTGAGAACGTTCCTTCTGTACCTTAAATCCTTATTTTGTTTCCAAGTATAAAATTTTATTTTAGACATCATATAAATTCAAATATTTAAAACAAATGACATAAAAGGAGCTCCAAAATTAAGAAAATTTGTACCATGAGAGTGAAAGAGAGAGAGATTGCTTGTGTGTTGTGGAATTTCTAAGTGCTGGGTTGGGCACCACTAAATATATTACTATATTACAATTAATAAAGATATGTCAGAATATAGTCAATTAAGTATATAATATCAGATAATAACAATTTTACTTGTATTATGCTTTAGGAGGGATTAGAGTTTGTTTAACATACTTATTGTGTAAGATGTAGAGTAAAAAGTAAATAGTAAATAAAAAGGGTATTTCATTGGTAACAATTATATACAGATGTTCTATTATTTCAAGCAACTTCCGTTCATCATAACTTCGCGTAACGGATTCCTGGCCTATAACATATGTAACAAAGATGGCGCCCCAGTTTTTGTAAACATAACCATAAGTGTAAACCAGTACAACATATCGTATACATTTGCGCCCGACAGGGACTTAAACATTTGTGATCTTATTATTATATAAGATCACATGTTGTTCTCAAGTTGATACTTTACAGAAGTGTGTGTGTGTGTGTTCACTGTTTAAGAGTATGTGACTGATTGAAGAGTATGTGTGGACTGCGTGAACGTTAACAGAAGAGTGAAGAGAGTTCAGCCCGAAACCAACGGTTGTTCAAAATTTTTAGAATGATCTGATTGGCTGAAACATTCTCCCTTCTACTTAAAACTTAGTCACCTCATTCCGTGAGAACAAAAAATAATTCCCACAGTCCGAGAATGATTATTATTTTTAATATTCTGGAATACACTGGAACCAATTGCCGGTCGGATGTCCGGTTGCAATTTGTATTGTGATTATCTTGGCTGCAAGCCAAGTTATGCTTAATCTAACATATACATTTGATTCGTAATTTTTACAATTATAACATATCCAAATTTGAACTCCCTAGCTCACTTACTATAGAAGTTATTTTAATAAAATGAATTAGCTCATTAACTCTTTAATTGTATTTAATGAAATTCGCACACCATATTCTTAATATTTCGGTAAACATTTTGGCTATTTTGGATTTTGCCTATATTTATTCGTTTCCGAAATATTAATGTTTTAAAGTTAGGGGGTGTCCCTAATTTATAACGGTGCGTGTGCGTGGTTACATAACGCCAACGGAACATATCCGCCGGGCGTTTACAATTGTTTGGAATGCTCGCTACAGCGCGAGATATGGTTCTATCGATTTAAATTTATTTTATACTTGCTTTTTAAAACTTTCTACATATAACCCCAAATCTATGGGATTTGGTACGTTATAATATATTACTTTAATATTTATAACTAAATTTACCTCAAGATATACTTTTTTCCCTATTAGGAACATGTTTCGAGAGTTCCTGTTCTCTCATCTTCAGTCTTCGCCATCTTGTTTCTGGTGAAGTATTTGTGTGTTGGCTTTTGGATGTTATTAAGGTCGTTTGTTGGTCTTTGGTCTTTTAAAGTTGCATTATTGTGTGTGGTTGTGGTATCTGTTTTTGTATTTTGTGTGTTTTCGATGTTGAGTGCTTTGAATATTGTGTCATGTTTTGTATTGATTTGTATTTGTTCTGGTATTAATTTGTTTTGTGTTTTATGTTTGTAAATCTGTAAATTTTCCCAAATGTTCATTATGGTGCCTTTGTGTGGTATATGTTTTATTAGTGTTACATTGGTTATGTCTGGGAATTCATGTCCTGTGTTTATTGCATGTGTGGCTAAATTGGATTTATATATATTTGGTTTTTTGTATGCATTTAGGTGTTCAAAATAACGTTTTTTCAGCTGTTTTTTTGTTTGTCCTATATAACATTTATTGCAATCTTGGCATTCAATTTTGTATATACCGTTGGTTGTTGTATTATCTTTGTTGTGTGAGCTATTTAGATTTTGTAATTTATTTTTATTAGTTTTGTATGCTATTTTTATATCTGTGTTTTTAAATAGTTTTGTTAGTTTCGTCATTTTATTATTTATATATGTGAATGTGGCCCATTTTTTGTTGTTGTTATTATTTATGTGTTGTTCAGTTTGATTAATTCTTAATTGTTCAGTTTTTATTTTGTATTTGATTTTATTTTCTATTTTGATCATAGTATTTTTATTGTATCCATTTGCATAACCAATTTGGTATATTATATTTCTTTCTTTGTCAGTTTCTTGTTTGTTTAGGGGTATTTTGTACATTCTGTTAAATAACGAATAAAATGCTGCCATTTTATGTTGTGGTGGGTGGTCAGAATGGTTAGGTATAATGATGTTAGTGGAAGTTGGTTTTCTATATATTGCATATTGTATGTGTTTGTTGTATCTTGTGATGGTTATGTCTATATAGTTGATTTTGTTATGTTTTTCTTTTTCTTCTGTGAATTGTATTTTGGGATGTATGTTATTGATTTGTTCATCCCAAATTTGTAATAAAAATAAATTACAAAATCTAAATAGCTCACACAACAAAGATAATACAACAACCAACGGTATATACAAAATTGAATGCCAAGATTGCAATAAATGTTATATAGGACAAACAAAAAAACAGCTGAAAAAACGTTATTTTGAACACCTAAATGCATACAAAAAACCAAATATATATAAATCCAATTTAGCCACACATGCAATAAACACAGGACATGAATTCCCAGACATAACCAATGTAACACTAATAAAACATATACCACACAAAGGCACCATAATGAACATTTGGGAAAATTTACAGATTTACAAACATAAAACACAAAACAAATTAATACCAGAACAAATACAAATCAATACAAAACATGACACAATATTCAAAGCACTCAACATCGAAAACACACAAAATACAAAAACAGATACCACAACCACACGCAATAATGCAACTTTAAAAGACCAAAAACCAACAAACGACCTTAATAAAATCCAAAAGCCAACACACAAATACTTCACCAGAAACAAGATGGCGAAGGCTGAAGATGAGAGAACAGGAACTCTCGAAACATGTTCCTAATAGGGAAAAAAGTATATCTTGAGGTAAATTTAGTTATAAATATTAAAGTATTATATACATTTAATATTTATACATAAATTTACCTCAAGATGTTATTTTTCTATTTGGAACATGTTTCGGGTACTATCTTGTACCCATCCTCAGCCTTCCGGTTTTTTTGTCTGGTGAAGTACATATGTGTTGTTGGTTGACTATTGTGGCTTCCTGTTGGCTTCTGGTATTCTGGTGACAAACAAAAAAACAGCTGAAAAAACGTTATTTTGAACACCTAAATGCATACAAAAAACCAGAAATATATAAATCCAATTTAGCCACACATGCAATAAACACAGGACATGAATTCCCAGACATAACCAATGTAACACTAATAAAACATATACCACACAAAGGCACCATAATGAACATATGGGAAAATTTACAAATATACAAACATAAAACAGAAAACAAGCTAATACCTGAACAAATACAAATCAATACAAAACATGACACAATATTCAAAGCACTCAACATTGAAAATACACAAAAAACTAACACATACACCACAATCACACACAATAAAACCAACTTGAAATACCAGAAGCCAACAGGAAGCCACAATAGTCAACCAACAACACATATGTACTTCACCAGACAAAAAAACCGGAAGGCTGAGGATGGGTACAAGATAGTACCCGAAACATGTTCCAAATAGAAAAATAACATCTTGAGGTAAATTTATGTATAAATATTAAATGTAATATATATATATATATATATATATATATATTGATTAGCCCTTTCTAAGAGGTCACTGTGGAAAATTAATAGGAATTATTGTTATTTGTTGAAACATTTTTGTAATTTAATTGTTAATTGTTCATGTTTAAGTTATGAGGAGCTTTAAAAACTTAATGTTAATTGCAGAGTGACCCATTAAATATTCTTTCTGAAAAATAGATATATATGTATGTATTATGTACGCATGTCGTTCACACTAAGATCAAATGCAAATAAAATCTTAATATGTTAATCATGCGTTTCATTTGCAAGTCCTGTCACAATGGGCTCAGTGCACTTTATGCTTCGTCTAGGACATCTGCCTAGTTTTAAAATTTACCTTTCTCCCTTTAAAAAAAAAAAAAAAACTTTGAGAAGGGGTAAGGAGGCGGCTCATGTTTGTTCAACAAAATGTATAAATTTTTATATTAAACAGGTATCTATGAGTTTACTTCATGTTACTTCATTGTTTCCACCCAATAAATATATTTATTCATATTATATGCAGTTTTCAGTTGGTTTCATTAACCTATTTAGTGCCAATGTTGGGTTTACGGATGCTGGCATTTTGTTTGAAAATTTCCAATGTCTGGGTAACCAGACAATGCAGACAATTGTTATTTAAATATTAATAAATTTAATTTCTGACTGTTCCTTCGTATCAGACATATCAGAAAGCAGTGGCGGCTGGTGGTTCCACATTTTGGTGGCTGCAGATGTCGGTTGAGTGGAGGGGGGATTAATATCTTTCTTTTCGAATTTTGTCCAGGGGTCCTCTCCTCCAAACAATAAACATGGAAAACAAAATAAAGAATTTCTTTCATCACAACCACACAACTAGTCGGTATTTTCATTATATTCTAGTTGAAATGATCGATTAAATTGTTGACCGCCTGATTTTACAATTTGATTTATTGTTAAGGGAGGCTTTTGGCGTCTTAGTCTATTGGTTCTTAATGCTATTCATTTTAAACTAATAAAAAACATGTTTAAGAGCACGCAGAATCACTAATCCAAAAAGCACAAACACAAAAGTACACAGCAGCACTAAACAAAGAAAAAACTTAACACGCAACTTAATTAATATAAAGTCGATTGACACTTTATTATCACAATCACAGTTATACAAAATTATTACTATAATTTTATAAATTCAAACATTCGGTAACGTCTACTGGTATCTCTAATATGCATGTGCTGTACTGCACAGCAGCGCTTGCAGTGGTGGTTTGCAGTACTCCAATGCACCACCTGAACCTATTCGCAACCACCGTGTATTTCATCCCTACCACCGTTTTTGTCACTGTGCTGTGTTCAAGTCGTATAACAATGATTGCGTTTGGTGGTTTGCAGAGCTCAAACAACCACCCGAGTGCAAACCAACTACCGGCAGCGGGCATAACTTACTCGTCTCTGGTGTGCTGCGTTAAACATTATATTTTGACATTTTCCGAGCTGTAGCAAAATAAGTTTGTTTGAAAAATAAGATTGTTTTAACATAAAAAATTTTGTTGTATCACTTAGTCTATAAATATTACAACGTTATTTTGAATACGATTACTTTTACACGTACGCTATTACTCGTATGCGCGCACTTACCCACGTCTCGGAGGTATACTCTTCTTCAGCAGTATTTACCTTGATGTTCCCCGGCTGGGTCGCAGGCTTTGGTCGTTGGTTGAGTGTGGATAAGCACGTGAATAACGTTGTAAGTTTTAATTTACAAGTAAAGAGTACAGAGGATTGAGTACTGGTTGTGAAATTAGTACGACTGTTTTATGAAAAGTATATTCATTTGATTTATTCAAAAATTAAATTCTAATTCTCATGTTATTTAAATGTTTAATGCGGGTTACTTATTATATGAACCCTTATATTCAATCTGAATATAATGTACTCATAATGTGTTTAACTCTTATTTCTTATATTTCTAAGACATAGTATACACATACACAAATTATATATGACCTGAAATAGTACACAGACATATACATATAACACATATAAATATTATAGGAACGTGATTAATACGTATAACATTTAAATATTGATCTTGTCTTTACAAGCGTGGTTTTCAATATATACCACTTAAATAAAACCTTCAATTAATTAAAATATTAATAGAGAACATTTATTATGTTAATTGATTTTATCTTTAATGTCTCAATTAATTAACAGTCTTCTAATGATGTAATTCTCATATTTACAATTACTCATATAATCAATTACAAAATATAATAAAATAATATGGTTCTTGCTTGACCATTTATTTATGAGATTACTTCAGTTATACTCAATTATATTTTGAACAATTATTTATTCATTATTCAAATTTAAAAATATATTAATTTTCTTGTAAACTTGAATATGGAAACTAGAGCTTTTGGCGATAGACCTGTGGGTCATTTATAATATTAAATAAATGTTCGACTTCACCTGCATTTTTTTGCACCCATTTAATTTTGTTGTTACCGTCATCTGGACTCTCGAGTTTGTTGATCCTCTTTGGTATCAGCTCCTCTGTCTCTGCGTCATTGAATTTCTCGCTCCGTCTCCTGGTTGCTGAGTTTTGACGTGGGCCTCTAGTCGTGATGATATATGGCTGGATGTAGATGCATGGGCTGTCCCTGCGTCCTCTCGTCTTCTTGTCTAGTCCCTCTCCTCTTCTTTCTTGTCCCTCGTAGCTGTCTAGAAGTTCTATGTA
Source organism: Magicicada septendecula (assembly GCA_034769895.1). Taxonomy (NCBI): domain Eukaryota; kingdom Metazoa; phylum Arthropoda; class Insecta; order Hemiptera; family Cicadidae; genus Magicicada; species Magicicada septendecula. The sequence continues at coordinate 125,285,433 of CM068372.1, forward strand.
GTTACAACTCTTGTAGCTTCATTAATATAGTTTCAACTCTCGTAGATTCGTTTATATAGTCTGTTTCAAATCACTCGAGTTCTTTAATAACTGCACCGACGTACTGCCGGTTCCGTCGCACTTCAGTTTATATACTACCGTTTAAAACATTAGTAAAATTTACACTGTCGAGATAAAAGTGTGTCGCGCGCTGGGGTTTTATACTGCTGCTTCGTTGGAATTCCTGTTGGAAACTGTTGTGACAACATTGAACAGGCCGGTGCGTCGGTTAAATTGTCACTTTTAACCTACGCGTCTTTCTATGAAGCGCACACTTTTTTATAAATATTATTACACCAATCGTTCGGTATAATATTAAACCTTATTTATGTAAATTATGACTGTTACGTTGTGTAAATTAAAGCAGTTATGGCAAAATTTCACACGGTGTCTGAACCGTTCCCACGATTAATGACCACTTAACATCAAATTGAAGCGCCAGGCGTCAGCTATGTATTCACATATGTCGCTGATTCGTGTGACTTATGGTTCACGTACAATCCTTAAAAAACTGTGTGAAATCTTCCACCCTCGTTTGCATAATTTAACCTGTCTGTTATTTACACATGTACACATACACACACACGCAGACTGATATACAGGCGACCGCATGTCGTTCTGACATCACCTCTGCGAGTTAGCGTGTGTTAATTGCTCCCCTTCGTTACATTTAAAAAACCAACTAAGCTATGCGTTTCCATATGCATGCTTACGTACAATATTTGCTTTATTTAAAATACATACTACTTATATTTATTACATTATTTCTTATACCTAACGTATATTTATTATACTATTTTTATTATGTACATCTTACATATTCATACGTGTATACGAAAGCACGTTATCATACCTCAGTCAGGGGTTGATACATATACTTATGCTAAACGTATCGTTGCAAAATATATATATATACACACACACACACACACTGTTATGTTAGACCTATAAATACTGGTGGTTGTGCAACCTTACAACCTTAACACCAGCCGCCACTGTCAGAAAGAGTCGCACTTTTGGCAAAACATGTTATCTATTGTGTAAATTTCTGTGGACTTCATTAGTATCAATTATAGGTATTATTGTATCAATAATTTATTTTAATTACAAAGCATGGTAGTTTATTTTTGAAGGTAAAAACTTAAAAATTTTGTACATGTACAAAATAAATAAATAAATCTGACTTTCCAATGATGTACAATGTTAAATGCTAAGAATTTTTTCATCTATATTTTTTGTGTCAAACTTGAAAATTTTGAAAAATCTTTTTCAAGGCGAATCTTTTAAAAACAAAGTGTGTGTGTGTGTGTGTGTGTGTGTGTGTGTGTGTGTGTGTGTGTGTGTTAATTTATATGGCAACAAGATGAAAGTGTATTTATAAAGTAAAATCTGTTGCAAGTAATTAAAAACAATTCATGATTTTTTAACATTGAAAATGTTTATAAGGACGTGTCGCACATTTGCGGCCGATCACTGGTGCGTGATCGAAAATGGGAACCGGTGAGTTTCCATAGAAACTACTTCTTTGTTGTCAATAACGTAGTACACATATAAAACTTCACTTATGAATGCAACTACCTTTAACTTATAATCTCTACATTGGTAAATGAAGAATGAATTCATTGATTGGTGAATGAAGAATGAATTCATTGGTTGGTGAATGAACATGAATATATATATTTTTTAGATTTATTGAAGCATTTTCAATGCTCTTCTCTGTGCATTGCATTTGTGTAATGCCTGTAAATTTTTTTTATTGAAAACATAAAAAGTTATCCATTTTTATAAAGAGAATGCTGCAAATTACTTGAAAGCACTTTTGGGACAGCACTACTAGAAACTGGCTGGCATTTCAGGTAAATAAAAGTAATTTTTGTCCGGCACTAGAAGGGTTAAAACACTTTAAGTTTTTTTCATCTTTCATGTAGCATGAAAGATCATCTGTCGTGTTACTAGTTATTCACTTTGGATATGTGAACTAGAGGTGGGCCAATATACTTATACAGGTATTTTGGAACGATATTTTTGTTGAACAGATGTAACAGTAACTGAAAAGTTGAAATACCTGGCATTTGCGGCCTTGCAGTTCCGAGTCATGGGACTCCCCTACGCAACTAACGAGTACACAAGTAACAACAAGTAAACGACTACTACAAGTAAATATCACTATAGTATTGACGACTCGGAACACTAAGTTTTTTATAAGTAAAAACGTAAAGTTTTATCTTACAGCCTAAACCGGCTTTCACCTTTAGAAGGCTTCATCAAAGGTGAAAGCCGGTTTAGGCTGTAAGGTAAAACTTAACGTTTTTACTTATAAAAAACTTAGTGTTCCGAGTCGTCAATACTATAGTGATATTTAGTTAAGTAATGGACACGTCATGGACAACGAAATCCAAGAGTACTACAAGTATTAGGGGTATTACAGGTACACAACTAACAACAAGTAAACGAGTACTACCAATGTTAGGAGTATTACGGATACACAACCAACAACAAGTAAACGAGTACTATAAGTATTAGGAGTGTTACAAGTACACGAGTACTAAGCCACTTTTTGGTGGTGAATACTTCATTCTGTGCATATGCCGATTGCCATACAAGTACAAATCGAAGCAAAACCGTGATTCATACTGATGTTACATTTATTCTCGTGTGTTATGCAGATATATAATACAGATTATAATAACAAATTATATATTATACTAGTCAACTTGGTAAATTTTGAAAAAAGCAAATTATGTTATAACCTACAGAGTGGCTGATAGTTGATAGGCCATATTGTACTTTTTGTTAATATGATTTCAGAGATGATTTAACTTCACTGCACATCTCACATAAATGATGAGATTGTTGTAACGTTCCTGTTGTGAAACACTGCAAAGTAGTTTTTTTGTGTGTTGAGACCTGTAGCTTGCTCTGAGATAGGATATCAACTTTATTTTATGACTGACATTTATGCACTTTATTGTTCCTGTTCATTAAATCTTTACTTATCTGATAACGCTACCCTAAAACATAAGGTGTTTTCGTAAATTTGTTTCTTTTATCTAAACTGCTGATTTTGAATTTTTGTCTCTATCATTTTACTTATTATTTGACTAATAGTAGTTTCCACTTAGGAAAGAAATAAAAATAACAAACTCCATAACAGACAACACAATTAGGTGTAAATGGTCAAACTGCAGGCACTAAGATAAATACACAATCTGATGAAGATAAGAATTTACTAAACTTATTAGAAGGCCATTAATAAAACCAGGAGGTGATAAGAAGAGAAAGCTACAAGTTTATCTGAATTTCTTGGAGACTGTAAAACATTCATTATTGATTTATGATGTGGCTCGAAGTTTCCATTGTTTGCCCAATTTGTGCTTCTGCCAGGACCTATCAGTTGCACAGTTGATGTACTAGCAGTGGTTCCCAACCTTTCCAGACCCGCGTACCACTTTGGTCTTCCGCATTCTTTTCGAGTACCACCGGGTAAGAAAATAAAATGAGATAAGAGCAGATATCTAATGAAATTTTACCGCAAACTGTTTAGGTTTGTTTTTATAAGGTTAATAGATTTAAATCATGTCCAATGAAAATTTATTGTTGATTTGAACATAAATTTGTATTTTTTTTTTAAGTAACTACTTTTTTCCTAGCTAGGTCTTCTTGCATACCACTAGTGGTATTTGTCCACTGTGACTGTTGTCGGTTTTGCTAGGTTATGGGCTATAAATTCTCTTGTTTCTTATTTTCTTTGAAACAGTAAGGGCCCTTTCACACGGGTAAACCAGTCTGGGGCATCTGTCTACGGCAGACATCTGCCGTAGTAGTCTCACGCGAGCTTGCTCTCAGCACACTGTGCCTCGCACCAAACGGTCCAGCCTCAGTTCAGTCAGTGCAGAGTAAATACGCTAAGTCAACATATTTTTTAAATTGCTTTTTTATACAGTATTTCAAATTATGAATGAACAGGAAGAAGTAGTTGTAATATTGGCTCTAGCACTAATTGAAAATAGAAAAAGAAGAAAAGAAGGATCAGGAAAATGTTGATTGACCCACTAATAAACAACAGACTTACCACTAGTAGTTTTGCACATATTTTTTACTCCAAAACTTGAAAAATATATGTCTGCGTGTTTTTAATACAAAACAGTATTAATGAGTTTTACTGTTCTTAATTTTCTTCATTTGTAGTTGTGGCCCTGTGTCTATTTAAAAGCTTTCCTGAATTTCTGTCGAAGGCCCTAGCCCTTCGATTCACATCTATGAATCAGCTGTGAATTGTTTCTCAGCTGACCAGATAGTATCAACGATAATAATTAGTAAACATAATTGTTGTACTTTGTTTGTGATGGCATCAACAATGAACTTATAAAATGCTAGTCCAAAGGGTTGAAACTGAGCTTTTTTTGATTTACTGAATCACTGATGGCTTAACAAAAATGTACCCAATCTATCGTAAAACCAATATTCAAAAAAGGCAACGGATCAAACGTGGAAGCTATATAAGTTTATGAATACTGAATAGTGTAAAGAAAATACTCTAAAGTCATAATAGCAAGACTGAAAACAATATAAGAACACTATTGCTTGAAGGTCAAGAAGGTTATATAGAGTTGAAGGTTCTGCGAAGATAATACTTTTATAGTGCAACAAATTATTGAATATCATAGACAATTTAACTGACAAACATACGGATTTTGATCGATTAAGCAGACATCAGATGTGTGAAATTATAATTAAAAGAGGCATCCCACTTCTTTTAAACCAATTAGTTACAAATATAAATGATAACTCCAAATGGCATTAATAGGATTGAAGAAATAAATTTAGGTGTAAGATAAGGCTGGGGCGTGATGCCATTTTTTTTTAATATATACTAACAAAATTACAGACAATGGACAGTAACTTCAAAATTTTACGTACTTAATTTCAATCAGCGGAATTTTGTAATGACATATCTTTGATGATGACCAAATGACAGTCTCAAATTTTTAGGGATCACTATACGAATAAGTAACACCGCTATGAAATTTTGATCAAGTAGGTAAAAATAGAGAGATTCAATTATAGGCCTATATATGGTGTTTTGAGAGCCTCCAAAAATTAAACTTAGAAATGAGGCAATATTAAGGTAATATACCTTACGAGGTAAGGTAAGGTAAGGTATCTTATAAGATAATATAAGGTGCACAATTAACATGCAAAGTAAAAGAGATGTGCTTCTGCCTGAAACTGTCAAGTGTGAATAAATTAATATTTTAGTCTATTTTGAATGTTCATCACTACTTTGTTCACAGCACTTTATAATTATTACTATTGATTGTATTTTCTCTTGTGAACTTACTTTGTTGTATTCCCTCATACAACGTTTCGGAGTGTTTTTCTCCTTCTTCAGTGAGGTTTGTATACTGAATGTGCCAAGTTGTTGGTAATTTGTAACGGTTTTTTAGTTAACAGGATGTGTGTGGTGGTGGAGGTGGAAGGGGATTGGCGCGGGATTTTGAATTGTTGTATGTGTTGTTTATTACTGTGTCGAATAGTGTGTTTGATTTAAATTGTAAATGCTCATTGAGTATGTTTTTTGGTTGTGTTTTGTTGTGTTTGTATATTTCAAATTGTTCTGTGGTGTTAAGTTTGCGACTTTTGGGTAGGTAGTGTAATATTTCAAGGTTGTTTTTTATGTTTGTGTAACAGTGGTTTTCTTTCTGGATGTGTGTGGCGAAATTGGATTGTATGTTATTATTGGTTAGTGCTTTGGTGTGTTCAGAAAATCTGGAGGAAAAAGATTTTCCTGTCTGGCCTATGTAGAACTTAGGGCAATCGTTGCATTTTAATTTATATACGCCTGTTTTGTTGTATATGTCAATGTCTTTGTTGTGTCGTTGATGTGCCTTTTGATGGTGTTGTTGGTTCTGTATGCTATTTTGTAGTTGTATTTTCTGAATGTGTTGGCAATTTTGTGTGTGTTTGAGTTGTAGTATGTGAGTGTGATGTATTTATATTGTTGTGTGTTGTTTTTATTTTGTGGTTTGTTGTTTTTGTTTTGGATTTGTGTATATAATTTGTTTATTAAATCCGGGTTGTACCCGTTTTTAGTGTTATATATTTTATGGTGTTAAGTTCTTCTTTATAATCTTGTTTATTTAGTGGTATTTTAGTGAGTCTTTGTAGCATATGGTTGAAGGCTGCGTGTTTATGTTGTGTTGGGTGGTTTGATGTGTTGTGGATGACCATGTCAGTTGTGGTTGGCTTTCTGTATATTTTATATGTGTGCGTATTGTTAGTTTTGGTGATTGTTAGGTCTAGAAAGTTTATACAATTGTTTTTTCTATTTCTATGGTAAATTTGAGTTTGGGGTGAATTGTGTTAATATATTTGTGGAAATTTTCTACTTGTCTTTTATTGCCTCTGTATAATAATAATATGTCGTCTACGTATCTATGCCAATATATGATTTTGTTGGTATATTTGTTGTTATGTTCTTGTTCTGTGTGGTGTATGAATATTTCTGCTAGTATACCTGATATGGGGGAGCCCATGGGGAGTCCATCTGTTTGAGTGTATAACTTGTTATTGTATGTGAAGTAGTTTTGATCTGTGATTATTTTAGTGAGTGTGATGATTTCTTGTATGTGTGTTTCAGGTGTGTTATTTTGTCTGAGTAGGTGTTCTAGTGTTTGTATGGTGTCTTTGACAGGTACATTGGTGTATACATTCGTGATGTCAAATGATGCTAATGTTGAGTTGTGTGGTATATGGATGTGTTCTAGTTTTTTGACTAGATCAATGTTGTTTTTAACAGATGTGTTGTTGATTAAATTTATGTGTTTTCTGATTAGTTTATCCAGGTGTCTGGCGATTTTGTGTGATGGTGCTTGTGTGTTATTTATCAATGGTTTAATGGGTATATTCGGTTTGAGTATTTTAGGTAATGCGTTTAGTTTTGGGGGGTTAGGTTTAATTTGTTTTAGATATTTTTTGTTGTCTGTTTGAATTATGTATTTTGCATTATTTATGAATTTGTTGATTTGTTTTTGAATTATGTTATGTTTTTGGCATGATTTGTTGTAGGCTATTGTTAGGGAAGTATTCATTACCTTCAGCTCGACATTCCTATATCATCCACAGATAACATAATACCACTACACGCCAAAATCACAATAAAACAAAACACACAAGCATCACGGTTAACTAAACAAAGAGCCGCAAAACATATATTTACATAACATAATAAACAATCTATACCACAAGAAAGACATACTCAACAAAGAAGCATACAATTTACACATGAAACTAACACGAATGTTACACCACATTGAACTTGAACACATAATACAGCACACGCAAAACAGTATCGACAAACTCAAAACGATAATAAAAGATAGACATAACAAAACATTAACAAACATTATAACACGCAACATAGAACCTAACCCCCCAAAACTAAATGCTTTACCGAAAATACACAAACCTAAAATTCCCATCAGACCCTTAATAAACAACACACAAGCACCCTCCAACAAAATTGCAAAACACCTAGACAAAATAATCAGGAAAAACATTAATCTCAGTAACAACACTTCTGTCAAAAACAACATAGAATTGGTCAAGAAAACCGAACACATCCACATCCCACACAATTCAACATTAGCATCTTTTGACACAACCAATTTATACACCAATGTACCCATTCAAGACACCATACAAACACTAGAACATTTACTCAGACAAAACAACATGACCGAAACACCCATACATGAGATCATCGCACTCACCAAAATAATTACAAAACAAAATTACTTAACATACAACAAGATATACACACAAACAGACAGCCTCCCGATGGGATCCCCCATATCAGGAATACTGGCTGAAATATTCATACACAACATGGAACAGAACCATATAATAAACAACAACAAATACACCAACAAAATCATTTATTGGCACAGGTATGTGGATGATATATTACTTTTATTCAATGGCAATACAAGACAGGTCGAAAACTTCCACAAATACATAAACACAATACACCACAAACTAAAATTTACACTGGAAATAGAACAAAACAATAGTATAAATTTTCTGGACCTAACAATTAACATACACAATACACACACGTATAAAATATATAGAAAACCAACCACAACTGACATGGTCATACACAATACATCAAACCATCCAACGCAACACAAACATGCGGCCTTCAACCATATGCTCCATAGACTAACAAAAATACCATTAAGTAAACAGGATTATAACGATGAACTAAACACAATCAAATGTATAGCAATAAAAAACGGCTACAACCCTAATTTAATAAACAAACTACACAAACACATCATAAACAAAAACAACAAAACAATAAATACCAACAACACACAACAAAATAAATACATCACACTCACATACCATAACTCTCACACACACAAAATCGCCAACACATTCGGAAACACAAGTACAAAATAGCATACAGAACAAACAATACCATCAAAAAACACATCAATGATACAAACACGGACACAGACAAATACAACAAAACAGGTGTTTACAAATTAAACTGTAATGATTGTAATAGTTTCTATATAGGTCAGACGGGAAGATCTTTTTCATCACGTTACTCTGAACACCTAAAAGCTCTATCCAGCAACAATATACATTCCGCGTTTGCCACACACATACACACAAAAAACCACAGCTACACCAACATAGATACTAATCTTGAGATATTAACACTACTTACCCAAAAGTCGAAAACTTAACACATCAGAACAATATGAAATATACAAACACTACACAACACAACCAAACAGCATACTTAATGACCAATTACACTATAAATCGCACACACTCTTTGACACAATTATACATAAAACAAACAATAATTCGGATCCCCGCGCCAATCCCCTTCCACCACACACCACCCCCACTCAACCTACCAAATAAAAGCGTTACAAGTTACTGGTAGTCTGTCTCACACCGCTGATGAAGGCGCACATCACGCCGAAATGCGTACAGGAGGAAACAAAGTAAGTTTCACAAGTGAAAGTTTAATAATCTATATTAAAATAGAACCAATCACCATACCGACACACAAATTCCACACACATACGGTTAACACAACAGACATCAGATTCAATGAAGACGAAATATATTTATTAAACAAAGGCCTCAGACACAATTTAAAACACAATAAATCCAACAACAACAGTAAACATATACTTGACGTAATCATTGACACAGAAACAGCCGTACAAAACACACACAACAACGACCATGAACCCATACGCCATGACATAAAACGAAGATAAAACACATAATAAAACAACAACCAAAAGAACATAATAACAAAATTAAAACGCTAAAAAAAATACAACAAAAACTAAATGAACATAAAAGACATGTTTGAATAGGTATCCAAGTCACTTATTGACAAAATCTGTAAAATATTTACCTTATTACTTCCGTTGTGTGACTTCGTGTTGCGTTTTGATTTATTTTACGCATATCGAGACATGTGTCTCGTCATCAGAAATAAATAAAATAAAAATTCACTCTTAGCGAGGTCGTTACATATTAAAATACAAATATTTGAAAACGATTACACACATATCCACTTTACTTGAGTGCGCACTCGAGTCGGACTGATCGGACACTGACTATCAATCGCTACTGTGTAGACAGGTTTATTGCAGTATCGTAGAGCGGGTTTGATTTAAAATTTAAACGGTCATTTAGCATGAAGTCACGACTGTGTACGTCATTGTACGCCATATACATTTCAAATTCTTCGAAGGCGTTCATGTAAGTGCCTTTATTACAAAAATGCATGGGTTTCAAGTTGGAAACAAAGCTTGTATATTTATGATTTTCGTTTATCAAGTGACATGCATAGTTGGATTTTATGCTTGATGATGATGTCTGACTCTTGAGATTGTGCTTTGGCGTGTGTTCAATAAAACGTTTTTGGAAACCCCTTCCTGTCTGGCCAATATAAAAGCATTCACAATTGTCGCACGATAATTTATACACCCCCGTTTTCTTTTCTAAAGGGATAGTTATTTTATTATGGTGTATGTTCATAAGATTATTGTTGGTTTGAAATATTACGGTTCTATTGTTATTATTTAACACACTAGTTAAAATTTTTGGCATTATGTTTGTGTATGTCGTTGAAATAAAAATGGTTTTTGTGTCTTTTCCTATACGGGGTTTAGATAGCTTGTGCTTTTGTTTTCTAAAGAGGTTGTCAATCAAGGAACTATTGTAGCCATTGGCTTCAGCTGTGTATTTTATTGTGTTTAGTTCATCATTAAAATCCTCGTCGTCAAGAGGTACTGTTAAAAGTCTGTGTATGGGTAATTAAAGGCTGCCATTTTTTTGATCAGTCGTAAAGTGCCTTTATATATTATAAATGTGTCATCAACATAATGTGCATAAAATATGATGTTATTTTTGTGAATGTTGTTAGAAAACATAAATATGTTTTCATAGAAATTCAAATAAATGTCAGCAAGCAAACCAGACAGCGGCGAGCCCATTGCTAAACCATCACATTGACTGTAAAATTGGTCATTGAAAGTAAAATAATTTTGTCCTAAAATGACTTCAAATAGGCCCAATAGCTCTTCTATCGTTTGGGCATTTAATTTGTTACTTTCAAACAAGTTATTCCTTAGAATCTGCAGCATTTCCCTATCTGGTATGTTAGTATACAAGTTGATAATGTCAAAGGAGGCCAATTTATAATTGGGGGGTAACTTAACATTCTTAACCTTATTTATAAAGTCAGTGAGATTTGCAATAGTGTGGTTGTTTTTTATATCTATATGGTCCCTAATGACTTTGACAAGTTTTTTGGCTGCACGAAAACCTGGTGCTGTAGTAAAATTAACAAGGGGTCTAATTGGTACGTTGTCTTTATGAATTTTGGGTAGACCTGTAAACATCGGAGCTATAGCATTGCAGGGTTTGAGGTAGCGATGTGTACATTCATTGAATAAATTTACGCATTTATTAATTTCCTTGTTTAAATTTTTATTTTTTTTTTATAACATGCCCAAACTTTCTGTATCAAATAAGAAATTAAATCATTATACACCAAAAATCTATTCTTAATAAACAGTTACTCAAATTGCATTTGCAAATGCTTAACAACTTTCATCCTGCAATCATAAACAATGTCCTTGATTCTGTTCATAAATAAGTGACTGATGTGATTCGCAACACATATATATAAAACAGACATGCAAGTTGCAAAATTTAAAAGATAAACATAGTTGTGACATGAATGTCCATTGTAAACACACCTTCTATCAACGTGTGTCGAATTTAACTTCAATAACTTTCAATGCCGATGAACTGAATATTTTAAATAAGGGCATAAATTATTGTATTCCTCCTAACTGTAATAAAAATCAAATCGCCCTGTACTAGTGCTTACTTTTACAAATTAATAAATAAACTTAATTTTATTTGTTTACTAATTTTATACTCTTACAGCCGCCATGTTGTCTATTACCAACCTAAATTTTTACTCACCAGGGTCCAGGTGTTCGAATCAGCGAACAGGAAATTCAGAACTGGTTATTTGAAATTAAACATATTGGTTACTCTTGTACACATCTTATTCTTTATTACCTCAAAACAATTCAATTGCATTTAATCAAACAACAGAAAAACTTAGATTTTTTTAGCATCCCATCATAAATAAAATCTCCATTCTTCTACAATTTTGATATTAACCCTTCACAGTAAAATTAAAATGATTCCTTATTCAGAAAATTGGTATTACCTTGATTACAATAGACACATTTAAAATAACATAGAAATAGTTATACCCCATTTATTCACAAACCAGCGCCTAACTTTTATTACATGATTATTACACACGCCCATCCACTCTCTCATGCCACATATTTAAATTTCCCCTATGAGCTCATTTAATTTTTTTTTAAAAGGTTTCAATTTTGAATGGTTATAATTTTTTGTTTTAAATTTCTTCTTTTCATAATTTATGAGCATTATTGAATATAATATAATTTGTTCTCTTATCTGCAATTGCGTCCCTAAAATTCAGTCCAGCCTCCGTACGTTTTCTATTTCTTTCATCACGCTGCACATTTCATTCTTTTGTCGTAATTCTCGCCAGATAACTCGAAACTGTCACTTCATATCACGTCATGACTGTAAAATTTATTAATTTGAATTAAAATTACATTTTATTTATACGGGCCCGCATTTTCGTTCCGGAACTTTTCTTTACAACCGGCCGGTTTCAGAGTGTAATTTCAACTGGGGCGGATTGTACTGCGTTCAGTTCTTTGTTTCCATCACATGTTCGGCTCTGGAATGTTCCGTACGTGACATTTTTCGTGTGAACACTGGCCAATCTGTGCGCGCATATGCGTGAATGCGCACCCTCGCTGATAACTTTTACATTCCCAGACTCTTTAATTGCTTTTGTGCGACACATACGTACGGCTTGGTCCCGCACTGACTGCAAGGTGTTAAAAAAAATGTCAAGCGTTTGTGATCAAAATGTTGTTCAGCTTGAGTGGCTACTATATTTAACAATTATTTAAGAATAAAATAAACCCCAATAGTTTGTCCCATTACAATACCCCCTCAATGAGATGTTTTATGCCGAAGCATAAAAACTCTCATTGACACTCTCATACTTCCTAAAGGGATCAGCCAGGATATGTAGCCACAACCCCTTTATGTTTTATTAAAAAATCATGGTTAACTTACCCCTGGTCTAGTGACTGTGACCACACCTGAATGACCTTACTGGACTTCTCTCTTGGGATCCCAACACCACAAGGCCAGACAGGCACTTAACGCTCCTGCTCTGACGCGCAGGCCAGCTCAGGACCGCCGCCACAGCATCACCAGACACTGAAACATCAAATCAAAAAATCAAATAGTGGCCTTGTATAATACCATATCCCTAACTGATCTGGCTCCCCTTAGCTTTGCGCTGGTTTGCATTAAGAAGCACTGGTTTTTTCCTTAACTCCTAACACATATATATGGATACGTACTTAACATGATATAAAACATTTACCTTTCAAATATTTAAATTCATCATCAAAAATCTCTTGAACATCTTTAAATCAACTACATCATCTTACTTTTTCATTTCAACATGACTACTGCTATCATTAGCTAATACAGAACATAATTAATAAAAAATACAAATTTATTCGATACAACAGATACATGGATAATCAAAACAACCTCCTTCAATACTTCACTGTTACCACATTATTACAATAATCATCAATTTTATCTTCTTTTATTCAATCAGAAATTATTTAGTAACAATTTAAAAACCTTCTTCCACACACACTATGCCCCCCCCCTGGACTGTAGCGTCCAGTTGCCTCCACAAGAACTGAAATGTTAAGGAGGAATTTTGTCATCTCCTGTCCTTGCTTAGGCGTTACAAAACATTCGGTATTACTGATGTCCGAGGACACCAGTAATCCTACTAAACTTAGGTATATGCCCTTAAACGGTCTACCATCTCATTCGATGGATAGCCGCTGTTCCATAGTTCTGGTGATTCCCCTGATTAACCCCCAGGTTAATTTCTAAATTCACCTCTTACAACAATAACAAATTATGGCCAGACTGAGGCAGCACGCAACGTAATGTGCCCACCCCATAGCTAGTCAAAGCTGAGCCAATTCCACGGCAAGGGTTCGGTGAGGCCGTGACCGCCCGAAAGTGGGGAATCACTTTAAAAAACAACATATAATTCATGTTTAAGATTCCTACACACTAACATAATACATAATAATATACAACATAATTGACACTCAAATTGACCATTAACATCATTACATTAATATAAACAATTGACCTTTAACTTTGCATATAAAATTATAAACATTACAATTTGAACCTTCTATTAACGCTTTTTGTATCGACCTTTAATTATTTATCATTTATTGTACCATTAAATTCTCCAAAAATTCAAATTTATTATTAACATTCATTTTACATCACATTTCAAATTCAAATTTGACCAAAGATTACACACCTTACAACTTTATTTTAGCTTTAAATTCTATTTAACTTGTTACATTTATTATTACATTTCAATTATGAATTTCTTTTAAGTATTTTCATCATTAATTTGTTCGGGTGATTCTCAGTCATTCATAATGATTCGATTTATTGAATGGGCATTTAGATATAACCTTACCCCCTTTTTCCTTCTAACAACCACTAACGGATTTACATAGGGTGACACCGATCTCTCAATAATATTTACCTCCACTATATTCTCTAACTCCACTTAAATCATTCTGCTCTTATTACAAAATACCTGATACCCTCTTTGTACCTAGGATGTGTGTTTCCTTCCCTTATACTCATTCCCTTATTAGTTCTGGCCTCTCCCAGGTAACCGGCAACCCTCTTTAAAATGATTCCTCCTGCCACAACGCCTTGCGTTGAGGACTCCTTACCACACCACCCTCACTACAAAATTTGTGTACCCTGCTCGTACCTATTTACTCTCCACTTACATCACTCCCTTTCTCTCTACACACATCCACTCTCGCTACTGTGTCCCTACTACTGACCCGTTTCTGTATTACTTTTATTCCAAAAATCCTTATTTTGTCTAACACCCATTTAAAATTAACTCTGACTGACTTAAATGCCTTATTGAAATAATTATCACCCAAACTCCATCTTTTACCACCTTTTACACTAATATGCTCATTGAAAATTACATTAGAAAATTCATAACTACCTCAAATTAATTTAATCACCTTATTTAAAACCTCTTAAACACATTTAATTTCTTTATTAAAACATTTTACTTTACTTTAATTGCATTATAAAATTCATACTTAAATTACATCACTCGATTGAATAAAAACATGATTACTGTCATAGATTCAAAATTATAAACATTCATTACAACAAATATATTGTACATAACCCTATGTACTTTCTGATACATTATAACAACAATATGACTCAACAACTAAACACATTCTACCCTTACTCATTTACTATTTATTATCAAGTTCAAATCTCAGAAAAATCATTTAAATTCATTACCAAAATTTATCTATAGGCCTACAACATTTTAAATTAATTAATTCATCTCAAATTATTTAATTCAATCAGTTTTTTAAAACACTAAGCTTTTAATTACAATTCCAAAACAATTACAATTCATTTATATTATTACCTTCATAATTATTCTCGTTATTTATTTAGTTTGAAAAATGTTATTTTTATTATTATTAAATCAATTCCTACTACATATATACATCACTTACCCAAAATACAAGGTACAACATAATGTACTACACAAATACATTTAACATTACTACACAAGTATATACAATTCAAATTATTATTCATTATTGTTTACCATAAATCATTTCACAATACAATCCATGTCGAAACCACACTATTCACATAATTAAATGTTCATAAACAACTGTTTAACCACCATCATCGAATAATAATCTGATCTTACGACTACACCATTCATTTACAAATACATACATATTGCTATTATAATTATAATAGTCATCATCATTACTTTTTTCCATTGTATCAATATAGTAACTACAAATATTATTGCATACTATCAATTCAAAATTCCTGTCAACATTGGGTATGGTAAACTCTCCTTTAGTATCTTCCGTTAAAGTCAGGTAAGTTATAGTATCATCTACTGCTGCTGCATCAGTTTCAACACAAGGTAAGATTTCAACATCACTATCCACTCTCTCTATACCTAACCTTTCTACTAATTCTTTATAATTTTTACCAACCTTAAACAACTCTATCTCCCCATCTAAATACCATTCTCTCTCTAAATATCTCTCACCATAATGCCATATCACACTTTCTCTACCATCCCATACAGAGGGCACTAAATCATCACAAAATTTCAGGGAACAACTCGAAGACCTCATGTCTTCCAATAATAAGGGATTCTTGCCCTTCAACAACAACAGTGAACACCTTGGTTCACGATAAACCCGGGGAAAATTTACCCCCTGCAACCCCTCTATCTGTAAATTCTCTCTACACTCTCTCTTTAACTCATCAACTCTCACTAACATTCCCTTATTAAATTCTACTCCCACTAAAACTTCATCAGCACTCTCAATATTCACAACTTTACTCTCTAACACCACTTTTTTAATTATATCATCATTTTTCTCACCCCTACTTACCGTATTATATGTCAACTGATCGTCTTTATTTTCATTTAATTTATCGGACTTTTCATCACTTTCTACCCCCACTATAATCTCATAATTATCATCAACACGATTAATTTTCATTATATCACTTTTAAATACTTCATCTACTTTAATCATTCTGCTTTCTAAACTGTCTATTTGCGTATTGACCGCTTCTAATATTCTATCCGTTATTGTTTCAAATTTTTCGTCAATTTTTTCAAATTTACCGTTAATTTCATTTTTGAAACTGTTAAAATTCTCATTCTGTTTGTCAAACTTTCGATCGTTTACATCAAAACGACTATTCATGTTTATAGTCTGCTTTTCTAACATTACTTGTATCATTTTGAACATCTCATAACTATTGTCAGACCTTTTACATTGTACCGGTGTTGATTGGCCTTCAACATTTTCCATTATTTTTGACTCGGTTTCGCTTAGTTCAATATTTACTTGACTTTCTATTTCAATATCAGTTAAGCTGACATTCTCATCATTATCTGCCATCTCAAAAAATTATATTAATTTTTTTTTTTTTCAAAATACTAACATATAATATAACACAAACTTATTATCTAACAAGGTATTCTATTTACTCATACTACACATGATCACAACATAACATTATCCTTGTACATCTATTTTCACGTACCTCAAAAAAAATTTTTGTTATTTCAAATAACCATTCTGCTCCACCCAGTATAAACGTCCCTACGTTCGGAAGCGCCAATTGTACTAGTACTTATTTTTACAAATTAAAAAATAAACTTGATTTTATTTGTTTACTAATTTTATACTCTTACAGCCACCATGTTGTCTATTACCAACCTAAAGTTTTTCTCACCAGGGTCCAGGTGTTTGAATCAGCGAACGGGAAATTCAGAACTGGTTATTTGAAATTAAACATATTGGTTACTCTTGTACACATCTTATTCTTTATTACCTCAAAACAATTCAATTGCATTTAATCAAACAACAGAAAAACTTAGATTCTTTTACCATCCCATCATAAATAAAATCTCCCTTCTTCTACAATTTTTATATTACCCTTCACGGTAAAATTAAAATGATTCCTTATTCAGAAAATTGGTATTACCTTGATTACAATAGACACATTTAAAATAACATAGAAATAGTTATACCCCATTTATTCACAAACCAGCGCCTAACTTTTATTACATGATTATTATACACGCCCATCCACTCTCTCATGCCACATATTTAAATTTCCCCTATGAGCTCATTTAATTTTTTTTTAAAAGGTTTCAATTTTGAATGGTTATAATTTTTTGTTTTAAATTTCTTCTTTTCATAATTTATGAGTATTATTGAATATAATATAATTTGTTCTCTTATCTGCAATTGCGTCCCTAAAATTCAGTCCAGCCTCCGTACGTTTTCTATTTCTTTCATCACGCTGCACATTTCGTTCTTTCATCGTAATTCCCGCCGGATAACTCGAAACTGTCACTTCATATCACGTCATGACTGTAAAATTTATTAATTTGAATTAAAATCACATTTTATTTATACGGGCCCGCATTTTCGTTCCGGAACTTTTCTTTACAACCGGCCGGTTTCAGAGTGTAATTTCAACTGGGGCGGATTGTACTGCGTTCAGTTCTTTGTTTCCATCACATGTTCGGCTCTGGAATGTTCCGTACGTGACATTTTTCGTGTGAACACTGGCCGACCTGTGCGCGCGTTTGCGTGAATGTGCACCCTCGCTGATAACTTTTACATTCCCAAACTCTTTAATTGCTTTTGTGTGACACGTACGTACGGCTTGGTCCCGC
The DNA here is from genome assembly GCA_034769895.1 of Magicicada septendecula. Lineage (NCBI taxonomy): Eukaryota > Metazoa > Arthropoda > Insecta > Hemiptera > Cicadidae > Magicicada > Magicicada septendecula. The sequence goes on from CM068372.1 coordinate 125,303,497, forward strand.
GCTGACTGCAAGGTGTTAAAAAAAATGTCAAGCGTTTGTGATCAAAATGTTGTTCAGCTTGAGTGGCTACTATATTTAACAATTATTTAAGAATAAAATAAACCCCAATAGTTTGTCCCGTTACAGCCCATGAAATCATTAGTGCCAAAATGGCGACAAAAGCAATCCCAGACCCAAAACTACAAAACGAGGCACGTTACCTAATAAGTAATAAGTTTAAGAAAGTTATGAAAGCGCGTACTTCACATGATCGCCTGCATCATATGTCAAATAAATACACAAACAGTTCTAAGGAATTCAAGTTATTGAAACAGATAAAAACAAAGTTGATCAAGAATAATGCACTTATCACAAAAGTGGACAAAGGTAAAACCTTTGTTATCATGGACAGTGAATCCTATACAATGAAGGTTAACGACTTTATCTCAAATAACAATATAATAACTCTGAAGTCTGATCCTACACACATTTACGTTAAAAATTTAAACAAGGAAATTAATAAATTCGTAAATGCGCAAACGTCGCTACTTCAAACCTTGCAATGCTATAGGTCCAATATTTACAGGTCTACCCAAAATTCATAAAGTCAACGTACCAATTAGACCCCTTGTTAATTTTACTACAGCACCAGGTTGTCGTGCAGCCAAAAAACTTGTCAAAGTGATTAGGGACAGTACAGATATAAAAAACAACCACACTATTGCAAATCTCACTGACTTTATAAATAAGGTTAAGAATGTTAAGTTACCCCCAATTATAAATTGGCCTCCTTTGACATTATCAACTTGTATACTAACATACCAGATAGGGAAACGCTGCAGATTCTAAGGAATAACTTGTTTGAAAGTAACAAATTAAACGCCCAAATGATAGAAGAGCTATTGGGCCTACTTGAAGTCATTTAGGACAAAATTATTTTACTTTCAACGACCAATTTTACAGTCAACGTGATGGTTTAGCAATGGGCTCGCCACTGTCTGGTTTGCTTGCTGACATTTATTTGAATTTCTATGAAAACACATTTATGTTTTTTAACAACAGTCACAAAAATAACATCATATTTTATGCACGTTATGTTGATGACACATTTATAATATATAAAGGCACTTTACGACAGATTGACAATTTTAAAAACTTTATGAATAATATAAATAGGAACATTCAGTTACTCTTGAGACTGAAACAAATAATAAATTACACTTTTGGACTTAACAGTTACTAAACACATTGATAAACTGAAATTCAAGATCTATAGGAAACCACCCACAATCAATGTAACCATACCTGTCGACTCACATCACCCCTTTTTGCAAAAAATGGCAGCCTTTAATTACTTTATACACAGACTTTTAACAGTACCTCTTGACGACGAGGATTTTAATGACGAACTAAACACAATAAAATACATAGATCAAGCCATGGCTACAATAGTTCCTTGATTGACAACCTCCTCAGAAAACAAAAGCACAAGCTATCTAAACCCCGTATAGGAAAAGACACAAAAACCATTTTTATTTCAACGACATACACCAACATAAAGCCAAAAATTGTAACTAGTGTGTTCAATAATAACAATAGAACCGTAATATTTAAAACCAACAACAACAACATATTTAAAACCATCTTATGAACATACTCCGTAATAAAATAACTATCCCTTTAGAAAAGAAAACGGGGGTGTATAAATTATCGTGCGACAATTGTGAATGCTTTTATATTGGCCAGACAGGAAGGGGTTTCCAAAAACGTTTTATTGAACACACGCCAAAGCACAATCTCAAGAGTCAGACATCATCATCAAGCATAAAATCCAACTATGCATGTCACTTGATAAACGAAAATCATAAATATACAAGCTTTGTTTCCAACTTGAAACCCATGCATTTTTGTAATAAAGGCACTTACATGAACGCCTTCGAAGAATTTGAAATGTATATGGCGTACAATGACGTACACAGTCGTGACTTCATGCTAAATGACCGTTTAAATTTTAAATCAAACCCGCTCTACGATACTGCAATAAACCTGTCTACACAGTAGCGATTGATAGTCAGTGTCCGATCAGTCCGACTCGAGTGTGCACTCAAGTAAAGTGGATATGTGTGTAATCGTTTTCAAATATTTGTATTTTAATATGTAACGACCTCGCTAAGAGTGAATTTTTATTTTATTTATTTCTGATGACGAGACACATGTCTCGATACGCGTAAAATAAATCAAAACGCAACACGAAGTCACACAACGGAAGTAATAAGGTAAATATTTTACAGATTTTGTAAATGAACATAACCTAACTATAGTAAAAGCTGACAAAGGGAAAATAACAGTCATAATGAACAAACAAGAAATCAACAATAAAACTGAAAAATGTTTTACTGAAAACAATATAACACAAATAACCAAAGATCCCACAATAAAATACCAAAAACAAATTAACAAATTCATAAATAATGCAAAATACATAATTCAAACAGACAACAAAAAATATCTAAAACAAATTAAACCTAACCCCCCAAAACTAAACGCATTACCTAAAATACACAAACCCAATATACCCATTAGACCATTGATAAATAACACACAAGCACCCTCACACAAAATAGCCAGACACCTGGAAAACTAATCAGAAAACACATAAATTTAATCAACAACACATCTTTTAAAAACACCATTGATCTAGTCAAAAAACTAGAACACATCCATATACCACACAACTCAACGTTAGCATCATTTGACATCATGAATGTATACACCAATATACCTGTCAAAGACACCATACAAACACTACAACACCTACTCAGACAAAATAACACACCTGAAACACACATACAAGAAATCATCACACTCACTAAAATAATCACAGATCAAAACTACTTCACATACAATAACAAGTTATACACTCAAACAGATGGACTCCCCATGGGTTCCCCCATATCAGGTATACTAGCAGAAATATTCATACACCACACAGAACAAGAACATAACAACAAATATACCAACAAAATCATATATTGGCATAGATACGTAGACGACATATTATTATTATACAGAGGCAATAAAAGACAAGTAGAAAATTTCCACAAATACATTAACACGATACACCCCAAACACAAATTTACCATAGAAATAGAAAAAAACAATTGTATAAACTTTCTAGACCTAACAATCACCAAAACTAACAATACGCACACATATAAAATATACAGAAAGCCAACCACAACTGACATGGTCATCCACAACACATCATACCACCCAACACAACATAAACACGCAGCCTTCAACCATATTCTACAAAGACTCACTAAAATACCACTAAATAAACAAGATTATAAAGAAGAACTTAACACCATAAAATATATAGCACTAAAAAACGGGTACAACCCGGATTTAATAAACAAATTACATACACAAATCCATAACAAAAACAACAAACCGCAAAATAAAAAAAACAAACAACAATATAAATACATCACACTCACATACTACAACTCAAACACACACAAAATTGCCAACACATTCAGAAAATACAACTACAAAATAGCATACAGAACCAACAACACCATCAAAAGGCACATCAATGACACGAACAAAGACATAGACATATACAACAAAACAGGCGTATTTAAATTAAAATGCAACGATTGCCCTAAGTTCTACATAGGCCAGACAGGAAAATCTTTTTCCTCCAGATTTTCTGAACACACCAATGCACTAACCAATAATAACATACAATCCAATTTTGCCACACACATCCAGAAAGAAAACCACTGTTACACAAACATAAAAAACAACCTTGAAATATTACACTACCTACCCAAAAGTCGTAAACTTAACACCACAGAACAATTCGAAATATTGTAGCATGACAGATTATCCACTTAATAATGAATGAAATATGATCATAAATAAATATCAATTAAAATAACTATCAAGGAAAAATCCAAATGAAAAACAAATAAGTATCACAATAAAATACAATCATAACTGGAAGAAATAAAAATAAAGAAAAAACAACTATGCAACAAATATGTGTAATGAAAAATAAACCCAAAAAACTAAAATAAAGTAAGGAAATACCCAGGTAGGATAGGAGTAAGTAAGGAAAATACGCAGAACAAACCAACGTACATAATAAAACTTTATTGTAGTGAAGAAACAAAGAATGAGAATCAGTAAGGAAGGCAAAACCCAGAACAAACCGACACCCCTAAAATAAAGACTGGTTTTCAAGAAACAAGTTAGGATATTAATAAGGAAGTAAATACCCTGAACAAACCGAAATACCTAATAAACAAGAATGATTTTGAAGAAACAAGGTAGTAGGATAAGAGGACTACAAGAAATACCCAAGGGTAACTCAGTAAGAAGAAAATAAAAACCCCAAAAGAGATTAAAAGTCACCAACGAAAGTATAACACCCAAAAACAGAAACTAATGTAAAGTAAATGTAAACAAAAGTGTTTAGAGGTATAAGTAAAAGTGCACCCATGAAAGTTATGTTATAATGAATAAAAACAAATCTTAAGAATCCTCTATAAATAAAATCTTGATAATATAAAACTATAAAACTGATTAGTGATAGTATCAAGAAATAATAGGGGACCAGTGCAAGTTATTTTATTATAGTAGATAAACTTCAATAAAGTGCATTAAATGCTTAAACTTAGTAAAAGTGTACCTTTGAACAACTTTAAAGTTTTTAATTTAACTTCATAAATACTATTTGGCAGAATAGTATTACAAAAAGCAAATACAAATGTTTATAAGAAAGTGCCACTCTTTGTCTAACAACATTCACTAAAATGAGAAAGATAAATAGAGAGCAGGTAGTTAATAAGTGAAGTGACAAGGGATACATCCCTAATATAAAATAAAAACAGATAAGACTGCACAAAAGTAATTTTAAGAAAAGAAAAAAAAATGAAGGAACAGATGTGTTATGTTCCTAGTAAAATCAATGAACTCTATACCTACAGGTTGAAAATATAGGGTAATGTTTTATAATTCTAAAATATTTATTATGTTTAATAGTGTTAATCAAGGATGAAATGTCTGAGTGTGGATACCATTCTTTTATTATAAAATATTTATTATGTGTTACTAGAAATAATTAAGACTAAAATGTCTGAGTTTAAATACCACTTTTTTAATGTCAAATATTTGTTATGTATTAATAGTATGAATTCAATACTAAATGTTCTAATAGTTAAGTAAGGAAATTTCAATTAATATTGTATTAGAATAGAAGGTCAGAAGGGGTATAAACAAGCTGTATTATTCAAAAATTTTGTATGTAAAAACAGATAAAATCTAGGCCAAATGGTAAATCTCAACTACATCATAATTGATGAATCAAGTCCAGTAAACTAGTTAAACTGATGAAATTTATGTAAGGTAAATCAGTCACAGAGTAATATAATGTAAATTATACTTTAGAAAGATATTGTAAAAAGATAGGAAGAATTATGGGAAAAAATGCAAATGTAATAACTGAAAATTCAAAGAGGGGAGTCACAAATTAATGAATAATATTTAAAAAGATAACCAATTAATAAAATTACAAGAAATTAAGGGAAGATAAACCTTTTATTTCAATCTGAGACTTAGTACAATCATAAATATAACATATAAAATGGCAAACATTTTGAGAAGAACAGGAAGTAATTTTTAAAGCCTACTTTTTTAAAAATTAAGTAAATATAGCATTTTAGATAAAAAACTTAGTAAAAATATCTTATTTGGTATCAAATCAAGCAGAATGAACTAAAGAAAGAGATTGTGTGTTTAGTATTTCATAAAATTAAATAATAGCAAAAATATATTCAGTAGTATAATGTAATTTTCATACATGTAACGGAAGCGAAAAAGATTTAAAACAATGTATTGCTAATATTAAATTGGCTAAGACGTTTTCAGATGACGAAGGAAGTTAGAACAGTTGATTATTAGACTTTGTCAAGCACACTTGAACGAGATTTTTGCTTATATTAACCTATATAGCAGACAGTATGGCATTCGTTCAGTAAGCCTAGTCACAGTGAAAATCGTAAATTTCTAAAAACTGAACTTAAACTTTAAATGCAGTGACAACAATTAATACCACCATTAAACTAAAGTAATACGGAACAGTAAATGAGTGAAATAATTAATTAAACATATAAAGCCAATAATTCTTAATAACGAGACGAGAAGTGCAATTTTCGACCTTACTGACCAAAGTGAATTATAACATTATCTAACACATTTAATCGAAGTGAATCACAAAACACTGAACCAAGACCACTCCACTAACACCAGAAGGAATAATCACAACTGCGGAGACGAGGAAACATTGAAAAGGCCACATTTATTGGAAGAAAATTTCGTCGAGCCGACTTCATTTTTACAGATACAGTCCTGAAGCCGCCATCTTGACTCCCACAATTCAAAGCGAGCTTTACCAATATAATCGTCCAGACATCAATGGTTCGAATTTTTACTTTGATAAACATTATATATTAAATAATAACTTTGTAAGTTTTAATTCTTAAGCTATTTACTTGTACGTGTTATACTTTCCTGACCTTACCCTTCTCTGACTATATAATATAACCGTTCAAAGAACCTGATAATTAATATAAAATACAGATGTAAAAAATAATCAACAGCCCTGAGAAACGAGTCGATACTACTGTTGAATAATCGATTAACACTCGATACATAATAAAAATTGTTAATAAATCTGGAATTTCTGCAAATTGGTTTCTGTTTATTTATAAAATTAATAAATAGAAATAAAATAAAATTAAATTGAGATCACGGACTATCCGAAAGGCGGCCTTTACCAAAGTGGAAGGAGAATACACAATTAAGAAGAAGAACCGTCGATCGATTAGTGCTGGAGATAATACAATTACGCAGAAATTAATTCAAAAAACTCAAAGTGATACAGTTGACGGAAACAGAAATAAAAGATTTAAATATTTACATAAAACAATTACAAAAATTATTTACTAAATACGAACAACAAAAAACAATTAAAACAATATTTTTCAAAAAACAAATACAACGAAATTTTTTTTATTTTTGTTAACGAATTATAGATTTTGTTACAAAATTGGCGTCCAACTAAGGGGCTTCAATTAGGGATTGATAGGCCACTATAATTTGCCCAATTCATAATTCAACATTGGCAGCGGTTATCCAGTCAGAGAAATAAGAAAAATGCAACGTCGAGCAACATCGAAGAAAAGGGCGGGGGAGGCCGAAAAGGAAATTGATATGGAGGACAAAGAGGCAACACCAGTGGAAGATGTGGAAATGATACTACCTCCAATAGAACCAACCAAACAGCTATTACAAAAGGAACAACCCGTGGTACCCACACAAACAGGGGACGTAAATATCCCAGAGAAACAGGGAGAAAAGTCCACACGAACAGAGAATGGGGACATGCAAGAAATGTTCAGGCTGATGATGGAAATAAGTAAGAACATAGAATCCACAAAGGAAGAATTAAATGAAACCAATAAGAAAATGGATTCTACAAAAGAAGAATCGAGTAAGGAAAGGAAGGAAGATAACCAATCCTTAAGTAAAAAGATGGAAGGAATAAATAAGAACATAGAATCCAAGATGGAGGAGAATAGTAAGAAGATGGAAGAGAAGATGGAAGAAAACAGTAAGAAGATGGAAGGTGACTACCAACAGTTAAGGGAAGAATTAAGGGAGAATAGTAGGAAGATGGAAAGTGACAACCAACAGTTGAAGGAAGAGTTAAGAGAAAATAACAATAAAATGGAGGAGAAGTTGGAAGAATTGAAGGAGGATAACCAACTATTAAGAGAAGAATTAAGGGAGGTTAACCAGAAAAATATGGACAAGTTAGATGAGAGGATGAAGGAATTGAAGGAATGACGTATTGAAGGAAGGGTTGAGCAAGGAAATCAACGATAATAAGGAATCTATGAATAAGAAATTGGAAGAAGAAACCATAGTGATTAAACAACAAATCATGGGGATTGACGAAAGATGTAGCCAGACCGAGCGGGAAGTGCAGGGTCTTAAGGAAGAAGTAACCACCAAAATAACCAATTTCGAAGAAACCAACAGAACCAAATTGGAAGAAAACCGCAAGGAAACTCAGGAAGAATTAGGGAAGGTACGGAACCAAGTTATGGAAAGATGTGACGGTATAGAAGTGGCTATGACGAATATCACCGGTCAAGTGCGGCAGAGCCAGGAGGAAATGGAAGTAATTAGAAACAGACCAACTAACTTCACGGGTATCCCCATCAACGAGAATCGGGAATGGCTAAATTTCCGCCAATATAAAAGAAAGCCGATGGAGTTTTTGGCCCGAATCGAGGAATACTTTGCCAAACATAGGGGTAACAGGTGGGTTAATAATCGGGAACTGTTGGACGAACCATACCGGGAGATGACCGACAATTGGTGGATGGCAAACCGAAGTGAGATCGCTGACTACCAGCAATTCAAAAACTTGTTCAAGGCGAAGTACTGGTCGGAGACCACCCAGAACTTAATACGGGACAACATATGTCATGGCTGATACAAAACACAAATAGGTAACACTATGACCGCCTACTTCCTCGGAAAAGTATGTCTGGCGAAGCATTTGGAACCGGCCATACCAGAAGAATGCCTCGTAAACAAGCTATCGTACCATTACGATGAAGACGTAATAAGAGCAAGGAGGGGTTGCCAGATAAAAACGATACAGGCGATGACTGAACTGTTGGAGAATTATGAGAATGAAGAGTACTATCGGCAAAGCAGAAGGAGAAATGATTGGCCGGAAATCAGAAATAATCAATACCCGAACAACGGTAATAACTATAACGGCAATGGATACCAAGGGAACCGAAACAATTCCAATTATAATAATACCAACAATAATAATAATAATAATAATAATAATAATAATAATAATAATAACAGTCCTACTAACCCAAATGCAAATAGGAATAATAACGGTTACCAAGGTAATCAAAATAATGATTACCAGAATCCGAATATTAATAGTCAGAGAAACACAAACCAAAATAATACCGAACGGTATTATAATAATAATAGGTTTTCCCCACAAAACAATAAAAATAGGTTTTCCCAACCCAGGGTAAATTTCATAAGGGCCGAGGGTAATGGTCCAAGGAGGGATCAACCCCAAAGGGAGAATGATAATGAGCAATTACAACGCAGCAATAGCATCGGAGAATCCAGATCCGGAAGCGGGAGGACGCACCAGCCGGAAATGATCAAAGAGAGGAGAGCAGAAGGAACAGTAATAATGGAAACAATCAAGTAAACAAAAATTATGATTGGATACCGTTCAGTGATAATCCATCTAGGAATTTCCGAATCACTTACAATCAACGGAACCCACCCGAACTCCGGATTCCCCTCAGAGGAAATGGCAACCGACCCAACACATCCCAGGATGTAAGACAAGAAATTGATGAAGAAGAAACCACAGCCGACAGGTGGAATGCATAATAAAAAAAAACTAACAAAATTTAAAAGTATAGTAAGAACAACTTACGACCAACTATTTAGGAAATAATTTTGGAAATAAAGAAAAGAATTTTGAATTTAAATAAAAAACAAATTCTAAAATATAGTAAGATCAACTTACAACCAACAATGTATGAACTTTAATTTGGAAATAAAGAAAAAGAATTTGTAGTTAAAACAAACAAATTCAAAAACATAGTAAGATCAACTTACAAACAATGATTTACGAAACTCATTTTGGAAATAAAGAAAAGGAATTTTGAATTTATACAAACAAATTCAAAATATAGTAAGATCAACTTACAAACAATTATTTATGAAACTCATTTTGGAAATAAAGGAAGGAATTTTGAAGGTAAAAACTAACAAAATTTAAAAGTATAGTAAGATCAACTTACAAACAATTATTTATGGAAATAATTTTGGAAATAAAGAAAAGAATTTTGAAGTTAAAAAACTAACAAAATTCTAAAACATAGTAAGATCAACTTACAAACAATTATTTATGAAACTAATTGTGAAAATAAAGAAAAGAATTTTGAAGTTAAAACTAACCAACAAAATTTAAAAACATAGTAAGATCAACTTACAAACAATTATTTATGAAACTCATTTTGGAAATAAAGAAAAGATTTTTGAAGTTGAAAACAAATAAATTTAAAAATATAGTAAGAACAACTTACAATCAACTATTTATGAAATAATTATGGAGATGCAGAAATAGAATTTTGAAAAATCTACAAAAATTTTTAAAAAAGAGTAAGAACACTCACAACCGATTATTTATGATAAATAATTTGGAATGGAAGAAGTTGAATTTAGAATGACCACTACCACATAAGATCAACTTGCCACAATTATTAACAGCATTTAATATGGAGTAGTTCTTGAATTACCCAAACTCTAAAAAACGATAAAAACTACTGATACAATTAAAATGAATAAACTTTTTGTGGACTAAAAATAATAAAACCTTTACGCAATGCAAGGAAAAACAATGACGATATAAATATTATAATTAAAGAATTCATTTGGATAAAAAACAAGAGCGAAATAATTTTTGAAAAGGAAAAAAAAGAAATATATATCTACTATAATATAACTATGATCATAAAATAAATGTCAATTATAATAAAGACAATTAGAAGAATAATTGCAAGAGCCTGAAACCAGTGGAACAATTCATAAGAACTAAGAAAAACAATAACATATATGCTACCAACAACCAGAAGATTGTAATAACAACAAAAGAATAACAGAAAATTCAAATAAAAAACTTTACACTTAATAACTAGTGATAATTATATTAAAAGAGCTTCCAACCATGATAAGAAATAATATATCAGTAGAGCTAACAAGTAAGAAGAATAACTGAGAAGAAAAATAACTGAGATAGAAATATTAACAAATCTGAGCAAATACGAAGTGAGGTATCCAATAATATTTTTTAATAGTCGTAAAATAGACTATTCTTATCTAATTTTTATTAATGACTGTCTGTAGATAATTCCAGCAGTATTATTATATTTTGAGCAGAGATGAATTTCCTCTGATCTCAATGAGTAGTGTAGCATGGCCAGCAGACTATGTAGCCAACAGTGCCTCTCAGAACTGCCCCAGCTCACATGTTAGGGAATGAATATCCCAAGGATAAAACACCAAGTTAAGAAAAAACGAAAATAAATAATAACAAACCTCAGATGAATATAACTATCAAGGAAAATCAATTAAAAAAAAAGAAATATATATATATGTAAGATCAAATATGAAGAAGCAAAGATAGAAATGGGAAGGAAGTCAATAAATGTAATATATTATAAATATCATAAGCAATTATTTCAGACAAACTCAAAGTATGGTCTGAAATAATCACTTCTGGAGGAGAGCAATCTGTAGCATGACAGATTATCCACTTAATAATGAATGAAATATGATCATAAATAAATATCAATTAAAATAACTATCAAGGAAAAATCCAAATGAAAACAAATAAGTATCACAATAAAATACAATCATAACTGGAAGAAATAAAAATAAAGAAAAAACAAATATGCAACAAATATGTGTAATAAAAAATAAACCCAAAAAACTAAAATAAAGTAAGGAAATACCCAGGTAGGATAGGAGTAAGTAAGGAAAATACGCAGAACAAACCAACGTACATAATAAAACTTTATTGTAGTGAAGAAACAAAGAATGAGAATCAGTAAGGAAGGCAAAACCCAGAACAAACCGACACCCCTAAAATAAAGACTGGTTTTCAAGAAACAAGTTAGGATATTAATAAGGAAGTAAATACCCTGAACAAACCGAAATACCTAATAAACAAGAATGATTTTGAAGAAACAAGGTAGTAGGATAAGAGGACTACAAGAAATACCCAAGGGTAACTCAGTAAGAAGAAAATAAAAACCCCAAAAGAGATTAAAAGTCACCAACGAAAGTATAACACCCAAAAACAGAAACTAATGTAAAGTAAATGTAAACAAAAGTGTTTAGAGGTATAAGTAAAAGTGCACCCATGAAAGTTATGTTATAATGAATAAAAACAAATCTTAAGAATCCTCTATAAATAAAATCTTGATAATATAAAACTATAAAACTGATTAGTGATAGTATCAAGAAATAATAGGGGACCAGTGCAAGTTATTTTATTATAGTAGATAAACTTCAATAAAGTGCATTAAATGCTTAAACTTAGTAAAAGTGTACCTTTGAACAACTTTAAAGTTTTTAATTTAACTTCATAAATACTATTTGGCAGAATAGTATTACAAAAAGCAAATACAAATGTTTATAAGAAAGTGCCACTCTTTGTCTAACAACATTCACTAAAATGAGAAAGATAAATAGAGAGCAGGTAGTTAATAAGTGAAGTGACAAGGGATACATCCCTAATATAAAATAAAAACAGATAAGACTGCACAAAAGTAATTTTAAGAAAAGAAAAAAAATGAAGGAACAGATGTGTTATGTTCCTAGTAAAATCAATGAACTCTATACCTAAAGGTTGAAAATATAGGGTAATGTTTTATAATTCTAAAATATTTATTATGTTTAATAGTGTTAATCAAGGATGAAATGTCCGAGTGTGGATACCATTCTTTTATTATAAAATATTTATTATGTGTTACTAGAAATAATTAAGACTAAAATGTCTGAGTTTAAATACCACTTTTTTTAATGTCAAATATTTGTTATGTATTAATAGTATGAATTCAATATTAAATGTTCTAATAGTTAAGTAAGGAAATTTCAATTAATATTGTATTAGAATAGAAGGTCAGAAGGGGTATAAACAAGCTGTATTATTCAAAAATTTTGTATGTAAAAACAGATAAAATCTAGGCCAAATGGTAAATCTCAACTACATCATAATTGATGAATCAAGTCCAGTAAACTAGTTAAACTGATGAAATTTATGTAAGGTAAATCAGTCACAGAGTAATATAATGTAAATTATACTTTAGAAAGATATTGTAAAAAGATAGGAAGAATTATGGGAAAAAATGCAAATGTAATAACTGAAAATTCAAAGGGGGAAGTCACAAATTAATGAATAATATTTAAAAAGATAACTAATTAATAAAATTACAAGAAATTAAGGGAAGATAAACCTTTTATTTCAATCTGAGACTTAGTACAATCATAAATATAACATATAAAATGGCAAACATTTTGAGAAGAACAGGAAGTAATTTTTAAAGCCTACTTTTTAAAAAATTAAGTAAATATAGCATTTTAGATAAAAAACTTAGTAAAAATATCTTATTTGGTATCAAATCAAGCAGAATGAACTAAAGAAAGAGATTATGTGTTTAGTATTTCATAAAATTAAATAATAGCAAAAATATATTCAGTAGTATAATGTAATTTTCATACATGTAACGGAAGCGAAAAAGATTTAAAACAATGTATTGCTAATATTAAATTGGCTAAGACGTTTTCAGATGACGAAGGAAGTTAGAACAGTTGATTATTAGACTTTGTCAAGCACACTTGAACGAGATTTTTGCTTATATTAACCTATATAGCAGACAGTATGGCATTCGTTCAGTAAGCCTAGTCACAGTGAAAATCGTAAATTTCTAAAAACTGAACTTAAACTTTAAATGCAGTGACAACAATTAATACCACCATTAAACTAAAGTAATACGGAACAGTAAATGAGTGAAATAATTAATTAAACATATAAAGCCAATAATTCTTAATAACGAGACGAGAAGTGCAATTTTCGACCTTACTGACCAAAGTGAATTATAACATTATCTAACACATTTAATCGAAGTGAATCACAAAACACTGAACCAAGACCACTCCACTAACACCAGAAGGAATAATCACAACTGCGGAGACGAGGAAACATCGAAAAGGCCACATTTATTGGAAGAAAATTTCGTCGAGCCGACTTCATTTTTACAGATACAGTCCTGAAGCCGCCATCTTGACTCCCACAATTCAAAGCGAGCTTTACCAATATAATCGTCCAGACATCAATGGTTCGAATTTTTACTTTGATAAACATTATATATTAAATAATAACTTTGTAAGTTTTAATTCTTAAGCTATTTACTTGTACGTGTTATACTTTCCTGACCTTACCCTTCTCTGACTATATAATATAACCGTTCAAAGAACCTGATAATTAATATAAAATACAGATGTAAAAAATAATCAACAGCCCTGAGAAACGAGTCGATACTACTGTTGAATAATCGATTAACACTCGATACATAATAAAAATTGTTAATAAATCTGGAATTTCTGCAAATTGGTTTCTGTTTATTTATAAAATTAATAAATAGAAATAAAATAAAATTAAATTGAGATCACGGACTATCCGAAAGGCGGCCTTTACCAAAGTGGAAGGAGAATACACAATTAAGAAGAAGAACCGTCGATCGATTAGTGCTGGAGATAATACAATTAACGCAGAAATTAATTCAAAAAACTCAAAGTGATACAGTTGACGGAAACAGAAATAAAAGATTTAAATATTTACATAAAACAATTACAAAAATTATTTACTAAATACGAACAACAAAAAACAATTAAAACAATATTTTTCAAAAAAAAAATACAACAAAATTTTTTTTATTTTTGTTAACGAATTATAGATTTTGTTACAAAATTGGCGTCCAACTAAGGGGCTTCAATTAGGGATTGATAGGCCACTATAATTTGCCCAATTCATAATTCAACATTGGCAGCGGTTATCCAGTCAGAGAAATAAGAAAAATGCAACGTCGAGCAACATCGAAGAAAAGGGCGGGGGAGGCCGAAAAGGAAATTGATATGGAGGACAAAGAGGCAACACCAGTGGAAGATGTGGAAATGATACTACCTCCAATAGAACCAACCAAACAGCTATTACAAAAGGAACAACCCGTGGTACCCACACAAACAGGGGACGTAAATATCCGAGAGAAACAGGGAGAAAAGTCCACACAAACAGAGAATGGGGACATGCAAGAAATGTTCAGGCTGATGATGGAAATAAGTAAGAACATAGAATCCACAAAGGAAGAATTAAATGAAACCAATAAGAAAATGGATTCTACAAAAGAAGAATCGAGTAAGGAAAGGAAGGAAGATAACCAATCCTTAAGTAAAAAGATGGAAGGAATAAATAAGAACATAGAATCCAAGATGGAGGAGAATAGTAAGAAGATGGAAGAGAAGATGGAAGAAAACAGTAAGAAGATGGAAGGTGACTACCAACAGTTAAGGGAAGAATTAAGGGAGAATAGTAGGAAGATGGAAAGTGACAACCAACAGTTGAAGGAAGAGTTAAGAGAAAATAACAATAAAATGGAGGAGAAGTTGGAAGAATTGAAGGAGGATAACCAACTATTAAGAGAAGAATTAAGGGAGGTTAACCAGAAAAATATGGACAAGTTAGATGAGAGGATGAAGGAATTGAAGGAATGACGTATTGAAGGAAGGGTTGAGCAAGGAAATCAACGATAATAAGGAATCTATGAATAAGAAATTGGAAGAAGAAACCATAGTGATTAAACAACAAATCATGGGGATTGACGAAAGATGTAGCCAGACCGAGCGGGAAGTGCAGGGTCTTAAGGAAGAAGTAACCACCAAAATAACCAATTTCGAAGAAACCAACAGAACCAAATTGGAAGAAAACCG
This sequence comes from Magicicada septendecula, assembly GCA_034769895.1. NCBI lineage: Eukaryota > Metazoa > Arthropoda > Insecta > Hemiptera > Cicadidae > Magicicada > Magicicada septendecula. Next base: position 125,319,157 of record CM068372.1, read on the forward strand.
CAAGGAAACTCAGGAAGAATTAGGGAAGGTACGGAACCAAGTTATGGAAAGATGTGACGGTATAGAAGTGGCTATGACGAATATCACCGGTCAAGTGCGGCAGAGCCAGGAGGAGATGGAAGTAATTAGAAACAGACCAACTAACTTCACGGGTATCCCCATCAACGAGAATCGGGAATGGCTAAATTTCCGCCAATATAAAAGAAAGCCGATGGAGTTTTTGGCCCGAATCGAGGAATACTTTGCCAAACATAGGGGTAACATGTGGGTTAATAATCGGGAACTGTTGGACGAATCATACCGGGAGATGACCGACAATTGGTGGATGGCAAACCGAAGTGAGATCGCTGACTACCAGCAATTCAAAAACTTGTTCAAGGCGAAGTACTGGTCGGAGACCACCCAGAACTTAATACGGGACAACATATGTCATGGCTGATACAAAACACAAATAGGTAACACTATGACCGCCTACTTCCTCGGAAAAGTATGTCTGGCGAAGCATTTGGAACCGGCCATACCAGAAGAATGCCTCGTAAACAAGCTATCGTACCCTTACGATGAAGACGTAATAAGAGCAAGGAGGGGTAGCCAGATAAAAACGATACAGGCGATGACTGAACTGTTGGAGAATTATGAGAATGAAGAGTACTATCAGCAAAGCAGAAGGAGAAATGATTGGCCGGAAATCAGAAATAATCAATACCCGAACAACGGTAATAACTATAACGGCAATGGATACCAAGGGAACCGAAACAATTCCAATTATAATAATACCAACAATAATAATAATAATAATAATAACAGTCCTACTAACCCAAATGCAAATAGGAATAATAACGGTTACCAAGGTAATCAAAATAATGATTACCAGAATCCGAATATTAATAGTCAGAGAAACACAAACCAAAATAATACCGAACGGTATTATAATAATAATAGGTTTTCCCCACAAAACAATAAAAATAGGTTTTCCCAACCCAGGGTAAATTTCATAAGGGCCGAGGGTAATGGTCCAAGGAGGGATCAACCCCAAAGGGAGAATGATAATGAGCAATTACAACGCAGCAATAGCATCGGAGAATCCAGATCCGGAAGCGGGAGGACGCACCAGCCGGAAATGATCAAAGAGAAGAGAGCAGAAGGAACAGTAATAATGGAAACAATCAAGTAAACAAAAATTATGATTGGATACCGTTCAGTGATAATCCATCTAGGAATTTCCGAATCACTTACAATCAACGGAACCCACCCGAACTCCGGATTCCCCTCAGAGGAAATGGCAACCGACCCAACACATCCCAGGATGTAAGACAAGAAATTGATGAAGAAGAAACCACAGCCGACAGGTGGAATGCATAATAAAAAAAAAACTAACAAAATTTAAAAATATAGTAAGAACAACTTACGACCAACTATTTAGGAAATAATTTTGGAAATAAAGAAAAGAATTTTGAATTTAAATAAAAAACAAATTCTAAAATATAGTAAGATCAACTTACAACCAACAATGTATGAACTTTAATTTGGAAATAAAGAAAAAGAATTTGTAGTTAAAACAAACAAATTCAAAAACATAGTAAGATCAACTTACAAACAATGATTTATGAAACTCATTTTGGAAATAAAGAAAAGGAATTTTGAATTTATACAAACAAATTCAAAATATAGTAAGATCAACTTACAAACAATTATTTATGAAACTCATTTTGGAAATAAAGGAAGGAATTTCGAAGGTAAAAACTAACAAAATTTAAAAGTATAGTAAGATCAACTTACAAACAATTATTTATGGAAATAATATTGGAAATAAAGAAAAGAATTTGAAGTTAAAAAACTAACAAAATTCTAAAACATAGTAAGATCAACCTACAAACAATTATTTATGAAACTAATTGTGAAAATAAAGAAAAGAATTTTAAAGTTAAAACTAACCAACAAAATTTAAAAACATAGTAAGATCAACTTACAAACAATTATTTATGAAACTCATTTTGGAAATAAAGAAAAGAATTTTGAAGTTGAAAACAAATAAATTTAAAAATATAGTAAGAACAACTTACAATCAACTATTTATGAAATAATTATGGAGATGCAGAAATAGAATTTTGAAAAATCTACAAAAATTTTAAAAAAAGAGTAAGAACACTCACAACCGATTATTTATGATAAATAATTTGGAATGGAAGAAGTTGAATTTAGAATGACCACTACCACATAAGATCAACTTGCCACAATTATTAACAGCATTTAATATGGAGTAGTTCTTGAATTACCCAAACTCTAAAAAACGATAAAAACTACTGATACAATTAAAATGAATAAACTTTTTGTGGACTAAAAATAATAAAACCTTTACGCAATGCAAGGAAAAACAATGACCACATAAATATTATAATTAAAGAATTCATTTGGATAAAAAACAAGAGCGAAATAATTTTTGAAAAGGAAAAAAAAGAAATATATATCTACTATAATATAACTATGATCATAAAATAAATGTCAATTATAATAAAGACAATTAGAAGAATAATTGCAAGAGCCTGAAACCAGTGGAATAATTCATAAGAACTAAGAAAAACAAAAATATAATAACATATATGCTACCAATAACCAGAAGATTGTAATAACAACAAAAGAATAACAGAAAATTCAAATAAAAAACTTTACACTTAATAACTAGTGATAATTATATTAAAAGAGCTTCCAACCATGATAAGAAATAATATATCAGTAGAGCTAACAAGTAAGAAGAATAACTGAGAAGAAAAATAACTGAGATAGAAATATTAACAAATCTGAGCAAATACGAAGTGAGGTATCCAATAATATTTTTTAATAGTCGTAAAATAGACTATTCTTATCTAATTTTTATTAATGACTGTCTGTAGATAATTCCAGCAGTATTATTATATTTTGAGCAGAGATGAATTTCCTCTGATCTCAATGAGTAGTGTAGCATGGCCAGCAGACTATGTAGCCAACAGTGCCTCTCAGAACTGCCCCAGCTCACATGTTAGGGAATGAATATCCCAAGGATAAAACACCAAGTTAAGAAAAAACGAAAATAAATAATAACAAACCTCAGATGAATATAACTATCAAGGAAAATCAATTAAAAAAAAAGAAATATATATATATGTAAGATCAAATATGAAGAAGCAAAGATAGAAATGGGAAGGAAGTCAAGAAATGTAATATATTATAAATATCATAAGCAATTATTTCAGACAAACTCAAAGTATGGTCTGAAATAATCACTTCTGGAGGAGAGCAATCTGTAGCATGGCAGATTATCCACTTAATAATGAATGAAATATGATCATAAATAAATATCAATTAAAATAACTATCAAGGAAAAATCCAAATGAAAACAAATAAGTATCACAATAAAATACAATCATAACTGGAAGAAATAAAAATAAAGAAAAAACAAATATGCAACAAATATGTGTAATAAAAAATAAACCCAAAAAACTAAAATAAAGTAAGGAAATACCCAGGTAGGATAGGAGTAAGTAAGGAAAATACGCAGAACAAACCAACGTACATAATAAAACTTTATTGTAGTGAAGAAACAAAGAATGAGAATCAGTAAGGAAGGCAAAACCCAGAACAAACCGACACCCCTAAAATAAAGACTGGTTTTCAAGAAACAAGTTAGGATATTAATAAGGAAGTAAATACCCTGAACAAACCGAAATACCTAATAAACAAGAATGATTTTGAAGAAACAAGGTAGTAGGATAAGAGGACTACAAGAAATACCCAAGGGTAACTCAGTAAGAAGAAAATAAAAACCCCAAAAGAGATTAAAAGTCACCAACGAAAGTATAACACCCAAAAACAGAAACTAATGTAAAGTAAATGTAAACAAAAGTGTTTAGAGGTATAAGTAAAAGTGCACCCATGAAAGTTATGTTATAATGAATAAAAACAAATCTTAAGAATCCTCTATAAATAAAATCTTGATAATATAAAACTATAAAACTGATTAGTGATAGTATCAAGAAATAATAGGGGACCAGTGCAAGTTATTTTATTATAGTAGATAAACTTCAATAAAGTGCATTAAATGCTTAAACTTAGTAAAAGTGTACCTTTGAACAACTTTAAAGTTTTTAATTTAACTTCATAAATACTATTTGGCAGAATAGTATTACAAAAAGCAAATACAAATGTTTATAAGAAAGTGCCACTCTTTGTCTAACAACATTCACTAAAATGAGAAAGATAAATAGAGAGCAGGTAGTTAATAAGTGAAGTGACAAGGGATACATCCCTAATATAAAATAAAAACAGATAAGACTGCACAAAAGCAATTTTAAGAAAAGAAAAAAAATGAAGGAACAGATGTGTTATGTTCCAAGTAAAATCAATGAACTCTATACCTAAAGGTTGAAAATATAGGGTAATGTTTTATAATTCTAAAATATTTATTATGTTTAATAGTGTTAATCAAGGATGAAATGTCCGAGTGTGGATACCATTCTTTTATTATAAAATATTTATTATGTGTTACTAGAAATAATTAAGACTAAAATGTCTGAGTTTAAATACCACTTTTTTTAATGTCAAATATTTGTTATGTATTAATAGTATGAATTCAATATTAAATGTTCTAATAGTTAAGTAAGGAAATTTCAATTAATATTGTATTAGAATAGAAGGTCAGAAGGGGTATAAACAAGCTGTATTATTCAAAAATTTTGTATGTAAAAACAGATAAAATCTAGGCCAAATGGTAAATCTCAACTACATCATAATTGATGAATCAAGTCCAGTAAACTAGTTAAACTGATGAAATTTATGTAAGGTAAATCAGTCACAGAGTAATATAATGTAAATTATACTTTAGAAAGATATTGTAAAAAGATAGGAAGAATTATGGGAAAAAATGCAAATGTAATAACTGAAAATTCAAAGGGGGAAGTCACAAATTAATGAATAATATTTAAAAAGATAACTAATTAATAAAATTACAAGAAATTAAGGGAAGATAAACCTTTTATTTCAATCTGAGACTTAGTACAATCATAAATATAACATATAAAATGGCAAACATTTTGAGAAGAACAGGAAGTAATTTTTAAAGCCTACTTTTTTAAAAATTAAGTAAATATAGCATTTTAGATAAAAAACTTAGTAAAAATATCTTATTTGGTATCAAATCAAGCAGAATGAACTAAAGAAAGAGATTATGTGTTTAGTATTTCATAAAATTAAATAATAGCAAAAATATATTCAGTAGTATAATGTAATTTTCATACATGTAACGGAAGCGAAAAAGATTTAAAACAATGTATTGCTAATATTAAATTGGCTAAGACGTTTTCAGATGACGAAGGAAGTTAGAACAGTTGATTATTAGACTTTGTCAAGCACACTTGAACGAGATTTTTGCTTATATTAACCTATATAGCAGACAGTATGGCATTCGTTCAGTAAGCCTAGTCACAGTGAAAATCGTAAATTTCTAAAAACTGAACTTAAACTTTAAATGCAGTGACAACAATTAATACCACCATTAAACTAAAGTAATACGGAACAGTAAATGAGTGAAATAATTAATTAAACATATAAAGCCAATAATTCTTAATAACGAGACGAGAAGTGCAATTTTCGACCTTACTGACCAAAGTGAATTATAACATTATCTAACACATTTAATCGAAGTGAATCACAAAACACTGAACCAAGACCACTCCACTAACACCAGAAGGAATAATCACAACTGCGGAGACGAGGAAACATTGAAAAGGCCACATTTATTGGAAGAAAATTTCGTCGAGCCGACTTCATTTTTACAGATACAGTCCTGAAGCCGCCATCTTGACTCCCACAATTCAAAGCGAGCTTTACCAATATAATCGTCCAGACATCAATGGTTCGAATTTTTACTTTGATAAACATTATATATTAAATAATAACTTTGTAAGTTTTAATTCTTAAGCTATTTACTTGTACGTGTTATACTTTCCTGACCTTACCCTTCTCTGACTATATAATATAACCGTTCAAAGAACCTGATAATTAATATAAAATACAGATGTAAAAAATAATCAACAGCCCTGAGAAACGAGTCGATACTACTGTTGAATAATCGATTAACACTCGATACATAATAAAAATTGTTAATAAATCTGGAATTTCTGCAAATTGGTTTCTGTTTATTTATAAAATTAATAAATAGAAATAAAATAAAATTAAATTGAGATCACGGACTATCCGAAAGGCGGCCTTTACCAAAGTGGAAGGAGAATACACAATTAAGAAGAAGAACCGTCGATCGATTAGTGCTGGAGATAATACAATTAACGCAGAAATTAATTCAAAAAACTCAAAGTGATACAGTTGACGGAAACAGAAATAAAAGATTTAAATATTTACATAAAACAATTACAAAAATTATTTACTAAATACAAACAACAAAAAACAATTAAAACAATATTTTTCAAAAAACAAATACAACGAAATTTTTTTTATTTTTGTTAACGAATTATAGATTTTGTTACAAAATTGGCGTCCAACTAAGGGGCTTCAATTAGGGATTGATAGGCCACTATAATTTGCCCAATTCATAATTCAACATTGGCAGCGGTTATCCAGTCAGAGAAATAAGAAAAATGCAACGTCGAGCAACATCGAAGAAAAGGGCGGCGGAGGCCGAAAAGGAAATTGATATGGAGGACAAAGAGGCAACACCAGTGGAAGATGTGGAAATGATACTACCTCCAATAGAACCAACCAAACAGCTATTACAAAAGGAACAACCCGTGGTACCCACACAAACAGGGGACGTAAATATCCCAGAGAAACAGGGAGAAAAGTCCACACGAACAGAGAATGGGGACATGCAAGAAATGTTCAGGCTGATGATGGAAATAAGTAAGAACATAGAATCCACAAAGGAAGAATTAAATGAAACCAATAAGAAAATGGATTCTACAAAAGAAGAATCGAGTAAGGAAAGGAAGGAAGATAACCAATCCTTAAGTAAAAAGATGGAAGGAATAAATAAGAACATAGAATCCAAGATGGAGGAGAATAGTAAGAAGATGGAAGAGAAGATGGAAGAAAACAGTAAGAAGATGGAAGGTGACTACCAACAGTTAAGGGAAGAATTAAGGGAGAATAGTAGGAAGATGGAAAGTGACAACCAACAGTTGAAGGAAGAGTTAAGAGAAAATAACAATAAAATGGAGGAGAAGTTGGAAGAATTGAAGGAGGATAACCAACTATTAAGAGAAGAATTAAGGGAGGTTAACCAGAAAAATATGGACAAGTTAGATGAGAGGATGAAGGAATTGAAGGAATGACGTATTGAAGGAAGGGTTGAGCAAGGAAATCAACGATAATAAGGAATCTATGAATAAGAAATTGGAAGAAGAAACCATAGTGATTAAACAACAAATCATGGGGATTGACGAAAGATGTAGCCAGACCGAGCGGGAAGTGCAGGGTCTTAAGGAAGAAGTAACCACCAAAATAACCAATTTCGAAGAAACCAACAGAACCAAATTGGAAGAAAACCGCAAGGAAACTCAGGAAGAATTAGGGAAGGTACGGAACCAAGTTATGGAAAGATGTGACGGTATAGAAGTGGCTATGACGAATATCACCGGTCAAGTGCGGCAGAGCCAGGAGGAAATGGAAGTAATTAGAAACAGACCAACTAACTTCACGGGTATCCCCATCAACGAGAATCGGGAATGGCTAAATTTCCGCCAATATAAAAGAAAGCCGATGGAGTTTTTGGCCCGAATCGAGGAATACTTTGCCAAACATAGGGGTAACAGGTGGGTTAATAATCGGGAACTGTTGGACGAATCATACCGGGAGATGACCGACAATTGGTGGATGGCAAACCGAAGTGAGATCGCTGACTACCAGCAATTCAAAAACTTGTTCAAGGCGAAGTACTGGTCGGAGACCACCCAGAACTTAATACGGGACAACATATGTCATGGCTGATACAAAACACAAATAGGTAACACTATGACCGCCTACTTCCTCGGAAAAGTATGTCTGGCGAAGCATTTGGAACCGGCCATACCAGAAGAATGCCTCGTAAACAAGCTATCGTACCATTACGATGAAGACGTAATAACAGCAAGGAGGGGTAGCCAGATAAAAACGATACAGGCGATGACTGAACTGTTGGAGAATTATGAGAATGAAGAGTACTATCGGCAAAGCAGAAGGAGAAATGATTGGCCGGAAATCAGAAATAATCAATACCCGAACAACGGTAATAACTATAACGGCAATGGATACCAAGGGAACCGAAACAATTCCAATTATAATAATACCAACAATAATAATAATAATAATAACAGTCCTACTAACCCAAATGCAAATAGGAATAATAACGGTTACCAAGGTAATCAAAATAATGATTACCAGAATCCGAATATTAATAGTCAGAGAAACACAAACCAAAATAATACTGAACGGTATTATAATAATAATAGGTTTTCCCCACAAAACAATAAAAATAGGTTTTCCCAACCCAGGGTAAATTTCATAAGGGCCGAGGGTAATGGTCCAAGGAGGGATCAACCCCAAAGGGAGAATGATAATGAGCAATTACAACGCAGCAATAGCATCGGAGAATCCAGATCCGGAAGCGGGAGGACGCACCAGCCGGAAATGATCAAAGAGAGGAGAGCAGAAGGAACAGTAATAATGGAAACAATCAAGTAAACAAAAATTATGATTGGATACCGTTCAGTGATAATCCATCTAGGAATTTCCGAATCACTTACAATCAACGGAACCCACCCGAACTCCGGATTCCCCTCAGAGGAAATGGCAACCGACCCAACACATCCCAGGATGTAAGACAAGAAATTGATGAAGAAGAAACCACAGCCGACAGGTGGAATGCATAATAAAAAAAAACTAACAAAATTTAAAAATATAGTAAGAACAACTTACGACCAACTATTTAGGAAATAATTTTGGAAATAAAGAAAAGAATTTTGAATTTAAATAAAAAACAAATTCTAAAATATAGTAAGATCAACTTACAACCAACAATGTATGAACTTTAATTTGGAAATAAAGAAAAAGAATTTGTAGTTAAAACAAACAAATTCAAAAACATAGTAAGATCAACTTACAAACAATAATTTATGAAACTCATTTTGGAAATAAAGAAAAGGAATTTTGAATTTATACAAACAAATTCAAAATATAGTAAGATCAACTTACAAACAATTATTTATGAAACTCATTTTGGAAATAAAGGAAGGAATTTTGAAGGTAAAAACTAACAAAATTTAAAAGTATAGTAAGATCAACTTACAAACAATTATTTATGGAAATAATTTTGGAAATAAAGAAAAGAATTTTGAAGTTAAAAAACTAACAAAATTCTAAAACATAGTAAGATCAACTTACAAACAATTATTTATGAAACTAATTGTGAAAATAAAGAAAAGAATTTTGAAGTTAAAACTAACCAACAAAATTTAAAAACATAGTAAGATCAACTTACAAACAATTATTTATGAAACTCATTTTGGAAATAAAGAAAAGATTTTTGAAGTTGAAAACAAATAAATTTAAAAATATAGTAAGAACAACTTACAATCAACTATTTATGAAATAATTATGGAGATGCAGAAATAGAATTTTGAAAAATCTACAAAAATTTTTAAAAAAGAGTAAGAACACTCACAACCGATTATTTATGATAAATAATTTGGAATGGAAGAAGTTGAATTTAGAATGACCACTACCACATAAGATCAACTTGCCACAATTATTAACAGCATTTAATATGGAGTAGTTCTTGAATTACCCAAACTCTAAAAAACGATAAAAACTACTGATACAATTAAAATGAATAAACTTTTTGTGGACTAAAAATAATAAAACCTTTACGCAATGCAAGGAAAAACAATGACCACATAAATATTATAATTAAAGAATTCATTTGGATAAAAAACAAGAGCGAAATAATTTTTGAAAAGGAAAAAAAAGAAATATATATCTACTATAATATAACTATGATCATAAAATAAATGTCAATTATAATAAAGACAATTAGAAGAATAATTGCAAGAGCCTGAAACCAGTGGAACAATTCATAAGAACTAAGAAAAACAAAAATATAATAACATATATGCTACCAATAACCAGAAGATTGTAATAACAACAAAAGAATAACAGAAAATTCAAATAAAAAACTTTACACTTAATAACTAGTGATAATTATATTAAAAGAGCTTCCAACCATGATAAGAAATAATATATCAGTAGAGCTAACAAGTAAGAAGAATAACTGAGAAGAAAAATAACTGAGATAGAAATATTAACAAATCTGAGCAAATACGAAGTGAGGTATCCAATAATATTTTTTAATAGTCGTAAAATAGACTATTCTTATCTAATTTTTATTAATGACTGTCTGTAGATAATTCCAGCAGTATTATTATATTTTGAGCAGAGATGAATTTCCTCTGATCTCAATGAGTAGTGTAGCATGGCCAGCAGACTATGTAGCCAACAGTGCCTCTCAGAACTGCCCCAGCTCACATGTTAGGGAATGAATATCCCAAGGATAAAACACCAAGTTAAGAAAAAACGAAAATAAATAATAACAAACCTCAGATGAATATAACTATCAAGGAAAATCAATTAAAAAAAAGAAATATATATATATGTAAGATCAAATATGAAGAAGCAAAGATAGAAATGGGAAGGAAGTCAAGAAATGTAATATATTATAAATATCATAAGCAATTATTTCAGACAAACTCAAAGTATGGTCTGAAATAATCACTTCTGGAGGAGAGCAATCTGTAGCATGACAGATTATCCACTTAATAATGAATGAAATATGATCATAAATAAATATCAATTAAAATAACTATCAAGGAAAAATCCAAATGAAAACAAATAAGTATCACAATAAAATACAATCATAACTGGAAGAAATAAAAATAAAGAAAAAACAAATATGCAACAAATATGTGTAATAAAAAATAAACCCAAAAAACTAAAATAAAGTAAGGAAATACCCAGGTAGGATAGGAGTAAGTAAGGAAAATACGCAGAACAAACCAACGTACATAATAAAACTTTATTGTAGTGAAGAAACAAAGAATGAGAATCAGTAAGGAAGGCAAAACCCAGAACAAACCGACACCCCTAAAATAAAGACTGGTTTTCAAGAAACAAGTTAGGATATTAATAAGGAAGTAAATACCCTGAACAAACCGAAATACCTAATAAACAAGAATGATTTTGAAGAAACAAGGTAGTAGGATAAGAGGACTACAAGAAATACCCAAGGGTAACTCAGTAAGAAGAAAATAAAAACCCCAAAAGAGATTAAAAGTCACCAACGAAAGTATAACACCCAAAAACAGAAACTAATGTAAAGTAAATGTAAACAAAAGTGTTTAGAGGTATAAGTAAAAGTGCACCCATGAAAGTTATGTTATAATGAATAAAAACAAATCTTAAGAATCCTCTATAAATAAAATCTTGATAATATAAAACTATAAAACTGATTAGTGATAGTATCAAGAAATAATAGGGGACCAGTGCAAGTTATTTTATTATAGTAGATAAACTTCAATAAAGTGCATTAAATGCTTAAACTTAGTAAAAGTGTACCTTTGAACAACTTTAAAGTTTTTAATTTAACTTCATAAATACTATTTGGCAGAATAGTATTACAAAAAGCAAATACAAATGTTTATAAGAAAGTGCCACTCTTTGTCTAACAACATTCACTAAAATGAGAAAGATAAATAGAGAGCAGGTAGTTAATAAGTGAAGTGACAAGGGATACATCCCTAATATAAAATAAAAACAGATAAGACTGCACAAAAGTAATTTTAAGAAAAGAAAAAAAATGAAGGAACAGATGTGTTATGTTCCTAGTAAAATCAATGAACTCTATACCTAAAGGTTGAAAATATAGGGTAATGTTTTATAATTCTAAAATATTTATTATGTTTAATAGTGTTAATCAAGGATGAAATGTCCGAGTGTGGATACCATGCTTTTATTATAAAATATTTATTATGTGTTACTAGAAATAATTAAGACTAAAATGTCTGAGTTTAAATACCACTTTTTTTAATGTCAAATATTTGTTATGTATTAATAGTATGAATTCAATATTAAATGTTCTAATAGTTAAGTAAGGAAATTTCAATTAATATTGTATTAGAATAGAAGGTCAGAAGGGGTATAAACAAGCTGTATTATTCAAAAATTTTGTATGTAAAAACAGATAAAATCTAGGCCAAATGGTAAATCTCAACTACATCATAATTGATGAATCAAGTCCAGTAAACTAGTTAAACTGATGAAATTTATGTAAGGTAAATCAGTCACAGAGTAATATAATGTAAATTATACTTTAGAAAGATATTGTAAAAAGATAGGAAGAATTATGGGAAAAAATGCAAATGTAATAACTGAAAATTCAAAGGGGGAAGTCACAAATTAATGAATAATATTTAAAAAGATAACTAATTAATAAAATTACAAGAAATTAAGGGAAGATAAACCTTTTATTTCAATCTGAGACTTAGTACAATCATAAATATAACATATAAAATGGCAAACATTTTGAGAAGAACAGGAAGTAATTTTTAAAGCCTACTTTTTAAAAAATTAAGTAAATATAGCATTTTAGATAAAAAACTTAGTAAAAATATCTTATTTGGTATCAAATCAAGCAGAATGAACTAAAGAAAGAGATTATGTGTTTAGTATTTCATAAAATTAAATAATAGCAAAAATATATTCAGTAGTATAATGTAATTTTCATACATGTAACAGAAGCGAAAAAGATTTAAAACAATGTATTGCTAATATTAAATTGGCTAAGACGTTTTCAGATGACGAAGGAAGTTAGAACAGTTGATTATTAGACTTTGTCAAGCACACTTGAACGAGATTTTTGCTTATATTAACCTATATAGCAGACAGTATGGCATTCGTTCAGTAAGCCTAGTCACAGTGAAAATCGTAAATTTCTAAAAACTGAACTTAAACTTTAAATGCAGTGACAACAATTAATACCACCATTAAACTAAAGTAATACGGAACAGTAAATGAGTGAAATAATTAATTAAACATATAAAGCCAATAATTCTTAATAACGAGACGAGAAGTGCAATTTTCGACCTTACTGACCAAAGTGAATTATAACATTATCTAACACATTTAATCGAAGTGAATCACAAAACACTGAACCAAGACCACTCCACTAACACCAGAAGGAATAATCACAACTGCGGAGACGAGGAAACATTGAAAAGGCCACATTTATTGGAAGAAAATTTCGTCGAGCCGACTTCATTTTTACAGATACAGTCCTGAAGCCGCCATCTTGACTCCCACAATTCAAAGCGAGCTTTACCAATATAATCGTCCAGACATCAATGGTTCGAATTTTTACTTTGATAAACATTATATATTAAATAATAACTTTGTAAGTTTTAATTCTTAAGCTATTTACTTGTACGTGTTATACTTTCCTGACCTTACCCTTCTCTGACTATATAATATAACCGTTCAAAGAACCTGATAATTAATATAAAATACAGATGTAAAAAATAATCAACAGCCCTGAGAAACGAGTCGATACTACTGTTGAATAATCGATTAACACTCGATACATAATAAAAATTGTTAATAAATCTGGAATTTCTGCAAATTGGTTTCTGTTTATTTATAAAATTAATAAATAGAAATAAAATAAAATTAAATTGAGATCACGGACTATCCGAAAGGCGGCCTTTACCAAAGTGGAAGGAGAATACACAATTAAGAAGAAGAACCGTCGATCGATTAGTGCTGGAGATAATACAATTAACGCAGAAATTAATTCAAAAAACTCAAAGTGATACAGTTGACGGAAACAGAAATAAAAGATTTAAATATTTACATAAAACAATTACAAAACTTATTTACTAAATACGAACAACAAAAAACAATTAAAACAATATTTTTCAAAAAACAAACAACGAAATTTTTTTTATTTTTGTTAACGAATTATAGATTTTGTTACAATATACAAACACAACAAAATACAACCAAACAACATACTCAATGACCATTTTCAATTTAAATCAAACACACTATTCGACACAGTAATAAACAACACATACAACAATTCAAAATCCCGCGCCAATCCCCTTCCACCTCCACCCCCACACACATCCTGTTAACTAAAAAACCGTTACGAATTACCAACAACTTGGCACATTCAGTATACAAACCTCACTGAAGAACAAGAACAACACTCCGAAACGTCGTATGAGGGAATACAACAAAGTAAGTTCACAAGAGAAAGTACCATCAGTAGTAATAATTATAATATTTTAGCCTGCCATATTAACAAAAGTAAGTTGTTAATTGTCTTTAAAATAAATTTTTATAGTATGCTTAATACGATCCTTAAAACTAAGGATCGGTAATGTAAGATTATTATTAAGTGCTTTAGAGCACCTGCAGGGCATTTTCTCTTCCTCCATTTCTGTATCTATGCTTTTCTCCATGTCTCAGTTTTTGCAATTTCTTTGAAGATGTCCGCCAGAATACAAGCGAATGAAATACAATTTTTTAAGAATTGTAATAGGCTATATGAAATTGACGAAAAAACAGATATCCGAGAAAAATTAAAAGAATTTAACAAACGGATCTCCCACTTAAAGACAAAGAAACCAGAAAGACTGACCTAAATTTTTAAACATTACAGATTATTGGGATAACGAACTATCGAAAGTTCAATCAAACGTTAAGCGGACCAACTGTAGAACATTTCCATACTAGATAATACATAGAAAAATTCCTCAAACACGAATGATGACGATGATGCCGAATTCGTTCCTTACTGCAGCTGTCAATTTACATTTTCCGTAGGCTAATAGTCTTTAAGGTTTAATCAAATCGGTAGGTTCACATAAATACATGTGTACACAGTAAAGGTCTCCTTGATGAGTGAACAGATCCAGTGGAGGAGATATGAGAAATACGAACTGAGAAATGACAATGAAAATTTTTTAATTATTTTTGTATGTCGATTTCTTCTTTTGATGAATTGCATAGTTTTTTGGAGAATAACATTCAAAAACAGAACACCAACATGAGAAATTCCGTTGCAACAGTTGAAAAGTTAGTGATTACATTAAAAAATTATACACTTTAAATTTACAATACACATTGTTTTTTATTCAATTTGTATTTTTATTAGTAAAATTTTTAAGTACATTAATAAGACAAAATTGCAGTGACTATTTACTTATCTAATGCAATTTTGTTTTTTCTTGACATTTCTTCGTAATCTTCATAGGCAATTAAAAATAGTTCGTTCCAGAACTGTTGTTTTCTTATTTTATTACTATTACCTTTTCAAGAACAATCCCATATAGCTGGATGATTGTGAATTTCTTCAATAAAGGATTCGACATCGAAAGTATGATGACTTTTCCATTCGGAAGAGGCAGATGTCTGCCTCATGTGAAAAGGTTCCAAGGATTTGCACTTGTTAACTAGCAACTGGGCTGCCCAACGAGTTGAATTCAACTCGGGGAGAGAACGAGCCAGCAGACGTCTGCCTCTCGTGTGAAAAGCTATGCATTGTTTAAATGGGATTTTTTTTGTCCCTAGAAGAGGTCTGCCGCACCGTGTGCCTTGTGTGAAAGGGCTCTAATAGTTTAATAAAGTCACAGTGTAAAGTAACACTGTAAATACTTTTAGTTTCAATTTATTTCTTATAACAAATTATATAATGGAGGTATATGTATAACAAGTATATAATAACAAGTATTTGTACTTGTTATTTTTTTGGAATGGTATCATCCATACCTGTTATTTTAAAATACTAGTTTAGCACACCTCTAATGTGAACACATTTTGTGTATTGTTTTCTGCGCAACATGGGAGTTCAGTCATGCATAGAAAGGTATGCTTATTATTAAAGAGGTGAGAGGAATAAATGCTTCAGTACAATTCCAAGCATAATAATTGTAAATATGTATTTTCCTGCATAAATTATAAATAAACTTCGATGAGAGAGATGACCAAGTCACTGGGTGGATCAGGTTAAACCGGTTACTGTCATAGTCCACAAAGCCATGCAGGCAGCAAAAGCCAAGAGGTCTGGAAACGCGGTCAGCACCATTATCACATGATGTTATTATTTTTTAAATAACAGATGTGAAGATTCAACTGTGGTGTTTGTTTAAATGTATACTACTCTTTTATGATGGCCGTACAGCATTGTTCAATGAAACTTTATCATCACTCCATCACAAGAACAGTACTCAAATGTATCGGGTCAGGATATAAGGTTGTTTTGTTTTAAAAATAATAAAAACACAACAAAAATAGGTAAAGTTAGGTACTCGTTTTAAGCTGGTTTTTATTATTTGGCACTAGAGTATTATTTATAAAATTTAAATTAGGATTTCTATATTTATTATATTAAGAGACAGATGGGCCACCACTGTACCAATAAACTCTTTTTTAATTTTGTGAAATACATTTTATTTTATAACATTACTAAAATAAGACTTCTGTTGTTATTCAGTTGTTGTTTTCAGAAAACCAAAATAGGTATGTTAAAATAAGGTGACTTAAGAAAATTTTGAGAACAAATGTAGTAGTTGTTATAATTCATGAAAAAAGTATTAAAAATCTATTTGGAAATAATAGTACTGTGAATTATAGCAAGGGTGACGATCATTCAAAATAATATCAGTTCGTATTTAATGCACAATTTTTCAAGAGCTAATTGATTACAAAAAATAATGTAGAGAATACAGTTGTTTAATGCTTCCATATTGTATCGAATTAATTTTTATACATGATTTATACATGCACAAAGTGTGAGAAACACTGTTTTCCATACTAGTACTGACTTTTTATGTAAATGTTGTTATTTCAGAATAGTTTATGAGATTGAAATTCTAGTGAATGAAAAATCATTATGCGAGTAAACGACTAAAGCATTTTTTTTTTAAATGTATTTATGTAACTTTCATAATTAAATACATGAATATGTTTACACATTATGATGTTCACTGCATATAATTTTTTAAGTTAAATTACTATAGAATTGGAAATATAAAAGTATGCCTCTCTGATTTGAAAAAGATATCAAGAGTGCATGTTTAAGATTTATTTTCAGTTGTATAATTTATATTCCTGATACATATCTTATATTTCCAACATAATTCATTGTTTTGTATGAAAGTTATTTTGTAACATTAATTTGTAAACGTATGGGAACTCATATTCATACTGTATTTACAAAGTGTAGAATACATGTTATGACTTACTGTACTTTCCAGCCTGTAGCTTCCATAACGTTCTCAGATACAGATGGAAACTTTTACAAGGGGTAACAGAAACTTATTTAAGAAAGCCAAGAGTGAAATTGAAGAATTAAATTGACAAGGCAGAATTAAATCACTTCTTGTATCGAATGTGCAAAAATTCATACAGTTAGTAAGTTTTTCAAATTACTAGAACATCATCAATCAGTATTAATACATGTATAATATGTATATACACGGTGGCCCACCTTATATTTTTCTAAATCATACATGCATTACAGTAGTAGTAATAATCATATTTACAAATAAATAATATTAATAGTAATAGAAATGACTGTTGTGTATTGAGGTCAGCATTTATGGTACAATCTTACAGTATATTTTCATTTTTTTAGAGATTACCTTAAATTAAAAGAATATCTGATGTTATACTTAACAATAAAATACAAAAAGAAATAATAACAATAATAACAGAAAAGAAACTACACATATAATACATCTGTACTAACATACCTGTAAAAATACAATCATAAATAGTACAGTAAGCTTTTCTAACTTCACAGTTAACTTAAGAGATAGTTGTTCTGAAACTGGTTCTTTATTGTTCTAAAGATTATATTTATTAGATAGTATTTAAAAATATAAAGGAATGGAGATGTTAACAGTTCAGTTGTGGCGTACAAATTTTCTCTGTAATTTTCTTTGAACACAATTTCACCAGTGACTCAAGACAAGAGTAGCCCCATAGAGGAGGAAATCCGAAAATTTCTTCTTCTCCCCCCCCCCCCCCAATTGAAAAACCATTCATCATAGATAATTATTTTATTTTGTTCTGGCAATCTTAGATTTATTTAAAATACTTACTAGTACCATTCAAGAATGCTCAGACACTTAGTTTAGAGAAAGAAGTAATTTGTTTTGATGAGGAAATTTAAAAAAAAGAATTTTTCTTCTTCCACTATTTTTTTTTTCATCTTTTCAAAACACCTCTCTGGAACTGGCCTTGCTCAAGACACCGGTGGTCAAGAATCTTAGTGGGCTGACATTCCCACCTTTTTCTCAAAATATGAAAATGAAGAAGATTTATGATGTTCATGCATCAGGCCTGAATTTGTTTTAGGTGTAAAGAAAAGATCGATGTTGATTATTCTTGTAGTCAGTACATGAATGAACATAACATATTGAAATGTTGAATATAATCTTCAATATAATATAGTCTCTTGAATTCAAAATATACAGAGCTTGTGTTATCCATGTCTTCACTTGACTCAGTTTATAAATTCCAAACGTTATGCTGAAATGTTTCTTTGAAATTTAGAAAGTAATCCAGAAGATTATTCTGAATACCTTTTGACTCATCAAATAGATACTGTATAATGGACCCTTTTCTTGTGTTTTTTATATTAAAAAAGAAACTTTAATCATACACTGGAGACGTCAATAGAAAGTAAAAACATATATCGAAAATTTAATTTTCCACAGACACACTCATAAGTAAAAAAATCTGTATGTGTTAATTTTTATTAGTTTTCAAAATAAATCTAAGAGATGTACAGTTCCTTAATATATTACAAAGTATTTTTAATTAAAACAGAATTGCTAACATTATTTAACTATATTCACACAAAAATATTTCTATAGTTTTTTAGGAACAAGTTACTGTATTTCTTGATATAATTCATTAAGTGAATTTGTATAGAACATCAATACATTGTAGGCGTAACTGTAAAGTATTACCTTGACAAACGTTTAAGTATATAGCAAGTTATACAAGGGCTGCCTTTTAAGTCTTTACAAACGACCACTAGATGGCGCTAGTGAGATGTGACATTATCATTGTTGAAAAATTTGTCATATGTTATTTGTAAAACAATTGCAGCTCAGATATTGGTCGAGTAGTTTGTTTACAGTGAGCGTTTAAAACAAAAGTGTTTGTGAAAAAATGGAAATTTCATGTGAAGGTTTTCGTTGGATGATTTTTTACGATTTTAATAAAGGCCTAACTCAACAACAATGCCTCGAATCGCTTCGTACAACTTTTGGTAATCAACCACCATCAGAAAAGACTGTTTACAATTGGTTTGCAGAATTTCGCCATGGTCGTGCTTCAGTCAGCGATGAATTTCGTGAAGGTCGACCTAAATCGGTTGTTGTTCCCAAAAACATCGATGCTGTGCACAACATGATTAAAGAAGATTGGCATGTGACTTACCATGAGATAGAGGCATCCTTAGGCATATCGAAGACTGCAGTACATTCGATTTTACGTGAACATTTAGCTGTTAAAAAGATCTGTTCCCGATGGATTCCGCATAATTTGACAGAAACTCAAAAACAGGCTCGTGTCAATTGGTGTAAGGAAATGGTCCAAAAATTCGACCGAGGAAATGCAAAATCCATATACAACATCGTAACAGGAGACGAAACTTGGATATATTCGTACGAGCCGGAAACTAAGCAACAATCAACTGTTTGGGTGTTCCAAGATGAACCGAAGCCAACAAAAAGGTAGCCCTCGTACAGCATAGTTGTGTGTGTGTGTGTGTGTGTGTGTGTGTGTGTGTGTGTGTGTGTGTGTGTGTGTGTGTGTGTGTGTGTGTGTGTGTGTGTGTGTGTGTGTGTGTGTGTGTGTGTGTGTGTGTGTGTGTGTGTGTGTGTGTGAACTTAAAATACTGATTATAAATATAAGGGTTAAGTTTATGTCATTGGAATTTTTATTTTCTCTTTAAATCTTATAAACATACATTTAATAAGTATAATTATAGCAAAAGGTATGCATTAATTCAAAACTACTGAAACTACTATTAGCTATTCATGAAGATGCTATATTTCAGAATCCAAGCACAAAATAAAAAATAAATTATGTGGCCATTTTTTTTAAATAACCTGATTTTAAATTGAAAACTTTGAAGATAATAACTGAATACACGAAACAATAGTTACAGTATATGGTATGTTTATGCACTTTTCTATTAAAGTAAGTGTCGACATACATAATTTGTAGTTTGAACTGAAATTTTAAAATGTTTAAAAAGATAAGTTGACATATAAATTGTCGTTTGAATATGACCTTGATAGGCATGTGATTTAAGGAACATTTTTCATCATGTACAAAACATCCTTTGTGCCTTGTTACTCTGAACCATGGCATTTTCACACAACATTATGGCAGTGCGCTCACACAGATGCCTTCATAAACACTGTTTAGTACACTTCACACGTATCAATTATCTTTGCTTGCAGTTGATACCTCTGCACCAAGTTCTCCTACATAAGTCATTAAGTGATTAACAGATCTTAGCAGTCGAGTGTTTGCAGCATGCACTCGTAGGATAGTTCTAAATTTTTTCTTCTCACTTACACATTTGTGTATACATTAAAATACATTTGTCACCACACACGCACACACTAACAATATAAACACCAGTAAACTTTTTGTCGTCTGTACACACATCTGACCAGTACAAATGAGAGACACCGTTCCATAAGCTTTGTACCTTTTCATCATTTGGTATATTGTTATAGTATTCCTGTTTCTACCCCTGTAACAAACATATGATTACTATGGAAAATTGGGTAATTTATAAAAGTGTCTATTGAAGACTTAACAAAATAATTTCTGTGTTATGTGTGTGAGATCATATAATTATAATCTAGCACAAATATCAAAATAGATCACTCACTATATTACAGATTTTCTCAAGCACAATGTACTTTGACATCTGCTAGGATCTTTGAAGTACAATGGTATAGAGTATGATAACTTACAATTCACAGGTGTCACCATTGAAAGGTAACAAGAAAAAGCATTAAGTGGAGATGAAGACAAGCAGTCAGGAAGTCCAGAAGAGTAGGAAAAGACATGGCTGAATATGAGAATTATGGGAAGCACACATTTAGTCATAGATCACAGAATTCTACAAGAAGTGTTGAACTATAACAAAGAGACCAAGAAAAAACTGGAGATAAGCCATTGATAGGGACCTTGAGGATGACTTATGAAACAATCAAGGAAGATGGGGATCGGAAGTCTGTAAAAAAGAGATAATGTTGGAATCAATATATGATGATGAAGGAAATGCCTTTAAGGATTTAAATGTGTGTTTTTATTTTCCATTTTGTTCGGAAACATAAAAGAGGGTAAGATTAGTATAGTGTGATCTTGGAGTAAAATTAAGAGTAATTCAACAAGTATTAACGAATACAGATTATACAATAAAACTGATCTGTAAACAAAAGTTCTTATTACTACTAAACACAGCATAAGCTAAAACAGAATAAGAGTCTTATATAAACTCAACTTATCAATAATGTCCCCCCCCCCCCAGCTAGGGGCCCATCTGTGAATACTGGCACTTGTGAACACACCAATACAGCTTCTTCTCATGTTCTGGTGTTTTGTAGGTGGAAGTTCTCACAGATGACACCCAATGTGGGTATGGTTTATATACACAAACATATTACAAGTGGAAATCAATATATTGGCAGGGGCCCACTGTTGTGATGTCAACAGAAGTAGGTGAAGCCATAATTCCCTTGTCAATCAGTATTACTACTGATGCTTACAAGCAGATTGAACAGGAGTCTTGACAAGTTTAGGGTACTAAACTTTGGGTGAGCCATTCATATAAATCTTTTACTTATATTTTTGCAAAATATAAACTAATATTTTTTTTGAAGCATTTATCTTAAATTTCTGCACTTAGGCTGAAAACTGATCTTAAAGGAAATTTATTATAAGAGAAAAAACTTATAAATAAATAAGTAGATAATTTTTTTCTTAATCTGAGGGCAGTTCACCAAAAATGGTTGACTGATCTGAAAATAATAAAATAATTATAGTCTTAACATAATAATTATTCAGTTGTCAATGATGATATGTTAAAAGAGTAACTCTTCACTTTTACATTATTTCTCTTGGAGTTGCTATTTGTGAATTTTCTTATGCTTGTGTTAGTAGCTATTTAAATGTTACTTGTGGGGGCCCAGTAGTTTACATGTCCTGGGGTTGATCTGAGGTGCTCACCATTCAATCCAGTCCTGCTTTTATATATCTATACCTATACTGTATTTATAGCATGGGTGACGTTATGTGGTATTAAATCATGTAATGTTAGATCACCATTATTGTTGTATAAGGGATGAAATCTCTGGTCAAGTCTGGTCCACAATGTATGTATGTCAGTATACAAGTTGTAGACTACTATAGTACGGGACTTACCATAATAACTTCAAGGTTACGCAATAGTAACATCTCTTCCCCGCCCCTCGCCCTCCAGCGTTGTCGCACATTACACTTGGTTATGCGTAGGCAAAGGCAGGGAGGGGAGATCTGTTGCAAACACTGGCAATACCGCAGTGGCCTCGAAGCTTATTATGATACGTCTCACATAATAGTGAATAAAAGCTACAGTACTGTTCCATTTGAAAGGTTCTTTTCTGACAACAACCAGAGGAAGTCTTATGCTTTGTGAATACCGTATTTATCTTCATAATTGATCATTCACTATCATAAGCTACCTCTTCCCACACTTGATCCATAATGATACATATATTTAGAACTAAATTCATAAGTTGAACACGTATAAAGTATATTGAATATTTTTTATAACTAGGGTGTGTGTGTATGTTATAAATATTTACCTGCATCAGAAGCCTTTATTGGAACTTTGTTTTATTAATGTAGAAATAATAAAACACAAAGCTCCAATTAGTGGAATCAATACAGGTAAATGTCGAGCATATACAGATTTGTATCTGTGATATGGAGACCTTGGATTTGAACTACGATTTTTATTATTATTTTTAATTTTTTAGTCAAAATGAATGTGTGTTAACCATTAATTTTTATAGTCAGATACATGTAAAATTTACAGTAAGACATAAGATTATGGTATAACTTTGTTTCATCTTGATGCCAGATCAAGATCAGCTAAATAAAGAAAAAAAGCTGATTCTTCATCATGTGTAACCAATAGATGCATTAATTAAAACAAGGTACCTGTTTACTATTTTTTTGATGTATGGTAATTATTGCTCTGCGGATCTGAGTACTCTTCGTAGTCGTCACCTTCGCCTCCATCGTCATAGTCACTGTCAGGTGATTCAGGTGTTATTGGTGGAGGGGATGCTGTTGTCAGTACTTCAGGATATTCCTAAAGTGAGCATACCATGCAAACACACATGCACAATGTTAGTCGGTAAGTTGCACTGAACTTAGCCTGAATGTTATCGCTCTAAACCTTGCTATCGGTTACAACTGTAAGAAATGTATAAAGTTGGATCCTCACATTATGGTTACTGTTACTGTCCAATCACACTTTACTAAGTGTCATAATATATACGTTGTCAAGTATGGTTTAGTGCATTTCATATGTACTCGCTTTATTCATATACTTATGATTGGTGTAAGTGACACAAGAACAACATGCAGGATGCATACTTCTTGACAAAATATATAGGCTGTTATTACAATATTATTACAGAAATATTACGGGCACAACTCAGTCGATACAGGTAACTCTGGATATAAACAGTTAACTTGGTGTGGACACGCACAATGAAGGGTCAAACGTAGACTACCAAAACAAGAATTTCTGACTCCTAAGGAAGTTGAACAGATCAAAGATTAGAGAGGAGGACATAAAATTAAAGACACATTGTTTTCAGGCAACTCAGGAGCATGATGAAAGAAAAATTTGAAGAAGTTATCATTAACGTGTTACATGTTCAAAAATAAAATTTTCAGATAAATCATATATGAACAAATCATACTGTAATAGGCCATGTCATGGTATGGGGCAAACTAGGGAAAGTGCTCCTTCTTCATCATTGTCTTATGTTTTTACACAAGTTTGTATCAAACAATATTTAATAATTGTATTTAATTATGCCTGTATATTATTATTATTTATAACTTAGCTTGTAATCCTTAGCATAGTCCTTCAAGTTTTACTTGTGAAGATGTCAATTACGCCTACACACATTGTCATAAAAAGACTGTTACCATGACAAACAATTATAATACAACTTCAGTGCCCATGGTGATAAATGAATGGACTTGTGTAAAAACAGTGAAGCTAATGGAATGCCCTACTATCGAATGAAACAATGCTTTACAGTGTTTCAGGTATAAACTTTAATGTTAAATAAAAATTTGTTGTTACACTATTAATTCACAACACCAAAAAAAACTATATTATTAACAAATTTTCAAACTGAAAAACCACAATTTTACAAACTGAAGAACAATATTCAAAGTAACAATACTGCATAACGTCCTATGTAGAGTGTAACGTCACTGGCAAAAGCCTAACAGATTGCCAGTATGAACAGTGTTTGCTTTCATATGATGATTTACCTTGGAGCAAATTCTCACTCAGCTAACCAAATTGTATACTAGAGAACCCCCAACCCTCATTCAAAGTAATATTATAAATATTGCATAATATATTAAGTAATATTGTGATGGAATGCTGACTATTTTAATTTTATGTATAATGTAGGTATACTGAGAGACACTGTTTATAGAATACACTAAAATGTTCTGCATCAATGTACTATTACATTTATAGTTAATATAGTTTGTTCTACAATGTTATGTGCCGTAGACCTAGACTATTCTAGTAAGTGACAAATACTGGTGAATGACATCATTACCATACTATAAATAAATGGTGGTGGACAGTTTTAGTCAGTCTCAATTCTGACAGTTACTGAGTTAAGTTACAGAATTAGTGCGTGTATTTGATACCAAATTGTGTATCAATATTATTTGTGTGTTTATAGAATACACTAAAATGTTCTGCAACAATGTACTATTACATTTATAGTTAATGTAGTTTGTTCTACAATGTTATGTGCCGTAGACTTAGACTATTCTAGTAAGTGACAAATACTGGTGAATGACATCATTACCATACTATAAATAAATGGTGGTGGACAGTTTTAGTCAGTCTCAATTCTGACAGTTACTGAGTTAAGTTACAGAATTAGTGCGTGTATTTGATACCACATTGTGTATCAATATTATTTGTGTGTTATCTTTTTGTTTGTATAAACTACGATTGTGTTAATAATTGGTATCACAGTTGTGAATCGAAATTTGTATTTTCTGTGTTAAATATTTACTTGTAATAACAATAAATAAACAAGGTGTCGGCAGTGATATCAGTGTTTTAGTTTCGATTGCAGCCTAGAAGACGACAAAATCATTTATATCTTACATTGTGATTTGGCTTCTCTACTTTCTCATTGCAGCAATTAATACTCTGATAAACCATTATTTATTCTAAATAATTTTTTAATAGAGGCTTTCTAAAATGGGAAGCTTCCCATACTTCCACTGGCACTACGCTACTGCTAATAAGAATTTTTCTTTTATGTTTACTTACAGGAGTTCAATAAAATTGATACTCTTGTCAGAGTAGAGAAAAAGCATACTTTTTTGTATTCCACTACACCATAAAATAATGAAACTGCATGG
Organism: Magicicada septendecula; assembly: GCA_034769895.1. Lineage (NCBI taxonomy): Eukaryota > Metazoa > Arthropoda > Insecta > Hemiptera > Cicadidae > Magicicada > Magicicada septendecula. The sequence continues at coordinate 125,344,957 of CM068372.1, forward strand.
TCAAACATCGAAACGAACAAGTGGTATGTTTGTTTTTTTAACTTGTGTATTGTGGAAATTATAGTTTTAAATACAGCAGGGCCGGCTCATTCTTAGGGCGTTAAGGCGCTCGCCCTCCAGTTTAAATCGTATCATTAAACAATCTATTAATTGTATCATTAAATAATCTATTATCACTAATCGTGAAAAGTCATCACATATTTCTTTAATACTTCTGACAAGAAAATGTTTTCTTGTTAGGTAATAGCACAAATGTTTTCGGAACAGCATGCCTCACACGGCGCTTTGTCAGTCGCGCCCATTTCTCCAATCCACCACTCTGTCCAAAGTTGAATGAACTTGTAAGCTTATAGCCCGCATTTACACTGTTGACTCGGGCGTGTAGGCTGCCACGCCGCGTTCAACAGAAAGTGACGTGAATCCCTCAGTACAACTAATCGCAGACTATTGATAATATGAGATATACTTTTTTTAGTGTTTATAGTTTCTCTGGCATGGTTAATTCAGTGCGGCCATTTGTTTAGTGTTTAGGTTTTGAGTTTGTGTGTTTGTTTAATAGCTTCACGAATAATTTAGGGAAATATTGTAGTGTCGAATTATTAAGTTTTGTTTTAACATTTTATCCAACATGGATAATTCACTGCAGGCGCTTAAAGCGATAACTTTTGCAAGATTAACTCTTGATCAACAAATTGAACTAAAGTCATTAGGTAGGCCAACTCCTGAATTCTGCATGATGCAAACAGAAAATAAGAAAAGTGAGAATCGTGTTTTCAGAAGCCAACTGCTTTCGAAAGATGCATACCAAAAAAATGACTGGATCTGTGGCTGTGACGTTCAGAAATCTTTGTTCTGTTTCACATGTATTTTATTTTCTCCCAGAGACAGTGGTGATTGCTTATGGACTGTAAAAGGGGTTAATGATGTAAAACATCTTACAGAAAAAATTAAGAAGCATGAAATATCTGTCAATCATATGAATAGTGTTGTTGATCTTTTTTTGCTAGGCAAAGTAAACATACTGTCTAGTCTGGACTCGCAATATAGACTAAACATTGAAAAGCAAAATATTCAAGTCAGCAAAAACAGACATATTTTAAAACGGCTAATTTCATGTGTCAAATTCTGTAGTCTTTTTGAGTTGCCTGGTCATGACAAATCAGCATCGTCTACAAATCCGGGTAATATTTTAAGAAGTAAAATATTAACTACAGCTTCAAAAATCCTGTGGCCACCTATGGGTGCAAAACATGGGCAATGAACAGCAAGTGTTAAGAATATTTGAAAGGAAAATTTTGTGTAAGTTCTTTGGAGGAATTTGTGAAAAATAATACAGTAACTGGAGAAGTCACTATAATCAAAAGTTAAATCTGTCAATTACGGGAGAGGATTTCTAAAAGCTTAAAGGCTACAAGCTAAAGGATCATGTGGAGAGGAGGGATGAGACAAGTATGCTGAAGTCTTTTTATTTGAGAAGAGAGAAAGACCACATATGTGTTAGATGGAATGTGTATTGGAGGATTTCAAGTTGATGCACAGGAATTTGTGCAGGAGGATTGTAAAGGTATCCAAGGCTCACCCACACTGAGTGATAGGTAGGTGTCTTTCAAAGTATCAGGAGCAAATTTTTAAGGAAATAGCACCAAATTTGTAATATAATGGCAAGTCACAGTATTCTCCATAGCAATCTCTACATTCACCATACATATAATGTTGGTTGAAAGTTTAGATTGAGTATGGATTGTGATTTTTAAAAAATGTGCGAAACATCACACTAGTAGATGTTCTTCATTGCATTGTGGTTGATCAAAATAAATATTTTCTCAAAACATAATTACAGACAAGACATTGTTTTTGTTTGATCCACAGAAAAACATAAGTTACCCAAGTTGAAATTGACAATATTCTTTCTGAAACACAAATGTTTGTGCTTCTCAGGATGTTGTCTACCATGAATTCATTCATGGCCAAATGATGAAACAGAAGGTATTAATATCCTTCACTGTCTGAGGAATACAAGCAGAAGGAAATGTTCAGAAAAACGGTGTACAACAATATGCCAGTACACTAATCAAAGTTGGTAAAGCACAAGTCAACTATTGCATCATCTACCATATTCGCCTGACTTAATACAGACTAATTTTTACTCATTTCCTCACTTGACATAGATTTTGAATGATTTAATTCAATCATTCAAACAATTCAAAACAAATCATTCAAGAACACTGAAGTCATCAGCATTGCATCAAAGCAGCAGAAGGAGGTTTTGAAGAATGGCTCCAAGGACTGCTTTCAAAACCTGTACAAACACGGGTGAAAGTATATGGTTGCTGATGTGAACAGACTTTAAAGAAAATGTAGTGAAAATTGTTTTACGAGGATGGTTTGTATAGTTCTCGGCCTCGACCACAGGCAGCAGCACTATCACAAATTTTTTTATTATATTGGTAGTACGTCTGTTGTTAGCATGCGTATGCAGTTCTGGTCATTCCACCAAATAATTTGTATTATACAGCCATTTGAAACAGAAGTGTTGTCCCTATTCCTTAAAATGGAGAAAATTGAGTATTGTGTGGTCATAAAGTTCTTTGTGAAAGAAGGTTTAACACCAAGCAAAATTTATTCAAGGTTTGTTAAAGTGTATGGGGACTCTTCTCCTTCATTTTCAACAGACTGGCAAGTTTAAACATGGTCTTACCAGCCTGGAAGATGATCCACGTGAAGGACTTCCAAACTCAGCAATAACTCTGGAAACCATCGAAAAAGTGAATAATATGGTTTTGGAGGATCGTCGAATTAAAGTGCGCAGAATTGCTGAGACTATTTGCATTTCGAAAGAATGCATCGGACATACTTTATATAAGGATTTGCAAATAAAAAAGCTTTGTGCTAGGGGGGTGCCGCGTTTGCTCACAGCAGACCAAAAATGCATACGCATGAAAATATCTGAACTGTGCTTGGAGTGTTTTAATAAGAATAAAGCAGATTTTGTGTGTCTGTTTATTATGTTGATGAAACTTGGATCCACCACTACACACCAGAGTTCAAACAACAGTCAAAGCACTGAAGAGAAGCTGGCTGTTCAGCACCAAAGAAGGCAAAGTAAATTCCATCAGTAGGAAAAGTCATGGTGTTTTGGGATGCTAAAAGTTTTTTTTATACATGATTACTTTGGAAAGGGAGCAGCAATAACTGGGGAATATTATTCCAACCTTTTATCAAAACTAGACGAAAAAATTCATGAAAGAAGACCCGGTTTGCAGAATATAAAATAATTTTTCACCAAGACAATACACCTGCCCAAAAAAGTGTTTTGGCGATAGGAAAATTAAGAGATCTCCGCTATGAATTGTTGAAACATCCTATTCACCAGATTTGACTCCCTCAAACTTCAGTGTTTTCCCCAAAAAACTCAAACTCTTTCTCACTGGTCTGATTTTTGTTATTGGGTCAAGAGGTGATTACAACTGCAGATTGGGATTTTGTAGACCTTTACAGAAAACTACTTCAGCGACGAGATAGTAGCATTGAAAATCACTGGAATAAATGTGTTATGCTAAAAGGAGATTATGTCAAAAAATATAAACATTTTTGAAATTATAAATTCGTTTTTTCATTGTTAGGCTGAGAACTTCTCAGACCACCCCCGTTATACACATTCTTTCTGTAAAACAATGTATTACAGAAACTTTCTGAAGTTGCGTCATACTTTGATGTCATCACACCCAGCCGTGCTCTCTACCACCACTTACTGTTTACAATGACACATGCAACTAGTTATTTTATGATTTGGTAGTACGTGGAACTTTGTATATGGTATTTACATTACAATGTGAGGATCCATAAATTTTTAGCATTAATCATACACTTTAACAGTTAGCTTAAATTTTATACATGGCTCATGAATTTTGTAAGTTTGCTAGTACAGTCAATGAAGGTTTTAAACAGAAAACATTATTTGTTAAATGACAATATTTGTAAGATCTTAAAATATGTTTAACTATGTAGTATTTTATGCTAAATGAGAGCAAAGACTATTGCATTTTTAGTAGCTAAAACCCAGCTTTATGTGTCCAATACTACGGTATATTCTCAGGTCTAGACTTTCTGTGATGTTTTAAGATTAGTGCTTTATTCAAAGAAAACTGTTACTCTAAATTAATTGGTTTGTTTAAGGATTCACATTTAAGTACAGATCATGGTGAAAAGTATGAGAAACAACACATGCACCCATTATTTTCTTTTTAATTATAACTTAAATAAATTACTTAATACTATTCAAGCAACACCAGCTAACCTTTGTTATATTATACTTTTATTTCGTTAGTAAATAGAAGTTCTTATGAAAGATCTTTGTTAATACAAATGTTTACAATGGTGAACAGCGAGAATGTATCGATGGAACATGAATCAATTTTTTTTCTATAAACAAAATTGAATATGAAAACTTTATTAATTTTTTTTTAGATGAAAACATGGTTTAATAAGTTCATTGAAATATTACAGTATGTTTTATTTGTATAAATGAAATTGTTTGACAATGGATAAATTTGTTTTCAAGAAAGTTTGACAAGACTGCAACTTTGCATCCAGTGATCAAGCAGTCTCATAATGCTTTTGATACTGAGAATATAATTAACTTACACAGTACTGAATAGCTCATTATACAGTAATGAGAACCATCATATTCATCACTAGAACTGTAAGGTGTTTAGAGATTTGTATTAAACTTAAATTTTGTCTTCTTGAATAATACATCTTTAATCCCAGTCTTGTGCAAATGTTTTATTATCTCTTATAATTTCTTACAATCTTATCTGATACTTAATTTATTGAAATATTAAATTTAGCCTATATATTTATTAAAAATATTAAATTTTTTTAATCATTTATGTCACTAGTGTCAAAACCTTAAACAATAATATTGATGTGGGATAGCACAGCCAATAATTTTTGCTACCACTAATTTCAAATTTATTGTGTTAAAAAAGATTTTTTTTTTGTGGGGAAAACTAAAACAGTATTGATGTAACTTTTGTTAGCATAAATTTGTGTCTGCATAATTGACCATTGTAATTTTACAATTATAACATTCTATTTTGGTTATCAATTATTTTTCATGATGTGGGGCTATTGTTAATCTGAAGTTACAGAGTTTTTTATGACCATTACACCTTAGTAAATAACATAAATTATAATTTATTAATGCTGATTTCTGAAGGTACATATCCATAGTCTATATAATAAATCTCTACGGGGGTCTACGTTTGTCCGTGGTAATCTCAGAATCTACTGAACCGATTTTAATGAAATGTTGCACGCTGTTAGCAGGTACCCAACGGAAAGTTTTCCACTTTATTTGATAATGCTAGGTTAAAAAGAACCAAAGTTATTGCAAAAAACGCATTTTTTTAAACCCGTGGCTTCGATCGCAAATATTTGTATATGATTGTTGTGGTAACTGTCGAGTTGGTAAATTGCTAATGGTACATCTATATTAATAATATTCTTATATTGTAAGTTATGAATATCCAAAAAGTGCGAAGCAATAGATCCATCATTCATGTTTCCTCGATACGTAAAATCAAAATTTGATAATTTAGTAGATATTTACAAACAAGCAGTAACACAATTAGATGAAATGTTTATTCGTATAGAATATTACAAATAGTGTATACATAAGTATATTGATATCAGTTAGTCCATTTGAATATTTACATTTTAGTAGGGATATGGAATTCTTATCAGCATATGGAATTCATATAAACAATACAATAATTCATTGTTTGATTATACTGTAACATTGGTTATATAGTACACATTGATTCTGACAAACCATACTGTTCGACATTTGAATATTCAGTAGGCCTATGTGCAGTAGGAATAATTAATTGTTGAGAATTATACTTAACCTACTTCATCGAGAATTATGCGATGAGCGTCACTGATGTAGTATCAGTGCCTTTTTTCGTTAATACGTCATCGGTAAGTAAAATGTGCAATATGTATTGTATTGTATAAATTATTAATTGCCCCCTACAGATTTATTAGTATAGATAAAATAAATACATTTCCCTTTTTTTAGCTTTGCAATGCCAAAAAGACGATCATGTTTAGGAAGATCTACTGCTGCTGCAGAAAGAAAGAGGCATCTTAGAGCATCTGAAAATGACGTTGAAGGAGTCAAAATACAATCAGCTCCTGGAAACTCTTCAGAAAGATCTGGATTAGAAGAAGTCTCACGGGTTGAAAGTCCTACGATTCGTGAAAATAGATTAGCAGCACAAAGACGCAGGCAAGCGACTCTCAGATCATGAGGTCCTACTTTACGATGGAATGCAAAATTAAATAGTGGTTTAATTATAATCCAGTTATTAACTACGCGAATGAAACAGACATCGGGTTACCGAGTATGGTTTGCCCTCATTGCAAGGCTTTAAAGTGGAAAAATGAATCACATGGATTATGTTGCTCTGCAGGAAAAATGCGATTAGATCCCATACATCCTCCTCCAGAACTGTTAAAATCATTATCAAATGGAGAACATCTTTTATCGAAAAAATTTTTGAATGATTAAGATCGTACAATTCAGCTTTTCAATGTACATCATTCGGAGCCAATGAAATAGTCGAAGGGAGCTTCATGCCTACTTTCAAAATTCAAGGGCAAGTATATCACCTCATGGGATCATATCACCCCACACAAAACGAAGTACCAAAATTTCTACAGGTGTATTTTTTCATAGCTGATTATTTACAGCAATCTGAAACAAGAATGGATCATATTCGTAACTTGGATAAGCCATTATTAACAGAACTTCAAAATTTACTTCACGCAATCAACCCATATGTTAGTGAACTGAAAAGTGCATTTGAATTTATAACATCTGCGAATAATAATCAGTACAGTATTGTGACTCATGTTGATCGAACAGAAAATAATGAAGAGCACAGGGGTCGCCACAATGCACCAACAACTAATGAGGTGGCAGTAGATTTAGTTAACCAGGAATGCGATAAACTCAATATAATAATCCGTGTGAGGGATCATACGCTATACATCGAATTGCAGAAACACATCGAGCTTATGATGCTTTACAGTACCCTTTAATGTTTTGCAGAGGAGAAGATGGTTATCATTTTACATTAAAATTAATCGATCCTCAGACTGGGTTACAAACTACTAACTCGACAGTTACCACAACAATCATATACAAATATTTGCGTGCGAAGCCGTGGGTACCTGCTAGTAGATAAATAAAATTCTGTACATTTGTATGCTCTAGCGAATAGAATAAATAGATATTAATGTCAACATATAAGAATGCAAAACGTTACAAGTTAATTTACTGAACATCTACATGTGTAAACAATTTTTTTTTTTTACTGTGAGGTGTTGTAATTTGTATAAGTCCGTAGTTATATTTTAACGAGTGTGAGGTACAACTGCCACTACCTTGGGTGGTCTCCAACCACAGCCTGGTAACGGAAGTCCATCAGGTCCTATTGGACAGGGCGCATCCAGTCCTGGTACTCCTTGGTCACCTTTGTCCCCTTTGTCACCTTTACGACCTCTCTTCCCTATTGGACCCTGTAACATAACCATCACTATGGTGTTAGCTCCAACAGCTGTCCTCATTTACAAAATAAAATTTATAATGAAGTATGTTTCATGTAAATTTCTTTTTATGATATTACTCTCACTGTCATGTACTGTTGATATTGTTTTTGTAATTTCATACACAGCCATGTCAAGTAATCATAATCTTCTGTTGCTTCAAATAGCCAGAGCCTCAACATGCATTTGTGTGAGTGGAATCTACTTTAAGCTTAAGTACAAAAATGCACATCAACAATAATAAAGAAAAAATATCCTAAACCACACTGTGTATTGATATTAGTTATTAGCAGTGATATATACAGGAATAAAAGGAACAGAAAATGATTTACCTAAATGTGGAAAGTTCATTGTATGGATGAGAAAACTTACAGAAGTGTGTTAAGTAAATTATTCTCATGCTGTTTAAATATATAAAATATAATACAAAATTTGTAGGATACTGAATGAAAGAGAAAATAGGGAATTACATATTTTGTAAATGACAATCATGAACTAATTGCTGTGTCACACTCACAGTGTGAGTGTTAACACTGTGTCGGCACGCATGCAGGGTCTATCTTAAAAAAGTTATCATCATTTTTTGTTAATTCTTGTAGTTATTTTTTATATAAAGGTTAATGTCGATGTAATGTTTATTATCAATCCTTTTTGTAGAAATAAGTTTTTATACTTTATAAGGCCAATTGCTGAGCAGTAACAACATTCTCATATCAATGTGTGTCTGTGGTGTATTTATGCATATAAAAAGCATTAATTTTCTTCTGGAATGACGAATAGCTTTGATTTTATATTCAAGTGTTAACAAAATATTTTAATAACCTGTCTTTCATATGTTGGGAAGTTGCAGATTCAAAACCACAAATTATTCTTTATTGTGAAAACACTGTTAATTAATTTTTAAATTCACTACAAATAAAACAAAAAAATTAACGAGCAAACCTTCAAGAGAAAGGGAACTGTTACTTCAGACAAATGCCAAGATAAGTTTGAGAATCTGTAATACATATTTTGATCTCAACCCTTTATAATGATACGAATAGTTTATACTGTAGAACAGAGTACAGTAAACACGTGTAACCTACATTTACTGAAGAAAATTTAAGATTGAACTAGTGGAGGAAGGTGAAAATATTAAGCTACTGTGTAGTGGTTGAAGACTGTTTAGTTGGATGCTACCAAGAAGAAGGGAACGTAGGACTTTCCCTTCTGTTAAGAGACTACACTGTTAATTTAAGGAATAACAAATTATGTGCATGAAAATTTCTACAAAAAGATATAATTAACAATATAAAACTCCTCATATTTAATTTTTGTTAACCAAATTTTGCAGTAGATTTTCAAGGACTGGAATTCCAAGTCTGACTTTTTATGGCTATTGCGGTTCCCAACTTGCCTTAATCATACTGAGAAAACACAACATACCTTGAGGGACTCTAATTGAAAAAGTGAACATTCCATCTAACAGAAAGTGAGGCATTATGTAATATGTTGTGTAATATATTAAAATTTCGTGAAAACATCAGAAACCTGACCTTGAGGCTGTTGTTACTAGAAATCATACTTTGGCTATGTACTTTGGCTTTGTTAATGTTAATGTACAATTAGCTAACAACACAGTACATCAAGTCATAATTTGTGCATTACAGTAATGTGTGTGTGACCTTACCGGCTCTCCTTTAGCACCTTTTTCTCCCTTGGGACCCTACAAAAAGTAAATACATTATTTTAGCATAGGAATGTGTGTGTTGGTCTGTATGTATACATGTTTGTGTGTGGTGGTTTGGGATGCAGTAATGTGAACAATAATATTTTCATTCCGTCTTTACTAAATAGTTTTTAATAAAACCGTGAATTGTCACATTCATATATGAATTACTTTCTGCAAAGAAGTTTACTGAAAGAATTATGAATCTTTCAGTGGTGCATATACTTATAGACAAGGAATGTTTGAAACTTTCTTCTTCTGACAAAATAATTTAAAAGGGTGTAAATTCCATGCACTGGTTTGGAATGAGTGTCATTGTACAGAACTGAAGTAACAGTTACACTCATAAATTTGTGTAATTTCATATTTAGGCCAAATGCTATTTTGCTTGCAAGTGGGTCAAAACCACTGAGCCTTTGAGGATGCCTCATGGTATAGAACGGGCAAAACATTTTGTGGTAAGAAAAATGAAAAATATGTGTTAACCCTAAAAAAAAGTTGTTTAACTCTTTTCAAGATAAAACTGTTATGTTACTTCCTTTTATGTAGATTATTGTATACCTAAAAATGTAGACTAAAAGTGAAGGTAGAAACTATGTTCTTTTAAGATGTGTCTTATGAATTTATTTTATTCATTAAAAATTCTCTGAAATACAGTTTACATTCAGCAGCAAAGCATGAAGGGAGGCAGTGGCTACCAAATAATTTTTAAAATAATGTATTTATAAAATAGATAATTTTTATTTATGAAATAAGCTACCTAGGTTAACGAAGAAGGGTGTAAACTACTTTAAATAACACAATAAACTACGTAATTTAACACAACATTATGTGAACGTGATACTATAGACCCTCATGTGCACGTGTCTTTTATACATGGTTGGAGGTGGATAGGCTATGCTGGATGACAACGGAAAGGTGAAATGTGTACATAGGACTTGAAATGAAGGTGTGTACATGTCTCTTAGTCAGTTGTTCCCTACGCATGTAATGTATGTTTTATTGGGTTTACAAATCATTTTTAATTGTGTAGCTTATATGTACTGTCTAAACATACATATACTAATTACTTAATAATAAACTTTTTTAAGCGAAGTCCTTTCATTGGTAATACACGAAACATTAATCACATTAAAAGAGTAAAAGAATACCAGTTAGTTCCAGTTCCTGTTTTATGTCTAGCTATTTGATACAAAACTTAAAAAAAAGTCAAGAAAAGGAGAGCAAGAAAAATATCTGAATAAATTGGAATTGATGTTAACCTCTTAATGTATAGGACTGGCTATCAGAGCAGGGGCGAACCTAGTGGTGATATGGTGACACCCCCAAAATCCGAAAAAATTTTTTAAAATGTTGGAGCAAAAAATTTTAAACTGGTTGGTGTTTTTTGAAATGTAATTAATTGACTTTCAAGTTTTGTCAATTTTAAAAATTACTATTTAAGTCAATGACAATTACTATTTAGTTAGGAGTCGAACAGTTACAGTGTTATCTTATGTACTTGCATAATTAATGCGGTTTATTTGACCGAATTTACTTAAATATTTTTTAATGAAATGTCCAATAAACACATAATGAAACATATATAATCCACATATTTTTTAAAATATCAAGAAGGATAAATAAAACACTTATTTAACAAAGTATATAGTAATATTTATTTCTTTGGGTTTTTACCTTTCTTTCTTTTTGTATTTTACCTTTTGAAAAAGACTGGCAATCATTATATTTAAAAAAAAAATATTTAACACTATTTTGCATGCAGGAAAATTTATATCCACAACCCTGTTATATACATTTATATACATGCTGTTAACCCTCACTTTCTTAATTTTAATGTTCTCTTTAAAGTATGTATATTCCACAGAAACGTATTATTAGGCTTCCAAGACAAACTGAAGCCTATTTTATGTATGTTTTTAATTGATTTTAATGAAATTAGTGAATTACAGTTATTATTTGCCCATTAGTTTTAATTTGTTGGTACGTTTTTCATTATACCGTAACATGAGAAAAACAATAAAACGATATGTTGTTGAAAAAAAAAAAATCCCTCCCAAAATGAGATCCTAGGTTTGCCCCTGTATCACAGAGATATTCTGAAAAGACTTGCAACATAAAACTGCATCACTGAAAACAGATCTTGAAACCCGTCTGGAGGCATTGAATAAAGTTCTAGGGCTGTATGAAGAAGAGAAATGTCAAAGTAATTGAAACATTTCAAAACAAGGGGCTGAAGTATTTGATATGATTTAAATAAATCATGAGATCGATGCATTTTGAACAGAAAAGTGAACAGAAGAAGGCAAACAAAATACTGACTTTGGCAGTTATATGTTATTACAAAAGTCTGTAAAACTTCATACAGAGAAACATGATTTTGCTACGCTGTTTGGATAAAATTTGATGTTGGGAACATTTTCAGTTGTTGATTCATACTCGTGTATATGAAACCAATTTTTGTGTAGATTTCTGAGATTATAGATCACTTATATTGAGCTATAGGTGTATTTTGAATATGTGTGTGTGTGTGTGTGTGTGTTTTTTAGGATATAATAAATTCAGTCAGCTGAATGATTTTAAAATCAGACTTCACACTTACTACATAATTTTATTTTCCTTTATGAATAATATTAAACGAACGATTTAGTATATTTTGTTAACAAGTGCATTATTTTTTTATTATGTTTTAACTGGAAAGGAGAAACAATAAAGTTTTTAAGCAATACATGATGTGGTCAATACTGCCAGCAGTCACTAAATTAAAGGGCGACAGTATAGTGAAACATTTATCTGTCCTTACCCCATGAAAAATATATAATGTGAACTGTACTCTCTCTCTCTCTCTCTCTCTCTCTCTCTCTCTCTCTCTCTCTCTCTCTCTCTCTCTCTCTCTCTCTCTCTCTCTCTCGACATTGAAAATTGTGACCCTGATGAGTGTAACTTACGTTACAGTAAAATAACACACACACACAATTTTTTATATGACAGCTTTTTAATAACTACAAAGTACTCACTGTCTTATAATATATATTTTTATTATTAATTCCATTGCATGTACCTAAAGCTTGCTTACAAACTGACAAAATGCTTATAAATATTATTAGTTTTCATGTTATTTGTATCAGGCAACAGTGCATGCGTATAAACATCAAGTGATTTTATATCAGTGTAAATGCAGCATTTGGATGATTTCCATCATGAAGCAAACTAAGCATATAAGAACTAATCATCAAAAACAAACTAAGTATATAATGTTCGGTAGTGTTACAATACATAGTTAAAATACAGATCACAAGAATATGCTTGCTGACGTCCATGGTTGGAGTCATTTTCATCTCACATGGGCTGAAACTTAAATTTTCAAACTGTGGAGCCAGGACACAAATGTTATTCTTTTTCCCCAGGCATTTTAATTACAGATTAATTTAGTATACTTAGTCTTTACCTCGGTGAAGATGCCATAGTGTCACCAACGCCTACACTGACAATATCTGGCATGTGTTGTTAAAATACAGACAACATAAAAATTTGTTCACCATTAAATTTGACCGCTAAAGTTATTTGGCGTTGTTTGAGTTTAACAAGGCCAGCTTTAGTTGCATAAATTTTGAAAAAAATATAGAATGTTGCATATTTAATAAGTATATTATGCATTATTACTATAACATTGTAGATTTAGTTCTTATATAAATAGTAATATGAATGTTGATATTGTAAACTGAGTATGAGTGTAATCAAGGATCACTCCCCAATAGCTCAGTTATATTACTGCTTTCATACATTTCTTTCTATAGCAAAACAGGAATCTTTATTAAAATCTTTTAATCTCTTATAACTATTGTAACCTTACATAATCAGTGCCTAATACTGGGTAAACTACAGATCCAATATTCTCTAATAAAAAATAAAAAAATACCTATTATTATAATAAAAGTCAGTAGGTATCCCATTCCCCAAGTCAGAAATGAATTACACTAAAGGATCATATTATAAAACCTTTGTTGTAGATTAATAGTACACTAAACAATAAACATTTTATTAGTGAATAAACAGTGTAATGAGTGATGCTATAGAAGTGCAGTGTACACCAAGTGCAACATAATATGATATGTGATATTAAAGAGACATCGGTCACAAGCTGTGATATATTGTAGAAATATTATGGATTATTGCAGAAATATTGTAATAAATAATAAGTAGTTAGTTTTGTTAGGCCACAAAGGCAATATTTTAATGTATAAGTAGGATATTATTATGTTTATTGTTCTAAAAGATCCAGGGTTAGGGAAGAAATTAATCACTGTTAATTAGAATAAATTATAAAGAGATAGTGGAAAATAAAATAGGGCCTAGAGCAGTAATACATCTACAAATATAAAAGTCAGAAATGAACTAATTAAACACATCTAGTAAACTGAAAATATAAAAGAACACTAAATGTAATAAAAAAAGGTAATTCTGAACTTTGTTAGCCAATGCTGATATTGCTGTGAAATATTTTTTGTTCTATTCTTCTATGTTATATAAACACGAGAAAAATAATTTTAAACGGCGGTCGAACCTATTTACGGAGAAAAAAAATAAAATAAATACTCCCATAAGAACGCATGCAATTGAGAATGAGCGCCATATTGACTGAGAAATGACAGGTCCAGCTATTGTAGACGCGTGACGTCACCGTGTGTACATCACACAACACAAAAGCGGTTTAAAGCTTTGCGTTGAGCCCACCGCGAGTTTATTATTAGTAACCTCACCCACGAGTCCTGGTCACCCACGTCCACAAAAAATATTGCGATAATGGCTTCACTGATATCACTGTATACTATACCACCTATTTTTCGAATTGTTTCACTATAGTTTTGGATCACGAATATCACAATTCACAATACCACCACTAACCTTTTACTTTTGAACATATTCACGCAGAGGAAGTACATCTGTTATGACGCGATGTAAAACTATCGATGTTAAAAAAAATATCGGTATTAAAACAGCGATGCTTTTTACATGTTTGTAATATTACAAATAATTGGGGATGAATAATAAATAAAAATAATTGGTAAATAAGTAAAAATAATTAAAGAGAAGAATAATATACCCCTATATTTTATTCACTTACCTTATCAGAAGATTCTGAAAGTGAAAACCTCAACACTTAGGTAAAGGCGAGGTGACGTTAAAATAATTTAACTCATATTCATATTATTATTTATTATTATAATGATTATAAAGTGTTTGATTATATAGTGAACAAACATACATAAAACCACCTACTTTAACAAAAACAGAAAACTCTTTAAATCAATGTCAGGTTTGTTTACTCCTAGTGAAAGTTTAAGTTAGTTTGGTAAATTCTCAACAACAACAAAATGGTATACCAAAAAAATTTTACCGTCTCCACTCTGTCCTAAGGTAGTGGTCGGCAGTGAAAACTGCTATCACAACTTCCTTAGCTGAAGAGGCGAACTGAAGCCGAAACAGAGACAATCAAAAATAACCAGAGCGTAATGCTCAAAGTACAAGTTTGTGTTTGTCAAGCAATCTTTGTCAAACGGTAGTCCTTCAAAGCATTTAGTGAGAATTACCAAATTGTAATTTTGATACAAAACTCCTCAGTGCCAAACCTCGCTTGTACTTTGTCTTTTGACTTTGACTAGCGTACTTTGTTCAACATTAAATTAGTATTCCCAAAGAGAGATAGACCTATAAACTCTCTTATTTTCTTTTAAACAGTAAAAGCTGAAAATCACAGTGTAAAGTAACATTGTTAATACTTTTCTAAAACTAATTTATCTAAAACTTTGTGGTAGTTATCGATAGTATGAAAATCGCAACTGAACTATCGATAGTAAACATTTTGAAAAACCCCGCGGCGACGTCACAACGATTAACCAATGGCATAGGTCTGATGCAAAAAACCCGGGAAGTTAATTAAAACCGCTTTACAAAGCTGATGTTGATTGGTAGATATAAAAAAAAGCGCGTTTATACACCGTTAATTTTAAAATTTTGCATATTCTCAATTCTCATTGGTTGGTAATGTGTGTGCGTGTCAGTAATCGGCGGCAACAGTAGTGTATTACCAGTTCCGTTGTTGTTACAAACCTCGTAAGGTACGGTTATCGTGTATTTAATTATTTTGTGAATTCAGTGTTTTCGTTTGTGTTATTGTGTTGTGTTATTGTGTGGTGTTATTATTAATTATTATTTCTGTTGTTTAGGGTTATTATTATAATATACCATATATTATTTAACATTTTACACTGAAATGTACCCTGAAATGGCCTGCCATGATATTCAGTGCGGTGGGACGTCAGACGAATGGATTCGAATGACTGAGTCTGAGATTATTGACTTTTTAATTTCCCACGAGGTTATTAAAGGGTCAATAAATTGTCCTTCGTGTGGGTCCTCATCGTCGACCTACAGTTTTTGTCGAGAAGTTTTTATTTTCGACGCCCAGCGCACTTCAGCTAAGCTGGGGGGGCCTGGAAAGACTGTAGAAGTCGACGAAGCCAAATTTTGCCGTCGGAAATATAATCGTGGCAGGTTCATTGAAGGACAGTGGGTGTTCGGGGGAGTGGAACGCGGTTCTGGCAAGTGTTTTTTGATACCGGTTGAGCGCCGGGATTCCGCTACTCTCCTCAAAATAATTGAGGAGTGGATTAAGGTAAGAGTTTCATCTTTTCATAATTATGGTAATGCATGCATTTCATGTGAGCGCGCGCGCGTGTGTGTGTGTGTGAGTGTGAGTGCATATTTGTAGTCAATGCTGATATTGCGGTGAAATATTTTTTGTTCTATTCTTCTATGTTATATAAACACGGGAAAAATAATTTTAAACGGTGGTCGAACCTATTTACGAAAAAATAAATTAATTAATTACTCCCATAAGACGCCAAAGAACGCCATATTAACTGTGATTTTTTAACTTTTAATTTTATTTAGTAGTAGAAAAACACGTGTTATTTGGCGCGTAAACTTATGAATTGCAGCGATTGGTAATCCATGTAATGACGTCATAATTCGTCATTCGCTGTGCATTAGTGAGCCGTCGCTCCACTGCGGTGATCCCACTAACTACTCAGTTAATATGGCGCTCATTCACTTTACATGGGCGCTTATGGGAGTATTTATTTTATTTTTTTCTTCGTAAATAGATTCGACCGCCGTTTAAAATTATTTTTCTCGTGTTTATATAACATAGAAGAATAGAACAAAAAATATTTCACAGCAATATCAGCATTGGCTAAGAAATATCAGAATTACCTAAAAAAACTTTCAGGTGATGACAGAAGGGTATATTAAATAAGTTTATGTAATTGTTAAGAGAAAATAATGTTAAGGGAAAAAAGTTCCTAAAAAACAAGAATCTTGTTAATAAAAAAACTGGATTATCACCACTAAATTATAACATACAAGTATCTAAGCATATGTAATAGTATGAAGAAAAACACTATGTAAATTAAATTTAATTAGAGTTAACCTTTATAAAGGAGTATTTTTCCTAAAAGGTGAAAGAACTAATAATATCTTAATACTAGCCTAATTACTAAAACTGTACCTAGGTTAGCCAATAAAAACTCATCAATTTCTTGGTTACTAACGGTAACGAAGGTAACAAGATGAGGTAATTGTTAATTTTGATTTCAAGAGGGTACATGACACAAAAATAATGTCCAGCAAATTTCAGAAATATTAACTAAATTTCAAACCGTTCACTATTCAAAACTGAAGAAACGAATCAGCATAAGAAACTACATCTGAGACATCACTTGAAACATACTAATTGATGCGGGAATATCCAAAAAACATTGAAAATTTGTCCGGCCACCAGATAGCTTAGAAAATTGGAACCTATTCAGTCACTGCCATTGGTGAGAAAGGCTTCATAAACTAAAAAACTACACATCACCACCAAGTAACGAACACTAGAAACCAGTACAAAATAATTCAATCTATAAGAAAACTTAGTGAGAACATTTTAAACTTTATTTATTTAATTCAAAACAGTAAAAATATAATCTCATTAAAACGATCACAGCGGCCATGTTTCTCGTTTGTCAGCTGTGTGAATTCATGTAATCTGTGCTCTGGCATCTAAAAAATGAACTCTTTGACCTAGTATTAAGAATAAAATATTTTCTTGTAAAGTATGATACTCTTATCAAAGCATTTCTGACTTTCTTATAGTTGAAAGAATCCCCCAAAAAAACCCTGAGATAAATAATTTATTAATTTTGTTTATAACTATAATTGAATATATCTGTTGTATGATAGAAATATTTATATCGAAAGTTGTTGTAATTTCGATAACAGTCAATCTGAAAATCGATGAACTGAATTTAATAGTTTCTGGAAAATAAACCAATATCAAATAATAAATACATTTTTGAGGGAATTGACTTTGTGTTATTCTTTGTAGATAGCAAATTTGTTACAGGAAATTGGTAAATAGCAGAGAAGAGTGCGAAAACTAACGCAGTCATCATAGCGTACGAGGTATAAACGGCCAACATAACCTGTTGCTTGTTGTCGCCTTGAAAACAGCTGATGCAAAGTACGTTTAATAAATCGATAACACAGTACACAAAGAGAGGAACTTACTCTCTCTCTCTCTCTCTCTCTCTCAACTGAACTGTAATACCTGCGAGGAGAAAAAAACCGCAAAGGATCCCGTGGTTTATTTAACGGAAAAATTATTTATACCAAACAGATACTACATAATCTGGTTATAACTAAATAAACACAAAACGTGGAAAGTTTGTTTGTTACAAATAACCCCAACAAAGTAGGGCAAGTAATAAGTACTAAGAAGGAACTTTTACGAGAGTTGTTACAAATGGCTTCCATCGCGGGGCTTAATTAGGAAAGATTATCAAAGAGTATTGAATAGACGCAAAACACACACGTCGAAAGATAAAGAGATGTTACACTATTAATCAGAAGATTTAGACAAATAGTATTAGTTGCACAGAACAACTTACGCTGGCCAATAAAGATTAACTAGTCTTATAATGGACATTATAAGTTCCTTGTGGATATTTATCTTTTCTTGTTAGTTGGAACATGAATAAATTTTGTATTTATTAATAAAGAGTAAAATTGAGTTGGTATATATAATAACAGTGAGGTAAAATTTTTGTGTTTAAAATATTCCAAAACCAATGAAATAAAAACATCAAACACTTTATGAAAATAACTGCAGAATGTATACACTGGAATGATTGTAAACAGAAACTATAGTAATCCAATTATCATTTCTTTGTAACTTGTTAAGTTTCTTGCAGGATTCTTTCTAAAATATATATATATATTTAACTTATAGTTACTTCTGCAAGTAGAATGTTATTATTTTGTATTGTTTATTTTAACCTGACACATGTTTCACACAACTATATTCCCTGTATTTGCACTGTGGGGTTATAATTACATGCTCTACACAATTTTTGACTCTAAGACTACAAAGGTTTATAAAATACTTAGTGTTAATTTTCAGTGAGAAAATCATTTGTATATAATTCATTGATGTAAAGGTAATTGCTAGTGTTAGTGTGTTTGCAATGATGATATTCCATAAAACATGTATCAGGTTAAAATAAAAAACGATAAAAAATAAGAACATTCTACTTGGCAAAGTAAGTAATTACAGTTTGCAATACACACACACACACACACACATTAATGCAATTACATATATAAATGGATTGATATATGTAAAAAAACATTTTATTGGTCCGAGGATCATGAAAGATGCCCAATAAGATTCACTTTTTTTTTATACCTTCAAAAGTTAAGAGAAAAATATCAGAATAGTGTATTTTTTTCTTGACCACAGTCACAGTGAGTGTTATCTTGGTTTCTAAGTAAGAAAACTGACTTTAATATACCAACTAAATATTTAAGAAACTTGTTTTGTTTATCCTTGTTTATACCATCCTAAAACATGTATCAAATGAAAGTATGAACGACAGAAGTAAAAATAAAGTTGTAAAACAAAACTTTCTTATTACAGGTAGAGTGACAGACATTTTAACATTTCTGCATTTTATGAACTGTAATTTAATTTAGGAGCTTGTCGTTAATGGCTTTCCGCATGCTTGGTTTTTTTTTTTTTTTTGACAACATTTACAAGTTTTTGCCCATTTGTGTGCAAGAACACACAAATTGTTTGCTGGTATCAAATATGACAACAGAACAATTTCCTTAATCTGCCTAATTTCATGTCAACAGGCATAAGTAATTATAAATAATATCATAAATATATGTGTGTGTGTGTGTGTGCACGCAAGTTGCGTGCACAGAGTTAGATCAGAATAGGCAAGGGACAGAAGAAAGAAATTGTTTTACAAGGGAAGGACCAGAACTGCAGTCCTGTCTACAACCCTTGGCCCCATGGACATGGAGTGTAACACCTAAAACACTGACTACGTGCCCGACAATGAACTGGTTATTACCCCTGGGAATATGAGATGTGCAGCTTTATTCCCTCTGTGGGGTTCAGCATATCCACTATCTAGGATTTAACAGCCCGTAACATCCCCACAGATACACCCCTTTACGAGGTTCCTGCAGCAATGCCACAAGCCTGAAACCACAAACAACGTCGAGTCTGTCAGCAAGCATGGGACAAGGGGTCCGAATCAGGCCCCCCACCCATGCACAACTGGGGCAAGAGGCAGGCATACCCACCCCCTGGGGCCCCCCTGATTTCCCGAGGTGTCAGTTTAGGTGTCCCATCACTAAATAAAGGACCTCTCCCACTGGGTGCCCCTCTCTCCCTTCATAAATGAAAAGTCTACCAGTGGCGGCCAAAAACCGCCCCCAGGCCTATGTAGTGAAGGGGCAACTTAATCACTAAACATTTTAGTTTTATAAAATCTTTAATATGAAGTACCATACAATTTTTGTACTTGGTAGAAAAACATGGCCACAAAGTATTAAGACAGCCCCATCATCATTGTCATTTCAACCACATGGCGCTAAGTTGGGCAAACATGTTTTGAGGTTTATAGCATGAAATAAAAAAAGAGTGACTATCAACTGAAATGGAAAGATTAATTGTAAATAGTATTAATAATATAACTGCAGATGACTGGAGAAAGGTGTGATGAATACTATAAAATAATTGATGACAAGTGGCACAAGGAAGGAATTTTAGAAGCTACTGTAGAGCAACTGGTTATAAACTGAAATTTGGGCTCCAGTAATTCAAGTGTTTCTGGAAAAGACATAAGTTGGGTAACTCTCTTGGTGTATGATTTGGTAAAACTACCACAGTCAAGTAATCAATTGTCACAGTAACAAAGAATTGAATTAACCCTATCTTAAAACACACAAATGTTAACATTGTGTGTACAATGTTTTGTATATAATTTATAATTCTTGTTTATTAATGTTGCTTATACTGTAAATAAAATTTATAAGCTTCAGATTTATCACGAAGTTAGTAATTAATAATCATAGCTGTTATTCAAGCTTACTGAATGTTTCAAATTAAATTTTATTAATCACAATAAATTGCACATAATTCAAATCTCTTGTTAAGAATTTTGTTTAAACTGGTCAAGTACTTATTTTTATTTCTAAATCTTGTTACTACATTATTTTCAACTGTTTATTTAATTAGCCTACTGAATTAATTGATAAATTCTCAATACGCCATGCCCAAATGAGCCATAACTGTTGGTATGAAGTAGTGTCAAAGTATAAAAAACAAGTGTACAAGACTGGTTGACAGACAAATTTGGCAACATGGCGATGAAATCATGTGAACTGTCAGTACCTCTCTAGTTTAAAACAGATGGTACTTTTATACCTCACGAAGCTAGCAAGAGATACTCTTTAGGTCACCACTATGCTGCTGGAATTGGTTCACCACAATATGAACATTACAAACGTTTGTTAATTATAAGTATAACACTACCAACTCGGAGCACAAAGTTTTATATTGGTAAAAATGTAATATTTTTACTTTATAGCCTGAACCAGTTTTCACTTACTATAAGCTTTGTCAGAGGCTGCCACTGAGAGCGCTGTCCGTCTTGTTCTTGGCGACGGCACTGTCTTTTGAAAGATCAATTTTGTGTGTGTGGGGGGTGACATGTTCGAATAATATGTGTGATTTGAATTGTGTCTGTTGGTTTAGGATGTCGTTTTTATGAGTTTGTATATTTCTAGTTGTTCAAGAGTCTCTAGTTTTCGGCCTTTTGTGTGTACGTGTAGAATATCCATGTTTCTTTTGATATTTGTGTATGTGTGGTTTGCTTCAATGAGGTGGTTTGCAAAGGTGGATTTGGTAGTGGAGTGTAGTGCCTTTGTGTGTTCAACGTACCTATGTTTGAAGCAACGTCTTGTCTGGCCTAGTAAAATTTGTTGCAATCTGAGCAATTTAGTTTCTAAACACTAGGTAGATCAAATTTATTTTGTTCTTTGTGTGTGTGTTTTGATAGTGTGTGTTCTGTTTTGTTTGTAGTTTTGTATGTGATTCTGTATCCTGATTTTTTAAATTTGTGGACACCAGACTTACAGTATGTTTACCTCAAACAATAGCATAGTTTTAACGAACATGCAGTTTGTAGATTTGTTTTGTACACTCATATGATTTAATTAATTGGTATTTCTTTAATTCACTTTTTGTATATTTCACATTACCTTAAAAACTTTTATAAGACAAACTAAATTAAGCACAGTAGCTAAAATGGTTTAAGAAGGAAATGTAAAAATGTTAGGTGATTACTGCTTGGATTCAGTGACTAGAAATAAATTTGAAAGGATACAGGAATGTTAAACAAAGCAGAATGTTGAGTGATTAACAGGGCAAACTGATAATTATGTACCCTAATACTTTCAATCATCAGGTGTTGGTTGTCATTAGAAGAAGACGAAGAAGCCAAACTTGATCGATATTTTTGATGTTTCAGAGACATTGTAACGACAACTTATTCAAAAATTTCTAATACATTTATGCATGCATTTGATAATTATTTGACTAAAATGCAAGCTATACAAGTGCAGTAAGCCATAACACAATGCAATAAAAAAATTATACTTTTTAATAACCACAAAAATGAGTATTAAATAATACTAATTTGATATTTCACTGGTATGCAAGCGCTGTTCCTGTGCATGAAATGACATTGTTATATAATTTTTAGGCGTGTTTTCAGCTACTGTAGTTTAAAAACTTTAGTTCCAATTATGAAACAGACTGTAACATTTGATTTTTCGATGTTTGGTTTTGTCCAAATTACACCTTCAAATATCAGTGGGATCAGATCTCGTAATAACAGTTATAGATTTTTTTTAATTAGGTCTCCTATTACTGGAAACTTGTATAACGACATGTTCCAAAATATAAACAGGAATACACAGTTGAGACTTGCCTCTATTCTAGAATTGTATTTGCTTCATTCTATCAGCTGACTATATAAGTACGTTTAATCATTCTTTAAATTTCTACCTGGGCATGAATGATTTTGCAAGAATATATTCGTTACTACATATATTTATTGTAGAATAATAATAGTTATCTATTAATAAATAATAGATAATATTAATAGATAACTATTATTATTCTAGTAATTAAAAAAAAATAGGTCTGTGTTGAAATATTTCAAGAACCTTATTGGATTATGTTATCATCTGTTGGCCCTCATAAAACTTTCTGTTACACTCCATTAAAGAAATGTCACTAAGCATTATAAGCAAAACGTAATAGAAAAATTAAATCTTATCATTGTTTTACACTGAAAATTTAACAAAATTCTGTAAAAATAATTTTTTATATTATATATATGTTACATTTTAAATTACTATGAACTATTAGTTTTATGTATGTACTGTTGTTATTGTGTCTTTTAAGTTTTTGTTACTAACATCTACAATAAGAATAATCACACTTTGACAGTTATGCTGAAGAGTAGTAAAATTATTGTACAAAATGTTTTAAGTTAGTTTTTAACTGCATTTTAGGCTGCGGTTACATTGGATCAGAATTCGTAAGAAAATGTGGTCGTACGAAATCATGAGAGATCATGAGAATTCGTCAGAAGTGAACAAACCCATTGTTGTGCATAAACGCAGTTAGTTTGCTTCCAACCTCTGCGTACGAATACTCACTAATTTGTAAATTTAGTCGGACACGACCAAAATAATTTGTTTTTGATCAGTTTTCATATGAAATTTGCCGTCTCTGGAAGTTGTAGATCATCTCATAGCAAGAAACCATTGTTGGTTGCCAGCGATTTACAACACTTGTACGATTTCGGAAAGAGTTTCCATGCTATTCTTACGATTTCCTAAGAATGTTTACTTGCGAGTTCTCATGAATTCGCACGACCACAAATTCTGATGCAATGTAACGCCAGCCTAAAGGATTATAATTAAAGAATAGCATTTCTTGTAACAACCCTTTCAGAAATAAATCTTGTTAATGTGATGAGCAACCCTTCATTATTTAAACATACCAGCATAGACCTTTTATTCAACAATGTTTCTGCTAATGTATTACAGCAGAATTATGTGCAAATCTCTGCTAAATTAAAAAAGAGAAAAAGAAATACTGGCAACAATGAACAAATATTTTTTTTAACTTAACAGTTCATTAATCTATGTTATTATTTTACGTTTATACAATTTCGAAGTATGAGTGTCTTCAACATAAACAATCACAATATCTGATCATCCATGAGTTAGTGTTATAAAAAAATAATTCAATTGGTTAATTTCTCTAAGGCATTCACATGCAGTATTAATAGTAGGCATTGTTTAAGGCAATTTTATACCTCTGTACCAGGAATTCCATCAGTTCCCTAGAATGAAACAAAACAAACCTCAAAAATAACAATTTAATAATCAGCATACTTGTAACTTGTGTATGAGTGAGTGGATATATGCTGTTATGCTTATGTATATGCATTCAAATATAAAATTTCACATAAAGTCAAGTATTATAAAAACACCTAATAAATTAGTAATTTAAAAAATATCTAAGATAATTATAAAATTTAATATTAATATTAATATGTTTTATGTTTTATTATTTCTCAATAAATAAAATGTACCGTATCACTCTCGCAAGAAGTAATTTAAAACTTAACAACAATAAATAAAATACGTATCTTTGATAGACAAACAGTAATCTGTTTACTAGATGAGTTGTGTACTTACCAACTCCAATAGACAAATATAATCTATTTCATAAACTTCATAAGTGACAGTTTTGTCTTTTAACATATTTACATATTCACTGTAAACATACTAGGATGATAAAAATAAATACCACAAATTTGCATACCCTTTATGTGGAACTTTGCAAAAAACAATATACTTTATTTACATCCATACTATGTGTAAACATAAATAAAAGATATTTGCCAAAATAATCAGCATGTGGTTTCTGTAAATGATTAGAAGCTTACTGTATTTCTTGTGAGTTAAAAAAAAAAAGAATGTTAATATTATTATACAAGCTCCTACAATTCAGAAGAAAATAGTAGACGAAAATTAAAACAATACCAATTAAATAGGCCTCCATTGCAAATTGTAACATGCATCTGGATTTTCTCTGACCTCTTGTTAGTTGGATACTCGTCCTATTCGATTATTACAATAACAGATAATATGTGAAGAGCATGAAATCCCTTTTTTATTCTTAAATATTTTGATACCTGTGTTATTAACTAGCTATAAATTTGTATTACAGAAATATATTTTAATACACAACTTTTACAATGAAAAGTTGTTAACAGTTAGTTAATAACCAAAAGCAAAGGTAAACAATTCCATTAGTATAAATTATTTTACAAAAATTAATAAGAATGTTAGTAGCCATACACTAGTAAAGTCGTATTACGGCCAAATTAAAATTCTACATTCTATACATACAGGTAGACCTGGGTCTCCCCTTTCTCCTTTTGTTCCAGGTTCCCCTTGGCCTCCCTGAAAAAATTATAAATGAATGATTGTTATAGTAATAATAATTGTAATTCTATTAGACATGAACACAATAATAAACATAAATGAGGATATTAATAAGTTATATTAATAAAAACAATGCATACAATTAAAAAAAAATCAGAGTTACCTGAATGCATTAAATTCTCCTTATATTTTGTTTTTACCTTTGTGGTTAAAATCGTGTAAGGTTGACAACTGAAAACGATAATTTGTCTGTCCGTCTCATGTGTGCAAACAATTTTTGTGATTAAACATTTGTGAACTTAACCTAAAAAGTATGCTAGAAACTAATTAATTTTGTTTGTTTGTTTAAGATCAATTACTGACCTTCATTCCATCGAGACCTGGGGGACCCTGTAATAAACATACAAACACACATGAGTTCAATGTTAAAAAAAATGTTTACAATGGGAACAAAATGCAAAGAAAATGCAACATGCTATTTGCTGTATGTTTATGCTCAAATATTTGGTTACATAACAGTCATGTTTTTGAGTGGTTGCAGCACAAAACAGATAATAAACATTTATTAATTGTAAAACTGTTTTAAATCCAACGGCAAGTCATAAACAAAGCAATATTTATGAATCTTCTGTATAATTCTTGTAGGTAATATATTTTCTTTCTTTTGTTGACAGTTATATATTTTCTTTCATATTATATGATGACTGAACATGAAGTATGTTTCTGAAAATCTTTTATGATGCACTACGCTTTCAGTCAAACTATATTTGTCTAATCTTATGATTTCACCCTCCTTTATTAATGTTAATAATCAGAGAAAAATTTCTAACCCCTACAGTAGCACTAATAATGTCTACTTTCCCCTGCATCCCATGCTGTTTGACTTAAGTTGTCTATTTATTTAGATTCTTGGATTCAGCTCTAACAGAGTACTAACAGAGCAAAAACTAGTTTAGGCCATCAGGTAAAAATCAATAATTTTCATCAATTATTGATTTTCATCAAAGACCATTTCATCAATAATAATTTGTGATCCAAGTCAGTAGTGTTATATATAGTTAATTTATTTAGAATGTTAGAACAACTTGTTAACAACATAATTATAAAAAATATGTGTTTAGGATTGAATGTTATAAACAGCTGATCTTCTATACAGTAATGTATTGAAATGACTTGAAATAAAATAATTAAGTAGACCTATATTATTTTGAATTAACCTGTTATAATCCTGATATTTTTCGTAACTGTGATATTAGTAAATTCCCAGCAATTACATGAACTAAATACAACTATTTCATTAACGACTCGGAACACAAAGTTTTTTATGAGTAAAAACATAAAGTTTTACCTTACAACCTGAACTGGTTTTCACTTTTAAAAAGGTAAATTAATTTTAATCTGTATTGAATCGTGACTTGGATACCAGAGAAAATGAGTTTAAAATTTAAAAAGCTTCTTCAGAGGTTGCCACTGGTAGCGCTGTCCGTCCTGTTGTGGGCGACGGAATCGAATTTCGAAAGATCGATGTTGTGTGTGTGGGGTGAGATATTTTGAATTATGCGTGCGATTTGAATTGTGTCTGTTTATTTAGGATGTCGTTTTTATTTGTTTTCATGTGTTTGTATATTTCCAGTTGTTCTAGAGTGTCTAGTTTTCAGCCTTTTGTGTGTACGTGTAGAATGTTCATGTTATTGTCGATGTTTTTGTATGTGTGGTTTGCTTCAATGAGGTGGTTTGCAAAGGTGGATTCTGTAGTGGAGTGGAGTGCCTTTGTGTGTTCAATGTATCTCTGTTTGAAGCTACGTCCTGTCTGGCCTATGTAGAATTTGTTGCAATTTGAGCAATTTAGTTTGTAAACACCAGGTAGATCGAATTTGTTTTGTGCTTTGTGTGTGTGTTTTGATAGTGTGTGTTCTGATTTGTTAGTAGTTTTATAAGCGATTCTGTATCCTGCTTTTTTGAATTTGTGGGCTATTTTTTCAGTTTGTTTGTTGATGTATGTTAGTGTTATGAATTTGTTGTTTTCTGTCTTTGTCTGTTGTTTGTTTTGTGTTTTATGTAGGAATTTATTGACTATTGTTCTGTCATATCCGTTAGATTCTGCTAGATATTTTATCATGTTTAGTTCGTCTTTGTAGTCTTTTTCATCTAGTGGGATGTTGTTAAGTCTATGTATCATGGTTCTGAAGGCAGCTAGTTTGTGTTGTATTGGGTGATTTGAGGAGTTGTGTATTAGTGTGTCAGTTGTAGTCGGTTTTCTGTATATACTGAATTTATGCCTGTGTTCAAGTTTTGTGATGGAGAGGTCTAAGAAGTTTATGGTATTGTTGGCTTGGTTTTTATGTATTTTGTTTAATTGCGTTAGTAACTGTTCACATTGTCTTTTGTTTCCCCTGTATAGTATTAGAATGTCATCAACGTATCTGTGCCAATATAGTATTTTATGTGAGTGTCTGTCATTATTTGTGAGTACCTTTGTTTTTTCTAAGTGTTGGAGGAAGACTTCTGCTAGAATGCT
Organism: Magicicada septendecula; assembly: GCA_034769895.1. NCBI lineage: Eukaryota > Metazoa > Arthropoda > Insecta > Hemiptera > Cicadidae > Magicicada > Magicicada septendecula. The sequence goes on from CM068372.1 coordinate 125,372,730, forward strand.
GGATATGGGGGAGCCCGTGGGTAGATCATCATTCTGTGTGTAATATTTATTGTTATAAGTTAAGTAGTTTTGTTTTGTGATAATGTTCAGAGTTTCTGTTATTTTGTTGATAAGTCCATCTGGTGTGTTGTTCTGTTTGAGTTTGTTTTGTAGGATGGTGATTGTTTCAGAGATGGGGATGTTTGTGTACAGGTTTTTAATGTCAAAGGAGGCTAATGCAGCATTATGGGGGATGTGTATGTATTTTATTTTTGTTACTAGGTCTGTGTTGTTTTTTACTGCAATGTTGTTTTCTAGTTGTGTGTGTTGTCTGATAATTTTGTCTAGATGTTTTGTGAGTTTGTATGCAGGGGCATTACGGTAGTTGATAATGGGGCGGATCGGAATATCTTCTTTATGGATTTTGGGAAGCGCTTGGAGGGTAGGGGCTGATTTGGCTTTATTGACTAGTTGTTTTACTGTGTTTTGGTATCTGTCGGTGGGGTCATGTTTTAGTTCTAGAACAACATCACAGAACTAAAACACAACCCCACCGACAGATACCAAAACACAGTAAAACACCTAGTCAACAAAGCCAAATACATAATAACACACAAACAAAAGCCCTACATGAAACAAATCCGACCATCAGCCCCTACCCTCCAAGCGCTTCCCAAAATCCATAAAGAAGATATTCCGATCCGCCCCAATATCAACTACCGTAATGCCCCTGCATACAAACTCACAAAACATCTAGACAAAATTAACAGACAACACACACAACTACAAAACAACATTGCAGTAAAAAACAACACAGACCTAGTAACAAAAATAAAATACATACACATCCCCCATAATGCTGCATTAGCCTCCTTTGACATTAAATACCTGTACACAAACATCCCCATCTCTGAAACAATCACCATCCTACAAAACAAACTCAAACAGAACAACACACCAGATGGACTTATCAACAAAATAACAGAAACTCAGAACATTATCATAAAACAAAACTACTTAACATATAACAATAAATATTACACACAGAATGATGATCTACCCATGGGCTCCCCCGTATCCAGCATTCTAGCAGAAGTCTTTCTCCAACACCTAGAAAAAACAAAGGTACTCACAAATAATGACAGACACTCACATAAAATACTATATTGGCACAGATACGTTGATGACATTCTAATACTATACAGGGGAAACAAAAGACAATGTGAACAGTTACTAACGCAATTAAACAAAATACATAAAAACCAAGCCAACAATACCATAAACTTCTTAGACCTCTCCATCACAAAACTTGAACACAGGCATAAATTCAGTATATACAGAAAACCGACTACAACTGACACACTAATACACAACTCCTCAAATCACCCAATACAACACAAACTAGCTGCCTTCAGAACCATGATACATAGACTTAACAACATCCCACTAGATGAAAAAGACTACAAAGACGAACTAAACACGATAAAATATCTAGCAGAATCTAACGGATATGACAGAACAATAGTCAATAAATTCCTACACAAAACACAAAACAAACAACAGACAAAGACAGAAAACAACAAATTCATAACACTAACATACATCAACAAACAAACTGAAAAAATAGCCCACAAATTCAAAAAAGCAGGATACAGAATCGCTTATAAAACTACTAACAAATCAGATCACACACTATCAAAACGCACACACAAAGCACAAAACAAATTCGATCTACCTGGTGTTTACAAACTAAATTGATCAAATTGCAACAAATTCTACATAGGCCAGACAGGACGTAGCTTCAAACAGAGATACATTGAACACACAAAGGCACTCCACTCCACTACAGAATCCACCATTGCAAACCACCTCATTGAAGCAAACCACACATACAAAAACATCGACAATAACATGGACATTCTAAACGTACACACAAAAGGCCAAAAACTAGACACTCTAGAACAATTGGAAATATACAAACACATAAAAACGACATCCTAAACGATCAGGCACAATTCAAATCACACGCATTATTCGAACATATCACACCCCACACACACACAACATCGATCTTTCAAAAGTCGATACCGACACCAACAAGAAGATGGACAGTGCTCCCAATGGCAGCCTCTGAAGAAGCTTTTTAAAAGTGAAAACCAGTTCAGGTTGTAAGGTAAAACTTTATGTTTTTACTCATAAAAACTTTGTGTTCCGAATCGTTACTGAAATAGTTGTATTTAGTTAAGTAACGTCATTGACAACGAAATCCAAGAACATGAACTCTTAAGCCACAGAAGTATTTTATTAACTGGTGCTAGTAAAATTTGATAAAGTTCTTCATTTGAAACAATGTTATAATGTTAACCTGACAGTATACAGGTCTGATTCACTATAATGTTAGTCTGATACAAGATAGGTCGAAAACTTCCAAAAATACATAAACACAATACACCACAACTAAAATTTACACTGGAAATAGAACAAAACTATAGTATAAATTTTCTGGACCTAACAATTAACAAAACACACAATACACACACGTATAAAATATACAGAAAACCAACCACAACTGACATGGTCATACACAACACATCAAACCATCCAACGCAACACAAACATGCGGCATTCAACCATATGCTCCATAGACTAACAAAAATACCATTAAGTAAACAGGATTATAACGATGAACTCAACACAATCAAATATATAGCAATAAAAAACGGCTACAACCCTAATTTAATAAACAAACTACACAAACACATCATAAACAAAAACAATAAAACAACAAATACCATCAATACACAACAAAATAAATACATCACACTCACATACCATAACACCAACACACACAAAATCGCCAACACATTCAGGAAACACAAGTACAAAATAGCATACAGAACAAACAATACCATCAAAAAACACATCAATGATACAAACACAGACATAGACAAATACAACAAAACAGGTGTTTACAAATTAAACTGTAATTATTGTAATAGTTTCTATATAGGCCAGACGGGAAGATCTTTTTCATCACGTTACTCTGAACACCTAAAAGCTCTATCCAGCAACAATATACATTCCGCGTTTGCCACACACATACACACAAAAAACCACAGCTACACCAACGTAGATACTAATCTTGAGATATTACACTACTTACCCAAAAGTCGAAAACTTAACACAGCAGAACAATATGAAATGTACAAACACTACACAACACAACCAAACAGCATACTTAACGACCAATTACACTATAAATCGCACACACTCTTTGACACAATTATACATAAAACAAACAATAATTCGGATCCCCGCACCAATTCCCTTCCTCCACACACCACCCCCACTCAACCTACCAAATAAAACCGTTACAAGTTACTGCCAGTCTGTCTCACACCGCTGATGAAGGCGCACATCACGCCAAAACGCATACGGGAGGAAACAAAGTAAGTTTCACAAGTGAAAGTTTAATAATCTATATTAATTTAGTGCTGTGAAAAAAGAAGATGAACTATCAAAACAACTATTAAAAATATATACTGTCTGTTTTATGTACAAAAAACTGCAGTTGTTGAGTCCAGATCAGACACGAAAATTAGATAGCTGGCATTTTTATTGGTCAGCACGTGCAATGAAAAATAAACATATGGTCAGCAATAGCAAAATAGAACAGAATGTCACTTACTGGATCTGATAAAAAAATGTCAGGTAACACATTATCTGATATATTATCATATATATATCAGGTAATACATTATCAACCAATTATATATAATTTACTTTGTATTTCCGTCCAGTGACGTCGAGCGTAATTTGTATTTGGTTACGCGTTTCAGGCCATGTGGCCCATCATCAGACCATCACTCCGAGAGGAGCTCGTTAAACAATAAAAAATCCACATAAAACAAACACATAATAAATAAATACAAAAATATATTAAAACATATAAAGGCGTTCTCTTACACGAACACGGTGCACCGCGTGTAGCCTGTCTGAACTGCCTACAGTTCAGATCTGACATGTGGTCTGATGATGGGCCACATGGCCTGAAACGCGTAACCAAATACAAATTACGCTCGACGTCACTGGACGGAAATACAAGGTAAATTATATATAATTATCATACAGTGACCTGGACCGCTTTAAATATGTTTAAATATCAACCAATGTATTACATAAAAAACTGTGGTGCTAAATTTTGATTAAAAAATTATATCACTAAATACTTGAATGTAATAGTTATGTTACCAACATGTGATGCTTATTTGATGTGACTATGTTGTCATCAGTGTACTGGGCCTTTCTTTTATCACACTGGTCCACAGATATTTTAATCATACAAAATGTCATGACTCATGGATTACGGTCAGAGTGGCTTTAGGTCAATAAAAATAAAGTGAATTAAATACCATAACAACTTCTGAGAAAGAAGGTATAAAGATGACTTATAATAAAGGATTTAATGGTACTGGTATTCCATCAAAATTAAAATACATGGAGCAGCAGAAGGAAGTAACCTTATGATACGTTACTGCAAAAAATAGCTAGACTGTTAAAAAATAATTAGTAATACTGTAGCCTACTCCAGTTCTCAGTTAATATTTTTGCATCATTTTGTTTATATAAATATTTCTACATTTCTATAACCACATTTATTGCATATGTGTATAGACACAGTTTTAAAAATATGTTGAAATATTTTCCCCTATTACCTATATACATTTGATATCTTCCCTACTATTGTATGTTGGATAACAGAGATATTAGTAATATTAGTATCTTGGCAAAGTTATATTAAACTTTAAATATTAAGAAATCATATTTCATTGAAACCAACTTCAGTCTCCAAAACTAGCTGATTGCTGAAGTTGTTTGTAACAATGAAATATCACAAACTATGCTGATTTTCATGTGTGTATGTGTATGACTTGGAATATGTTGGCTTCCTTAATAATTGTTTTCATGTAAAAACTGATTGTTAACTAGTCCAAATTATGTATGTGTCATCATGTGCCACAATTATGTTTCACCAAGATTATCTATATTTCCTTACATTTGACTATGGCTTTATTATTAAAAACCACACTAATTTGACTACTCAGACTGTGTTATTGGTTTGGACAGCTGACTGTAAATATAGAATTTTACTTCTTTATTTCCCCTACCAAAATTTATCAAAAAAATGTTTACATAATGAGGCTTTTAAAGGAATTATGTACTGCATTGCACGTGACTGTTGAAATACAATCAACACATACTATACTCTGAATAGCTGGTTATACATATCTATGTATATTATTAGAAGGATGTATGTTCATACTCACATAACCTTTAAACAACACGCATGTATGGTTAAGCATCCTGACAGGGCATATGCATTCTTAGTTCTAAACATAAACACATGTCTTACTTAAAAGCATATCTCAACATCATATGCAATGTGCAGGGAACTGTAATTCTGATTATAATGTTACACGATTGTAGTTATGGTATTTTCATGCATTCATTGTATGTTTTATATAGTGGCTCAATTTTACTTCATGCTGTGTACAAACTATTATGTGTGAGGAGAATCACATCTTATTCTGATCCCTATATTTCACCAAAGACAATTCTAAAAGCTGATATCATAAGTAAACCAACCGCTGTAATGATATAAACTTGTTATGTATATTAAATCTATACACCATTCAGTACATATAAAATATGTATGTAGTGTAGACAAGCAGAATTACAAACATGAATCTCATATTTGATATTTTTATGTGCAGTGAAGTGAAGGGCTAACTAATTAACTGTCAGTTTATTACCTTCATCTGTTTCAAAATATATGTAGCAATTAAAAGGGAGTGTAGGAGTAGAGAAAGATACACAAACAGAAATTAAATAGTAAAAGCCTATGACAGGCTTAATTAATCTTTAGAACTGCCTAGTCCACAGAAAATTAAATTTAATTTTCTAAAAGAATTGAATTCCAAAAAAATGTTGAGAACTACAAAATTTAATTTTGCCTTTGTTTTTCTGTGAGAACCAAGTATATTTGGCACACTAACTCTGTACCTTGGATCTAACCCAACTCTTTTCATATCCTGTTATAAACCTTAAGCTTCACTATGCTGTTGTGAAGTTTCTAATGAAGTTGACTGACTACTGTATATTGCAACAGATTAAGCAGTCCATACAACTGCAAAACCATGAAAAAATTATAATTCTATAATTACGGAACATGTTTTGTTAACAACGGCTGTACATATCCTTTCTGTACATTATCTTCTTCTACGTTTTACATTGATATCCATTCAAACTATCAGTATCACTGAGATATTGTTGTATGCACATATATTAGTATCACAAACATATATATAATACAACTCAGAGAAAAGTTTCAGCCTAGTTATTCACTTTTTTCATTGTATTCCACATTGTGGCTTACAAATTTAGACGTGTCTTAGCCCGATGAATATAGGGGACATGCAAAGACTGCAGAACAAAAGGCTTTGAGCAACTGTCAGTGCACAATGGTACATGCAGAATGTTGACCTTCACAGATATCTCAAGATGTTTGCTGCTGACACATATATTAAAAACCATATGCAAAAACATAAAACAAAGATTTCACAGCATGTGCATACCAAAGTCCAGCAGCTCCTGGACAGTCAATATTTAACAAATAAGGATTGAACCATTTGAGATAGTGTAGTGATTAGTGCAAAATCATAATATCTGTTTTTACAGATTGACAGAGAGAGGGTGGTGGAACCATAGGATAAACGCTGTGAATTTAAGTTTAGTGTAAGTTTTACTACTTCATTTTTAGAGAGAGAAATTGGCGAGTGGCTGAAAATGGCAAAGACACAAAAATTGTTTACTCCCCCTGGGAGTAGACTCCCTCTGCATTAACCTTCTCCACAAGTCAGCTTACCATTCTCTTCTTATTTGTACCATGGCATTTTATTTACTTAGCAGGTCTTTTGTAGTATTACCTTTAGTTTCCTTAAGGTCTGGATATTCCAACACCATTTCCTATTTATCTCTTCCCTTATAGAATTTGATTAACTCTTTTCCTGTAGTTCAAAATTTGTTAGTGTGTTTGTTGTTTGTTCATGTTATTATAACTGTTATTTTGTTCACACTTGAGAAAACTGCCTTTCGTAATAAATTATATAAGTTATATTTTGTTGATTCTTATCCTAACAGCTTGTGTACAACACTTTATTATATACTATACAATAGTGTAAGAGTTAATAATGCTTAATATTGTGTCTGTACACATAAATATTTAATTCACTCTGATAGTCTCTCTGTGTTAGTGGAATGTTGTTTAGTCTGTGTATCACAGATTTGAAAGCTGATAGTTTGTGTTGCACAAACATCAACAGAATGGAAATACTATATATAAATACAAAGGGCCAAAAACTATACTCACATGAACAGCTGGAAATACACAACACACAAAAACATATGGAAATAATATTTCAAATGAACAGACAATTTAAATCACAAATACTATTTGAACACATTACACAATGCATACACAACAATCTGTGAACATTTCAAACAATGTCGCCATCTTCAAAAATGAATCTGACAGTGTTCCAAATGGCTGCCTCTAATAAAGCTCACAACAAGCACACCTGCTCAGGCAATACGGTAAAATTTTTGTTTTATTTTTATCTAAAATTCTAGAGTTCTGCATTGGAATAGTGATATTCATTAATGATGTTCAGACATGTCATGGACAACAAAACACAAGAACTGATAATTATCTAAATATAATTAATTCACTACCAACTCAGAACACAAAGTTTTTTGTGGGTAAAAACGTAAAAGTTTTACCTTATAGCCTGAAACGGTTTTTGCTTTTAAAAAGCTTCTTCAGAGGCTGCCATTGGGAGCACTGTCCATCTTCTTGTTGGTGTCGGTATCGACTTTTGAAAGATCGATGTTGTGTGTGTGTATGGGGTGTGATATGTTCAAATAATGCGTGTGATTTGAATTGTGCCTGATCGTTTAGGATGTCGTTTTTATGTGTTTGTATATTTCCAATTGTTCTAGAGTGTCTAGTTTTTGGCCTTTTGTGTGTACGTTTAGAATGTCCATGTTATTGTCGATGTTTTTGTATGTGTGGTTTGCTTCAATGAGGTGGTTTGCAAAGGTGGATTCTGTAGTGGAGTGTACTGCCTTTGTGTGTTCAATGTATCTTTGTTTGAAGCCTATGTAGAATTTGTTGCAATCTGAGGAATTTAGTTTGTAAACACCAAGTAGATCGAATTTGTTTTGTGTTTTGTGTGTGTTCTGTTGTGTTAGTAGTTTTGTATGTGATTCTCTATCATAGTTTTTTTAATTTGTGGACTATTTTTTCAGTTTGGTTGTTGATGTATGTTAGTGTTATGAATTTGTTGATTTCTGTCTTTGTCTGTTGTTTGTTTTGTGTTTTGTGTCAATAGTTTTTTGACTATTATTCTTTTGTATCCGTTGGGTTTTACTTGATATTTTATCGTGTTTAGTTCGTCTTTGTAGTCTTTTTCATCTAGTGGGATGTTGTTAAGTCTATGTATCATAGTTCTGAAGGCAGCTAGTTTGTGTTGTATTGGGTGATTGGAGGAGTTGTGTATTTGTGTGTCAGTTGTAGTCGGTTTTCTGTATATACTGAATTTGTGCATGTGTTCAAATTTTGTGATGGAGGTCTAAGAAGTTTATGCTCATCCACTGGATACAACAGAACAGTAGTCAATTCTTAGCATTAGCTGAAAAATACCCATAGTTTGCTGTGCTCGAAAAATAAAAAAAGGAATAAAAAAATTATGAAAACCCATATTATTTTGAAAAATTTGTTGTTAAAATAAAAATGTAAAGCAGACGATCATTACTGTTTTATTATTATGAATACAATAAACACTAAAAATCCTGAACACTGCCTTGTTTTCTTTTGTATTTTTTTAGATAAATTTACAACTCTAGAATACCTAAATGATAAACAATTTAGTTCTAGCCATTTAAGTTTATGTGTGTTTCCGTAGATATCCATAGGGATATATGTAACTGATAACATATAAATATGTTAAGTTTTTGCAAATGTAAGTACAAACTTTCTGAAGGCAGTACAAAGTTTGCAAGGGGTGTTGACAGATGTTAATTTTGTCAAACTATTAATGATACCATGTTTGTATTTTGAATAAACTCCTCATAATTTGGTGCCCCATGTCGAATTTTACAATTTTCAAAATTCTGATTTGTATTTTTGGCCCATGATGCAACTAAAATTTAAAAATTGTCAGTGTATACCCTGCACTCAGAATTGGGTTAAACTTCCATTTAGTGTAATACCCAGTACGGATTTTTACAATTTTTCAAACTTTCTATAATTTTTTGGGGCTCTTCTTGAGTCATCAGTCTTTTAACTAGTCTGTACCATCATCGCACATACCTGTAGTGTGTGTGTGTGTGTGTGTGTGTTACAAATTCTTTTACAGGTATATGGGGCCTACAGTTTAATGCCAGACCCGAATGGCATAGTTGGGGAGGGCTTATACTTGGCAGTATACCTCTTACTGGTTTGCCTTCATCTTGCAAGGATCGGTCATATCCAAATCACATGACTTCAGTGGAAACTGAATCCATGTTACAGCCTAGCAGTGCTTTGCACTAGCCATTACATCACAATTACTCCGTTTGGGCTCTTGTGTTCTAAAATTTTTAAATTTCCAAAAGTGAATACTATGTTGGTATGCTTTTGGTTAAAGTTCTCTTTAATTTGATATCCTGGATGGATTTTATATTTTTTCCGAAACTTTGATTCTTCGATTCCTCACATTTTCACCTTCCTCTATTTGGGGGGGGGGGGATCCAATCTAAATAAAGAGAAATTGGGACTCTATAGGCTAAAGGTATAGCAGGTTTTACAAGAATTGATTGATACATTCAAAAGTTGTCATGAGTCATATGCCGACTAGACAAATGTCAAATAGTTTACTTAAAACTGAGAACCTGCTTTGTTTATTCAATAATAAAATAATGTTAAGGACTCAGTGGATAACTCCAGCTTTTTATAGTAATATGCTATTGGAAATATTATTTAAGGAACTAGTCAAATAAGACTAGTTCAATGATTCCAAGATAACAACAGATTACTTGCAAATAGTGCATATTGAATTGAATAATAGCATACCAGTACTGGTACCATATCTTATGTAAAGTGTAATGGTTTCTTTGGACCATGGAATTTTACACTGCTCATTTTCACAAACAGATGAGATGTTTAGTATGTCATAAAAAATATAATTTATTGATCCAAGATAATGTGTTTCAGTAATAATTATGCAATGAAAAGTAGAAATTTCTTCTATTTAACAAGCTTTGGTTATCATTTAGTATAGTGGGTAGATGTAAAAATCTGAATTTACCAATAAAATTTTGTAGAAAAATTTACAGAAACCTTATTTAACTATAGTGTAATAACTGGCTGTCATTTTCATGTCTTTTCACTTACTAGGGTGTGATAAATAAAATGGCAGGCACACCAAAACAGGTAATTTTAAACACATAGGTAAAAATTACAATATCTTAACTGAACAGCATGACCACCAAGTTGCAAAATTGACCAAAGCAATTGTGTACATTGTTTTGAAAGCAAGTAAGCTTAAAAATAACACAGCGTTTTTTGATTCTAAAAACTTATGTTACTGTAATTTTTAGTCCCATATATGTTATATCATGCAACTCCAAAAAACGTTTTGGTGTTGAGCTATAAATTATGAATTTAATGTTTAACATTCTACGTTAGTTTATTATTTACATTTTAAAAATAAAGTCACCTTATTTTTTAATATTTTAAAATTAATAAATTATATTTATTTCTAGTGAACATAAATAGAAAGGTGAGCATAAATAGAATAGGTAGGTAGGTAGAAAGGTATTGTATAGATAAAAAAACATATTTCCTTTTTACATTTGTACTATAGAGTTAAAATCTGTTGTTATAATTTCTTCCATCAATGTGAAAGTATTTAAGTTTAAACTGAGATATGAAGTTTATAACGATTCTGATACATGCTTGTTTAAAAGAATGTAATAACATATTACTGTTTCCTGGTGGCCACTAAGATGTACAGGAGTATAATAATCACAGGAGTCTCAGACAGTGGATGAGTCTTGTGTAGCGATGTGGTGGTTGTACTGTGTGGAAGATCTCAGTAATAAGAAATCAATAGTAATAATAAATATGCATGTTCGACAGTTTTACTTAATATTCATTTCTACACTTCTTTCTCCACTGAGCAGCAATTCATATGGACACAAAGTGATGAGTATGCCTGTTGTGAACAGGAACCAACATTACGACATACCTCACAATACTTTCCCATTTTTAATTACTAACAGAAGGGCAGGGTACAAATAGAGATATGGGAAAATTGCAAACATATTAACTAAGAAGGATGTTTTTAGTACATGCAAACTAGTGACCATTTACAAGGCAGTCTCAAATATGATTAGTTTTAACCCCATTCCTATTGAAAAACTCTCAGAATCGAGATTTCATATTTAAGTTCTAAAATGATTTAAATTATAAACTACTATAAGTATATGTTGTTTCCAGTATATAAATATGTTGTACATACTGGTACCTTTTTAAATATGAGGTAAAGATTTATTAGTCAATGAAATGTCTGTTATCACTGGAAAATATCCCCATGATAGTAACTTTGATCTCTTCTGCTTTTCTACTTTCAATGGTCATTTACATTATTTTGGAAAATAAAGGTGTGGACTGAATTGTGGTGTGTGTGTTTATAAAAAAAAAGCATTTTCATGTTTAAATTTAATCCAGACATCAATAGTTGACTGGTCTTTCCAATAAAGAGGTTAAATAAAGAATACTTAATATTATGATACTGGTACATAATTTGCTAAAAGTTTATTATATAATCCTGTTCAAATCTTCCATAAACCTTGCACTCCATTATTCTTGTGGACATAGCTTAACTAGCACAATTGTTTTCTGTCATTCGTAAACATAAACGTGGCCACCAGGATTTAATGATCATGTACTGATCAATACTCTGATAAACGTGTTCTCTAAACACTATTTTGCTATACACATACGTTATTTTTCTAAATTTAAGTGCAAACATAAATTTTAAAACCAAAGATAGTTTGGTTCAATTATTTGTCCTTGCTTATGATTAGTATTTACAAATGTCAAGTAATAAAGTGTCAACATAACCTCTTCATAGCATACCATGTCAGTGAATCAGTGCAGAAAGACAAAAAGAACATGTGAGGAGAAAGAAAGAGAGAGAGAGAGAGAGAGAGAGAGAAGACAGGTGACAAGTAAACAAAGTTGCAGGCAATTCATGCAAAGTGTATTAGTTTATATAGTTTCATATATTTAGATCCATTTGTCACATATAATATGTGATATTGTTTTACACTGTAAATTTTATTTTGGCTTGTGGCAGTCAAATTAACACTGTTACTATTATGAACATAATAATAATTATTATAATCATAACATAAATACAAAGTACTTAATCATTTTCTTACAATTACATAACAAACATATGTTACAATCATTTGTTGTTATATTTTTTTATTTTCATTTCCTTTTTATTTTATAAAAACACACAAAATATTTAAATACATTTCACTAACTAAAGGTACAAGTCTATGGCTATGTGTCTGTCATTTAAAAATACAATATTTATTTAAAACTAAATGATTAGAGTAAAATTAACGACATTATAAACACATTAAAATATAAGTGACTCTGACACTGTACTTTTTAAGGGACTGTTTAAATAAATATTTATTTAAACCGTTTATTCTATATTGGATTGGTACTATTCATGTTTTAAAAACGTGTGTAACTACTTTTACTGTTATCGTATTAAAAACATGTTTATTATTTTGCATGTGTGCAATGCATTTTGTTTTTCTTCTTCAGCCATAGCCCTAATCCCTGCTTTATGTACACCAGCTTACACACATAAACACATATGATGTGACAGTGATGTCACAAGAAATGCGAAACTGTTATTGAACAGAGGTTTTAATGGTTTCATAGTTGGCCTAGTTTTGTAGTAGCTAATGTCTTGTATTACATTTTATCTGTATCAGACATTCTGGTTTAGCTGGGATAGTCAGATGTTCAAATAATATTTTGAATATTGAAGTCTTCAGTTTCTCTATACTATAAGAAAGTTATGGTATCAAAATTGTTATAAATATGTTACTAATGGCTAACTAATAGCCTAGTTACAAAATATCGCAGTCATTGATTTATATTATTGATCTAAGTACAAGGTAAGCAAACAAAGTATTTACATTATATCAATATTGACAAGCTTATGCAAAATAAATGTTATGAACAATGTACATTAACCAGTGGCTATGTACTGAATGAAGAGGCTATTATTGGAGGCAATGGAGGGACAGCAGTGTGAACATTGTACCTACTAAGTCAGGAGTACAGCATGAGAATCCTAGTAAGAGAAAGAAAGGTTGTGACTCTTAAAGGTATCTACATCAGTTACTAAAACGATTCTTGATAATATGTGTTCCAATAGACATCTTACTTTAGTCATCTAGGTTACAATCTTACTTATAAGAAAGATAAGTATTTATTTGTAAGTATTTATGTTAATTGTAACTATGAACAATTAACAAATTTTAAAGAATTTATGACAACTTTAAGAACATTATGAAAAGATGCCTGAAAAGAGGCACAAATCTGCTGTTATAAAGTGATGATTCTATCAGTAATGTTGTGTGACTGAGAATGCTAGGAGCCAAGAAAAACATTTTGGATGTGAGAACATTACAGGTAGCTGAAATGAAGATCTGTTGAGAAGTAACAAAGGGATTTGAAAAAAAACAATACAGAATGGAAGACTAAGGAAGTTGGGTGGGAGTAAGTAATGCTAGAAGAGATTAACAGAATCTTGATGGAACAGAAGAAGCAGAAGTATAGAGTATGTCATATCAGGAGAATTAGAAACTGAAGAATTAGCAAGTACAGCTCTCTCCTACAAAACAGACCAGAGGAATTTTGTTTTGATTCAAATAGGATTTAATACAACTTATAGTATGCACTTTTCGTTTGAGAAAAATGTGAATAAATAAAGCTATTTACAAAAAAAATCATACATAAATCTGGAAAGTCAGACATCAGGTTCAGTGATAAATTATCCTAGTTTTTTGCTATTATTTTATGCCTAACAACTTTCAACTATGTAGCTGGGAGTCAATAACAAAATAAAACTGCTTTTGTTAGCCTTAAGAAGCTTATTGGGTCTTGGCTATTTCTGATTCTGCTCTCAAATAATAACTTTAACTGATAGCTGTAAGACTCAGCTAAAGACTATTTCAAGTTTTAACTTAATTTTGTGTTTGAGTTCAAGTCTAAGACTTCATTAGTGTCATGAGTTCATAAAAAGGTTGTATTTAAACTTGCACAAACTTCACATTTGTTTTCACGTAGGCTTCCGTGGCCGGTGGCCATTATGTTTCTAAAATCTTCTTCCGGTATGGACCGTGTCAAAAATGTCTTGTATGACGTTTCACTTATATTACAATGAGTATCCTCAGGTCTAAGTGACAAAAACGCCCACTTAGACCTGAGGATACTCATTGTAATATGAGTGAAGCGTTGTCATACAAGATATTTTTGGCGCAGTCCATACCGGAAGAAGATTTTAGAAACATAATAAACTTCACATTTATTCTGCCTTATACTATAGTATAAACCAAAATGAAATGTGTATGATATGAATGTGGATTATCTACAATTCTTTAGATATTACTGTGTGATTAAATTGTCAGTTTTGTTAATAACAGAAAGAGAGATTTGTTGGTCTAATTAACAGTAGCCTTCTATTTTTTTCCATCTTGAGTTTTGTTTCCAATTTCTGCGGTGTAACTATTCATACAAGTGATATCATATGGCTATTTTGTAATGAACAGTGGGCACACAATGTAAAATCATGGCAGTAAGAGCATCAAGAAACTGAAAAACTATTCATGTCATTAATACAGTGAAGCTGTACTACAGGAAAAGAAAAAGGACAAAAATGGAAAGGAAAATTCTGAGAAATGGACAAAAGGAGAAAATATAAGAATCAAAAGAAATTTATTGTTTAGAAACGAAGGACTGTCTATTGTCTACAAAGATTAGTTTTAGTGTCTACAGATGAGATATTACTAATAAGAGAGAAACTGTTGTCAACTTGGCCTAAATGGGTGTTTTTCTCTCATACATAATTTCAATTTTGCCATAACTAACTCCAGCTTCAGGTAGAGTCATTCAAAAGTTTTTAAATTGATCTGTCTTATCTTTTATAACTATTTTTCAACTCAGAAAACTTACATTACATTTAAATTATATACCAGATGTATATAACAAATACATGCCTGATATGGATATTATGTGCATGCTTAAGATAGGTGTTCAAAATTTGTTTGTATCAATTCATAAATTGACATTTAAAGATTTCACCCTGTAGTGTAGGCCTAATTCAAAATGTTACATAATTAAACATAATTTGAAAAGTTACTACATTTACATAATTAAAAATTATATATAGGCCCTAATTCAAAAAAGAAATGTATGAGGTTAGGCCAACTTATCCTGAAAAAAGTGAAAATAAAAGAATTACAGACTAATAACAAAAAACAAAAAATAGACCAATCTACATATATGTGTTACATAAATTGTCAGAGTGTTTAATTAGGAAGTAGATGTACTTAGTTAATTAATTATATGTGTGATGCTTTTCTGGCATTTACACAAATACTATTTACAGCATTCATACATGAACAAGTACAGTGCAGAGTTACAGAAACTAACCAACTGACAAAAACAATTTCATTAATAGT
Source organism: Magicicada septendecula (assembly GCA_034769895.1). Taxonomy (NCBI): domain Eukaryota; kingdom Metazoa; phylum Arthropoda; class Insecta; order Hemiptera; family Cicadidae; genus Magicicada; species Magicicada septendecula. The sequence goes on from CM068372.1 coordinate 125,388,585, forward strand.
AACAGTAATAATAATTATAACAAAAACACAAACATCTTGTAATTTTTCTACTAAAAATCTCATTAACTTTTACTACTTCAAGTATCAATAAATGGTATATAAAACGATTAATGAAACTTAATACATGACAGGCTATGCACTATGCATCAGTCATACCTCCTCTAATTGATTCGGTTCCAGACTAAATATTTCATTTATTTATTTTCATTTTAACATATTTTATAAATTATTTGTACATTGAATATATAGGAATACATCAGTAGCCTAATATCAAGAATATCTATCTATTTTTAAGAATAGTAATTGGCAAATAAGTACATACATAGTAAGTTTTTACTTAAAACTAATGGACACTCTACACATTTCACAAAAACACACACACACACACACACACACAATCATTTGTATACATATGCACATGCATATATACACAGCAAATGTTAGCACAATCATGAGAAACTAACCTATAAATGTCCAACACGCTTGTAACATTCTGTACAGTATTTGATAAACTACTGACTAATGATCCCTATATTGCCAAACACAATTCTTATCAAAATAATTAATACTATAGTTCACTTTATGAGAAAATTACCAAAAATGTCTATCATATTGTCACTGGAACGGTCTCTTGTTTATTGAAACACATTTATATATATTCAAATTTACCTCATTGTTAATGTACGCCACACTATTATGCTTCAGTAACTACAGTGTTGAATTTGTTTTTGCATTTTGACAATTGTTTTTGTGTACAGTTAGTATTACAGAAACAAAACTGAGCAATATAAGTAGTGCTGAAATGATACTGACTAAAAGAAACACTGAAAATCCAAAGGTATTTCTTTTGTATTTAGTAAATTGTTTAATCATCCCCAGGAATGATAAATACTACAGACAACAAAGACAAGCAAAAGTGAGTATGTAAGTACAGGTATAAGGTATTCCATTGTACTTCCATTGTCCATTGCTATGGTTTTCGTTGGCTTAATGATAGGCCAGCATTGTATTTATCAATACCAATGAGTGACACATTCCATGATCTGCACCAGGATTTGATATCCTGATTAAATTCATATAACCAAGAACCAAACTAATAAGAATATATGATTTAAATGGAAAAAATTCTTAAAATCACAGTGGTGTGAGAAGTAAATGAGTTAGAAGAACAGAACGGATTCTGTGCTGACAAATTTTGAATTCTTCAGTCTCAAACAGTAATAGATAAAACATTTACACATATTCTTGAGACTCATTTGATTTATGTTAATTTGCTTCAAGCTTATAACAGTGTTCTATTCTTTTAAAATGTGGCAGGTGATGGAAAGTCAAAAGAATATTAACTGCTACAAAACATATAACACACTAATCCACAAAACATTGCTACAAAAATTTGTTACTTCAGTTTATTAAATTTAAAATTAGTAAAAGTCTAAAGGAAGGAAACTGGGTTGTACACTTTTCAAAATATTCTTGAGTGAGACACTTAAAAACTCAAAGAAAAAGTATGGAATTGGAATAAGTATTAATGACAATAAAGATAATAATGATTAAGTATTAACACTGAATTTTGCTAATAACTAAGTCATATTTGCAGAAAATTATGATGATGCATATTACGTGTTATGAAAACTGCACAAGTATAAAACGTGGAGACTACAAGTGCACTTCATATATATAGGAAGGAGGAGATAGGGAAAGTAGGAAGATATCTAAAGATGGAAGACATATCCTTCATTAAGTGCTGTCAGACTTACAAGTATTAGGTAAACAATGTCAAATTAAGGACACAGGCAAAGAGAAAGTTGGATTCAAATTAAACATTCGTATGCAATATGACAGTTGCACTTAATTATGTGGAACAAAAATTATTCAAAATGATGTGGAAGAAAAATATGTAAAACAGCAGTAGAAAGTACTGCACTATATGCAGGGGCGGATTTACGCACAGGCAGACTAGGCACTTGCCTGGGGCGGCAAATTTTGGAGAGTGGCAAAATTTGAGTTAAGAAATAATATTTTTAGATTCAAACAAATTTATAAGTATAAAAGCCAGTTCAATTAAGCACACACAAATATAAAAATTACCTCCACTTAATTTTTAACTATAACGCAGTTATCGTTTTTCACCCAAAAGTAATACGGGCGAATGTTTATGTTTTCAACAGTTGAAATATTTGGTGTTGACTGTACTTCTGCGGAATGCGTGAGTCATCCATCTGTCAACAAACCTTCTGTACTGTGCCTATTTTTATCTCAGTTAGTTGTTCTCTTGTCGACAAGGTGGGCGGTTTATGCTTATATGTTGCGTGTTGTAAAATTATGTTTTAATGATACACTGAACTCAGAGCGTTCGCTTGTCATAATTTTGCCACTCGGCTATCGCGATTAGTGAAGTTATTCTTATTCTATTCAGTACAGGGTTTTATAGTTGCATTGTGGACTCTTCAACATGAATTATAAAAAGCATTTATTAACGTGGTTAATATTTTAACATTTAGGAATAAAAACAAACAACAACTTTAATTTACAAATTAAAATTTATTTCTGTGCCTGTGCGACATTGTGTAAATATATTTTTCTATTGTATTTTAAGAAAATGGCAGATGGAAGAAAACGTTTAAGTGGCATACAATATAAGAAATTAAGAAAAGACAAGGAAGCTAGAGAGGACTTTGTTTTAAGTAAAACCTTAAAAATCGATAGTTTTTTTAATAGTCAGTCAAAAACGCAAGCAAATGAACAGTACAAGAACCAAAGCTTGTCAAATGAAAAAGAAAGTAAAAACAATGTTAAGGAACTTCCTAGTGATAGTGATACGGAGAGTAGCAGTGACAGTAGTGACAGTGAGGCCCAAGAAACTGTTCATAATGTGAACCAGGAGACTTTTTTATCCAAGGGGGAGACTGCTGTAGATCCAGTTGACGTCAAGATAACTACTGCTACTTCATATTCAACTTCAAATAAGGTAGGAGAATTAGAATTTCTTGACTGCGATCCTGTTAATTGGTCAGTGAACGAGAGAACTCGTGACTATGTGGCAAAATTTGGTTTTTGCCAAAATACTAATGCAGATTTTAAAAAATCAATGAGGCAGTATAACGACGGTACAGTCAGGTACCTTACAGTAAATATGCGCAAGCTTACTAATGGTGAATCATTGCCTCGAAATTGGTTAGTGTTTTCTGAGAGTACTGAATGCGTTTTTTGTGGTGTTTGCATTATGTTCTTAGACAAAAACGCTAGTAAAACAAAGTTTTCCGAAGGAGGATTTAATGACTGGAAAAATGCAAGTACATCACTCTCAGAGCACGAAAACTCAGTTAATCACAGAAACTCCCTTAAAACCCTTAATGAACGAAGTCAGTTTAAAGGCCGCATTGATAAGCAGCTTGTAGAACAATTTCAAGCTGAGGTTAATTATTGGAAGAGTGTTCTTCAACGTGCCATTGTTGTTGTTAAAGCGTTAGCATCACGTGTTATGCCATTGCGTGGACACGATGAAAAGTTTGGAAGCAGCAGAAATGGGAATTATATGATGCTGCTTGAAGTTACAGCTGAGTTTGACTCTTTTCTAGCGTGTCGCATAGCTAAGTATGGCCACCCAGGTAGCGGTAACACATCCTATTTATCTTCAACTATTGCTGAAGAATTTCTGTCTATTTTAGCTAATAATCTTACAAACAAAATTGTTTGTGAAGTAAAGCAGGCCAAGTACTTCTCATTAATAGTTGACTCTACACCAGATATCTCACATGTAGACCAACTGGCTATTGTGATAAGGTATGTTAAAGAAGATGGTTTTCCCATTAAATAGTTTTTGACATTCCTTCCCAATACTGGCCACAAAGCTGAAGACATGTTTAATGCTATTATCAAAGTCTTTGAGTTCAATGGTTTGGACATTAGTAATTGTCGGGGGCAATCCTACGACAACGCAAGCAACATGTCTGGAGTGTATTCAGGTCTCCAAGCTCGAATCAAAGAACTGAATGGCCATGCTGATTTTATCCCATGTTCTGCTCACTCTTTGAACCTTGTCGGAACTAATGCAGCTGAATGTTGCAATACAGGTTGCTACTTTTTTCTGTTTTTGCAAGAACTGTACAACTTTTTTAGTTCATCAACTAGTAGGTGGGATTTACTTCAAATATCAGTTCCTGACAATCACGACCATCCTGTTACTCTAAAAGGCCTCGGTTCTACTAGATGGTCTGCAATAGATGACGCCTGCAAAGCTCTGAGAAATAACTGGCAACAAATTTATCAAACTTTGCTGAACATTTTCAAAGATCCAACACAAAAGGCAGTTACTCGCGCTGAAGCAAGAGGTTTTGCTACAAAAATGGACTCGCTAGAGACTGCTTTTATGGCTGAATTTTGGGGTTTCATACTCCAAAGGCTGAATGACATGAATAAGAAACTGCAATGCATGGACATTGACCTTAAATCAGTAATCCACTTGTATGATTCATTAATTAAGCCCATGGAATCAACAAGAGATAATTTTGATTACTTTGAAGAAAAAGCCAAAGAACTGTCCCAATTGAAGGTGTATGACGAGAATAAATGCATGACTAAGAGAAAAAGACAACATGACGAACAGGACGAACTCTGTGGAAGCGAAGGTGCAGTGTTCATTCCTCATGAAAACCTGAGGGTGAATGTTTTCATTGTTATCACCGATAACCTGAAAATGCAACTTGAAAAAAGAAGGAATGCATATGCAGAAGTAAACCAAAAATTCCAAGCGTTAACTCAAATTAAAGACTTGAGCAATAAAGACCTAAGGAGGGCAGGTGAGAACCTTGTTAGAGAATATCCAAATGATATAGAAAACGCCTTCTTGGATGAAATTATTCATTTTAAATGCTTTCTGGAAGAAGCTCCAGTAGAGGGTTTTAGGAAAGTGAAGAAGAGAAAAAAAAGGAAAAGGCAAATGGACAAAACAAGCTCCAGTGCCAATTGAGCAGGTTGAGCTACTGCCAACAAAGGAGGATAAGCGGTTAACACCTCTGAGTCTTTGCCACCTCATCGTAAAGATGATCTTCAGATGGTCTATCCGAACTTAGATATTGCTCTGAGAATGTTTGTGAGTACAGCTGTCTCTAATTGTTCAGCAGAAAGAGCCTTTTCATGGCTTAGGAGAGTGAAAACATATCTCCGCACAAACATGAGAGAGGATCGCTTAAACTTGCTGGCGGTACTGTCAATCGAAGGTGACATGTTAATGTCAATGGATTTTTCTGAAGTTATTGATGTCTTTGCCCAAACAAAATCTCGAAGAAAACTGTAAATACTTTTGTTATAACTAGATTTTTCCAAGTAATATGTTTTCAGTTTCATTATTTTCATATCAAACATTATTCAGTATTATTTGCATTATTATTATTATTTCTGTGCTGTAATCTTTGTATACGATAAAATTAGTTGAGTTGCATATATAGTTTTGTTATAACTAGATTTTTCCAAGTAATATGATTTCAATTTCATTTGTTTCATATCAAACTAACATTATTCAGTATTTGTTGCATTATTATTATTTCTGTGCTGTAATCTTTGAATACGATAAAATTAGTTGAGTTGCATATATTTCTGTACCAGTATTCCAGTATTTTCCGTTTGTTATTTAATAAATAATGTTTGTACCCATATTTGATGTGATTTTATTTACTTTTCCCTTAATTTCTAACTAAAATTAATTATTTTCTTCTGACAAGTAAATATTTATATTATCAATGTTTATTTATTTTTACATGAAATATAATTCACCTGACAGTCAAAGGTTACGAGGCAGTCAATCAAACTGGGGGGAAAGAGGATGTGAAATCGAAGAGGGGAAGGGAGGGGGAATGAGGGAGTGAGATAGGAGAGAGTGGAGGGGGCGGCATTATCTGCCATGCCTGGGGGCGGCAGTACAGCAAATCCACCCCTGATTATATGCAACATAGATGTGGAAGACATCAAGGAAAAATAAGGAAAAACTAAAAGTGATGGAGAATGACTTGTGGAGAAGGAACAGTTTTGCAAAAAGTATAGATTAGGTTAAAAATAAGATGACAAGAGAGCAAATGGGAGTAACAATAAATATTCTAGACACAACTGAGGGTAGATATTTAAACTGGCAAGGATGCCCAGTGGAGGAGAGATACATGCAAGATGGTGATTGGCAAGATAGAAGATGGAAGCTTGAATGTAAGGGGCACCAAATGGTGAAGAGTCTCACTCACAGTAGTAGTAGTGCTTGTGATGCTAGTAGTATAATTTATTACACAAAATTGAGTCTATATGTTTGATATAAATCTTTATAAGCCAACACTGTTATTCTGCACTATTGATTACCCAGTTCCCATATGTGTTTTGTATATGTATATGTGTTGTGTTCTGTACAACAGGAACGCTGATGCTTTCTGAAATAGAGGATTATAGGTATTTTGAAAACAAAGTTCTCAAAATATTCTTTAGGTTTGTGAAGCATGTAAAAGCGGAAAAAAATTTGAGTAAAACACTGTTATAATGAGACATCTGCAGTGGTCCAGATGTAGTGATAATGTTGGAGGGGAACATCTTAAGATTCCCTACAGAGGTACTGACAAACCAGAAGATTAAAACTAGTATGAAATAAACTGGCAATCAGATAATTATCATTGAAATCAAAATCAGAGGAAGTTGGTAGAGCAGACTACAACAGATAAACATTTTGATAAAATTAGCTTAGATTTTTGAAAATAAATATCAAGGACAACAGTTAAAGGTTCCTAAGCTTGAGAAGGAAAACAATTGACTATCACAAAGCACAAAATATGAAATTTTCATAGTATTATTGGCAACATGTCAACTTGTTTTCTGGTGTAACATTGATACGTACATACAATGAAAATACAAAATATTTCTGAGGTCACACAGAAGTTATTAGGTAGCGTATAAGATTACGGAAACCATGAAAAGATGCCTGGACTATGTTACTTAGACAATGCTTTGAGTAACACGACAAAATGAATTGAATTGAGAAAGTGACTTTTATAAGTCCAAAAGGTATCCAAACCAGTATGAAACTGGCATGAAGATTTGGAAGTACTATGGTGCAAGGTTACTTTGGCAGCATGACAGTAACAAACGATACAGGCCTTCTGATGTCACTATGGTATGGTTTTAAGTCTGTACCAAATATTGATGAGTACAGTGGTGATGTTAAAAACAACACAATTCAAGTACTGTTTAGAACAGAATTCAGCAATTATTCTGTCTTTCATGTTTGGCAGACTTTAAAATTTTGTAATTGTCTCCCAAAGGTAAGGCCTTATACTATACTTCTCCAATCATTCTGTTTCAAGCTTCTCTGTAGAATTGTTCACAAAATGTAAAAAAATATAAATTTCACAAATGTCATCCACTTATTTTCATATATTGTCAGTATACTTTGATTAGTGTAAGCAAATAAAACAATACCATACCAACTCGTCACATTATACTAATACCGGTATAACACACACACATACACACATGTACGCGCGCGCACACACACACACACACACACACACACATCTATACTTACATTTACTTACTTTCATTAAATGTTAACAGGCATAATCACGATGAAAAAATACATGAAACATTTTTATAACCTTACATACTATATTCAAAAAATTATTATTTTCCTTTACTATGTGTATATACATATATTTTTTGTTTTGTTTTTCAGAGTTTAGGAAGAAGAAATAATTTGAGCACTCATAGCTATCAAATGTGTTGTGACAGTTAAATTATATTATACCACACAAAAACTAGGATGCCTCTTAATTACTGAATATTGTTATTTGTTTACTAACATTATTTATCAACTTATCTTAATATTCTTACAAAATGTAAGACGAATGTGGAGCAGTGTGTAACAAATTTTAGATTTTATGTTTATACTCTTCACTTGGGTAGTTCTGCAAAGGTGGTAAACGTCTTTTTCCCAAAAGTATCAGCATATGTGTGATTTTAAGCTCCAAAAATTAGGACTTACATTGATTAGACTACACACTCACATGAAATTTTCATAACTTTGCATTATGGTAAAATCCTATTGGATTGTAATACAGATCTGTAATCAAATTTCACAAACATCTTGTTGGTCACTATACTGAAATTTTTCAGATTCTCATATATAATTTCAGACCAAATGATATAGGCTGCAAATTATTTTTTTAAAATATATTACATTATTTTTGTATGTAATCTTAATATAAATAAAAGTCACTGTATGTTTGTATGTATGTATATATGTTCCACATCTCCTCCTAAACCACTGGACCGATTTCAACCAAACTTGGCACAAATATTTTAAGCAACGGGAGAACCAACATAGGACAAGTGTTTTTTCGATACGATCCTTTGGGGTCTTCCACATCTCCTCCTAAACCACTGGACCGATTTCAACCAAACTTGACACAAAATTTTATGCAATGGGAGAACCAACATAGGATAGATGTTTTTTTCGATACAATCCTTTGGGGTCTTAAAAAAACTATTAAATATGGTTACCATGGCAACCCAATTGAATACACTCTGGTTGCCATAGCATCGGTGGAAGCCTCCCACGTAGGGAATAGCACGGGAGTCGTCCAACAGGCCTTCCCCAAAGTCCGTCCATGGAACCCGGGGAGTCTTAGGTCGGATCTCGCGAAAGACGGCCGGGCCAGAGTCCCAGCTCCTCACCCGGCATGTCGACGGCTTTCCTGGGCTTTGGAGAACCTTCCGTACCCCGGGGAGGTCTCTGACCAAGTCCTAGTGCAGGAGTTCGACCAGCCAGGATGCCGGAATAAGCAGGCGGTGTCCCGGCATAGGTGGACACCTTCCGCGTAGGGAATAGCATGGGAGTCCGTCCATGGAACCCGGTGAGTCTTAGGTTGGATCCCGCGAAAGACAGCCGGGCCAGAGTCCACGGTTCTTATAAATAAAGATATAGGTTATGATATCAAAGGTGGTGTATGCATCTATTAAGAAACTTCTTAATAGTGCATGAATTCAGAGTTGTTTCTGTTTGTATTTAAAAGTGGATAAGTTAAGATTGAAGTAAGTTATAAGCGAGTATAAAAAACGTTTTGATAGCGAATGTATTCAGATCGTAGTGTTCAGACAATATAAATGCGCTAGCTTCAGTTTGAATTTAAAAATTGATAAGCTGAAATCTATAGAGGTATTGTATTGTTAGAATAAGTTTAGGAGACACTAATTTAACAAATTAACAAATACCTTATTTCAACATTAACACAATGAATTATAAAACGACAGTTAAATACGCAGTGCGTGCAAGTACTGTAGACATTTTATTGAAAACTAATTTAGCTGTTCGCCCTCTCCCAGATTTAGAAATCGAGCAGGAGCATCACGCGCAACAGAATTCTTCTCCAGATATAAGAATAAAGTTTATGACATGTTCTTAAACAGGTGCGCTACAAAGTATTCCTCCAGTGAGAATGCAAACGTAACAATATAAGGAAGATTATACAATATAGAAGTAATATAACGTTAGAACAAGAATAGGTGCCTATGAGCCTATGAATACATTATGAACTCGAGCAACGCCGGGTAAATCGGCTAGTGTTATAATAATTTTAATAAGCCTACACAAATAACTGTAGTAATTAAACACAAACTGTTCTGAACAGAATTCGTTGACACCCTCTTCAAAATTAAAACTTTTGGATAACAAATTATAAAAAATAAAATAAAATGTAAGCTGTAAAAGTAATCACACTTTTCTTTGAAATTTTCTTTATCAGTTCTTCTTTTATACCTGAGAAATGTTCCCTTTGCCTTATTAATATATCTTTAAATCTTATAAAAATATAGGCCCATATATAATTAATTAGAATAACTCAAGAACTTTATATATGTAAATCAATTTCTTATTAATTTACATTTATTTAATAAATAGAAAATTAATCTGTGCACATTCACAATACAGACACAAAAAATTTAACTTGTATTCTTCCCTGTGTATTTACTGAGTTTGATTTAATGAACTTTTAGTACATTTTATTACTTCATTCACTAAAGTATACAACTCAGTGCCCAACTTAACTAAGCTCAATAAGAATGTTACAGTGCAAACTAAAGTTGCCTCACATTTTTACTGTATGATGACATTCCTATATCATTCTCAAACGCCATTTCCTCACATACTTTTAAATAAAGAGACATTTACCGCTGTTAAAGATTTCAGTCCAGTCGAACAGCCAGACTAAATAAATTATTTTGTATGCAAGATGAACTGTGTGAATTAAAATTTGACAAAATTGTTCAACCAAATTGATTATTGAAAGATTTAAAACATTTCATTCTGAGTAACCAGTTGTTAAAAACTAAACTCTTCAGGCTCATGGTGTTGTATTATACACTTTTATCCACTCAGAAAGAGTCAAGTCACCAGTTAAATTTCATAAAAAGTTTCGTGGGAAGTGTTTGACGAACATAAACAAATGCAAGACAAAATACACAAGTGACAACTACAAACTAACTTGGAAAATATTTACATTAATACTGTCCTACAAAGCATAAGTTTCTAATGCATACTTTCAGTGCTTCTGCTACAGTACTGTTATTTGTAACCAAGATTTGATGGGAATTATTAAGAAATAAAAAAAAATGGTTACAAAATAAACGTTTTCTGGCAGGTTTGGTACTGTTATGGCCAAGATGAGAAAAGAACTAATTGAAGAAGAAAGTACAATTTTGATTTGTACGTTTGGAAACATACGTTTTTAACTAAACATTTGGAACCATTTAATAACTCTGGAACTTCAAATTAGCAGGCTGTGATAAATTTTTTCAGTATCAATTGTGATACTGAACATTCCAAATATATAGCGTCTATAGTAAGTTGTTAGGTCACAGACTAGGTTAGGTGTAAAACTAAAAACTAACAGAGGTTTGAGAAATATGAGAAAAAATTAACATAGTCTATGAGGAACATGCTGTACAGAGAATGATATTTTTAATAAGTGTGTGTATGCATCTCCCCCCTCAAGTGCACACACACGCACACACACACACACACACACACACACACACACACACACACACACACACACACACACACACACACACACACACACACACACACACAATATGTGTATATATATTCAAACACTTTTTGCTACAGTCTGTTTCTTGATGTATATAATATATTTAATATTTATAATGACTTTACCTCAAGATGTTTTCTCCTTATTTGGAACATGTTTCGGGAAGCCTTGTGTTCCCATCTTCAGACTTCCTGATTTTGAGTCCTGTTCTTGGCCGTAACACGAAACAAGAGTTAACATCAGGAAGGCTAAAGATGGGAACACAAGGCTTCCCAAAACATGTTCCAAATAAGGAGAAAACATCTTGAGGTAAAGTCATTATAAATATTAAATTTATTTTATATAAAAAAAAAAAAAAAAAAAAAATACATATTGTAGCATGACAGATAATCCACATTGTACTGAATGAAAAATGATCATAAATAAATTAAAAATAAAATTAAATCAAAGAAAAATACATTAAAAATTAACAAAGAACCACCGTAAAGTGCCATTCATAGTCTCAAGAAAGTATCTCAATTAAAACCAACTATGCAACATATGATGAGTGATAAAAAATAATACAAAAAGCTAAGATAAAGTAAGGGAATACCCAGGTAGGATAGGAGTAAGTAAGGAATTAACCAGAACAAACCAACATCCAGAATAAAAGGACTGCTATTGGAAGAAACAAAATAGTAGGATAAGATAAATTAGGGAAATACCCAAAAGGAAACCAAGTAATAAAAAAATAAAACCCCAAAAAGAGATTAAATGTCATTAAAAAAGTATAACATAAAAAAAGACTAATGTAAAGTACATATAAGGAAAGGGTCTAGAAGTATAATTAAAAAAGAATACCAGTGCAAGTTATTTTATTATGTTAAATAAACTTCATGTGTCAGTGGTTAAATACTTAAACTAAGTACATTTGTGTCTTTATACAACCTTAAAGTTTTTTGTATTGACTTCAGAAATAATATTTTGTAGAATATTATTAGGAAAATAGACTAAAAATGTTTCTAAGTGAGTGCCACTCTTTATCTAACAACATTTATTAAAATGACTAAAGATAAACTAAGAGCAGGCAATAAATAAGTGAAGTGACCAAGGGTACATCCCCAAAATAAACAAAAATAGCCAAGACTGCACAAAAAATTAGTTTTAAGAAGTAATTTAAATAATGAAAGGACAGATGTGTTTTGTTTATATTAAGGTCAGTGAACTCTAGACTTAAATGTTTGAAATAGAGTATGTCTTTTGTTTTAAAATATCTGTTATGTATTATTAATATTTAATCAATGCTAAATGTTAAATAAGTTAAGTAAGGGAATTTTAATTAAAATTGTATAAGAATAGAACGTCAGAAGGGGTATAAGCAAGCTGTAATAGTCATAAAACATTATACAGTATGTGAACAAAAGTAAAATCTGGACAAATGGTAAATCTCAACAACCTTATAATTGATAAAAAAAGTTAAATAAATTAAGTAAATGGATGAAATTTATATAATGTAAATCAATCACAGTGTATTCTAACAGTACCAATACTTTATAAAGATATTGAAGAAATGTATAATAGATTATTAGAAAAAATGCAAGTGTAATAACACTGGAACCTAAGGAGAAGATTTAAATTAAAGATATAATTTAAATTAATTAACCAAATAATAATATTACTAGGAACTAAGGAAAAATAAACATTTTATTTAAATCAGGTATCTTATTCAATAATAATTATAACTTCATAAAGATGGTAAACCATTTAATGTGACAGGAAGTAAAGTTTTAGGCCTACATGTAAAAATACTGTAAATAGGGCATTTTGAGATGGAAAACATAGTAAAAGTATCATATTTGGTATTAAATCACGCAGAATTAACTAAAGAAAGAGATTATGTGTTAGGTATTTAGTAAAATTAAATAATAGTAAAAATGTATTCAATCATATAATGTAAAAATCAATCATGTAAGTGGAAATGCCAGAGATTTAAAACAATGTCATTTTAATATTAATTAGGCTAGGTCGTTTCGGATGAAGAAGAAAAGAGGTCAGTTGATTGTTATACGTTTAGTAGGACACATCAGAGATAGCTCCTGCAATTAATTAACATATAACGAGAACAGAAAAAGATGGTTGACAGAAACCAAACCTATAAAATTTCAACTAGCGAAATTTGAAAAAACTTAAATAAACATTAAATTCAGTGACGTAAAGCAGCCGAACTATTAACGAAAACCACTACTGAACAATAAAAAGTGAAATAACGATTTTAAAACATTAAATGCTAAATCCGAGTTTATCGTGACGAAATTTGCCATTATCGACCTTACAGATGAAGTGAAATAAAAACACTATTCAACACAGATTATTGAAACGAATCACTGACCACTGATCCAGGACAACTACACGATCACAAGAGTATTTAACCACTACTGCTGAGATGAGGAAATCTTGGAAAAGCAACATTTATTTGAAGAGGATTATTTGAGGTGCAGCCGTCGACAACATACGCAGAACGAAGCGGCCATCTTTGAATTCCCACAATTCTCCATGACCAGACTTCGACATCAGAACGAGATTGGTTCGAACAATTTATATTACTAACCATTATATATTAAATAATATCTTTGTATTTTTAGATCAGTAAGCTTTTAATGGTAAGTGTTATACTTTCCAGACTTTGCCCTTTCTCTGACTATTCTAAAATAACAGCTTAAAGAACCCGTGTCACAATATTAATAATTTATATAGTTAGTTCACTCGCCCTGAGAACGAGTCGACTAATCAATCGATACAAAATCGGTTATTTTATATTTTGTCAATAAAAATCATTGAATGTTATAATTGTTGTTTCTATTTATTTGAATTAATATAAATAGAAGAATCTTAGTTAATATTTGATAAATAGACTACAAAGAAAACAGAATTTAACAACTTCAGAGGAGAACACACTTAGTAGAACGAAAGATCGCTAATCGATTGTTACTGGAGACAATCCATTTAACAAAGAAATATAATTCTAATTACACAAAGTGATATATTTTGATAAAAACAATCATAAAAGAAATAAAATTTACACTAATACAATACAAAAATTAATTAATAAAGTTTATAAATAAAAAAAATAAATAAAATAATATTTTTAAAAATAAACAAAATTTTTTATTTTGTTACAAAATTGACGCTCACAACAGTGGGGCATAAAACAAAATAAACTCGAGCAAGTCTAGTATTATTACAAAATTTGCTTTTCCAACGTGGAGCTTTATTTTAAACATTCAAACAAAAGTCACGTATTATTACAAAATTGGCGTCCAACTGAAGGGGCTTTAATTAGTGTTTGATAGGCCATAAAATAAGAAGAATTTTCCCGATTACTAATTTTAGCTTGGCAGCTGTTATCAAGTCAGGGAAAGCAATAAAAATGCCAGAACCAACACGAACAGAAGATACGAAAATGGACAAGATAATGGAAATGTTCCAACAAATGATGAAAAAAATGGATGAGAACAATAAATACTTAAAAGAAGAATTGAGTCAGAAACTGGATGATATGACCAAAGAGATAATAAACGATAATAAACTGTGGAGAGAAGAATTGAGAAATTATAGGACCAAAGAAATAAAAATTGATAGCAAACCAGAAACAGAAGAAATACCAAACGAAAAAACAAGGAACAAGTAGTAGTATTATCTGAAAATAAAACTAACAGAAACCAAGAAAATATTAAACAAAGGGAAATTTTTAATGTAATCAAAGAAAATGAGAAGAACGCATCCAAGGAAATTAATAAAAACACGAGAAGAGTTGGAGATGATGCACAGTGGTTTAATTAATGTAAGTAATATCCCAATTAACAGCAATAAAGAAATCATGAATGCCAGAGATTATAGGAGGAAGATAGAAGTAATTTCAGAAATGATTTACCACAAAACAGTAGTTTACAACTTGGAAAAGACCAGAGGTAAAGGGAATACGACAAAAGTAGAAATATATGGTAAAATATCAATAATATCATTAGTCATTGATGGACCAGTGACATATTGTTTTAATCGACAATATGGTAGGGTGAGTCAAATAAGCTTTGAAGCAAATGAAAGAATAACAGCAAGAAAAATGAAGTACAAGGTAAAAGCAAGAGATGTCACAAGTACCGGAATAATTATAAAGACAATGGTCGTCCGTACAATAATGGCAACGGAGATAATGGACCCGGGATAAATTAGATACCACACACCATCAAGAAAAGGGACGGATGTGATGATAACCGACTACGGCAGAAAACCATTTCAAAAGAGAAGGAAAATAAATATCATTGAGAAAAATAATATGAATAAAGTACGAAGAAACAAAACGGAGATTTATGAAAGAATATTATTTAAGAAACTGAACCTTACAAATGAAGACATGAGCAACTGAGCGACATAAAGAAAACCACCAAAAGCTCATCAATACTGGGTATCGAAGAACATATGACCATAAGGACGATAATAAGAAGAATAGAATTTGTTATAATAATATCAACTAAATTTAAAAAATAGTAAGACCAACTTACATAAATGATTTGAAGGAAATAATTTGGAATTGAAGAATTTGTTATTATAAAATCATTTAAATTTAAAAAATAGTAAGATCAACTTACAAATAATTATTTATAAAACTGAATTTGGAATTGAAGAATTTGTTATTATAAAACCACAAAATTTAAAAAATAGTAAGATCAACTTACAAGAATTATTTGAACAAACGATTATGGAAACGAATTGTAAGGAAAAATAATAAGTTCAAAAAAAAAAAAAAAAAAAAAAAGTATACCGATAATATGAATAAACTAGTTTTGGAAAGAAAGTAATAAAACAGTTATGAAATGCAAAGAGAAATAAGGACCACATAAATAATGTAATGTTAAGGAAATAATTTGGATGAGACCCAGAGCAAAATAATAATTTTGGGAAAAAAAAAATATATATATATATAATATGATTATGATCACAACATGAATTTCAATTATAATGAAAACAATTGGAAGAATAACCGTAATAATATGAAACCAGTAGAACAATTAATAAGAACTAAGAAAAAAATATATATGAGCTACTAATATTAATAACCAGAAGAAGACTGTGTGAACCATAGAAGAATTAAAGAGAATTCAGATGAAAAAATTTACACCCAATAACTAGTAATAAATATATTAACAGAGCTTCCAACCATGATGAGAATAAATATATCAGCAGAGCTAAAAAGTTAGAAGAATAAATAATAAGAAGAATAACTAAAAAGAAGAATAACTGAGATAGAAAATATTAGCAAATCTGAGAAACTACGAAGTGAGGTATCCAAGGAAATTTTTATTAGTCAAAAAATAGACTATTCTTATATAATTTTTATTTAATGACTGTCTATAGATAATTCCTACACAACATTATGTTTTGAGCAGAGATGAAGTTCCTCTGATCTCAATTAGAAGTGTAGTATGGCCAGCAGAGTATATGTAGCCACAAGTGCCTCTCTGGACTGCCCCAGCTCACGTGTTAGGGAATGTTAGGGAACGACTATCCCATAGATAAAATACAAAGTTAAGGAAAAGATAAATATAATAATAATAACATACCTCAGATAACAATAACTATCAAGGAAGAATCAATGTAAGAAAAGAAATTTTTAATAAGCTCACGTATGAAGAAGCCGATATAGAAATGGGGAGGGAGCCGAAGAATATAATAACTAAAAATTATCATAAGCAATTATTTCATACATACTCAAGGTATGGTCTGAACTAATCACTTCTGGAGGAGAGCAATCTGTAGCATGACAGATAATCCACATTGTACTGAATGAAAAATGATCATAAATAAATTAAAAATAAAATTAAATCAAAGAAAAATACATTAAAAATTAACAAAGAACCACCGTAAAGTGCCATTCATAGTTTGAAGAAAGTATCTCAATTAAAACCAACTATGCAACATATGATGAGTGATAAAAAATAATACGAAAAGCTAAGATAAAGTAAGGAAATACCCAGGTAGGATAGGAGTAAGTAAGGAATTAACCAGAACAAACCAACATCCAGAATAAAGGGACTGCTATTGGAAGAAACAAAATAGTAGGATAAGATAAATTAGGGAAATACCCAAAAGGAAACCAAGTAATAAAAAAATAAAACCCCAAAAAGAGATTAAATGTCATTAAAAAAGTATAACATAAAAAAAGACTAATGTAAAGTACATATAAGGAAAGGGTCTAGAAGTATAATTAAAAAAGAATACCAGTGCAAGTTATTTTATTATGTTAAATAAACTTCATGTGTCAGTGGTTAAATACTTAAACTAAGTACATTTGTGTCTTTATACAACCTTAAAGTTTTTTGTATTGACTTCAGAAATAATATTTTGTAGAATATTATTAGGAAAATAGACTAAAAATGTTTCTAAGTGAGTGCCACTCTTTATCTAACAACATTTATTAAAATGACTAAAGATAAACTAAGAGCAGGCAATAAATAAGTGAAGTGACCAAGGGTACATCCCCAAAATAAACAAAAACAGCCAAGACTGCACAAAAAATTAGTTTTAAGAAGTAATTTAAATAATGAAAGGACAGATGTGTTTTGTTTATATTAAGGTCAATGAACTCTAGACTTAAATGTTTGAAATAGAGTATAATGTCTTTTGTTTTAAAATATCTGTTATGTATTATTAATATTTAATCAATGCTAAATGTTAAATAAGTTAAGTAAGGGAATTTTAATTAAAATTGTATAAGAATAGAACGTCAGAAGGGGTATAAGCAAGCTGTAATAGTCATAAAACATTATACAGTATGTGAACAAAAGTAAAATCTGGACAAATGGTAAATCTCAACAACCTTATAATTGATAAAAAAAGTTAAATAAATTAAGTAAATGGATGAAATTTATATAATGTAAATCAATCACAGTGTATTCTAACAGTACCAATACTTTATAAAGATATTGAAGAAATGTATAATAGATTATTAGAAAAAATGCAAGTGTAATAACACTGGAACCTAAGGAGAAGATTTAAATTAAAGATATAATTTAAATTAATTAACCAAATAATAATATTACTAGGAACTAAGGAAAAATAAACATTTTATTTAAATCAGGTATCTTATTCAATAATAATTATAACTTCATAAAGATGGTAAACCATTTAATGTGACAGGAAGTAAAGTTTTAGGCCTACATGTAAAAATACTGTAAATAGGGCATTTTGAGATGGAAAACATAGTAAAAGTATCATATTTGGTATTAAATCACGCAGAATTAACTAAAGAAAGAGATTATGTGTTAGGTATTTAGTAAAATTAAATAATAGTAAAAATGTATTCAATCATATAATGTAAAAATCAATCATGTAAGTGGAAATGCCAGAGATTTAAAACAATGTCATTTTAATATTAATTAGGCCAGGACGTTTCGGATGAAGAAGAAAAGAGGTCAGTTGATTGTTATACGTTTAGTAGGACACATCAGAGATAGCTCCTACAATTAATTAACATATAACGAGAACAGAAAAAGATGGTTGACAGAAACCAAACCTATAAAATTTCAACTAGCGAAATTTGAAAAAACTTAAATAAACATTAAATTCAGTGACGTAAAGCAGCCGAACTATTAACGAAAACCACTACTGAACAATAAAAAGTGAAATAACGATTTTAAAACATTAAATGCTAAATCCGAGTTTATCGTGACGAAATTTGCCATTATCGACCTTATAGATAAAGTGAAATAAAAACACTATTCAACACAGATTATTGAAACGAATGACTGACCACTAATCCAGGACAACTACACGATCACAAGAGTATTTAACCAATACTGCTGAGACGAGGAAATCTTGGAAAAGCAACATTTATTTGAAGAGGATTATTTGAGGTGCAGCCGTCGACAACATATGCAGAACGAAGTGGCCATCTTTGAATTCCCACAATTCTCCATGACCAGACTTCGACATCAGAACGAGATTGGTTCGAACAATTTATATTACTAACCATTATATATTAAATAATATCTTTGTATTTTTAGATCAGTAAGCTTTTAATGGTAAGTGTTATACTTTCCAGACTTTGCCCTTTCTCTGACTATTCTAAAATAACAGCTTAAAGAACCCGTGTCACAATATTAATAATTTATATAGTTAGTTCACTCGCCCTGAGAACGAGTCGATTAATCAATCGATACAAAATCGATTATTTTATATTTTGTCAATAAAAATCATTGAATGTTATAATTGTTGTTTCTATTTATTTGAATTAATATAAATAGAAGAATCTTAGTTAATATTTGATAAATAGACTACAAAGAAAACAGAATTTAACAACTTCAGAGGAGAACACACTTAGTAGAATGAAAGATCGCTAATCGATTGTTACTGGAGACAATCCATTTAACAAAGAAATATAATTCTAATTACACAAAGTGATATATTTTGACAAAAACAATCATAAAAGAAATAAAATTTACACTAATACAATACAAAAATTAATTAATAAAGTTTATAAATAAAAAAAAATAAATAAAATAATATTTTTAAAAATAAACAAAAATTTTTATTTCGTTACAAAATTGACACTCACAACAGTGGGGCATAAAATAAAATAAACTTGGGCAAGTCTAGTATTATTACAAAATTGGCGTTTCCAACGTGGAGCTTTATTTTAAACATTCAAACAAAAGTCACGTATTATTACAAAATATATCCAGAATCACATGCAGAAAACTTTAGACGGTTCTATTTTATATGTACTATGTGCTTATAATTTTATGATACTTGACTGTTATGTCAGACATTTTACTTCTGTAGAGTTATAAGTTTTGTGTGGCTTTGATATAGTGCATTGGGTTTACTATTTTATGATTTGCTTGTAACACGAATCATTTCTCAACTCCATTGCTTTTTTCATGTAACAGTTTTATGTCATTCCCTGGGTTATTATTTTATCAATTTGTCATTATGGTACATACTTCCAAGTTTATACTGATAAATAAAACCACTCAGTTACCACAATACAATTTAAATATATAAAGTTAGATTCAATATTACAAGAATTAAAATCTAAAAACATTACAAAAGCATTTAGTTGTCCAGAATTTCCCTGAATAATAGTCACACACTAATCATACTGATAATATGCACTTGCATATTATCATTAAATTACACACAATTCAATACTTTTATCACCACTCTTCTTTTCATTTTCTTAAGATAATCGAGTCTATCATACATGTTTTACAATAAAATTTTAACATTTACAGTTAGAAATGCATATAATAATAATTATTATTATTATACTAATAATAATAGTAGTAATAATAATTGTACACTGCTTATTAATAATATAATACATCTTACACATTAAATTACAGAATCGCATTATACTAAAATCAATAACACTAATTATAATAGCTAAAATATAGAATAACTGTTAATATAAAAGTACACAAGCTCTGCATAATATTATATATTCATATATGTATAGTTATTTATATATTATATAACACAATGAGATCATCGAGGTGTGTTCGTTCGTTTGTTGCAACAATTGTCTATATTAGTGCACAACAATCAACTACAGGGTGAGAGTGTTAGTTGGTTAGTCATAATTTTTT
This sequence comes from Magicicada septendecula, assembly GCA_034769895.1. Taxonomy (NCBI): domain Eukaryota; kingdom Metazoa; phylum Arthropoda; class Insecta; order Hemiptera; family Cicadidae; genus Magicicada; species Magicicada septendecula. Next base: position 125,409,283 of record CM068372.1, read on the forward strand.
GTTTTCTGTTCATGGCCATGTGTGTAGCTTAGGAAAACATAGGCCTTACCATAACACCAGGCTTTCCTATATCCCCTGGCCGACCTGATTCTCCCCGTAGTCCCATCGGGCCCTACAACATTAGCGTGTTAAATGTCAAGTTAACTGACCAAGCCAAGTAATACTGTGAACGTTATAATTAGTAACAATATTACAAGCTAGCATAGATATTTCATAAACTAAAACTAACCTCATCTTACCTACATCAGGCAAGGTTTACCTGCTTAACGCAAAATTAGGAGAAGCACATTAGTTTCTAGTTTTGTCTCGAAAGTGAAAAGTAATTACCACAACCTTCAAGATGTGAGAAACTAATATGTGATATTAGTAAACAAATATATACAGCCTGTCTGTTGAACAAAGTATTTATATTGTTGTTACTTACGGGTAAACCCATTGGCCCTGGATCGCCTTTCGCACCTTTCTCTCCCTAAAAAATGTGAAAGTATATATGTATACATTATATAATTTAATTTTACTTTAAAATGCCTTAGTTACTTCATATATGGTCTTGTTATGAACTACGTACTTGTACAGTGATATAAAATAAAGTTTATCTGTTCTCTCCACACACACACACACACACACACACACACACACACACACACACACACACACACACACACACACACACACACACACACACACACACACACACACACACACACACACACACACACACACACACACACACACACACACACACACACACACACACACACACACACACACACACACACACATCATTCTGATTCTCCCAGATTTATATGACAGTTTTGTCTTGCTCCCTATATTTTGACACCCTTCTTCCACAATGTCTTCTTCAGGTGTCTGTTTTGGTATTGCTACTTTTTAATTTCCCCGACAAACCCTATTTTGGCACTATAGCTACCCTTTCTACTAGCTGTCAGCATATAGGTGGAAAGAATGACAGCCATACCAATAGCACCATGTGTTTACCAATAAGAACCATTCATAGAGTTTACCAGAGCAACACTCCAGTAAATACACACTCCTAAAGAAGACGTCAGAGAAGAAGGCTGCCAAAACATAGTGATAAAACACACACACACACACACACACACATACACACACGACCTACATATTTAACAATCTGTTGCAATATAAACAAAGTAATATTTCATCCAATTCTGACCTAAGATTGTTGAAACTATGTTTCTTATCATAATAAAGAAAGGTATATTTATATTTTTTCAGGTGTATCTTTTTTGAGTCCACCATGAAAACAATTTTAAAAATAGCTATACAATATGTTTGCCCACTATAGCAGACAGACAAAGAAAATAACTATTAAAACTAAGAAAGATTATCAAAACTTTATCTATTATATGATACAGTGCCTAAAGTTCAGAAGAAAACTTTAATTAAATTGCCGAGCTGATGATGAAAGTAATTCTTAACATCGTAGACAGTATTAAGCGATCACTACTAACATTATTTATCATATTTAAAATCAACACATCACATCACTACGGACAGACTAAAACATCATAGTATTACTCACTTGTTCCCCTTTAGCCCCATCCATTCCCCTGTCACCCTTGATTCCTGGTGGCCCTTGTAGGCCAGGGATACCTGGAGGTCCTGGTGGACCTGGAGGTCCAACTACCTGTAACAAGAATGACAAAATCTTTGTGTTTTGTGTGTTTTTTGTTATGTGATTAGTTATTAAACCTCACACATAGTTTTCATTAACAGTATAATGCTTAACAATAGCTTATTCTACATATGCACTGGTAAAGAGCATATTCAGATTTTTTTTCAATCCTTAAAGCTATGATTCATTGTGATCATTATGTGTGTAATGTGCTGTAATCATCAACAGTATCAGTTACACCTTATAAATAGATGGGGAGGGGAATAGGTGTATGAACAGAAGATCAGAAAGGTACCCTTTTGTAAGGTATCCCGTAAACTTTGAAAACATCTACACAGTGACACAACAATAAAAACACTCCTACAGTCATGCTCATAGGGGCTGTGGGGAGACTCAATAAGATGTCTCATTGTACTGGCAGAAAACGGCATTGTGAATGCTGCTATTGCCTAGGTTGCCAGCGACCATAAACTAACAAGATTGTAGTATCAGTGTCAAGCACAAACTGATGAGATGTCCAAACAGAGCTTGCTGAACAAAATAAAGAGGGCACCCCCCCCCCCATCAAATGCCACATTCCTGAGGAAGATATCAGAGAAGTAGGATATTCATATGAGGAGAAGGCAACAACTGATACAGGCAAATCCATAAGCAGAAAACTCTTATATATACAATAAAGTGTATAGAAATTATTCATCTACTGACTGTTGGATAAATTGTCGGTGTTAAGAGTAACTAAACTAATGGTATGGAAAACCATACGTGACTTCTACGTTCTAAGATTTATATTTAAAATCATTTACTTGAATTTGGTTTGATAATTTATCCCCCACGCTCAAACTATTTTCACTATTTATAGATATTTCTGCTATTATGGGATAGTCGTCTAATGTAATGTTATTTTCAAGTCACTTTATCTATAAAAATTATGTAATTTACTCTTAGAAAGAAACTGAACTACGCAGATAATCATCCCTCCTCCTCAACTGATCCCCACCATTAATGATATTTACAGTTTCACAGAGTAATAGTTTTATCATACGTAATTGCTAAGGTATCTTATCCTCAAAATTAAATACTCATACTTTACTTGATATCGGCAAAGTAATTTTCAAAAAAGTCACCCCTCCCCCTTCAACTACCCTCTCTATTTATAGATATCTCATTTACCATTTTACAGTGGATTAATATGACTTTATTTTTGGGGCACATATTTATCAAAATTAAGTACTTTACTCTTGTTAAAACACAGAACAATGCAAGCAACTACCCCTTCCCCTTAACCGAACAACCCCATTTTTGATATTTATACTTTTATTGAGTTATTGTTTAATTACAGAGTAATTACTAAGGTATCTTATTCTTCAAAATGAAGTAGTTTATTCGACATCGGAAAGGTAATTTTCAAAAAATTACCCCCTCTCCCATTAATTACCCTTTTCATTTACAGATATTTCATCGAACTTTCTACAGTGGATTATTATGACCTTCTTTTCAGGATAATTTATTTATCAAAATTAAGTACTTTACTCTTGTTAAAATGTAAAACATTGCAGGCAAACTACCCCTCCCCTTTAACTGATTTTCACTAAAGGCCTTGAGTCCTCTACAACTTGGACACATGCAAAAAAGTATTTGATTTTGTTTGAATTTGTGGCAGTTATTGTTCGCCATAGAAAAAAATTCCACACACACACACACACACACACACACACACACACACACACACACACACACACACACACACACACACACACACACACACACACACACACACACACACACACACACACACACACACACACACACACACACACACACACACTCACACACACACACACACACACACACACGCATGTCAGAAAAAAACTTTTCTTAATGTTTTGAGGGTAGTACAATCAGAATCAGCCTTTATCTTGAACACCAACTTTTTTTTGCAATCACCATTTCCTTACTTCTGTTGAACATGGAAGTAAAAAGTTATTTTGTGTATTTAATCAACTTAAAGATCATGAATAATATGTGAACAATATAATGTAGGTAATAGGCAAATTACACGTATGACTTAACTGTTAACTGAAAATGAACTTTTTTCATGTGAAAAACTTACTAGTTTTATTGGACGCGTTTCGGCTTAGTATCCGCCTTCTTCAGCTTTGGTAACAGACTACCAGCATTTTGTAACGGTTGTGTGGAAGGTGAAGTGGGGGTGGTGTGTGGAGGAAGGTTACACCACCCCCACTTCACCTTCCACACAACCGTTACAAAATGCTGGTAGTCTGTTACCAAAGCTGAAGAAGGCGGATACTAAGCCGAAACGCGTCCAATAAAACTAGTAAGTTTTTCACATGAAAAAAGTTCATTTTCAGTTAAGTGTTAGTGCTGTGAAAGAAGAGATGAATAATCAAGACAACTACACGTATGAATATGATGGTACGACAGATGATGGTATGTAGATGAATATGTCAGATATTGTGCTACTATTGGTACTACTTTTGTTTGAAATCAAATAAAATTTTTACAATTAATAATTTGATCCATTTTCAGTCATTATGACCAGTGCGGTAGAGAAAATGTTAATCAGCATACATCAAGGTGAAAACATAAACATATGAAGTGCATTATCAAAGCTTTATGGTTATATGTTATTAATAAAGGCAGTTTTACAAAGCAGTATACTTAATAACTATATCACACCATTGAACCTTAGCTGTAAGGATTGTTTTTGGATCATTACATTACAATAATTATATGTGGAGTAATTATTTGGCTCTTGACCTATACAAATGATTTATGATTACATTTTACTGTTATCTACAAATACAACAAAAGTAGTTGACAAATGAAAACAATAAATAGGTTTAGAATCTGTTGCTCACTAATTGAATGCAAATGTTGTACAGATATACATGCAGTTTTAATACTTACGGATTCTGCACCAAATGCTTCAAATGTACCGTCTCCCTGAAACAGTGATAGGAATATCATCAAAATCATTGAGATAGCCATTTGCTTAGAAATATATAACCAGTTACAGAGAGTTTTTGATTTTGCATGACAAAGAAATGTTAAACTTTTTATGTAAACTGGCATGAACGATTTTAATAATTTAAAATTAAAATTTCTTTCTTGTCCACACACACACACACACACACACACACACACACACACACACACACACACACACACACACACACACACACACACACACACACACACACACACACACACACACACACACACACACACACACACACACACACACACACACACACACACACACACACACACACACACACACACACACACACACTCTCTCTCTCTCTCTCTCTCTCTCTCTCTCTCTCTCTCTCTCTCTCTCTCTCTCTCTCTCTCTCTCTCTCTCTCACTCACTCACTCACTCACTCACTCACTCACTCACTAAAATGATGAAATGAAATGATATCCACATATCATACTGGAATTTTGCACTGAAAAGTTTTTATTAAAGAACAATTCTTTTTGTTGAAATACAAATTATATTATAACTTAATTAAAATGACTAAATAACAGTCATAAGTTATTTTTTAACATAATTAAAATTGTCTAATAATCTACACTGTAAATTATTGCCGAATAATTTGCCTGTACTAATACAATTTTAAATGTATACTCATGAGCTTATGCATTCTCATATGTATACACACACACATGTATGCACACAAGTGGGCCCGTGCATCACGCACACACACACACACACACACACACACACACACACATACACAAGCATGTTGATTTTTGTTCCCATCATTCACGGATGGATCCCAAGATTACATGGAATTCTGAAAAAAACTTTGAAGAATTACAAATTCTAACCCATAAGGAAGCCTCGGAGCGAAAAAACACAAGAGACCTTTTTTATTCCCCGTCCGAAGTAACTTGGGGAAAAATTATAAAACCAAAGCTTTGTGCAACCGGAAGCCCGAAAAACTAATTTCGTCTGACTCCTGGGATAGGTTCGTTCGGAGGCCGTTGTAAATATGTACATAGCTCCCCCGACGTTCGTCGGATCGGGGCGTCCAATGAGGGGGTCTGAAGGCGAAGCCCCCAGCGAGTGGCAAAGCCATGAGTATATATATATATATATATATATTGTAATGTCTCTCGTCTAGGCTTTCCGATTAAGTAATAATTTACGTCTATTAAATACTCTTCGAAAATCTAGTTTAATTAAAAGTTATAGAATTTGTTATCTTTGTGTTATATGCCTTCAAAATCGAGTGTGTGATTATGCAAATATATTTTGTGATTTTTCTTAAATTGTGTTTATATTAAACCAATACCGTTGTTTGACAGTAGTTAGGAGAGAGAGTAAAGAAAGGCAAAGAGAATTATTCTCTTAGTATACGATTGAGTATTTCAAATTGTTCCGCTCTTGGCATCAGCTGATTTCTACTTTTACGAACCCATTTGAGGTTAAATGACTTCAAATGGTACGTAATAATTTCTTGATATCCGGACTGATTTCCTTTCTCTTTTCGATCTCCTTATTATCTGTAACCAACTACCATCTACTGGAAATAATACACATTTTATTATTTAAACCACAAGGCATTCCTTGAATTTATTTAATATTTTATGGTCTCCCAAAACATGAATGGACAATCGATTATTTCATAAATTACAGAGTTATTTCGATCTTACTTTTACAAACATATATCACATAACAAATATTTTTATTTTTTCAGTTTTAATAACGAGAAAGAATTATGTAATTAATTTCCCAGGGTTACTGAAGGTTCTTTGAACTTTGAGGAAGTCAGAAATGTATATGGGTCAGTATCAAGCTTTACATAAATTATTTTAAAATTAGTATAATTGGTATCATGTAGTTGATTTTTTGGCCGCTAGAGCGCAGGCTACTTTTCTTCACTGACGAAAAACGAACACTAAAACATCATGGCTGCCAGAAAGTTATTAACAAGACCACGTTTTGCTGTTTTTTGGTTAATAATAAATAAAGTTTATGTTCACCTCTTTTCCAGAAGTATTTAAAGAGATTGTGCTGTTTATAGTGTTCTAAGTTTATAGTTGAGGTGTAATTTAGTTAAATTTTAATAGGAAACGATCTCACCAACAATGTTGAATTTCGGTAGGCTAGGCTTGAAAATGGATGTTTGATTTTACAATTTCCATCAATTTGCTGGCGTGAAATATTCTGTTCGAAGGATGTCTAAGATGTAGTAGATATCACTCATAAAATTTATTCTTCCGAATCGTAGTTATTATTTTCTTAATTTTTACCGAACATTACATTAGTTTCAACTGCTCACTTCCAATATATCTGAACAATTAACTCATTTCTTGTTAGTTAGTTACTCCTAGTAACCAAGAATTTTTATGGTTTTTTATTGGCTAATCTAGATACCTTTTAGTATGTAGGCTAATAAAAATTATTATTATTTCATTTCTTCTTTTTAGAAAAAATAATCCTTTACAAATTTTATCTATAATCAAATTTAATTTATTTACGGTTTTTCTTTATATCTTTACTTAAACTTGTCTATTGGTATTTTATATTTTAATTCCTTTTATTTTGGTTTGTTTATGATTTATAATTCATTTAAAGTATCCTTACTCTACACTATTTTTTACATACCATCTTGCTAACATAGTATTATTTGGCCATTATTATTATTTTATATATATAACCCTGGATTATTTTATATCTTAACAAAAAAATAATTATAGTAAACAAAAATATTACTCCTAGTTATAAGACCTTTGTGGCCTACACAATATAAAATTACAACAAATACAAAAAATACAAATCTTGTCAATAGTATCATAGTATATTGCAATCCTGATTTTTTTTCATCTCCAGCACAAATTTGTGAGATGCTCTTTTTAAATGTTTGACACTTTCACCTGTTACACTATGTTCCACTTTGTACACTGCACTTTTATGATTATTGTTTACAGTGTTTTTAGAGTACAAAGGTTCTCATAGCTTGATACCTAATCCCCATTTCTGACTTAAAAATGGGTGATTACTGGTTTTAACTCTGGTGATCATGTTATCATATTTGAGCAGAGGTTATGTAACGTTACATAAAGCTCCCCCACTAGGACAGATTTATTTTTATTTACTTTTTTAAAAATAATCATTGAACTCTTCAATCTTCTCCTTCCTTTATTAATATTCATAAATTATCTTTATTTCTGCTTGGTTATATTCCCCTGTTATTTGGTTAATGGTAATAGGCTTAATTTCATACTCAACTCTCTCTCTCTTGGAGGCAAATTCATTAATGATATAATTTCTCATGGTGATGGTTTTTCAAATATCCCTTGATAAGGGCTGGTCACTCTAATAAAAACTTGTTTTAACACTCATATTTCTATTTACTTTTATAAATGTGCTTTTTCAATTGAGCTTCTGTCTGCTATCTTCCTTCTGTTTTCTTCCTCCATACTTCTTGAATCTAATATCAATCTACTCAGCTGTTTTATTATCCCTTAAATATTCAATTTCCCTAACATTTTTTCCCTATCCTGTGCAGTGGTTCAGTTCGGGTGGCCACTTTTGGGTCCATTACTCCGCTGTCCATCCTTACACCTTCTGAGACCAGAGGGACGTACCGTCTGCTCAGGAAAATGATTGCTGGAACATTTCTATAGTCAATTCATTATATTAAAAAACTTACAAGTAGTCGATTGGCAACTAATAATAAACACTTTTAGGATTCTTCACGCTGTTGCTGTTTGCATTTAGTTATATATTTCTTTTTCTTCTTGATTCTTCTTCTTTTCAGTAACTAATTCAGATAACATTATTGATAGGCATTATTTTAAAATCCTTTTGACTTTCCTTCTTGTGACCGATGTTCTTTGTATCATTTCTTCCTATATCATTTTCAACTCCAAGAAATTCTAAATTTTAGTTGTATTAATTATTATCATTCTTTAGCTTCATTGTAGTCATTAAATTATTCGTTATTCTTCTTATTTTACCTTCTTATCTGAGCACATACCATTAATTGTTTTTATTTATTCTTCTTTTTGTTGCCATCAAAATATTATTTTTTCTATTATTTCATTTTAAATCAGTTATTTATAATTAAATTATATAATCTGTTCTTACATTAAATCATATTGTCTCGAAATATCTTAAGTAAGTTGTACTTACGTAGTTTTTGAATTTTGGGGTTTTGCTTAAATCATATTGTTTCTAAATAAATTAAGTAAGATGTCCTTACATAGTTTTTGAATTTTGGGGTTTATCTTAAATTTAATATTATTTGGTTCCTTCTTTCCAATGGGTTGCTTGGTCGGTATCCGAAAATCAGTCCCCTTTTCTGGTTGATTATTATTTAGTTTAACCATGGTACATAAACTCAGTAACTCCTCTTCCTCGGATTACTGGGGTGTTCGGAATTACTTCTCTCCTTGATAATTTCCTTATCATCCGGCTCTCCCACTTTGCTGCTACGAAACCTTCATTTAAGTACCGGTCTCCCGTCATAGTTCGTTCCTTTTTAACTAACAGGTATTGTACCTCCTCTAACACAACATAGTCACTCATATTTAATACCATTTCATTCCCTTTTACCTCTGGATTATTTACCAAATTTTTGAATGTTATATTCCGTCTTGAAGATATGACTGATATCATCTGATATACTTCAATCGTCGAGATATTTAATTGAGATCTAAACTTAATTAATTCCCTTTGTTCATTAATTGGAAGGTTAAATACATTAATTAATCCACCTGTAATCATCTCCAATTCTTCTCTTGTATTCATTATTTTCTTTCTACATGTTTTTCTTATTTTCTTGGTCTTCTTTTCCTTGTATTTATTATCCTCTTTGCTGTTGTTATTTTTATTCTCAGCTAATATTACACCTTGGTATTCTCTAGTTTCTATTTCCTTCCTGCTTTCTTCTGTATTCGGATTTACTTTAATACCTTCGGAAGTGCTGTCTAGTGTTTTATTCAAATTCTTGATACCACTATCCGTTGTTTCCTCTAACTTTCTGAAACTTTCATCCATTTGCTTATTTGTCTCCCCCTTGTATGTATCTACTCTTTGGTTAAGCGTTTTACTGATCATTTCAATCTTCTCATGAATTTGCTTTATATTTTTATTACTTTCTTCAAATTTGGTGTTCATATATTCCCTTTGTCCGTTAATAGTTTCTTTCAATTCGTGGTATTGTTCATTCATGGTTTGTTTGATATCCCCATGAATGGTCTCAATTTTTTCGTTTAGTTGTTTTACTAAACTTTCCTGAATACTATCTATTTTCTCATTAGTTTGCTTGTTTTGTTCCTTCAAAGTTTCATTTTGTTTCTTTGAAGTTTCCTCCTGTTTCCTAAAGTTTTCATCTATTTTGTCAAATTTTTCGCTCAAGGTTTCATTTTGTTTCCTAGAGTTTTCCTCATTTGTTTGTTTATTGCTTTCCTTAATGCTATCAATTTTCTCCATCATTAGCCTCATCATTTCTTGCCAATCTGGTTCTCTTCTGGCTTCCGCTTTGTCACCCGCCTGTTGCTTCTTTTCCGTGTCCATAACTACTTCGGTTTCTTCTTTATCACCCATCGGTTGTTCCATTTCACTGTCCGTGACTACTTCTATTTCTTGTTCCTGTCCACATTCTTCCTTCTCCGTGTCTTCTGCCCTCTTCTTCGACCTGCCTCTGGTATTATTTCTTGTCTTCTCATAGTTGCCGACAAAAATTAGGTTTTTTGTTATATTATCTTTCGTATATCCCGAAATTTCCTTCCTAATTAAAGCCCTTTAAGTTGAGCGCCATCTTGTAACATCTCTCGTCTAGGTTTTCCAATTAAGTAATAATTTACGTCTATTAAATACTCTTCGAAAATCTAGTTTAATTAAGAGTTACAGAATCTGTTATCTTTTTGTTATATGCCTTCAAAATCGAGTGTGTGATTATGCAAATATATTTTGTGATTTTTCTTAAATTTTGTTTATATTAAACCAATACCGTTGTTTGACAGTAGTTAGGAGAGAGAGTAAAGAAAGGCAAAGAGAATTATTCTCTTAGTATATGATTGAGTATTTCAAATTTTTCCGCTCTTGGCATCAGCTGATTTCTACTTTTACGAACCCATTTGAGGTTAAATGACTTCAAATGGTACATAATAATTTCTTGGTGTCCGGACTGATTTCCTTTCTCTTCTCGATCTCCTTATTATCTGTAACCAACTACCATCTACTGGAAATAATACACATTTTATTATTTAAACCACAAGGCATTCCTTGAATTTATTTAACATTTTATGGTCTCCCAAAACATGAATGGATAATCGATTATTTCATAAATTACAGAGTTATTTCGATCTTACTTTTACAAACATATATCACATAACAAATATTTTTATTTTTTCAGTTTTAATAACGAGAAAGAATTATGTAATTAATTTCCCAGGGTTACTGAAGGTTCTTTGAACTTTGAGGAAGTCAGAAATGTATATGGGTCAGTATCAAGTTTTACATAAATTATTTTAAAATTAGTATAATTGGTATCATATAGTTGATTTTTTGACCGCTAGAGTGCAGGCTACTTTTCTTCACTGACGAAAAACAAACACTAAAACATCATGGCTGCCGGAAAGTTATTAACAAGACCACGTTTTGCTGGTTTTTGGTTAATAATAAATAAAGTTTATGTTCACCTCTTTTCCAGAAGTATTTAAAGAGATTGTGCTGTTTATAGTGTTCTAAGTTTATAGTTGAGGTGTAATTTAGTTAAATTTTAATAGGAAACGATCTCACCAACAATGTTGAATTTCGGTAGGCTAGGCTTAAAAATGGATGTCTGATTTTACAATTTCCATCAATTTGCTGGCGTGAAATATTCTGTTCGAAGGATGTCTAAGATGTAGTGGATATCACTCATAAAATTTATTCATTTTGTGATGGTTAGTTCCGAATCGTAGTTATTATTTTCTTAATTTTTACTGAACATTACATTAGTTTCAACTGCTCACTTCCAATATATCTGAACAATTAACTCATTTCTTGTTAGTTAGTTACTCCTAGTAACCAAGAATTTTTATGGTTTTTTATTGGCTAATCTAGATACCTTTTAGTATGTAGGCTAATAAAAATTATTATTATTTCATTTCTTCTTTTTAGAAAAAATAATCCTTTACAAATTTTATCTATAATCAAATTTAATTTATTTACGGTTTGTCTTTATATCTTTACTTAAACTTGTCTATTGGTATTTTATATATTAATTCCTTTTATTTTGGTTTGTTTATGATTTATAATTCATTTAAAGTATCCTTACTCTACACTATTTTTTACATGCTATCTTGCTAACATAGTATTATTTGGCCATTATTATTATTTTATATATATAACCCTGGATTATTTTATATCTAAACAAAAAAATAATTATAGTAAACAAAAATATTACTCCTAGTTATAAGACCTTTGTGGCCTACACAATATAAAATTACAACAAATACAAAAAATACAAAGCTTGTCAAAAGTATCATAGTATATTGCTACAATCCTGATTTTTTTTCATCTTCAGCACAAATTTGTGAGATGCTCTTTTTAAATGTTTGACACTTTCACCGATTACACTATGTTCCACTTTGTACATTGCACTTTTATGATTATTATTTACTGTGTTTTTAGAGTACAAAGGTTCTCATAGCTTGATACCTAATCCCCATTTCTGACTTTTAAAAATGGGTGATTACTAGTTTTAACTCTGGTGATTATGTTATCATATTTGGGCAGGGGTTATGTAACGTTACTATATATATATATATATATATATATATATATATATATATATATATATATATATATTTGCAACGTTACAACAATTCTACAAACATATTCCATGTACTCAACACAACTAAATATGTTTCGTTGCGACACCGGCCAGGTTGGAGGATTTGTTTCTCTCATTGCGTTAAGTATATGTAGTTGCACAATAATTAAGTAGTTTTTAAAGAGGAGTGAGATGTTGTTGACATGAAATAAATCATTTAAAATCGTTTCAAATAATCATTCTAAGATCTATTAATTAACAGAAAAAAATATTTCAAACAAACATTAAAATTTCAAACATTAGACACATAAATATTTACCTTTATAAGTGTTACCAATATACTGTAATCTGCCATGCTATTCATAACATATCACAAAAAAAATAAACACCCATATAATCTTATTAACTAAACAACATGTTAAACAAGTTATTTAAATTCTTTTTATTTCTGTGTGTCTGAAATTAACTCAACTTTTAAATACTGATAGCAACTCAGTTACAAACAAAATAAGATTCAGTTTCAAAAATGAATTTATTGTTGCTATACACAAAAATAAAATAATCTATTAGTTACTTCTAATCTATTATGGACTTATACTGACACACCCAAAAAATACTACAAAAGATTATTATTTCTTTACTAGATTTGCTTGTTAACTTACTCTCTTATCTAAGTATTATTTAATTTTAAAACTCTAATTATTATATTCATATTTAAGTTCTTTTTCAAGAGCTCTTTTCACAATAAAATATAATTGTTTTTGTATCACCTGCGTATATTGCTGTTACCATTGCGTGTGTGTGTGTGTCCAGAATCCTGAGAGTATGATGATGGTGATGATGATGATGCAGTGTTTGTTGTCTCTATGGGTTATTGGGTTATTGCTGTTAGTGATGCTCCAGCGTTCCTCCTTACGTCTTGGTGTGAGTGTGGTAGTGTGTGTGTGTGTCCATGTCGATCTGCAAACGGGCAGCGTAACGTCCTGTAGATTTGTTGAGTCCGAGTGTCTGTTCACCCAAAATTGCCAATGGTATTTATACTGGTGGCGATTTGACAGGAACAGTCCTGCTTTCGACAGGTTAGAGATGGTCAGTTCGCTCCAGAGCGTCCTTTTTATTACACTCTCTTTTTGGTTAATTATCGCGAACTCATGACCATATTCGTCACATGAGCGATCTCATTGTTTGCGTAATTTTTCTCTGGTCACTCCCGTATACCACACATATTAATTACTCTTTAATTACATTAGTAATTAATATTAATTAAATAGCATCATTAATATTGCACCTCTGGAAATAAATTTTACATTACTGCATTCGTTAAGGATTCATTAATGCAATGGTGTCTTTATAATTGGCGTAAGTCTTTGCTTACAGGTTTAACACACATAATTATTTTATTATAATCCTATTAAAACCTGAATAATTGGAAGAAACAATTCGTAGCGCATCACTCCATTATCGTGTTGCAGCTGGTCACACGCACATGCTGTATCTTACACGGCGGCAGGTATATGTTATTTGACAGGTCAGATTTTGTCAATTCCTGCATTTTCTTGCACAAAAATTGTCTAAAACTGTTCCTTATACTTTCTATGCTAATTACATATTAAACATACCGCCCTGGGCAAATATGCAAATATATGTATTGTTGCAATATATATAATTTGTGATGTTTTCAATTTGTTTCTTCTGCAAGTAGTATAATTTTGTATATTCTTTTTAACACCTGACGCACATTTCACTGAAAAATATCAGTATCATCAGAGGTTTCTAAGTAAATTAATAACAATCGAAATAATACTATTAATATAAAGTTAACAAATAATCGAATTTGTATCGATTTTAATGTAAAATAAAATAACTGATAATCGATTTAGGTTGATTAGTTAACGATTGTTTTAATGTTTATTTTCTTCAGCAGCTGTTTTCTCGGTTATATTTGAAATTTTGTTGTTTATATTTTATTCATTTTTATTTTTTAGTAAATTTATAATTTTAAATAGATCGTCTTGTTTTGTTTTTATTTGGGTTTGTTCTTTAATTAATAAATTATTGTCATTGTGTTTGTAAATGTTAAGATTTTCCCAAATATTCATTTTTTGACCTTTTTGTATGTTTTTAATTAATTTTATATTTTCAATGTTTGGAAACTGGTGGTTATTATTTAGACAATGTGTGGCTAAATTAGATTTATAAATATTTGGTTTTAAATATGCATTGCGGTGTTGAACGAATCTATCTCGTAGTTTTTTCTTCGTTTGGCCCACGTAAAATTTATTGCAATCTGGACATTCTATTTTATATATTCCATTTTTATTGTGAGTAATCTAAATTTTTCCACTGTGTCATCAACGTATCTAAAATAACATCCTAATGGGTCGTTTAATTTTATTATATTTATTATTTGTTTGTCGAGTTTTTGTAGGAAGATTTCTGATATGATAAAGGAGGTTGGGGCTCCCATACAAGAACAAATTGTACTATCAAACAGATGGCCTTGCTATGGGAGCCCCAACCTCCGCTATCATATCAGAAATCTTCCTACAAAAACTCGACGAAAAAATAATAAATATAATTAATTTAAACGACCCATTAGGATGTTATTTTAGATACGCTGATGACACTCTGTACATATCCCAAAACAATGGTATAAATATAAATAAAATATTCAACTCCATAAATAATTTACATTCCAAAATAAAATTCACGTTAGAAGAAGAATCTAATAATAAATTAAAATATTTAGACTTAACAATAAAGAAAAATGAAACAAATTTTGAATACTCAATATACAGGAAACCTTCTCAAACTGACTTAGTAATACCAAATACTTCTAATCATCCTCCCCAACACAAAATGGCAGTATTTAATTCCATGATTTACCGAATGCTTAGGATCCCATTAAATAACACAGAAAGAAACAAAGAAAGAAAAATTATCCAACAAATAGCAGTTAAAAATGGATACAAAATAAAAACTATTATTAAATTAGAAAATAAAATTAAACATAAAATCACTAACAAAATTCTTAAAAACACTACATTTAAAAATTCACCTATTAATAATAATATAAAATATACAACCTTCACTTATTACGGAAATATAACTCAAAAACTAAATAAAATATTTAAAGATACTAATTTAAAAATATCTTGTAATACAGATAATATAATTTTTAATAAAATAAAACCTAAAACTAAATCCAATACTCACAATAAAAATGGAATATATAAAATAGAATGTCCAGATTGCAATAAATTTTACGTGGGCCAAACGAAGAAAAAACTACGAGATAGATTCGTTCAACACCGCAATGCATATTTAAAACCAAATATTTATAAATCTAATTTAGCCACACATTGTCTAAATAATAACCACCAGTTTCCAAACATTGAAAATATAAAATTAATTAAAAACATACAAAAAGGTCAAAAAATGAATATTTGGGAAAATCTTAACATTTACAAACACAATGACAATAATTTATTAATTAAAGAACAAACCCAAATAAAAACAAAACAAGACGATCTATTTAAAATTATAAATTTACTAAAAAATAAAAATGAATAAAATATAAACAACAAAATTTCAAATATAACCGAGAAAACAGCTGCTGAAGAAAATAAACATTAAAACAATCGTTAACTAATCAACCTAAATCAATTATCAGTTATTTTATTTTACATTAAAATCGATACAAATTTGATTATTCGTTAATTTTATATTAATAGTATTATTTCGATTGTTATTAATTTATTTAGAAACCTCTGATGATACTGATATTTTTCAGTGAAACGTGCGTCAGGTGTTAAAAAGAATATACAAAATTATACTACTTGCAGAAGAAACAAATTGAAAACATCACAAATTATATAATCACTGGAAGAAACATCGAATTACTTATATAGAAAATGATATATATATATATATATATATATATATATATATATATACGTATATTTTATAATATTAACACATCTCCCTTGTGCTACAAACACAATATAAATTCCTATTACACAACATATTTTATTAACCTAATGTTGATAGGATGTTCAGAAGTTATATTCTGAATAAGAGTTTCCAGCATTTTCTTTTGACAGTGAAGCACTCTCAGGAAAAAATAAATGTTTTGTGTTGGAAATAATAAAACTTTCCCTCTGTACACTTCACTTTGGGTTTATTGAGAGCTAAAACAATATTATAGATAACGTAGCAGGTGTTATATAAATTCTTTGCATGTATTCTGCATAAATTGCAAGCATGTTTGCAAGTGGGTGTAGCATGATTTGATTACTTTAGGAAATGGATTAACTGGATTTTATAAACCCATTTATCTGTTCCCCTAATTATTGATCATCATTTCTGCTTTCACTCACATAGTGAATGACTGATCCATTGATGTATTGACAAAACATCGATGCATTTCAGATACATTGATGTATTCTGAAAAACGTATAGCCCTATTATTTGGTTTATACAAAAGTAATGCCTTTGGAATTTATGGACCTCTAATGTTATTGTCTACTTTTATCCAGTCGTCTACATCTATATATTTAATGTTTTAAAGATGATCAGTTTTATATGTTAACATTTTATTTGTATTTCTATTAAAACCAATCGTACATTTACTGTATAAACACAAATTCAGAATATATTCCTTAATCTACTTACTTTACGTTCAGGCTTAAGTATGTCAAGGTACCTAGGATCTTCAGTAACTCTAACTTTTTTTATGCTTCAAAGTGTTGTGACTAAAATCTTTAAGACACTATTTTATGTCAGAAAATCTGACTGAAAGAAATGGGGAAAACTACTAGGCAGAAGTAAAGCAGTTTGTGTTGGTAAACCATAACACAAAATGCTGGAATTCAACAACAAAAAATGCATTACATAATTGGGATCTGGGTACTACATGGGTAAGGGGGATGAGACTGGTCGAACTATGTTAGATCAGAACTACCGATATTGTGCATGGCGTTCAAGGAGATGTTTGTGTTTTTTCGTTTTCTAGTTTAGTTTGATTCCCAAGTTTAATAGCTGGTTAAACTTTGCTTCCCAAGCTTACTCGCCCTGTTCAGAAGATTTGGCTTTGACTAACATTACCACTTTTATGATACATTTTCTGTTCAGGTATTGTTACTTCTTTATAGGAAACAGTCCTGACACAATCTAAGGATGGATGTCTGCTCACTGTTTTCAGAGCACAGTTCTGTTTTCACTGTCTGCACAGTTCCAACTAAACCTATACATCCATAATACAATTCACTGGCATAGCCAAGGGGGTTACTGGGAAGTTATAATCCCTACTGAATGGGTAATCAACAGGGTCTTATGGGTTAAAATTTGCAGGCACGCGGTATTAACTCACTAGCTGCCATAATATAACTGGCAAATCCCCTACAACAACCAATACCTCTATTCCCAGTGACCCCCAGTTCTCCACTACTATCCCCCAATTCTCACCCCCTATAGAAAAATCCTATCTATATAGCTATTATCATCCTTGTTTTGCTGTGAATATTGATGTGGCTGATTTATTAAAAACATACTGAAATTGTTTCTAGTCATGTTTCGTAGTGTTTCTTGGTATCCTTACGAGACTTTTTAACTATGTGCATATATATCACATGGTTTTAGGTCACACTTCCATAAGTTTCATATTATAGTTTGCTGATAACATGGAGACAAATGTATAATCAGGTTTACAACAAAAGAACGTCTCACTTTTCTTTTAACTTTTAGTGGTTAGAATTATTCACCGTTATAAAAAAATGTAAGTTAAATAAATATATTTCCACAAATGTATTATATATATTTTCTTTTCAAATACTGACCTCACTAAAATTGTATTGTTTACAAAATGGACCTTAATAATTAATACAAGGTGTGTGTGTGTGTGTGTGTGTGTGTGTGTGTGTGTGTGTTTAACAAAACACAGCATGAGAGATTATTTTATCCTCAGAGCATAATTGAACTGTCATTACTGATTATACAACTTGAAACTATTCTTTTTATTATTACATGTGCGTTGACTGTCAAACATCAACAGTCTTTGTTTACCTGTATAGTATCAAATGTTTGTTTGCCTTTGGTATCCCTCTGCATATTCTACCCAAAATCTACCCATAATAATGACTACATATCAACTTAGTGTTTTGCTAAACACTTCTGTTTGATACAAGCTAATTGTGACTTGAAAGATTTATTTTGTTAATGCAGTATACTCACAATTCTTTCTATAAAACATGAAGACACACTCATGCACATATATTTCTTAAAATAAACATTACTTTTTTATAAGTAAAATATATTTTTTGTATTCCTGATTACTATTCAGGTGCTATGTTCACAACTCTAGAATACTGTGTTTCAAAAATGGAAGTGTATGATTGATTATTTAAGGAAATGAAAATTTTATGTAAAATGGTCTGTTAACTCAAGAGACTGCAAATCACATAATTTAAAACCTGTATGTTTCAGATTTTTACATACTTTCAACCTGGTTTTTAGCTCACAAGAATTGGGAAGTTTTGAAATCATGGCAAACTTCAAGCCAGTCCCCTCAACAGTATAGAACATATTTTTATTTCATTACCAAATTCCACTGATACCAGTAGACACTACTATGTGTAGGGTAGGCCCTGAGGCCATACATAACCCCTAGAGCAAAGGGGCAGGAAGCAGATACCACTGTTTAATGGTGTTTCTCTGTTCCTCAAGGTTTTACTTGATGCACAATCACTTCACTGTTGATGCAAGGGTAAAATGGCACTTTGACTGTACTGGAGCTGTATGTGGATCTCTCACAAAAAGGGAGCAGGGCTTTTACCATGCCACGCAAACAGCTGTGAAGGTACTGTACCCCAATTCAGTAGCACCTAAAGTCTAGGTCGCAGTGAACCGTAATAACATACAAATGTCTGTCAACAACATAGACTTGTCTCTTCTTGGTAAACTAACATTCAGTGGCAGGTTATGCTGCATGGCAGGTAAGGTTAAGGTCATGCCAGGTAGGTTTTGGCTTTTGGGAGGGAGATAGATGGATATTACTTCTGTAGTTAATTCTTCATCTTCTTTAAGCCTCCATATAGCACACACTGCCTTTCAAGGCTTGGGAGAAAAACCAACCTTTGGGTGCATTTGAATTGATAATGTAGAACAAAATGTGAATTTAGTACTCAGTGGCATGATGTCTGGATACCTGCTAGAAAGAAGCCAGTAAGTCTTGATCTGGAAGTGCACCTGGAGTCTGAGTAGCTGGTGCTACTAACAACTAACAAGGAACGCGGCAAAGGAGGTTAAGCCTCTTCTCCAGATGGATAAAGAAAAAGGAAATATCAAAAATAAAAAAATGTGCCACTAAAAATGCACTTGTAAAAGTTTGAATTAAATAATTAGGCTAATTATTTGTCTGACTAGAAACATTTTTAATTGCCGTAAGCTGTAGCTGTCTCACACGTACGAAATCATTTGAAGTAAGCATTGCTAATTAGGTACTGATGGTTGAGGGATGGTTCAAATTTTTATCCTGAGGTTCTGTTCTCTAAGTGAGTAGGATATAGGTAGCCTTCGAATTATTATTCAGCCCCAGCATATCCAACATGTTTTATAATATTTAAAGTGAAGTAATTTACTCCACAGCAGCTTAAAATATTTCTATATCAAACAGTTTTATTTGCTAGCTATTCAAAACATATAAAGATGTGCCCACTGTTGTACACAGTTTTTTAATCTGAATTTAATAACTTTTTTGTATTTTTAATTTTGGTGTTTTATTACCCTTTTTGAAAATAACAAGCAAATAAAATATTAAAATGTGTTTGATATTCTGTATATATGTGAACCTAAGACCTAAGTGGTATTTGGAATGGCGTTTACAAGCAGTCCATACCATCTGGCAGTGTAGTGACTAGTACCCTAACATGACAACATTTGTGGCCAACCAATTATTTGTGTATTCCATGTGATTTGAAATGCTTGTCATTGAAGACAAATGAAAATTTTAAAGCCAGTAGCTATTACAAGTTCACTGACATCCCGCCAGACTTTACAACTATGACATACTGAAGTTAGAGCTCTTACCTATGACAAAGTGTGCAGTATTAACAAACGTAAAATATAAAACACTGGTTAAAAAACTTATTTATTATAAATTGTACTTATGTGAATCACAGTAACAAAATTTTATTAAATGTATTAAAATTCTAAAAATTTAAATCTTCATAAGAAATGTGTGAAAGATTTCTGTATTCCTCAAGTACAAAAATATTCAAATCACTAAAATATTTGTATTTTTACTTTTATTCAAAAAAAATTATGTTGAATAATTTTGTATCAGTGTTAGGCAATGTTACAACATTTATGTTAAAAAAAAATTCACATTAAATGATACATTATTATTCAAGCATACATGACAATTGTGCTAAGACAAATTTTATAATATTTGTAGTTTAAATGGAATTGTACATGTAAAGTGTATTACACACATTCTTTAGTTTTGACACATAACTTCAGGTTTAGGTATCACTTCCAAAAATTTTGGTATGTATAACAGGAATAAAAAATAATAATATGTTCAGGAAACAATATGTAGTAAACAATAAGAATATAATTTGCAGAATAGCAAAGATTGGATCTAATTTTAGTAAAAAGATTTAATCTGAGTGGATTTTCTAAGGATTTTCCATTATATTCTTAAAAATCTGGAATGATTGTCAAACTCCAAATGAAGTTCTAATGAAATGTATCATGTTCTTAAAGAATACTTCCAAGGAATAAACATTTAGAAACTCATTAAAAGAAGAAAGGAAACTTATGGAAAATGCCTTGTTCCAAAGAACGAATATGACAGAATTGCCAACATGTATTTCAGAAGAGAAGTAAATAAGGAATTTAAAAAAAAAAACAAAGACTGTAACATAACGGGAAAGATGTCACGAGGTATATTCATAGATGTGGGAGCATAGGCAAACAAAGCTTGGAGACTTTAGAAGAAATTAAGAACAAATACAAAAGAAAGTAACAGGCTGATACTGATTTTGTTGTTGTTTTTTTTTAAGAATGGCAGCAGAAAAATGGAAATTTGTTATGGAAGGTAGGGTAGAATTTATAGTGACACAAGGAAATTGGGATCCACATCAAAAACGAGAAAGTTCAGGACATAACTTCTGATTAAGTGATAATAGTACTAAAGACAGCAAAAAAATGGCAAAGACCCTGCACCTAGAAACATACCAATTGAGCTAATAAAGAATGGGCCTAGGAGAAGTTTTTGAACTATTTGAATGAATTTTCACAAATGTTTTAAGTGCGAGGGAGTATTATATGGTGGAGACAAGCCAAGATAACCACACTATGTAAAAAGGTTGATAAACAACAATGTGAGAATTATCATGGGCTTAGTGCTATGTTTTGTGTTGGATGATCATACAGATGACTTCTAAACAACCAAACAGAATCTACAATACATGATTCCGAGGAATAAAGTAGTTTTCATGTGGAAAGGTCTTGTATTGTCAATGTGTTTGGCTTGAAACAGGTTTGTGAGAAGGCTTCAGATGTGGAATATTTATGTATCTCCTGTTTACTGATTTATGTAAAGCATAAGATGGCAATCCGTTATCAAAAATCTGGCCAGTCATGCATCAAGCTGGTGTTAGTGCTACCTTATACTACAGCAGTACCGTACATAACTTTTATGAGTGATGTCTCAGTGCTATTAAAGTTAGGAATAAGGTGTCCTTTGCAGTAACAAACAGTTTAAGGCAAAGGTGTTCATGTAGCATGTACAATATTTAAAATCTACATTGGCAGCCTTAGGCAGGTGGAAAAGACAAAGACATGCCTACTTAGGCGTTTTCAGATTATCCGGTTGTGGTAGCATTGGGCAAACAGGATTGGAATTACAGTAAACTCCCTATTATCTGTAAGTGGTTATTCACGTAGTGGATTATCTGCAACAACCTGCTGATTTTTTTTATAAGTGGAAATAAATTTCAGCCGGATAATAAAGCTTCTGTTCCACTAGTCTTCACACACTATTTTATTAACAATATTGTAAACAATATTGTTTTAAAATTGTATAAGTTATGTAAAGGTATGCCCGAGGGACGGACTGTTTCATTGCTACCATGAGCCACCTGGACATATGTACTTTTCTGCGACTGTGGGGACGTTTTTAATTTTCTCAGTAAGTTATGTTTGTCTGTATGTTTATAAAGTATAATTGAAAGCAGTTGTACTCTACTAGCTTAGTTAATGGATGTGAAAAATTGTATGTTGATGTGGAACACCACATGAGATGCTTACTGACAGTCAGCAGTGATTTCACTGACATGTACTTTTCTGACATTTTTTAAATCATACGTTTTGTAAACATTCCTAAATCTAATCCCTGATGTGCTCTACATGTGAGAGAGTTTACTTGGATTTTGTATTGGCCTTTTGTACATATATAGGTAGTAACTTCTGAAATACTCAATGTAGATGATACACCGACGATACACATAAGACAGTTTATCAGTACATCTTCTT
Source organism: Magicicada septendecula (assembly GCA_034769895.1). NCBI lineage: Eukaryota > Metazoa > Arthropoda > Insecta > Hemiptera > Cicadidae > Magicicada > Magicicada septendecula. Next base: position 125,432,275 of record CM068372.1, read on the forward strand.
CTGAAGAAATGTCAGTTCGTGTGGATTAATATTTAAACTGTATAGAAAATATGATTGTTAGTTACACAGTTTCAGTATGTATATATTGCTACTGGGTAATAACCTGCTTAATATGTGGTTTTCACAGATCCCTTGATGAGTCTTAGTGTGGTTTACTGTATTGCTTTACTTTAAATAAACAGCTAATGTTAATAAAGTATTTTCTTTGATTTCTACTATTTTTTGTATATATTGTGGATTAAACATGAAATTTGGTTAGCCGTGGTAATCGGACCACCCAATTCTGCAGATAATCGCGAGTTTACTATACACGGTTCAAAAACTTCATAACAAATACGTGGATCCTTGGCATAAATTTGGGAATAAAACTGAACATCCTTGGCATAAATTTGGGAATAAAACTGAACAGCTGGTACGAAGGAACTAATATGATAGTAGATTCACATAGTATAAAAAAATAGTATTTTTTTGTGTATCTTGGGGTGACATAGAAGCGGTGAAGATGTCAGGTGTAAAATAAAACAAGGGAAAATGATGATATGGCAGCTGAAATGTGTGCATTGGGGTGAAAAGTAGCCCACATAACTAAGACAGTTTATTCTCCCATCTTAGAGAGCACAGTTACCTATTGCTCTGAAACTTGAGATGCTCCAAAAAAATGGAAATGGATTTTTGAAGAAGGTCTTGTGGGGATGTCCATATTCCAGTTCATTAGAAATGAAGATGCCACGAGGTGAATTGGTGTAGACAAAACAATTTCAGATATCATAAATACAAAGTGCCTCATATGATTTGGACATGTGGAACAAATGGTTGATGTTTGTTGCCCACAAGCTTATTAAAATGGATTCCAACTATAAGAAAGAAATGGGATAGACCCAGGAGATTGTGGAAGAAGGGAACGTATGATGAGATGGAGAAAACAGACTTGCAACGAGAAGCCTGGATCAACCTCTGGTGTGTAGGATATGAAAGACAGCAGTCGCTGTACAAGCACTCACAGACAGATGATTGGATAAATTAGATAAACAAATCTACCAACTATATTTTTTATCTTGTGTGTGTGTGTGTGTGTGTGTGTGTGTGTGTGTGTGTGTGTGTGTGTTTCTTAATGTTTATATATATATATATATATATATATATATACACAGGTTCTTGTTTGTCTCTTTTCTGAGCGACTGTGACAACTGCAGTGAATCTACACTAAAATAATGGAATTCCAGAAAAATAACTGAAAGCACTGAACATGAGACAACATTAATTAAAAGTTAATTTATAAGTAATATAAAATTATTACATATTTTTCAAGGCACAAATACCAGTAAAGAAGCTGGATGTTGTCTATAGGTCATGTTATTCACACTGTTTAACGAATACAAATACTGAGATCATCAATATCTGCATCCGTTTGTGTTTTTATCAGACTATTTCTAGGCCAAATGCAAATTATGGTAACACACAGTAATTATAATAATTAGTAATTTTCTACTTTCTACACAGTCACCTATAATTATGATTATGGGAGATGACCAACTCACATAGTTATAGTACAGAATCTATGAACACTACAAATCCAAGATTTTGTCTTTATGAGTTGAAAGTTTATAAAGTTGTAATTACAATACTATAGATTAACTAATTATTTTTGACTAAGAAAAATTGAAATATAAGTAAAAAAATTACCTGTCGTCTCCTGAGCTTCTTGTATTTCTGAATTTAGACATCAGCGTCAGGAAAAGAAAGAAATAAAAACATATTAGAAGCAACACAATAACAAAACACAGTGACTCAAACATGCTTGTTCACACAACATTTTATGATAAAAAAACCATACAATGAAAGTAATTAAAGAATTGCTTGATTTCAAATGTCAAATATAATAGTAGTTATAATTTTGTATATTTTTTTTAATGAACATTTATATTATATGCATTTTAATCACACACACACACACACACACACACACACACACACACACACACACACACACACACACACACACACACACACACACACACACACACACACACACACACACACACACACACACACACACACACACACACACACACACACACACACACACACACACACACACACACACACACACACACACACACACACACACACACACACACACGCACGCACGCACGCACGCACGCACGCACGCACACTTTTAAGTTATGTGGCTTGTAATTAATTTGAATAATAACAGTTTACAATGATATTGTAAGGCTTATGTCAGAGAGTACCAATAACTGTTTTTTTAAGGTACTGAGAGGGTCAAACCTAACACTTAATGTAGCAAAATGATTGTGAAAATAGACAAAGCTTATGATAAGGCTTATGGAAAACAAAATTATAAACAATATATGCATCTGAATATGAATACTGCTTAAGCTACTTTCGTGAACACAAACACATTTTTTTAAAACAATAATACTGTCATAGCAATGAGTGAATAGAGCATGTTTACTTATAGCATGCTGTGTACGATTCATCTATTAGATCAATGTGAGTGTAAACAACTGCAACTAGATAGAAAAAATTGAGTACACACTTTTGTGTATTTATTTATTATTGAACCAGTTATGGTTCTATGCTTTAATCATTGTTTACCATGCAAGGTGACAAGAAAAGTTAGTCGCAAGAAGTAATATTTAGGTGTTTAGTGTGGACTGTTATTGCAAGTGACAATTAGTGTTTGTTATAATTGGAATTTATCAAGTTTATTGACTTCATGGATGTTATGTAGTGATGTGAATATTTTTTGTGAGTACAATTTTTCTTAAAGTGTTGACAAAAGTTGTGACAGTATTTGTTCCTGTCTGTCAGTTCAACAATAAACATATATTTTTTATAAATATTTAGCGAATACGTAAAGAACGTTCAACTTTAAATACATTGTTTATAATTAATATATGAAACAATTACCATATTTTTGTTAATTTAGGGTTCAACATGGATATTTCATAACGGCTGCACAATGGAGCAACATTTTGTTTCAGGACAGAACAATTTGGCGCATTGTGTTACTAAGTGTGTAGATGGATCTACTGCTATAAGGATCTATAAAGCACCACACACTGGCTGTGACATTGTCTAGAGGTGTCGCGAGGCTCCTAGCATCCAAAGATGAAGCTCCATCAATTTGTGTCTCGCAACAAAACAGCTTGCATGTTTCAAACTGTACATGTGCTGGATTCTAACCACACAAGGCAGGGAGTGGTTAAGTACACTTATATAGTCCTGTATGGAAGTGAGTGCATTGTTGAACTTGCACATTCTGATTCTCGCATATTGTTGTGTATTTATTATTATTAGTAATTGCTAATGAGTATAAAATGCAAACAAGTGTCAGTGTAGTTGAAACTGAAATAAATGTGGACAAACTTAGTGTTCTTCTAGAGGCCTGGCCAGAACTATACAATATAACCTTAAAGGGTTATACCAAAACCACCACAATCAAAACATCATTAATAGGCATTGGCAGTATATTGGAAGTAAAATGAATGTCGCAGGTATATAGGTTAATTAAAATTCAAATTTATTTACCAGTAAACATATGCCGGTCGTTTTACGAACCAGCAATTAAATACGAAAAATAAACCGTAATACTGTATATTTATTATATTATATAAATAATATTTCATAACGCGCAATTGTTTAGCTGTTTCTGTGTTTAACGTTTAACGAAATGACGAAATTTAGTTCACCGTGGGACATGCCAGCGCATTCTGGTGTTTGCCTTGAAGCTGGTTTCGGTACTACGCTGTACCAACCATTTAGGTTCTGTCTTGCTTCGAAGCCCAAACCACGAACATCGCATACCTCTTCGACAGAGTGGAGTCTATTTTTTGTGAGGATTCTATCACCCAGCATGGGTAGATAAACTCGCACAAAACTGCGGTAAGTTGCATTAACACATATATTATGCGTATTCATAAAAAAAATAAAGTGTACATTTCAATATAGTAAGTGTGAAAGGAAGTTGTTAATTTTACAACCGCGTGGCATATATCAGACGTAGTCAACATCCAATATATATATCTGAAGTATTCAATATAACCAATATAGTAATTAAGAAACAATATTTGTCTGTTTCACTGTAGTGCGGGAAAATCCTGCAATTTTAGCCAACGTAATAGTTTTCGAATGTGGTAACATGTGCTAGTGCATGAGTAGACAGGTTACAGTGTGTCAAACTTTTGCCCATATAAGCATAATCAAACTTAAAAAATTATATGTTGGTTTTGTGGAAGTCTAAAATTTTAACTAAAATGAACCAAGTAATGAGTTTAAAGGGTTACGAGTTGGCCGGTTCAAATTGTTATATACGGTTCTACCCAGTGTCCGTGACGCCTTATAGAGTGAGAATAAGTGTTGGGACCAGTCCTCTAATTATTTATGTACGCGCAGGACCCCTGGTCTTAGACGTGGACGGTGGCACAGGATGAACATCTCCACCTGAACGAGTAACAAAGACTCTCGACTTCGCCTGTCGTAGGGGACAGCAACATGACCACGTCCAACCAACACCACAGACCCTGGAAGTAGGAACTTCAACATCACCAGGTGACCTCAAACCATTTATTATAATTTTATTTGATCTACACAGACACCCGGATCTGTGCTGTTAACACCTTATAACACTTGTGGAGTATGAGTGATACACTGTCACATTTCGTTCATCTTTCAAACGTTTTAATCAGGCCCCACTTTAACTAGACAGAATTGTGCGCGGATTTTGGGGGACGTTTGTTGATAATGTACTAACTTGGTATTAAGTGTAAGCCCGGGGGCTGGCATGCATCCAAGGCCTATCACATTTAATTCACTCATTATTTTCTTTCTAGTTTCTAGTAAAAGGGGGGTATTTCAAGTATTAGGGGACTGGTATTTCCATGTATGTAAGGGGGGAATTCCGTGTGTGACAGGATGAAACCCCACCAGCTGGTAGGGTTCAGCTATAATTCCTGTCAACTTAGTTCAGACAATCACTGTCATTTCACATATTTAAATTACATTTTTGGGGTTATGTAAGGGTAATAAGCTTCTAATTCAGTAACAGTCTGGCCCCTGTTTAATCCTGTATAGGCAGCTTTCTGTGCAGACATAGGCATGCTCCAGGCTTAGGAACATGTTGGTTCCCAGGCCAATCCAGTTTTCTTAAAATGTTACATAACGGATCAGGTCATATAATTATTATAAATTTTTAAACGTTATCGCTAAAATATATTTCTCACACAAAATTATAAATTATTATCTCAGCAAATTAACAATTACAGTTCAGGTCAAGGAAAGATGGTGGCTTACCGTCTTTCCTATTTATTATCCTCAGTTATAAATTTTCTGACTTATTGATTATAATCTTACCAAGTTTAAGAGCACTTTAATGTTGCATCTGGCATTTTGGCCAACCCAGATTCGTGGGAGCACTAGTGATATCTTTATTTTTTCGGATGTCTGTAGAGAAATGTAAAAAGAAAAAAGGGGTATATAGGCGAGTGGCTATGTTTTCAAAATTATAAGGGTGTTGGTTATTGATATAGTGAGACTTATAATGTGGATGTGATGGAGATATATATATTTATATTTATATGTGTATTTATGTCAATTATGTATGTGTTAATTTTGTGGGTTATGTGTGGGGAAGATTTATTTATACAAGAAGATTTGCATTTAAAAAAAAAAAGCAAAAAGAAAACAATTGTTACCTTATATGGTATTTATATGACTTATGTAGGTATTTCCTTTAATGGGTTATATACGGGGAGATTTATACAAAGCAAATTTTTCATTTATAAAAAAAACAAACAAAAAGAAAACAATTGTTACCTATATATAGGCTATTAATGTGATTTATGTTTGTGTTACTTTTGTGGGGTATGTACGGGGAAGATTTATACCAAAAATTTACATTTATATAAAACAAAGAAAACCAATTGTTACACTATATGCTATACACTCAATAAATGATATTGTTGGTAATAACAGAGAGTTTAATTGCAAGTCCCGTCCCACTGGACCCAGCGCATTTTGGCTTCTCTAGGCTTTGGCCTAGTTTTAAATAACTAGTGGCCCCTCTTTAAAAAAAAAAAAAAAAAACAATTTTTGTATAAAGCATAAAACATCTAAAGAGAGGTTACAAACATACAAAATGTAAACATTTGCATCCCATAGAGTTTACAAAACTAAACTGAGTTTGGGACCAGCACAACTGAATAAAAACTTAATATAAATGTAGAATGCCAGTGGACCAAAATTGATACACTTTTCTATACAGATACCAGTGGCGAAGCTAATGTGTAAGTACTGGGTAGGCTGATAAAATATAAATATGCTTCCTTACCTTATATTTTTTTATACAATAGGTCCACACGTCGATTCTTCTTTGTTGCGAAAATATCAATTACACGTTTCTTGAAACTCTGACCCATAGAAAGTACTTTAACTAAACTTTTTTCAATGGCGATTGTACTGAGAGAACTTAATCGTTCATTTGTCATTGAATTTCGGAGGCAATTTTTTATCCTTTTTAATGTGCTCATACTTCTTTCAGAGGAAGCTGTAGTAACAGGAAATGTCAAGACCAACTTGATAAGTCATGTCACTTCTTTATAGATGGTTTGAAGACCATTGCTAGTTATGAATTTCAGAAGGTCTACAGGGGGTAAATGTTTTTCTTCATCTACATAAATATTCTTTAATTCATTTTCCAATCGTTCTTCATTGAAAAATGGATACGTGGACTGAAGGTTGTTTAATTTCATTCCAGGAAAATCTAGTTTACATCCCCCAAAGCTATTTTGATCCAGCAATTCGACAAATCTGATCTTTTCAATATCTCCAAAACGCGTTTCCATTTGTACAGTCAGTGTGTCCAAAATTTCGTAGGTTAAAAGTTTGAAGGACCCGAATTCTTGTTCACTTATACTTAAATCGTTGCAAATCTTTTTAGAGTTTTCAACACATGATTTCACAGTATATTCTGATCTCATATTCTTTATTGCTCCGATGGTCTTCTGGATTTCAGTATTACACATATTGTTATCAAACGCTGTCCGTCTAACTGTAAACGTGTAAGAGTATAAGAATGTAATTGGTGTAATGTGTACTCTCGTGTCTTACCAATCCGTCGTCGCTCTGGGACGTGACTCACGTAGATCGCGTCCGTTGCGAACGTACAAATAACCAGTAACGACGTCTTTACCTGTTCTAGGTTGTCTTGTGTAACTCCCTAAAGGCGCCAAATTGTTTTTCATAAAACAATTAAAAATTCCGCAGTTAGATTATCTTCTGTATACTGTAAAGGATAATTCGAATTGCCACGCTGATTGGCGGGAACTCGACTTTCGCTCAGTGTTGGGATGAGTTGCCAACATAAAATTTGCATAAAGAAATGTACTCTCCGCTAAAGCACATAACATACATAATAATATTCAAATAAATACAAGACAGTTAGTAAAGGTTCGTACTGATTTAATTTGTTCAAGAATTCCTTAACTTTGTGAATAATAATCATATAATAAATGTAATTATAACAATGTTTATGCCTCGGCCGCAAATTAGTTTTCGCTCAGCAGAGCAAAGGTGGCAGCGCTTCACGCGTAGACTGCTATGTCTGATATGCTTATTTGTTTACACAAGTTAATTTGACAATGGATTCTTTTTAGTACGGTAAGGTTTGTAACAAGATGCTTAAATAAAATACTACCTAAAATACACCACTTTATAATCGTGGCACTAATATACTAACAAGATTTACATGAAAATTCAACTGTGTTGTGTTAAATGGTGTATGTTGGTTTAATCAGTTTGACATAGGTTATAATTATTTTACATACAGTGTTATTTAATTTGAATCATAAATCGTTGAAAGAAATTAGTGTTTAACTTTTAGAGTGAGAGTCATTTATTAGGAAAATAACTGGTTGGTAAATTTGGTTCGTAATTAGAATAATTTATTTTGTTTTGTTTTTTGAAACATCATAGAAACCAATAAACCTTTCTTTAGGCCCATCTTGCATACAGAATCTAAGACTGATGCTCATTTGAGTTTTACAGAAACGTCAAGGGTTTCGTCTGCTTGCACACTAACAAATTCGCAGGAATGTAATTCTTCTTTAATGCGTTCATTAATTACGTCAGTTACTGATTAAATCAGCTCATTTTGAATTGTACCTTTAAAACTGGAAGTCTACTGCAAATGATCACGTAAAAACTGTTCTTGTCTGGAGAGAAGTTACAATAATTCAAGATAATTATATATATATATATATATATATAGACCTTTGCTGTCGGAACTTTCATCTTCAAAATGCCCTCTAAAAGCAAGCTCTTGTTTACCTAAGAAGCACACAACATCGATAAGTCTCTCAATTACAAATCTGTTTTGGTTCACAATTCCATTGTGTTTCATGGCTTGAAGCTTAGCGCCTTCAGAAATGGAATGTTCAATTCTTCCATGACCTAACAATAAAAATGTCTCTTAATTCTGAAGATGCCTTCTTGAACATTGATGTTTTTCGGCCTTTCTGTCAACACTTTTTGTTACACAGACACCATAAGAAGCTGATGACCATTCTTTTTCTCCCCCACTCAGAATACAGGTATAACGGTATAATTTATTTTTCTCAGAGTACCCTGTTAGCCAAGGATATTTCTTGTACCAAGAGAATTGAAACTTTCTATTTTGTCTGCTATCCGCTATTTTAATATCTAAATGTGGTGTCAATCTCCTATCTTTGTAGGCACACTTTGTTTCATAACTCCAACTTGAAAACGGTTTCACGTTTAATTCACTAAATAATGACGTTAATCTTCTCTCAGTATCACCCATTGTACACAAAAATATCTAACACTAACACACAAGTAAAAACAAAACGAACACTAACGAACGTAAATTAATTAAATTAAACATAAATGAATTGGTAGAGTGAATAATTAATTGCACTAAGTACAGAAGATATACCCGTTCACGGTCACTCCCCAAGACAGAGACTAGCCTCTTGGCCCGCAACGTAACAGCTTTCTTCCCCTCCCGCACGCGCGCGCGCGCACACACACACACACACACACACACACACACACACACACACACACACACACACACACACACACACACACACACACACACACACACACACACACACACACACACACACACACACACACACACACACACACACACACACACACACACACACACACACACACACACAACACCTGTCGCACGTCGTAAATGGTGGTGGGAGAGAGGCTTTGCCAGAAAGCCTCACATAGCCTGGCGCAGTGGCGTAGCTAGTACTTTCGCCGCCCGGGGCGGCCTGTCAGTTTGCCGCCCCCTACACATTTCAGTTGCCACTCGCCGACAAGCCAAAAAAAAAAAAAAAAAAAGTAATTGGCGGTCTATTTTTTGACTTATCACTGTACTTTATTTAAACAGTAAATAAAGAATAATATGTATTTCAACAGGTAGAAAGGCGACCTAGCGAAAGTCTAACCTCCAAACGGACAGAAAGGCGACCTAGTGAGAGTCTAACCACCAAACTCCAGACACAAAGATGAGCCAACGAAATTTCTACCTTTGAGTGGGCAGAAAAGAGTTAGCATTTTTCCTAGCCCGTTTGGAGGTTAGACTTTCGCTAGGTTGCCTTCTTCCTCGTTTGGTGGTTAAACTTTTGCTAGGTCACCTTTTTGTCAGTTCGGAAGTTAGAATTTAGCTAGGTTGCCTTTCTACCCGTTTGGAGGTTAAACTTTTTTAACATGAAGGATGACATCAACATTAACATGAACGATGTTACACATGAAGGATAACAGAAAAGAAAAGAATTGTGTTTAACTGAGAATTTTTATTTACATGTTACTTTTCAAAAATATATTCCAATCGTAGTCTTAAAAGTTGAAAGTACATAGCAACTAAAAAGTACATAGCATTATTTACAGATGAAAACAATTTAAAACTTGACTTTTCTTGCTTTTGCTGCTGCAAAATCGGAAATAACTTTGCTGTAGTCAAGTGACGAAGCAGTTTCGTGTTCTATTGATAGAACTGCTAAATTGGTAAGTCTATTCTCTGTCATTGTAGACCTTAAGTAATTTTTTATTAACTTAAGCTTGCTAAATGAGCGCTCACACGAGGCTACTGACACTGGAATTGTAAGAAGTATTTGAAGGGCAGTCGCTAGGGACTTGTATGATTCTGCACCCATCGAATTAATATAAGTCAATAGACCTTTTGGTTTCAAGTTTAGTTTTTCGCCATTATTGGTTGCTCTTTTCAACAACAGTAAAACATCTTTAGTGTCTCTTAGTAGGTCTTCAAAATCAATGTCATGTGGATAATTTTCTGCAAGTATTTTACAGTGTTCAGATAATTTTTCTTCGCTGATTCCCTTCTTGAGGTGATTTTCAATCTCGCAAAGATAACCAAATCGTTTTTCTAGCTCCGAAAGATGTGTGAATCTGTCTCTCATCTCTGCTGACAATTTGTCTATAATTTCAATTAGACAACGTTTTATCTCTTGTCGGCTGTTTAATACAACATCATCAGCATGCTCTCCAGGCATTTTATGTTTTTTCCGTAGCCTCTTATCTGTTTCCACACCCCATTCCTCACATTTCTTCACAGATTTCTCAATGACAGGGTTGACGTGGGCAGTGTGCACTCCTACCAAATTAAGGCTGTGGTTGTGCAGGGAACAAATATTGCTAATGGATTTAGTTCTAAGATCCTTTTTTGAACCCCTGTATGAATTCCAGCCATCGTTGCCTGGTTGTCAAATGACTGGCCTCTACAGTCTTTCAGGTCTAAGCCATCTTCCTCTAGTTTGGATGTTATTACTTCCGTTATACCAGCAGCAGTCTTATCATGTACGGGTATAAAATCTATAAATGATTCCCTTACCTCAACATTGTTCATCAATGTCAACAAATCTAATGATCTGAGACATTTGCTCTTCATGTGATTGGTCTGGCGTTGTGTCAAACATTATACTGTAATACTTGGCCTTTTCACATGCGGCAATTATGGTTTTCCGCACTTGTTCACCCAAGATGGAAATAATTTCATTTTGTATATCCGGGGAGAGGTAAGATAATTTTCCTGGATTTCCTGAAACTGAATCCAGGTGAGTCCTCATTACAGGATCGAATTTAGCAAGATACTTGATAAGTGCGAGAAAGTTTCCACGATTGGCACTATCAGTAATTGATTCTCTGTGTCCTCTTAGAGCTAGGTTCTGCTGAGCTAATGTTTGCACTGTAGCGATTACTCTTTCCAAGATTTCTTTCCAAATCTTAGCAGCTTCACAAACTTGTGGCTGAAGATGGCTATCAATGGCTGCTCCTTTATTCAGTGAACGCTCTAATTCTTTCCATTCCATAATTGCTGAGCGATGTGCAGCACTAGTCTCATGATCCTGGATGCAAGGATTCAGCTTACGCCAAGTCGAAAAACCACTGACACTACTAAAACTGCTCTGGCTCTGGTAGTTCTTTTGTTGAAATAATGTGCAGCAAACACAAAACAGTGCGTTTTTATATGGAGAATAGCATAACCATGACCGATTAATCTTCCTTCCATTTTTAAGGAGTTTCTCAAACCAACACTTATTCATGGATCTTCCAGTAGTATCGGAAGGAAAAACACTGTCTTTGTTTTGCAGTTGGCTGGTGCCTTGACTTACGACTAGGTCTCAAAACTGTTTTGCAATGTTTTCAGGCCACCGTCCAATATCTTGCAGAACATCCATACTAAAGTTGTCACTCTGTGTTATTGGTAGTCTTTTATCGTCATGTTCGTTGGCTCGTAATAGATTTTCTTCTTCAGAATTTTTTTGAAGTTCAAGTAATGTTTCTGGAATGATGTTTAATTCAGACGTAGTAGCAGAAGTTTCAATTAAGTTATTTACATTATTGGAGTCGCTGACTTTTCCCCCTCGTTGTTTTCTACACTATTATCGTCTTTGCTGTGTCCTTCGTCAGTCGAAGAGCTTGATCCACGATTTGGTGGGTCGACTTCATGACTTCCTTGATTTTTCAAACTCGAGCTTCTCTCAATAAAAGCTTTCATTAATTTTTTGAACTCTCAGCAGACTGAATTTTTTAAATCTTTGTCTTTCGAAATTGAGCACCACTTGGCTTGATTCGTTTCATTCTGTAGGTGTTTTAGTACCTGGAAACCCGCAAAAAATTAGACAATGACCTGCGAACACTGCAACTATAGTTAATTCGTTAACTGGTTTCGTTAACGGGCGAATACAGTTGAAACGTTGACGTGTGATAAACAAAATACCTCAAAATTACCCCTTCCCCCATTCCATGGGCTAAATGGTGCTTTTCCCAATTCTTCTACGTTTATTCTTTTATGTTCACGCTCTATAAAAAAAAAAATCATGAATGTAGGGTTGTTCACGAGTAGTTTTGGTTTTTTGCATTTTTCTAATTTTTTGCGATTTACACCAGCAACGGCCACAGTATAACGTAATACATATATTAATTTCAGATAAACTGATCATTCCGTAAGAAAATTACTACACTTTTAATCTTCTGTCCTACGTTATTATTATATCATATACTAAGGCGAATCTAATCAAAAATATACTTTTTATTTAAAATATTTGGTGTTCTTTATATACATTAAATTAAATACATTTTTATGCCTCTTGGGCATAAATGCCATCTTCACGAGCATGCGCAGCGCCCAGAATTGAGGTGATTTGACTCAAAGACGGGGTGGGGGAGGGGAAATTTTGAGGTATGGATCATGGGTACATCACTTTTTAAGATCAAACGAAAATCTTATCAGGTGTATTTTAAAATCAAAAATTAAGAGCATTTTACCTATCTTATCCATGAATACTCTTTATAATTATTTTTTATTGAATTCGAAACTGAATTTGAGTTTGAATAAAGTTCAATGCCTCAACTAATTATTATTATATATATATATATATATATTTAGGCACGACTTACCAAACAAAAGGTTTTAAGATATTAAACTCAATATTATGAAAATCGCATTAGTTTTTAAGTTACTTTGACAACGAAAAGTAAATTATGCTTAGGCGTTCAATTACGGCTTATGCAAAAAATAAGTATAAGTGCGAATTGAATTGAGGTTATTACTTACTATACACGTCTGTACCAGACTGAGTTGACTTCAGACCATAAAGGTATATAGATAGAGGTGGTGAACTGGCTGAGAAACCGTCCGGCTGGAAAAGAGAGATGGAATCACGTAGGGGTCATTTCTGAACTGACGCTGAATCAGCTGATCCGCGCGAGTTCTACTCTCGTGCATGCGTCAGTAGACAAGGATAGAAATGACCTCTATGAATGTTTCTGCATGGACATTTCCACTTACACGAGCGCCTATACTTTGCCCCCTCTATGCTTCAGACAGCGTCACACTCACATCTATGACTGTTCAACAACTTTCGAACGGCCAATCGCACCGAAATTTTAACAGTACATGTGAAATAGCTTTGTTTAGTTGACTGCAAAGTTTCAGACAAATTTAAACGAAATGAAAACTCCCAAGAACCACCTTAATGTACAGTTTAATTTTTTCCAGTTTGCCGCCCCCTTCGCCCCCCCCTAGCTAAGCCACTGGCCTGGCGGCAGTTCCATTCGTACCGCGCTCTTAGAGTGCGTTTTGTAAACCAATTGTTATGAACTTATAAAATACGATAATCCTGAAACGTTAACTTTTCATGTATTTATTTTTCGTTTATTTTTTGGGTAGGCTAAGCCTCAAAAGCCTCTCAATAGCTTTGCCACTGACAGATACAATATTTTATGCCCAAATTATGATCACAAATTAAATTTACCGCTTTACATATCAATTTTACATAAAATTGTACAAAAATAATAAATTGCAAGCATAAAAAAATAAGCCATGAATATAGAAAAACCTAAAATTAAACTACACATCAGAACAGAATGCCTACACTAGAAAATGTATATATTATTTCTATATTACAATCACAAATTAACATTATTACACAATATTATTAAAAAACAGTTAAATTGAGAGATAAAAATAAACTGAAATGGTAATACCACCAATTTTCAATTAAACTTACTTGCAATATTCAATTTAAGTGTACGGTATTTAAAGTATTAGTTTAATTCTAGCAAATGTAGCTTTGCAAACAAATAATTCCTTATTATGATCACACATCTCAATATAGATATTTGCAACAATTTCACCATTTATATAATACAATTTTCTCCTGATCCTGCTGGAGAGTTGAAGAATTGAACGTATTTGTCTCACACTCTACAGGCAGCTTTTGAAGCTCTTGATCTTATTGTTTCTTCCTGTTCATTGCTCTCCTCAAAGTTCAACATTTCTTCATATTGTTACCCCATTGCAGAATATTCTACATGTTTCTCGGCTATCCCAGCAGAACCAGCTGTAATGCTGTGTGCGAACGTGACTCTTAAAATGCATCACCCTGACTGAGGCTGTTCCAGACTTCACCGGTCCATGCGCACTGTGTTCAAGGCTGCAAGCAATTATGCTCTAGTACTTTCTAGTTGTGTTGACGTGTATTATGGATTATTCTAGAATCTCAGCAGGGTATAAATATAAGCATTTGGCGACGCTTAGTTTCAATTTAGTAGCGATTTATTCAAGTGAGGTCCGAGTTATTGTTGGGTGATTTACACAGTGTGTCTCAAGTGGTGTATTAGTGAAAAGTAATTATAGTGCAGATCACTGCACTAATTTATTCTATGATGAACGATAACTGCCTCCCATTCAAACAGAATCAAATAATGTTTTGCATACATCCCTGAATTTTAGAGGGCTCAAGGCATATTGATTTTGGTGAAGATCGGTTAAGAGAAAGGGGTAGTTTAACTGCAACATTTTATGTTTTAACAAGGGTAATTTTTTGCATACATCCCTAAATTGTAGAGGACTCATGGCGTTTTGATTTTAGTGAAGATCGGTTAAGAGAAAGGGGTAGTTTACCTACACTATAGTTTATAGTTGACATTTGTGTGGACAGATTAACTTGAATTGTTGTACAAGAATAATCTTGTTGAATATCTTGTTGATTACAAAATGTTAACTGTGATAATTAAAGCTGGTTTTTAGTGACTTCATTGATGTCTTATATTTTGTTTTCCACTGTACCATACGACGATCAGTGAGACCGTTGTAACAGTAGGCCAGAAGTGTGACAGAACCGTTAACAGTGGAAACAATGGACACTTTGTACAAGAGTAGTGCAATTTGTAATTAAACGGTGAACAATGGATACCAGTCAGATGATGGAAAATTTCCAGGCACTGCTTTTGCAGACAGAGGAACAACGAAGACAGGAGGCAGAAGAAGCAGAAAGACAACAGGATGAGAAACGCAGACAGGAGGCAGAATAAGAAGAAATGCAACAGGATGAAAAACGTAAGCAGGAAGCAGGTAAAACGGAAGCTCTTTTTGAAGCTATGCTAAAACAATTGCAAGAACATACTACTGCAGAGTTGGGTCTCCTATGTGGTGACTTAGGTGAATTAACGCTGTGATTTGAATGGTCAAGAGGTAAGATTGTCTACAGTCAAAAAATCTGTACCAAATATAGGACAGTACTGGACCACTAACAATCTCCACCATTTATTGCCCGACAAAGCACAATAACCAGCAACACCACTTCGAAGACTTCTTCTTGACACTTGGCAATAGGTTCATTGCTGGCGGGGATCATAACGCTAAGCACACCAGATGGGGGTCAAGAATTACAAGTGGCAAGGGCACTGCACTCCTGGCAACCATTCAAGCTCATAATCTTAGTTATATCTCATCAGGGGAGCCAATTTACTGGCCTACAGATAGAAAGCGATTACTGGACCTCCTCGATTTCTGTATCACCAAAGGTCTCAACATCAGTCAAATCCGGACACAGACAAGCCTGGACCTATCCTCCGATTACTCCCCTGTGATAGTAACAGTTCACTCCCAAATTGTTCGAAGACAAAAACAGCCAACCTTATATAGAAGACTAACTGACTGGGACTTGTTCAGACGCCATCTAGACGATTTAATAACTTTGAACATCCCATTGAAAACAGACACTCACACAGAATATGCGGTCGAAACCCTCATAAAATCCATACAAACAGCTGCGTGGATGGCTACACCTGACCGCAACATGACGCAAATCAACGAATCTTGCCCAGTAGTAGTTAGGGAAAAAATTGCTTACAAACGCATGCTCAGGAAACAATGGCGGATGAACAGAACAGCGGCCAATAAACAAAAATTAAACAAAGTCTCGAAGGACTTGAAGAACTTACTTTACGACTTGAAAAATCAAGGACTTCAAGAATATCTGGAGAACCTCTCAGCCTCAGAAGCTAATAATTACTTGCTTGGGAAAGCCACAAAACGTATTAAATGACCGCAACAATCCATACCCCCAAATATGGATGCCAGTGGACAGTAGGCCAGAGATGGTAAAGAAAAAGCCGCCGCATTTGCAAACTATCTGGATACGGTGTTTCAACCATATCATTCTGATGAACCTGAACATGATGACGAGGTAGCTGCATTCCTAAATATCCCGTTCCAGATGGCATTACCAGCTTGTAAATTCAAATTAATGGAGGTGCAAGCTGTCATCACTAGGGAAATCAACCCCAAGAAAGCGCCAGGGTATGACCTGTTACCGGCAAAGTGCTACAAGAGATAACAAAAAAATGTCTGAAAGCGATAACCCAGATTTTCAATTCCATCCTGCGACTCGGCCATTTCCCGCATCAGTGGAAAGTTGTGCAGATTGTAATGCTGCCCAAACCCGGTAAACCAATGCATGCTATAACATCCTATAGACCCATAAGTCTTTTGCCTCTTTTATCAAAGGTGTTTGAAAAACTTCTTCTTAAAAGACTCTAACCAATATTACATGAGAGGGAGACAATACCTGATTTCCAATTTGGCTTAAGAAAAAAACATGGCACCATAGAACAGGTCAATCGCATTGTAAATAAAATAAGCAGTGATCTCGAAGATAAACGATATTGCTCTGCAGCCTTCCTGGACATAAGCCAGGCCTTTGACATGGTTTGGTACACCGGCCTATTATACAAATTGAAGAAACTCCTTCCACACGATTACTATCTTGTCCTCAGATCATACCTCCAAGGCAGATACTTCTTTCTTTGTCAAATATCAAGATGAATTTACAAGCTTTCATCAAGTCACCTCTGGAGTCCCACAAGGAAATATACTGGGTCCTGTGCTCTACCTAATATATACCGCAGACCTTTCAACTTCAAATCAAGTTATGACAGCAACTTTCGCCGACGACACGGCGATCCTGGCCTCGCACGCAGATGCTGCCTGCACCTCATGTAACCTACAGATCAACCTTAATGAAATCCATCAATGGTTAAAGAAGTGGCGGATAAAGGCGAATGGAACTAAATCATCACACGTTACCTTCACTATGAGACGTGACAGCTGCCTGCCAGTAACACTCGATAACTGCCAACTACCACAAAAGGAAGATGTAAAATACCTTGGTATATATCTGGACTGCCGCCTTACCTGGCGAAAGCACATAATTACCAAAAACAAACAGCTCAGACTACAGTACAGGCAAATGTATTGGCTACTCGTAAGGAGATCCCCTGTAACTCTGGAAAGCAAACTCCTTATCTACAAAGCCATACTTAAGCCAACCTGGACATATGGCATCCAGCTGTGGGGGACAGCGAGTACTTCAAATATCGAGATTTTACAATGATTCCAGAATGTGGTGCTCTGAGCTATGGTCAACGCTCCTTGGTACGTACCGAATAATGTCATCGAGAACGACCTCCAAGTGACTTCTGTACGTTATGAAATCAAACGATTCTTCGTTAACTACAGTAAGAGACTAGCAGCGCACCCCAACGAACTAGCTCAAAAGCTCATGGAAGACGCAGGCACCAACACAAGAAGACTCAAACGCCACAAACAAGTGGACATTCTGGCCAGATTTATGTAATAGTAGTGCTTAAGGAGGAGTGATCAATGGACCACTCTCTACATGTCATATATCTTGTCACCAATTTTGCCAAATGTTTATTTTGTAAACAGATTGCAAAAATAAAAGAAAAAATATATAGGACAAACAATGTCAGAAAAATATCTGCAGTGGAAGACTCAATTACAAACATAAGAGAACAAACTAAAATTGAACTCGAGCTGTTCATGAAGACATAACCAAAACAAATTTCTGAACAGACTGTACCAATGCCTGCAGTAGGGACAGTTCATGTCAAGGCTCGAACCTTTGATGGAAGCAGTTACTGGGCCATGTACCTTAGCCAATTTGAAGCTGCTGAATGCATAAATAATTGAATAGAGAAAGACAAGGCAGTTTCACTCATTCTTGCATTAAAAGGACCTGCAGCAGAGCTACTGCAGATGTGCCACCTGACAGCCAGAACACCTATGTCAAATTGATCGAATTGAAAAAAGCTCTAGAATATAGAACATTTGTGGGGTGTGTAAAATGCTCAGTTGAGAACAAGATGACAACGTTCCGGGGAGAGTCTTCAAGAGTTTAAAGCAACCATTGACAGACTGATTAAACTGCCCTATCCTGAAACACCAGAAGATTTTCAAATAAGGTTTGCAGTGCAAACATTTATTGATAGCATTGGAGATTGTGAACTTCAGCAAGTGTCAAGAATGGCAAGACACCAAAATAGCTCAGCTCTTGTTCATGCCCTCGAGTTTTAAGCTGCCAAGTCAGCGTCACGCTACATTAATGGGTTTACATCATCACACTGTAGTCAGGAGGTTCCAGTATCACATTGCTGTTATGATGGGTGCAGAAAAACAATCTTGTCAGCCAAACAAAAGTTCAAGACTGCCACAGCGATTTGAACAATGGGAAAAAGACAGAAGACCAAAGTTTACAACTATGGGAAATGTGGTCATCTACAGGTAGATTGTTGGGAGAAGAAAATACTGAGAGAAGAGAGTGATCACACCAATTGGATAAGTAAAGCCCCAGAACAGCACACAGTTTCCACGCTACATAAGACCAGTGGAAACCTGATAGTTAATGGATTTGTGGAAGGTAAACCAATATCATTTACAGTTGACACGGGCGCTACAGTGTTTATTGTGCGCCCTGTCTTAGTCAGAAATTGCCAGTCTCAAATTAGGTTTTGTACAATACAGACTGCAACTGGAAGCCTCGCAAAGTGTTAGGAAAGGTACGTGTATGCCTGGGTCCTCTAGATTTTAGCCGCCAAAAATCTAAAACAACGAAATTTGATAGTCATTTGCTTGATACACATGAATGCTTTCTCTGTCACACACACACACACACACACACACACACACACACACACACACACACACACACACACACACACACACACACACACACACACACACACACACACACACACACACACACACACACACACACACACACACACACACACACACACACACACACACACACACACACACACATTCACACATTATAGAATTACATTCTCTTTCATTGAGTACAGGTTGTTTTTCATGTTTACAGCTGTAGATTGTAAGGAAAAGTGGCACAATCTGCGAACAGTAGCGGTTATAGACTGGGGCCGGGGGGGGCCCAGGCCCCCCCCCAGATTTTTGCCTAAGTGGTATGTTATTAGATTTTTAAAAGTTTACAGGGAAAGTGTACAAGTGCGTTTGTTTTGATAAAACCGCTCAGCATGGGTGACTGTATAGTCATGTATGAAACTGCACACAATACGATGCATGATGACTTACATACATGAAAAAGTTATCACTCAGAAATACGGTGTAACGTACACGTCGGCTGAGCAGCACCAGATGTGTTTAAAGTCAGAGATGAACCGACGAGATCAGCAATGCTTGGTAAAAATGTGGGACAGAAAAAAATTGCGTTTACCACTGCCACCTTGTGGTCAGAAAATGGAAGCTTATCCGGTTAACTCAAATGCTAAGGCACGAATGTCCAGTTAGCAGCTAACTGGACATTCGCGCCTTAGCATTTGAATTAACTGGATAAGCTTCCACTGTCTGACCGCAAGGTGGCAGTGGTAAACGCAATTTTTTTCTGTCCCACGTTTTTACCAAGCATTGCTGATCTCATCGGTTCATCTCTGTTAAAGTAGGTATAAAATTCATTCGTTTGGAATTTGCAACACTGTTCACCGATGTTGTAAACATCAGCTGTTGTTTACCTCAGTTCTCCGTCTCACGAAGCCAACGAGAAAGACCAGACCCTGGCGCATGAAAATCATGTGATCTTAGTACATGGGATTGTGAGCGTTAGTACATTAGCTGTGCGTCTCATTGCAGTGTGAAGTGTGATTGTTCTTTGGTGATAGTGTTGGTGATTATGTTGATAACAAAACAACATGGCTAGTCGTCAAAGTAGTTTATTTAGTTTCTTTGACAGGAAAAGAAGTGGCGGTAACTGTACCGAAAGTACGGATAACACTTGTGTTACACCAACACCAAAACAAACTAAATATGCTGACGACGCTGTGAGTACGTCTAATATTGTGCCGTTATCTAGTGAGACATGTGTTAGTGTTCATAGTGCAGGAATTCCAAATGATATTAGTAAATCGATTCAAGACGGACCCCACCAACCTCGTAAGTCCAATTTCAAGCAAACAATTATAAATAATAAAGTAAGAAGCTTTAACAGTGTGTGGTATGACAAGTTTAAGTTTATTGAGTACTCTGAGCAAAAGGATGCCATTTACTGCTTTCCTTGTCGCCACTTTGAGCCTATATCTGGAAACGCTGAATTAACTTTTACAAAACTTGGGTTTTCAAATTGGAAAAAAGTGGGTGACAAACTTTTAAGACACAAAAAAAGTGAGTGCCACAAGCTGTCATTAATTAAATGGAACAGCTTTTTGATAAGTGAACAACATGGCACTATCACGTCTATGATCAGTGCACAAAATAGAGATGAAATATTATGTAATTGGTCTGCTGTTGCCACTGCGGCTCGAGTGGCACTTGTATGTGCTAGACAGGACATAGGCCTAAGAGGTCACCGTGAGACTGAAAGTGATGATAAAAAATCAAATTTTGTGAATATAGGAAATTTTTTGGAAATCATAAAGCTAGTAAAATTAGAGAGTGAAACGGTTAAAAATAATTTAGATAATTTGCCACGAAATGCTACTTACTTATCTAAGGATTCACAAAATGAATTATTAGACGGGTCAGCTAATATTATATTAAAACATATTGTCAATGAAACCACATATAATGATAGGATATTCTCATTGATTTTAGATGAAGCTAGAGACTCCAGTAAATTAGAACAGATGTCTGCTTGTATTAGGTATGTTAGTCGAAATGGTGTTGAAGAACGGTTTGCAGGTTTCATTCAGTTAGATGAATTAAATGCTAGGGCTCTTTCTGATAAAGCCTTGGAGCACCTTAGCTTGATTGGATTGGTCCCCGAGAAATGTATTGCACAGGCTTATGATGGAGCCTTAATAATGTCTGGAGGTACAAATGGTGTTCAAAGTTTATTTCGTAAAGCAGCTAAGAACCCGTGTGTCTACGTGCATTGCTATGCACATCGTGTAAACTTGGTACTAGTTGATGTTTCTAAGACAGTTGATATTGTTGGTGACACATTTGGTTTACTAGAGGCCATTTACGCATTTCAATCTGTCTCTTCATTGAGACATAATCAATTTATTAAAACGCAAACAGAACTTTATCCCGGCAAAAGAAGTTTAGAACTACCATTACAGAGTGACACTCGCTGGGTTTGCAAGTACAGAGGCATTAAGTATTTCCAAAGTTGTTTTGCATCTGCCAAATCAGCACTTCAGTATTTTGCAACTTCCAACAATAAACGAGAGGCTGCGGAAGCTAAGGGGTTGTTAATGCAGTTCTGTAAATTTAAAATTATATTTGTACTACACATATATAGTGACTTGCTAGAACTTACTAATGGTTTATTGATGATGCTACAACAAAAGGAAGTCGAATTTGGTACTGCTGTTAAAATAGTAAAGTCCATTATTCTTACTCTGGAAGACAAAAGGTCGGATGATTATTTCAACCAAATTTGGGATAAATCAAGGGAGTTTGCTGAAAATGTAGACGTAGAAGAGCCAAAAGACTTTAATACTAGAAAAACTGTAGTACCTAAAAAACTGAGTGACTACTATACAACATTAGCCACTTGTTCATCTGAAGACCGGGACTGGGAAGTAGGCTCTCTTCCTTTAAAGGCAAAATATAAGAAAGCTTACTTTCAAATTATAGATTCTATGAAAGAAGAATTCAGCTCTAAATTTCAGCAAAACGACTTTGTTTGTAATGCTGCAGACGCATGTAATCCCAAGAGTAATTCATTCCTGGTTTTCAAGTATATTGAAGCATTTGCAGAAAAGTACGAGGCATTCTTTAAAAATAGAACCAAACTGAAATCAGAAGTTGATCTACTTAGGATAGGGATCCCATACGTCCCGGTTTTCCCGGGACAGTCACGGATTTTTAATCTTTGTCCCGGTGTCCTGACAAATCATTTCGGGACGCTAAAATGTCCCGGTTTTTTACAAATACAAAAAAGTTTGATATTTTCTGATAACATGTACGGTTATTTTGAATTTCCCGATGAACTGTTGGTCAACCTGACTACGATTCGTTAGAAAGATTTGTTCATTCGTTTGCATCATTCATTTTTGTTCGCATGTTTAGTGTTGAGTGTTATAGGTTATCGTTGTTCGTATTCAAAATAATTGCGGGCAGTTTAATGTTCAAACTATTTAGTGAAGTTTAATAAAAAAAGCAACAAAATGCCAAAGAGAAAGTGTGTTTTCAGTGAAAATTTAAAGGCGCAGTTCCCATTTATAAAAGAAACTGCTGACTGTCCCAAAGACAAAGTGGAATGTGATATCTGCCATGCGGTATTTAGTGTGAGCCACGGAGGTAAATCGGATATTGTTGATCACGTTAGTACAAAAAAACACATGACTGCCGTGACTGCAAAAGGTTCTACCCAACAGATAACCTCGTTTTTTAGAAACAAAAATATGTTAGCTGAAGAAATGGATCTGGCTGCAAAAGAGGCAACATTTGTTTACCATTCTGTTCAACATAATCACAGCTTTCAATCTATGGACTGTACTTCAAGAATTTTAAAACAATTTATGAATAAAAAGTTTAGCTGTGCTCAAGGTAAGTGCAAGGCCATAACTGTGAATGTTTTATATCCCCATGCAAGAAATAAAATATTGGAAGACCTGAAAAAAACTAACTTTGCTTGCATATCTATAGACGCTTCAAATCATATTGATGTGAAGATAGTGCCTATAATAGTGAGATATTTCATTCCTGAGAGAGGAATATGTACAGAAATTTTGGAATTTTCCAATCTTTCTGGAGAAACTTCAGATCTTCTGGTTGATCATATTTTCAGGCTGCAGAAAAGTGTGGTATTGTTGATAAAATAATTGGTATGTCAGCAGACGATACAAATACAAATTTTGGAGGGATGAAAAGGAAAGGAAAAAATAATGTTCTTTACAAGCTTGAAAAAAAATTGAATCGAATAGTAATTGGTGTAGGCTGTGCAGCTCATATAGTCCATAACGCAGTTCAAACTGCTGCAGATGTCTTACCAGTAGATATTCAGGGAATTATTAGAAAGGTGTTTCAGTACTTCCACCAGTTCACAGTATGCGTGGAACATCTTAAATTGTTTTGTGATTTTGTGGACATTGAATCCAAAACTGTTCTAGGAGCCAGCAACACCAGATGGCTATCACTTCAACCTGCTCTTAATCGTTTTGTTGATGTGTATGAAGGACTTAAGTCATATTTTTTGAGCCAGGACAAATGTCCACATGTTTTGTATGAATTTTTTAATAACAGAAAACATTATGTCTTCTTCCTGTTTCTAAAAGCTCAGTTGAAAATGTTTTCGGATCCAATTTTAAGAATTGAGCGAGAAGAAGCCACTGGTTCTGAAGTTAAAAAAGAAATTGATGTACTGATCATGAAACTCAATATGCGACAAAAAGAAATTTTTCTCACTGGAGATGTGAAAGAAGAACTGAAAACTCTTCTTGAAGAGGATTTGATCACTGAAGATTTATTCAAGAAATACATCGGTGATTTTTATACTACTGCAATAGAATATATTAAGGAGTGGTCCAGTGATCAATTCAGTGTGTTCACTAAAATGGAATGGATTTCCGTGAATATTTCCTCCTTCACATGGAAAAAATATCCGGATGTGCAGAAGAAATTAAAAAAATTCTGCCAAACCTTCAAATCAACGATGAAATTCTGTTTGATGATTACACCCATGTCAAGATGTATGCTGATGAACATAAGATTAATGAGTGGAATAATTCTTGCTGCAAGATTGAAGAAAGGTGGAGAGAACTCTCTGCACATTTTAAGAAGGAAAACATTGCATGCAGAGAGTTAGTGCTACTTGTAAGTTTTAGTCTAACTTTGCCAGGCTCTAATGCGCCAGTTGAGAGAATTTTTTCTTTAATGAATTCACTGTGGACACATGAGAGAAACCGGCTCCAGCTAGACACAGTCCAGTCAATTTTAACCATTAAGACACATTATAAACATGTGTCTTGCTCAGAGTTCTATGAAATGATCTCTGGAGACCAAAAACTCCTAGAAAAAAGTCATTCATCTGCCAAGTACTGTGCTATCAGTGTGCAGGACATCAAAGAAAAAAAACAAATTCAAGCAGAAGAGCTATCAGCATCAACATCAACAAGCTCAAGTAATTAATATAGAAGTAACAGAACATGGTTTAGTGAGAAAAAAAACATTATTTGACATCACATTATTATTTAAACTTTTTTTTAATTTTTCTGATTTTTATATTGAAATAAAGTATTCTGAATAATGGTATTTTGTTTTGTATGAGACCCCCCTCCCGCTCAATCATAATTTTGTGTGTGTATGTGTGTAAGTGTCCCGGTTTTTCATTATAAAAATATGGGATCCCTAACTTAGGAACATGTTTCATGAAAACAACATGACTTCAGCTTCGACTACACAACTATTTTTTGAACTACAGAAAATGGAGATTGTGTTTCTGGAACTATTAACATTAATAAAACTTGTATTGACTGTACCCGTAACATCAGTGACTGCAGAACGTAGTTTCTCTTCTATGAAACGTATAAAAACATATTTAAGGTCAACAATGAAGACAGACAGACTTTCGAATTTAACACTTCTCTCTATTGAGCGGGAGCTAAGTGAAAAATTGTTACAAGATCCTGACAAAATACTGAAGGAATTTTCAAAGATAGGCAACAAAAGACTCAATTTATAGGTAACGTACTATCATCATCTGCTCATATATTGTTTGTTATTCTTCTGCATATATATTGTTTCTTATTATGTATAATTACAAATTACTTTTCTACGTGCAAATATTATGTTTATTCCCATCTACTACAGTGCCCCCCCCCCACTTTACAAGCTCTAGAACCGCCACTGTCTGCGAAGCTCATATCCAAGGTATCTCTGTGACATTAGAAAAATATCAAGCAGGAAAGAAATGGTATTTGGCTGATGCCATGATCTTTGTTCAAAATTATGTTGGCCCCTGCAGGAGTATGACAAGCAACCTATCATCAATAAGCAACACAGAGACTCTCGTAACCTCTGACGAAACTGCTCCTAGGGATGGAAATTATGAAGACGGGCAACAAGAAGATGAAGAAACTGGTCTGACTTGTGATGATGGTGCAGAAGAGTTACATACTCAAATGCGACTATCAGTCACTGAACAATCTGTTGAGTTTAATCCAAAGAAGAAAAAAAAAACAAAAAAAAGTGCTGCTGAAATTGTTGCCAGACCAATGGCAGAGTATTTAAAATATGTTACTGAGAGAAACAATAACCAGGATGATGATCCCATATGAATCTTTTTTATAAGTCTTGTACCAGATGTAAAAAAAAAAGTTCTAAAAGGCATAAGAACTTCAAGGCTAAAGTTTTATGTATGCTCAATGAACTTTTGGATGAATAGGAAAATGACATGACTGTACTCGTCTTGACCAGCCTCTACCTCCAGTACAAACATGCCCATCATTTAAAAAAGCAATAGTGGAAATAGTTATCATATCATGTTTCTCAACCTGGACCACACTTTGAATACTCCTATGGATTACAACAGCGAACATTTAATTCCACACAGGAAATTTTACATCCACCTTCCATAACTTAATCCAAAGAAAAGACAGGGTGAATTTAGTTCTTATTTGTAATAAACATTTTAAGTATCATTTTGTTATAGTTAAATAATTTTTTTAATTAATTACGTAATTTTACTTACCCTTTAAAACGAAAACTTTGTATAATGTGCTTAAATGTTTTTGTCAACAGTAAAAACTGTATATCAAATAAATTAGTTACCACAAAGTTATCAGTTACTGCCGCAATTAGTTACTTTCTTCTGGTGATATAGAGATGGTCACAGGTATTTACACTCATCCTACAATAACTTTAGAACTTTGCTGGATCACATTTAAGTTCAGCAAGGAATTCAATAATGTCTTTTGTTGCATTTATTGGATGAATCCAAACTTCTTGTTCTTGCTTTGAATCCAAAAGCTGAACAATTTGTCACAAGAGAATGACAGCATCCTCCTTGTGGGAAGCCACCCTTCTATTTTAATGCCTGTGATGAACCCATGAACAGACAACACTTTCACAGTTCAAATCAACTATTGAGAAATTGTTTTATCATGAGCCAATGTCTCAAATCTCCCTCAACTGAAGCAACACGTAACACAATGCATCAAAACAGTTCTGTTGCAAAATAAAATGTCGCTCCAGTGTGCAGCCAGCCTAAGAAGAACAGTTTATGTATTTTATGTTTGTTAGTGGCACAACTGTATTCACATATTCTTGACAGACACATGCAATCTTGAGGTGAGAATTCTTGCGTGAACTTTATATGAAGTCTTGCATCTCTTGGACTACTAGAATGCATATAACTTTAGATATGGCTTCTCCATACATTAAATTTGGGGGTTTTATGGCTACATCTCTAAGTAACCAAGTAGATTTGCTGTGGCAAAGATTCAAAAATCGTTTCATCTGTGGCGAATTAAGACTAATCTGTATAAGAAAAGCAACTAAAGTCTTAGGGAGGGGCTCTTAAAAAGAAATGGTGAGATTTTTCTGGGTGTCTCATCAGGACAAGGAAGTATTTGACAGCAAGCAAGACTTGGAAAAGCTATCATAGTTTTTGATGGCTCTCAACCACAATCACATATAAAGCGCCCACACTTTTTAGGGATAAACAGTGAATAGTGTTTACTATAAACACTCATTGTTTTAGGGAAGAGATGTGAAAACAACAATTTCAAGCCTGTGGAAAAATTAAATAAGTTCTTGTGAAGTTTAGCTATGTTTTATAATTAGACAGGGAAATATGTGATGCACTTGCATCAAATAGCTGTATTTTGTGCTGTTAAATGTGACAATAATTAAACCATATTCATTACATTTTAATTTGTTTGAAAATCCCATTTCTTAACATCTGTTTTATTTATTTTATAATGAAAATAATAACAGTCCCTTCTGTGCCACCAAGATATCTTAGGAAAGTTTGTCATAGTGCACTCACTACCTGTATGAAACATTTAGTACGTAAAGAATGTGTCTACTCAGAACTATTTCAGCTACCTGTTATTTATCCACGATGTTCACCTAGTCTTTTCCTGGTGACTAATAAAAGTTCCAAAAGTTTCACAGTTGATGGTAACTGTAATACCTACTTGTCTACCACATCATCAGTTTAAAATTTTTGTTCAAATTTCAGGAAATTTTTGTTCAAACATTTAGTAGGAATTATAATAATAAAATTTTCTTTTTTCAGTATCACATATCCAGAGATTACCAAGAAAGACAGACACAGACTAAAAACTGATTATAATAATCACTATAATGCTTAAGATCAAAGAACGATAATACTCAGGTAAGTATAAGGGTCATTCAGTAATTAATGAGACAAAAAGCTGTAGAAGAAAAACAGTTGATTTAATCAGTATGACATTATTTTTATTTTCCAGTATAATTCCCAGCAACATTAATATACTTGTTCCACCACTGAATAAGCTTTCTTATGTCTGGTGCAAAGACATACTTATGTTGATGTCAGAGCACATTTTAGAACACTTTCTTTGACCTTGTTGGTGTCATAAAACTTTGTACCATTTAACACTTCCTTGAGTGGACCAAACAAAGAGGCCCTAAGTCTGGACTATAGGGAGGGTGAGGTAGAGTCTCCCAAGCCAGTATACTGATGGTTTCACATATTAACTGAGCTGAGTGTGGACAGGCATTATCATGATGTAGAATGATGCCTTTGTGCAAAAATCCAGTGTGTTTCTGCATCACTGCCAGCTTTACTTTATTGATAGGCCTGTCAGAGTAGTACCATATGTAATGTTTATTGACCACTGATCTTCTAAAAAATACAAAAAACCAGGCCCTGAGGATCCCAAAAAAGATTGTCAACATGGTTTTCCCACTGATGGTTGGGTTTTGAACTTTCCTGACAGGTGAACTTGTATGCTTCCACTTCATATTTTTTCTTTTGGATTCCAGCTCAAAATGGTGAACCCATGTTTCATCATATGTTAGAATTCTACCAAAAAATAGCATCACCTTCCTGCATGTAGCACTGTTTTAGTTCTGTAAAAACTCGAAGTCTAGTCTTTTGTGATGGTTGGTCAACTCTCTTGGAACCCTTTTTGCACTTGTTTTATGGTACTTGACCTTTTGGCTTATAATGTTATGAATTGTGACAACATTACTTGTCATTCTTCAGCTACAAGTTCAAGTGTAACCACTGGTCTTGGATGAGGGTGTATATGCCAGTTTTAAGCGCTGGACTTAAAACCTTAACTGGATGTCTAGAACAGTGCTTATCAGTTGCTGAAGTTCAAGCATTTTTAAACTGTTCTGCCCACTTAAGCGAAAAATGGACTACTGCATGTTTTTCAGCTAATTCTGAAACTTCAAGAGGACTCACTATTGTTAAATGAGAATTTGAGGTTGCAAACAAAACAATTCTAATTAAACAGCTGATCAGAACTCATCACATGGAAACTTACAGTTCTGAAACTATTGTACTCTGCCTACCAACAGTTTTTTTCCTCTACAGCTATTTATCTGTTTAACTATCAAATGACCCTTGTAGTTTGGAGAATTGGAATTATTTTGTAGCACTCGTTTTAACAAACATCATTTTATATTATATAATGCAACTCACCGATTCTCCCTTATCACCTTTCTCTCCCTTCTGTCCAGGATACCCCTGTAAATTAAATTATGTATTTTAACTCAAACCAACACACACACACACACACACACACACACAGAGCAAAATACCAAACACCAAGTAACATTCTATTTTCTCAGCCCTTGAGCCATACAACTAAAAATTCTACAAAATATTGCTATTTAAAAAAAATCTTTTTTCTAATTTCTAGTAACTATTTCTATTTATTATACTTACACCATTGAAAGAAAATGTTATATCAACAAACTAAATAACAGAATACATCTGTCGGACGTTATGCTTTAGTGTAGGAATCGTATGCCTATGCTATCGTAGGTCTGTTCGATGCTAGATTGTTAGCAAATGTTATTAGCAAGGGTGGTATGTAGCTAAGACATTAACAATAATCTTTGCATTATTGACCTAATATGTTAATGATTTAATGTGTTATTGATTTTTGAGTTACTAATACTCTGTTAGAGATGTTTTTCAATTTTTGAGGTTGATGGTAGTGTGTCAATATTAAATTTTGTACCAAACCAATTGAATCTTTACCAAGATACAGCCATTTGCAAAAAAAAAAATTGTAAACTTTGGTTTATACAATCTTTTTTAAACTAAAGATCAGTTAAACTCTTAATAGTTTAAAAACCAAATTGTTTACTGTAAACCCTCAAAATGTACAGGCTATGTTAAAATAGTGTACTATAATTTTTTAACATGATGTTTACGATAAAACAATTTTATTCATATTTTTACTGAACTTCAGATTGTGTTATATTAATATTGAGGTCATACAAACAATGAGAATCATTTGACCACAAATTAATAATTTTAAGACGTATTTATCTATATAAGACAATTGGTAATATGGTTTTGAATTAAATGAAACCATATTAATTTAGAAGTGAAAATCAGTGAACAGTGCTGGTTATGTTTTTAATTACTTTACAGTATTTTGCATCACAAAATATTTTAATGAATGTGGCAGATCATAGTGGAATATGTCTGAGTGCTTTAAGTAGAGAGCTAGTATTGTATAAAATAGTATAAGCAATTAATTGCAATCTTAGCTATACAATAAGTTATACTCATCTGCCTAATTCTAAAAATGAATGCAATAATTTTAAAAAGACACAGTTTTCTGATTGTAGGCCTACATACATTCAGTTTAGTTTCCCTGGTGTTGAAAAAATTTCTTTTCTTTGAATGTTCAATTTATGTATGACACATAAATGACTCTTGGGGGCAAGAGCAGAATATCCATAATGCTAGGGTATGCTGCCGCACCGGGCACCAGGGCCTCTCCTGTCAGAGGGGGCACCATCCAGCTGAATTGACTAAGCAAAGCAAAGCTTGTGCTCACATTGCGCAACTGTTTGGTTTTCTTAATCAGTTATTAACCATGGAGAGTGTCAAGTTGGAAAATCAAACAAAAGCTCTTACATACATTTACTTGATTGATCTGAATAACAATCTTCTAACAGAATTGAAGCACTTTGTGCTACAAGTAAAATTGCAAGAAAGAGGTTTTTTCAAATCATTCGAATGAAGATGATTGCAGGCTAAAAGCAAAAGCTGCAATCTCCACTTTTTTCTGAAATCGATATTTTGAAGGCATTGCATACAGTGACCTGTCGGCTTTAAGAAAACTAATCTCTTAGTAGCAAAAACGGCATAGAAGCATTTAACATTTAAATTACAAAACTGTCCTTAGAAGCAAAGTCTGCAAACTCCAAGTTCATTTTTCAAAATCTGAGAAGCAAAACCAGCAAAATCCAATTCCACCAATCAGAGCGCTCGATTTCATCACGTGATCAGTGCGGGTAATGGCTGCTTGTTGTTGTCTGAATGGAGTGCTGTTTGTGTGCAAATTTACCTTGCTAAGAATAAGATTTGTAAAAGTGAATGTGTAACATGGAACCTGACCTAGAAAATGGCATTTCAGCTGTGTCACCTAGAAAAGCTAGGAAAAGGCCGAATCATCCTGAAACCTGGAAAAGGAACGTTGCCAAGAGGTTGAGGTTAGTACTCATTTTAAGAGTAGGCTTAGTTCTCCATGTTTCTGATATTGTAATCCTAGTTTAAATTACTGAAATGTTAGTGTTGCCGTACTTTCTAAATGGTTTTCTTACGGTAACGCTTAATTTTGTTCATTACAGATATGAAGCACAACATCTGCCAACGTATCCATTGTGTGGTCATCATACTAAAAGCTATCGTTGTAGCATATTGACAATGAAACAGTGCTTATATTTTTATGATATTTTTTATAAAAACAAAGACAGGCAATCGCAAAACAATTTCATTTTGCAGTACACCAAATCCAAGCAAGTTCAAAGAAGAAGGCCTAAAACAAATGAAAAGACTCCAAAAACCTTTCATACAAAGTTTTTTGTTAGGAGAAATGATGAAACCGACATGATTCCTGTATGTCAAAATGCCTTCCTACAAATTCTTCAAATAAAAAGATCACGTGTTGAGTTCGTTACAAAGAACTTTCAAAAATGTGGATTTATACCGGAAGAAACCAGAGGAGGAGATCATGTGTCAGCTAAATTCAATGACAAGAAGCAGTCAATTGTTGAGTTTATTTCTTCTTTGGCCTGTAGTGACGTGCATTATTGCCGTTATAAAAGTGGACGCAAGTACTTACCTGCTGACCTTAACATAGCAAAACTACATAAAATGTACAATGAAAAAGTTGAGGACAATAGTTTAAAGCTGAAAGAATGTTACTTCAGGTATATTTTCAACCGAAATTTTAACATTGGCTTTGGCAGCCCACGTTTAGACATGTGTTCAACATGCATAGAGCTAAAGGAAAGAATGAAACTTGAAAAAGACCCTCAGAAAAAACATGAGCTTCTCGTTCAACGACTCATCCACAAAAAGCGAGCAAAAGCGTTTTATGATCATTTGAAAGAACAAGCCCCCGAAGTTATGAATATATCCTTAGACTGTCAAAAAAATTTACCTCTACCGAAAGTTCCTGATCAAGAAGCTTATTACAGGCGGCAGCTTTATCTTTATAATCTGACCGTTGTGAAAGGTAGCTCCAAGGATAAGCTTACCAAAGAAAACTGTACCAGCTATTTATGGACTGAGGATCTTCACAAGAAAGGATCTAGTGAAATCGCATCATGTATCTTTCACTTCTTGAACAACACAGACTTCCCTGGAAAAACCAAACTGAGGCTCTTTGCAGACGGATGCGGGGGGGGGGGGCAAAATAAAAACCAAATCATCCTAGCGATGTGCTCAAAATGGCTTTTGGATGCCCCATCAACTCTTCAACATATTGAAATCATTTTCCCAATTCGTGGACCAGATAGAATCTTTGGCAACTGTGAGAAAAAGTTCAAATCTTTGCAGCAGATTGAAAACCCTGGTCAATATGTGGAAATAATATCTAGTTTTTCAACTGTTGTAAATGTAGGTACTGACTGTGATGTCCATGACTGGCGAAGTGAAGCATACAGAGTTTTTAAGCTAGTGAATAAATGGCATTTCAAGTTCGTTCCGACCAAAAAGTTTTGTATCAAGAGATCAGGTAAAAACCAAAAGCAGGTCGTGATTAAGGGTGAGCACTTTTACTATCATGAGGTGTCCGTGTACAGATTTCTAACAAAATCTAATGCAACCGTAGCAGACATTAACCCTAACTTGATTTCTCCTGGAGTTCTGGTGAAGAAAGTAAAACTCTCTGACGTGAAAAAACTGCTTGAGGTTCACTATGGCCCTAATTGGATGGAAAACACCAGTTTGGAATATTACAAAAACCTTCTCGAAAAGTGTGATGACCAGGAAAACACTCAAGATGAAGCCGAACCTGAGTGTGAAGAAACAGAGGAGTCACCGGAGACTATTGTGTAGAAAAAGATAAGAAGTTGTACTGTAAGTCAGCAATCACTAACACGAACATTTCCAGACAAAGAATTTTACGTATTTCAGTGTTATGTACTAAAAAAGTTACTGTTTAATATGTATTAAAAAGTTCCCTTTTAAACCTCGTGTCATTATGTATTTCCTTCCAAACTGTATAATATTATAGCCTAGGCAACGCTAACACTATAGTTAAAGGTGATGAATATAAACATAGTGTTTAGACGATAGCTAGGCACTCTTAGATATAAGTCTACAAAATGTTGATAGCAAAACCAGCAAAGTCCACATTTCAGAAGCAATACTAGCAATCTCCAAACAAATATCCTCTGTAAGTATTTTAAACATGAGTTCTAAGCCCTAATTTTTGGTGAATGTATTAGGTTTGTACCTTAGAAATTGGAGAAAAATAATCAGCTGTGTACTCTTGGTTTCACCACCTCAAATTTTTTTTTCGCTGTCCTGTAAAATTTGCTGGAGTTGACATTGCAGCTTTTGCTTTTAGCCCCCAATTATATTCCATGATACTACAGTTTGTCTGCTCAAAGTATTACTGGATTACTGACTCTAAAATAACTGATGTATTTCTGAATATATACATTACTTATCGTCTGCTTTTGACGATTGCAATAGCTAACTGCGAATCTAAAAGATCATTTTCAGTATTAAAATGCATTAAAGATATGTTGAATTCAGTTGTGGTAGATGAGAGATTATCTTAGTTAGCAAGGTTGAATATTGAATGCAAGATTCCTGAATTGGTCAATTTAGAAGAAATTATACAAGACTTCGTTAAGGTAAAATAAAGAAAAATGGTCAATTGATATTTTCTAAGCCTAAATACTAATATGCTCATTGTAATCTCTATTTTGCTAAATTTTTGTTATAATTTGAAAGTTTAATAAAATAACTATTAATTTTCGAAATTGTGTATGCCATTTATCAGTGTAAATAATGGATGAAAGGTTGAATTTTGGGGGGGGGGGCACCAGTCCGATGACAGCCTAACGCATCATACACTTCTAATCTGACACTTCTTATGGGGTAAGTGGTTGATATTGGGTCTTGGGGGTTGTTTGCCTTGCTGAAAGGTGTACAACAAGAAACCTCTGAGAAATGATCACTTCTGCATACATAGACGCTTGTATGGAGAATTCTGTCAGCAAATACCAGCTCCACCTCCCCACAGTGCCCCCTGGATATTCCTAATGAAGCAGGACAAACAATAAGTTTCTGGCACTGTAAACTTGGGACCCCTAGGCTAAGGAATGGTAACTGCTACAGAAAAGTCCGAGTATGACTGGAGGTTGAGTCACAGGGCAAGCACTGTGACACTCAGAAAAACACTTGTTGCTAAAAATCCTAGTGAAAAAAGGCAGCCATACAGGTATGACATGAATTACATACTGATAAAACTGTACAAAGTTTATCAGAAATGGGGATTAACCATTAACACAGAAAAAATTGAGTACTCGACTGTTGGTGACAGCACAACCAACAGACTTACTTCTTGAACAAGGAACAAGAAGAGTAAAGGGTGTGAATTCATCAACCTACTTGAGTGTGATATCTGATAAGAAATGAACAAGTGATGGAGAGATCAGAATGAGACTAGGGTAGGGGTAGCAAACAATTAGACAATAGCCCTATATGCTTTAGAACAAAAGTGTCAGGAAAGATACTAAAATAGGGATTTACAAGATGATAGTGGAAAATATAGTAATGTATGGTGTATAGTAATGAAAAAGCTAAGGAACAAGCAAAACAGAAGCTTGAAGCTGTGGAAATGGGATTATGGACACTGTTGTGGACTTAGATTATGTGACCGCATACGAAATGAGGCAGTTAGAGAACAGATAGTTGTAGATACTACATCCTTAATCAATACAATAGAAACAAAAAGCCTTCAGTGGTATGGTGACATGCAAAGGATGAAGGATGACAGAATGGTAAGTATTATCACGTGGACACCTTTAGAATACGGAGATGAGAACAGTCATATGACCCATATGGCCACATAGGTCTAGTCAAATGGATGCGTTAGAGGAACATAGGGTGGTCAGCACAGCGTGCTACCTTATGTCATGAGTATAATGCATTGCATTGGGAAATTACTCAAGTAACATGGGGTGTGTACTGTTTTCTGCCAACAAAGAAGATCCAACAACACCTGCGATCAGTTAAGGACACCAGGGATCTGCTTTCCTCTCGTGCGGGGTATACAGAGTGCTGTGTTCTTGCGGAAAAGTATATATCAGGACCATAAAACACATCATTAATATTTGCATAGGTGAACACAAGTGATACATCCATCTGGCCAAATGCAGAAGTCTGCTATAGCTACGGTGACCATACGTCCCGATTTTTCCGGGACAGTCCCGGATTTTGGCCCTATGTCCCGGTGTCCCAGAATATCGTTAAAAAGTCCCGGATTTAGACTTTAAAATATTTTATTGTTTTAAAGCAAAAATATGGTAAGATATCGGTATCCCGATATCTGCCAACACTGGCAGTAGCTGTCTGTCAGTCACGAAATAACATTGTGTATTTATGTGCTTTATAAACATTCAATTTTAGAATCTCAAAATTATAAGTAAGTGATGTAATAAGAATTGTATTTATGTGATTTCTACGGAGTATTATATAGTAATATAAATACAGTGTATTTATGTGCTTGTGACAATTTTGATTTCTTCTTGAAACAGTTTAGCTTTGTGCGTATAAAATGTGTGATAGCGATAAAAATTACAGAAACGTACGTGTGTATTTAATGATAACTTGCAAAAAGAGTACCCTTTCATTAAAAAACGTGACAATCCGCATTTAGCATTGTGTACACAATGTAACAGTAAAATAAACGTTTCCCACTGTGGCAAAGCTGACATCAAAGATCATGTTAAATCCAAGAAACATATGAGTGCTATTACTGCAATTGCTTCTACTTCTAATTCACCAATGAGTAAGTTTTTAATTAAAAATGATTCAGCTAAAAATGAACTTGTTGCAAAAGAAGCGGTGATAGCTTATCACACTGTAAGACATAACCACAGTTTTCGGTCTTTAGATTGTACTTCAAAATTAATCTGTTCTTTATTTGAGCCAAAATTCTCCTCAGCTAGAACAAAAAGCAAAGCAATGGTAAAAAATGTTTTAGCTCCTGAGGCACAAAGACAAATGTTTGAAGAGTTACGTGAAACATCTTGTCTTACAGTGATGGTTGATTCGTCCAATCACGGGCCTGAAAAATTAGTACCAATAGTAATAAGATATTTCCATATAGATTCTGGAATGAATGTTAAAGTTTTAGAATTGGAAACGTTACCAGGAGAGACCAGTGATTGATTAAATGATTATGTATTTTCTGTTCTGAACAGAAATGGACTTGTAGATAAGGTAATTGGTATGTCTGCTGACAATACAAATACCAATTTCGGAGGAGGAAAGAGGAAAGGCGTTCAAAATTTATTTCAAAAATTGTCTGTAAGTTGCAACAAAACCTTGATTGGAGTAGGTTGCATTGCACATGTTATCAACAACTGCATTAACAATGCAGCAGATTCTCTACCAATTGATGCTGAAGTAATAATCATGAAGCTATTCAAGTTTTTTACATTTACACAGTCCGTGTTACTGAACTGAAGACGTTTTGCGAGTTTGTTGGTGTAGAACATAAAAAGATTCTTTCTTATTCGAACACTTGGTGGCTTCGACTTTTGCCTGCCCTAGAACGGGTACTACAAATGATCAAACCGCTTAAAGCTTACTTTGGTTCACTAGAAAATCCCCCTGCAGTACTTAAAAACTTTTTTGAAGACCCCAATGGAGAACTATGGTTGTTGTTCTTACACAATGTTGCAGCTACCTTTCATGAAACTGTGAAAAAAATTGAAGGTGACAAAGTGTCTGCAGCAGAAGCTGCAAGTGAGTATTTTCGTCTGTACAAAAACTTACAAGAGAGGAAAAGTAAATGTTTTCTTCCGCTCAAAGTTAAAGAGCTTCAGAAAGAGATTCCTCAGACAGAACATGGCTTGGAACTCTTTAAACAAACAGCATGCATTTTTTACGATAACTGCATTGCTTACTTAGATCTGTGGAAAGCTAACCTAGATAGTTTTCAACAATTGCCGTGGGCTAGTCTTAAAGAACAGCCTAAGTGGGAAGACTTAGAGGAAAGTTGGTCATTGTTCAGAAATGTCATACCATCATCTGCATCACTTGACGACATGTTCAATGAGTTATGTGTAGTGAACTCTTATCTTACAGATGATCGTTTAGCAGAATGGGCTGAACGGAAGTTAATAACAGAAGAGAGGTGGTTATCTGTTTTCAAGGATCTACGGAATAAAGAGATATCCATTCCGAACTTAAAAAAGATGTGTGAGTTTGTACTAGCTCTTCCAGGAACCAATGCCTCAGTAGAAAGAGCGTTCTCTATAATTAATAATTTATAGCTGACAGAGAAAGCATCGATGATTATCGAATGTGTCAAATCTCTCTTGATCATTCAAATGAACTACTCAGAGACATGCATTGAAATGTATGAAAAAATAAAGAAGAACAAAACACTTACAAACAATTATCTTCAACGGAGAAATACGATTGGAGTAAACCATCAACCAGCTTCATGAACTGATAAAACTTATTATAAATGCTGACCAGACTGTGTTTACGCTACATTGAAACGAACTTTAATCAATAACTAATCTTTATTATTACATTTGAGTATCTTTAACTAGTTATTATTATTAATAATAGTCAATATTCAATACATTAAAAATTGTAAGTTTTTATGAAATGTGTTTTTATAAAATTTTTTGAAATTTTGTATACCCCCCTCCCCCCTGGGATCATATGTCCCGGATTGCAACTGAGGAAATATGGTCAGCGTAGCTATAGCAGAACATGTGCTATCTAATGAAGACCACAATATCTAGTTTAGGGAGACCTAAGTTCTGTGCTCAACTTGGTAGTATTTTGCTCAGGTACAGAGTGAGCTGGTTGAAATATATGAAAGCATGGCAACCACAGCAAAAATAAGGAAGAGGAGTCTTTAACGCTCAAGACATATTGGATACCTGCATTGACACATTGTGAAGTAAGAGAGCCAATAAAAAAGAAGAGTGATGTAATTGCCTTTTTTTATGTATTTAAAAGATCCATCTTTCATATAAAGATGACTGTTTAAGTTATAAATCTATCTGTCAATTTATTCATTGATTACCAGCTGCCTGAAATTAATACATCGCATGTAAAATTCCTTCACACAAATTCTACCCACGTACAGTAAACCTCATGAATGTCACAATCACAAAAAACAAACAAACACTCCTTGATAAAGGCCTAAAACATAACCTGCATTACAAACAAAACAACCAAACACTAAGAAAACTCATAGTTGACACTGAAACAAATATACAGAACCCAGCACCAGAACATTAAGACACACTAAGACATAACGTAAACAATATAATAGGAGCACATAAGACATCAAACAACAAGAACCGCACCTCAGAAATACAAACAGCCATCAAACTGAGAGAAAAGGCACACAAACACAACATCACATTTGTAAAAGCAGACAAAGGCAACACAACTGTAATCATCTCCACAGACAACCTACACAATAAAGTACAAAACTTCATGGAACAGAACAACATCACAGAACTAAAACACGACCCCACTGACAGATACCAAAACACAGTAAAACAACTAATCAACAAAGCCAAACACAGAATGACACACGAACAAAAGCCCTACATAAGACAAATCCGACCATCAGCCCCCTACCCTCCAAGCGCTTCCCAAAATCTATAAAGAAGAAATCCCGATCTGCCCCATTATCAATTATGAAATGCTCCTGCATACAAACTCGCAAAACATCTAGACAAAATTATCAGACAACGCACACAACTAGACAACAACATTGCAATAAAAAACAACATAGACCTAGTAACAAAAATAAAAGAAATACACATCCCCCATAATCAGGGTTGCCAGGTGGCCGGGAAATCCGGGAAAATCCCGGAATTTTACGTCTGGTCCCGTGTCCAGTAATTACACTTTACTGTCCCGAAATTCCCGAATACTAGTTTTTTTTTCACAAAATTATGATTACGAAGCTAAACCAGAGAAGCCAACAAAGCATCCGACTGGCACTTGCACAATAACCGTAGAATTACCGCTGAGTCGATAAAGGCGGGCACGCTCCCCACTCCCACCTCCCGCACAAAGCCTGCGAGCGCTTTCTTCTTCACTCGTGTTTTGTTTTGATTCAAAGTGGGCGTGTGCGAAAAAATATTTATCAATATGGAACCATTGTCATTACCATCAACGAGCAAAAAAAGATTCATGGGTTTTAATAACAAGTGGACAAATTATCCTGATTTTAAAGACTGGATAGAGAAAAAAAATTAGTATACTGCAATTTGTAAAATATGCAACTCAGATATTGCCATTCAGTATGAAGGTCGCCGCGCGTTGACAGTAAGTAATTTATTTTAACGATAACAGCCGCAAATTTAAACAGAATTAAACAATTTTTCTTATGCAGCCCTCATTTGTAGAGCACTCAAAGTCTGTTGTTTTTCGTGAAAATCAATTAAGGGTAGGGGGTAGTTTACCTGCAACGTTTTATATTTTAACAAGACTAATTTTCATTTATATGTCATGTGTACTGCGTTATCGGCAACAAAGATGTAGTTTCTTATGATTTACTAAAACTTCCGGGCTGAAAGGCCGTGGTCGATTGCTTGATCTATTGTAGCTAAACGTTTCGGCCGCACCACCGGTGGCCATCTTCAGTAGTGAAAAATTGTGTTCGAATAGATGACACGCCGAACACATCTCCCAATAAACTGGGAACAAGCAACAGTGAGTTACGGTTACGATGCCTCTATTTATAACTTTTTGGCCGCTTAAGGTGTATCACGCGGTCCAATGAGAAGCCAGCTCGTCATTCTCAATTCTGATTGGCCAAATAAACCATGCCAGACACTATTTAAGGAGATGCTTTCACCTTGGCGGTTCATAGCGACGGACGCATTCGCTATGAACTCCGATGTTCAGAGAGGCGCGTCCGGACACTACGCTTCGTGGTGCCTATGTAGACCTGGCCACACGTACAAGGAATACTGTACACCCCGCACGACGAGAGCGGATCCCTGGCGTCTTTCACCGGTCGCAGGAACTTTTGGATCTTTTTGGTTGGCTTAAAGATCGTCCTGACGCCCCGTTTACTCAGCAACTTGCCGATGCGGTCAGTCACGCCACGGATGTAGGGCAAGACAGCAGAGCCAACAACCTCAGGCGACACCGACTCGTCCGGCCTACCAGATCTTCTCGGCCGGGCAGCTCTCCTAACCTCCACAGCAGAATAGCCGTTGGACTGCAGTGCTTCCTCGAGATGCCGAAACTCATCTTCGAGATACCGGGGCTCACAGATTCTTTTTGCCCGGTCTACCAGAGTCTTCAGCACCGCCCTCTTCTGCCTAGGATGATGATTGGAGGACTTGTGCAGATATCTGTTGGTGTGCGTTGGCTTCCTATAAACTTTATGTCCCAAGCTGCCATTGGTCCTTTTTAGGACCAACACATCCAGAAAAGCCAATTGATCACCACTCTCACGTTCCATCGTAAACTGTATGCGCGGGTGCACAGCATTTAGATGTCCAAGGAAGCGTTCCAACTCTTCATCCCCATGGCTCCAGACCACGAAAGTGTCGTCCACATACCGCAGCCAACACTTCGGCTTCAGAGGCGCAGATGAAATTGCCAACTCTTCAAATTTCTCCAAATAGAAGTTTGCAACTACAGGGCTGAGAGGACTTCCCATTGCGACGCCATCCAACTGTTCATAGAAGCCGCCATTCCACTGGAAGTAGGTCGTCGTTAGGACCTGCCGGAACAAAGCATTGATGTCCACCGAGAACAGGTCACCTATATACCCCAAGACCTCCTGAACAGGGACCATGGTGAAAAGAGAGACCACATCAAAACTCACCAGCATGTCGCCAGGCTCCAGCACCAACTCCCGGATCCTCCGGAGGAAATCAGAAGAGTCCCTGACGAAAGAATCCATCTGCCCGATGTGCGGCTTGAGCAATCCAGTGAGGTGCTTTGCCAAGTTGTACGTAGGCGAGCCAATAGCACTGACGATGGGCCTCAGCGGAACGTCTTCCTTATGGATCTTCGGTAAACCATAGAGCCGAGGGGGAAGGGCCTCCGAACACCGGATGGCCGTCTTCACATCAGACGCCAGAGAAGATTGCTTAACCAAAGAATCCGTTTTTCTTAGAACAGTAGTAGTCGGATCTTTGTTCAGCCTTCGATAAGTGGCCGGATCTAATAAACCTTCAATGTTCCGCTGGTAGTCTTCGGTGTTCAAGACCACAGTAGCGCTCCCCTTATCCGCCGGCACAATGACAATGGAGTCATCCCTTCTCAATTCCCTCAAGACTCGCAACTCCGCCGACAGAAGATTGCATTTTGGCGGAGCGGCCGTTCTAAGGGCCCTACAAGCTTCCAATCGTATTTCATCTGCCTGGTCTCGGGGTAGTCCTCAGATGCCTGCCTCCACGCTCGCAACTATTTCCTCCACCGGTACTGCCTTCGGGGTAACCGCAAACTTCTCACCTTTGGCTTAACACCGAGGTCTCGTGTGGTGTTAGTTGACGGTTCGAGAGATTCACAACCATCCTGTCCATCCTGTCACAGGATTGCTGAGT
Source organism: Magicicada septendecula (assembly GCA_034769895.1). Classification (NCBI taxonomy): domain Eukaryota; kingdom Metazoa; phylum Arthropoda; class Insecta; order Hemiptera; family Cicadidae; genus Magicicada; species Magicicada septendecula. The sequence goes on from CM068372.1 coordinate 125,474,180, forward strand.
CAGGACGATCTTTAAGCCAACCAAAAAGATCCAACAGTTCCTGCGACCGGTGAAAGACGCCAGGGATCCGCTCTCGTCGTGCGGGGTGTACAGTATTCCTTGTACGTGTGGCCAGGTCTACATAGGCACCACGAAGCGTAGTGTCCGGACGCGCCTCTCTGAACATCGGAGATACTGCCGCCTGGGCCAGCCGGAAAAGTCCGCAGTTGCTAAACACGCTCTTTCCCACGACGATCACCGGGTGATGTTTGATGAAGCCCGCGTGTTGTCTTCTGTCCGGGGTTACTTCACTCGCCTGCATCTGGAGTCCATCCATATTCATAAGAATGCGTCCGTCGCTATGAACCGCCGAGGTGAAAGCATCTCCTTAAATAGTGTCTGGCATGGTTTATTTTCCAATCAGAATCGAGAATGACGAGCTGGCTTCTCATTGGTCCGCGTGATACACCTTAAGCGGCCAAAAAGTTATAAATAGAGGCATCGTAGCCGTAACTCACTGTTGCTTGTTCCCAGTTCATTGGGAGACGTGTTCGGCGTGTCATCTATTCGAACACAATTTTTTCGCTACTGAAGATGGCCACTGGTGGTGTGGCCGAAACGTTTAGCTACAATAGATCAAGCAATCGACCATGGCCTTTCAGCCCGGAAGTTTTAGTAAATCATAATGACACCGGCCGTGAAAGCCTACGTACTAAGATGTAGTTTCTTGTTAAAATTCCTTCCCGGTTTATTTGACATTTTCTAATGTTTTATCATAATTTTTATTCCATTGTTTTAGGTTCACGCCAATAGTATTAAACATAAAAAGACGGTGTCAGCCAAAGTAACTTCAAAATGCATGGACAACTTTTTCATAAAAAAAGATACAAAGGAAGAAATTTTGATCTTAAGTGCGGAAGTAGGATTAATTTATTACAATGTAAAACATGGTTTGAGTTACAATAGTTTAGACTGCTTGACAAAAAATATACATAAAATTATTCCGGATAGTCAGATAACTGCAAAAATGACATGTGGATGTACTAAGGCCTCAGCAATCACACGCAATGTTTTAGGACCCTATTCGCGGGAAAAGTTAATCTCTGAATTAAAAGAATTCTATTATTTTTCAGTAGGCTCAGACGCATCGAACGTTGGCAATATAAAAACATTTCCGTATGCCATTCAATATTTTAACAATAAAAAAGGTATATGCCAAAAATTGTTGGACTTTTACGAAGACGCTAATGAAACATCGCTTGATATATATCAATGCCTTAAAAATATCACTGCTGATGCCAGCCTTAGTATTAATCAAATAAGTGCATACAGTGCAGATAATGCTTCTGTAAATTATGGCATACATAATTCTGTGTATCAGAAGTTGAAAACGGAAAACGAGCATGTTTTCAAAGCCAATTGTAATTGACACATAATAAATAATTGTGTGAAGTATGCAGTGCAAGGTCTTCATGTTGACGTGGAAAGCATTGTCATGAAAATTTATAGTGAATTTAGTTCGTCAGCTTTGTAAGCAAAAAAATTAAAAGAATGCTTTGAATTTGCTGAAATAGAATATAAACAGTTACTAAGATATGTTCTTACAAGGTGGTTGTCACTTTTGCCAGCCATAGATCGATTAGTGCATAGTTGGCCGGCAGTTAAATATTATTTTTTGGAAAAAGGTCCAAATAACTGTCGCAGGGTGCTATGGGAATTTATTTCTGAAGATTGCGATGATAATGAAGTGAATAATGAAGAAGAGTATAAAAAAGATGGTATGAATGACTGTTACCTTTTCTTCTTGAGTAATGTATTGCCTGAATTTAATAAAGTGATATTGCTATTAGAAAATTATAGCTACACTATTTTGGACATTGATCATGCAATGCAAAGTCTTCTTGGCCAATTAAAAAACAGGCTAGCTGATAATTTTTTTGGAAGTAAAGTCAGAGGCATTTTTAGAAACCTTACAGAAAACCAAAGGCATAAATTCACATCACAGGCACACATTTTCCTGCAAAGAGCAATTAAATATTTAGAAGAGAGATATGATTTTGGGCCTAATGGAATTTACAAAAAAATTGGGCTTTTGTCCCTTAACTCAGAGGAATTGAAATTGACATGGGAAGTGCTCTCCGAATTTCCTATGATATTGAAAATTGAAGATGCGGTTAACATAGATTCCCTTTATACAAAGTTCGCATGTTTGAAAGCTGTTTTTGAGGTCCTTCCAAAAGACTTGCTGAACGATAAAATCTGGGTCTATTTCTTTAGAACAAACATTTCTAATGATTTTGTAAATTTAAAGAAAATAATTGGTTTCGTTTTTTCAATTCCAACAAGCAACGCCTTTTGTGAGAGAATTTTTAGCCTGTTAAATAATTTATGGTCTAAAGAGCGAAACAAAATGTCCATGGATTTGATTAAATCTGAACTACAAACTCGTATCAATTTTGAAGAATCTTGCTCAGAAATTTTATCAGTTTTACAACGCAGTGACGGAGAAAAACTTGTGAGAATGGCAAAATCTAACGATAAATATTTTAACAAGTAGTTGATTAAGATCTATTTTGATTAATGATGATTTTAATTTAGCCAAGCCAAAGAGTTACCTAAAATACAATTTTTTTGACATTAATATGCATTTTTCTTTTCCCTTTAAAAATACCACTAAAATACCTAGTAATTTTAATATATTTTTTTATCGTCCGTCCAACAGTTGGAGTTAGAACTTGAACTCCAACTCCCACTCAGTTCGTAACCCCAGAAATGTCCTGGAAATGGTAAGACTATATCCTGGAAATGGTAAGCCTGTACCTGGCAACCCTACCCATAATGCCACATTAGCCTCCTTTGACATTAAAAACCTGTACACAAACATCTCCATCTCTGAAACAACCACCATCCTACGAAACAAACTCAAACAGAACAACACACCAGACGAACTTATCAACGCAATAACAGTAACTCTGAACATTATCACAAAACAAAACTACTTCACATATAACAATAAATTTTATTCTTGGATTTCGTTTTCCATGACGTGTCCGTTACTTAACTAAATACAACTATTATATTAACGACTCGGAACACAAAGTTTTTTGTAAGTAAAAACGTAAAGTTTTACCTTACAACCTGAACCGGTTTTCACCTTTAAAAGGCTTTTAAAGGTAACCTCTGAAGAAGCCTTTTAAAGGTGAAAACCGGTTCAGGTTGTAAGGCAAAACTTTACGTTTTTACTTATAAAAAACTTTGTGTTCCGAGTCGTTAATATAATAGTTGTATTTAATATATTATACACACAAAAGAGACGGTCTACCCATGGGCTCACCCATATCCAGCATTCTAGCAGAAGTCTTCCTCCAACACTTAGAAAAAACAAGAATCCTCACAAACAATGACAGACACTCGCATAACATACTATATTGCCACAGATACGTTGATGACATTCTAATACAGTGGAACTTGGTTATTACGGCCTCGGCTGTTACGTCAACTTGGGTGTAGCGTTATTTTGTCATAAGTCCGGTCAAACTGATATCTTTAACATCATAAAAATTCCCGGTTTTAACGTCACTAAATATTGTACTACTCTGTTATAGCGTCAAAAATTTCTCAGATATTTTACTCTAAATTTCATATAAACGTAGTCTATATATGTGCGTGCGCGCTACGCCCATGGCTACAGACATACATTGTAGGCAAGCGATAAGCACTGTAACAGCACTATAACCACTGTTTATAGAATTTTATACGTAGGTCTACATTTTTATACAGTAATCATGGCAAGTTCTAGTACAAAAAGAAAGGTTCCATCTATTCAAGAGAAAGTACGTGTAATTAGATCATATGAAAGCGGACGTAAAATAGCTGATGTATGCCGTAAATTTGGTTTAGTGAATTCTACTGTAGGTTCAATTTTAAAAAACAAGGACAAAATTTAAAAAAAAATTTGAGGAAGATGGAGAAAAAATTAAAAAAATTAGGAAATGCGAACATGGTGATGTGGATGCAGCATTATTGAAATGGTTCAAACAGTGTCGATGTTCAGATATTCCTGTGAGTGGACCAATTCTGAAAGAGAAAGCTACAGATTCGGAAAATTGTTTGGTATTGATTTTACGTGCTCCAACGGATGGCTAGATCGATTTAAGGCCCGACACTCGATTTCCTTTGCAAAAATTTGTGGTGAGGCAAAATGCGTAGATCTGAACATTACAGGCGATTGGGTTCGTAACACTTGGCCAGAAATTAGACGATCATATAAAGATGAAGACATCTTTAATGGAGATGAAGCCGGAATTTTTTATAAATTAACTCCAGATAAGACTTTCAAACTTAAAAATGAAAAGTGCGTTGGTGGGAAGTTCTCTAAACAAAGAGTTACAGTTTTTGTTTGTGCGAACATGACGGGAACCGAAAAAAGGAAACTTTTAGTTATCGGGAAAAGTTTGCATCCTAGATGTCATAAAAACATCAAAAAACTTCCTGTAAGTTACACTGCCAACAAAAAAGCGTGGATGACTTCTAGTATTTTTGAAGATGAACTAAGAAAGAGGGATAACGAACTGTCATCAAAAAACAGAAAAATTCTACTTCTAGTTGACAACTGTGAAGCCCATCCAAAGTTAAATTTGACAAAAATTAATCTGGTCTTATTACCGGCCAACTGTACGAGTGTCCTGCAACCTATGGACCAAGGCGTCATTAGAAGCCTAAAGTGTCACTACCGCAAGCAACTTAAAAAAAAAAAATTTTCTGTATGGACACGGCGCAACCTGCCACAATTTCACTCCTAGATGCAATACAATTCCTAGACGACTCTTGGAAGAGTGTAACACAGAAGACGATAGCAAAATGCTTTAGTAAAGCACAACTCATACATGAAAATTTACCCAATGATGACGAAGACGACGACTTGCCGCTCTCGGAGTGGATTAAGAAATTCGACGTAAATGAATTTGGAAATGAACTTGATTCCTATGCATCAGTGGATGACCAAGTAGAAACATTCCAAGTGTTGAGTGACGCAGAAATTATCGCGGAAGTAAAAAACATAGAAGCAGAAGATAGTGTTGAAGAAGATGCTGAGCAAGAGGAGGATGCCGACATCGTTTGTCCGACAGTACAGGAAGCAATGAGAGCCGCCGAAACTCTTTCACGATTTTACTACTTTAGAGAGACGTCTGATGACACGTTCAATGCAGCGCAGCATCTCCACAGCACAACAGAAAGAATTTATTTTTCAGAAAGGAGCGTTCAAAAGAAAATTACGGATTACTTTCGACAGTAAGCCTAAATGTAAGTTACATGTACTTTCTTTTTGATCTTTTAAAATATTCTTCATGCTGTTTGTATAAATGAAATGCAGTTTGTAAACTTTAGAATAAATATCACGAATAATGTTAATAATGCAAAGAACTTTTTTTTTATTTCTCCTTCCTTATTAGTGATTAAAAAGGGTCTTTTATAAAGACTCTTTTATAACGTCACTCGGACATAACGTCATTATTTTTTTGGTCCCTTCAATGACGTTATAACCAAGTTCCACTGTACTATATAGGGGAAACAAAAGACAATGTGAACAGTTACTAACGCACATAAACCAAATACACAAAAACATAACCTTTACTGCCGAATACAAACACAGCAATAGCATGAACTTCTTAGACCTCTCCATCACAAAATTTGAACACGGGCATAAATTCAATATATACAGAAAACCGACTACAACTGACGCACTAATACACAACTCCTCCAATCACCCAATACAACACAAACTAGCTGCCTTCAGAACTATGATACATAGACTTAACAATATCCCACTAGATGAAAAAGACTACAGAGATGAACTAAACATGATAAAATATCTAGCAGAATCCAACGGATACAACAGAACAATAGTCAATAAACTCCTACACAAAACAAACAACAGACAAAGACAGAAAACAACAAATTCATAACACTAACAAACATCAACAACCAAACTGAAAAAATAGCCCACAAATTCAAAAAAGCAGGATACAGAATTGCATACAAAACTACTAACAAAACAGAACACACACTATCAAAACACACACACAAAGCACAAAACAAATTTGATCTACCTGGTGTTTACAAACTAAATTGCTCAGATTGTAACAAATTCTACGTAGGCCAGACAGGACGTAGCTTCAAATAAAGATACATTGAACACACAAAGGCACTACACTCCACTACAGAATCCACCTTTGCAAACCACCTAATTGAATCAAACCACACATGCAAAAACATCGACAATAACATGGACATTCTACACGTACACACAAAAGACCGAAAACTAGACACTCTAGAACAATTTGAAATATACAAACACACAAAAACACATAAAAACGACATCCTAAATGAACAGACACAATTCAAATCACACTCATTATTCGAACATATCACACCCCACACACACTACATCGATCTTTCAAAAGTCGATACAGTCGCCAACAACAAGACGGACAGTGCGTCCAACAGCAGCTTCTGAAGAAGCTTTTTAAAAGTGAAAACCGGTAAAACTAGGTAAGGTAAAATAAGGTAAAACTTTTACGTGTTTACCTATAAAAAACTTTGTGTTCTGAGTCGGTAGTGAATTAATTATATTTACATCACATGTGTTTTGTAAACCAGAAAATCAAACATCATGCTGTATTTGAAATCTTTGTTAAAAAAGATCTAATGCCAGTGAAAGTGTACAAAATAATCACATATCAAATGTTTTAAGTAAAATTGTCTCTTCCGCAGCCTCACAGACTCAAAACATATCTGGAAGTCATAATAGTACTTAGTACAAATAGTTTTGTATTATTACGATTATCTTCTAAAACTTCCGGGCTGAAAGGCCGTGGTCGATTGCTTAAAATACTGCTAAACGTTTCGGCCGCACCACCGGTGGCCATCTTCAGTAGCGAAAAAATTGTGTTCGAATAGATGACACGCCGAACACGTCTCCCAATGAACTGGGAACAAGCAACAGTGAGTTACGGCTACGATGCCTCTATTTATAACTTTTTTGGCCGCTTCAGGTGTATCGCGCGGACCAATGAGAAGCCAGCTCGTCATACTCGATTCTGATTGGCCATGGAAAATAAACCATGCCAGACACTATTTAAGGAGATGCTTTCACCTCGGCGGTTCATAGCGACGGACGCATTCCTATGAATATGGATGGACTCCAGATGCAGGCGAGTGAAGTAACCCCGGACAGAAGACAACACGCGGGCTTCATCAAACATCACCTGGTGATCGTCGTGGGACAGAGCGTGTTCAGCAACTGCGGACTTTTCCGGCTGGCCCAGGCGGCAGTATCTCCGATGTTCAGAGAGGCGCGTCCGGACACTACGCTTCGTGGTGCCTATGTAGACCTGGCCACACGTACAAGGAATACTGTACACCCCGCATGACGAGAGTGGATCCCTGGCGTCTTTCACCGGTCGCTGGAACTGTTGGATCTTTTTGGTTGGCTTAAAGATCGTCCTGACGCCCCGCTTACTCAGCAACCTGCCGATGCGGTCAGTCACGCCACGGATGTAGGGCAAGACAGCAGAGCCAACAACCTCAGGCAACACCGACTTGTCCGGCCTACCAGATCTTCTCGGCCGGGCAGCTCTCCTCACCTCCGCAGCAGAATAGCCGTTGGACTGCAGTGCTTCCTCGAGATGCTGAAACTCATCTTCGAGATACTGGGGCTCACAGATTCTTTTATATAGAGGCATCGTAGCCGTAACTCACTGTTGCTTGTTCCCAGTTCATTGGGAGACGTGTTCGGCGTGTCATCTATTCGAACACAATTTTCTCGCTACTGAAGATGGCCACCGGTGGTGCGGCCGAAACGTTTAGCAGTATTTTAAGCAATCGACCACGGCCTTTCAGCCCGAAAGTTTTAGAAGATAATCGTAATGACACCGGCCGTGAAAGCCTACGTACTAAGTTTTGTATTATGTTATTGATACTATGTAAAAATCAAATTTAGGAAAAAACATTTCGTTCATCTCAAGTACACCAGATATTTAAAATCTTAATGGTAATATTTTCATGTATCATAAAGATTTATTATCATTGAGCATATCTACATGAATCTTAAATCTTGAATAAACACAGAGATATTGATAAGAACATTTCATACACAAAACGTTAATCAAGGAAGTATGAGGAGTTTGAACACATTATGGATTTCACCAAAAGTGTAAATAAAAAATACCAACACATTCAAAATGAGCCACTGAAGACATAATTGCAGATCAAACCAATTCAGCAATGAAGAAATGGCTGAAAAACATTGTAAGTTTCTTCATAGACTGACTGCAAAGAGATAATTCAGGGACGTTTAGAAGATAACACATTATAAAACTGTAGTATTACACACTAAACATTATAAAAATAAAAAATTCATTTAAAATAGAAAAACTAAATATAAATATGATGAAGAGGTTTTCATTTTAGAAAATCATTGAGCTGTCCATAACATGTCTTGAGTATTAGCACTATTTAATGCAATTTTTCTGATAACAGAACACTAAATTTATTATGTAGTGCCGCGATATCCCCCAGGGGCTCACCCATGTCAATTTGTCTCTCTTTCATGTATTATATATGGTGAGTACGTGGACTGGCGACCACGGGATCCTGAGCTAAGAGTATGGACATTAGTATCCAACTCTTCCCTTCAAATGTTAACGCATTTATTCTCAATTTTATAAATATTGTAAAAGCACATGTAATTTAGCAGTGAGAATAATTGTGGTTCCTCTGTACCACGTGACCTGCACATTATTGAATTGTATGTTAATTTAGCCAAGAGTCTCATTGTAGAGAAACATATCTCATAGGATGGTATAAGTGATGTTTATTTTACCATTAACAATGACACACTCTGCCTCAGGTGTGACAAAAGAAACTGACTGTTTTTAAAAACGTTTTATCTTCTCGTTGGAACTATTCGTTAGTTGTACGTTCCTCTACCTTTAAATCGGTTACTCACAATTGTCTGACCGTACTTTCTATTTTTGTTGAGATGTGTCAAAAGTGATTTGGACGTATTAAGAGTGTTTACATACTTTAGTATTTACTTACTTAAAAGGTTTTCTTAGCATCTGTTCAAATAAAGAGTGTACAGTAATCGTTCTCTGTGGTTGCAAAATAACCGCCAATATCCTGTTTTGAAGACTTTCAAGGATTTGTACCGCGCGTGGCAATCTGAGCTCTGATTGGCCGACGCATGGGAGTAGCCCAGTTACTTGGTTGAAGCCTTCTGAAACTATAAAAGCTGACAGAGGCCCAAACCAGCATCATTTGGTCTGTCGAGTGATCCGGGGCGACACAGCCGTGTGTCCTGTAAATTTTCGTTTTCGTCTTCAACTACTGTGAATCTCAAGTTTTTAAAGTATAATTATTCAAGTTTTATAATATTTATTAAAGTATAAAGTTAGATACGCGAAACGCGCTAACTGCTCTTCAGTCGCAGCTCATATCACAGAATGGCACTTCGAAACAGAGAGGGAGGTATGACTAGGGAATAATTGAAATTTGTGTAACTTAAATACCAAAAGAGAGAGACTTTAAAAAGATTTATAAAGACTATAAAATATCTTATTATCAAATAAAAGTACAGTTGATCTATTTAAAGACAATAAGAGAGAGACATAAAATTGTAATAAATATTAAATTTTGTTAACAGTTATAAATTGAGTTATATAAACATTTTAAAGAGATATTACATTATTTTGTTCTAATATCTATATAATTGAATTTTAGTTCGTTTCTTAATCTTGAAACAATTAACTGAATTATTTTAATTATTTTGGAGATTATGTAGAGTTTATATATATATCTATATATCACATTGAATTAGAGATCTAAAGGCTTTTATGTTTAAATACTCACTAATTGTTTTATAAAGATTTATTGATTGAGTGAAATGTACTAATATTATTACAGAAGTTCAGTAACTAATAAACGTAACAATTATTAATCTTAGATTTGAGTTTCATTTGTCTGTACACCTATAAGCCACCACTATCACTTAAAAGGTATTGTATGATACTTGGAAGCCTCCTTACCGCTCGGGAGACGCTGGCCACGACAAATGGTGGCATCGGTGCTGATAAATTGGTGTGCTTGAGGTTTAGAGACATATGTAAACTTATATAAAAGTGTTTCTAGGTACAAACAACTTTTCAATCTAGATACATATACAACTTTTCAATCTAGATTTCTAGATATAAACAACTTTTAAAGGCATTGAAAATTTCTTTAATACATAACTCAATAGCTGATTATTATTTAAATCATCCTGCAATTTGTAAAATTTTAAATTCAAAAGAGTCAAGAGGAGATAAGTGGCATATATATATTTGTTATTTTGATGAAAACTTTCAGCAAAAGTCTAACGAATTTACCTTAATTAAAGGGAAACCCATAAGATTAATAAGAGAAATTGAATATAGTAACGTTTTAAATTGTACAGAATATATGGATTATGTTGCTTGTAAATTTCTGAATAGAGAAGACTGTACGATTGAAGCTGAAATAGATTTTTATGACAAAGTTACATATGTGATTCTAGTAAGGATACATTAAGATGTTTATTATTATTATGTTTAATATATGTTGATATGTAATTTGTGATGCTTAACTCTAAGTGATATATCATTATCGAATTCGGTATTATTTAAATTTTCGCGGGACTGTGAAATTTATTTGAGATTTTTGAGAGATTAATTTGTGATATTTATGGGCAGTAGCTTTTCTAAGAATAAAAATAATAAAGGCCATATACCTCAGATAAACGATCTTTTGGACAAACAGCGGGACAAATCGAACCTCAGCGTGAACCAATTAATCCAGATTTATATATGAAAGTAGGGACAAGAGTAGGGACGATAACTGCTTATTACGAACATATTCCATCTGTAGTTACTATAGGACATAGTTTGCGTCCACCCACACCACCTGTTCGTATTCCAAAGTTACAGCCGCCTGAAACGTCTAAATCTATTGACATAACTTTCAGTAGCAGTACACAAAGGTCAATTGAACCACGACCAAGTATAAGTAATACTCTTTCAATACCTTCACCTTTATACGATATACCAAGACCCAATCCAAAGAGTACATGAGTCGTAGACCTGTATATTATCTTCCTATCACAGACCCAGACATTTTGTTAGAAGGGTGTGAAACATTATTGAGAAGTCTATTACAAAGGATTATTGAAAGATATATAAACGGACATAGTAATTATACAGACGAAGCAAATGTAAATAGGGTTCGGATATTGAAATTAGAGATTGAATTTCATAATTAAATATATGAATTCTATATTATACCTTATTATTTGTTTTCTATTAGGACTTATTTCGTGTATCGCAATACAGTCTGCTTATTTATTGTGGTACAACAAAACCGATTACATTCAATTTTTGAAGTGTTTAATAAATTCTAATCATACTATATTTTAAATATTCTAAACCAAAATGGTTAACACAGACCCAAAAACGGGGAAACCTATTGTATCAGGAGATACATCAACTTCTAGTATGTCCGCAACGTCCTCTACGCGTGTTAAAGATATGTCGGTATCAAATTTAATTGAACCATGGAATGGAGAAGGTCCTATTTCAGTATCAGAATTTTTCGCGAAAATTGAAAGAGCAGCGAAAACCGGAAATTGGTTAGACTCTGATAAAGTAACCGTAGCTGTATTAAAATTTACGGGAGCAGCCGCTTTGTTTTATAATAGTAATGTAGAAGTTGCAAGTGAGGATATAACCTTTGATCGTTTAAAAGAAATATTTACTGAGCGATTCAAGATTAAACATCTTGATCAATTTCATTATAGTCAGTTGCAAAATGCGACGCAACGTAAGTCGGAAACACCGGAACAGTTTGCTGACAGATGTAGGCGTTTGTGTGCGCGTACAGTTAGACAAGTCGCTGACCCTGAACAACAACGCATTATTAACGAAGAAGCGGAACGTCGTATGTTAGCCGCGTATATTAATGGTTTAGCGGGTAACGTCGGAACCCAAGTACGTTATCGAATGCCTGCTACTTTAACAGAGGCATTACAAATTGCTTCGACGGTTACAGAAGTCGAAAATTTGGAAGCCCGACGTGCTCAACAAAACAAATTTCAAAGTCCCAATCGAATATTTACTGTAACATGTTTTAATTGTAATAAACAAGGTCATGTAGCAAGAGATTGTCGTTCTCGAATAAATAATTTCGGTACTAATGTGAAGAAATCCAATAGTACAAATTTTAATACAGGGATTAAGGGAAACAGGGATTTCCGGGGTTACAATTCTAATGGAGGTAGTCGAGATATTTCTAAAGTTGAATGTTATAATTGTCGTAAAACAGGGCATTATGCGAATGAGTGTCCGCAAAGGAGGAAGTTAGCGATTTCCCCAAACGGGCAAAGTTCGACGGGAAACGGTCCCACCCCGCCGAACGTGAGGTCGAACAGAGTGTAATCAAAGTACAGGTAGACGTAAACGGGCATACAGACGAGAGTATGGGGATAGAGCGACTGCCAAGCCAGACTCTACATGTGGAGCGACCGCAAAGCCGGACTCTGCACCTTACAGACGTTACGTGCGACCCTAGTTACGATGACGCTTTGTCAGTGGACGTTATCGTAGGACGTAAACCTTGTAAATTTCTGATTGACACTGGGACTATGGTTTCATTTATAAAAAGGGGTATCAGCCAAAAGTTAATTCGAGAGATTAAAGTTGTTGCTAAAAGTGCTACTGGGGATGAACTAAAGGTCTTCGGAGTACAGAAGGTAGGCTTGATAATTGAAGGTACCACAGTCTATCACGATTTTATGGTAGCAGACCTTTGTACTGGCTTTGATGGACTGTTCGGAATAGACTTATTGAGAAAATTAAATGTTTACATTGATTTTTCCAATAACGATATTTATGTAGGAGGAGAAAAAGTCACCAACAGTGAAGAGATCAGGGAACCTGATACAGAAACGGAAGGGACTGGCCATCTCAACCCACCTGTAGAAGAACCTGAAGTATGGAGTATTGTGACCATCCAGGATCAGTCTATACCAGCAAAGTCCGAGATGCTTGTGCAGGGACGCCTGCAGGTGACACAAGCGAGTTTGCGATCGCAGGGATTAGAGAAATCCCAAGAGTTATCCGGATTTGATAAATCCGATGAGTTGTTATGTGGATCCAAAGAGTTTAAGGGTGTAGCCCATGTTAATATGTTGTCTGGATTAAGTAAATCCAAAGTGTTTCGGGAAAAGGTAATTCCCAAGAGTTTTCCGGTTCGTGTAGTTTGTTTTCGCAACCACGATCGCGAGGATCGGGGGTGTTGCGCGGGTTAAATAGATCCAGGGGATCAGGTAGATCTATTCGTGTACACGACGAAGTTCTAGTAGAACCGGTAGAGTTTCAGACTCATGGCATTAGAGTAGCACGATGTTTAAGTAGAGTTTTTCACTCCATGAAATACTCAGATGTTGTTGTTCAAGTTGTTAATTTCAGTAATGAAGATTTAGTTCTCCCAAAGAATAGTTTGTTGGGGTTAGCTGAGGCGTTTGACAAGGCACCCACCGGAACGTCAGTGATGCCCATACCCACAAACGGTGAAGACCATGAGCAAAGTAGTTGTGAAGTATTCACGTTGAATACTAGTGAAAGAGGCTGTACTGACCCATTGTTATATAAAGAGGAGTTGAAAGAAGAAATTCAAAGTAAGTTATCACATTTGTCTGATCTAGAGAAGGGAATCATTGAACCTATTTTGTTGAAATATAAACATTTATTTTCAGAACCAATTGTTAATACGGGATGTAGTGTTGATATAAAACATAGAATTGATACGGGAGATAGCCCGCCGATTCGGAAGAACCCTTATAGATTACCTCATTCTTTAAAGCCAGTTGTAAAAGAGCATATTGAAGATATGAAAAATCGTGGTATAATTCGTGAAAGTTCTAGTCCATGGGGAGCACCAATTGTTATAGTAAACCAGACACGGAAATCCGATTCAACTGTTAAACATCGTTTTTGTGTAGATTATCGCGCTTTAAATAATGTTACTCGTAAAGATGCATATCCATTGCCTAATATTGCAGAAACTTTAGATAGTTTAAATGGAAGTGAATATTTTTCTACATTAGATTTATGTAGTGGTTATCATCAAGTTAGTGTCGAGCCCAACGATATAGAGAAAACTGCATTTACTGTCCCAGGACATCATTTTGAGTTTATTAGAATGCCATTCGGGTTATGTAATGCACCCGCAACTTTTCAACGCCTGATGGACAATGTCTTGATGGGATTGAAAGGGGAGGAAGCATTAGTTTATCTTGATGACATTATAATTTTTGGAAGTAGTTTAGAAGAACATACTAAACGACTTGAACGAGTTTTACAAAGACTATAAAACATTATAAAATAAAAACTAAAGCAAATGAGAATCCAGTCGTACATTATAATCGTTTAAAACCTAGCAAGGTCATAACCAAGAAACGACGACGCGTGATAAAGCCGTTACCGCAACGCGATAGTGGAAGTGTGTCAGACGTATACGACCTTGACCAAGAACCAACAGTCGACGAAATTTGTTTAAACAAACCGTTCATTGTAAACACTGGACCAACCCAATGTACACCTGAACCAACATGTCATGTTAGCGACCTTGAAGCAGAGAGGAAAGATTCCACTGTTGAGTTACGTGATGTAATACGAGCAAACGTTAACGACCCTGAGTGGATCCCTCCACCCACTCAACAAACCGTTCCTCAAATAGTTGGTCGATATGAATTGAGACCGCGTGAAAATATTATAGCACCTCGTAGATTAATAACTGAGTGAATAAATTAGAATATCGCATGACATAAAAGTAATGGGAAATTTTTGTACGCATTACAGATGCAGTACTGAGGGCACTGTTATTGATATTGAGTCTCACGAATGTTCAAAGCATGGATTCAAATGGAAGTTCTAACGCACTGATGACGAAAAATACACTTGACTCTCAGGGATGCACAAATATTTCTGATTTAAGTAGATGTCATTTTGACAAAGGACTTGTATTTATTAAACAAAGAGACATCATATTGACAACCGACACCTGGACCATAGCAGTTACTGTAGGAACAGAAGACTATGACGATATTTTATTCCAAGTTTCAAATTTATTTAAATATTTAAAAGGGTTAGAAACTTCATCAAATTCTACCGACATTAAATTCCTTATTCCATCTTTTGAATTGATTCGTTTACAATCGAAACTGAGATCCACACAAAATCAAGTTGACAACTTAAAACTTATCTTACCCACTTCTAGAACTAAAAGAGGTTTAGTTAACGGAATTGGAACAGTATTCAAATATTTATTTGGAACTTTAGACACAGACGATTACGAGACTTTAAATACGAAACTTGACGAAATAGACAATACTAGCGAAACAGTTGCACATGTTGAATCAGATAGATTAACTTATTTGAAGAAATTAACAAATGAAGTTGAAAGTAATAATAAAGCTATAAAATCCTTAGTGAATACTGTAAAGACAACAGTTGAGGAAATTAATAACGTAACATCAGTGATAACAAATGAAATATTGAAACTAAAGAAACAATTAGAATATCAGTCAAAAATTTCTTCCTTGTTTCGAGAAATAGAATTGACATTAATTGAAGTCGATAATCAATTAACTCAATTACAAGAAGCGTTAGATGTAACATCCGCAGGATATTTGAGTGCAATTTTAATTCCCCCTAATAAGTTGAATAAATTGTTAAAAGAAATTGCAACCAAATTGCCTGTTGGACTTTCGTTAATTATAAAAAGCGAACTGGATATGACATATCACTATTATAGAGTAGCAAAAGTTCATGCTATAGCTACAAGAAATGTAATTAGAGTAATCATAGATATTCCTTTACAATCAAATGACAATAATTATGAATTGTATAACATTAAATCATTACCTTACTATGATACAAGGTTAGAAAAATTTTTAGTTGTAATTACAGAAATGAAATATATTGCTATATCTTATGATAGACAAAAATTTATTGTAATGTCAAGTATTCAAGCAAGGAAATGTATAATTTCACCTTTTGGTATATGCTCTCTCAATGTGCCAATACGATATGCAGCTGAAGGAAAGTGTTGTGCTTATTCTATGCTAATCAGAGATGAAGAAAACGCCAGATACTTATGTCGAAGGACAATTTTGAAGAGATTCCAGATTCCAGTCATCTATGAAGGAACCAACGGAGACTTCTGGATTTACAGCCTGCCTAGTACAACTCGAGTGACATATCAATGTTCAGATCCTACTAATGGTATTCATAATGTGAACTCAGAGAGTATGTGGATAGCTGGTACAGGAATACTTCATCAACCCAAGACGTGTCGTATTATATCTAAATACTTCACGTTACGTCCACATCTTCAAGGGCAATACTCAGCCACAATTAGAAGGAATCACATAATTGTTCCTCCTATCAATAATCTGTTGTCATCATCAGAAATGACAATGTTCAACTTCACCTTGAATGATCAGTTAGTACAACTGGATCACATTAATCGTATCTTGAATGAAACCGGCTCAGCTGATACTGCTGACATTGACTTATTACAAAGGAAGCTATCCGAGATAAAAATTCGACCACACTCTTACCACAGTAGTACTACTACTACTGAATCAAATCATTTGTTTACTTCTCTTATCATTATTATCACTGTGATAGTAAGTGTCATACTATACACATGTGGATTACAACATCCATGTATACGTAATTGTGTTATGCCACTCACTCGAGTTCGAACAGTAGTGCTAAGACGACGTCAAGAACCAATCTATGAGGAAATGCAACCCGTTGTCACACGGACTTCCGATCCTTCTGCAGAATCAACACATTTCACAGGAGAAGTGCATCGAGTGCAGTGATATAAAAGTGAAATTTATTGTAAAGTCATTCACAGTAGAAACCCTACCTCTATCCTCTATTTTATCACATATTTTGAAGATTGTTTAAATATATTTGCTCATCCACAAGATTGTATATGCATGTTATATTTAAGTTAGGATAAGATAATCTCTCTCCAAGCAATATTGAGTACTGTAATTGTAAATTAAAGTGAGGTACATGGTACCTCCCTTTTAAAAAAAGGGGAGTGATGTAGTGCCGCGATATCCCCCAGGGGCTCACCCATGTCAATTTGTCTCTCTTTCATGTATTATATATGGTGAGTACGTGGACTGGCGACCACGGGATCCTGAGCTAAGAGTATGGACATTAGTATCCAACTCTTCCCTTCAAATGTTAACGCATTTATTCTCAATTTTATAAATATTGTAAAAGCACATGTAATTTAGCAGTGAGAATAATTGTGGTTCCTCTGTACCACGTGACCTGCACATTATTGAATTGTATGTTAATTTAGCCAAGAGTCTCATTGTAGAGAAACATATCTCATAGGATGGTATAAGTGATGTTTATTTTACCATTAACAATGACACACTCTGCCTCAGGTGTGACAAAAGAAACTGACTGTTTTTAAAAACGTTTTATCTTCTCGTTGGAACTATTCGTTAGTTGTACGTTCCTCTACCTTTAAATCGGTTACTCACAATTGTCTGACCGTACTTTCTATTTTTGTTGAGATGTGTCAAAAGTGATTTGGACGTATTAAGAGTGTTTACATACTTTAGTATTTACTTACTTAAAAGGTTTTCTTAGCATCTGTTCAAATAAAGAGTGTACAGTAATCGTTCTCTGTGGTTGCAAAATAACCGCCAATATCCTGTTTTGAAGACTTTCAAGGATTTGTACCGCGCGTGGCAATCTGAGCTCTGATTGGCCGACGCATGGGAGTAGCCCAGTTACTTGGTTGAAGCCTTCTGAAACTATAAAAGCTGACAGAGGCCCAAACCAGCATCATTTGGTCTGTCGAGTGATCCGGGGCGACACAGCCGTGTGTCCTGTAAATTTTCGTTTTCGTCTTCAACTACTGTGAATCTCAAGTTTTTAAAGTATAATTATTCAAGTTTTATAATATTTATTAAAGTATAAAGTTAGATACGCGAAACGCGCTAACTGCTCTTCAGTCGCAGCTCATATCACAGAATGGCACTTCGAAACAGAGAGGGAGGTATGACTAGGGAATAATTGAAATTTGTGTAACTTAAATACCAAAAGAGAGAGACTTTAAAAAGATTTATAAAGACTATAAAATATCTTATTATCAAATAAAAGTACAGTTGATCTATTTAAAGACAATAAGAGAGAGACATAAAATTGTAATAAATATTAAATTTTGTTAACAGTTATAAATTGAGTTATATAAACATTTTAAAGAGATATTACATTATTTTGTTCTAATATCTATATAATTGAATTTTAGTTCGTTTCTTAATCTTGAAACAATTAACTGAATTATTTTAATTATTTTGGAGATTATGTAGAGTTTATATATATATATCTATATATCACATTGAATTAGAGATCTAAAGGCTTTTATGTTTAAATACTCACTAATTGTTTTATAAAGATTTATTGATTGAGTGAAATGTACTAATATTATTACAGAAGTTCAGTAACTAATAAACGTAACAATTATTAATCTTAGATTTGAGTTTCATTTGTCTGTACACCTATAAGCCACCACTATCACTTAAAAGGTATTGTATGATACTTGGAAGCCTCCTTACCGCTCGGGAGACGCTGGCCACGACAATTAAATTCCTTATAAATTTAATCAAATTCTAACAAAATTATTATCTTTGCCTGAGCTAATGTCTGCTTAGTGTTCCATTGTCAGAAATAGTGCATTACATGATTGTCTTATATGAAAAATTAGTTTTCCAGGATTACAAGGGATTTCATGTTACTGAAGAGATTTTCATATTTCGAATACTGTCTTTGTTTTTATGTGAAGTGAAATATGAAGAATAATGACTTCTTCCTCACTAAATTTTATTTTCAGGGAATAAGCTTTAATTAATATTCATCACCTGTGGATGTTTATTTGGAAGTAATTAATACAACACAATATATATGTTTGTCTACGAATATTATAAATAATATTATAAAAATATTTTAAATACACATTCTGTATTATTAAAAAAATTCAATGATACTTTGCTGATAATAAGGACTAGGTCTATTACATTCTATTAGTAGCAAGGAGTTTGAATTTTATAACAAGTACATTACTAACAAGAATTTACTAAACCCATACTTGATTCGTACAAACAGCTACATATCTTAATGATTTTTGTAAAATATTTAAACTTACAGGAGGACCAGGAAGACCAGGGGGCCCCATGAGTCCAGGAGGGCCAATGTCACCATAATCACCTTTCTCCCCTTTAGGACCTGCTTGTCCCTGAAATATTTATACATTTTAATTTTTAATATTTATCATGTATTGAATATCAGTAAGAGGAAATTCTGAAATTCATTTATGTCTGTACAATTTTAGTGTTTAATTAAAATACTCTTCCTTTTGAAATACGTGTTTGAGTAAGTCATAACGCTTAAATAAATAGTCCATTTAATTTGGTAATTTTTACTAGACTAACATAGCTTCACTGTATATTGGATACTCAAACATTCTCTGTTCTTCACACACACACACACACACACACACACACACACACACACACACACACACACACACACACACACACACACACACACACACACACACACACACACACACACACACACACACACACACACACACACACACACACACACACACACACACACACACACACACACACACACACACACACACACACACACACACACACACACACACACACACACGTTTATTTTTTATTAACACAATAATAACTTTCTAATAAAGTGTAATAATAATAATACTTAAATTTAACTAGTTAATTTGCTTGTAGAAAAAATTTGTTTTTATTATGGTATACAATAACAACAAAAATTTTGTTTTTGGATGAGACGTTGTCTTTTCTCTTCTTTCTTCTGTCTCTCTGTTTCGATATCCATTTGTAACAGGCCAATCCCACTACTCAAGCATGATTGTCAGAACATTGTGTGACAGTGAATGACAGAAGTAGTGGTTCAAACTTTGTCATGTTTACTTGCTGAACTGCTACTTGTCATGTTCTGGACGAGGAATTTCAGTGTTTCCACCATTTTCAAGTCCTAAACCATTACATGGTTTAGGACTTCAGTGGTGGAAACACTGAAAGACCTCATCTGGAATGTGACACGTAGCAATTTAGCAAGTAAACACGACAAAGTTGGAATTACAGAGACTGCTAATTCAAATAACAAGATGAAGACATAGTGGTGTCTAGCCTACTTTTTGAAATCCTTATAAAACCTTACCTGGGTATTTTAGCAGAAATCTAAATCCAAACAATCTAAAAATATATACAGTAGAACCTCGCTAATCCGTCACCTGTGGGACTGGGGGTATGGTTGGAACGCAAAAAAGGTCGGATTATCAGAAGAATACAAAATGTTTATTATTTCATTAAATGAGACATTGTATGAGATACTTGTAAACACTAAAACTGTACACCAATTACTACGTACACCAATTCACACAGGACGAGTAATTAGCATGCACTAGTAAGCATGCTTACACTGAAAAAAAAGTGCAAATGAATTGGCTCTATCTATTGCGAGAGCGCCCGCAATTATAGATATGGCGTTCCATGAATTTGATGTTTTGAACAGTCTTGGCTTAATGTTTTCAATTTGCCAGAGCTCGAACTTCAGGACCGCAGAGATGTAGACATAACAACAGCTCAACACTCTTCATACCCGACACAGTTTAGCCACCAAGTGTAGTACCCTACTTTTATTTTCATGTTTATCATGGCGACTTGACATTATTATGACCTGGTGTAGGCTAGTTGTTTATTCAGGTGCAGTCATGTAGTGCGATTCAGTCAGCTTGAGACTAAACTATAATGATTAGTCACTCTTATTTGAATACCAGTATGGTACAATAAGTGGATATTGCAAAATGCTTATTACATCATTGTGTATGGGTGGTCATAATTATTGTTTGTGACAGGAGGAAGGAACTATAATTTTTGACAAGACCTCTTATAAACTTTTATTGGAAGCAATTATAATTGCAGTTGCAACGAAACACCAGATTTGACGTCATATCGTATGCAAAAACAAAACTCTAGAAATGCCACATAGCACTGAAACGATAGTAGGAAAAAATTCGGAAGATTTACACCAAATTTCATATTTTCTGGAACATTAAAAAAAATCGGAAGGTCTTCCGAAAAGACCTGGCAACATTGCGCACTAGATACTAGATGCCGGCTCACTGAGGCAGCAAAACAACTGACAAGTATGTAAACAAGCTGGTGGTATGGCTAAACTGGTGAGTCATCAACAAGTCGGTGCCTGAGCCGCGGTTGGACCAACTGTAGCGTCGGACCAGCTGGGGGTCGGACTAGAGAGGTTTTACTGTATATCCATTCCTAAATCTCTTAAAAATATTTATCTGTTTGGCATTAAAGTGTGTATCACACTAGAATGCCTCAGCTCTTGAACAAATTTTTATTCTTCCATTTTTTTTTTTTTTACCTGTTTGAGAAATACGTTAGATAACTGACTCAGTGAATGGATGCTCAAATGTATAAATATAAATAACAAAAAAATAAATAGAATGTCATACTCACTGGAAGTCCTGGAGGTCCTTGAGGTCCAGCTTCACCAATTAGTCCATTTTCTCCTGCTGGTCCTCGCAGTCCCATTTCACCTTTAGGCCCTGAAATAAAGGCACAATTATAAATACAAATAAAATTAATTTTAAAATTAGTTTTTTTGAAATGCTGCTTTTGACAGCCTCTAAAATTCACTAGCAAATACCCATGCTTCGCTACGGAGTTTCACGTTGTACGTAATAAAAATCTTATTTAATTAATAAAGTTCAATTAAAGTAGGTTTCTTATAAATAAATAATTAAAACAATTGCGGCTTCGTTTGCAAAAAGAGTACAGACTGATTAAATAACAACTTCCTCATCAATGCCATACATTATTTGTAGTTTAATACAATAAATTTACGTGATTACTTGCTATCTCTCTGACATAGTTTGATCTGGCTGTTATTATTATTTTATACATATAACCCTGTTCCTTTGAACATAAATAAAAATAACATAGAAATTACAATTATATTGCCTTTGTGGCCTAAACAAAACAAAATTACTACAACTTATCATTAATATTATAGTTTTATATAACATTGTGAATTGTATTTGTTTCACAAATTTGTGAAATGCAATGTTTTTAACTCTTTCACATAACATACTATGTTCCACTTTTAAAATCATGTTCTCTGGTATCCAAGTCACGATTCAATACAGATTAAAATTAATTTACCTTTTTTTTTTCATCCGTCGTGTGACTTCTTATTGTATTTAATTAAATAACGCGTTTCGAGGCTCAAGGCCTCATCTTCAGATTTCAGTCCCGTGTGGACGTCGTTAACACATTAAAACTAAACTACTACACATTAAAATAAAACACACTACACAAGTTAACCGATGTCTGGGTGCGCACCCTTTGCAGGCTCGCGACGCACTGCCTGCAACTCCTCTACGGTCTCGTCACAACGCTCCACCATCGATTGCTGTCTATTCCTGCTTAATATGAATTTGTCCACAACCATATCGTATAGATGATGTGATTTAAAATTCAGCTGGTCATTTAGCATGTTACTAGGATTGCACTTAAACGCCCGGTATATTTCAAATTCTTCGGCTGCGTTCATGTATCGTCCCTTATTGCAGAGATGTAATGGCTTGCAGTTGTTGTCAAAGTCAGTATAATTATGGTTATGCACCATTAAGTGTTCGGCATATTTTGATTTACAGACTTTTAAGTTATTTTTAGGTAGATGTTCTTTAAACCTCTGTCTAAATGCCCTGCCTGTCTGACCGATATACACCATATCGCAATCATTACAAACCATTTTGTAAACACCTGTCCTTTTTTCTTTGAACTGTTGTGTTTTAGGCCGTAATAATTTTTGAACATTATTTGTGGTACGGAACGATACTAGGATGTTATGTTTCTGAAATTCGTTTTTTACAACCATAGATATATTATTGGTGTACTCAGTTGAAATAAACTTAACTTTATTATTTTTGTTACGTGTACTGACGATGTTCTTCTTTTTATGTTTACGTAATAACCGTTCGACCATTGAGCTTCGGTACCCATTCATTTCCGCTATATATTTAATTGTATTTAATTCATCTATATAATCATCGTGCTCAAGAGGTATACTTGTCAACCGGTGTAAGAGGCTATTGAAAGCGGCCATTTTTTGAGTATACGGGTGATAAGATTTGGCGTGTATAACGGAATCAGTTGCTGTAGGTTTTCTGTATATCTTGTAACAAAATCTATTGTTATGTTTTATTAAAGTTAAATCTAAGAAATTTATTTCATTATTTGTTTCTACTTCTGCTGTGAGTTGTAGTTTTCTATTGATACTATTCATAAAAGACTTTAGATTATCTATTTGTCTCATTGTCCCATTGAAAATAACAAAGGTATCATCTACATATCGTCTGTAAAAAATAATCTGGTTATTGAATTTATTGGTTACCGAAAGCAAATATGTATTTTCAAAATGATTAAGGTATATATCAGATAAGAGTCCAGATAAAGGTGAACCCATAGCGAGTCCCTCTTCTTGAATAAAAAATCGATTATCGAATGAAAAATAGTTCTGTTTTAAAATGACACCAAGAATATATAGTAATTCATTTATTTCTTGAGGACCTAAACTGCCAGATTTTTCCAAGTTGTTTTTCAGAATCTCAACCGTGGCTTGAACCGGTACATTTGTGTATAGGTTATTCACATCAAAAGACACTAATTTATATTGAGTTTCGATATTAATATCTCTTGTTAGGTCCACTAACTCTGAACTATTTTTAATACTGTGATTATTTTCTAATGTTATATTGTTTTTTATTATCTCAGCTAATTTCTTGGCTGCTTTGTATCCTGGTGCTCTAGTGTAATTTATAAGAGGTCTTATAGGTGTGTCTTCTTTATGGATTTTAAGTAGACCGGTAAAATGAGGTGCTTGTGCAGCCATTGGTTTCAGGTACCGACGTGTGGTATCATTAAAGAGATGTGTGCATTTATTGATTGCATTATTAAGACTTTTCACAAATTTGGAAGTGGGATCTACATCAATGGGTTTTATATTATTGTTGTGGATGAAGTCGTAAACTTTTTGCTGGTATACCTCTCTTGATATAATAACTAATGTGTTACCTTTGTCCACTTTAGTAACTATAGCATTATTTTCCTCAACTTTCTTTCTAATTTGTTTAATAACTCTTAAATCATTTAAATAGGCCGATTTGAAATTAAAGGGTCGTGAATGATTCTTGTTGTGTATACTAAGGGCCTTATTTAGTTTCCTGTTAATCAAAACTCTTAGTTCGTTTTGTGAATTTACGTTGGGCACTGTTTTTATCGCTGCTTCAGCATGTATTATTTCACGTGTTAAATTGTTTTTATTAAAATCAGGCACATTATATTTCAAACCTTTATTAAGTAAATTCAATTCTCTCGAGTCGAATTCAATGTCTGTTAAATTGGATACACGGCTATAAAACGTATGTTTACATTTAGTAATCGTATTATTGTGTTGACTTGAAATCAAGTTATTTATTTTCTTATCGTGTTTCTGGGCAATCGGTAATATGACCTTCATGATACGGTTGTTCACATACTGCATTATGTTAAATATAAGTACCAGATGTATTGTGTTTAATAATTCTAAATTTGATCTGTAAAGTAATTCGTTTAATCTGGTCTTTTTATTGTACAACTGTTGTTGTGACGAGACCGTAGAGGAGTTGCAGGCAGTGCGTCGCGAGCCGGCAAAGGGTGCGCACCCAGACATTGGTTAACTTGTGTAGTGTGTTTTATTTTAATGTGTAGTAGTTTAGTTTTAATGTGTTAACGACGTCCACATGGGACTGAAATCTGAAGACGAGGCCTTGAGCCTCGAAACACGTATGTTCCACTTTGTACACTGCACTTTTATAATTACACTTAGTATTGTTTTCCATGGTTATAGTGTTTTTAGAGTACAAAGGTTCTCATAGTTTGATACATAATCCCAATATAACATAATTTTTGATAACATAATTATAAAAAAATCATTCAGTTTTCATGAAAATTATAAACATTAATGTATCTCTCGGTGTACTCGTATACTCTCTGTGTATATTAGCTATAGCTGTTGCCCGCGACTTCGTCCGCGTCAAAGAATATTTTTGTCTAAATTACCTATCTCCTTCCGTGTATTTCAAGAAACTTAAAAAGTAAGAAGATTTTCAGTTCCTTAATTCTACTGCTATGATTTTCAGTTGCTATCTTTCCAAGACCTCTCTGTAAACAACATTCCTGGTTTTCCTTTCTGGCTGGAGGATGACCAAGCTATCAGATGAACTGACTCTCGAGCACGCCACGTACAACAGGCCATGGGAGAAACAGTCACTCCTGAGATCCACACCAGCCACTTTTAAACTCTATCCCTGCGCCTTATTAATCGTCATAGCGTAACAAACTTTAATCGGGAATTGCAGACGTTTAAACTCAAAATGGTAATCCGATAGGATCATTGGAATTCGGGGGATGAAGACAGTTTCTCCCTGACTGACGCCTGTGAAAATCTGGGCTTCAATCACGTGCTTGTACAGATTTTTTACCTGAAGCCTAGTGCCGTTACAGAGTTTGGGTGGATTTAGATTGCACAAAAGCATGATTGGGGCACCAACCTTAAGGTAGAGGACGTGTGGTGGGATTCCTGGTGGATCGAGTGTGTGCAAAAACTCTACAGGATAATGGACCGCATCTTGTACCTCCACTACCGAGTCAATAGATTTATACTTCATGAGTTCATTAGGTAGCTTCTCTAGTAGAAGATTATTGATAGAATTGGCTGAATCGTTGGTTGGAGTAAGAATAGCCCTTTCCTTGAGCCATGATATACAATCTGCACCACTCTGTTGAATATTACTTCCATAGATCTTGTAAGTCAGGCTTGTGAAATCTCTTACAACGGAGCAAAGATTATTCGGAATATTTATTTTTCCATCCTCCTCTTCTAAAATCCTTCCATCCCCAATATCAAGTAATAATTTAGAAAACTCCTCTGCTCTCAAATCATGTTGAAGGTGGACACGCATGTTAACTCTTAAGGACAGTATTTTGACATTAGGCCATAAAGTGGATGACTATAGACAGGCCTTAAGTTCATCCGCACGTGTCCCTCGTGGAACAACGGGTAATGTTTGTCTGAAGTCACCAGCCAAAAGCACTGTAACTCCACCCATAAGGCTTTTGCAGTCTCTAATATCCTGGAGTGTTCTGTTCAGAGCCTCAACGCCTCTTTTATGAGCCATAGTGCACTCATCCCACACTATTAATTTAGCTTCACGAAGCAACTGTGCCATATCACTCTGCTTAGAAATATTACAAAGTGCAGACTCAAAATGATTCAGGTTAAGGGGTAACTTGAATGCAGAGTGCGAAGTCTTTCCTCCTTCAATCAAGGTAGCTGCAATACCTGATGATGCAACTGTGATATTCCTTTTGCGCCTAACTGTGGCGAGCAACAGATTTATCAAGAACGTTTTCCCAGTGCCGCCAGGAGCGTCCAGAAAGAACAATTTCCCAGAATCACAATTAATACTGTGAACAATTTCGTCATAGCCATCTTTTTGTTCTTGATTTAATTTTGGAACATTTACAGCCACTGTTTCAGTCAACCGAACACAATCACAGGACAGTTCTTTCAGGTATAGATGGTTGCTGATAACTTCTTGCTGTCGTGATGGTGTTGGAAGACCGAACTCTTTGAGTGTTTTACCCGACATGGATATGACAGTATCCTCAAGAAGCTTAAGGCATTGGTTGTAAAAAATGTCCTGGCCTAATTGGACGTCTCCATGCTCTCTTTCTATTTGCCTTCTAACATCTTCTGCAAGACTGTCTCGGTATTTCTCCCACAATTTTAGGGGGTCTGCCACTTGGCAGAATACTAACATTATGGCAAATAGTTCACGAATTTTATTAGGAGAGTCAGAGATAGAAGCTTCTTCAAGAGTATGGTCCCAATGGGCATCATCCTCCAGCAAGCCAAGTGCTCTACACGCTGCTTGAAATGTTGGCTGAACTACCCCTGCGATAGTTTTTAATGCAGTAAATGATACAGGACCGTGGATCTTATATAAGAGGAGGCGTAAATAGTAGCACTCAGCATTGCCAGGATGGACAGTGTATACTCTACCCAACACCTGATCTTTTTTTACCCCTGGATAGCCTGTCACAGATTTACCTTGCTTCCTCCTGCAGAATTGATTGCTTTTCCATACGTAGTAGGACGGAACTTCGCAATATAAAAGGGTCCTTGCGAAGGCATCAACTTTACACAGTTCAAAAAATCCCAAAAGTGTCATTTTTGGAGGATTATTTATCGTGTCAATGACATTGTCCTCCGTAAAATAAACTCTTTGACCGTTTTCTAGATGTACAGAAAGGTGCATGACAGGAGGAAACCTTTCATGAATAGGGAAGCAGAAGATGCGCCAGACTACCTCAGAGCTGCTGATGTATCATCCTGTTTCGTACCTTGTCACCTCGTCCAGATCTTCAATGGTGAACGCTGCTTGATCAGACCCTTTATTCACATACTTGCAGATATATTTGATTGATTTGACAGAGTTGCAATATTCAACATTTATGTGGGCTGAGAATGTGCGAGACAGGACGGGGTTGTACGGAACTACCCAGCGATTGTCAAGAATAACCTCATTGATTTTTACTATAAATCCACCGTCTGCCGGCGACCGTCTGCGATACTTAGGATAGCCATCCTCTCCTGTCTGAGTCTCTTTTAAGAATGGCCGTGGGTAATTCTTTGTACAGGCGCCATCCACCATGTATTGTGAGTTACTGTTAAGCGGTCCACATTGTTCGTGAATCATATTTGTCTTGACAATCTCATGGAGGGCTGGATCTAGGTTGGGATCAGGTACTTCAGTTTTGATAATTTTATCTATGGACTCTGGCCTTATCTTCTCCTCCAACCACAGAAGGATAGGAACGTGAGGGAGCCCACGGTTCTGCCACTCCACGGAGTACATGTGACACCTGGCAGGGCCAAAGATGTAACCTTTAGTGAGGAGTTTCATCATATGCTTCACTTTTATGTTGAAAACCCTCGCTACTATGTCATGTCTATCGTGGGATTTTTGGCCTTGTGTCAATATCTCTGTGATTTCCGGCCATTTTGGATCGCAAGTGAACGTAATAAACAGATCTGGTCATCCAAAATGGCGCACATACGTCATCGCGTCTTGAGTTTGCTCATGCATGTATCGGGGTCCTCCAGTGAAAGTGGACGGCAGCACAACCATCTTGCCTATTTCTGATAACTGGCCGTCCTTTCTACTCATGGCATCCTTCAGGTGGACATAATTCTCACTTCTCAGCTTTTTCTGGTTGTTACATATCCAATTGAGTCTCTCAGTTTCAATTTTCGCATACATATCAACCAGAAATTGGTTGAGAAGGTTGCGAAACAGTAGTAGGTTGCATTGTTCACCATCACGCTCCATTATCCTGTAGCTGTAAAAGTCAGTAGCAGACACAGTTTTCTTGAGAGGAGCCTTTGTCTTTGGGTCGCACTGTGGTATGTCTATAGAATAGCCGTCTTCTCCACGACAGAACATCAAAGGGTATTGAAGAGCATCATAGGCACGGTGCATCTCACTGATCCGTATCAATCTATTTTCTCTGCTATGGAGAACGATATTTCTTTTATCAAAATCCTGGCCGACAATGAGAATTGCCACTTCTCTAGTTGTTGGAACATTGAAACAACCATGGTGTTCTCCAGAAGGCTTCATATTTGCTTTAATAACTACCTGAAACTCCTTCTGGTCCTTGGGAACAGAATCAACAGCAGCCTTAAAATCCAAAATATACTTGTTGTGTTCATGAAGTAATTTCTGCAGCTGGCTAACCAATCCTGGCTTGACGCCAGGGTATATTCCACAACAGATATCCCTCTCTTTGTCATCATCACCAACAAAGTATATTTGGAGAAATGAAGGCTGTTGCTCAGGCTCAGCCATAAGACTCCTTATCCTGTGATAGATCTGGCCCTGTACTTTAAAAGTTGGCATAAAGTTTCCTTCTTTTACCTCTTTGGCTCCAAAAGACGTCATTTGGAAGCATCCGTTGTACTTCCGGGTAGCAGGAAGAAAGTGCTCAGTCATTGCATGCTGTTGATTGAGGAGACTGTGTAGGATAGGGCTCAAGGAGAGGAAGCTGGAGCTTACCATTATTGCAACACAAACCATGAGTCTCATCCTTCCACTTCAGTGCACGGCACCAGTTACATGGTGACCGAACTCCAAGCTCAACGAACTTGTCCGTGGAATAATCTATTTCCGGTTCATATTGAAATCCGGACAAAAGTTTATCCCAGGTCAATAATCTATTATGTGCTCTCTTTTCATTATATTTCGCAGAAGCTACTGGATTGATATAGGGGTTATTAGATGCATATTTTTTAACAGCCTCCCTATGAACTGTTGGATGACTTTTATTGTATTTTTTTACAGCCTCCCGGTTAACTGTCGGGTGACTATCAGTATATTTTTTGACTGCCTCCCTATGAACTTTTGGGTTGTTTTTGGCATATTTGGTAGCAGCTTCCCTTAGTTGTTTTTTCCTGATTGCATTTGTAAACTTTTTTCTGCGTTTTTTCCTCTTTTCCCTTTGACTGATGCTACAGTCGAAGCAACATATTCGTCTGAACTTGGACTGGAGAGGTCAACGTAAGGAGAGGATTGGGACTGGGAGACAGTGCAAGACAAATTCAGTTGACATTCCGCTGGGTTATTGGTATTCGGGGATTCGGACAAATTCAGTTGACATTCCGCTGGGTTATTGGTATTCGGGGATTCTAAGTTAACTGTATTATGTGTTGATTCGGCCAAGGGAATTAAAACATCAAAATGCCCTTCATTGAAATCTCCAGTGAACCGAATTCTTTTGACTCCCTGTAATGCCTCCCCAAAAATAGCAAGAATAGAGCCACCTTGAAACACCTGAAACTCATAAGGAAATATTTCTCCAGCAGCCTTGAGCTCACAAGTAGTCCCATATGTGTACGGCCTACACATTTCGGCAAGCTACAGACGTTTGGTACCATAAGCAGCTCCAGACTGCTGGTGAGTAAAGCATTTGAACCTTTGCCAGTTATTGGACACGTGATACACTATTTCTGCACGAATTTGAGCGGCACTTGAAACGTCGCCGTGCACCAGATAGGACAGGGAGGAAAAGAGACACGCGCTGTCACCACTTATCTTTACTATTCAGTAAGGAATCTGTAATCCGTTGCTTATTATAAACTCAATTTCCTCATCCATTTTCTACTTTCAAAATAGAACGTTTATTTAGCTAATACAGTATTGTGCGAATTAATGTGAACACATCATAATTATCACAATTTTACTTTTTTTTCACAGTTGGCAACACTTTTATGTCAAAGTAACGGCCATTTTGTTTTACTGTTCTGACAGTCAGTGAGTAATGAGACATAGCAAGCTACAGACGCGTTGCATTTTGTTTTTTTTTTTTTTAGAATTATTGTGTTTTTACTGAAGTAAGCTGAACTAAGGCTTTATTTGCTTTTTATTTTTAAAGATGGATATTACTCCCAAAAAGCGCACTAAAATTGTTACTTTGAGTGAACACACATCAATGACTCAAAGAGATATTGCCAAGGAGTGTGGTGTGAGTTTAGGAGCTGTCAACAAGATTTTGAAGCAAAAAAGGGACACTGGGATGATTGAAGTGAACAGAAAAGGGAAATGTGGAAGGAAAAGAAAGACAACAGCAAGGGATGAAGCTTTTTTAATAAGAAAGTAAATTAAACCCTAGGAAAACCAGCCAAGAACTTCAGCAAGACTTAGCACACGCTGGAGTAATTGTTCATGACTCCACCGTACGAAAACGACTTATAGAAGGAGGAAGAAAAACAGTCAGACCTCAAAAAAAAACAGTTATTGACTGCTGCCATGATGACAAAACGATATGATTGGGCAAAAAAATATGTGAGCTGGACTGTTGAAGATTGGAGAAAAGTGTTGTTCTCAGATGAGAGCCATTTTTTGGTACAAGGACAGCGATCTCGTTTCGTTAGAAAAAGTGACAACGAAAAACTTACGACAGCTCATATTGATCAAACAGTTAAACATCCGTTAAAGAAGATGTTCTTGGGCTGCTTTTCTTATAAAGGTACCAGATGCCTTGTGCCGATCGAAGGCATGATGAACTCGCAAAAATACAGAGACTTGCTAGAACTAATTGGAAGCTGAACTAAGACAAGTTGATGCCAACGGTCAAGCAGTTTTTCAACAAGATTCGGCTCCATGTCACGTGTCCAAGATCATGATGAAATATTTCAAGGACAAAAAGATATCATGCCTTGAATGGCCAGGAAACTCACCGGACCTTAATCCGATTGAAAATCTGTGGGCTATTGTAAAAGCTAGACTTCGTAAAATAGATTGCACAACAAAAACAAAACTGATTGAGGCTGTAATCCACACATGGTTTCAAGACCAGCAAATATCAGAAAACTGTAAAAAACTTGTTGATTCTATGCCAAAACGTGCTGAAGAAGTTATAAAAGCCAAGGGAGGACATATTTCCTATTAAAACAATTTAAATTGTATTGTATTCTTTTCTCTTTTTTCTTCGTCTATAACTAATAAATGTTGTTTTTTTTCAAATTATCACTTGTGTTCACATTAATTCGCACAGTACTGTAGGTATCAAAATTCGTAGCTGCTTACTTAGGTACTTAACTAAAAAAGCGAGAGCGCACAAACCGGTCAGACCAACTAACTTAGCGTAGCGTAGGTAATTATGTTATTTTATTATATTTAACATAATAATGTTAAATTATTATTGTTATTATTATTATTATTGTTATGTTAATGTTATTTTATTATATTTAGCATATTGGTCTGTATCAAACTTTACATAAATTATGTTAAAATTTGTATAATCTGTAATATTCAGTTGATTTTTTGACCACTAGAGCGCAGACTACGTTTCTTCACTGACAAAAAAAACAAACACTATTTACTTAGTATGGCTATAATGTTATTAACCATGTATTATTAACCAAAATAATGAATTTACAGAGATGGTGCTGTTTCTAGTGTTTTAGATTTGTA
The DNA here is from genome assembly GCA_034769895.1 of Magicicada septendecula. NCBI lineage: Eukaryota > Metazoa > Arthropoda > Insecta > Hemiptera > Cicadidae > Magicicada > Magicicada septendecula. The sequence continues at coordinate 125,506,490 of CM068372.1, forward strand.
GTTGAGGTGTAATTTAGTTAACTTGTAAACAGAAACGATCTCACCAAAAGGTTTTCAATGATGATGTCTGGATTGAGCTGATATTAGCAGAATTTATTGTTTGTTCATCGATATTCTGGTGTGGATCAGTTTATTCCAATGGACATCTTGGATGTAGTGTCTAGTGCTGACTTGTTTTCTTAATTTAGAAGTGGTTAATTCCGAATATTCTTTGAAATTTATTTAACTTTTATAGGACATTACACTTTTTCATCTCACATTGAATTGCATTTAACAATTATTATTTCTTGTTGTTGGTTACTCCTAGTAACCAATAAATGTTCATACTTTTTTATTAGGTAACCTAGATACCTTTTTGTAAATAGGCTAATAATTATTGTTATTATTTTGTTTCTTCTTTTAGAAAAATAATTCTTTACAAATTTTGGTTTTAGTTAAATTTCATTTATATACGATTTTTCTTTTTGTCTTTACTTAAACTTGTCTACTGACTTTTTCGAATTTAATTTCTTTTATTTTAATTTATTTATGATTTAACTTTTAGTGAATGTATCACTACTCTGCCCTACTTTTACTTGCTATCTCTCTAGCAAAATACCCGTGCTTAGCTATGGAGTTTCACGTTGTATGTAATTGTATAATTATTGCTCGCTTAATAGTATATGATTAGATAGATTGTACAAATTCTCAACTCTTAGTTTGTTTATTTACATTCATAGCAACAGCTACTTATTATTATTTCGAGAAAATCGTTAGAGCCGTTTTCGAGAAAAAAGGGACATACATTTATTAATTAATTGGACTTCGAAATTTTCTCGACTATAAGAACCTGCAAACAACGAAGTTTTTTTCAATTTAAAACAATGATTAAAAACTCAGGACTAAATGTATTCGGGGTTTCCAGTAAACTGAGATGTCAACCACTTACAGTGGATAAATTTCAGTATTTCGTTTTTTGCCCCTTAGGAGTGAAAGTTTGTAAAACCGTTTCTTAGTGAGCACCTAAGACCTATGATGAAGCTATGTTCAAAGTTTCATTGATATCCATTCAGTGGTTTCAGAGATATCGTGAAACCAGAAGGTTTCAGAGGTATCGTTCCGGGGAAGGCCCGTCGGACGACTCCCGCGCTATTTCCTACGCGGGAGACTTCCACCAATGCTATGGTAACCAGAATCTATTCTATTGGGTTGCCATAGTAACCAGATATAATAGTTTTTTAAGACCCAAAGGACCCCCCAGAGGATCGTATCGAAAAAAACACCTGTCCTATGTTGGTTCTCCCGTTGCGTAAAATATTTGTGCCAAGTTTGGTTGAAATTGGTCCAGTGGTTTAGGAGGAGATGTGGAAGACCCCAAAGGACCCCATCGAAGAAAACACCTATCCTATGTTGGTTCTCCCGTTGCGTAAAATATTTGTGCCAAGGTTGGTTGAAATCGGTCCAGTGATTTAGGAGGAGATGTGGAAGACCCCAAAGGACCCCATCGAAGAAAACACCTATCCTATGTTGGTTCTCCCGTTGCGTAAAATATTTGTGCCAAGGTTGGTTGAAATCGGTCCAGTGGTTTAGGAGGAGATGTGGAACATACATACATAGATACATACATACAATGGGGGGGGGTTTGCCCCTTAGGAGTGAAAGTTTTTAAAACCGTTTCTTAGTGAGCACCTAAGACCTATGATGAAGCTATGTTCAAAGTTTCATTGATATCCATTCAGTAGTTTTTGCTCTACGTTGATTCTGTCAGTCAGTCAGGCAAACTTCCCCCCCTTTTCCCCCTTTAAAGGTCGAATTCCAAAAATCCCTCCTTAGTGGATACCTACATCACATAAGGAACCTACATGCCAAATTTCAAGTGTCTAGGTGTTATAGTTTTGGAGATTTCGTGATGAATCAGTGAGTCAGTCAGTGGTATTTCTCTTTTATATATAGATTTGATCTTTAACTATAAAGTACATATGGACAGAGAAGATTGCTTTACAAAAATATAATCTGTCAACTTCATCTGTTGTGAATGAACTGATCAAACCAAAAAGAATATCCTGAATGTAGTTAAGGAAAGTATAGTTAAAAATAAACAAACAAATTTATATTGTAAACACATAAATTGATAAAAATATGACAAAAGTAACGTGGTGTTTATAAAAGTTAATTAATATTGAACTTAAACACAAAACAAATCAGTTAGCCACAAAATAATGAAGGGCATAACAAAGATTTTACTGTAAATTTGTAAAGATTTTATATCTTTTACAATCCTTTGATTGTGTTACATATTAAATAAATGCCAGTATTAACTAAATTTTAGTTATTGATTATAGGCAACAGTGTATTGTAATGAGAACCCTATCGAACAGTCTAGAATGTACTCCACCCGTCCCTCCGGGAGTCGAGCAGGTGTACCTCAATCAAGACCATGCTCAAAGTATGTTCCACAGTACTCTGGAGAACATTTGAAATACGCATTAGCTGGAGTGCAGTAAGGAGGACAAGCTATTTTGGACCTCTGTGTGACCTATAAAATCAGAGCATCTGGCTTAGTCAGTTCAGTTCCTTAGTGCGGATTTTCCTTAGTGCAGTTGAGTGGCAGTTGAAGTATTGTAGCGAAGTGTTATTGTGTTATAATTAGTGTACATTATTATTGTGTGTCGACAAATTTAACTGGAATCATTGTACGAGTTAACTACAAATTGTTATTTTTGATTAATTAAAGCTGGTGATTAGTGACTTAATTGATATCTGAATTTTGTTTTCCACTTTACCATATGTAACGGTGAAACCGTTGTAACAGTATGTTATTGACATTAGAGTTTTTGTGTACTAGTGCTCTGCTTTTCCACAATACACTTTTCATCTATATCATGTTATTTAATACATTATGCAGCGTATATTTAATGTGACACTAACACTGTCCAAACTATTAAAACTTGTTTTTATGGGTGACTGTAGTTTATGTTTTACAATACAAACCATTTAATGCATACTATCATAACTTTTGGCAATAATCTAATTTGTAAGCTAATCCCTAGTTATTTCTTGACTTCCAAAATTCTATAAACAACTGTCTTCATATATCTACTACTTTAAAATATTTTATAATGTTGTTGATATCCAATCACAATTCTCGTCTCCCCAAACAAGCATCTTTCCTAAGGTTTGAATTCTTTCCATTGTAATCATTTAAATCTTCCTCTCTTCAGTCAGCCTTCTGGCAAACAATGAAGCACTTTCCTTGATAATTAATTGGCTTCCATCCATTCTTTGTACATGACCAAACAACTGAAGTTGTTTCTGATATATTCTGCTGGACCAACCATTCTTACATTATACTTAACCCACTTGTGATACTCTTAAAGATCTACAAAGTGCATCCATCTTGACAGCTTGAACTTTATTTCTGGTTCTTTACATCAGTGTCCAGGTTTCGAAACTTCATGTTAATAAACTCTACACAGTGGTCAGAGGCATATTTATGCATAGGTATGTAACGGTACAGAATTGTGTGCTACCCCAGTTTTAATTTCAATCCAGCTTTAATTCTTTATTGTCAGTATCCACCTGTGAGGTGCCCCAGTGTAACCAGCAACACATACATTGTTAGTGTAAATTGTTGATGTCTGGAGACAGCTCAGACATATTACATAATAGCTTGCCAGCAGCAGTCTTTGTGAATCACAGTATGCAGATTGTCACCACCGTATGAACAACAGACAGTAGGCAATTGCCTACGGGCAGCAAAATTTGAGGGGTGTCAAATTTTGAAAGGTGAAATTTGACAGCCGTTATGTTGGTTTTATACCTAAGAAATGTTTTAAATGCCGAACACACATAAGAGACACAGATAAGAATAAAAATAAAAATATATATATTGTTTAGTAACTAGCCTTATTACATATTTATATGCATTATCTATGTGATACTTTTATTGTATTAATTAATTATTTAACTATTACTTTGTTTACATTCGTATTTCGAACGCCCTTTACTGACTCTATAATTTGACGTGAGTGACTGTCAATAGATGCCGCTATAAAAGAGACATAATTTCATGACTACAAAAGTCACAGACTGTGAGCGTAGCATAATTTTGAACCCAGCCCTGACCGGCACCGCATAAATTTTTGTCGTGGTGTCTAAAAAAATCTGCGTAAAGTGTGAGTCGTCTGATCACTTTTCTTAACGCCACCACTGCCCCCTCTTGTTTGTTTACTTATTAATATATTTTCCTTCAGTTATTATTCTTTAGTTCATTGATTCAGACTTCAGTTAAAATGTTTTGGAATAAACACGGCTACAGTAATTTAAGTCTTGTTGTACTCTTCCTAGTACGTTATGTAAATTGTTCTATAGGAAAATGATGTAAGCAGAGGAAGGTCCAGGTGTAATGGGGCAAAAGGGAAGGGTTTTCATTTTATTAAAAAATTATAATATTATATTTTCCCTCTGCACGGTCAGTCCCAATGTGAAGGATTCATTAATCCTTTTGCGAATTCTTACTCTTCTCTCCATATTCTTTATTCATTAATAAAAGTAAATGAATTCATTAAGAAAAATAAATAAAGTTACACAGGGAGCTGTCAACTACATACATTATCAGGTGGTAGGCCAGACATCCTTGAAAGCAAAGGGTTTGGGTGTTCATATAGAACTGCCTGTTCAAATAATCACAGATTTGACACCAGAATGGTATGTTGATCATAACTTTTTAGGCATTTATGGAGTGATTGTAGAGTATCTTGCACATGAAATCATATTTAGGGAAGGATGAAGGGTTGAGATTTGCATGGTGTGACAGCAGCATTAAAAAGGAAACAACTACAACTGCCTCAGTTTTGGATGATCTCTAAACAGGGCTCTTGGACAATGAAAAGGAGATGAAGCCACAGAAAACAGAGATGTTGGAAAGAGAAATTCTATAGCAAACACCAGATAGGTCAGGAGGACCAGCCTTAATAGTTATTAAACATGGTATATGCACTGATATGGTTAAGAAGTGGCAAGAAAATGGCTGGGTCTGAGGAACATGAAGGAATGGATTATGAAACGAAAAGCGAATTGTCAAGGCGTACCAAAGATGTGCTATAAGGGTTTTCATATGGAGAATAAACTTCTTAGGTATTCATCGCATCCAACTCAATCACACCCTTTTCTAGTTGTTACCAGGTCTTCAGCACCCAGATCCTGGAGATGTTTCATGACAACACTGAGGCTGGACAGCCAGGAGAGATGGAACCCTATTTGTCCACAAATCGATGGTTCTTCTGGGTTTCCATGAGGCAGGATATTGCCAGCTACATCCGGACATTTCATATGTGGTTGTACTAAGCCAGCAAACAGAAGGCTGACACCAGTATGTGAGGGAGATTGTCATACTAGCCTTGAGAAGTCATTGCACTTGACTTGATGGGCTCACAACCCAGAACATCATAAGGAAAGATGGAAATCCTAGTGATCATGGACCTACTCAGGCAATGGGTGTAGACTTCCTCTGTTCCAGAAGCCTCGACTGGACTGATCCTGACAATATTAAGAACCATTTTTGGTCGCTATAGTTATCCATGATGTCTGTTGACTGAGAATGGCAATCAATTCAGTTCCCATCAATGGCAGAAAGCACTAGCAACATGGGGCATTGACCATTAGACAGCTCCCATCTACAACCCAAGGACAAACCCAACAGAGTGGTGGAATCAAAAGCTAAAGAGAATGCTGAAAATCCACCTGGTGGACAAGGTGCATAAAACCTGGGACCTACATTACTCTAGTCACTTTTGACTCTACGCCAGAGGGTCAGCAGAATACAGGCTATTCACCAGTTGAATTTTTTCTGGACCAACAATAGTACAGAAAAACCTGTGGGATTGGGGGATCAGTCAACATACAGAAGAAGGTCATGTAATCCAGAAGCATGGCTGAAAAGGCATCAACCAAAGGTTGATAAGGAACAAGATGAGGCAAAGCTATGGATCCTCGAGGAAGCCAAGCAGCAGGGTCTTGAAGAGGAAAAGATATTACATCCAGAGGACTCAGTGTTGTGAAAGAATCACATTCTTAGCAACAAGGCACATTGAACCATGAAGGGTTAGCTCAGAAATGGGTGTGACTGTTTGAGGTAGATCAGCACTTGGTAAATAGTGAGTCTTGGATAAGGACACTTCCACCAGTGAAGGTCCATGCAGCTGAGTTAAAGGTAGTAAAACAGCCTCTATGACCCGACTACAAGAGGGTCAGCATAAATCCAGCAATGATTCTCCATATATCAATGAGTCATAATACGACCTTTAACCAAGAAGACAAAATTTTGTAAATACTAAGCAGACTTGGAAATTTGTAATATTTGTGAACTTTGGTGATTTTGTATATGAATGTGGTTGTGGGTTTTAAGGGGGTGATAATTGTAGTATACTAGAGAACCCTCAATCCACATTCAAAGTAATATTACTGCATAATATATTAATTAATACTGTGATTAATATTATTAAAACTGTTTGTCATTTGTACAAGTAGGTTAATTTACGTAGGTTGTGTTAGTCATGTGTATTTGCATTATCCACAATTTATGTGTAACTTATGTGTATTGATGGACACTATAGAATACACTAGAACGTTCTGTATCAATGTACAATACATTTATAAACATTGTTTTTTCCTACTGGGTTGTTGAATATACACCTGGAACCAACAAGACCATACTAGTATGTAATAAATGATATATGCTTGTGAATGATGTCATTACCAATTATACATAAAATTATTAAAAAAAAAAAAATGGAGAGAGTTTAGTTTTAGTTAGTCTTCATTTAGAGTTCGGGTAGTGAATTACAGAGTCTGTGTGTATGTTTGATACCACATTTGTGGATCAATATTATATTTGTGTGTTTCCTTTTTGTTGGTATTAATTATGGTTGTGCCAGTAATCGATATCATAGTTGTGGATTGAAATTTGTATTTACTGTTTTATAGTTTTATTTGTGAAAAATTATTTTTGATACTAGTAAATAAACAAGGTGCCGACAGTGATACGAGTGTTTCATATCAATCGCTGCCTAGAAGACGACACATTAATGTAGGTACATAGTTGGATACAGCCTATCAACAGAGTATAAGGCACCATAATGAGAACACTGAATAATGTAAGATGAGTAATGCGACAATACAACCATATACGGTACTGTACATTGTCAAAATAATTTAAATAAATAATAAAAATAAATAAATATTGATTGATAAACATGATTCAGAGTGCAAGCTGGATTGTTTAAAATATAGGCAACATACACGTTCATTGTTCAGTCACGTACATGCATATCTGGCCCACCTGTCACTAGCGTTGTGTACATGTGTATTTTGTTTGTGTGTGTGAAGCCTGTCCGTTCCTGAACAGTAACCATTCCTTTTCAAATATTGATAGATTTTATGTTTTATTTTAATTATAAGAAAAATATGTATGACATTGTAAAATGAAAGACACCAGAGGGTGTAGAAAATAGAGGTGAACAAAGGGTTAAAAGACCGTGACAAAGTGATGGAAAGTGCAATTACAATAAGTAAAAAGTGAATAGCTCTTTTTATAATTACAATAAAGAAGTGTAATTTATGTATAGTAAACATATAAAAATTAGCGATCGATTGAGCATCGTGTAGTGTGAAACAGACTTCGTAATTCGTGAAGATTGGCAAAATTAGTGAACCAGAGTGGGGGTAAAGACGCTTCGACAAACTCTGACAAGATGAAAATTGTTCAGACTTGAGCTTTTGCATGACCTGGCTATAAATACCAGGTCGTGCTAATAAAGTTCCTTCTTCTATATTCAACCGTTGCTGTAGGAGGCTATGTCAGTCAACTACGTTATCTTAAATCTACAGTAAGCGTTACCTGACTTGTGAGGCAGAACAGAGGTTCGATGGGCACACCTACAACCCATGATGTGACCAGAGCCAACAACAAATAAGAAATACAAGTAGTGGAAGCCTGGAAGAGGACCAGAGGACGCGAGGACATGAAAGACTGGAGCAAGGACGGGAAGAGGATCCAAGGACACGAAGGATGGGACCCGAGGACTGGAGGAGGACACACTGAAGTTGCCACATCAAACGAGGTGATAACAAACCATAATAATAAATAGACAATTGAAAGATAATATTGAAACTAGAATGAAAGACATTCCAACTGTTACTAACAGAATTTAAATTGTACATATAATGTAAAGTCTTATTGTAATTTAGAATAATGTCTCATGTTGAGACAGTAATATTGGAATAACGTAAATGCTATGAGAGAGCAATGCTTGATTTTTTAAATTGAAATAAAGTAGAATGATTAGTACAGTCTTTAATTGCTAAAAGGATAATGCATATGCTATAAATTTGAAAGAGAATTAAAGCCAAGTAAAAAATTAAAGAAATAATTGAAACAAAAGTAAATTCATTGTGAATTGATAAGCAATTTCAAAAGATGGCCACACTAAATGAGTAAGCCGAGAGCAGAAATAGATAATTAAAAGTAGATAATAAGATTTGTGTATAAACTGTTTAGACATAAATTGTTCACATAAATCACATACATAATATCGCACAAGCGAGGAACGATGAATATGTTTTTGTATTACCGAAATAAGTAAAGAGATTAATAATTAAATAATGTAAACATTTAAAAACTTTATAACATTGTCTTGTTATTACAATTACACCCAAACCAAACAAGTAAAAGTTGTTATGTTATATAACTTATCACTTCAAAAGATTGGGGCTTCCCAAATTAAATAAATTTGGGGTTGTTACGTTACATAATTTGGCGCTCCAAAAGTGTGGGGCTCCTCAAATTAAAATAAATTGAATTTGTGTTGTTACATGAATTGGCGCTCCAAAAGCGTGGGGCTACCCAAATTTAATTACGTTGAATTTGTGTTGTTACAGTATATTAATGAAAATTGTGACCTCCTTTTTCCCTTTGTGTTTACTGGTCTAGTCCACTGTCCTAAGATTGCTACCTGTGCGATTCTCTCTTCATACATGATAATATCCTTTGTTACAATATATCATTGTAATGATATGAGTAGGCTACTTCGGCTTGCCGGGCTGTAAGGATATGACAGGTGAGAATGATACTAAACTAACTATGTCTAGTTATAACTAAAATATGTAATGGTCAGAAAAATCTGTTTAAACATAACAACTGAATTTTTAACTATGTAGGCCTACATAAAAATGTAACTAAACAATATTACTTGCTAACTTTGTATTTTATTTAGAATAAGTATACAATACCCACTACTGAGTAATAATAAGTAACAATTACCTGAAACAGAAACTATGGAAGTGAATAATATGGTTTACATTATTATTTCCAGAAATTTATCATATAAAAAATATAGAGTACCCCAAATAATATACCTGTATATCCTAGGTCTCCCTTGTTGCCCTTTTCCCCAGGTTCGCCTTTGACTCCTGGAAACCCAGGTAGCCCTCTCTCTAGTACCTGCAGAAAACACTTGGCTCTCAACTGGTTCCCCTAAACTGCTTGCCTCTCAAACACACACCCACACATACACACTTACAAATAGAAAAAATAACTAATACTTACTTATCCACGTGTTATAAGTCTACATGTACTGGTTTTATACAAAAACTAAAAAATTAAAAGTAAGAGTACTAATTAAATAAATGACAAAAATATACACAGTGACACTACAAAAATAAACAAGGTTTCCATAAAATAAAGTATATAGATGTGTTTATTAGACATTATTGTCATTACTAGAAATTATGTTTACACACACACACACATGTGTGTGTGTGTGTGTGTGTGTGTTGTAGCAGGTTTTTGAGTACATCCGTGTATGTGATACTTAAATTGCCAACATTTCGTTCCATAATCCCGGAACATTGTCAAGGCATACTGATGTTGATTTAACTACGCTGCACAATTTATATCTTGCTTCCCTTGTGATTTTTGCCGTGCTATGATATGTAATTAATCTCAAGTGTAGCGTCTGTGTACTAATTAGGGAGAGAGATACAAATTATGTCATGGTAGTAAAGACATGGGATGTGTCAACTTGGGCCAAGTATGTGTGTGTGTTTAGCACATGGAGCAGCTGAGAAACTAGCCAAGTCTGATGAGAGTCATCATAGGTCAGATGATGAAAATGTAAAGGAGATAAGTCTTATAAATTAATGGAAGCTTTGGCAGCTTTGTTGATTGCCAGTAAAATCTGAATGCCAGCTAAGTGGGACAATCAAGAGTCTAGGTGAGTGAAATGGTTTTATTTTAAAGGCAGGTCAAAGGACGAGAGGGTACCAAAAAGAAATGAAGATATCTGAAGAGTATTGAGGCACCACAATGTCAGTGACAGAATAAATCAAAGTATACTTTACTGAAAACAGCAGATGGAAGAAACACAATTATTGAAAATTGTTAAAAATTACTGGATTTTGTTGTCCATGACATGTCCATTGATTAACTAATTAAAAATATCTCACTACTGACTCGGAACACAAATTTTTTTTATTGATAAAAATATTAAACTTTTACTTTATAGCCTGAACTAGTTTTTACGTATTACAAGCTTGACGAAGCTTGTAATAAGTGAAAACTAGTTCAGGCTAGAAGATAAAAGTTTAACATTTTTACCAATAAAAAATTAGAGTTCCAAGTCAGTAGTGATATATTTAATTAGTTAAAAATTAAATGTTGAAGACAAAGACAATGTAGGTAGTGGAATTAAAAAGAGTAGGACTGTCTATTTCTTGAAATGATGAAGAAGAAGGAAAAACGATAAGAGGACAAATTTAATTTTAAAACTGTTATTTCTATTGCTATTACCACTATCACATTAACAAACGAGGAAACAGCTGTTGGCTTCTTAGAACAGCTGAGGAAAGCTGATTCAAAGGCTACAAACATTTGCTTGCATATATTGAGATGTACAATTATATGAGGCCTACATAATCATATTGTACAAGATCCACTTGGGACGTAATTATACAGCATTTATATAAACTTTAAAAGCACAACATAAATCAGCCTATATATGTTAATTTAACAAAAACACATCTATTACGGTCACTGTACAGATATACTATGCTTTATAAAAACCTTGAATGTGCTGAAGTATATAATGACTATTTACACTAATTTCCACTTTTACGTTAGATATAGTATTTCCAGAAGCTTTAAACCGTTACTCGTTACTACAGTACTTTAAAGTGATACAAACCACACTACACACCAATCTACATACAAAAGCAGAAAGCAAAACATATTAAACAAATTAAAATCAATATAACCAACAACAGTTAATTTACAAATAAAAATAAAAATGAATAGGCAAAAATTTCTCAGCTAGTTTATAAATCTGGAAATAAAATTTTACTTGAAAATAATATCTTCTCTCAGCACTGACATTAAATGGATTGCTTGAACTAACCTGTGACTGGGTGTATTTGCAGTTGAGGGTCAATTTGGATCCATATTCTTCCATGGAAGGAAATTATGAGAGAACATAAAGTAATTTTTGCAACTTATAATTATATTCTTGGATTTCGTTGTCCATGACATGTCCGTTACTTAACTAAATATAATTATTTCTCTATGCCTCGTTTCTTTACGTTTTTACCCATAAAAAGTTTTGTGTTCCGAGTTGTAGTGAAATAATTATATTTATAATTATACTCAATGGTGAATAACTTCATTTTGAAAATAGACTCTCAAAGTGTATGGCCGCTGCATGTTTCTGTACAAATCTTAAATATAACTTTGGAGGTAAACGCTCTGAATAACTTGGCATGTGGATGTTCTACAGGACTGTGAAAGTACACAGGACAGTATTGTAGATATTGTATTTGAAACATATGTTCATGTAAGATAGTACTGGTCAGAAAATCATGACCATTTTTTCAGTGGTTAAAAATTTATTTGAGAGAAATTATTTTACACAGCTCACAGTTATTTGGGAATTTGGAAGTAAACTCTATTGAATCTTTCAAAATTCAAATGTATGCCTATTGCAGGATTTGTAGGCCTATATTTAATATACAAACATACAAATTAATACTGTACCTACAAGCTTAAAACATTCCTCTGACAACTTGAACACCATAATTATTTTGAAAAATAGAGCAGTATATAATAAGCCTGCACATTATTTTTTAACAAATTGTTTAGAATTAGTATATATATATATATATATATATATGTATTAATATCTTAATCAAGAGAACAGTCTTACAGGTCATAAACACTGATGACTTTTGTCATTGGAAAGGTGCCATAAAATGAAAACCCTGCTATTAAAATGAAAAACCTGTTCTATTAAACATTACAGTTTTGTAATACAATGGAACCCCGCTGGTCCGAACTGATTGGGACCAAGTCCTGTTAGGATTGGCGTAAATTTAGGATTAATGGGGTTATAGGTTATACAGTACTGTATATTATAAATATAAATTGTATGACGTGTATAAACAGTACCACATTTGTGCCTACAATCAAAGTACTGTACTACATTTTGATCTTGCAATCTCTCTTTTATACTATAAAATACAGTCAATACCAGTTAAATATTGCATTGACTACTGTTAATTCCGATACAATACGTGACTCGCTTCAATGAACGACACTGAACAGAGACAGTGCAGGGAGAGGTTAGCAATTTTTTTTACCTCCAAACATCACTCCATTAAAGCAGCCAATGGATCAACAGGTTCTTCAGAATATGAAGTGTGTATATAAGAAACTGCTTCTAGGGTCTCTAATTGAAAACGAGGACACTACACAAACAATTTCCTCAACAAAGTCACCATAAAAGACGTAATATACTGGATAGCCGAAGGATGGGAAAATGTCAAGCAACAACTCATCAGACAGTCTTGGTCTAAGTTATGGCCAGACCTTACCTGCATTGACAGACCTGAACAAGCCGATGAGAGAAGTAAGTCTTGCAGCTAGTACAACAAATCCCAGGCTGTGAAGAAGCAGACGACACAGACGTCAATGAATGGCTGGCAGCTGACATCAAAGACCATCAAGTTTTGACTGATGAAGAAATCATATCTTTGATACAACAAAAACGTGATGATGATTCCGATGAAAATGAAGAAGCAGATGATCCTGTGCCACAGATTTCACACGCCGAACCAGCGAGAGTTTTTGAACTATTGTTAGCCTATGTAGAGCAGCACGCCAATGCTACACCGGCAGACGTCTTATTTTTGAGGCGCTGGCGGAACATCGTGGCGTCTGCTGTATTTACAGCTTTGCATCAGAGAAAAATGACTGATTTTGTGCAACACCTTAAGTAGTGTCTAGTTATGTAGTGTGTATTTATTGTAGTTGTTTGTGTTTTATATACTTTTACTGGCATTAAACTGTAAGTACCAATATGTTTACCATTCATTTTACAGACGCTAATTTCTTGGTAACATAATTCAAAACTTAATTTTTCCATGTATTTAAGACTATCTAAAGTACTTAGTTTTAATAAAAATTTCACTATAAATGCATTAGTGTGTATTTATCTAAGCTTTTTATGTACAAATTATATTGATATGTTCCAGTTATTTTGTCGTATTTTTTTATTTCTTTTTCCAATTTTTAGAGCCTTTTTTCAAACTACCGGTTCGGATTAAGTGGGTTTTCGGACTAGCGGTGTTCGGACCTGTGAGGTTCCACTGTATTATAATTTTGTTACAGCTTTAATAACATTAAACCTGCCATTTCAAATCTGGCTACTACAGTATTACAATTTTCATACAAAGAGAAGAAAAGCAAGCAAGCTTATTCGTTGGCTGTTAAGCTTCAACAGTACAATGAAGAATATTAAAACACTTACGAATAACACATAAGCTTAGTTTTCGTTAATCACTGCTTCTTTGGTATTTTCTGTAAATGTTAAAAAAGGTATATCTAAAAGATTTAATTATGTACTAACACAAAATAGCTGTGTTAGCTGAACTAAAATTAACCTACAGAATCTCTCATGTGATATGGTTGTAAGAGGCAGGAGAAAATTTAAACTTCCGTAAAGAAATATTAACATTTCTTTCTTCTTGAAAGAAACAAAACATAGAAAACACTGAATGGGAAGCAAGTCTGTTCAGTTTATTAACTTCAAATTACCCACTAAAGTGAATGGATAAAGTTGTTATATTCACTGTAATAAATGCAATGCTGATTGAAAAGAAATAACTTTTATAATAACTGCAGACAACTCACATAGAGAAGGGAAGAATTAGTAGAAATAACTTTTATAATAACTGCAGACAACTCACATAGAAGGGAAGAATTAGTAAAATTTGTGTAGATTACTGCTCTATATGGCTCCAGAGAGTTAAATAAAATAAGCTGTATGTGTAGAACTAATAGGTTTTTACTATAAAAAGGAATCTGTATATTTGGCTACTACTAAATACTAGCAGATAAAAGAACAAAATAAGATGATAAGCTTGAAAAGCATTCACGAAGCTTATTCATAACAATAATTAAATGAAAAAGTAAGTAATAAAATTTAAAAAAAAAGGCTAACAACTTCACATATAATCACACAATGAAGAACTTAACATAGACTCCTATATGTTTTGACATATTTTTTATGAAACTATGCGGTAGAAGAAAAAACTAATCAATCTACGGATTGCAATCTGAAAATAAAAGTGACTGGTGGACTAGAAGCAGAAGCCAAATAAACACAACTAAGATTTGTTTATATAAATTCTAAATTAACACTTGGGAAGGTAATAATGGGGATTTGGAGTTCTTTTAAGTAGCTATTAAATGCTTCTAACTTTTTAACAATTTTTTGTTTATAGTTATTTGTTAATAACAAAACAAGTCATTATTTGTTAGTATTGTGCTGCTAAATGAATAATTAAACTATAAAAATATGTTCAGTGGACATTAGTTAGGTATTAATATTTTTGTGCAGACTATTTTAAATTTGTTGTTATGTGAAATGTATTTTGACACAGGAACTGGTAATTCAGGGAACTGGGATCATCTGAGAAAACAAACTGGTGATCATTTAATTATAAAAACAATAAACTAACCGATAATTTCCAAAATAAATTGTATAAAATATTTGGGGAATTTTCCACTTGCAAAAAAAATTGTATCATATGAGTCTATAGTACAAAATAATATAAACAAAATACTTATAGTTGCTGAATAGTTTGTGATACACAAAAATATAATAAAAATAATAGTTTGCAAAATATAAAATAATATTAATAATAATAAAATTAATTTAATAATATAAAAATTTGAAAACACAGCTTACCAAATAGCAGATCCATCACCAGCAAAAGGATATATGTCATCAAATAAACACAACACAGGTCGTAGTTTCCATTCTACTGGTTAGTTGGGTTAGAAAGCAATACAATATGTGTCTCGAATTACTACAATATGAGATGGAGTTTTTTGATTTTGACCGTACTGACTGAGTTAAGATTTCAATTTGAAATTTCTTTGTAATTGTTGAATTTCGAATAAAAATACTATAATTAAAAAATATTTACTAAAACATAAAAACATTAATTTATATAAGCGCATATCACTTTTCAAAAACTTGATTATGATTTGTCACAGTTAAAGGTCAGTAGTTTACAAAAAAAGAAGAATTTATTACTGGAAAAATTAATTTTTGTTGAAGTACACGGTCAAAGTCAAAAACGACCTTTAACACGAGGTGCACGTTAACTGAAAGCTGACACAAAAAATTAATAAAAGCATTAAAATAATTAAATAATACTAATAACAAGAAATATTAAAATAATATTAGAAACTCACGATAACTAGACAAAATCTGACTACACAAGAATAAAATGACAACACAAAATGATTACACACTAATACACTTACTGCTATTGGTAACTACATAAATATGATTTAAATGTTATTAAAAAAACACACCCCAAAATGTTACTTTGAAAAATGCTGGTTAAATAGTATTTAAATGGTACTGTTCATTTAACTTTCAAAAATAGTAATAGTATAACTGGCACCTGTCTATTATCTCAACTAATATAATAATATTATATTTTTTTTTCATAAAAAAAACTTTGAATTGTCACACAACCTAACTTCGCTTCTCTGAAGCCCACACCCAACATTAATATGGTATGGAGAACAGACGAATTGCATAACAAGATATGTTATGGAACTAAATGGCACACTTTATTTACCCCACAGAATTTATGTTTCGTGCTGTGTACTAGACTTATTGTTTTACTACATTGTAGCCAATATTTCAGAATACCGCTATCCTGAATATCTAAATATGACAGTTTACAATAGAATTTAATACGTAATATAAAGCACATTAAAAAATTAAAAAAAGTATATATAAAAAAACTTGAAGCTGATGTAATAGACAAGTACCTTCTTCCAAAAGATAAATGAAGTAACATTACCAACAACAGAGAAAAAAAAAGAAAGAAAAATGGACAGCACTTTTTGTTATTAAAAATCTGTAAATGTGAGAACCTTAATTATTATACTGTATATCATTATATCTGTACACACAAATATGTTTTAGAAAATGTTATTTTTTAATCTTTGTGCCCTTCACACCCAACTGATTTTACCTGGTTTGATTACTATAGTTATTATTATTGTTTACTGTAAACAGGTAGATAAATGATAAATGAAATAGAATTATTTTAGAATTTATGTTTCTAAGGAGAAATAGTCTCTTTTGTTAAGCATCTATGGTCATCCCACACAGGCACTACATATCTGCAAAGAATTAAAAGTACCCCAAGGAAAATAAACAAGTTTAAAATATTACAAACAAGTTTCGTTTGTTAGTAATAGGCCTAATACTACTTGGTAGTAATGAATTATAAATGTTAAGTGAAATGAAATTATATGAAAATTACAGTACACTTGTAACCTATCTGTCTAGAATTAGCTTGAAGCCACCAACATGTACACCAAAAGTGTATACTTTCCCTGGACGTGGTGTAAATGAATCAGTATAAATTAAAAAATTACGTGAATTTTATTGCTTGTTTCATTTTATGACTTATTCTAAACTGCAAAATAACATAAGAACAGATATAAGAACAGATAAGATTATTAGATTGTAACTGATATTTCTGATTGGCTATGTTAACTGTTTAACAAATGTTCAAAATGTTTTAACTATCATAAAAATTCTGCAAAAAAATATCAACTGCCACAGCATGCAAAGCAGGCTAAAAGGAAAATCGCTTTAAACATTTACCATTAAAATAAATATTTATAACTTATAAACATTCACTTTTTGTAATGTTTACATGCCAATCATGCAAAACTGCAAAGACAAAATTAAGTTTTAATTTCATGCACAAGACAATAAATGCCAAACATTTATTTTTAAGCTTGAAAACACTACAATGAACTACACAGGGCACATAATGTATCAACAACTAGATACTACTGATGGAAAAATAAGTATTCATAACAATAACATCAGAATTATAGTAGCTACAATAACAATTTTGTCATAATTCAATTAAATTTTAATACAAATTAAAATTTTTTGACTTTATATGAGTTTGTTAGTTTTTAAATTTAAGGTTAATTAATTCAAAATTAGTTCTTTAATGAGTTATTTTTATTGTTGTGAATAGTATTACTCTTTCTTCTCTTCTTTTAGTGTCCTGGCTAATCAGGTGTTGAAGACTCCCATTTCAATTATGCTTTTATATTTTTCTTGGTCTTATTTAAAATGCAATAGTTCTTCAGTTGTCAGGCTTGACCACTGTTGGAAGTTATGTAGGCAACAGCTTTTTCCAACCAATCCATTTTTACCTTCTATTTTTCCATTTAGAACGAGTCTTAGTAGGACATATTAAGGTCTTCTTTGTATAGTCCATGTACACAGATTTTCTTCTTTTGATAGTTACAAGCAATTGGGGCTCATGTCCAATTTTGCTAAGTACAATGTCATTTCTCGTGTGGCTTGCTAACAGATCTCTCTTTGAGATGGAGGCCCAGTGTTCTATTAGTGATAAGTAACTTTAGTTTGAGAAATGCAGACTGAGCTGTTTCATTTCTTGCTTTGATCTCCTCATCAGGATCTCAAGGATTGACTGATCCACCAACAAAGATATTTGAAATGCTTTACTTTTTTTATAGGTTAATTTCCTAGGTAAAGTAGAACTGGCCCTACATCCATTAAACGTATAACAAAAAATTTAGTTTTTATGACCGCTATGAAGAAATTAGTTTTGTAACATTCACTTTCTGACTTAATCGGCTTAATCGCAATCATAATCTGTTGGAGATCTTGAATTGATTTAGCTAGTACAACGGTATCAACTGCATTACTCCATAAATATGATTTAAATGTTATTAAAAAAGAAAACACACACACCCCAAGATGTTACTTTGAAAAACGATACAGTATTTAAATTGTAACAAATTAAAAAATTTCGTTTACAAAATAAAAATTTGTGGTTTACCAAAATAAAAAATTTTGGTGTTTTTGTAAAATATTATTTTTGTTGTTTCAGTATTAGTAAATAAATTTTGTAATGGATTCTTGTAAAAATTTAACTCTTTTATTTATTTTCCAGTGTACTGTATCACTTTGAGTTTAGAATTAATTTCTGAGTTAATTGTGTTATCGCCAGCACTAATCGATAGACGGTTCTTCTTCTTAACTAGGTATTCTCCTTCCACTTTGTTAAAAGCCGCCTTTCGGATAGTCCGTGATCTCAAATTTATTTTATTTTTAATTCTATTTATTAAATTTATAAATAAATAGAAACCAATTTGCAGAAATCTTATATTTATTATCAATTTGTATACTGTATCGAGTGTTAATCGATTATTCAACAATAGTATCGACTCGTTTCTCAGGGCCATCGATTAATTTTTACATCTGTATTTTATATTAATTATTAGGTTCTTTGAACGGTTATTTTATATAGTCAGAGAAGGGTAAGGTCAGGAAAGTATAACACTTACATGTAAAAAGCTTAATAATTAAAAATTACAACATTATTATTTAATATATAATGTTTATTAAAGATTAAATTTCGAACAATTGAAGTGTGGACGATCGTATAGGCAAAGCTCGCTTTGAATTGTGGGAGTCAAGATGGCGGCTTCCGTACTGCTCCTGTTTTAATGAAGTCGGCTCGACGAAAATTTCTTCCAATAAATGTTGTCCCTTCTAAGTTTCCTCGTCTCCGCAGTTGTGATTATTCCTTCTGGTGTTAGTGGATTGGTCCTGGTTAAGTGTTTTGTGGTTCACTTCGATAAAATGTGTGTGCTAATGTTTAAATTCACTTCGGTCAATTAGCTCGAAACTCACACTACTCATCTCGTTATTAAGAATTATTTGTTTTATTGGTTTAATTTATTATTTCACTCCTTTACTGTTACGTATTACTTTAGTTTAATTGTGGTATTAATTGTTCTCACTGAACAATTAAGGTTTAAGTTCAAATTTTAGAAATTTATGATTTTTCACTGTAGACTAGGCTTACAGACCGATCGCCATATTTGTCTGAAATATAGGTTAATATAAGCAAAAATCTCATTCAAGTGTGCTCGACAAGGTCCAATAATTAACTGTTCTCATTTCCTTCGTCTCCTGAATGTCTTAGCCAATTTAATATTAGCAATACATTGTTTTAAAATCTGTTTGGCTTCCGCTACATGCAGAAAATTTACATTATATTACTGAATATAATTTTTCTATTATTTAATTTAATGAAATACTAAATACATAATCTACTTCTTTAGTTCATTCTGCTTGATATGATACCAAATAAGATAGTTTTACAAAGTTTTTTATCAAAAATGCTATATTTCTTTCATTTTGAAAAAGTAGGCTTTAAAATTTACTTCCTGTTCTTCCCGAAATGTTTGGCATTTTATATGTTATATTTATATGAGATTTGTACTAAATCTCAGATTGACATAAAATGTTTATCTTCCCTTAATTTCTTGTAATTTTATTAAATGGTTATCTTTTTAAATATTATTCATTAATCTGTGACTCCCCTCTTTGAATTTTCAATTTTTACATTTGCATTTTTAACAATAATTCTTACTATCTTTTTACAATATCTTTCTTAATTATAGTTACAGTTATATGACTCTGTGACTGATTTACCTTACATAAATTTCATCAGTTTAACTAGTTTACTGGACTTGATTCATTAATTATAATGTAGTTGAGATTTACCCTTTGGCCTAGATTTTATCTGTTTTTACATACAAAGTTTTTGAATAATACAGTTTGTTTATACTCCTTCTGACCTTCTATTCTAATACAATATTAATTAACAATTCCTTACTTTACTACAAAAACATTTAGTATTAAATTCATACTATTAATACATAACAATTATTTGACATTAAAAAAGTGGTATTTAAGCTCAGACATTCTAGTCTTGATTATTTCTAGTAACACATAATAAACACTTTATAATAAAAGAATGGTATCCACACTCAGATATTTCATTCTTGATTACCATTATTAAACATAATAAATCTTTTAGAATAATAAAACATTGTACTGTACTTCCAACATTTAGGTATAGAGTCATTTACTTATTTACTAGAAACATAACACATCTGCTCCTTCATTTTTTTAAACTTCCTTAAAATTACTTTTGTGCAGTCTTATCTGTCTTTATTTTGTATTAGGTATGTATCCCTTGTCACCTCACTTATTAACTACCTGCTCTCTATTTATCCTTCTCATTTCAGTGAATGTTTTTAGATAAAGAGTGGCACTTTCTTAGAAACCTTAGTTTTTGCTTTTCATAATACTATTCTATCAAATAGTATTTATGAAGTTAAATTAAAACTTTAAAGTTGTTTAAAGGTACACATTTATTAAGTTTAAGCATTTAATACACCTTCTTGAAGTTTATTTACTATAATATAATAACTTGCACTTGTACCCTGTTATTTCTTGATACTATCACTAATCAGTTTTATAGTTTTATATTATCAAGAAATTTATTTATGAAGGACTCTTAACATTTGTTTTTATTCATTATAAAATAACTTTTATGGGTGCACTTTTACTTATACCTCTAAACTCTTTTGTTTACATTTATTTTACATTAGTTTCTGTTTTGGGGTGTTATACTTTCATTTGTGACATTTAATTTCTTTTAATCTTAAAAGAAATCTTAATTCCTTTAATCTTTGAATCTTAATTTCTTTTAATTTTGTTTTCTCCTTACTGGGTTTCTTTTGGGTAATTCTTGTAGCCTTCTTCCTACTATCTTGTATCTTCAAAATCATTCCTGTTTATTTGGTATTTCGATTTGTTCTGGGTTTTGTCTTACTTCATGATTCTCATTCTTGGTTTCTTCACTACGATATTGTTCTATCATGTACGTTGGTTCGTTCTGGGTACTTTCTTACTTACTCCTATCCTACCTGGGTATTTCCTTACTTTATTTTATTTTTTTAATTTATTTTTCATTACACATATTTGTTGCATAGTTGCTTTTTCTGTATTTTTACTTCTTCAAGTATGATCGTATTTTATTGTGATACTTATTTGTTTTCATTTGGATTTTTCTTTGATAGTTATTTTAATTGATATTTATTTATGATCATATTTCATTCATTATTAAGTGGATAATCTGTAATGCTACAAAATGGACGTTGCTTATTTCCCCCCTCATATTTTTATGCCAGCTTTTGTATTAAAAGCTTTGTGTTAATCACTTTTAAAATCTTATTTTGTAATTTTTCTTCAGTATAAACAAATATGTATATGCATATACATATACATTAATCATTATAATCATAATTATTAACACTGTCATTATCTTTTTTCTGTTCACTACTGAGAGAATCCCCTTCCCAGACGTTTAGCTTAAGGTACTTATTGACAAAGGTTTTTTTTTTGTATTATCTGGCAAACATTTTAATTATCTGGAAAGGTAAGATTGTAGCTACTATAATACTATAACCATTCAACTGTGAATAGACCAGACCGATGGCATTCAATATGCCAAACTTACCCTCTTTCCACGTTTCCCTCGAGCACCTTTTTCACCTGGCATTCCTGGAGGTCCAGTAGGTCCCATTTCTCCTTTCTCACCTCGAGCACCTTCAGGGCCTTCAAACAATTACCACTACCGCTCACACTATAAATATCTATCTTATAACTACCCTTGCCTTTTTTACTGGTCAGTGCTCAATATCTTTTGAAAATAAAAATATTTTAATTTTATATTAGTTTTTATGTAATAGTATGTAATAGTAAACAAAACGCCTATTATTTGACTTTGAATTGTATCAAAAAATAAAAAAAATTAAATTAACAATTTAGAGAGACTTTTAAAATAATAAATAATCTATACTTTTGTTTTTATGCATACAAAACTGTAAATTGTATTACATAATATTCACTTCCATAGTGTAGTTTTACAGACATACCATGCAACAACAAAATAAACGGAACTTACCTGGAGGCCCTGGCGGTCCAGGAGGTCCTTCGATTATTCCTGTTGGGAACTGGTCTCCTTTCAGCGTTGTTGTCAAACCACGTTCACCTTTGTCACCCTTTTCTCCCTGTAATTTTGTTATTCATTAGTAGAACTATATGAGTTTTTATTCATTCATGTGCAACGACAGCATCAGAAACATGACTACATCTGTAGCTGTGTAACGATTTGTTTGTCCATCTCTCTCTATCTTACCCTTTAGTGTAAAGTCGAAATTAAGTCTTCTTTACTCCTTCATCTGTACCAGATTCTTCATATATAATTAACTTCTTCATTATATTTTTTAATTAGAATATAAGCCTACCACAAATTTACCACAAAGTGACAAAAAAAGAAAAAAATATTTTTCATTGTAATTTTTATATATAGTCTGACAGTAATCCAACAATTGGAGCCTGTGAAGTCTCATATGAGAATACAAATTTCTATAATTGTTTTATAAAAGGCTTATAAAATTGTTTTAAAAAACTGTAAGTCAACAAACTTTTGCTTTTATAATGAAAATACACTGGGTTTTAGTTAGTACTGAAGATAAATCTGATTAATTGCTACTGATGTCAGGACACTATAATACACATTGATATACATTTTTAAAGACTTTGAAGGTGGTAAATGACAGCAGGCATTTGAATGGCGTCTTGTACACTATAAAATGTAAACAATAATCTTTCACGTTACAGATCTGCATCAATAAGCATCTCATTTGCTTATTTGACAACTGTTCAAAGAGGAGGGGGGGAGAGAGAGAGAGAGAGAATAAAATATCACACACTAAATTTAATCAAAATGTTTGCATATAGACTATTATGTACAAATCCACATTTCTTTTGTTTAAAGCTTACATCACCTCTTTCCCTTTCTTAGGTTTTCACTACAGAGGTGAGCCCGAAATGTCTGTTTGATTAACACTTTTTGGCACGAAGAACACAAAGAAAATGGAACAGCCTGGATAATAATTGTAATAATTATTTTCATCACCTGTTTTAAACATTGTGCCGGTATTGCTATAACCCAGGTTTTGGTTTCTGTGTTATATATACATATAGTGCTTGTCCACTTAGTTTTTGTTAATGCTTGAAAGATTTCAGCTGATGACACACCAGTAAAGATTGAAAACAGTTATGAACATCTCAATATGGTATCATATTTATTTCAGTGGCTTTGAAAGTATGACCAGTTGTACATTTTAATAAAAATTGTTAAAAAACTAATGACGAATGTTATTAGAATTTTAGTGCCCAACAGTCAATTAAAAGAAAAACTGAATAAATATAAGGTGACAAGCAAATACATTTACACTTTTGCAACATTTTTTGGTAAGAAAATTCAAATAATTAGAGGCACTGTCTCTCTTTGAACTGAACAGAAGCTAGAAATTACAATTCAAAGTTTTTGGACAGCAAAACAGCAGTAAACCATGGTAGTGTGATTTCCATAACAGTATCATGGAAACTGTAAGAAATAGAATGAGAATTCTTCTAACATTAAGAGAATATTCAAATCTACAAGGCAGTAAATTACAGATCGCCTTATTTGTAATTCCTAGAATGCTCTTCACCTGTTAAACAAGTCTCTTACATCCCCCCAAAATGACTTCTACTGAAGTTATAAAAATTATTATTATTTTATTATAAAAAAGTATTATTATTATATTTATTAACTGTATGAAGAACAGTAATGGACTTCATGAATTTATGAAAGTTTGATACTGCATTAGGCTAATGTGTTATATATAATTTATAGCTTTAAAATATTACCTGAAACCTGTAAATTAATATCAGCATACCAATCTATCTAACAATTATTGTAATGAACGTAATGATACACTGTTAACATGTAAAAAAAAACAGTTACATGAAAATTAGTACCATCATTAATGTAGAATACATTAAACATGTAAAAAATAATACTTTCACCACTTAGTTGAATATATATCATGCAGTAAAAGTGGAAGAGACAATTAAGAATATCCTGAAGTCTGAGGACCTGCAAGCAGTACCTGCAAGATAGTGTGTGTGTGTGTGTGTGTGTGTGTGTGTGTGTGTGTGTGTGTGTGTGTGTGTGTGTGTGTGTGTGTGTGTGTGTGTGTGTGCTGACTGGTTAACAAAATATCTTCGCTTATTCCTATAAAATTTGACCCTTTCTTTTGAAACTTATTAATACTGTCATCAGTTTAGCTGAAAGAATATCATGCAATGAAAGTAGAAGGTAAATAAGAATATCCCAGTGATTGAAAACCAGCAGGCAGTGTTAATGCTACAACATATGAAACTATTCCTTCACCCAGTTAATTACTGTGTATGTCCTCCTACAAATATGTTTAAGATAAAGAATTTGTTACAATTCTACCTTACAGTAACTGCATCCAGATCTGAAAACTAGTAACATTAAAAAAAGATAAGAATTAATGAAAGAGTGAGTCAATAATTATTTGAAATGTACATAGTTGTATTTACTGACATTTTCTTGCAACATTACTGCATAATTTTTACTCAGGCTTCCATTGTTGCTGCTATGTGAGTCATCTAGTTTCAAAACCAGATACATCCACTTTTTTCATATTCACATTTTCTTGCATTTTCCTATACTTTATTACCTTCTACATGTCCCTATCTACTTCACAAGTTTCTAAAACAGATACATTCTTATTAAAATTGGAGTTGAAATTGCTTGTAAGTTGTAAAACCAGCTCTCCAGTAATAAAGTTTTGTAGCTCTCCTGAAAATTTTCATTTTTTGGATGTATCTAGTTTTGAAACTAAACGACTCATGTCATCAAAACATCTCCTAATTTATCTAAAACTGAATATAACCAATTGCCAACAACTGGAATGAAAAATTAAAAAGGATGTGTGTAAATGTTATGTATGAACAGGAGCTGAGTTCTGTCTTGGCTATAACTGACATTGTAATAGTTTTGTTAGATAATGATTACTGATTGATTAACAAATCATCTATGAATTATTCTTAGTTCTGTTTATAAAATCAGCCATGGCAGAATTTGCTTTCATGAAGTTTGTTCAACACTGGCTCAAAAGCAAACTCAGACCAGGAACCAAAGGATGTGGTACATGCATGGCAACTGAAAAGATTTTCTGACATTGTGAAGAAGTGCAAGGAGAGTGTGATATCTCTAATTCACTATAGTCATTGTAGTGAAGCTTATAGCTACACTAACAGACAATTATTGACTCATACTCATACTGCTATAGTTTTAAGATATTATTATTAGCACGATTCTCCACATCAATCTCCTCAAAGAATATACCAACTGCAAAGACATGCAGATCAACACAGAGTACACGGTTATCTAAATTATGAAATCTGAATCATTTACTCTGTTGCTAAAGTAAAAAAAAACTGTGTGAACAGGAAGTAAGCTTGAATACTAAAAATTATGTTGCATTAAATTAATCATACAATTAAATCAATCATGCATATCATTAAATATATAACAGTCTATAAAATGAAATAGACGGAATTATTACATTTATTTTTTTCTACTATTCCTTTATAGACCACAACCAGATTGATTAGTGTTTTGGTATTCTAAACAAACTACAGTACATTATCTGCTGGGAAGTTCTTCAAATATGAGGTGTGGCTATTAAATAAACGGACTGGATTCATAAATGTGGTTTGTTTATAAAATATTACATTTTAACATTTATCCCTTTCAATATAACTCCGCTCCATTTTCACACAATGTTCCATTTGAATTTCCTACTGTTGGAAGCAGTGCTGCAGTTGATCATTAGCTCCTTTAGTAGGTTTGCCGTTTTTATTTTAACTTCTAATTATAGATACAGCAGTGGAGGTTTGTGGTGTTACTAAAATGAATAATAAAAGAAAACAGACGGTATGGTGGACTAATGAAATAAAGGAGCAGATTAAAAGGAAGAAAAGGGAATGGAAAAAGTATACAGCTAATAGAACTGTGGATAACTAAGAAGCATATAAGCAACAAAGAAAAATTGTTAAAGAATTAGTTGGAAAAGCGAAAGAGAGTGCATGGAAAGATTTTGGAGAAAAATTGGAAAGAGATAGGTGGGAAAATCAAAAGCTTTTTTCAGAGTATTGAAATCTTTTAGAAAAGAAAAAACTGAGAATGATATATGTATATATAATGCTAATGGGAAAATACTGTAGAAAGAAACGATATAATGAATAGATGGAAAGAATACTTTCAAGGATTACTAGGTGGTAAGGAAATCAACAAAGATGATCATAAAGTCAATATTAATGAAGAAGAAGATAGAGAGGATGGTGAAGTTGCAGAAGAAAAAATAACGATGCATGAATTAGAAGTAGTGATTAAAGGACTTAAAAGTGGGAGATCACCTGGAACAGATAAAATTACAGCAGAAATGATAAAGAATATGGGGAAAAAGGGGAAAGAAATACTTTTAGAAATTATCAATAAAGCGTGGACAAGTGTAGAAATACCAAGAGAATGGGAGGAAGCAGGGCCGGCTCAAGGCAAAAATTTCACCCGGGCAAGCGAGCTTTCCGCCGCCCTGTCCCCCCCCCAAAACTTAACAAACAGGAAATGACACAACTAGGACTCTACATTTTATAAGAATATTTTAGCCTTGTATGAAATTTAATTGATTTGTTATCTTTATGGAATACAATTGCAGTTTATTTCATTAAAAATTGTGTTACATTATTGCAATAATGTATTTTATGTTCGGTTATCTTAGGCTTATTTGGGGTGATCAGTAGTATGAAAAACAGGCTAAATTATTCGTTTCTTTTAAATGAGTTTTAAATTGAATCAATAGTATTAAGACCTAAATCAAACTCAGGAAAGAGCAAATGGGTTCGGTAAAATAGCTACAAATGACTAAGTGTATCGACTATCGACAATATTTATTGTAATCTTAACAAAAAAGTTGGTATAAAAAATTCAAAATTACAATTAACTGTAGGTTACTCAATTTTCAAAATCACAAAGGTCCTTTACGGGCAACTTTTTTTCTGCAAAATCTTTTATAACAGAGTCAGTGTCTATTTCTTTTAGAATATCAAATTCAATTGAGATAAGGGAAAGTCCTACAATACGTTCTTGTGCCATACTTGATCTTAAATAATTTTTAATAATTTTTTAATTTTGAAAAATATCTCTCCCCAGACGCTATACTTACTGGAAATGTTAATACAATTCTCAAAGCTATATTTACATTTGGAAAATTTCAGCTAAAGAGTTGTCATGATGAACTTGAGGATGTCTTCTGGCCTATTGCTACAGTCTTCGGGTAACAGAGTCAGAAGTACTAGAAGTTCTTGGTGCAGCTGGTGTCCTTCAATATCTCGTGCTTCCCATCGGTCAAAGCTATCTGCAGGTCTGCACATTTTTGTAGCAATGTGTTTTTATCTTCATTTTTGATGTTATAAAGAAAGCCAAATACATAATTGTGGCTGGATAGTTGTGAAAATCTCTCCTCAAGTGAGTTTATTGCGCAGTCCAACAAACAGAAATAAAAATTGGTCATAAATGCTCTTTTTGGGTCTGACACTGGCTCGTCAGCTGTTTCATAGTGAAATTTGCGTTTGACCCTTCTTGGACGTACTTGAGATTCAGTTGGGAACGTGGCTTCGGTTCAAGAGTTTCTGCAATCTCCCTGGCATCAACAAGTACTTCCTCAAAACCCTTCTCCGTCCTCATTTTCTCAAAATGTTCTTTCACTTTAGAAATTAGCTCAACTGCTTTTGCAGTGTTCATATCTTCTTTTTGCAGCTGTTTGCTGATAATATTTATCCTGAAAAGTATTTCATGCCATACAACCAAGGAGCAGATAAACTTAAAGCTCTTTAGCTTGCTAGCCAGACCCAAGGCAGTACTCTTTCCATAGCCATCGATCGATGAGTCAGTAGATAACTCATGTAGAGTATCGTATATTTCTCCTGTCTGGTAACGAAAAGGAGCAACTGTATTAATGCGACTCTCCCATCAAGTGTCACATATTGGTTTAACTGTTAGTGATGTAACATGTTTTCTTAACACAGACCACCGGTGAGTTGAGCAGAACATAATTTGTATACTTCCTGCACAACCATGAAAAAGTTTACAGCCTCACTACAGGATAAAGCAGAGTCGTTCACCACTAAGTTCAGCGAATGTGCATTGCAAGGTACAAAAAATCCGCGGGGGTTCAAAGTTAGAATTCTGTTCTGGACTCCTGCGTTTTTCCCCACCATGTTTGCACCATTGCCGTACCCTTGCCCACGCATATTTTTTAAAGGTATTTTCATTTCATTTAACTTGGACAAAAGAATGTTTGTCATAGATTCTCCTGTTGAAGATGCAATTGGGATAAACCCAAAAAAATGTTCTTTGGGGCAGGGGTCTTTACCTGGTTCACAACTTACAAAATGTATAATCAAAGTCATTTGCTGTATGTGGCTTTGATCAGGCGTACAGTCCAAAATAATAGCATAGTAAGTCCACTTCTGTACATTATGTAGTATTCGTTGTCGTATCATTGATCCTATTACTTCGATCACTTCATTTTGGATATTCTTCCGTAGGTAATGTACATAAGATTCTTTTGAAGTAATCCTCCATAAGTGTTCAGCAATTATGATGTCAAATTTCCCTACAAACTCTAACAGTTTCAGGAAATTCCCATTGTTTCTGTCATACAGTTTGTCTGACGCACCCCGAAATGCCAGATTCTGTGAACCAAGAAACTCAATCACATACACAATGCATTTGAAAACTTCCTTCCAGCGTTCAACTTCATTCTTGATCATTTTCTGGTGTTCTGGATCAATCGTTTTGTTCACACGCAGCCTCGTAGAACATTCCTTCCAGAACTGGAATGCCCGCATATGTCCTGGTGATCTTTCGTGTTCTGACAGTAGTTCAGACATGTGCTTCCAGTCGGAGTACCCAGTCTCTGAAGACAGAGATGTTCGTATTGTGCTAAACAGTCGGCAGCAAAAGCAAAATATGACGTCTTTTGATACAGAATATATAAGCCAGGGATGTGAAACCTCTTCACCATTGCTCATTCGCCTACGATAATTGTTGACACTAAAACGGCGACCATCTTTGTTTACAGGAAAGTCAGTGTCACTAATTTGTTCTGGCCCACGTTGGACGAGGATGTCACTGTCTTTGGCACTTAAGTTCACTGGCCACTCTCCAAGGTCATGGGATATGATTTTATCTAGAGAAACCTGAAAAAGACAACAAAAACTAAGGAGTATTATTAGCAAAAAGTACAAAATCATTTAGAAGCTTCAAAAACTTGGGACACAAATTTGCTTGTTAAATTTACGCGATTTATTCAGTTGGCATAATAAGCCTAGCTTATCTGCTAAAACTTAACTGTAGCATGTTGTAAACTCAATGTTTTCAACTTTGTCATTTTAAGTTTATAAAAAAATTACCTTAAAAGATTCTTCCGCAATCGCTGAATCAGAATCAGAATGAGATTCAACTCCCTTCACATTGTCGTTTTTTTCTTCATTTTCAGTATCATGGGACTGCGGGGACTGAGTCTTGTCGTCCACCTAACAATGAGTTTTCATTAATTTCATGACACTGTAGACAGTGTGAACAAAATAATTCACAAACACCATTTAAAAAATTTTTTTTATCATGGAGTGTTAATTTGTATGAAATAATGTCTAATAATTAGCTCAGCATAAACATGCGTTTTTTTCAAATGTAAGACATTTTTAACATTTAAGGGTTGATGCTTTCTAAATCGTAAATGTAATAGAAAAGCACAGTACAAGAGAATTGGCTGAGTGCATAAGTAAGTCAAGAACGCCTTAGATTTCATTGTTAAATTTCAAAAATCCCAATACTCCACATTTTATCTTAGAAATGCACCTCACTAATCCTGTATTGCTGTATTTATCTTAGATAATGACTGGCTTACGTATCTACGGACCCATTATAGTAAATTGTGAATACTAATATTCGCAACATTGCAATATTGTGAAATAAATAAAACTAGGCTACACGAGGAAATAGGTTACTGCTGATTTTGAATCTCTGATTACTAGTAATTATCGTATTTTAGAATGCATTATTTTTATTACATTTTAAAGCAAGCCTTCAATAATTTTAACAAAGGCAAAAGTGTTTTGTTTTATGTACAGTATTCATTCCAGTTTAATATTAAAATCCAAATTTTCGTGCATGTAATGTAACTGTGCTCAGCACTCTTAACAAATAACAATAAAATTTTATTAGCTTACCTCAGACAGAAAAAATGTTGGTGCGTGTGGTTCTGAGGGAAGTACCGTAACGAAACGTTTTAACGCTGAAGCTTGTTTTTGAGCTTCAGAAGTCTGCTGCAATTTTATTTTTCTATGGAAAAAACCTGAGTCTCTTTTTATCAGCCATTCCTAATTCCTACCAAAACAATCTTTATAAAACCACTGACACAGACAGATACAGTATTGTTAAACCACACAAAAACATTAACAGCGGAACACAACAGTCGGACTGAAAGGCTTTACATGACGCACAACTCACCATCCGCTTGACTTACTACTACAAGTGCAACTGATGTCAAGCGAGCGTCTGTATATTAGCCTGTACACGCAGGCGCATCTCGGCCGTCGAGTCATTTCACCCCTCCCGCGCCCGTAGTCGAATCGAACTGCGAAAGTGACTCACCTTCGTGCGCGCCCAGGCCTGTATTATTCGTTCGTACCTCAAACGAAATACTCAGTCACAGGCCCACTTTTCTAAGCCACTGTTGCCGCCCTGGCGCCCTCCTCCCACCTGCCTCTCGTAAGATTTGTTTTGTATTGGTTTTTAAGTTTTTAAAAACTTACGATACTGTTGTAAATTTGTTGTTGTGGTAATCCATGGTTTTACTATAATTAGTAAACTGGGAACATGCAGAAAATTTATTCTAAATCACCGATCGTAAAACATTTTTTCGTTCCGCTTGGCGCCCCTAACTTCGCGGCGCCCCGGGCGGCCGCCCGGGTTGCCCGGGCCTTAAGCCATTACTGGGAGGAAGCATTGATAGTTCCTATTTTTAAGAAAGGTAACGCAAGAGATTGTAATAATTATAGGGGTATCAATCTGTTAAATACAATTGTTAAGGTTTATGAGCAGATAATTAATAATAAATTGGTCCCAATTTTAGAAAATAGTTTGGAGGAATCGCAGAGTGGCTTTAGATCAGGGAGAAGTGTGCAGGATCACATTTTTACTCTGCAACAGATAGCTGAGAAGTCGATACAACAAGATAAATTGGTATGTTTGGCTTTTATTGATCTTGAGAAGGCTTTTGATAGTGTGCCTAGAACAAAAATATGGGAAAGTTTAAAAAATAGAGGAATAAGGAGTAAAATAATTAAGGTAGTACAGAGGTTATACAAAAATAATGTTAATTATGTAATTAGTAAAAATATGAGGTAGTTAGGATTTACAACAAACTATGGATTAAGACAAGGAGGTGGACTGAGTCTGACATTATTCAACTTGTATATGGACGACATTATTAAGAAGTGTTCACTGAAGGTTAAGAAAATGCATGTTGGGTACAGGAACTTGCGAAGTACAGAAGTAGCAGAAGGGGCTTTTGCGGATGATGTAGTGCTAATGGCTACAAGTGAAAGGGCGTTACAGGGTACTTTAAATATATGGAATGAAGTTCTCCAGGAAAAAGGGATGAAAATGAATAAGACCAAAACAAAGGTAATGGTAATGGGGGAGAAAACAATAAATATAGAGATTGGAGGAGTGAAGATAGAACAAGTCAAACAATTCAAATATCTAGGGTTTATAATAGACAGTAATGGGAAACAAGAAGCCGCATTAAATGAAATAACTGAAAAGGCAATAACAGTATACTATGCATTAAAAAGTAGATTTATAAATAAGAAGGAGATATCAAGAAAAACGAAAATGAGTGTGTATAAAACAGTATATAGACCGGTTTTAACATACGGCTGTGAGACTTGGGTGCTATCCAAAAGCCAAAAAAGCAAAATCCAGGCGGCAGAAATGAAATATCTTAGGAGAGTAGTGGGAGTAACAAGGAAGAACAGAGTTAGGAATACACAAATAAGAGAGGATCTGGAAGTGATATCGATTCTGGATTTTATTGAACAGAGACAACTATACTGGTGGGGACACATGCAGAGAATGGATAGTGATAGAATGGTAAAACAGGTTTGGGAGGCAAAATCAGGGGGAGAAAGAAGAGAGGAAGACCGCGACTGACTTGGGATGGAATGATGGGAAACATTTTGAGAGAAAGAGGCTTGGGCTGGAGGGAAGCGAAGTCATTGTCAACGGATAGAGTAAGATGGAACAAATTTGTATATAGAGTGTAGTTGATGTACTTATCATATATTGATGTAACCCGACACCAATATGGTATAAGGGTATTTTGATAATAAATAAATAAAATTTTAACTTCTTCCATGATTGTTGGTGGGTCACTTTTAGGCTACTCTTGATTATAGGAAATAGAAAAAAGTTTTTTCACATGTTATGACTCACGAATGTTCAGAAATTTAATTAAGAAAGTTGTGTTAGTGGTTATAATCACAAACAGAATTAACACTGTTGCACACCACTATAGAAAAATTATTCCGATTATAGAAAATTTTCCAATCTGACAATGAGCTGTGAGGCTTGAAAGCGCTAATCGGAATAATGTTCCTATAGTGGTGTGCAACAGTGTTAATTCTGTCTGTTCAAGAATGTTCAGCTGATTTTTTATTAAAAAAAAATGTCAGACACACATTTTTTCGAAGCTCTTTCTGTTCAAATGTTAGCATTTTCAGAACAATTTGAGCACAGACTTTACTCATATTTAAATTTTCATGCAGTATTTGCCTGACTGTTTCATTCTCAATATTCACCATTTCAGTGATCATCCTAATACTCAGGTGAAGGTTTTTGTAAAATTTCACTTATCTTTTACGGTTTTTCGCCAGTTCATGACGTAGTTGACCGAACTGGACACTCAATGTCTTCCACCTCTTCCTGATCATCACTAAATCTTTTGACCACTCAAAAACTTAGGTACATGACATACATTCATCCCTAAACACTTTTTTCAACAATTAAAATACTCTGTTGTACTCTTTTTAATTTTATTAGCTACTTTAGGTAAACATACACTGCCCAATTTTAAGGCTAAGCATTATTATGGTAATACAGCTACAAACGATGTATTTCTAACAGGGCTTATGACAACTCGACCCCCCCCCCCCTCATTGGAGTTACAAATAGACTGGCAATTCAGAATGGCTCAAGGTTAATGACTGCTCACCTATCACTGAGATGTGGTCCATACAGTGCACACACTTACTTAATAGCCGCACATCATATTCGAATTTTGTTACACTATTCCCATCTAGATAACACATTTTCATCCATTCGGCTCGTTACTGGCCGCCCTACCCTTTCTTCATGAATCACTTGTTCCCACCCTTTAGAAAACAGTTTAATCCATTTGTACACAACTGCTTTCTTCATAGTATTCTCGCCGTACACCTACACTAACATTTCCCATATTTTACTCCCACTCTTACCCAGTTTCACCATAAATTTGATGTTTGGTCATTGCTCTAATTACAGCTCAGACATTTTCACGATATGACACACACAAATCTTAAATAGGACAAATATCCTAAATGTCCTAGATAGGACATATTTCAGTTCCTAAAACAAAAATAATGGCATTCGCAGGAAAAGAAAGAACCAATAAGAGCCAAAATCATCTTAAATGATAAAACACTGGATCAAATAAAACATTTTAAATACCTAGGTTGTGATATTTCCTTCGATTACAGTAAAGATATTGACAAAAAAATTAGTACTTTTAACCATATTTTCAGAACTGTCAGTCGATGCCTGAAAAATAAAACCAGGAAAGAGACAATGTTGAAATTTCATACAACAATGGCCGTCCCCGTACTTAGATATGGCAGCAAAACATGGGTAATGACAAAGGCACAAGAAAATCGAATCAGGCACAGGAAATGAGATTCTTAAGATGAGTAAAGGGCTGTAGTCAAATAGACAGAATAAGAAATGCAATGATTAGACAAGAACTTCAGGTATTCAACTTAAATGAAAAGATAAAATTTAATAGAAACAAGTGGCAAGAACATTTAGAAAGAATGCAATAATACAGAATTCCAGTAAAAGCTAGAAAATACAAAGCCAGAGGAAGAAGAAATTTAGGTAGACCAAGGAAAAGGTGGGAACCGTAACAGGCTGAATGCCTAAAACATGAAGTGAAGAAGAAGAAGACACACACATAAGCACAAACAACAATGCTCGCCACTCAGCATAAAGCTGCCACGTGTCAACACGAACACTACTGTGAGATGCTGAAATACCAAGGTAATGGAAATCTTACAGAGCTGGTTGTATAGTGTTGCCTTCAGTGCATGGTGGGGAGTTTGTGAATTTAATTATCAGACCTCATAAGATCTTACACAGAATACAGTACAAGAAGTACCAGCATTATGCTACTCTAATTTTAAAAATAAATTCACTGTAAACATATATTGTGGAATATATTGCAGTAGGGAATGAAGATCAAGAGAATTAGAAATTAGGTGATAAAAATCTTGAAGGGGTAAAGACTTGAAAATGGACACGCATGTAGTAGAAGAAATTGAGATGAAACAATTTATCTGGCTCGGTCATACTAAAAGACTGGATGACTCTAGACAGCCCAGGAGAATGCTGGAATGAATGCCGCAGCAAAATGAAGAAGGGGAAGACTGTGAAGAAGCTGGATGGAGGGATGATGTGGAGGAATTGATGATGTATACAGGCCTGGAAGAGGATATGTGCATGAAAAGAAATAATTGGAAACTGGGGACAGAGAGGCAGCTGAGGAATCCTATACATATATATAAACATACAGTACATTGAAAATAAATCTAATATGTCTGAATAATTTTGAAGTAAGAGGGTAAGAAAAAATTGTACAGCATTTTATGTAAGTTTTTTTCTGTATCTTTGAAGACTTGTATCAATCATCCAATATGGGAATAAGGGAACTTTAAGATGAGACATATTAAGTAAAACAACAAAACACAAAGTAGTAAAAACAAACAAAACCACTAAAAATATAATTCCAATATATGGTGTCTTTGGATGCTTACCAAGAAGAATTGTTTATGATCTGCTAGTGGTCGAAGCCACTTCTTAGAGGTGCACTTTTAATGGTTTTGCATGTATGTTTGGACTAGCTGATATATATATATATATATATATATATATATATATATATCTGACTATGAAGATGAAGTAAATGATGTTTTTTCTCAATCTGGTTTTCTATTTTTAATTCCACATCCTGTTCACACAGACAACATTCCAAAATATAAACAACTCTATACAAATTATTATTGTCACCCAGGCTGTTAGGCCATGGTCCATAGTTGCTGCTATTGAAAAATGTTTTGGCAACAACAACAACATCAATTACAAACAACTGTGGACCACAGATTACAATCCCGCTGATAATAATAACAACAACAATGTTGAAGTCGTGTAAGCTTAAGAACTCTTCATATGTTTTTATGTATGCATCCATAACAGAATTGATGATATTATCTATCGCTACTAAAGAAATTAATTCTGTTAGGAGAAAGTGACATTGGAGACAGGAAGCGAAGGTCAAAGAAACCCAAAACCTGTGAGAACAAAGTAAATTAAACAAACTTACAGGTCGACCAGGTTTTCCTGGTATGCCGTGTGTTCCGTTGAAGCCTGGTCGTCCCTAGCAAGAAAACAAATAAACATATATGATTGTTGGGCATTTTACGACAATTATTTTATCAAATCTGTATAGGAAAAATAGTATTTTCTCACTACATATCTTGGAAACGTAATTTATTTCAGATTTTTAACAGTTATCATTTAACACTTTTAAAAATAATTGTCATTTGGTCAGAAACAAAAAGTTTAAAAATTGTTTGTGCACTCAGAAAACCGTAATAATTAAACTCATAGAAACTTTATGTAACATTTTAATGTTGTACAGTTTTTATTCACATTTTATCAGCTTCTCTTAAATACGCGATAAACAATATATCAATTAAGTATGACGTAAATTTCTGTGCACGTGGAGTAAATTCTAACCCCTATAGTTTAGAATTCCTCAAGCCATTGTTTACTTTTGTAATAGCCTATTTTTAACATCATACTATTATATTCGGATGACTAAATTGGACAGCATAAATTTTAAAGATAACTTTTTCTTTGTTTAATTTTGTATTAAATATTAAACCACACAATACAATTGTTTGAAAATGTGCGTATGGTTATTCAAAGTATAGTGTCATAATTTCAGGATCAGAAGTAACCTAAAGTACAATAAAATTAGCCCAGTAAAATCTCTACTTAACAGTTGACAGGTCTGCAGACGTAAATACATGATGGTTTTTGTTTCCACACTGAAAAATTCAATAGTGTTACCATTACTGTCACAATTTTTAACCCCATTAAATTCTCACATATCTGTAAAAATACAAATAAAAAAATTGTTATTCTCACAGGTATTCCTGGATGGCCGGGTAATCCCGGGTATCCTGGTGGGCCCATGAAACCATGATTTCCTTTAAAGCCCTGAAATATTACAAACAATTTGAAGCTTAGTAAAGACAGTAATATTGACAGAATTAAAACTTCACTGAACTCAATATAATACTACCTTGGCTCCAGGTATACCAGGCTCTCCTGTGGGACCAATTGGACCTATAGGTCCAGGCAAACCTTTCTCCCCTGGAGCACCCGGTTCTCCTGGTATTCCTTGTCTCCCGTCATGTCCCGGAAGACCCTCTGGTCCCTGAGGTCCAGGCGGGCCAGGTGGGCCAGGTTCTCCTGGCTCTCCCTATATCATACAAATAAAAATTAGTTTTTGTGATTCATAATTGTCAAAAAACATAATAAAATATATTAATTCCATACTTATTGTATAGCCATCTCTAGTATCTCTCATGTTCACTATTGCTATCATGTTTAGGCATACCGTTTATTAAAATGTGTTAACACATTCTCTGCTGATGGTTTTTGGTAATGGTAATTCTGTCCTATTGTGCCAAGAATTCTTTTTTACCCAATATAATGTTGATTTACAGTCATAATGACCAACATGGT
This sequence comes from Magicicada septendecula, assembly GCA_034769895.1. Lineage (NCBI taxonomy): Eukaryota > Metazoa > Arthropoda > Insecta > Hemiptera > Cicadidae > Magicicada > Magicicada septendecula. Next base: position 125,544,077 of record CM068372.1, read on the forward strand.
GTGATCTGTTTGGCCTATTTTTGGTCATTTATGACTGAGATGAAGAGAAGGTGTTATTAATGTCAGCTTTTTATATGAGAAATGCTACACATGGTTAGATTTTTTTTTGAATTACAGTTATATAAGTTACTACATATATAAAAAAATAATGTAATAATCGTAATCATCTACAAGATAAACACTTTTTTACTCAACTATCTCATCTTTACTGTTTAACCTCACAGGTTTAGTGGTGTCAAACTTTAATTAACAGTATACAAAGCCTGCCTTGGCCATAACATGATAGGGATAGGTGTCACAACATGTGTTGAGAAAGAATATCCACCATTTTTATTAGAAGTTTTTGTACCCCTCACACACACACACACACACACACACACACACACACACACACACACACACACACACACACACACACACACACACACACACACACACACACACACACACACACACACACACACACACACACACACACACACATTAATAGTCAAATTGAAAATGCCAGTTTATTTGTTACATCAAAAATTAGTATTTACAATTTAAGATGTAAAATGCAGAAAGGTAGATATAAGATATTCTTTTTTTTTTAAGAAATTAATAAAAAAATTAACGAAATAAACTTTTAACAATAATTATCAAACAACTTTGTGTACTTAAGTAAGAGATGTTATTAAAATTCTTGTTTGCTGTTCTGTAAGAGTGCAGTCCAAAGTTGTTTAATGCAGACATTTCAGACATGTCTTCGACAGCCATATTCAGTGCTTAAAATAGGTTATCATATTTTGTTATGACCAGAGTACTGTGGTCACTGACTGAGACATCTGTGTCAGTGTGTAGCCTGTTTTAAGCACTGAAGATGTCCGTCAAAGGGATGGCTGAAACATCTGCATTGAACAACTTTGGACCATGGTCTTACAGCCCAGCAAACAACAATTGTAATAACATTGCCGCCAGCCATAAAAGCCTCAGACGATATTTAAGTAAGAGATGATATATAAGTTTAACATAATTATCTCTCATCCATTTTAGAGGAACACATGATTGCGCTTACATTCTTATTCCTACAGTAGCTATTTTTATGAACTACAGTATTAAGTATTTTACCATTTTACCATCTGTTGTATTCTGAGATAATCTGACATCAGCTGTTCTACACAATCATGGTGATTGAAATGCATACAAAAAACTCAGAAAACATCTAAATTGTTTAGTATGAACCTCATTATGAAAACTTACAGAAATAATTCTCATTATAAAAATTATTATAGGGAAAGTCAATAAATTAGGGAAATTGTCTGTCAAAAAACAACATTAGATTTGAACATTTTACTGCACAGATAGCTTTAACAGTTGTGAAGAAACACATGTATTGTATATTTCCAGATGACTGAAGAACAGCATATAACAGTGTAATAATACTGTATATTTTATACTAATGTAATTCACACACACACACACACACACACACACACACACACACACACACACACACACACACACACACACACACACACACACACACACACACACACACACACACACACACACGCACGCACACGCACATGCACACGCACACGCACACGCACACACACACACACACACACACACACACACACACACACACACACACAGTGTGAGTGAGTGAGTGAGTGAGTGAGTGAGTGAGTGAGTGAGTGAGTGAGTGAGTGAGTGAGTGAGTGAGTGAGTGAGTGAGTGTGTGTGTGTGTGTGTGTGTGTGTGTGTGTGTGTGTGTGTGTGTGTGTGTGTGTGTGTGTGTGTGTGTGTGTGTGTGTGTGTGTGTGTGTGTGTGTGTGTGTGTGTGTGTGTGTGTGTGTGTGTGTGTGTGTTCAAAACAGTCAATTTGATAAGTTCCCTATAACAATTTGTTGTAAAAATAATTATAATAATGGAAGTGCTTGGTAATTTGTTAATTTTTCTTTGTGATAGTATGTCTATTTTTTGTGAAAAATTAGGTAAGGTAAAGTACAAGAAAAAAACATGTTTTTTAGAATTTAATGAATGAAAATGTGCAATTGGAGGCAATGAATGTGATGGTCTATCTTTGTCATCATAATTGCCATGGTTGTTACTGTCATCATTACATCATCCTAATTATGTTAACTGGCACTAGAACGTCTGTGTCTGAGTTACAGTAACATATCTCAGAGCTACTAAATGTGTTCAGAATTGCAGGATATATGTATGATAAATATACTAAACAATTCCACTATTGTTATTGAACCAAACTACAATTTGACAAATTGTATTTATGCAGATGTGTACGTATTTACACAAACAACATGTTGCCATACAAATATTTAGATGACAACTTGTTCTAATATTTTTCATATCAAAACTCTGAAAATATTAGTGTTTCATGATTAGTAACAGATTCTGAACAATCACACAAGTGCGTCAGTAAATATGCACATCCACAAGTTAAGTTAATTTAAACATACTAGGAATTATATCAACTAGAAAGTACTTCATTTAGCTGAACCACGAATGTGTAGATAAGAGAACACGTGTTGAAAAGCAATAAGGAAAGCGTTGTATATACACTATATGTTAACTTCCATTTTTTTATTTGCCACAGTCTTCCATTACACACTTACATAAAAACAAAGATTTTATACATGCACTGTGAGAATTGCAAACAGAAAACATGCAGGCTTGAGTGTATTATGCTCTTATTCTGTAATTATGTATTCTGTAATAATTCTGTATTCTGTAACATATGCAATTATTCTGTAATTATTTGTTTTCATTTACAAACCTGCTTGATGTTTTATGTATGCCAATGAAATACTTAAATGATTCAGTGTACTTATTCTTTGTTTGTGTCTATCTGTATATGTGTGCACGCAGAAGCATACATGTACAAAAATTAATCAGTTTACTAAGTTCATTAATAGTGTTATTAGCAGAATATTATATTTGCTATTGTTTCATACTGTGGGATGACTTTATCGTTAACAGGCTCTACTGATGTCTAAACTATGTGTGTAATCTTAGGGGATAGGGTTATGTTGTCAAAAGCAACATGGCCCAAATTTTACACTATAAAATAAATTGGGTAAGTTCCTTTCTAAATTTTATAAATACAATTATTAGTGTGATAAAATATTAGCTTCTTGGATTTCATTGTCCATGACGTGTCCATTGATTTGTTGCAGTTATTCGGCTCCCTTCGCCGAATGCAACAACAAGCACTAATAACGATTTGAGAAAAATAAATTAAATAGTCGCGCTACAGAATAATTGTACCCGTACTTTGGTCGATGTCGTTCGACATCACGCCCCTCCCTGTCCCTTTCCTAGTAAAATTTTCGCTAGACAGGTTGTTTCAGTCGACTAGCAGAAACCACTGTGAGCAGAGTTCCCCGTCGTCTCCAGGTCGACAACTTAATTTGGAGCCTCTTTTACCAAGGTATTTATAATTATTTCAGTTGCTATGGATCAGTACCAGTAACAATCATGTTTGTTTGGCACTTTCATATGTATTTTATATATAAGATTATAATTTGTACAAAACCATGATGTAACGTGCTTGTAACTGTAAGCCTCTTAAGAAAAAACCAATTTCAGCCAGCCAATTTAGAGAAAAGGAAAGATATGTAATTTTGAATGTCAATTTTAATATTGTTATACTATTTAAGCCACAATTCTGTAATTGTAAAAAACTGTAATTTGTAAATGGCAATTAAGCATTATATAATTAAATGTGCGAGTACAGTAGCTGTTAACCGGTACTAAAAGTTCTGGAATTTACAGTGTAAACTTGGTTCCATGAACGGAGACAGCAACTCCAGAGATTCAGTCCAGCGTATTGAATTTTCTCATCACTTAAGCAGATGCATCCTACAAGCAGAGCAGAAATACGAACCCTCAACTGATGTGTGCATTAGCAACGATGAACTTGACGCCACCAAACACTCTGTGCAGTTTCAAGTAACAACTTTTCATTAATAATACCTGGCAATAGTTCCAAGTTCCGGACAGTTAGTAAAAAAAAAAGGAAGCATGAAATAAATCGCTCACCTAGAGCGAGATGAACTTAGATATTTCACAGAAACTTTAAATTATAAGCAAATGTGAGAAATTCACTAACGAATTATAGCATGCCTGTTGTACATAAGTAAACTTGTAAACTCGTATTGATTCCTACGGCTGATTTATTCTAGTTGATTTGAATCAGAATCTAATTTACTCTGCAAGTCGAGACTTAGTAACCAATCTGTTCACTATCTAATTTATTCAGTATTCCTGTTATTCAGTTTCCAGCTTATTTAACGCTTAACTCGTTCAGAATTTGATTATTTAGTAACTAATTTTACGCGCTGGCTGATTCATAATTGCACGAAAGATGCTAACTTTGTTTCAAAATTAATAAACTCCTTTATCTCTGCTCACTAGGTGGTAGTGTATATTATTTTATAGCACCACTCTCCATTATATGTAAGTTATTTATTATGTGCGTTTTGGATGTAACCTATATTGGAAATGAGTCATAGGTGGTAGCGAATGTTATATTAATGTGGTATGTTAAGATATTTCTAATGTATATTGTATGTCCACGTTTTTGGGGCCCAGCATAGTATAAACGTGCTACATAAGTGGTAGCATAAAAAAAAAAGCGTGGTACGGATTAACTAAATATAAGTACATCATTACCAACTTGGAACACAGTTTTTTGTTGGTAAAAACATAAAAGTTTTACTAAATATAATTATTTCACTACCGACCCGGCACACAAAGTTTTTTATGGGTAAAAACGTAAACGTTTTATCTTATAACCTGAACCGGTTTTCGCTTTTAAAAAGCTTCTTCAGAGACTGTCACTGGGAGCACTGTCCGTCTTGTTGTTGGCGACGATATCGACTTTCGAAAGATCGATGTTGTGTGAGTGAGGTGTGATATGTTCGAATAATGCGTATGATTTGAATTGTGTCTGTTCGTTTAGGATGTCGTTTTTATTTGTTTTCGTGTGTTTGTATATTTCCAATTCTTCTAGAGTGTCTAGTTTTGTGTGTACGTGTAGAATGTCCATGTGTTATTGTTTTGTGTTGTGTTGTGTCCATGTTTTTGGTTTGCAAAGGTGGATTCTGTAGTGGTGTGGAATGTATTGTGTGTTCAATGTATCTTTGTTTGAAGCTACGTCCTGTCTGGCCTATGTAGAACTTGTTGCAATCTACATACAGTGTTCTGAGTCGGTAGTGAAATAATTATATTTAGTTAAGTAATAGACATGTCATGGACAATAAAATCCAAAAAAAACTTTTACCTTATAGCCTGAACAAATTTTTGCTTACTATAAGCTTTGTCAGAGGCTGCCACTGAAAGCACTGTCCGTCTTGTTCTTGGCGACGGTGTCGGCTTTTGAAGGATCGATGTTGTGTGTGTGGAGTGTGATATGTTCGAATAATACGTGTGATTTGAATTGTGTCTGTTCGTTTAGGATGTCATTTTTATGTGTTTTGTGTGTTTCTATATTTCCAATTGTTCAAGAGAGTCTAGTTTTCAGCCTTTTGTGTGTTCGTGTAGAATATACATGTTGTTGTCGATATTTATGTATGTGTGGTTTGCTTCTATGAGGTGGTTTGCAAAGGTGGATTTGGTAGTGGAGAGTAGTGCCTTTGTGTGTTCAATGTATCTTTGTTTGAAACAACGTTCTGTCTGCCCTTTGTAGAATTTGTCGACGAAGCTTATAATAAGCGAAAACTGGTTCAGGCTATAAAGTAGGCTAAAACTTTTACGTTTTTACCAATAAAAAACTTTGTGTTCCGAGTCGGTAGTGATATATTTAGTTAAAATATACGTATAATATTATACGCATAATAAACATAAAATACTTAAATACAATAAATGTAAATAATTAAATTTTTGAGTGCGACATGTCATATAATTATGGAGTATAAAATGTGTTTATCAAAAAGCAATTACAATTAAAGCTAGCATGCTCATATGTTAATAAGGCAGGCACATTGCAAATGAGATAGACTGTAAGCATCACACTGCCGCATGCAGTACACTTACTTTTAGCATAATGATGTTCTGAGCGGATATATTGTGGCCAAACTCTTGAAGGCCCTAAAACCATTTTACAAAACAAAATAAATACAAGAAAAACAAAAAATAAACTAAAACTAAGGTAAGGAAGAACAAGAAGCAACTAAAAGTACTGATGAAGGAAGCACCAATTATCAAAAAACGAACAAGAATAAAAAAAAAAAAGAAAATCTTACACTCTAATAATAGAAATTACACATTCATTAATATTAACCACATTTAATTAATGAAAGGATACTGCCATTTGCACATCAATTTCTAGTAAATATTCTTCTTTGATATTAATAAATATAATACTTAATTTTTTCAATTGTAAAAACTAAATTGAATGTTATGTTTTCAAACATTTGAAGGTTATAAGCGTACTTGACTGTTCTCAAATTATTTATACAATGACACGTGTAAATGTGTGCATGTGTGTGTGTGTGTGTGTGTGTGTGTATGTGTGTGTGTGTAAAGAAGAACTTAAAATCATTTAAAAAACTGAGCCACAGTTGTCATTCTCAATTCAAAGTGAAAACTTTAATTTCTCATATTTAACACAACATTTCATAACATTATGTTAAGCTTTCTTCAGTGGTCCATTTTTCTTTTCTGTACTATTTGTGACATAATAGAATTAGAGATTTGTTTTAATAATTGGGCATTTTATTTATTGAGAGTTCATTATTATGCATTTGTTTGGAAAATAACTAAAAAAAAAAATAAAATAAAATAAAAGGATTGTTTAAATTAACTTAGTTGTTGATGTCAAAATCCCAATAAGCAATCCGGTACCATACGGGAAATTTTTAAATACACCACCATTAAAAACAAATAACTGATAATGTCTATACTATAGATGTGATTACAATAATGAAATACCACTTTATATGAAGAATATTGGAAACATTAATTATAAAATGTAAGTAACAATACTATTTTATGATTTTATATTTTGTACAAATGCATTCAGTATGAACACTAGGCTATAGAAAGTAATCAAAATTGAAATAAAACGGTTACAGTGAGATTGATTTAGTTGGAGAAAACAACTCTCATGTGACATGAAAAATGACATATACAAAGGTTTTGCACAATCAGAACACACTGGTTCAACCATAGCTGTTTACATGACAAGTTACATATGAAAACATCATTTTTCCCCCAGTTGGAGATTTAAAATTGCAGAGCCCCTAGGCATCGCTGCTTGGAAGACCCCATACCACTGCACTGAGGGTACCGTTTTGTTTGTACAAGAGAAATACAGTCATTTATTTGCTTTGTACATTACATTTTCAAAATTACAATTTAACACTGTCATACGATCAACTTAAAAGAAAAAATAAGATGAAAGCAACGTATACATAATTAAACAAGTTTTAACAGAAATTATTAGAACTTCTATTAGATGAATAAGTGATCATCATCTATGATTAACTTACATAATTTGTAGTTTATTTTGTACACATTGGAGAAACAGTACATATTATATACAGTTTGATTCCATATAAATGTTTAAATCTTGCTTCATAAGATCCTTCAAGCAACAGAAGAATTAAAACACAAAACTACATATCATTCACAGCTATTAATAATAAATAGTTGTGATAATTACTTTATCAGTTTATTCATTTATCGTGTGGCTGCACTGGGCTATTTATTTAAATCAAAATTCATAATCATTATTCCTTAACACCAAAGGATATTAAGGTCTTTTGATGTATTAAAAAAAGGTTTTATTATTATGTTGCTTTACTGTGCTCTGTTTGAGGGGTTCAAGAAAGACAAACTTATATATTTCTCCAACACTTACAAAAATGACTAAAAACTATTCAAATTTTTCACAGATTATATTTGTTTGTCTGTAGGTTCTCTAATACAAAAAAAAAAATTCTTAATTTTATTACTCTGTATGCATACGTTCTACAGAAGTAACATTCGATAAACAACAACTGAACATTACAGATCAACAAATTACAGCAACATGTACTGACTGACACTACACACAACTACACCAACGTATTACAACATGCGACACCAACTAACGATTACGAAACAAAGTACACATATCAGATACATGTTTGGTATACAACAGAAAACAAATCTGCGATCAAAACAGCACAGACATTCTACGGATTGTTGTTGTGAGGTATATATACCTTGACGGCAACAATTTCAGCGTATCCCAGAGTCCCGCCTCTGAGCGTAGTCACCGAACGTTTCAGACCCTGCAACCCAGACCCACACTTACTGTTAACTGCATACAATAATTTATGTATAGTGTACAATATTCAAATGGATGACATCAGAAATAAGTAGTTAATTCAGTACACGCATGTCCAATGAAAGGCCAAACATGTACAGTAGAATGTTGCTAATCCGAATGTCAATAATCTGAACGTAAACCATGAACATTTTTTTTTTTTACTAATGGCATATCTTGATAGAATATAATTGTTTTTGTTCTATTTCGACCGGATGCGGACGTTGTTATTTCAACTGTTTCTTCCTTGGGCAGAATATTAACATTTATTTTAAATACTGTACTTGTTATTTAACATATATGTGTTAAATACTTTTTGTTAGTACTTGTATTACTTGTTATCTGGTTGTGCCCCTTTTACCTCGGGGTCCACCTTGATCGTCGTCTTACCTGGCGGACACACTCTTACAAGTAGACCGCAAGACCGCCAATCGCCTATATCAACTGCGTCCCGTGCTATGCAGCAACGCCATGACCTGCCGCCTAGGGAAACTTATCGTCTCCACCTATGTGGTGCCAATGGTTACCTACGCGATCCCCGGTTGGGGATACTTGGCCAAGACCCATAAGCGAAAGCTTCAGTCTCTCCTTGACTGAGGATTGCGCTGGGCGTGCAAAGCCCACTATCTGACATCAAATAGAACCATCCGTGAAGCCCTGTGTGTCCGTTCCCTGGACGCCACTATACGGACACTGTCCCGGAAATTCTATCGCCGCTCCGCCCGATTCCAGGGCAACCACCTCGTTAGCGCCCTCGGTCGCTACCAATCTGTGCCAGGAGAATCTTGGACCCGGCCTCGGCGTACTCTCACCCTCAATTAACTGATACTTAATTGACACCCACGGCCGGTAGCCGGCCAAACTCTTAATCCAGCCCCATCTATCGTCCCTGCGGCAGGAGCTCTATTTGAAGCTCGGGACGCAGTATACGAGCGGGCGATGGACATGTCCTTCGTCCCGCACAGCCCTCGAACTTGTGGTTGTGTCCATAAATACTACTGGGCCAGTTGTGATGCATTTACAACCATAGCAGCCTACTGTGCTGACCTTATAACCCAATTTCCAATGTGAAGCAATTATGTATTTACTGTATCATGACTGGACGTTGCAGTGTTTATTGTTTTTTGGAACCACCAATGAAACTACAACTCTTGTATTATGCTCAATCATTCATGAGTTCATTTGAGGTTTTTACACTCTGCTGTTATTATACTATATTGTATGTTTGAACATTTAAACAATCTAAACAAAAAGACAATGTGAACTATCCCTGGTCCATATTCATTTGGATTATCGACTTGCTACAGTATCCTCACCCTTTAAATTGGCAACTAAAAGACAGAATTTGGGCAGACTAAGGAAAAGCTGGATGGAAAGCATTCATTTATAAGGACACACGGGCAAAGGACTTTGAGGATGATCTATGAGGGAATAGAGTTTAGAAATTAGTAAACATCAGGGAACATTATAAACTGACATGAATATCAATAAAATACTGATATTTTACACAACTACTTATAACGGAAAATTTGATCAATTGATAATTTTACTAAATAAACTATGTTGAAAGCAAAAAGAAAGGTGTGTTTTAGAAAGCGGGGAGGTATTGAGACGCCAGAACCGTAAGGCGGCAATAGTTGAAATAAAATTAACTTGTAAAAAATCTGTAGAGTAAAGCTGTAAGTTAATAACGCCGGCGCTGGGGCTGACGAAAATAATGAATGTACTTTTATGTTAAGGCATGTTTTGGGACACCACTGTCATAAAATGTATTATTTGCTCAGATAGTTAGGGTGTTTCCCAAACGTTGTAAACTTAAGTGCATATAACAATGGGTACCGTTAGACGAGAGAGAGCGTTGTGTGACAGTGATAACGATAGACGCTAGTTTTTTAAGCACGTGGAACACGGAAAAACGTTGGGCGAATCAGAAAAAGCGATTATATCAAGATTTATTATATATTTTAATAAGTACGGTAAAGAATAAATAATTTCGCAGAAGTAACAAAGTACGGGAAAGCGATAATTACTAATACTAAAGTTATAAATAAAGTTTCAATAAATCGTAATAAGTCAAAGAGTGGATGATCGGAGTTATAATAAACAATAAGAAGTAATAATACATATGAAGTTCTATTAATTCAATACATAGTGGTAAATCGCGGAAGAAGGCGAAGGAGTTTGAAGTAAAGTTACGACGGTGTGAATTAGTCGAGCCAAACGCGACGTGAACTGAGTTAAATGCACTTAAGGTCAATTCAGTAATCTTTGTGTCCAGAGTGTAATTATACGACATAGTTATCGATATAATCCATATGTCAAGTGTAGTGCACCTGTGGTAAAGTGAATTAGTGTAGTGTTAACCAGGATTAACGCACAACAACGGCTGCTGACAACTCACCGATCTACAACATCTTCAGGACCACGCACTTTGGAAGGAATCTTACGCAAGTAACGAATAATGTACATTTAATTCTATGTTGTTGATAAATATATATGTTGTATTCAATATAGTGACTCAATCTGTCATAAAGGACTCATTGCTAATTAATAATATTCAATTTGTAAGATAAACAATTCAAGTCATATAAAGAAATTTTTGTAATGTATAAATGCAAATTGTTCATTAAAAGCTGATTAACATACTTTAATTTGTGTTTATTATTACTGGCGCCCTGAGGTATAATCAAGAGTCGGTACACTGGAATAAGTGTTATAAACTATTATATAAATTATTAATATCATATTTGATCAAGGTAGTTTGTGATTTATTTCTTACATGCTCGTAGGCCAACATAATTTTCAAATAATTAATTTAACTCTTTTACAAAGGCCTATCTAGAATTGTATTACATTCTGTCGCCCGGAACGTGGGACAATTGAGTCACTATTAAATAAATTATAAATTAAGAACAAGTAGAAATTAAGAAGCAGTATAAAACATAGTTTATGATTACGCGAAGTAGGAGTAGGAGAAACAAAGACATACAAAACAACATTCACAACCTATACAACAACATGAGCACAAACACAAGTACCCAAAACAACGCTATGGAATTCGAAATAAATAATCAATTAGGCGATCCAGTCACGCTCGCAGACATTTCAAACGAGGATCAAGCGTCAGGGACGCGGGGACAAAACGGACAGAACGATGAAAACGCAGAGACACAACAATTTACACCAACAGTAGTAACAGAAATTCAAGAACGACCGAGAAGTCAGACACCACTAGAAACAGACAAAAACACTGATATATATATATATATATATATATATATATATATATATATTATTACAACAATTACTAAAACAGTCAGAAAAAACAGAAAAACGACTGGCACTTCAAACAGAACAAACAAAAGATCAGCTATCACAACAAATTGCTGAACATGCAAAAAAAACAGACGAACGGGTAAAACAACATGAGATAAGATTAGAACAAGCATTACGACAAATGAACGAACAAATCCATAAACAACACGTAGAAATAAGAAACGACGTCGCCATACAAATGGAACAAGAGAGAACAAACAACAACAAACTATTCCAAGACTGCCAAGTAGAGACGAACCACAAAATCCAAGACAATACCGATAAGATTACTGAGCTTGGTATGAATACTAAACAGCTAATTATAGAGTTGGACGAACGGCATAGCAACAACATTCGAGTAGTAAGTGAAATAATCGAAATAAATAACAAAAGATGCGAAGACAATACGGCAGCCATCAAAGAGTTACGAGCCGAAAAGACGGAAGAAATGAAGAAAGTGTCGGAAGAAACGGGCCTGCAAATACGACAAATACAACGAGAAGTTGGGAATAAATTAGCCTCAATTAATAACCAATCATACAACCATAACATTACTCACGAACAAGTAAAAAATATCAAGTACAATGGGACTGAAGACTTCCCGATGGAATTTATTAAGGAGATGGAAGATATTTACATGGAGCATTACCAAGATCACGACAACGTCGCATGGATCGGAGGCACCTAGAAGGAGAGGCCGCAGTGTGGTGGAGATTGATCAAGAATAGCATAACCAACTTCGCAGAGTTCAAAGAAGCCTTCACGAACAAATATTGGAGTGATGTGGTTCAAGAAAAGGTAAGAAACGAGCTCGAGTTTCGACGTTATCATATGGAGAGTGGTATGAGCATGATACAATACCTAGAACGAAAATTGTTAGAGAACAGACAGTTAATTCCACCGATACCTGATCAACACCTGATCAGAAAAATTGCTAAAATTATTCTCAAGGGGTATAGATCGCCATTATTACTCGTGGGGTGACGACTATTAATGAGCTCGAGAAAGTGTTATCAGAATTCATGGATTTGAGGAGTGAAACAAGGACAACGACCCGGACACATTATGACAATCGACGTGAACATAAACCATGGGTGAGAGATGATGAGGAGAGTGGAAGAAGGGTAGAACAAGGACGAGCCCATGACAATGAAACCCGGCCGAATACACAACACTACAATAGACGACCAAATAAGTTTAGAAATGAACCAGAGCCGATCCCTTCGACTAGCGGTAACCAACATAACAAAAGTGGCACTGCAATATCAACAAAACAAGGACAGCATGGTACAGATGACGTAGATTTAAGAACTATTAAAAAGTATATAATACCGTTGCTCTAGATTTAGAAGACGATGCATTAGATAATGATGATATAAGTGTAGAGTATTGTGTAAGCAAATGCCCGGAGATCAAGATATCATTAAATGAAATGCCCCTATACGGATTAATTGATATTGGAAGCCAAGTAAACGCTATATCTGAGAAATGGTTTAAAAATAAGAAGAAGAAATTGGGAAATGTAGAAAGCTTAAGGCGATCAAATACTGTCATCAAAGGAGCAACTGGACAGAGATCAAAAAGAGTGACGCAGCAGGTATTGTTAACGACCAAGATCGGAGATGTGAAAGTGGACGGCGTATTCCTCGTGGTACCAGAACTAGTAACGGACTGTATAATAGGCATAGGGTTACTAGAAGAATATGGGTGTATTATCGATTTCCGCAACCAACAAGTAACAATTCCAGAAAAGGGGAACCAGAAGAAAGTCACGGCAGAGGTATTCAACGTAGCAGTCGTGTATGAGGGAGCAGATAATGAAGCAATGGAGGGAGAAACCCAAAACTGTGCCGGTCGTTTTACGAGCCGGCGAGTTAAATACGCAAATAAGCCTAATACCGTATATTTTTTTAATTATAGACATTATAATTCATACGCACAATCAGTTTAGGTGATACTGCGTTTAACGTGTAGAGAAACGACGAAATACAGTTCGTCGAGGGCATGCCAGCGCATTCTGGTGTTCGCCTGTTACCGGGTTGTGATACTGCGTTGTAACTAAATTATGTTGGTTTTGTCTTGTCCCACCATCCACTGAGTTAACATCGAGTAACCACTTCAACAGAGCGAAGTCTTTTGTGTTTGAAATTCTATCTTCTACTATGAGTAGATAAACACTCACAAAACTGCGGGCCCCTGCTCTAAGACGTGGACGTGCCTCAGGATGATCATCTCCACCTGAACGTATCATGAAGGGCTTTCGACTTCGCCTGTCGTAGAGGACAACAGGATGACCTAACCAACACTCACCCTGGACTTGGTAACCTCAACTTCACCAGGTGACCTCAAACCATTATTATTATTTATTAAATCTACATAGACACCCGGATCTGTGCTGTTAACAACTTTTAGCTTGTGTGGAGATACATTGTCAAATTTGATCATCTTCAAAACGTTTTAATCAGGCCTCACTTTAACTAGACAGAATTGTGCGCGGATTTCTTTGATAATGTTATAACTTGGTTTTCAGTGTAAGCCCGGGGGCTGACAGGTATCTAAGGCCTGTCACATTAATTCAATCAGTAGTTTCTAGTTTCCAGTAAAAGGGGTTTTTTTTTAAGTATTTGGGGTCTGGCATTTCTATGTATGTAAGGGGGGAAGCTCCGTTTGTGACAGGATGAAACCTCACCGGCTGGTAGAGTTTAGTTGTAATTTTCTGTCAAATTACTTCACAAATTTAAATCACAATTTTGGGGATTTATGTAAGGGTTATAATTGTCAAAATCAGTAACAGTCCAGCCCCTGCTTAATCCTGTATAGGCAGCCTGGTATGCAGACACAGGCCTGCACCAGGCTGAGGAACATGTTGGTTCCCGGGCCAATGCTGTTTTCTTAAATATTACCTAACTGATCAGAACATTTTATTATTGTGAATTTTTCTTAAAACGTTATTGTTAAAGCATTAATCATTATTAAAATTATAAATCATTATCTCTACCAATTCACAATTACAGTTCCGGCCGTAGGAAAGATGGTGGCTCACCGTCTTTCCCATGTATCTTCCTTAGTTAAATATTCAGACTCGTTTCTTTTCTTACCAAATTTAAGACTTCTTTAATATTACATCTGGCATTTTGGGCAGTCCAGATTCATGGGAGAACTAGTGACACTTTTATACTTTCGTATGTTTGCAGGGAAATGTCTATAAAAATAAAAGGTGGGTATATAGGCGAGTGCCTCTGTTATTTTTAAACTTATAAGCGTGTTGGGTAGCGATATAGCGAGACTTAGAATGTGGATGTGACGAGACTTAGATGTGGATGTGACGGAGATATCCATTTATACTTTTGTGATTTACGTTGTGTCATTTTGTGGGGTATGTACGGGGAAGAATTATTTATACCAAAAATATTTACATTATGAAAGGAAAACAATTGTGTTATCGATATATATATATTTATACCTTGTGAATTATGTTTGTGTCACTTTTGTGGGGAAGAATTATTTACACCCAAAATATTTACATTATAAAAGGAAAACAATTGTTTTAATAATAATAATAATAATAATATTTATTACCAATTTTCCTTTACATATAATAAAAATTATACAATAAAGGACCTATAGGGGGCATAAATGCCCGTACATAGGTTGGGCCTTAGAATTAATATTTATATACTTAATACTAATTGTGAGTTTTACCTCACCGATCATAGTAATATATTAAAAATAAATTATTTTTAAATTTTAACAAAATTTTAGTTTGTACTATAATACAATTCAATAAATAAATGAAAAAAAAAAGAGAAAAAAGGTCCATATCATAATAGACTGTTTTTTTGATTATTCAATAACAGTGT
Organism: Magicicada septendecula; assembly: GCA_034769895.1. NCBI lineage: Eukaryota > Metazoa > Arthropoda > Insecta > Hemiptera > Cicadidae > Magicicada > Magicicada septendecula. Next base: position 125,559,569 of record CM068372.1, read on the forward strand.
TCCTAATTTTTTCTTTGATTTTTTTTAAGCACTTTTATATTTACACTTAGATTTTTCAGTTCATTAGGTAATTCATTAAAATATTTTATGGCATAATACACATAGCTTCTTTGCCCAATACTTAATAGGTGTCACGGCAATATAATATTTTTATACCGTGTGTTGATTCGATTTTGTAAAAACTCACTTTTTAGATCATTGTATTGATAAACTATAGAATTCACTACAAACACCTGTTTAATATTTAATGGTTTATTCGAATCTTGTTCATTGACTCCTATAATTTTAAGAATACACTTTTGCAGCCGATCCAATGCGTCTAGAGATGATTTATATAGACCCCCCCCCCCCCCAGCCTATGATAGTATACCCTGCCACACTATGGAATAGTCCATAGTATATTTGTAGTAGTTGCTTTTTTGATAAAATTTGTTTAAGTCTGTAAAAAACGTAGACTAAGTATTTGGTTTTTTTTACAATGTTAGCCACATGTACATCCCACTTCATGTTAAAGTCATATGTTATTCCTAGATATTTACTAGTTTTAACTCTTTTCAATTTTTGACCATTTATCTTAATTTCAAAGTCATGCGGAACAGAGTCTCTATAATTTCCAAAGGTGAAAAAAACAGACTTGCTTATGTTGAGTACTAGATTATTGTGATAGAGCCAAGAGTATATAATATCTAATTTAGTTGACATATCTGTTGCAAGTTCAGGCCATGTCTTTGCTTTCATTGGTACTGCTGTATCATCAGCATATGCTATTAATACATCTTGTAACACTAGTAAGTCATTGATATATAAAATAAACAATAAAGGTCCTAATATAGAGCCCTGGGGCACTCCAACATTTGTTTTAATAGGCTGACTTCTAGTCCCATTCACCTTTACAACTTGTGTCCTGTCATGTAAATAACTGGCTATCAGGGATAAGCTTACACCTCTTATTCCCATATTCTGTAATTTGGATATAAGTATGCCATGATCGACAGTGTCAAAAGCTTTGGAGTAGTCCAAAAAAGTTACAACAGTTGGTATGCTAATATTTAGATTCACAAATTATATAGATATATAGATTTTATAGATATATATATATATTTATTTGTGGTTTATGTTTGTGTCACTTTTTGTGGGGTATGTACGGGGAAGATATTTACATGAAATATATTTACATTATAAAAACAAAAAAAAAACAACAAAAAGAAAACAATTGTTTTATATCTATACATATTATGTGTGATTTAGGTTTGTGTCACTTTTGTGGGGTATGCACGGGGAAAAATTTATACACTAAGTTGAAATCCAAAAAACAAGGAAACCGCTTAATACACGATATGTAACACAAAACAAGACTCAATAAAGGTTATGTTTGTTTATAACAGAGAGTTTAATTGCAAGTCCCGTCACCCTGGACCTAGTGCCTTTTAGCTTCTCTAGGCTTATGCCTAGTTTTAAATAACTAGTGGCTTCTCTTTCAAAAAAAAATAAATACAAAAAGAAAATAAATACAAAAAAAAGATTTTTTTTTTATAAAGCAAAAAAGGAAAGGGGTTTACAAATGGTAGCAGAGAGCATGGTTCATTCTAGGGTTGAACCCTTGGGTCCTTTGGGTGTGACGGGGCTTGCAAACTCGGGAATAGTTCTGGCAACTTGGAACTTTTAAGATTTTTTGTAATTAACATCTATGCTTTATCATAAGAGTGATGTCTATTGTTGTTGAATATATTGCGTTTATTGTAAAATTGGTGTCGCCACGTGAAGTAAAATTTTAGGGGGGAATTTTTTGAAACTTGAATTACAGCAGTTTTGTGGCGAGGTGTTGGGAAAATGATTTCGCGTTGTTCTTTATAAATGATAGTGAGGTCGTTATAGGCATGCGGTATGGCCCAATCAGCAGTCGGTCTCGTCCGAGTTACGGGAGTCGAAGTTAGTGTTATGACTTATGGGACTTCGTTATTGTTCGTTAAATATTTTGTTTCTTGTCAAATATGATGTCGTGATATATGTTGGGTATGTCGTGTGTTAGTGTAAATGTTGGTTTTCTTCTTGTATGGTGTTGTCGAGAGCCAGTTCAGGCTAGTGGGCGCGTCCGCGCAACGCTAGGGGGCCCGCAGTTTGCTTGAAGGAAGAGTTAGTACTCGAGTTTTTCCCATTTTTGTTCAATTGTCTTTTCGTCGTGTGTTGTGTTTTCGTGGACCGACCGTGAAGCTCGAGGATGAGCGTTTTGGATCCAGACTTGTTCCTTCGGGACGAGCTCGAATTTGAATTAAAAGCCCGGGGTAGAAACCCGAAGGGGGCGGTTACCGTGTTGAGGAAGCAGCTGCGAGAGGCAATGTCCGCAGGCGGCGTGGTCTCAGCGGTCGAGATTGCGGATAAAGATCGGGAGTTGGAGCGGTGCGTAGAGAAGTGGGAGGAATTGCAGGAGTTATCACGATGCGTTGACAATTTGGAGGAGGGCCCGGGTTCCACCAGGGGCGTCCGGCGAATTCGGCAGCGCCTGAATCATTTAAACATGCGTCTCCAGAATCTCGACCAGCAGTGGAGCACTCTTGAACAAGCTCACGATATCAAGAGCTTGATATACAAGGTCACCCTGTAGTGGACCACCCACGCCGGAGTTAGCTCCTGGGTCCGAGGTCTCTGCTCTAGAGTGCTCTCGCGAGCCTGCCGTAAGTGCCCCGGTTTTCTCCGGTATGGTGGCGGCTTCATATCATAAGTTGCCCAATCCACTGTCTCAGATCATCCAGCAGTTGCCGGTCGTAGACGGGCTGGATGTGGACAAGCTGTTGCCGTTCTTTAAGATTATTTTCCAGTTGACGGATTTCCCAGGTATGTCGGATCGTACTATCCTCGAGCTCGTGTATCCGTATTGTCGCGGTCCCATGGCTGAGAGGGTGGCTGGTATAATGCGACGTAGTGGTGGAGTTGCGGAGTTCCACCGGGAGGTGTTGGAGGCGTTCGTGCCCGGGAGGCTGATGCAACAACTGCGTCACCGACACTTCTATCGCGTGCAGTCTAGGGGAGAGAGTCTTGCCCAATTCGTACACAGTATTAGGGACGTAGCGCGGATACTGGGTCTGGGCTTGTCGGAGGAGGAGGTAGTACAAAATATCCTTGACGGCGTCTCCTCCCAAGATAGATTACGATTAGTATTTGCGGAGCGCCCGCGTCGGTTTGTGGACTTGGACAGGCTGTGTGTGATGTCCAAGGCCATTCAGACGAGCGATGAGGCGAGGGGAGACAGGAGTGGGGAACAAACAATACCTCACAGGGTAGAAAGACGCAACGAACCTTTTCGCCCCCGACAGGCCCAGTCAGTTCGAGAACGCGAGCGATGGGGAACCATAGTTTGCTACAATTGTAATCAGCCGGGTCACGTGGCTCGATCATGCCCCCGGGGGCGCACGCGTCCAGCACCTCCATCGTCGGGAACCCTCCCCAAAAAACTAGGCAGACGGGGGAAGATATGCCGGAGGATGTCTTCCCCTCGTACTGAATCTTTTCGGTTTCCTGCTACCTCCAGGCAATCGATAGGACCCAACTCTTCTAACATCAAGGTCCTGTCTACTATCCCGCAACAAATTTCAGTATCCCCCTTTCTGTCGCTCGAGGTAAAAGGGGGTCAGCTCAGAGCGTTAGCTGACTCCGGTTCAGCCTGATCCATTATCTCATCTCGAGTATGCGCGGACCTTGAGAAGCAGGGCTTAATAAAGAGGTCGGATCTGTCGTCAGTGGTTTGCTGGACTGCATCTCGGGAAATCTTGCCCATCTCCCAGGTGATTTCCTTCAAATTCAAGATTGACGGTTTTTCCTGGGTGTGGCCTTTTCTGGTTTCTCCTGCTCTGGGAGTGGATTGTATCATTGGTGCAGATTTCATCGCTAAAAGTGGTCTCGTGCTGGACATCCAAGGGCACCAATGTTATTTTAAGTTTAATCGGGGAGTTTTTATTCCGTTCCTTGGGTACCAGGGAGCTAAGCGAGGTATCCAAGAAGTAGCTTGTCCCGATTCTGCACGAGATCATCTCACTCCATCCCAGCAGAGGGCCTTAGACCAATTGTGTGAGGAATTTCCATCAGTGTTAACTCCTTCCTTGGGACTCACACATCTGCTGGAGTACAAGATACGCCTAACAGACTCCAAAATAGTAAGGTCACACCCTTACAAATTCGCACCTCCGAAGATGGCCGTTCTGAGAGAGAAGGTTCAAGAGTTATTAGAACAAGGGGTGATTGAACTTTCTCATTCCAGCTATGCCAGTCCAGCGTTTTTGGTACCTAAGCCTGGGGGTAAACACCGCATGGTCATAGACTATCGGAAATTGAACGCGAATATTGAGGTGGATTCTGTTCCCCTCCCAGACTTACATTCGGCCTTTGATTGGTTCAGTGGGGCCAGGTATTTCACCGTGATCAATCTTAATGCGGCTTATCACCAGATTCCCTTGGCAAAGGAGAGTAGACCGTACACGGCATTTTGTGTACCATGGAACTTGTACCAATATACAAGGGTTCCCATGGGTTTGGCCGTGGGAGCCCAGACACTCACTCGTCTCCTTGATACCGTGTTTCACTACGTGAAATTTCAATTTGTCTTTAATTACTTGGACGACTTGCTAATCTATAGTAAGACGTTCGAGGAACATCTGTGCCATCTGCGCGAAGTAATGTGTCGCTTAAGAAGTTCTGGCCTCACTGTCAATCCAGAAAAGGTTCGTTTTGCCCAGGAAAGTATTTCTTTCTTGGGGCATTTGGTTTCACATCAGGGTGTCACTGTTGATCCCGAGAGGACACAGGGCATCCGTGACTTTCCTCCTCCCAGGGACGCGAAGGGAATAGCGAGGTTCGTGGGAATGGTCAATTTCTATCGTAGATTCGTTCCGAATATTGCGGAAATTGCCGCACCCTTGAACGAACTACGTAAAAAGGGCGCAAAATTTACATGGAGCGATAGTCAACAGAAGGCTTCTGAAACCCTAAAGGAAGCCATTATCTCCCCACCGGTGTTACGGACGCCCGATTTTTCAAAACCCTTCATCCTACAGACGGACGCGAGTTCGGTTGCGCTCGGGGCGGTTCTGTCCCAAGTCGTTGATGACGCTAGGCAGCCTGTGGCTTTTATTTCCCGAACGTTGACCCAGCAAGAACGAAAATCATCAGTCTATGAGCTAGAGTGTTTAGCTGTTGTGTACGCTCTAGACAAGTTCAGACGTTTTCTGGAACACGCTGAGTTCCTGCTCGAGACCGATAATCAGGCTCTCTCTTGGCTTCTTGCTCATCCCCGGCAACTGGGTAAGATTGGGTGGTCAAGATCTCATCCTTCAAGTTCAAGGTGCAACACATGAACTCAAAATGTGGTTGCCGATGCTTTTTTGTCACGCATGTTTTCCAGCCTAGTGAAGCCCAATCTGAGAAACCCTGTTCCGTTCTGATCGACTTTCCTTTAGCCTTCACTGATGTATTACCCCATCAGTTGAACGACGAAGTGCTGGGTCCGATCATCCAGAAAATCAAGGAGGGTAACGTACAGGCCCCATACTTCTTGTCCAAGGGCGTCCTGTGTTGTAGAGAGAGAAAGGGACGTGCCTCTAAGATCGTGCTGCCTAGCAAGTTAGTGCCCATGGTCTTCAGCTATTATCACAATTCCCCAGTAGGAGGCCACAAGGGAATTTCAAAGACCATTTCCAGTATTAGGAAACACTTCATCTGGAAGGGCATGGATAGGGACATCGCAACCAGGGTTAAGAGTTGTCATCTGTGTGGCTTGAGCAAGCCTGCCCAGAACACTAAGTTAGGGTTGTTGTCATCGGACGTGGCGAGCAGACCGATGGAAAAGTTATTCATCGACTACGTGGGACCACTCCCGCGTAGCAAGTCAGGTAATTCTTACCTGCTTGTTTGTGTGGATGCTTTTTCGAAGTTTGCCTGGCTATTGCCCTTACGGCAGGCGACGGCTCGTTTAACCATAAGCGCGCTCCAAAATCAAATATTTCAGCATTTCGGTCTTCCGACCATCATTGTCTCGGACAATGGCCCCCAGTTCATTTCGGGTGAGTTCCGGCGAATGTGTTTCGCCAGTGGGATCAAACATGTAACCACTTCTCCTTATTACCCACAGGCGTCCCATGCGGAGAGATTCAATAGGAATCTCAGGTCCGCACTCATTGCTTATCATGCCGAGCAACAGACAACTTGGGACCAGAATCTGAAGTGGTTACAGCTAGCCTTTAACACGGCCCTACATGATAGTCATCAGTCCGTTCCCTTCGAAATCATGTTTGGATTCTCGCCCGCACTCCCATTGACTAACTTGTGGAACATTGAAGATCTTCTACCACGGGAGCCAGATAATGGAACAGCAGAGAGGTGGAAGGAGGCTCGGAAGAATTTGCTGCAAGCGCACGAGCAGGTCCGTCGACGATATAATCAGGGGCGAATTCCTAACCCTTTCCAGATTGGGGACTGGGTCTATTGCCAGAGCCACCCACTCAGCTCAGCCGCTAATAAACGGTCCGCTAAGTTGTCTTATCGCTGGTCGGGGCCATATCGCATCCTGGGGTTTGCGTCACCGGTGACTGCCAGGCTGGGCGTACCGGGTAGTGATGCGAAAGAAATCGTGACCCATATTTCAAAATTGAAGCTCTGTCGGAGGGGGTAAACCGGTTGATAGAAGTAGGAAGGGGGTCAGATTTGGGGGTCTCCATCTATGTAGGCTTGTAGTCATTCTAAGGGTGTGTGCTCTGGGGGTGTGCCAGAAAGTGATATGGTAGCGGGTAGATGTTCCCCACAGTCCCAGTGGTGTTCGTCTACTTCAGGGATGCGCCCCTGCCTGCGCAAGCCTTGGTTCTCTCCATTCGTCCTTATTTCTAGAGGGAGCCATGTCCTTACCTTTAGTCCCAGTTCTTGACCTTTCAATCATCCTTGCCCTTTCCATCTTCCCGATTTTCCTAACCCTCCCATCAGGAAAAAAAATTATAAAAGTAAAAAAAAAGGGGTTAGTGGAGTGAAGCCTACCGTGTCAACGAGGCAGGTTGTGGTCCTGGTTGACAAAGTATGTTTCGGCAATGCCCTTGGAGCACACATGTATTGGATAATATGTATATATATATATATATATATATATACATATATATATATACATATTGTAATATAATTAAAATATTACAAATAAAAATAAAAATATAAATTAAATAATTGAATTGATATGTGTTGATACGTGTTGACATTTTGTTTATCACTGGGTCAGTCTGACTCCTTAAAGTCCCACTGTTTAGGCTAGTCAATTTGTAATATAATTTCAAGTGTAATAATAAACAAAATATAAAGATATTGATGATAAGAATATGTTATAACTAGGTGTGTTTGATTGATAAATAACAAATACATCAAACTTTAAAAACTTTGCAAATATTTTTTCTTGTGCTTGTATCGAATTTGACTGAATGATTTAATTTAATTAATTAATTATTTGAGTTTGTAATTTCCTCCTATATCTATTCTCTCAATGTGAATTATGTTTTTGCTTAATAAAAAATAATAATAACATTAATGGTAGAAATAAAAACAATGCTGGTAACTGAATACTGATTTGCGTTTATTCATTCAAAATTGTGCGCCAGTCAAACTGCGCATGTCCCAGGCACTGGCTAATATTTGCCACAGTCGGCAGTGAGAAAAATTAACAAATATATTTTTTACAAGTTTAAATTTATGGTTCTTTTAACGAGTCGAAATGGTCAGAGGGCAAGGAACAAGATACATTTAACAGGTATTCTTAAACTAAATGTTAATATCTGAAATAGAACAGAATTATTATTACAATTGTCAATTAGAAAGAAATTATTTAAATTTCGAACCAAGTCGAAGAAATGACGTCACTCTGCTCCAGGAAGCACTGGCCGGTCGTCTTTATAGAAATTCAGCAATGGCCGCCATCTGCTCGATTTTATCTGCTATGACGCCGTTGGAATTGAAGATCTTCTCCCACAGAAATAAAACGATGTTCCCTTTTCTGCGAAGTGGTGTTGGTCCAAAATATAGTGTTGAATGTCCCCTCGTCGTCTACGATGTCGAATTCTGGATGGATCTCTTGTGTAGTGTAGTGTTCAAATATGTGTGTTGGTTCTCTGTGAATTCGTTCCAAAAATTGTTCAAAATGGCTGTCGATTTCTGGCGTTAAGTTTTATGGTGTTATTCTGTGTTTTTGGAAACTTGTGAAGTGTTAGACATAGATAGATAATGTTATTTCACTTGTTAGTTCATCTCCGTTACACGCCACATAACCACACTTGGTTTTAATATAAATTATTTCGTTTTCAAAACTCCGCTAATACATTTTTCAACTGTTCAGCTTTGCGATTAACAATAGACTAAACGACGCAACGTCGTCGTTTTAAGGCAATTTGTGGTATGCCTTTTTCCTCTTCATATTGTTTAATTATAAAATATCTGTCTAAGACTTGTTTCACTATCTAACTATACATAACAAGTTTTCTTATTTTTTACTGTATTTCAAATATTTCTTAATTTTACATGAATCTAACTATTCAGTAATATTGATTATTTAATTTTACATCTTTTGATATATAGCTGGGTTTGTTTCAAACTCATTTAAGCCCAAAAATTACAATTTTAGATAATTATTGTATGTCTCATATTTTGTACAAATTCAGTGTTTTAAAGGTTTTTATTTGTTTTTTCGGTATAATATTTCCCTGGAATACACCTAATAACTCCGTAATTACTTTGTTGTTAATAATTTGGTTATTAAAACATTTCAATATTGATTAATTTGCTGTTTAGTCTGATTTGATTACTATCATAAGCCTATTTTTGACTGTTTCCAAAAGAAGTTAATTTTCTTTCTTTTGTCATTCTATTTGCTATTAACTGTATCTGTATTAATTATATTTTTAATTTCTGTATTGTATGTATTGAATTCTATTCCTATTACATAGATTAATTCTTTGATAGATAGTTTTTTTGGTTTATAGGCCAGTCTGTGTTTACTACAATGGTGTCTTGGCTGGTCTGTTTGTACAATGATACATGGTTTACTGATTTGAATCAAATTATTACATTTTTATGCCCTACTTGCCTCTCTGACTTACACAATGGAAAATTAAATGACATGATTTTAAATACAATAGAATATCTTGTATCTACTAAACTTTCTTTATACTAATAACATCATTGAACCATAACATGAACATCTTATGCCTAATTTTAACAAAAACATCTTATTATCAACTATTTTCCATATATCACCTAATTTTAACAAAAACATCTTATTCCTGTTATTTTTTACTGTATCATCAAATGATAACAAAATAGCTTATCCTAGACATAATTTAATTAAAAAAAAAATAAAAAACTCCTATTACTAGTAACACTGTCAGTCACTAACTGTCTTGTGTATTTATGATTTTTATGAAAACACTTTAACTGTGATAAAAAAAACATCGTGTATCTATTTACACCTTACATCTAAAATATTATCTAATTAATAATAAATAGCAAACATCTTAATATTAGTCATACCTTCAGTTATGAACTGTCCTTTGGTATTTTTGTCCATCTCACCATTTACTTAGCTATAATTAAAGAAAACATTTTATATGTAATAGTTTTTCTTATATCTAATTTAAAAACTCTTATTACTAGTAATGTTGTCAGTCCTTAGACTGTCTTTCATTCCAATGGTTTTATTATTATTATTCTACACTCATGGTAGTCTTTTTATAATACTTAAAACTTCATTGAAGATTTTTTCATAGATTTTCTAACTATGTTTCTCACTGTACACTCTGTAGTTTCTTAAATTTGTTATCTCACTTCACTTTATTGGATTCTACACTCTGGTAGTCCTTTTAGTGAGTTCTACTCTATGGTAGTCTCTTTTGACATATTTTTTGACATGTTACACTTACAACTAATATACAATTTGTGTTTTATAGTATTGTATCTTGTAACTTGTTTGGGGTTTACCTATATCGGTTTCAATTTTGTCTCATGGTATTTATTATATGACTAACATTTTGTTTTGGCATATCTCTCCCTGTTTCTGGTCTCTTTGTTGGAATCTTGATATGTTTCGTCCCTTCTTCAAATATCACATTAGTAGTTTCCTTATTAAAATGGTTTCATGACAGATTATTTCCTTTTTTATGGTCCTTCCCTTTTTGTACTGCTTCCCCAATCTACTGGGTATACTGCTGGTTTAATTGGTTTTTTCATAGTAGGTTATTTTAATTAATGGTTTTCTTTATTATCTTCCATTTTTATTAACATTTTATAGACTTAATTATACAGTTTCTAGTGTAATCCTTAAACAATTTATTCCTCTCACTCACTATGGAACTTTTTCTTTTATTTATGTAACATTAATTCAAATGTTTAGTGTGATAATTTTGTTATGTTACATATGCTCTCCTGTAAAAGTGATTAGTTCAGATCATACTCTGTATGGATGAAATAATTACTACTAATTCTTTTGTATTTACATTTTCTCCGTGATTACATGTTTTCACTTTATACACCTTCTTTTTCCACCATTGCTTCCTCTCAGCTGATGTGTATCTCCTTCATTAGTTTCTTTTTTTTTTTTTTTTTTTTTTTTTTTTATTGATAAGTGGTCTTCAATCTTGTGTATAACATTATCATTTTATATTCCTTCTTATTTGGTGCTTCCTCACCAGTATGTTTACTCCCTAACATTCCCTAACAAATTAATTGGAACAGTTCAGAGTGGCACTTTTGGCTTCAATCCCTGCTGTCAAATACTTCAATTGAGTCCAGAGGTATTATCATCTCTGCTCAACACATAAGACTGATGGCATTTTCTACATCCAGTCATAAAAATAAATAAACAGTAAAAGTAGTCATTTTTGACTAAAATAAACATCTTTAGATTCTTCACTTCATAATACGTTATATTAATTAATACTTTTATACACTTGACTCTTCTTCTCTCTTAAAGCTTATTCCATATTAGGTGGTTTAGGTATGTGGTATAATATACATTTCATCATGTTTACATAGTAAGTAGTATTTATATTTACTCTTTCTACCATCTGGTATCCATTGAGTTACTTTTATTGCTCATGGTATAACATGAATTAATTCTTTATCACTTTCACTATAACAGTGGTTGTTGTAACAGCATTATCATTATTAGTATCAGGTTTTTTTGTTTTTTGGTCTCACTATTTGGTCTTTAGTGAGCTGGTCCTTCTTCATTGTTCCATTTTTATTAAATTATTTTCTTTGTGAGTTTGGTTAATTTGTTTCTATTAAGTCATATGACATTCTGGTTTCCTTTCTCCCTTAGAATTTTGTATCTCTTTCTTACAAAATCTTTTTTCATATTTCAGAGTTATTTCTCATCATTTGTATGAGTAATGATATGAGTTTAATGTTTTTTTTAATTTTAGACATTTTTATTCAACTACATTCTTTCTTATTCATAGTTGTCTTTCGAATATTTTGGTATAAATTGTACTTATTATTGTTTTGAATTTTGAAATTATTATTCCTCAAAATTCTTTTTTCATTCATAATAGTCTTTGAATGTTTGTGTAAGTGGTACTTACTAATTATTTTGAATTTGGACAATTATTATCTCCCTCCAAATTCTTTTTACTTGCATAATAGTCTTTGAATATTTGTGTAGCTTGTACCTACTATTGCTTTTGAATTTTGATGTTCAAAATTCTTTTTATTTATTCACAATAATCCTTCAGATTTTTTGTTGTAAGTTGTACTTACTGATTTTTGAATTTTGTAATTATTTTCTTATCAAAATTCTTATTTTGTTCACAATATTCTTTCAGATATTTGGTGTAAGTTGTGCTTACTCATTTTTGAATTTTGTAATTTTCTATTTAGCAAAATTCTTATTTCATTCACAATATTCGAATATTTGGTGTAAGTTGTACTTACGATATTTTTGAATTTTGTAATTATTTTTATCAAAATTCCTTTTGCATCATTCACAATTGTTCGAATATTTGGTGTAAGTTGTACTTACGATATTTTTGAATTTGGTAATTTTTTTTTTATTCTTATCAAAATTCTTATTTTGTTCACAATATTCCTTCTGATATTTGGTGTAAGTTGTACTTACGATATTTTTGAATTTGGTAATTTTTCATTCTTATCAAAATTCCTTTTGCATCATTCACAATTGTTCGAATATTTGGTGTAAGTTGTACTTACGATATTTTGAATTTGGTAATTTTCTACTCATCAAAATTCTTATTTCATCATTCACAATTGTTCGAATATTTGGTGTAAGTTGTACTTACGATATTTTTGAATTTGGTAATTTTCTATTTAGCAAAATTCTTTTTGCATCATTCACAATTGTTCGAATATTTGGTGTAAGTTGTACTTACGATATTTTTGAATTTGGTAATTATTATTCTTCCATCAAAATTCTTATTTTGGTTCACAATATTTTTTCTGATACTTGGTGTAAGTTGTACTTACTCATTTTTGGAATTTGGTAATTATATTCTTATCAAAATTCTCATTTCGTTCATAATAGTCCTTCAAATACTTGGTGTAAGTTGTACTTACTCATTTTTGAATTTTGTAATTTTCTACTTATCAAAATTCCTTTTGCATCATTCATAATAGTCCTTCAAATGATTTGGTGTAAGTTGTTCTTACTAATTTTTGAATTTGGTAATTATATTCTTATCAAAATTCTTTTTATTTTCGTTCATGATATTCTTTCAGATATTTGGTGTAAGTTGTACTTACTGATTTTTTGAATTTTGTTATTTTCTTTTATTAAAATTCATAATTTCTTCATAATAGTTTTAACTCATAATTATGAGTCCTCCAAATATTTTTTCATGGATAACTGATTATAAGTTCCTTTTACTTTATTCGAAATGATATCCTTTAGTACATACGTATTGTTATTATTGTTTTTAACAATCAGGTATGGGCCGGTATACAGCAGTAATAACTTTTTGGTAATGCCTTCCAAAGTACTGGGTAATTCCCTGTTTTTTAGCAGTACCTTTTCTCCGACTTCATAGCTTATTATTTTCTTAACAGCCTTTTTATATTTGTTCTTGCGCCTTTCCTGGTCTTCAGCCAATTTATTGTAGAATCTGATTCGATTGAATTTGTATTCTTGACTCCTGGGGAACTCTATTATGTCTTGTATTTCTCTCGGAGGTGGTCTTTCATACATTGCCGTGTATGGCGTGGTACCAATAGCGGTGTGATATGACAAATTAAGGAATTCTTCAGTCGCTAATAAATATTCTTGCCACTTCTTTTGTTGATTATAGCAATAAGTCCTTAATACTCTTCCGACCTCTCGCAGTACCCTCTCCGCTGGATTGCTGCTGGGGTGGTAGACAGACGTCTTGTATGTCTTAATGCCCAATGTATTCAAAGTGTTTCTCCACCGCCAACCCTTAAATTGCGTTCCATGGTCGGTGATTATGGATGTCGGGCTTCCTACCTCTGGAATGTAATGATTTGTTATTATTCCTAGAGTCTTCAGAGTGGTGGCTCTGTTCACAGGGTATAGTTTTGTAAATTTTGTAAAATGATCCATCATAATAACAATATACTTGTATCGATGGCGTCCGCCACTGCGGGGAAATGGACCACATATGTCCAGAAAGACCTTTTCCAGTTTGGTTTGTGAGGTAATTGGTATCATCATACCTTCCTTTCTCTCATTGTTGGTTTTCACCAATTGACATATCATACAGGTTTTAAGGTAGTTTCTCGTTTTTCTATTGATACTTTTTATGTGACAATTCTCTTCTATTGCCTTGATCACCTTCATGGCTCCCATGTGACCGTATCGTAGGTGATAGTCCAGGATGATATCCTTTTCGATTGTAGTAGGGATCATGATCTTCCAAACGTCTTCGTCAAGGGATGTCTTGATGAATAAAATCCCATTATGTATACAATAAAATTTGTTTATTGTGTCATCTTGGTTGGAGAGACGAAGTTTAATAGAGTTTAACTTCGGATCGGACTGCTGGTGTTTGCTGATGTCCTGCACTATCTTCTCTAAATCGGATCTGTCCTTAATAATGTTATAGATTTTCAAAATGCTCTCCTTTTCGCCTTCGAATGTTTGTTCTTCCAGATTCACTCTTGACAATACGTCGGCTACTACATTTTTACTCCCAGGAACATACTCCCACTGTATATCGTATTCCTGCAGGGCGAGTACCCATCTGGTCAATCTACCATGGCTTAATTTGCATCTTCTTAGAAATGATATTGACTTGTGATCTGTTCGGACGGTCACTGGAAATCCGAGGATATACGTCCGAAACTTCCCGCAGGCAAAGACTACACTTAGCAGTTCTTTTTCCGTCACATTATAGTTCTTCTCACACTGGTTAAGGGTTCTGCTAGCAAAGCTCACTACTAGATGGTTTCCACTTTCATCTTCTTGGTACAGTGTTGAACCCAAGCTAATGTTACTAGCGTCACAGTTTAGAAAGAAGGGTCGGTTAAAATCTGGATGGTTGAGCATTACTGCATCTAAGAATTTCTCTTTAATTGATTTGAAGGTCTCGTCTTGTTCTTGACCCCATCGCCATTTATTCTTGGACGATAACTGGTACTGAAACTGGGCTGTTAGTTCGGAATAATTATTCTGGAACTTCCTATAATAGTTACATAGGCCCAAAAATGATTGTAGTTGCCTTCTGTTTTTTGGTGTAGGGAATCGTTGTATGGCATCTACCTTTTCTGTTGATGGTGTTATTCCTTGACTGTTTAGCTGGAAACCCAGGAATTGAACTTCTTTAGCTATAAGCTTGGACTTGTCCAGTTTAAGGGTGACATTATTTTCAGCAAGCTTCTTCAAAACATACTCCACACGATAACAGTGTTCCTCCCAGTTGGTTGATGTTATTAGGAGATCATCAACATATACAGTCGTGAATTGGAGCGCTTCTGGTCCTAGTATATGATCCATACAGGCGACAAAAACAGCTACTGAATTCACCAACCCGAAGGGCAACCTCTTAAACTGATAATTGCGCCCTTCGAAGATGAACGCCATATATTGCCGGCTTGCTGGGTGCAACTCCACTTGCCAATAGCCGCATACCGTATCCCAGGTGGTAATGAATCGTGTTCCGTGGAACCTCTTCAAAATTTCATCAATTTTGCCAGGTGAGGTACGATCGTTTATTATCATCTTATTTATCTCACGAGCGTCAAGGCAAAGTCTTACCTTCCCATTTTTCTTTTGTATGGCCACAATTGGGCTTGTGTATGGCGATTGACTGCTCTCGATGATATCTCTACGGATCATATTCTGGATCTCTGTGCGTACGGCTTCTTTCAAAGATTGTGCTATTGGGTACGACTTTCGGTTGAATTCTACCGGTTCTCTGAATCGTATGGAACATTGGTAGTTCCGGATCTTTCCAGGTTCGTCAGAAAATACAGCTCGATATTTCTCATATATTTCTACCAATTGATTCAGCTGGTTTTCCGTTAGTTGCTCGTTAGTATTGTGGCACTGGAAGTTACGTATCTCTTGAATCTTTTGTTGCCATAGGTCTTCCTCCGAATCCTGATGTACTGGCTTGTTGTTTGTTGAGTGGTTGGATAAGTAATTCACCTTATTTTGGTGGTCGAGAAGTTGTCTGGAGTCTAAAGTCTTGTTATCAGTTAAATTGGCTATCCAGGTTGAACCTTCAGCAAAGAGCGATACCTTTCCTCGGCACAAGTCGATAATTGCTGAGTTTCGGCGCAATATGTCACATCCTATCATGATGTTGAAAGGTAATCCGGCTGCAACAAGAAATATCATATCCACACTAATGCCCTGACTTTTGACATTGAGGGATACCTGCTTTCTTATGGTCTTGTTCTGTCGGCCGGTAGCTCCTACAAGTACAATATTATTAATAGGTAGTACCGGTAAGTTTTTGTGGCATTCCTGCTGTATCCGGTCCAATTCATTTCGATTTATTATGGAGACATTGGCTCCAGTGTCTATCATTATAGGAACAGAAATACCTTCAATTTCTGCGATTATGTATATTATTTCATTATCATTATTTTTAATATTAAGCTCACTTTCTTCTAATAGGTCCTTACGGATATCCTTTAAATAATTGCTGTATATTATGGTAAAATTTTTTCTGTTTTTCTTCACATTCATACCTACCTGGTTAAACCCAGCAGATTGGAGCAGTAAAGGGTTATTGGATTTTATTACTGCCTCCGTTCGTTTAAATGTTCCGCTTCATTACGGATTAGGCCGTTGGAAGCGTCAGCTTGAAGTCCTGAGACGGCTGTTTCGTTTGGTTCTGCTCGATCGTCTGGTTGGGCTTCTGTTACATGTAGTCTTCGCTGATTATCCAGGCTGGAACTACGTCTGGGCTCGTACTCTCTGTACCGATTACTTCCCTGGCTCCCTTGGAAGGTCTCGTACTCGTAGTATCGGCTCCTTCTTTGAGGCTGGTACCTCCTGTGTCCACTGCCTTCTGCTCGGATGTAATTAACATTAGGTCGATATGCCCTGTAATTGTGGTTACCTCCATTTGGGTAATTTCGGTTATAATTACCATGATAATTATTATTATTAGAAAGGTTGGGGTTCCTCTGACCATTTGGAACATAGTTACTATTATGATTATAATAACCGTTGTTATTTTGTGGACGGCTATTATTATTATTATTGTTATTGTTGTGGTTGTTGTTATTATTATTTATTCGAGGAATATTACTATTATTATTATTGTTGTTAAAACGGGGCAAATTATTGTTATTTCTGGGGTTATAATTGTACTCGGCATTATTCCGATTTGCGGAATTATAATTGTTATTATTACCCACATTCTGCCGATTATTATTATTATTATTCAAATTATTGTTGTTATTCCTTGGTTCCTGCTTTTCATATCTCCTGCGACTTTGACGGTAATAGTCTTCGTGCTCGTACGTTTCTAAAAGCTCGGTCATGGCTTGCACCGTCTTTATTTGACTGTTTCGTCTGGCTCTGATAATATCCTCCTCGTAGTGGTATGAGAGTTTGCTGACCAGGCATTCTTCCGGTATTCGGGGCTCTAGATGTTTGGCCACGCACACCTTTCCCAAAAAGTACGCCGTTAAGGTTTGGTTTCCATATGGGTTGTACTTCCCATGACATATCCCGTCTCTGGCGATATTTTGCGTTGATTCAGACCAATATTTGGCTTTGAATAGCCTTCTGAATTGTTGATAGTCGGTCACCTCGTCTCTTATCGCCATCCACCAATTGTCTGCTATCTCCTTGAACGATTCGTCTAGCACCTCTTTATTCTCCCTACAGCGATTACCTCTGTGTTTGGCAAAGTATTCCTCGATTCTTGCTAGGAATTCCATGGGTTTATTTTTATAAAACCTGAAGTTAATCCCTTCACGATTTTCACTGTTGGGACAGCTGGTAATGGTTGTTGGTCGACTATGGAATAGGTCTATATCTGTCTGGTTCTGTCGTACCTGACTGTTGATACTGGTCACTGCAGCTTCTATGCCGTCGCATTTTTCTGTGAATCGGTCCTGCACTCGCTCCCAGTCTTCCCGTGTTTCCTTTAGTTTTTCCTCCAACGTCTTCCTAGTCGTTTCTTCAATGGTGTTAACCTTCGTATTTATTTCTGTTCTGATACTCCGTACTTCTTGTTCGGTTTGACTCCATTTTTCGTCAGCTCTGGTAACCCTTTGTTCGATTACCGTTATTTCCTCTTCTACTTTCTTGCTGATTGTCTCACTGTTTTCAGCTATCTTCTGGCTCAATTCTTCCTTCAATATTTCCATTCTTCCGTCTAACCGGTTCATGTTCTCTTGGTTCGTCTCCTTCAATTCTTCTCTCAATTGCTGACTATTGCTTTCCATTTTCTGATTTGTTTCTTCCATCCTCTTGTTGGTTTCTTCCAGTTTTTGGCTTATCTGGGTTAATTCCTCTTTCGACTGTTTATTGTCAGTCTTTATTTCCTCCATTTTCTCCTCAATTTTCTGAATATTTTCTTCCATCTTCTCTTCTATCTTCTTACTGTTTGCTTCCATCTTCTCCTCCATCTTCTTGCTAGTATCTCCAATTTTATTACCCAACTCTTCCTTCAATCGTCGATTATCATTCTTCATTTCCTCCTCCATCTTCTTACTATTCTCCTCCATCTTCTTACTGGTATCTCCAATTTTATTACTTAATTCCTCCTTCAATTGTTGGTTATCATTCTCCATTTTCTTACTATTTTCTTCGATTTTCTTGTTGGTATCTCCGATTTTATTACCCAACTCTTCTTTTAATTGTTGGTTATCGTTTTCCAGCTTCTTACTATTTTCTTCCATCTTCTCCTCTATCTTCTTACTGTTTTCTCTTAATTCCTCCTTCGTTGTTTTAAATTCTCTAAGTAACATCTCCATCATTTGATCAAATTTTGTATCTTCCTTTGCGGTGGATTTCTCCGGCTGTTCCTTCTGTGGTGCCAGCTTATTTGGTTCTGCTGGCGGTAACATTAACTCCACATCTTCCACTGGTGTCGCTTCTTTATCCTCCATGTTTATCTCCTGCTCGGCCTCCATAGCCCTTTTTCTTGATGTAGCTCTCCTGTGCATCTCGCTCCCTCTTCCGACCTGTTGACTGTTGCCAAGCTAAAAATAGGAAATTGGACAATTGACCTTATTTTATAACACTATTATCTCCTATTTAAAGCCCCTTAAGTTGGACGCCAATTTGTAATATAATTAAAATATTACAAATAAAAATAAAAATATAAATTAAATAATTGAATTGATATGTGTTGATACGTGTTGACATTTTGTTTATCACTGGGTCAGTCTGACTCCTTAAAGTCCCACTGTTTAGGCTAGTCAATTTGTAATATAATTTCAAGTGTAATAATAAACAAAATATAAAGATATTGATGATAAGAATATGTTATAACTAGGTGTGTTTGATTGATAAATAACAAATACATCAAACTTTAAAAACTTTGCAAATATTTTTTCTTGTGCTTGTATCGAATTTGACTGAATGATTTAATTTAATTAATCAATAATTAATTAATTATTTGAGTTTGTAATTTCCTCCTATATCTATTCTCTCAATGTGAATTATGTTTTTGCTTAATAAAAAATAATAATAACATTAATGGTAGAAATAAAAACAATGCTGGTAACTGAATACTGATTTGCGTTTATTCATTCAAAATTGTGCGCCAGTCAAACTGCGCATGTCCCAGGCACTGGCTAATATTTGCCACAGTCGGTAGTGAGAAAAATTAACAAATATATTTTTTACAAGTTTAAATTTATGGTTCTTTTAACGAGTCGAAATGGTCAGAGGGCAAGGAACAAGATACATTTAACAGGTATTCTTAAACTAAATGTTAATATCTGAAATAGAACAGAATTATTATTACAATTGTCAATTAGAAAGAAATTATTTAAATTTCGAACCAAGTCGAAGAAATGACGTCACTCTGCTCCAGGAAGCACTGGCCGGTCGTCTTTATAGAAATTCAGCAATGGCCGCCATCTGCTCGATTTTATCTGCTATGACGCCGTTGGAATTGAAGATCTTCTCCCACAGAAATAAAACGATGTTCCCTTTTCTGCGAAGTGGTGTTGGTCCAAAATATCGTGTTGAATGTCCCCTCGTCGTCTACGATGTCGAATTCTGGATGGATCTCTTGTGTAGTGTAGTGTTCAAATATGTGTGTTGGTTCTCTGTGAATTCGTTCCAAAAATTGTTCAAAATGGCTGTCGATTTCTGGCGTTAAGTTTTATGGTGTTATTCTGTGTTTTTGGAAACTTGTGAAGTGTTAGACATAGATAGATAATGTTATTTCACTTGTTAGTTCATCTCCGTTACACGCCACATAACCACACTTGGTTTTAATATAAATTATTTCGTTTTCAAAACTCCGCTAATACATTTTTCAACTGTTCAGCTTTGCGATTAACAATAGACTAAACGACGCAACGTCGTCGTTTTAAGGCAATTTGTGGTATGTCTTTTTCCTCTTCATATTGTTTAATTATAAAATATCTGTCTAAGACTTGTTTCACTATCTAACTATACATAACAAGTTTTCTTATTTTTTACTGTATTTCAAATATTTCTTAATTTTACATGAATCTAACTATTCAGTAATATTGATTATTTAATTTTACATCTTTTGATATATAGCTGGGTTTGTTTCAAACTCATTTAAGCCCAAAAATTACAATTTTAGATAATTATTGTATGTCTCATATTTTGTACAAATTCAGTGTTTTAAAGGTTTTTATTTGTTTTTTCGGTATAATATTTCCCTGGAATACACCTAATAACTCCGTAATTACTTTGTTGTTAATAATTTGGTTATTAAAACATTTCAATATTGATTAATTTGCTGTTTAGTCTGATTTGATTACTATCATAAGCCTATTTTTGACTGTTTCCAAAAGAAGTTAATTTTCTTTCTTTTGTCATTCTATTTGCTATTAACTGTATCTGTATTAATTATATTTTTAATTTCTGTATTGTATGTATTGAATTCTATTCCTATTACATAGATTAATTCTTTGATAGATAGTTTTTTTGGTTTATAGGCCAGTCTGTGTTTACTACAATGGTGTCTTGGCTGGTCTGTTTGTACAATGATACATGGTTTACTGATTTGAATCAAATTATTACATTTTTATGCCCTACTTGCCTCTCTGACTTACACAATGGAAAATTAAATGACATGATTTTAAATACAATAGAATATCTTGTATCTACTAAACTTTCTTTATACTAATAACATCATTGAACCATAACATGAACATCTTATGCCTAATTTTAACAAAAACATCTTATTATCAACTATTTTCCATATATCACCTAATTTTAACAAAAACATCTTATTCCTATTATTTTTTACTGTATCATCAAATGATAACAAAATAGCTTATCCTAGACATAATTTAATTAAAAAAAAAATAAAAAACTCCTATTACTAGTAACACTGTCAGTCACTAACTGTCTTGTGTATTTATGATTTTTATGAAAACACTTTAACTGTGATAAAAAAAACATCGTGTATCTATTTACACCTTACATCTAAAATATTATCTAATTAATAATAAATAGCAAACATCTTAATATTAGTCATACCTTCAGTTATGAACTGTCCTTTGGTATTTTTGTCCATCTCACCATTTACTTAGCTATAATTAAAGAAAACATTTTATATGTAATAGTTTTTCTTATATCTAATTTAAAAACTCTTATTACTAGTAATGTTGTCAGTCCTTAGACTGTCTTTCATTCCAATGGTTTTATTATTATTATTCTACACTCATGGTAGTCTTTTTATAATACTTAAAACTTCATTGAAGATTTTTTCATAGATTTTTTAACTATGTTTCTCACTGTACACTCTGTAGTTTCTTAAATTTGTTATCTCACTTCACTTTATTGGATTCTACACTCTGGTAGTCCTTTTAGTGAGTTCTACTCTATGGTAGTCTCTTTTGACATATTTTTTGACATGTTACACTTACAACTAATATACAATTTGTGTTTTATAGTATTGTATCTTGTAACTTGTTTGGGGTTTACCTATATCGGTTTCAATTTTGTCTCATGGTATTTATTATATGACTAACATTTTGTTTTGGCATATCTCTCCCTGTTTCTGGTCTCTTTGTTGGAATCTTGATATGTTTCGTCCCTTCTTCAAATATCACATTAGTAGTTTCCTTATTAAAATGGTTTCATGACAGATTATTTCCTTTTTTATGGTCCTTCCCTTTTTGTACTGCTTCCCCAATCTACTGGGTATACTGCTGGTTTAATTGGTTTTTTCATAGTAGGTTATTTTAATTAATGGTTTTCTTTATTATCTTCCATTTTTATTAACATTTTATAGACTTAATTATACAGTTTCTAGTGTAATCCTTAAACAATTTATTCCTCTCACTCACTATGGAACTTTTTCTTTTATTTATGTAACATTAATTCAAATGTTTAGTGTGATAATTTTGTTATGTTACAATATATATATATATCTCTCTGCAAATGAAATTATTGGGTCATGGAAACCACCCCCCTCTCCCCTGGTCCTGTGGGATGTAAGGAGGTAATTATGTCACCATGTTGCTTTTGGTTTTTGGGGTTGTCCCCCGTGTAATTATTTGGCAGGTGGCCCTGTTTAGGTAGCGTCAGTATTCCAGCATATGGTCAAGCCTCAGGAGAGCTGAACTCAGGGACTCCCGAACTTGTCTTTCTTCTTTCTTCTCTATTCTTTTGCTGTGGGTTGGCCCTGATCAGGTCAGCGCGCAGTGACAACACACTTACATTCTACACGTCTTCTTTCTCCTCTTTCGCCTTCCTTCTGAGCCGCTGTCCTCCTGAGAGCGAAGACTACTGCGAATACTGATGGATACCCGTGTTGTAGAAGACAATATTAGGGGGTACACTGCAGGGTACCCCTCCGTCTAAGTGTGGGCAACTATGTTGCCCTTTTGGGCTGGGGGTGTGCCGGTCGTTTTACGAGCCGGCGAGTTAAATACGCAAATAAGCCTAATACCGTATATATTTTTTAATTATAGACATTATAATTCATACGCACAATCAGTTTAGGTGATACTGCGTTTAACGTGTAGAGAAACGACGAAATACAGTTCGTCGAGGGCATGCCAGCGCATTCTGGTGTTCGCCTGGTACCAGGTTGTGATACTGCGTTGTAACTAAATTATGTTGGTTTTGTCTTGTCCCACCATCCACTGAGTTAAAATCGAGTAACCACTTCGACAGAGCGAAGTCTTTTGTGTTTGAAATTCTATCTTCTACTATGAGTAGATAAACACTCACAAAACTGCGGGCCCCTGCTCTAAGACGTGGACGTGCCTCAGGATGATCATCTCCACCTGAACGTATCATGAAGGGCTTTCGACTTCGCCTGTTGTAGAGGACAACAGGATGACCTAACCAACACTCACCCTGGACTTGGTAACCTTAACTTCACCAGGTGACCTCAAACCATTATTATTATTTATTGAATCTACATAGACACCCGGATCTGTGCTGTTAACAACTTTTAGCTTGTGTGGAGATACATTGTCAAATTTGATCATCTTCAAAACGTTTTAATCAGGCCTCACTTTAACTAGACAGAATTGTGCGCGGATTTCTTTGATAATGTTATAACTTGGTTTTCAGTGTAAGCCCGGGGGCTGACAGGTATCCAAGGCCTGTCACATTAATTCAATCAGTAGTTTCTAGTTTCCAGTAAAAGGGGTTTTTTTTTTAAGTATTTGGGGTCTGGCATTTCCATGTATGTAAGGGGGGAAGCTCCGTTTGTGACAGGATGAAACCTCACCGGCTGGTAGAGTTTAGTTGTAATTTTCTGTCAAATTATTTCACAAATTTAAATCACAATTTTGGGGATTTATGTAAGGGTTATAATTGTCAAAATCAGTAACAGTCCAGCCCCTGCTTAATCCTGTATAGGCAGCCTGGTATGCAGACACAGGCCTGCACCAGGCTGAGGAACATGTTGGTTCCCGGGCCAATGCAGTTTTCTTAAATATTACCTAACTGATCAGAACATTTTATTATTGTGAATTTTTCTTAAAACGTTATTGTTAAAGCATTAATCATTATTAAAATTATAAATCATTATCTCTACCAATTCACAATTACAGTTCCGGCCGTAGGAAAGATGGTGGCTCACCGTCTTTCCCATGTATCTTCCTTAGTTAAATATTCAGACTCGTTTCTTTTCTTACCAAATTTAAGACTTCTTTAATATTACATCTGGCATTTTGGGCAGTCCAGATTCGTGGGAGAACTAGTGACACTTTTATACTTTCGTATGTTTGCAGGGAAATGTCTATAAAAATAAAAGGTGGGTATATAGGCGAGTGCCTCTGTTATTTTTAAACTTATAAGCGTGTTGGGTAGCGATATAGTGAGACTTAGAATGTGGATGTGACGAGACTTAGATGTGGATGTGACGGAGATATCCATTTATACTTTTGTGATTTATGTTGTGTCATTTTGTGGGGTATGTACGGGGAAGAATTATTTATACCAAAAATATTTACATTATGAAAGGAAAACAATTGTGTTATCGATATATATATATATTTATACCTTGTGAATTATGTTTGTGTCACTTTTGTGGGGAAGAATTATTTACACCCAAAATATTTACATTATAAAAGGAAAACAATTGTTTTAATAATAATAATAATAATAATAATATTATTTATTACCAATTTTCCTTTACATATAATAAAAATTATACAATAAAGGACCTATAGGGGGCATAAATGCCCGTACATAGGTTGGTCCTTAGAATTAATATTTATATACTTAATACTAATTGTGAGTTTTACCTCACCGATCATAGTAATATATTAAAAATAAATTATTTTTAAATTTTAACAAAATTTTAGTTTGTACTATAATACAATTCAATAAATAAATGAAAAAAAAGAGAAAAAAGGTCCATATCATAATAGACTGTTTTTTTGATTATTCAATAACAGTGTTCCTAATTTTTTCTTTGATTTTTTTTTTAAGCACTTTTATATTTACACTTAGATTTTTCAGTTCATTAGGTAATTCATTAAAATATTTTATGGCATAATACACATAGCTTCTTTGCCCAATACTTAATAGGTGTCGCGGCAATATAATATTTTTATACCGTGTGTTGATTCGATTTTGTAAAAACTCACTTTTTAGATCATTGTATTGATAAACTATAGAATTCACTACAAACACCTGTTTAATATTTAATGGTTTATTCGAATCTTGTTCATTGACTCCTATAATTTTAAGAATACACTTTTGCAGCCGATCCAATGCGTCTAGAGATGATTTATATAGACCCCCCCCAGCCTATGATAGCATACCCTGCCACACTATGGAATAGTCCATAGTATATTTGTAGTAGTTGCTTTTTTGATAAAATTTGTTTAAGTCTGTAAAAAACGTAGACTAAGTATTCGGTTTTTTTTACAATGTTAGCCACATGTACATCCCACTTCATGTTAAAGTCATATGTTATTCCTAGATATTTACTAGTTTTAACTCTTTTCAATTTTTGACTATTTATCTTAATTTCAAAGTCATGCGGAACAGAGTCTCTATAATTTCCAAAGGTGATAAAAACAGACTTGCTTATGTTGAGTACTAGATTATTGTGATAGAGCCAAGAGTATATAATATCTAATTTAGTTGACATATCTGTTGCAAGTTCAGGCCATGTCTTTGCTTTCATTGGTACTGCTGTATCATCAGCATATGCTATTAATACATCTTGTAACACTAGTAAGTCATTGATATATAAAATAAACAATAAAGGTCCTAATATAGAGCCCTGGGGCACTCCAACATTTGTTTTAATAGGCTGACTTCTAGTCCCATTCACCTTTACAACTTGTGTCCTGTCATGTAAATAACTGGCTATCAGGGATAAGCTTACACCTCTTATTCCCATATTCTGTAATTTGGATATAAGTATGCCATGATCGACAGTGTCAAAAGCTTTGGAGTAGTCCAAAAAAGTTACAACAGTTGGTATGCTAATACTTAGATTCACAAATTATATAGATATATAGATTTTATAGATATAAATATATTTATTTGTGGTTTATGTTTGTGTCACTTTTTGTGGGGTATGTACGAGGAAGATATTTACATGAAATATATTTACATTATAAAAACAAAAACAAAACAACAAAAAGAAAACAATTGTTTTATATCTATACATATTATGTGTGATTTAGGTTTGTGTCACTTTTGTGGGGTATGCATGGGGAAAAATTTATACACTAAGTTGAAATCCAAAAAACAAGGAAACCGCTTAATACACAATATGTAACACAAAACAAGACTCAATAAAAGTTATGTTTGTTTATAACAGAGAGTTTAATTGCAAGTCCCGTCACCCTGGACCTAGTGCCTTTTAGCTTCTCTAGGCTTATGCCTAATTTTAAATAACTAGTGGCTTCTCTTTCAAAAAAAAAAAAAAAAAAAAAAAAAAAAGAATTTACAAAAAGGTTTTTTTTTTATAAAGCAAAAAAGGAAAGAGGGGTACTTACACACTGACACACACACACACACACTGAAACATCACACAAAAATTGAAAAACAAAATGTAATAGCACACATCCGTATATTAATGTAGTAGTAATAAGTATCAAATTAAATGTAAGGGAAGTCAATGTGATAACGTATAATGAAAGTTAGTAGGTAAGAAATTATGAATGTTTAGAAAATAAGTAAATAAGAAAAGTCACAAAATGTTTAAAAAGGGAAATTGCTGTATATAACAGATGTTATTGAAAGGGAAAGTAGACCACCCACATTTGAAAGTAGTTTGACAAGTCAGACATAGAGGGATGGGTAGTTGTTTGTAAAGAAACCATAAAACCAGACCAACCCTGATGTCTAGCAGTCAGTAATAACGGAGTAGTGTTGTAATAAAATACTCACCCAATTATACTAAGAAATTTAAAGCAATTAATTAAATTGAATACATTGTTAATGTTAAGTATAATGAATGAATATATTAATTATGTCAAGTTACTAGAATATATGAACAAATACTCATAAGTATAATAATTTTAGGGACGCATCAATAGAACTAGTTTACAATTTTGAAAAAATTGAACGCTACTTCAATACGACTTATATAACGGAAAATTTGATCAATTGATAATTTTACTAAATAAACTATGCTGAAAGCAAAAAGAAGGGTGTGTTTTAGAAAGCGGGGAGGTATTGAGACGCCAGAACCGTAAGGCGGCAGTAGTTGAAAGAAAATTAACTTGTAAAAAATCTGTAGAGTAAAGCAGTAAGTTAATAACGCCGGCGCTGGGGCTGACGAAAATAATGAATGTACTTTTATGTTAAGGCATGTTTTGGGACACCACTGTCATAAAATGTATTATTTGCTCAGATAGTAAGGGTGTTTGCCAAACGTTGTAAACTTAAGTGCATATAACAATAGGTACCGTTAGACGAGAGAGAGCGTTGTGTGACAGAGATAACGATAGACGCTAGTTTTTTAAGCACGTGGAACACGGAAAAACGTTGGGCGAATCAGAAAAAGCGTCATGTACTGCACGGGAGGTTTTAGTTAAGCAGATTGGGTGAATTTGTATTTAGCGGTAGTTTGAACCTATAGGAATGTTTTGCTGTAGATCGTAGGTAAGGGAGACTCGAGGCAAGTATATATTATGAACTTGGAGAGAAATAAGGCAGTCTTCTTTATATCGGCGGAATTATACGAAGAGACTCGCGTACGTTGTTTTGCGTCAATTATATATATTTTAATAAGTACGGTAAAGAATAAGTAATTTCGCAGAAGTAACAAAGTACGGGAAAGCGATAATTACTAATACTAAAGTTATAAATAAAGTTTCAATAAATCGTAATAAGTCAAAGAGTGGATGATCGGAGTTATAATAAACAATAAGAAGTAATAATACATATGAAGTTCTATTAATTCAATACGTAGTGGTAAATCGCGGAAGAAGGCGAAGGAGTTCGAAGTAAAGTTACGACGGTGTGAACTAGTCGAGCCAAACGCGACGTGAACTGAGTTAAATGCACTTAAGGTCAATTCAGTAATCTTTGTGTCCAGAGTGTAATTATACGACATAGTTATCGATATAATCCATATGTCAAGTGTAGTGCACCTGTGGTAAAGTGAATTAGTGTAGTGTTAACCAGGATTAACGCACAACAACCGCTGCTGACAACTCACCGATCTACAACATCTTCAGGACCACGCACTTTGAAAGGAATCTTACGCAAGTAACGAATAATGAACATTTAATTCTATGTTGTTGATAAATATATATGTTGTATTCAATATAGTGACTCAATCTGTCATAAAGGACTCATTGCTAATTAATAATATTCAATTAGTAAGATAAACAATTCAAGTCATATAAAGAATTTTTTGTAATGTATAAATGCAAATTGTTCGTTAAAAGTTGATTACCATACTTTAATTTGTGTTTATTATTACTGGCGCCCTGAGGTATAATCAAGAGTCGGTACACTGGAATAAGTGTTATAAACTATTATATAAATTATTAATATCATATTTGATCAAGGTAGTTTGTGATCTTATTTCTCACATGCTCGTAGGCCAACATAATTTTCAAATAATTAATTTAACTCTTTTACAAAGGCCTATCTAGAAGTGTATTACATTCTGTCGCCCGGAACGTGGGACAATTGAGTCACTATTAAATAAATTATAAATTAAGAACAAGTAGAAATTAAGAAGTAGTATAAAACATAGTTTATGATTACGCGAAGTAGGAGTAGGAGAAACAAAGACATACAAAACAACATTCTCAACCTATACAACAACATGAGCACAAACACAAGTACCCAAAACAACGCTATGGAATTCGAAATAAATAATCAATTAGGCGATCCAGTCACGCTCGCAGACATTTCAGACGAGGATCAAGCGTCAGGGACGCGGGGACAAAACGGACTGAACGATGAAAACGCAGAGACACAACAATTTACACCAACAGTAGTAACAGAAATTCAAGAACGACCGAGAAGTCAGACACCACTAGAGACAGACAAAAACACTGATATATATATATATATATATATATATATATATATATACAATTACTAAAACAGTCAGAAAAAACAGAAAAACGACTGGCACTTCAAACAGAACAAACAAAAGAACAGTTCTCACAACAGATACAAAACTATCAGAAAAAACAGAAAAACAACTGTCACTTCAAAAAGAACAGCTATCACAACAAATTGCTGAACATGCGAAAAAACAGACGAACGGGGAAAACAACATGAGATAAGATTAGAACAAGCATTACAACAAATGAACGAACAAATCCATAAACAACACGTAGAAATAAGAAACGACGTCTCCATACAAATGGAACAAGAGAGAACAAACAACAAAAAACTATTCCAAGACTGCCAAGTAGAGACGAACCACAAAATCCAAGACAATACCGATAAGATTACTGAGCTTGGTATGAATACTAAACAGCTAATTATAGAGTTGGACGAACGGCATAGCAACAACATTCGAGTAGTAAGTGAAATAATCGAAATAAATAACAAAAGATGCGAAGACAATACGGCAGCCATCAAAGAGTTACGAGCCGAAAAGACGGAAGAAATGAAGAAAGTGTCGGAAGAAACGGGCCTGCAAATACGACAAATACAACGAGAAGTTGTGAATAAATTAGCCTCAATTAATAACCAATCATACACCCATAACATTACTCACGAACAAGTAAAAAATATCAAGTACAATGGGACTGAAGACTTCCCGATGGAATTTATTAAGGAGATGGAAGATATTTACATGGAGCATTACCAAGATCACAACAACGTCGCATGGATCGGAAGGCACCTAGAAGGAGAGGCCGCAGTGTGGTGGAGATTGATCAAGAATAGCATAACCAACTTCGCAGAGTTCAAAGAAGCCTTCACGAATAAATATTGGAGTGATGTGGTTCAAGAAAAGGTAAGAAACGAGCTCGAGTTTCGACGTTATCAGATGGAGAGTGGTATGAGCATGATACAATACCTAGAACGAAAATTATTAGAGAACAGACAGTTAATTCCACCGATACCTGATCAACACCTGATCAGAAAAATTGCTAAACATTATTCTCAAGGGGTACAGATCGCCATTATTACTCGTGGGGTGACGACTATTAATGAGTTCGAGAAAGTGTTATCAGAATTCATGGATTTGAGGAGTGAAACAAGGACAACGACCCGGACACATTATGACAATCGACGTGAACATAAGCCATGGGTGAGAGATGAAGAGGAGAGTGGAAGAAGGGTAGAACAAGGACGAGCCCATGACAATGAAACCCGGCCGAATACACAACACTACAATAGACGACCAAATAAGTTTAGAAATGAACCAGAGCCGATCTCTTCGACTAGCGGTAACCAACATAACAAAAGTGGCACTGCAATATCAACAAAACAAAGACAGCATGGTACAGATGACGTAGATTTAAGCACTATTAAAAAGTATATTAATACCGTTGCTCTAGATTTAGAAGACGATGCATTAGATAATGATGATATAAGTGTAGAGTATTGTGTAAGCAAATGCCCGTAGATCAAGACATCATTAAATGAAGTGCCCCTATACGGATGAATTGATACTGGAAGCCAAGTAAACGCTATATCTGAGAAATGGTTTAAAAATAAGAAGAAGAAATTGGGAAATGTAGAAACCTTAAGGCTATCACATACTGTCATCAAAGGAGCAACTGGACAGAGATAAAAAAGAGTGACGCAGCAGGTATTGTTAACGACCATGATCGGAGATGTGAAGTGGACGGCGTATTCCTCGTGGTACCAGAACTAGTAACGGACTGTATAATAGGCATAGGGTTACTAGAAGAATATGGGTGTATTATCGATTTCCGCAACCAACAAGTAACAATTCCAGAAAAGGGGAACCAGAAGGAAGTCACGGCAGAGATATTCATGGCAGAGGTATTCAACGTAGCAGTCGTGTATGAGGGAGCAGATAATGAAGCAATGGAGGGAGAAACCCAAAACTTACACACACACACCTAAACATCACACAAATTTGAAAAACCAAATGTAATAGCACACATCCGTATATTAATGTAGTAGTAATAAGTATCAAATTAAATGTAAGGGAAGTCAATGTAATAACGTATAATGAAAGTTAGTAGGTAAGAAATTACGAATGTTTAGAAAATAAGTAAATAAGAAATGTCACAAAATGTTTAAAAAGGGAAATTGCTGTATGTAACAGATGTTATTGAAAGGGAAAGTAGACCACCCACATTCGAAAGTAGTTTCATAAGTCAGACATAGAGGGAAGGGTAGTTGTTTGTAAAGAAACCATAAAACCAGACCAACCCTGATGTCTAGCAGTCAGTAATAACGGAGTAGTGTTGTAATAAAATACTCACCCAATTATACTAAGAAATTTAAAGCAATTAATTAAATTGAATACATTGTTAATGTTAAGTATAATGAATGAATATATTAATTATGTCAAGTTACTAGAATATATGAACAAATACTCATAAGTATAATAATTTTAGGGACGCATCAATAGAACTAGTTTACAATTTTGAAAAAATTGAACGCTTCTTCAATGGGGGGACTTATATAACGGAAAATTTGATCAATTGATAATTTGACTAAATAAACTATGCTGAAAGCAAAAAGAAGGGTGTGTTTTAGAAAGCGGGGAGGTATTGAGACGCCAGAACCGTAAGGCGGCAGTAGTTGAAAGAAAATTAACTTGTAAAAAATCTGTAGAGTAAAGCAGTAAGTTAATAACGCCGGCGCTGGGGCTGACGAAAATAATGAATGTACTTTTATGTTAAGGCATGTTTTGGGACACCACTGTCATAAAATGTATTATTTGCTCAGATAGTAAGGGTGTTTGCCAAACGTTGTAAACTTAAGTGCATATAACAATAGGTACCGTTAGACGAGAGAGAGCGTTGTGTGACAGAGATAACGATAGACGCTAGTTTTTTAAGCACGTGGAACACGGAAAAACGTTGGGCGAATCAGAAAAAGCGTCATGTACTGCACGGGAGGTTTTAGTTAAGCAGATTGGGTGAATTTGTATTTAGCGGTAGTTTGAACCTATAGGAATGTTTTGCTGTAGATCGTAGGTAAGGGAGACTCGAGGCAAGTATATATTATGAACTTGGAGAGAAATAAGGCAGTCTTCTTTATATCGGCGGAATTATACGAAGACACTCGCGTACGTTGTTTTGCGTCAATTATATATATTTTAATAAGTACGGTAAAAAATAAATAATTTCGCAGAAGTTACAAAGTACGGGAAAGCGATAATTACTAATACTAAAGTTATAAATAAAGTTTCAATAAATCGTAATAAGTCAAAGAGTGAATGATCGGAGTTATAATAAACAATAAGAAGTAATAATACATCTGATGTTCTATTAATTCAATACGTAGTGGTAAATCGCAGAAGAAGGCGAAGGAGTTCGAACTAAAGTTACGACGGTGTGAACTAGTCGAGCCAAACGCGACGTGAACTGAGTTAAATGCACTTAAGGTCAATTCAGTAATCTTTGTGTCCAGAGTGTAATTATACGACATAGTTATCGATATAATCCATATGTCAAGTGTAGTGCACCTGTGGTAAAGTGAATTAGTGTAGTGTTAACCAGGATTAACGCACAACAACCGCTGCTGACAACTCACCGATCTACAACATCTTCAGGACCACGCACTTTGGAAGGAATCTTACGCAAGTAACGAATAATGAACATTTAATTCTATGTTGTTGATAAATATATATGTTGTATTCAATATAGTGACTCAATCTGTCATAAAGGACTCATTGCTAATTAATAATATTCAATTAGTAAGATAAACAATTCAAGTCATATAAAGAATTTTTTGTAATGTATAATTGCAAATTGTTCATTAAAAATTGATTACCATACTTTAATTTGTGTTTATTATTACTGGCGCCCTGAGGTATAATCAAGAGTCGGTACACTGGAATAAGTGTTATAAACTATTATATAAATTATTAATATCATATTTGATCAAGGTAGTTTGTGATCTTATTTCTCACATGCTCGTAGGCCAACATAATTTTCAAATAATTAATTTAACTCTTTTACAAAGGCCTATCTAGAAGTGTATTACATTCTGTCGCCCGGAACGTGGGACAATTGAGTCACTATTAAATAAATTATAAATTAAGAACAAGTAGAAATTAAGAAGTAGTATAAAACATAGTTTATGATTACGCGAAGTAGGAGTAGGAGAAACAAAGACATACAAAACAACATTCTCAACCTATACAACAACATGAGCACAAACACAAGTACCCAAAACAACGCTATGGAATTCGAAATAAATAATCAATTAGGCGATCCAGTCACGCTCGCAGACATTTCAGACGAGGATCAAGCGTCAGGGACGCGGGGACAAAACGGACAGAACGATGAAAACGCAGAGACACAACAATTTACACCAACAGTAGTAACAGAAATTCAAGAACGACCGAGAAGTCAGACACCACTAGAGACAGACAAAAACACTGATATATATATATATATATATATACAATTACTAAAACAGTCAGAAAAAACAGAAAAACGACTGGCACTTCAAACAGAACAAACAAAAGAACAGTTCTCACAACAGATACAAAACTATCAGAAAAAACAGAAAAACAACTGTCACTTCAAAAAGAACAGCTATCACAACAAATTGCTGAACATGCGAAAAAACAGACGAACGGGGAAAACAACATGAGATAAGATTAGAACAAGCATTACAACAAATGAACGAACAAATCCATAAACAACACGTAGAAATAAGAAACGACGTCTCCATACAAATGGAACAAGAGAGAACAAACAACAAAAAACTATTCCAAGACTGCCAAGTAGAGACGAACCACAAAATCCAAGACAATACCGATAAGATTACTGAGCTTGGTATGAATACTAAACAGCTAATTATAGAGTTGGACGAACGGCATAGCAACAACATTCGAGTAGTAAGTGAAATAATCGAAATAAATAACAAAAGATGCGAAGACAATACGGCAGCCATCAAAGAGTTACGAGCCGAAAAGACGGAAGAAATGAAGAAAGTGTCGGAAGAAACGGGCCTGCAAATACGACAAATACAACGAGAAGTTGTGAATAAATTAGCCTCAATTAATAACCAATCATACACCCATAACATTACTCACGAACAAGTAAAAAATATCAAGTACAATGGGACTGAAGACTTCCCGATGGAATTTATTAAGGAGATGGAAGATATTTACATGGAGCATTACCAAGATCACAACAACGTCGCATGGATCGGAAGGCACCTAGAAGGAGAGGCCGCAGTGTGGTGGAGATTGATCAAGAATAGCATAACCAACTTCGCAGAGTTCAAAGAAGCCTTCACGAATAAATATTGGAGTGATGTGGTTCAAGAAAAGGTAAGAAACGAGCTCGAGTTTCGACGTTATCAGATGGAGAGTGGTATGAGCATGATACAATACCTAGAACGAAAATTATTAGAGAACAGACAGTTAATTCCACCGATACCTGATCAACACCTGATCAGAAAAATTGCTAAACATTATTCTCAAGGGGTACAGATCGCCATTATTACTCGTGGGGTGACGACTATTAATGAGTTCGAGAAAGTGTTATCAGAATTCATGGATTTGAGGAGTGAAACAAGGACAACGACCCGGACACATTATGACAATCGACGTGAACATAAGCCATGGGTGAGAGATGAAGAGGAGAGTGGAAGAAGGGTAGAACAAGGACGAGCCCATGACAATGAAACCCGGCCGAATACACAACACTACAATAGACGACCAAATAAGTTTAGAAATGAACCAGAGCCGATCTCTTCGACTAGCGGTAACCAACATAACAAAAGTGGCACTGCAATATCAACAAAACAAAGACAGCATGGTACAGATGACGTAGATTTAAGCACTATTAAAAAGTATATTAATACCGTTGCTCTAGATTTAGAAGACGATGCATTAGATAATGATGATATAAGTGTAGAGTATTGTGTAAGCAAATGCCCGTAGATCAAGACATCATTAAATGAAGTGCCCCTATACGGATGAATTGATACTGGAAGCCAAGTAAACGCTATATCTGAGAAATGGTTTAAAAATAAGAAGAAGAAATTGGGAAATGTAGAAACCTTAAGGCTATCACATACTGTCATCAAAGGAGCAACTGGACAGAGATAAAAAAGAGTGACGCAGCAGGTATTGTTAACGACCATGATCGGAGATGTGAAGTGGACGGCGTATTCCTCGTGGTACCAGAACTAGTAACGGACTGTATAATAGGCATAGGGTTACTAGAAGAATATGGGTGTATTATCGATTTCCGCAACCAACAAGTAACAATTCCAGAAAAGGGGAACCAGAAGGAAGTCACGGCAGAGATATTCATGGCAGAGGTATTCAACGTAGCAGTCGTGTATGAGGGAGCAGATAATGAAGCAATGGAGGGAGAAACCCAAAACTTACACACACACACCTAAACATCACACAAATTTGAAAAACCAAATGTAATAGCACACATCCGTATATTAATGTAGTAGTAATAAGTATCAAATTAAATGTAAGGGAAGTCAATGTAATAACGTATAATGAAAGTTAGTAGGTAAGAAATTACGAATGTTTAGAAAATAAGTAAATAAGAAATGTCACAAAATGTTTAAAAAGGGAAATTGCTGTATGTAACAGATGTTATTGAAAGGGAAAGTAGACCACCCACATTCGAAAGTAGTTTCATAAGTCAGACATAGAGGGAAGGGTAGTTGTTTGTAAAGAAACCATAAAACCAGACCAACCCTGATGTCTAGCAGTCAGTAATAACGGAGTAGTGTTGTAATAAAATACTCACCCAATTATACTAAGAAATTTAAAGCAATTAATTAAATTGAATACATTGTTAATGTTAAGTATAATGAATGAATATATTAATTATGTCAAGTTACTAGAATATATGAACAAATACTCATAAGTATAATAATTTTAGGGACGCATCAATAGAACTAGTTTACAATTTTGAAAAAATTGAACGCTTCTTCAATGGGGGGACTTATATAACGGAAAATTTGATCAATTGATAATTTGACTAAATAAACTATGCTGAAAGCAAAAAGAAGGGTGTGTTTTAGAAAGCGGGGAGGTATTGAGACGCCAGAACCGTAAGGCGGCAGTAGTTGAAAGAAAATTAACTTGTAAAAAATCTGTAGAGTAAAGCAGTAAGTTAATAACGCCGGCGCTGGGGCTGACGAAAATAATGAATGTACTTTTATGTTAAGGCATGTTTTGGGACACCACTGTCATAAAATGTATTATTTGCTCAGATAGTAAGGGTGTTTGCCAAACGTTGTAAACTTAAGTGCATATAACAATAGGTACCGTTAGACGAGAGAGAGCGTTGTGTGACAGAGATAACGATAGACGCTAGTTTTTTAAGCACGTGGAACACGGAAAAACGTTGGGCGAATCAGAAAAAGCGTCATGTACTGCACGGGAGGTTTTAGTTAAGCAGATTGGGTGAATTTGTATTTAGCGGTAGTTTGAACCTATAGGAATGTTTTGCTGTAGATCGTAGGTAAGGGAGACTCGAGGCAAGTATATATTATGAACTTGGAGAGAAATAAGGCAGTCTTCTTTATATCGGCGGAATTATACGAAGACACTCGCGTACGTTGTTTTGCGTCAATTATATATATTTTAATAAGTACGGTAAAAAATAAATAATTTCGCAGAAGTTACAAAGTACGGGAAAGCGATAATTACTAATACTAAAGTTATAAATAAAGTTTCAATAAATCGTAATAAGTCAAAGAGTGAATGATCGGAGTTATAATAAACAATAAGAAGTAATAATACATCTGATGTTCTATTAATTCAATACGTAGTGGTAAATCGCAGAAGAAGGCGAAGGAGTTCGAACTAAAGTTACGACGGTGTGAACTAGTCGAGCCAAACGCGACGTGAACTGAGTTAAATGCACTTAAGGTCAATTCAGTAATCTTTGTGTCCAGAGTGTAATTATACGACATAGTTATCGATATAATCCATATGTCAAGTGTAGTGCACCTGTGGTAAAGTGAATTAGTGTAGTGTTAACCAGGATTAACGCACAACAACCGCTGCTGACAACTCACCGATCTACAACATCTTCAGGACCACGCACTTTGGAAGGAATCTTACGCAAGTAACGAATAATGAACATTTAATTCTATGTTGTTGATAAATATATATGTTGTATTCAATATAGTGACTCAATCTGTCATAAAGGACTCATTGCTAATTAATAATATTCAATTAGTAAGATAAACAATTCAAGTCATATAAAGAATTTTTTGTAATGTATAATTGCAAATTGTTCATTAAAAATTGATTACCATACTTTAATTTGTGTTTATTATTACTGGCGCCCTGAGGTATAATCAAGAGTCGGTACACTGGAATAAGTGTTATAAACTATTATATAAATTATTAATATCATATTTGATCAAGGTAGTTTGTGATCTTATTTCTCACATGCTCGTAGGCCAACATAATTTTCAAATAATTAATTTAACTCTTTTACAAAGGCCTATCTAGAAGTGTATTACATTCTGTCGCCCGGAACGTGGGACAATTGAGTCACTATTAAATAAATTATAAATTAAGAACAAGTAGAAATTAAGAAGTAGTATAAAACATAGTTTATGATTACGCGAAGTAGGAGTAGGAGAAACAAAGACATACAAAACAACATTCTCAACCTATACAACAACATGAGCACAAACACAAGTACCCAAAACAACGCTATGGAATTCGAAATAAATAATCAATTAGGCGATCCAGTCACGCTCGCAGACATTTCAGACGAGGATCAAGCGTCAGGGACGCGGGGACAAAACGGACAGAACGATGAAAACGCAGAGACACAACAATTTACACCAACAGTAGTAACAGAAATTCAAGAACGACCGAGAAGTCAGACACCACTAGAGACAGACAAAAACACTGATATATATATATATATATATATATATACAATTACTAAAACAGTCAGAAAAAACAGAAAAACGACTGGCACTTCAAACAGAACAAACAAAAGAACAGTTCTCACAACAGATACAAAACTATCAGAAAAAACAGAAAAACAACTGTCACTTCAAAAAGAACAGCTATCACAACAAATTGCTGAACATGCGAAAAAACAGACGAACGGGGAAAACAACATGAGATAAGATTAGAACAAGCATTACAACAAATGAACGAACAAATCCATAAACAACACGTAGAAATAAGAAACGACGTCTCCATACAAATGGAACAAGAGAGAACAAACAACAAAAAACTATTCCAAGACTGCCAAGTAGAGACGAACCACAAAATCCAAGACAATACCGATAAGATTACTGAGCTTGGTATGAATACTAAACAGCTAATTATAGAGTTGGACGAACGGCATAGCAACAACATTCGAGTAGTAAGTGAAATAATCGAAATAAATAACAAAAGATGCGAAGACAATACGGCAGCCATCAAAGAGTTACGAGCCGAAAAGACGGAAGAAATGAAGAAAGTGTCGGAAGAAACGGGCCTGCAAATACGACAAATACAACGAGAAGTTGTGAATAAATTAGCCTCAATTAATAACCAATCATACACCCATAACATTACTCACGAACAAGTAAAAAATATCAAGTACAATGGGACTGAAGACTTCCCGATGGAATTTATTAAGGAGATGGAAGATATTTACATGGAGCATTACCAAGATCACAACAACGTCGCATGGATCGGAAGGCACCTAGAAGGAGAGGCCGCAGTGTGGTGGAGATTGATCAAGAATAGCATAACCAACTTCGCAGAGTTCAAAGAAGCCTTCACGAATAAATATTGGAGTGATGTGGTTCAAGAAAAGGTAAGAAACGAGCTCGAGTTTCGACGTTATCAGATGGAGAGTGGTATGAGCATGATACAATACCTAGAACGAAAATTATTAGAGAACAGACAGTTAATTCCACCGATACCTGATCAACACCTGATCAGAAAAATTGCTAAACATTATTCTCAAGGGGTACAGATCGCCATTATTACTCGTGGGGTGACGACTATTAATGAGTTCGAGAAAGTGTTATCAGAATTCATGGATTTGAGGAGTGAAACAAGGACAACGACCCGGACACATTATGACAATCGACGTGAACATAAGCCATGGGTGAGAGATGAAGAGGAGAGTGGAAGAAGGGTAGAACAAGGACGAGCCCATGACAATGAAACCCGGCCGAATACACAACACTACAATAGACGACCAAATAAGTTTAGAAATGAACCAGAGCCGATCTCTTCGACTAGCGGTAACCAACATAACAAAAGTGGCACTGCAATATCAACAAAACAAAGACAGCATGGTACAGATGACGTAGATTTAAGCACTATTAAAAAGTATATTAATACCGTTGCTCTAGATTTAGAAGACGATGCATTAGATAATGATGATATAAGTGTAGAGTATTGTGTAAGCAAATGCCCGTAGATCAAGACATCATTAAATGAAGTGCCCCTATACGGATGAATTGATACTGGAAGCCAAGTAAACGCTATATCTGAGAAATGGTTTAAAAATAAGAAGAAGAAATTGGGAAATGTAGAAACCTTAAGGCTATCACATACTGTCATCAAAGGAGCAACTGGACAGAGATAAAAAAGAGTGACGCAGCAGGTATTGTTAACGACCATGATCGGAGATGTGAAGTGGACGGCGTATTCCTCGTGGTACCAGAACTAGTAACGGACTGTATAATAGGCATAGGGTTACTAGAAGAATATGGGTGTATTATCGATTTCCGCAACCAACAAGTAACAATTCCAGAAAAGGGGAACCAGAAGGAAGTCACGGCAGAGATATTCATGGCAGAGGTATTCAACGTAGCAGTCGTGTATGAGGGAGCAGATAATGAAGCAATGGAGGGAGAAACCCAAAACTTACACACACACACCTAAACATCACACAAATTTGAAAAACCAAATGTAATAGCACACATCCGTATATTAATGTAGTAGTAATAAGTATCAAATTAAATGTAAGGGAAGTCAATGTAATAACGTATAATGAAAGTTAGTAGGTAAGAAATTACGAATGTTTAGAAAATAAGTAAATAAGAAATGTCACAAAATGTTTAAAAAGGGAAATTGCTGTATGTAACAGATGTTATTGAAAGGGAAAGTAGACCACCCACATTCGAAAGTAGTTTCATAAGTCAGACATAGAGGGAAGGGTAGTTGTTTGTAAAGAAACCATAAAACCAGACCAACCCTGATGTCTAGCAGTCAGTAATAACGGAGTAGTGTTGTAATAAAATACTCACCCAATTATACTAAGAAATTTAAAGCAATTAATTAAATTGAATACATTGTTAATGTTAAGTATAATGAATGAATATATTAATTATGTCAAGTTACTAGAATATATGAACAAATACTCATAAGTATAATAATTTTAGGGACGCATCAATAGAACTAGTTTACAATTTTGAAAAAATTGAACGCTTCTTCAATGGGGGGACTTATATAACGGAAAATTTGATCAATTGATAATTTGACTAAATAAACTATGCTGAAAGCAAAAAGAAGGGTGTGTTTTAGAAAGCGGGGAGGTATTAAGACGCCAGAACCGTAAGGCGGCAGTAGTTGAAAGAAAATTAACTTGTAAAAAATCTGTAGAGTAAAGCAGTAAGTTAATAACGCCGGCGCTGGGGCTGACGAAAATAATGAATGTACTTTTATGTTAAGGCATGTTTTGGGACACCACTGTCATAAAATGTATTATTTGCTCAGATAGTAAGGGTGTTTGCCAAACGTTGTAAACTTAAGTGCATATAACAATAGGTACCGTTAGACGAGAGAGAGCGTTGTGTGACAGAGATAACGATAGACGCTAGTTTTTTAAGCACGTGGAACACGGAAAAACGTTGGGCGAATCAGAAAAAGCGTCATGTACTGCACGGGAGGTTTTAGTTAAGCAGATTGGGTGAATTTGTATTTAGCGGTAGTTTGAACCTATAGGAATGTTTTGCTGTAGATCGTAGGTAAGGGAGACTCGAGGCAAGTATATATTATGAACTTGGAGAGAAATAAGGCAGTCTTCTTTATATCGGCGGAATTATACGAAGACACTCGCGTACGTTGTTTTGCGTCAATTATATATATTTTAATAAGTACGGTAAAAAATAAATAATTTCGCAGAAGTTACAAAGTACGGGAAAGCGATAATTACTAATACTAAAGTTATAAATAAAGTTTCAATAAATCGTAATAAGTCAAAGAGTGAATGATCGGAGTTATAATAAACAATAAGAAGTAATAATACATCTGATGTTCTATTAATTCAATACGTAGTGGTAAATCGCAGAAGAAGGCGAAGGAGTTCGAACTAAAGTTACGACGGTGTGAACTAGTCGAGCCAAACGCGACGTGAACTGAGTTAAATGCACTTAAGGTCAATTCAGTAATCTTTGTGTCCAGAGTGTAATTATACGACATAGTTATCGATATAATCCATATGTCAAGTGTAGTGCACCTGTGGTAAAGTGAATTAGTGTAGTGTTAACCAGGATTAACGCACAACAACCGCTGCTGACAACTCACCGATCTACAACATCTTCAGGACCACGCACTTTGGAAGGAATCTTACGCAAGTAACGAATAATGAACATTTAATTCTATGTTGTTGATAAATATATATGTTGTATTCAATATAGTGACTCAATCTGTCATAAAGGACTCATTGCTAATTAATAATATTCAATTAGTAAGATAAACAATTCAAGTCATATAAAGAATTTTTTGTAATGTATAATTGCAAATTGTTCATTAAAAATTGATTACCATACTTTAATTTGTGTTTATTATTACTGGCGCCCTGAGGTATAATCAAGAGTCGGTACACTGGAATAAGTGTTATAAACTATTATATAAATTATTAATATCATATTTGATCAAGGTAGTTTGTGATCTTATTTCTCACATGCTCGTAGGCCAACATAATTTTCAAATAATTAATTTAACTCTTTTACAAAGGCCTATCTAGAAGTGTATTACATTCTGTCGCCCGGAACGTGGGACAATTGAGTCACTATTAAATAAATTATAAATTAAGAACAAGTAGAAATTAAGAAGTAGTATAAAACATAGTTTATGATTACGCGAAGTAGGAGTAGGAGAAACAAAGACATACAAAACAACATTCTCAACCTATACAACAACATGAGCACAAACACAAGTACCCAAAACAACGCTATGGAATTCGAAATAAATAATCAATTAGGCGATCCAGTCACGCTCGCAGACATTTCAGACGAGGATCAAGCGTCAGGGACGCGGGGACAAAACGGACAGAACGATGAAAACGCAGAGACACAACAATTTACACCAACAGTAGTAACAGAAATTCAAGAACGACCGAGAAGTCAGACACCACTAGAGACAGACAAAAACACTGATATATATATATATATATATACAATTACTAAAACAGTCAGAAAAAACAGAAAAACGACTGGCACTTCAAACAGAACAAACAAAAGAACAGTTCTCACAACAGATACAAAACTATCAGAAAAAACAGAAAAACAACTGTCACTTCAAAAAGAACAGCTATCACAACAAATTGCTGAACATGCGAAAAAACAGACGAACGGGGAAAACAACATGAGATAAGATTAGAACAAGCATTACAACAAATGAACGAACAAATCCATAAACAACACGTAGAAATAAGAAACGACGTCTCCATACAAATGGAACAAGAGAGAACAAACAACAAAAAACTATTCCAAGACTGCCAAGTAGAGACGAACCACAAAATCCAAGACAATACCGATAAGATTACTGAGCTTGGTATGAATACTAAACAGCTAATTATAGAGTTGGACGAACGGCATAGCAACAACATTCGAGTAGTAAGTGAAATAATCGAAATAAATAACAAAAGATGCGAAGACAATACGGCAGCCATCAAAGAGTTACGAGCCGAAAAGACGGAAGAAATGAAGAAAGTGTCGGAAGAAACGGGCCTGCAAATACGACAAATACAACGAGAAGTTGTGAATAAATTAGCCTCAATTAATAACCAATCATACACCCATAACATTACTCACGAACAAGTAAAAAATATCAAGTACAATGGGACTGAAGACTTCCCGATGGAATTTATTAAGGAGATGGAAGATATTTACATGGAGCATTACCAAGATCACAACAACGTCGCATGGATCGGAAGGCACCTAGAAGGAGAGGCCGCAGTGTGGTGGAGATTGATCAAGAATAGCATAACCAACTTCGCAGAGTTCAAAGAAGCCTTCACGAATAAATATTGGAGTGATGTGGTTCAAGAAAAGGTAAGAAACGAGCTCGAGTTTCGACGTTATCAGATGGAGAGTGGTATGAGCATGATACAATACCTAGAACGAAAATTATTAGAGAACAGACAGTTAATTCCACCGATACCTGATCAACACCTGATCAGAAAAATTGCTAAACATTATTCTCAAGGGGTACAGATCGCCATTATTACTCGTGGGGTGACGACTATTAATGAGTTCGAGAAAGTGTTATCAGAATTCATGGATTTGAGGAGTGAAACAAGGACAACGACCCGGACACATTATGACAATCGACGTGAACATAAGCCATGGGTGAGAGATGAAGAGGAGAGTGGAAGAAGGGTAGAACAAGGACGAGCCCATGACAATGAAACCCGGCCGAATACACAACACTACAATAGACGACCAAATAAGTTTAGAAATGAACCAGAGCCGATCTCTTCGACTAGCGGTAACCAACATAACAAAAGTGGCACTGCAATATCAACAAAACAAAGACAGCATGGTACAGATGACGTAGATTTAAGCACTATTAAAAAGTATATTAATACCGTTGCTCTAGATTTAGAAGACGATGCATTAGATAATGATGATATAAGTGTAGAGTATTGTGTAAGCAAATGCCCGTAGATCAAGACATCATTAAATGAAGTGCCCCTATACGGATGAATTGATACTGGAAGCCAAGTAAACGCTATATCTGAGAAATGGTTTAAAAATAAGAAGAAGAAATTGGGAAATGTAGAAACCTTAAGGCTATCACATACTGTCATCAAAGGAGCAACTGGACAGAGATAAAAAAGAGTGACGCAGCAGGTATTGTTAACGACCATGATCGGAGATGTGAAGTGGACGGCGTATTCCTCGTGGTACCAGAACTAGTAACGGACTGTATAATAGGCATAGGGTTACTAGAAGAATATGGGTGTATTATCGATTTCCGCAACCAACAAGTAACAATTCCAGAAAAGGGGAACCAGAAGGAAGTCACGGCAGAGATATTCATGGCAGAGGTATTCAACGTAGCAGTCGTGTATGAGGGAGCAGATAATGAAGCAATGGAGGGAGAAACCCAAAACTTACACACACACACCTAAACATCACACAAATTTGAAAAACCAAATGTAATAGCACACATCCGTATATTAATGTAGTAGTAATAAGTATCAAATTAAATGTAAGGGAAGTCAATGTAATAACGTATAATGAAAGTTAGTAGGTAAGAAATTACGAATGTTTAGAAAATAAGTAAATAAGAAATGTCACAAAATGTTTAAAAAGGGAAATTGCTGTATGTAACAGATGTTATTGAAAGGGAAAGTAGACCACCCACATTCGAAAGTAGTTTCATAAGTCAGACATAGAGGGAAGGGTAGTTGTTTGTAAAGAAACCATAAAACCAGACCAACCCTGATGTCTAGCAGTCAGTAATAACGGAGTAGTGTTGTAATAAAATACTCACCCAATTATACTAAGAAATTTAAAGCAATTAATTAAATTGAATACATTGTTAATGTTAAGTATAATGAATGAATATATTAATTATGTCAAGTTACTAGAAT
The DNA here is from genome assembly GCA_034769895.1 of Magicicada septendecula. Classification (NCBI taxonomy): domain Eukaryota; kingdom Metazoa; phylum Arthropoda; class Insecta; order Hemiptera; family Cicadidae; genus Magicicada; species Magicicada septendecula. The sequence goes on from CM068372.1 coordinate 125,604,071, forward strand.
ATATGAACAAATACTCATAAGTATAATAATTTTAGGGACGCATCAATAGAACTAGTTTACAATTTTGAAAAAATTGAACGCTTCTTCAATGGGGGGACTTATATAACGGAAAATTTGATCAATTGATAATTTGACTAAATAAACTATGCTGAAAGCAAAAAGAAGGGTGTGTTTTAGAAAGCGGGGAGGTATTAAGACGCCAGAACCGTAAGGCGGCAGTAGTTGAAAGAAAATTAACTTGTAAAAAATCTGTAGAGTAAAGCAGTAAGTTAATAACGCCGGCGCTGGGGCTGACGAAAATAATGAATGTACTTTTATGTTAAGGCATGTTTTGGGACACCACTGTCATAAAATGTATTATTTGCTCAGATAGTAAGGGTGTTTGCCAAACGTTGTAAACTTAAGTGCATATAACAATAGGTACCGTTAGACGAGAGAGAGCGTTGTGTGACAGAGATAACGATAGACGCTAGTTTTTTAAGCACGTGGAACACGGAAAAACGTTGGGCGAATCAGAAAAAGCGTCATGTACTGCACGGGAGGTTTTAGTTAAGCAGATTGGGTGAATTTGTATTTAGCGGTAGTTGGAACCTATAGGAATGTTTTGCTGTAGATCGTAGGTAAGGGAGACTCGAGGCAAGTATATATTATGAACTTGGAGAGAAATAAGGCAGTCTTCTTTATATCGGCGGAATTATACGAAGACACTCGCGTACGTTGTTTTGCGTCAATTATATATATTTTAATAAGTACGGTAAAGAATAAGTAATTTCGCAGAAGTAACAAAGTACGGGAAAGCGATAATTACTAATACTAAAGTTATAAATAAAGTTTCAATAAATCGTAATAAGTCAAAGAGTGGATGATCGGAGTTATAATAAACAATAAGAAGTAATAATACATATGAAGTTCTATTAATTCAATACGTAGTGGTAAATCGCGGAAGAAGGCGAAGGAGTTCGAAGTAAAGTTACGACGGTGTGAACTAGTCGAGCCAAACGCGACGTGAACTGAGTTAAATGCACTTAAGGTCAATTCAGTAATCTTTGTGTCCAGAGTGTAATTATACGACATAGTTATCGATATAATCCATATGTCAAGTGTAGTGCACCTGTGGTAAAGTGAATTAGTGTAGTGTTAACCAGGATTAACGCACAACAACCGCTGCTGACAACTCACCGATCTACAACATCTTCAGGACCACGCACTTTGAAAGGAATCTTACGCAAGTAACGAATAATGAACATTTAATTCTATGTTGTTGATAAATATATATGTTGTATTCAATATAGTGACTCAATCTGTCATAAAGGACTCATTGCTAATTAATAATATTCAATTAGTAAGATAAACAATTCAAGTCATATAAAGAATTTTTTGTAATGTATAAATGCAAATTGTTCGTTAAAAGTTGATTACCATACTTTAATTTGTGTTTATTATTACTGGCGCCCTGAGGTATAATCAAGAGTCGGTACACTGGAATAAGTGTTATAAACTATTATATAAATTATTAATATCATATTTGATCAAGGTAGTTTGTGATCTTATTTCTCACATGCTCGTAGGCCAACATAATTTTCAAATAATTAATTTAACTCTTTTACAAAGGCCTATCTAGAAGTGTATTACATTCTGTCGCCCGGAACGTGGGACAATTGAGTCACTATTAAATAAATTATAAATTAAGAACAAGTAGAAATTAAGAAGTAGTATAAAACATAGTTTATGATTACGCGAAGTAGGAGTAGGAGAAACAAAGACATACAAAACAACATTCTCAACCTATACAACAACATGAGCACAAACACAAGTACCCAAAACAACGCTATGGAATTCGAAATAAATAATCAATTAGGCGATCCAGTCACGCTCGCAGACATTTCAGACGAGGATCAAGCGTCAGGGACGCGGGGACAAAACGGACTGAACGATGAAAACGCAGAGACACAACAATTTACACCAACAGTAGTAACAGAAATTCAAGAACGACCGAGAAGTCAGACACCACTAGAGACAGACAAAAACACTGATATATATATATATATATATATATATATATACAATTACTAAAACAGTCAGAAAAAACAGAAAAACGACTGGCACTTCAAACAGAACAAACAAAAGAACAGTTCTCACAACAGATACAAAACTATCAGAAAAAACAGAAAAACAACTGTCACTTCAAAAAGAACAGCTATCACAACAAATTGCTGAACATGCGAAAAAACAGACGAACGGGGAAAACAACATGAGATAAGATTAGAACAAGCATTACAACAAATGAACGAACAAATCCATAAACAACACGTAGAAATAAGAAACGACGTCTCCATACAAATGGAACAAGAGAGAACAAACAACAAAAAACTATTCCAAGACTGCCAAGTAGAGACGAACCACAAAATCCAAGACAATACCGATAAGATTACTGAGCTTGGTATGAATACTAAACAGCTAATTATAGAGTTGGACGAACGGCATAGCAACAACATTCGAGTAGTAAGTGAAATAATCGAAATAAATAACAAAAGATGCGAAGACAATACGGCAGCCATCAAAGAGTTACGAGCCGAAAAGACGGAAGAAATGAAGAAAGTGTCGGAAGAAACGGGCCTGCAAATACGACAAATACAACGAGAAGTTGTGAATAAATTAGCCTCAATTAATAACCAATCATACACCCATAACATTACTCACGAACAAGTAAAAAATATCAAGTACAATGGGACTGAAGACTTCCCGATGGAATTTATTAAGGAGATGGAAGATATTTACATGGAGCATTACCAAGATCACAACAACGTCGCATGGATCGGAAGGCACCTAGAAGGAGAGGCCGCAGTGTGGTGGAGATTGATCAAGAATAGCATAACCAACTTCGCAGAGTTCAAAGAAGCCTTCACGAATAAATATTGGAGTGATGTGGTTCAAGAAAAGGTAAGAAACGAGCTCGAGTTTCGACGTTATCAGATGGAGAGTGGTATGAGCATGATACAATACCTAGAACGAAAATTATTAGAGAACAGACAGTTAATTCCACCGATACCTGATCAACACCTGATCAGAAAAATTGCTAAACATTATTCTCAAGGGGTACAGATCGCCATTATTACTCGTGGGGTGACGACTATTAATGAGTTCGAGAAAGTGTTATCAGAATTCATGGATTTGAGGAGTGAAACAAGGACAACGACCCGGACACATTATGACAATCGACGTGAACATAAGCCATGGGTGAGAGATGAAGAGGAGAGTGGAAGAAGGGTAGAACAAGGACGAGCCCATGACAATGAAACCCGGCCGAATACACAACACTACAATAGACGACCAAATAAGTTTAGAAATGAACCAGAGCCGATCTCTTCGACTAGCGGTAACCAACATAACAAAAGTGGCACTGCAATATCAACAAAACAAAGACAGCATGGTACAGATGACGTAGATTTAAGCACTATTAAAAAGTATATTAATACCGTTGCTCTAGATTTAGAAGACGATGCATTAGATAATGATGATATAAGTGTAGAGTATTGTGTAAGCAAATGCCCGTAGATCAAGACATCATTAAATGAAGTGCCCCTATACGGATGAATTGATACTGGAAGCCAAGTAAACGCTATATCTGAGAAATGGTTTAAAAATAAGAAGAAGAAATTGGGAAATGTAGAAACCTTAAGGCTATCACATACTGTCATCAAAGGAGCAACTGGACAGAGATAAAAAAGAGTGACGCAGCAGGTATTGTTAACGACCATGATCGGAGATGTGAAGTGGACGGCGTATTCCTCGTGGTACCAGAACTAGTAACGGACTGTATAATAGGCATAGGGTTACTAGAAGAATATGGGTGTATTATCGATTTCCGCAACCAACAAGTAACAATTCCAGAAAAGGGGAACCAGAAGGAAGTCACGGCAGAGATATTCATGGCAGAGGTATTCAACGTAGCAGTCGTGTATGAGGGAGCAGATAATGAAGCAATGGAGGGAGAAACCCAAAACTTACACACACACACCTAAACATCACACAAATTTGAAAAACCAAATGTAATAGCACACATCCGTATATTAATGTAGTAGTAATAAGTATCAAATTAAATGTAAGGGAAGTCAATGTAATAACGTATAATGAAAGTTAGTAGGTAAGAAATTACGAATGTTTAGAAAATAAGTAAATAAGAAATGTCACAAAATGTTTAAAAAGGGAAATTGCTGTATGTAACAGATGTTATTGAAAGGGAAAGTAGACCACCCACATTCGAAAGTAGTTTCATAAGTCAGACATAGAGGGAAGGGTAGTTGTTTGTAAAGAAACCATAAAACCAGACCAACCCTGATGTCTAGCAGTCAGTAATAACGGAGTAGTGTTGTAATAAAATACTCACCCAATTATACTAAGAAATTTAAAGCAATTAATTAAATTGAATACATTGTTAATGTTAAGTATAATGAATGAATATATTAATTATGTCAAGTTACTAGAATATATGAACAAATACTCATAAGTATAATAATTTTAGGGACGCATCAATAGAACTAGTTTACAATTTTGAAAAAATTGAACGCTTCTTCAATGGGGGGACTTATATAACGGAAAATTTGATCAATTGATAATTTGACTAAATAAACTATGCTGAAAGCAAAAAGAAGGGTGTGTTTTAGAAAGCGGGGAGGTATTAAGACGCCAGAACCGTAAGGCGGCAGTAGTTGAAAGAAAATTAACTTGTAAAAAATCTGTAGAGTAAAGCAGTAAGTTAATAACGCCGGCGCTGGGGCTGACGAAAATAATGAATGTACTTTTATGTTAAGGCATGTTTTGGGACACCACTGTCATAAAATGTATTATTTGCTCAGATAGTAAGGGTGTTTGCCAAACGTTGTAAACTTAAGTGCATATAACAATAGGTACCGTTAGACGAGAGAGAGCGTTGTGTGACAGAGATAACGATAGACGCTAGTTTTTTAAGCACGTGGAACACGGAAAAACGTTGGGCGAATCAGAAAAAGCGTCATGTACTGCACGGGAGGTTTTAGTTAAGCAGATTGGGTGAATTTGTATTTAGCGGTAGTTTGAACCTATAGGAATGTTTTGCTGTAGATCGTAGGTAAGGGAGACTCGAGGCAAGTATATATTATGAACTTGGAGAGAAATAAGGCAGTCTTCTTTATATCGGCGGAATTATACGAAGACACTCGCGTACGTTGTTTTGCGTCAATTATATATATTTTAATAAGTACGGTAAAAAATAAATAATTTCGCAGAAGTTACAAAGTACGGGAAAGCGATAATTACTAATACTAAAGTTATAAATAAAGTTTCAATAAATCGTAATAAGTCAAAGAGTGAATGATCGGAGTTATAATAAACAATAAGAAGTAATAATACATCTGATGTTCTATTAATTCAATACGTAGTGGTAAATCGCAGAAGAAGGCGAAGGAGTTCGAACTAAAGTTACGACGGTGTGAACTAGTCGAGCCAAACGCGACGTGAACTGAGTTAAATGCACTTAAGGTCAATTCAGTAATCTTTGTGTCCAGAGTGTAATTATACGACATAGTTATCGATATAATCCATATGTCAAGTGTAGTGCACCTGTGGTAAAGTGAATTAGTGTAGTGTTAACCAGGATTAACGCACAACAACCGCTGCTGACAACTCACCGATCTACAACATCTTCAGGACCACGCACTTTGGAAGGAATCTTACGCAAGTAACGAATAATGAACATTTAATTCTATGTTGTTGATAAATATATATGTTGTATTCAATATAGTGACTCAATCTGTCATAAAGGACTCATTGCTAATTAATAATATTCAATTAGTAAGATAAACAATTCAAGTCATATAAAGAATTTTTTGTAATGTATAATTGCAAATTGTTCATTAAAAATTGATTACCATACTTTAATTTGTGTTTATTATTACTGGCGCCCTGAGGTATAATCAAGAGTCGGTACACTGGAATAAGTGTTATAAACTATTATATAAATTATTAATATCATATTTGATCAAGGTAGTTTGTGATCTTATTTCTCACATGCTCGTAGGCCAACATAATTTTCAAATAATTAATTTAACTCTTTTACAAAGGCCTATCTAGAAGTGTATTACATTCTGTCGCCCGGAACGTGGGACAATTGAGTCACTATTAAATAAATTATAAATTAAGAACAAGTAGAAATTAAGAAGTAGTATAAAACATAGTTTATGATTACGCGAAGTAGGAGTAGGAGAAACAAAGACATACAAAACAACATTCTCAACCTATACAACAACATGAGCACAAACACAAGTACCCAAAACAACGCTATGGAATTCGAAATAAATAATCAATTAGGCGATCCAGTCACGCTCGCAGACATTTCAGACGAGGATCAAGCGTCAGGGACGCGGGGACAAAACGGACAGAACGATGAAAACGCAGAGACACAACAATTTACACCAACAGTAGTAACAGAAATTCAAGAACGACCGAGAAGTCAGACACCACTAGAGACAGACAAAAACACTGATATATATATATATATATATATACAATTACTAAAACAGTCAGAAAAAACAGAAAAACGACTGGCACTTCAAACAGAACAAACAAAAGAACAGTTCTCACAACAGATACAAAACTATCAGAAAAAACAGAAAAACAACTGTCACTTCAAAAAGAACAGCTATCACAACAAATTGCTGAACATGCGAAAAAACAGACGAACGGGGAAAACAACATGAGATAAGATTAGAACAAGCATTACAACAAATGAACGAACAAATCCATAAACAACACGTAGAAATAAGAAACGACGTCTCCATACAAATGGAACAAGAGAGAACAAACAACAAAAAACTATTCCAAGACTGCCAAGTAGAGACGAACCACAAAATCCAAGACAATACCGATAAGATTACTGAGCTTGGTATGAATACTAAACAGCTAATTATAGAGTTGGACGAACGGCATAGCAACAACATTCGAGTAGTAAGTGAAATAATCGAAATAAATAACAAAAGATGCGAAGACAATACGGCAGCCATCAAAGAGTTACGAGCCGAAAAGACGGAAGAAATGAAGAAAGTGTCGGAAGAAACGGGCCTGCAAATACGACAAATACAACGAGAAGTTGTGAATAAATTAGCCTCAATTAATAACCAATCATACACCCATAACATTACTCACGAACAAGTAAAAAATATCAAGTACAATGGGACTGAAGACTTCCCGATGGAATTTATTAAGGAGATGGAAGATATTTACATGGAGCATTACCAAGATCACAACAACGTCGCATGGATCGGAAGGCACCTAGAAGGAGAGGCCGCAGTGTGGTGGAGATTGATCAAGAATAGCATAACCAACTTCGCAGAGTTCAAAGAAGCCTTCACGAATAAATATTGGAGTGATGTGGTTCAAGAAAAGGTAAGAAACGAGCTCGAGTTTCGACGTTATCAGATGGAGAGTGGTATGAGCATGATACAATACCTAGAACGAAAATTATTAGAGAACAGACAGTTAATTCCACCGATACCTGATCAACACCTGATCAGAAAAATTGCTAAACATTATTCTCAAGGGGTACAGATCGCCATTATTACTCGTGGGGTGACGACTATTAATGAGTTCGAGAAAGTGTTATCAGAATTCATGGATTTGAGGAGTGAAACAAGGACAACGACCCGGACACATTATGACAATCGACGTGAACATAAGCCATGGGTGAGAGATGAAGAGGAGAGTGGAAGAAGGGTAGAACAAGGACGAGCCCATGACAATGAAACCCGGCCGAATACACAACACTACAATAGACGACCAAATAAGTTTAGAAATGAACCAGAGCCGATCTCTTCGACTAGCGGTAACCAACATAACAAAAGTGGCACTGCAATATCAACAAAACAAAGACAGCATGGTACAGATGACGTAGATTTAAGCACTATTAAAAAGTATATTAATACCGTTGCTCTAGATTTAGAAGACGATGCATTAGATAATGATGATATAAGTGTAGAGTATTGTGTAAGCAAATGCCCGTAGATCAAGACATCATTAAATGAAGTGCCCCTATACGGATGAATTGATACTGGAAGCCAAGTAAACGCTATATCTGAGAAATGGTTTAAAAATAAGAAGAAGAAATTGGGAAATGTAGAAACCTTAAGGCTATCACATACTGTCATCAAAGGAGCAACTGGACAGAGATAAAAAAGAGTGACGCAGCAGGTATTGTTAACGACCATGATCGGAGATGTGAAGTGGACGGCGTATTCCTCGTGGTACCAGAACTAGTAACGGACTGTATAATAGGCATAGGGTTACTAGAAGAATATGGGTGTATTATCGATTTCCGCAACCAACAAGTAACAATTCCAGAAAAGGGGAACCAGAAGGAAGTCACGGCAGAGATATTCATGGCAGAGGTATTCAACGTAGCAGTCGTGTATGAGGGAGCAGATAATGAAGCAATGGAGGGAGAAACCCAAAACTTACACACACACACCTAAACATCACACAAATTTGAAAAACCAAATGTAATAGCACACATCCGTATATTAATGTAGTAGTAATAAGTATCAAATTAAATGTAAGGGAAGTCAATGTAATAACGTATAATGAAAGTTAGTAGGTAAGAAATTACGAATGTTTAGAAAATAAGTAAATAAGAAATGTCACAAAATGTTTAAAAAGGGAAATTGCTGTATGTAACAGATGTTATTGAAAGGGAAAGTAGACCACCCACATTCGAAAGTAGTTTCATAAGTCAGACATAGAGGGAAGGGTAGTTGTTTGTAAAGAAACCATAAAACCAGACCAACCCTGATGTCTAGCAGTCAGTAATAACGGAGTAGTGTTGTAATAAAATACTCACCCAATTATACTAAGAAATTTAAAGCAATTAATTAAATTGAATACATTGTTAATGTTAAGTATAATGAATGAATATATTAATTATGTCAAGTTACTAGAATATATGAACAAATACTCATAAGTATAATAATTTTAGGGACGCATCAATAGAACTAGTTTACAATTTTGAAAAAATTGAACGCTTCTTCAATGGGGGGACTTATATAACGGAAAATTTGATCAATTGATAATTTGACTAAATAAACTATGCTGAAAGCAAAAAGAAGGGTGTGTTTTAGAAAGCGGGGAGGTATTAAGACGCCAGAACCGTAAGGCGGCAGTAGTTGAAAGAAAATTAACTTGTAAAAAATCTGTAGAGTAAAGCAGTAAGTTAATAACGCCGGCGCTGGGGCTGACGAAAATAATGAATGTACTTTTATGTTAAGGCATGTTTTGGGACACCACTGTCATAAAATGTATTATTTGCTCAGATAGTAAGGGTGTTTGCCAAACGTTGTAAACTTAAGTGCATATAACAATAGGTACCGTTAGACGAGAGAGAGCGTTGTGTGACAGAGATAACGATAGACGCTAGTTTTTTAAGCACGTGGAACACGGAAAAACGTTGGGCGAATCAGAAAAAGCGTCATGTACTGCACGGGAGGTTTTAGTTAAGCAGATTGGGTGAATTTGTATTTAGCGGTAGTTGGAACCTATAGGAATGTTTTGCTGTAGATCGTAGGTAAGGGAGACTCGAGGCAAGTATATATTATGAACTTGGAGAGAAATAAGGCAGTCTTCTTTATATCGGCGGAATTATACGAAGACACTCGCGTACGTTGTTTTGCGTCAATTATATATATTTTAATAAGTACGGTAAAGAATAAGTAATTTCGCAGAAGTAACAAAGTACGGGAAAGCGATAATTACTAATACTAAAGTTATAAATAAAGTTTCAATAAATCGTAATAAGTCAAAGAGTGGATGATCGGAGTTATAATAAACAATAAGAAGTAATAATACATATGAAGTTCTATTAATTCAATACGTAGTGGTAAATCGCGGAAGAAGGCGAAGGAGTTCGAAGTAAAGTTACGACGGTGTGAACTAGTCGAGCCAAACGCGACGTGAACTGAGTTAAATGCACTTAAGGTCAATTCAGTAATCTTTGTGTCCAGAGTGTAATTATACGACATAGTTATCGATATAATCCATATGTCAAGTGTAGTGCACCTGTGGTAAAGTGAATTAGTGTAGTGTTAACCAGGATTAACGCACAACAACCGCTGCTGACAACTCACCGATCTACAACATCTTCAGGACCACGCACTTTGAAAGGAATCTTACGCAAGTAACGAATAATGAACATTTAATTCTATGTTGTTGATAAATATATATGTTGTATTCAATATAGTGACTCAATCTGTCATAAAGGACTCATTGCTAATTAATAATATTCAATTAGTAAGATAAACAATTCAAGTCATATAAAGAATTTTTTGTAATGTATAAATGCAAATTGTTCGTTAAAAGTTGATTACCATACTTTAATTTGTGTTTATTATTACTGGCGCCCTGAGGTATAATCAAGAGTCGGTACACTGGAATAAGTGTTATAAACTATTATATAAATTATTAATATCATATTTGATCAAGGTAGTTTGTGATCTTATTTCTCACATGCTCGTAGGCCAACATAATTTTCAAATAATTAATTTAACTCTTTTACAAAGGCCTATCTAGAAGTGTATTACATTCTGTCGCCCGGAACGTGGGACAATTGAGTCACTATTAAATAAATTATAAATTAAGAACAAGTAGAAATTAAGAAGTAGTATAAAACATAGTTTATGATTACGCGAAGTAGGAGTAGGAGAAACAAAGACATACAAAACAACATTCTCAACCTATACAACAACATGAGCACAAACACAAGTACCCAAAACAACGCTATGGAATTCGAAATAAATAATCAATTAGGCGATCCAGTCACGCTCGCAGACATTTCAGACGAGGATCAAGCGTCAGGGACGCGGGGACAAAACGGACTGAACGATGAAAACGCAGAGACACAACAATTTACACCAACAGTAGTAACAGAAATTCAAGAACGACCGAGAAGTCAGACACCACTAGAGACAGACAAAAACACTGATATATATATATATATATATATACAATTACTAAAACAGTCAGAAAAAACAGAAAAACGACTGGCACTTCAAACAGAACAAACAAAAGAACAGTTCTCACAACAGATACAAAACTATCAGAAAAAACAGAAAAACAACTGTCACTTCAAAAAGAACAGCTATCACAACAAATTGCTGAACATGCGAAAAAACAGACGAACGGGGAAAACAACATGAGATAAGATTAGAACAAGCATTACAACAAATGAACGAACAAATCCATAAACAACACGTAGAAATAAGAAACGACGTCTCCATACAAATGGAACAAGAGAGAACAAACAACAAAAAACTATTCCAAGACTGCCAAGTAGAGACGAACCACAAAATCCAAGACAATACCGATAAGATTACTGAGCTTGGTATGAATACTAAACAGCTAATTATAGAGTTGGACGAACGGCATAGCAACAACATTCGAGTAGTAAGTGAAATAATCGAAATAAATAACAAAAGATGCGAAGACAATACGGCAGCCATCAAAGAGTTACGAGCCGAAAAGACGGAAGAAATGAAGAAAGTGTCGGAAGAAACGGGCCTGCAAATACGACAAATACAACGAGAAGTTGTGAATAAATTAGCCTCAATTAATAACCAATCATACACCCATAACATTACTCACGAACAAGTAAAAAATATCAAGTACAATGGGACTGAAGACTTCCCGATGGAATTTATTAAGGAGATGGAAGATATTTACATGGAGCATTACCAAGATCACAACAACGTCGCATGGATCGGAAGGCACCTAGAAGGAGAGGCCGCAGTGTGGTGGAGATTGATCAAGAATAGCATAACCAACTTCGCAGAGTTCAAAGAAGCCTTCACGAATAAATATTGGAGTGATGTGGTTCAAGAAAAGGTAAGAAACGAGCTCGAGTTTCGACGTTATCAGATGGAGAGTGGTATGAGCATGATACAATACCTAGAACGAAAATTATTAGAGAACAGACAGTTAATTCCACCGATACCTGATCAACACCTGATCAGAAAAATTGCTAAACATTATTCTCAAGGGGTACAGATCGCCATTATTACTCGTGGGGTGACGACTATTAATGAGTTCGAGAAAGTGTTATCAGAATTCATGGATTTGAGGAGTGAAACAAGGACAACGACCCGGACACATTATGACAATCGACGTGAACATAAGCCATGGGTGAGAGATGAAGAGGAGAGTGGAAGAAGGGTAGAACAAGGACGAGCCCATGACAATGAAACCCGGCCGAATACACAACACTACAATAGACGACCAAATAAGTTTAGAAATGAACCAGAGCCGATCTCTTCGACTAGCGGTAACCAACATAACAAAAGTGGCACTGCAATATCAACAAAACAAAGACAGCATGGTACAGATGACGTAGATTTAAGCACTATTAAAAAGTATATTAATACCGTTGCTCTAGATTTAGAAGACGATGCATTAGATAATGATGATATAAGTGTAGAGTATTGTGTAAGCAAATGCCCGTAGATCAAGACATCATTAAATGAAGTGCCCCTATACGGATGAATTGATACTGGAAGCCAAGTAAACGCTATATCTGAGAAATGGTTTAAAAATAAGAAGAAGAAATTGGGAAATGTAGAAACCTTAAGGCTATCACATACTGTCATCAAAGGAGCAACTGGACAGAGATAAAAAAGAGTGACGCAGCAGGTATTGTTAACGACCATGATCGGAGATGTGAAGTGGACGGCGTATTCCTCGTGGTACCAGAACTAGTAACGGACTGTATAATAGGCATAGGGTTACTAGAAGAATATGGGTGTATTATCGATTTCCGCAACCAACAAGTAACAATTCCAGAAAAGGGGAACCAGAAGGAAGTCACGGCAGAGATATTCATGGCAGAGGTATTCAACGTAGCAGTCGTGTATGAGGGAGCAGATAATGAAGCAATGGAGGGAGAAACCCAAAACTTACACACACACACCTAAACATCACACAAATTTGAAAAACCAAATGTAATAGCACACATCCGTATATTAATGTAGTAGTAATAAGTATCAAATTAAATGTAAGGGAAGTCAATGTAATAACGTATAATGAAAGTTAGTAGGTAAGAAATTACGAATGTTTAGAAAATAAGTAAATAAGAAATGTCACAAAATGTTTAAAAAGGGAAATTGCTGTATGTAACAGATGTTATTGAAAGGGAAAGTAGACCACCCACATTCGAAAGTAGTTTCATAAGTCAGACATAGAGGGAAGGGTAGTTGTTTGTAAAGAAACCATAAAACCAGACCAACCCTGATGTCTAGCAGTCAGTAATAACGGAGTAGTGTTGTAATAAAATACTCACCCAATTATACTAAGAAATTTAAAGCAATTAATTAAATTGAATACATTGTTAATGTTAAGTATAATGAATGAATATATTAATTATGTCAAGTTACTAGAATATATGAACAAAGTACTCATAAGTATAATAATTTTAGGGACGCATCAATAGAACTAGTTTACAATTTTGAAAAAATTGAACGCTTCTTCAATGGGGGGACTTATATAACGGAAAATTTGATCAATTGATAATTTGACTAAATAAACTATGCTGAAAGCAAAAAGAAGGGTGTGTTTTAGAAAGCGGGGAGGTATTGAGACGCCAGAACCGTAAGGCGGCAGTAGTTGAAAGAAAATTAACTTGTAAAAAATCTGTAGAGTAAAGCAGTAAGTTAATAACGCCGGCGCTGGGGCTGACGAAAATAATGAATGTACTTTTATGTTAAGGCATGTTTTGGGACACCACTGTCATAAAATGTATTATTTGCTCAGATAGTAAGGGTGTTTGCCAAACGTTGTAAACTTAAGTGCATATAACAATAGGTACCGTTAGACGAGAGAGAGCGTTGTGTGACAGAGATAACGATAGACGCTAGTTTTTTAAGCACGTGGAACACGGAAAAACGTTGGGCGAATCAGAAAAAGCGTCATGTACTGCACGGGAGGTTTTAGTTAAGCAGATTGGGTGAATTTGTATTTAGCGGTAGTTTGAACCTATAGGAATGTTTTGCTGTAGATCGTAGGTAAGGGAGACTCGAGGCAAGTATATATTATGAACTTGGAGAGAAATAAGGCAGTCTTCTTTATATCGGCGGAATTATACGAAGACACTCGCGTACGTTGTTTTGCGTCAATTATATATATTTTAATAAGTACGGTAAAGAATAAGTAATTTCGCAGAAGTAACAAAGTACGGGAAAGCTATAATTACTAATACTAAAGTTATAAATAAAGTTTCAATAAATCGTAATAAGTCAAAGAGTGGATGATCGGAGTTATAATAAACAATAAGAAGTAATAATACATATGAAGTTCTATTAATTCAATACGTAGTGGTAAATCGCGGAAGAAGGCGAAGGAGTTCGAAGTAAAGTTACGACGGTGTGAACTAGTCGAGCCAAACGCGACGTGAACTGAGTTAAATGCACTTAAGGTCAATTCAGTAATCTTTGTGTCCAGAGTGTAATTATACGACATAGTTATCGATATAATCCATATGTCAAGTGTAGTGCACCTGTGGTAAAGTGAATTAGTGTAGTGTTAACCAGGATTAACGCACAACAACCGCTGCTGACAACTCACCGATCTACAACATCTTCAGGACCACGCACTTTGAAAGGAATCTTACGCAAGTAACGAATAATGAACATTTAATTCTATGTTGTTGATAAATATATATGTTGTATTCAATATAGTGACTCAATCTGTCATAAAGGACTCATTGCTAATTAATAATATTCAATTAGTAAGATAAACAATTCAAGTCATATAAAGAATTTTTTGTAATGTATAAATGCAAATTGTTCGTTAAAAGTTGATTACCATACTTTAATTTGTGTTTATTATTACTGGCGCCCTGAGGTATAATCAAGAGTCGGTACACTGGAATAAGTGTTATAAACTATTATATAAATTATTAATATCATATTTGATCAAGGTAGTTTGTGATCTTATTTCTCACATGCTCGTAGGCCAACATAATTTTCAAATAATTAATTTAACTCTTTTACAAAGGCCTATCTAGAAGTGTATTACATTCTGTCGCCCGGAACGTGGGACAATTGAGTCACTATTAAATAAATTATAAATTAAGAACAAGTAGAAATTAAGAAGTAGTATAAAACATAGTTTATGATTACGCGAAGTAGGAGTAGGAGAAACAAAGACATACAAAACAACATTCTCAACCTATACAACAACATGAGCACAAACACAAGTACCCAAAACAACGCTATGGAATTCGAAATAAATAATCAATTAGGCGATCCAGTCACGCTCGCAGACATTTCAGACGAGGATCAAGCGTCAGGGACGCGGGGACAAAACGGACTGAACGATGAAAACGCAGAGACACAACAATTTACACCAACAGTAGTAACAGAAATTCAAGAACGACCGAGAAGTCAGACACCACTAGAGACAGACAAAAACACTGATATATATATATATATACAATTACTAAAACAGTCAGAAAAAACAGAAAAACGACTGTCACTTCAAACAGAACAAACAAAAGAACAGTTCTCACAACAGATACAAAACTATCAGAAAAAACAGAAAAACAACTGTCACTTCAAAAAGAACAGCTATCACAACAAATTGCTGAACATGCGAAAAAACAGACGAACGGGGAAAACAACATGAGATAAGATTAGAACAAGCATTACAACAAATGAACGAACAAATCCATAAACAACACGTAGAAATAAGAAACGACGTCTCCATACAAATGGAACAAGAGAGAACAAACAACAAAAAACTATTCCAAGACTGCCAAGTAGAGACGAACCACAAAATCCAAGACAATACCGATAAGATTACTGAGCTTGGTATGAATACTAAACAGCTAATTATAGAGTTGGACGAACGGCATAGCAACAACATTCGAGTAGTAAGTGAAATAATCGAAATAAATAACAAAAGATGCGAAGACAATACGGCAGCCATCAAAGAGTTACGAGCCGAAAAGACGGAAGAAATGAAGAAAGTGTCGGAAGAAACGGGCCTGCAAATACGACAAATATAACGAGAAGTTGTGAATAAATTAGCCTCAATTAATAACCAATCATACACCCATAACATTACTCACGAACAAGTAAAAAATATCAAGTACAATGGGACTGAAGACTTCCCGATGGAATTTATTAAGGAGATGGAAGATATTTACATGGAGCATTGCCAAGATCACAACAACGTCGCATGGATCGGAAGGCACCTAGAAGGAGAGGCCGCAGTGTGGTGGAGATTGATCAAGAATAGCATAACCAACTTCGCAGAGTTCAAAGAAGCCTTCACGAATAAATATTGGAGTGATGTGGTTCAAGAAAAGGTAAGAAACGAGCTCGAGTTTCGACGTTATCAGATGGAGAGTGGTATGAGCATGATACAATACCTAGAACGAAAATTATTAGAGAACAGACAGTTAATTCCACCGATACCTGATCAACACCTGATCAGAAAAATTGCTAAACATTATTCTCAAGGGGTACAGATCGCCATTATTACTCGTGGGGTGACGACTATTAATGAGTTCGAGAAAGTGTTATCAGAATTCATGGATTTGAGGAGTGAAACAAGGACAACGACCCGGACACATTATGACAATCGACGTGAACATAAGCCATGGGTGAGAGATGAAGAGGAGAGTGGAAGAAGGGTAGAACAAGGACGAGCCCATGACAATGAAACCCGGCCGAATACACAACACTACAATAGACGACCAAATAAGTTTAGAAATGAACCAGAGCCGATCTCTTCGACTAGCGGTAACCAACATAACAAAAGTGGCACTGCAATATCAACAAAACAAAGACAGCATGGTACAGATGACGTAGATTTAAGCACTATTAAAAAGTATATTAATACCGTTGCTCTAGATTTAGAAGACGATGCATTAGATAATGATGATATAAGTGTAGAGTATTGTGTAAGCAAATGCCCGGAGATCAAGACATCATTAAATGAAGTGCCCCTATACGGATGAATTGATACTGGAAGCCAAGTAAACGCTATATCTGAGAAATGGTTTAAAAATAAGAAGAAGAAATTGGGAAATGTAGAAACCTTAAGGCTATCACATACTGTCATCAAAGGAGCAACTGGACAGAGATAAAAAAGAGTGACGCAGCAGGTATTGTTAACGACCATGATCGGAGATGTGAAGTGGACGGCGTATTCCTCGTGGTACCAGAACTAGTAACGGACTGTATAATAGGCATAGGGTTACTAGAAGAATATGGGTGTATTATCGATTTCCGCAACCAACAAGTAACAATTCCAGAAAAGGGGAACCAGAAGGAAGTCACGGCAGAGATATTCATGGCAGAGGTATTCAACGTAGCAGTCGTGTATGAGGGAGCAGATAATGAAGCAATGGAGGGAGAAACCCAAAACTTACACACACACACCTAAACATCACACAAATTTGAAAAACCAAATGTAATAGCACACATCCGTATATTAATGTAGTAGTAATAAGTATAAAATTAAATGTAAGGGAAGTCAATGTAATAACGTATAATGAAAGTTAGTAGGTAAGAAATTACGAATGTTTAGAAAATAAGTAAATAAGAAATGTCACAAAATGTTTAAAAAGGGAAATTGCTGTATGTAACAGATGTTATTGAAAGGGAAAGTAGACCACCCACATTTGAAAGTAGTTTCATAAGTCAGACATAGAGGGAAGGGTAGTTGTTTGTAAAGAAACCATAAAACCAGACCAACCCTGATGTCTAGCAGTCAGTAATAACGGAGTAGTGTTGTAATAAAATACTCACCCAATTATACTAAGAAATTTAAAGCAATTAATTAAATTGAATACATTGTTAATGTTAAGTATAATGAATGAATATATTAATTATGTCAAGTTACTAGAATATATGAACAAAGTACTCATAAGTATAATAATTTTAGGGACGCATCAATAGAACTAGTTTACAATTTTGAAAAAATTGAACGCTACTTCAATGGGGGGACTTATATAACGGAAAATTTGATCAATTGATAATTTGACTAAATAAACTATGCTGAAAGCAAAAAGAAGGGTGTGTTTTAGAAAGCGGGGAGGTATTGAGACGCCAGAACCGTAAGGCGGCAGTAGTTGAAAGAAAATTAACTTGTAAAAAATCTGTAGAGTAAAGCAGTAAGTTAATAACGCCGGCGCTGGGGCTGACGAAAATAATGAATGTACTTTTATGTTAAGGCATGTTTTGGGACACCGCTGTCATAAAATGTATTATTTGTTTGATAGTAAGGGTGTTTGCCAAACGTTGTAAACTTAAGTGCATATAACAATAGGTACCGTTAGACGAGAGAGAGCGTTGTGTGACAGAGATAACGATAGACGCTAGTTTTTTAAGCACGTGGAACACGGAAAAACGTTGGGCGAATCAGAAAAAGCGTCATGTACTGCACGGGAGGTTTTAGTTAAGCAGATTGGGTGAATTTGTATTTAGCGGTAGTTTGAACCTATAGGAATGTTTTGCTGTAGATCGTAGGTAAGGGAGACTCGAGGCAAGTATATATTATGAACTTGGAGAGAAATAAGGCAGTCTTCTTTATATCGGCGGAATTATACGAAGAGACTCGCGTACGTTGTTTTGCGTCAATTATATATATTTTAATAAGTACGGTAAAAAATAAATAATTTCGCAGAAGTTACAAAGTACGGGAAAGCGATAATTACTAATACTAAAGTTATAAATAAAGTTTCAATAAATCGTAATAAGTCAAAGAGTGAATGATCGGAGTTATAATAAACAATAAGAAGTAATAATACATATGAAGTTCTATTAATTAAATACGTAGTGGTAAATCGCGGAAGAAGGCGAAGGAGTTCGAAGTAAAGTTACGACGGTGTGAATTAGTCGAGCCAAACGCGACGTGAACTGAGTTAAATGCACTTAAGGTCAATTCAGTAATCTTTGTGTCCAGAGTGTAATTATACGACATAGTTATCGATATAATCCATATGTCAAGTGCAGTGCACCTGTGGTAAAGTGAATTAGTGTAGTGTTAACCAGGATTAACGCACAACAACCGCTGCTGACAACTCACCGATCTACAACATCTTCAGGACCACTTTGGAAGGAATCTTACGCATGTAACGAATAATGAACATTTAATTCTATGTTGTTGATAAATATATATGTTGTATTCAATATAGTGACTCAATCTGTCATAAAGGACTCATTGCTAATTAATAATATTCAATTAGTAAGATAAACAATTCAAGTCATATAAAGAATTTTTTGTAATGTATAAATGCAAATTGTTCATTAAAAGTTGATTAACATACTTTAATTTGTGTTTATTATTACTGGCGCCCTGAGGTATAATCAAGAGTCGGTACACTGGAATAAGTGTTATAAACTATTATATAAATTATTAATATCATATTTGATCAAGGTAATTTGTGATCTTATTTCTCACATGCTCGTAGGCCAACATAATTTTCAAATAATTAATTTAACTCTTTTACAAACACCTATCTAGAAGTGTATTACACACTTGACAATCTATAGAAGTTTTTGTCTAAATTAAACTATGCCATAGCTCCATTTTCACTAAGTTAGTGTTAGCAAACACTTCAATACGCAGTGCTTCAGTTAAAATTTTTTTAATCTTCAAACTAGTTACACTACACAGTTACAGTTTACATATCTGAGTCACAAACGTACTTATTCGAGGGTCATCTCAAAAGTAAGTTTCCCTTTTCTTTCTCAAAGGGAAATTGCGCCAGCAGGCTGACGAAGGTTGGAAAACTTTTATTTGTGTGTAGTGGCAGTAATGCCAAAACCTCATCCGTTGGTTACCAACGTAACAACAACACGAAAATTAAAATCGTGGACGTTCCATTTACCACCGTGTCCGATTGCAATGTGCGTTGTGTGCGCTGGGAAAGCGATGGCTACGTTTTTTTTTTTTTGAAACTAAATGCGTTTTGCTCGTTGATTATCTGCCTTGCGGGGTAACTATAAATGCAGAGAGGTATTGCAAGACTCTGAAAAAACTGCAATCAGCGATAAAGCGGAAACGGCCCGGTTTGTTGACCAACAAAGTTCTTCTGTTCCTCGACAAAGCATGTCCTTACTCCTCGCGAGTACGCAGAATTTGTTGGCGTACTTTCGATGGGAGATTATTGGCAATCCCTTATATTCACCCGACTTTGGCTCCGAGTGATTCCCATCTGTTCTCCCATCTCAAAGGACACCTAGGGGGACAACGTTTCGAAACGGATAAGGAAGTGAATCAGACGGTTGACACATGGCTCTGAAATCTGGGCACGCAGTGGTTCAAAGAAGGAACAAAAAAAATGTTTTTACGCTACAGAAAGTGTTTTGACAAGGCTGGAAATTATACTGAAAAATAAAGACATCTTTTTCAATAAAAGTATAGTTTCCTTTTTAATTTTTACATGTGTTTTTTGTTTTTCCTAAAACAGGGAAATTTACTTATGAGATGACCCTCGTACATGTATGCACACAAAATTGTAAAATCAGGCGCAGAGTGAAATAAACTGCTCACAGAAGGCTGTTCTTCTCCCGTCAAGCATTACGTTTGCGGCTTGTTGTGACCCCTGGCTGTGGTACATTTAACAGCCAGAGAGAAATCAGCCACCTAGTAACCATGTGTACTGGCAAGAGGCACAGTGTGTGTATGTGGGTGTCTTTTGTCTTTTGTCACGTATCTACCTCTGGCATGCCGGACAAGACCTCTGTACTATGGTCCCAGTGATGGGATTGGGCGGGCAGATCGAGTCGTAACGTTGACTCGATCCCATGACCGCAGCACAGCCGTTGAGATTTTGAGTCTGGAATGTTGGCACTGTGCCGACACACATCACAGTAGTAATGATGTGCCGGTTTGCCTGTGAACCGGCGCTTGTATAAATAAAATTCGATATATAAAAAATAATTCATTTATGTCTGCTGCAAAATGGTTGCGTGGCGTCAATCTATAATACCGTTGTGCCTTTCTGCATGCGAGCGCTACCTGTTGTGAAAAAAGGGCGTAATTCTGTTCCTCGGCGCTGTGCATGCAGGCTGAAGTTTAGTCGAGTTTGGCCAGTCGCCCGGGGCGCAACTTATCCTTTCCGACAGAGCTGAAGTTCCATTAATTGTCGTATATTTCTATTCCTTATGGCTAGATAAACTCGCACAGATCTGCGGGCTCCCGAGGTAGTCGAGGATCTGATCCAAGCATGGAAATTCGACTCTCCATCGACCTCACCTGTCGGAAGGAAAAGCAAGATGAGCATGCCTCGGTAAGACCCCCATCAGCTAGACGTCTGACTCACAGCGCACAGAACTCCTGGAAATCAGCTGGATTAAAATAAGGTGATATTCAACCAGTTTTATTTACACTTGGCCTACACAGAAAACACCCTATTTGTGCATTTAAAAATCCGTAAAACTCAAGTTAGACTTTTGTGACGCACTATGACATTTTACATCTTCATGACGTTTTGATTGGGCTCCGGTCCAACGGGACATAATTTGTACGCTGATTTTCGGGAACCTTATGTATAGAATGTACTTACATTCGGCATTGATTGTACGCCCGGTTGCTGACATGTGTCCGGGGCTCATAAAATTTCATGCTTCCCATTTTCTTTCCCGGATACTGTAAAGGGGTTGTATAAGTATTGGCGGACCGGAATTTTAGCTATGTAGGTGGGTGCTGTTGGTGACAGGATGAGTCGCACCGGCAGGTCTGGTTCAATTATAATCGCGGATCTGTTATCTATTGTAATTTCGGTTTTGTCACCTAATCATGTTCTTATGTTGTAGAAGGGTTGGAAGTTTTTTTTTATTCTGCTTTAGGCCGGTCCCCTCATTATAACCTTGGGTAGGCAGCTTTTGGGTGCAGATCTATGCAGGCCCATGCACATGTTACCTTATGTCAGGTCACGCTCTGGAACATGTCGGCTGCCGGGTCAAACCAGATTTTCTTAAAATTTATAAATTGTAATTTCACAAAATTTATACAGGCTGTTCATTGGCACTTAAAGGTTGTAACTTGCATTTTCTGATTATTATAGTCAGACCAGATTTTCTTAAAATTTATAAATTGTAATTTCACAAAATTTACACAGGCTGTTCATTGGCACTTAAAGGTTGTAACTTGCATTTTCTGATTATTATAGTCAGACCAGATTTTCTTAAAATTTATAAATTGTAATTTCACAAAATTTATACAGGCTGTTCACTGCCACTTAAAAGTTGTAACTTGCATTTTCTGACTATTATAGTCAAACCAGATTTTCTTAAAATTTGTATATTGTAGTTTTGATAAAATTAAACAGGATGGCTATAGGTATTTTAAATTTATACAGGGTATCTCTTGATGAATAAAATTAGTTCTCAGTTAATAAAACTAGCGGGGTTGGTTACAGCCATTTGACATTTCTATATGGTGGGGCGATTAAAAAAAAAAAAAAAAAAAAAATATATATATATATATATATACAGGCGGGCCGCAAGGCTTTTATGTTTATAATGTTGTTTGTGATTTATATTTGTTATCTTGGTGAATTGTCTGTGATCTATATGTATATATGTATGTGTGTTAAATCATGAAAAAAAAGGATATCTGAAAGAATTGGGGGTGATATTTAAATAATAGATGAATTTATGACCTATGAATATGATATATTAAATGTTGAATTGTGATGGTGAATTTTTGAATTGCAATTGATATATGTATGTATACAAAAGATGATTTAAGAAATTTTACTATAATTATGTGAAAAAAAATAAAAGTTATTTGTTTGCTAATAGAGAGTTTTAATTGCAAGTCCCGTCTCACTGGACCCAGCACATTTTATGCTTCTTCTAGGCCTTCTGCCTAGTTCTAAGTATCTAGTAGCCTCTCTTAAAAAAAAAAAGGAGGGGTTACAATAACACAGAAGGATGTTATTATTTGAATCTGCTTGTGCATCTGAAATTATGGTACGCAAAGAAAACATTTCATTGCCACTGTATTTGTGCAGTTTTAAAGTAAACTTTGAGCAATAAAAGTTATATTTGTTTTTAAAAGAAGTGTTGGAGATAATAAATGGACAGAGTTCATTAATTATAACGGGAGGGGATTATTGTGGGATTGATTATTTATAAGACACTATTTCTTTTATATGTTATTTTCAATTTATTTAGAAAAGTTTTCAAAATGTTATTTCAAAATTTACTTTATTGGTTTGCTCAGTACAGTCATTACAATATCAATTGGCTGGCATCAAGAAGGTCGAAAATTGGGAAATTAACGCTCTTGTAAAAAGAAAGCATACTGATTAAGTAAATACTTGCATTTTGGAAAACCTATTATAAATAAAATCGCAATGCCACCCTTAGGAGCTATGGAGTCGGATGCGGGACCCCTATAATCCTCCCACACCCCCCTAAAACTAAACAACAGTCTTCTCAACTTGCTCCTCATATTCTAGAGAACACCGTCTTCAAGTTCTAGTGCAGGGGTCTCCAAACTTTTTTACTTGAGAACCAATGAAAAATCTTGGAAGTCAGGCGGCCCAACAATATATATATTGTGTGTGTGTGTGTGTGTGTGTGTGTGTGTGTGTGTGTGTGTGTGTGTGTGTGTGTGTGTGTGTGTGTGTGTGTGTGTGTGTGAACATATATATTGTAAACTTATTTTTTTTAAGTTTACGAAATAATCAAGTCAATAAGATAGGTATTTTAATAAAAATTAAACAGACTTATCTAAAGAAAACAAATTCATTTATTGAAAATAATGTAAATAAAAGTAAGGAAAAAAACATTCAAAGATATTTCTTATGTATTATTTTTTGGCTTTCTTATGTACGTATGGGATGTGTGGAGTTGCTGCTGACATTTAATGCCTGTCCATTTTGGGTCAAATTTTGATGCTCCTATCACTAAAATGGATTTCAAATGTTCGTCTGACAAGTAAGCCGAACCACGGGGAGGGGGGTTTAGAGCCCAGCGCACGGGGGGAATAGGAATCTTCGCTTTAGGTTGATGCGAGTGAAAAGCATGTCTCATTCAAGGCAGCCAGACGAACAAGCACATTAACCACGTAAATGTTTTAAACTTGTACAAAATATTATAACATTTTACTGAACTTATTTCTTGTTTAGTTATTCAGTACAATATTATAGTATTTGAAGTATTTTGACGATCTATTCAAAAACTGCATGCAGCATCGGCCGGGTTGCCGCGGGCCGGACCCGGCCCGTAGTTTGGAGACTCCTGTTCTAGAGAAAGGTAACGTATTTTTAAAAAACAAATTACGTTTGTGCTTTGTCTTGGTGACAGCGTGTTTTCAATTACATATGTACAACTCAGACTTTATTTGTAATCTGGATAATTTAGATTATTTGTAATCTAAAACCACAATCGGATACACCGCATGAAAATATTATATCAAATTCTTTTAACACAAAAGATAACAAGAAGTTGGTAGAAAAATGTGACCAGTTCAAAAGGAGGAGCTGCCTGGAAGTGGAAGATTTTTATACAAAGAAGAAGAAGAAGAAGAAGAAGAAGAAGAAGAAGAAGAAGAAGAAAAAGAAGAAGAAGAATCGAAGGAAACAACGAAGAACAAATATCTTAAAGCGTGTACACACTTGATTGATTCAACGAATGTCACGCAAATATGTGACGAGAGGTAACCGGCTTATGACAGCTTAGGTGCAACCATTTACCTTATCATAAACGAATCAACGTTATACTGTAAATAAATGCCCTACACTATTGTACGTCAATCAGTTCCATTCATCGTCGCTGACATTTTCACCAGATTACACCAATGACGAAAAATATTACTAGCTTAGAAGCAGCACACTTACAACAAAATTTTGTTTGTATTTTAATGTACGCAATTGATTGAAATGTTGACAGAACCCGAAACAAGGAGCTGACGTTGAGTGGAGAAGAGGATTAAACTTCGTATTAAAAGTAATAATTATGGCTACTCGTTAGCCCAATTATGGATACAATGTAACACTTAAATCATCTTGCAATAAACGTAAATGTAACGATGCGATATTGACAAACGCTAACCTTTAGTTTCAGTATAAACACAGCGCGTACCCAGTAAAATGATATCATAGATACTACAGTACAGATAACGTCTAGTGCCAAGCGACTTATGGCAAACTCTGTATATTGTCCCAGTTCTGTGACGCAGACGAGTAAATGCTTGCAGAAGCAGTGGTACTAATATTAAGAAGCATTTCTACAAGCTTCCAAATAAGATCAGATGTACAAAACTTTGTTTCTATTGCTCGTAGAAACAACAGTCATTCTGAGAACATTCCCTGTACGTCAGAAATCTGTTACGCAATTGACTTGTACTGTCCACGCTACACGATTAAAGTGAACATTTGCTAGCGACACCTTATTTGACAAGAAGGAAGAAGATTGGGAAGACTAAGATTTAGGGGTTTTGGAAATCTGACGGGGCCATAGTATCAGACTACCTGCCTACTACGTTAACAACCTTCGAAAGGGTCGCCTATTGTTTACTTTCGTCGCAGCTAAGAAAGTCGTCTGTTCATACATATTTAAGGAAATCCCCAACCAACGTGGTCCCATCTAGTTGCTTAAAGGCCATTTTATTTTGTCTGTGTGCAGTGTTCTATCAACATCGTGTTTTCTTGAAGCGTAGAGCATTAAAACTACAGTGTGTAATCCAGTGCCAGTGCGTTTTGGTACATCAAATTTTAAGCGGTAAACTGAACAGCGAGATATATTTCAACAGTATAAATTCATTGATAAATTATATACTGACGAGGGGGTTAAAATCTGTGCTGAAGACTGGAAGCTTATGAAAAAAATCAACTGAGTGTACAGTGTGGAGGAAACATGCATATTAATTACGGGCAAGATCGAAACTTGATTTATGGATGTGGGGCAAAAAACTGTCGAGTGAAAAAACATGTAAGGGGCAGTACTATCTTTGGACTTTCACGCGTTCTTCCCGACACCTTGTCCGTTTTAATTGTATGGATTTTGAAGTATACTTTTTCTGTCATTGTGAGAGAGCCTGGTTTGTCACAACTAACGGCAAGAAAATTAATACATTCTTTCAGAGAAATTCTTGTTATCTGGCAAATTGAAAATTCTTGTAGAATTGGGGCGTAGGGCAATCTGTCGAAGTCGATGAAAGCGGAAATACAATCGCGGGCGACTAAATAAGATTCGTTGGGTGCCGGTGGACCCAAAAATAAGGCTAGAAATACATTCTACAGAAGCGGTTAAGAAAAATATATGGTAAGTACTTAAAGACATTACTCTTATTTTGTTAGGACAAACAGTAAAAGAATAGTTACTGTTCAAACCGAGTACGCTCATTTTATTTTAAAATGTACCTCAAACAATTTAACATCCTAAATTTTACCTGTTATACCTGCGGTCATTGTATTTTGGAACAATAAGCGACCCTTTAAAGGCCGTAAATGCGATCGTTTACGACTAAAGCAGGCAGTCTGACTAGATGGCCCCGTCAGGTTTCTATAACCCAGATTTAGAATGAGATGAAGGTTAAGGTTCAGTGGGATTGTTTCACTGCCTCCGGTGTCGAACCGTGTTTTCACGTTAAAGATGGAAATTTCCATATATATTCATGCAATTCCACACATGAGAACATGCAGATGAAGAAGCACCACAGCCCCGTTTAATTTACGTAACCTGTCTTGTCTTTTGTTGGGTCTAAAACACGACAAAGTTGTATTCAGAAATATGTAAATAATAAATAATTAAAATCTGGTATTTGCACCGTCTTGGTCGGTCATTTAAACATAACGAAAAAATACTACACGGCTATATCTTCAACGGGTTACTTCTGTTACTACACAAATTTACGGATTAAACTGGATTTTACTTATCAAAGGAGCGCGAACAATTATATATGCACGGTTACGCTTTTATTCTACGAAATTGTACTAAACTACAATTCTTGTACTTTTATACAATACTGCATAAAACTGCATAATACTGCATTTTATAATACTTTTATTGTTGTACTTTTATTCTTTTATTGTACTAAATTGATTACAAATAATTGTGAATTTTTTTTAGTATTCTGTAAACAGCAAGCATAGCATTTGTATTGGTAATATGATCTAACACACCAATTCATATGAAGATTAGTGTATAATAAAATTATGTGGCTTTAATATAGTGTTATTTTAATATGTATAGTATAATCTATACTAGAACGAACCAATTAAGATGAGTCTGTTTTGCTGTTATTCAAGTCAGAACATTGATTATTTATTAAAACTATAAAAAATTTATTTTTTTTACTTACCTTAACAGCTGCGTAAACGTCGAAGCCCGGACTGCCCAGTTCTCCCTTTTGGCCCTTGTCACCGGGTCTTCCCTACAAACAGAATCCAGAGTTACTCTAAAGCTACACTCACTGTTATAAAAAAGTCACCATTACATTAATGCCACATTAGTTTAACGCTAAGGTTAAGCAGTCTCACTACTTATTTAGTAAACAATTAAAATTGTACGCCTTTTGGCCAGTTCCGAATCTGCCCAATGTCCACTTTTTAAACGATGTAACACTAGAGATGGTACAACTGTAAACAAGCTCATACTTTACTACTGTTGAAGAAAGATACAGCTGGCCAAACTCTCCGTTCTTCGAACAAAAATTCTCTAAATTTGCCAAAAATGTAGACTATACAAATATACAAAATAATACTGTTAACGCGCGCGTGTATAAAAAGCTGCCAAACAAATCAGTTGCAATATTCCTATGCTCTGTATGATGGTGGTTGGCGTGTGGACCCTTAGCCTACCTGCTACCTCTCCCCCATTCTAATACTTCCGCCCGGGCTCGACAGCAGCTAATTGCCGCGTGAGTCACCTCACTGTGAGTCCAGTATGAAACAATTTTTTTTGCCTCGTCCAATACTGGTAAAATTCTGTTATATTTGAAATCAGCGAAATAATACGATTAAAATGACACCAAACACGACTAAGGAATATTAAAAATTGGGCGTTATAAAGTAACAATGACTGAAACTTTAACTTGAAAAGTTTACCTTGAAACACCTTAAAATTTAATATTTTTTAGTCGTGTTTGGTGTCATTTTCATCGTATTATTTCGCTGATTTCAAATATAACAAAATTTTACCAGTATTGGGCGAGGCAAAAAAAAATTGTTTCATACTGGACGCACAGTGAGGTGACTCACGCGGCAATTAGCTGCTGTCGAGCCCGGGCGGAAGTATTAGAATGGGGGAGAGGTAGCAGGTAGGCCAAGGGTCCAGACGCCAACCACCATCATACAGAGCATAAGTTCCTATAATAATTAATAATTATTAGAATAAAAATCTGCTGAACTTCGGGCACACGGCGGTCACGGAGACCGCAACCAGCTGATGAAAGACTCGACCAAGGTCAAGAAAAACTATGTGTAATGGTTTTCTCTTCTCACGATGTTTCTCCATCAGCTGACGAAATGGAAATATTGCATCAGTAGTCCCACATCCCTTTAATAACTGACGGAACAGTTCTTGATTGCAAGTTCTTGATCGAGAGAAGTCGAGGAAAGAAAAATATTAAAAAAAAATACTATAAAGCGATGAGAGGACTATATTGGACATATTATATGGGATAAGGGAATTAGTGAAACGATAATTGAGGGTTAGATTGAGTGAAAGAGATACAGAAACTTCGGTACTGTGCCTTTATTCGTTCCTGCAGTCATTTCGACATTTCGATTATGGAAATTGTAAGTATAATACTATTGACTCGGAACACTACTTCCGATTCAGTAGTATTATACTTATAATTAGTTAATCAACGGACACGTCATGGACAACAAAATCCAAGAATTCGATTATGCGATTGTTTGGCTTCGATCTTTAGTGAATATCGCACATAATTTTATGTAGGTGAAATAATTATACAAATTTTAATTTCGTTATGTTGCAAAATAGTTAGGTGGCGTTTGTAGTTGGTGTTCTTTAGTCCTTTTTTTTAATGAGAAATGCTTGTAGCTGTAGTATATGACAGTTACGTACCCGTGACGACAAAAGTTGATGTTGTTAGGTTAACACGATAACTAAAATTACACATGGAAACCGACACGTGTGTAATGAAGAACTCATTTTTTTATTGGCGAAACTGCAAAAAACCCAACTCGAAAGTAAGGCGGGGTGGCCCTTGCCTATTACTGTACATGTCTACTTTTATTGTGGCAGAACTCGGTTTTCAGTACAACTCGTTTTCCCAGTAGTACTCGTGTTTTCATTAACACTCTCGTTCTGTGAATAAATAACTGAAAAACACCGAACTCGAAAGTAAAGGCCACCGAAAGTATAGGCCTATTACTACTATTACTTACTGTCGGATTTTTTATTATGGATACTCGAGTTTATGCGTTAATTACAAGTGAACCTGTAGGTCTACTTAAAAACTAGTTACATCAAATTTTTGCGCGTTTAATTTTGCGTTGATCTGTATAAGAAACATATTTTTTGAAGGTTGATTTAAAATTTTTTCGCGGTTAGAGTAAAAAAGTCCATGTTTTTTTGTGTTTTTCAAGAAACCGCTCTCTTTGAAATTGTATAAATTAAAAACTCTTGGTCCGATCACAACTAAATTTTTGTACAGTATGGGCACAAGTGTTTTAAATACATTACTTAAGTTACAAAATTGTTTTGTGATAAAAAAAAAAGTTGTTATCAGTTTTGTGAAACAACTTTTTCTCGGAACAGGCAACACGGCACCCGCTTTCGCCGCCGGAAGGCCCCCTTACACTCGGTCCAGCGCACACACACCCTTGCATGAATATCACTCTGTATAAAATCGGCATCTCAATGTATGTTTGCAGCAGTTGTGGATTTTGATAACTACGATCAAGAGCTTCAAAACACAAACAAGACCAAGTCTGCCTTTGTACGACTATCCTGTACCGAGAAAAAGTTGTTTCACAAAACTGATAACTTTTTTTTGGATCACAAAACAATTTTGTAACTTAAGTAATGTATTGAAAACACTTGTGCCCATACTGTATAAAAATTTAGTTATGATCGGACCAAGAGTTTTTAATTTATATAATTTCAAAGAGAGCGGTTCCTTGAAAAACACAAAAAAAAACATGGACTTTTTTTACTCTAACCGCAAAGAAAAATTTAAATCAACCTTCAAAAAATATGTTTCTTATACAGATCAACGCAAAATTAAATGCGCAAAAATATGATGTAACTAGTTTTTAAGTAGACCTACAGGTTCACTTGTAATTAACGCTTAAACTCGAGTATCCATAATAAAAAATCCGACAGTATACATGTCACTTTTTTGTGGCAGAACTGGTTTTTTCAGTAATATTCGTTTTCCATGTACTCGTTTTGTGGCTAACCAAAAAGAAAGTCCATTATGGACTTAATGATTATCATTATATTTTCATTCCTTAATGATAGATCCATTGTTTTCTGTGTTTTCCATTAACCATAAATAATTGTATTTTTCAGTTTATATTTGCTGTTGCAGTTTTGTTAATTTGTCAACTGAAAAACGTTAGGTTCGTTATTTTAAGCATTACTGTGTTATAAGCATTGTATAGACCTATACACATTAAACGTTATGTTTTCCTCAACCATGGCTTTTACTTATCTCAGCAATAAACTAAGAACCAAAAAGCATTGTCACCTAACCTCACAAATGAAAACAACACGTATTTTCGCTTTGCATTAAGAAATAGGACAATTTACAACTATTACAGTAAAGTTTACTAGACATGAATCAACCTTTTTCGTGCTAACGGCGCATGGTACGAATTGAGCATGCGTCAGCAGAGAAACAAAACTCAGTTGCCTCCGAGACGGCTGTGGAGATTATTATGTGCATACTTTTCAAAAAACATCAGTATTCATCAAAAGTGTAGCAGTTTCATTTATGTAGATTTTTGCTTTCTTTCCCGGTTTGTCGAGTGAAATGGATCAGTCCGGTTCACCGTCGACTTCTGTGCAAAGGAAAGTCATACATAGTCAGAGTCGGAAAATAATTTATAACGTTTACAAGTTTATGAAATCTGAAGGCAAAGAAACATCAGAAAGAAAATTACAGGAACAGCTCAGGCGTGTGGTGTGTCGCTAAGTAGTGTTTTTAGAATCATTAAAGAAGCATCCGCGTATACGGGTGATACAAAATCTTTCAGCACTCCCCATAAAAAAGTCCAAGAAAAAAAGTAAAAACCGATATAGACGATTTTGACAAGTGTACTATTCGACGAATTATTCACGACTGTCACACAACGGAAGGGGAA
This sequence comes from Magicicada septendecula, assembly GCA_034769895.1. Classification (NCBI taxonomy): domain Eukaryota; kingdom Metazoa; phylum Arthropoda; class Insecta; order Hemiptera; family Cicadidae; genus Magicicada; species Magicicada septendecula. The sequence goes on from CM068372.1 coordinate 125,635,380, forward strand.
AGACCAACATTAAAAGTTATTTTAAGAATTTTACGAGAACGAATTAATTATAATGGTAGTGTGTCTGGTCTTAGATAAATTATTCTACAAATGGGATTTCGGTGGAAACGTGCTGAAAACAATAGAAAACTTTTAATAGGGAAACATGACATTATAAACTTAAGAGTAGATTTTATAAGAAAAATACAGCAGTACAGAGGAGAACGGCCCATAGTGTACACGGACGAAACCTATTTTCACAGTTCAACGTCAGTTACAAAAACGTGGACAGACAGTGATAAAAGTGGCCTAAAAACTCCAATAAATAAAGGACAGCGGGTGGTTGTACAGTAGTTCATGCTGGTGGTGAAACTGGGTTTGTATCCAATGCTCTCTTAATGTTTAAATCTGGTTTCAAAAAAGGCGATTATCACAACGACATGAACTACGAAAATTATGAAAAGTGGGCGAGTGAAATGCTTATACCGAACTTGAATAAGAACAGTGTAGTAGTAATAGACAATGCCCCCTACCACAATGTACAATTAAATCCACCTCCAACTTCATTAACAAAAAAGGGAGACACGATTAACTGGTTACAGAACCATAACATTCCTTGTAGTCCATCTATGTTAAAACCTGAGCTCTACGCACTAATTAAGCAACATAAACCAACATACAAAACTTTTAAAATAGATGCTATTTTGGCAAACCATGGACATATAAAAAATGTCCACGTTTACTGTCTGGTCGTGTCGTAATCGAAATCAAAACCTACCTACAACCAAATTTTTAGTATTTAGTAACTTAGTAAAAAAGTGGTGAATTAAACATAAAACGTACTAAACTGTAGAAACCTTAAAAACAATTAAAAGAATACCTAACAGAACAATTTTAAAATTATAAGAATAATTGGTTAGTAAAAAGTTAGGTAAGTTAGTAAAAAGTAAGTTACATATATGTGTGTGGTGTTGGTAGGGCTATAAAATTTAGTTGGATAAATTTGGTAATATAGTTAAAAATGTAGCTAACGAAATGTAGAAAACAATAGGCCTAAACCCATGAAAACATTACAAATTAAAAGTAAACAATTGAAAGCATTATAAGAATGCATAGACAATACAAAATTAAGTAAATAAAGTTATAAAAATAATAAAAAGTAAATTATTGTGAATCGACAAGGCAGTATAACTGCTTTATTTCAGCTGTTATTATAAGCGACATCAGTTTTTAAATTTTAGTACTTTTACAGGGAAAAACGAAAATTTTACTTTTCTTTCATCTTTAATTAAAGATGCGTAACTTCCGCACAATAGGTATAAAAAGTTAATCCGTCTCAAAATAGATTACTCATCTCTAAAACCCAGATTCACGTGCAATTGCATCTTTTTTTTGCTAGTTCGTAAACGGCCAGTGACAAGTTATTTATCCGAATCGGGATGTGTAGGTCATTTTAACATACATTTTATTTTACATAAAATTGCACGTTTTGGGGGTTACTGCATAAAATTGCACATTCTGTAGTTTTAATGCACAAAATTGCACATTTACCTGTTTTTCGAAAATCAGCTGCGCGATAGCCAAGTGCGAAACATACACGCAGATCGTAAACAAAGTCGAGAACAAAATCAGCACGAAGAAATTCGTGGAACATGAAATGATGTGAACATGCAACAACCGAAGGAAATAGACAAAAATTTTCACTCGCTCGGTTGCTAGTAAAGATGGCTCAACTGCCCCGTTCGTTCCTAGAATTTCGACCCAGAGCAAGCAGGAGCCGGGTTTATTCTTCCAAGAATTTTTGAATTACTCTATTTCCCCTTCTGACTGTTCTCTTCTCGGAGCGATGTTTTGTTTAGTTTTCAGTTGTCTGCCTCCGGAACAGTATGTGTTTTTTCTTTTTGTGTGAATTTATTAATATGCCTAAAACGGCAAGCAGTCTCAGCTCCAAGATATGAGGATGGATTGAAAAATATCCGGAGCTGAAAGCTGATGGGAAGGCGATCTACTGTGTGCCCTGTGATAAGGCTGTAGGCAGCGAGAGAAAATCACAAGTTGATGCTCACTGCAATTCGAGTAAGTTAATGCTTTGAATTTTTCTCTCCTCGTGTTTTAGAGCTAAAACGATTCTGGTTCTTTCAACTGTACGTTTTCATTTTTAATTCTGGTTTTTAACTACAGGTGGGCACATACAGTTGAAAGATTCTAAAATACAAAAGAGTGGCCCCGTGCAATCTTTACTGGCAGAGTGCTCCCGCCGTACCGATAGCCGAGAAGAATTCATGATGGAATTGTGCTACGCGATGGTTGCTATTAATATCCCGTTCCATAAGTTGCAGTCAACACCTGTTAAATCGTTTTTGGAAAAGTACACAAACAAAAAAATTCCTGATGAAAGCACACTCAGAAAGAACTAATTAAATATATGTTTCAATTCAACTATGTCAGAAATAAGAAAGAAAATCCAAGGTCATTTTATTTACATAATGGTTGATGAAACTACTGATCCTAGGGGTAAATACATTTGTAGTTTAGTAATTGGCATTCTCCACCCAGAAGTTCTACCAACCCCATTTTTAATTTCAGTTAAAGAACTCGCGAAAACAAATCATGAAACTGTTTCCCGTTTTATTAACGATAGTTTAATGAATTTTTTTGAAGAAACTACATTTCAAGGTAAAATTTTGCTCTTCATTACTGATGCTGCTCCTTACATGGTAAAAACTGGAACCACATTAAAAGTGTTTTATTCAAAAATGATTCATTTAACGTGCATGGCACATGCCTTAAATCGTGTAGCTGAGAAAATTCGTGAAGTATTTCTTGACGCAAATAAATTGATAAATAATGGGAAAAAAATTTTCCTTAAAGCTCCCCATCGTGTATCAGTGTATCGAGATAAAATGGATTGTCCTCTTCCACCAGAACCTGTTATTACTAGGTGGGGAACATGGTTGGAAGCCGCGTTGTTTTATTCCGATAATTTTTCAAAATATAAGGAAGTTATTGCTGAACTTGAGGAAGATGCTCAATCTGTCACAAAAGTAAAGGCCATTTTAAAAACAACTTCCATTACTTCCGATTTAGCGTTTATTCGTGCTCACTATTCCACGCTTTCAGATTCAATTAAGAAACTTGAAGAAAGAAATCTTTCATAAAGTTCAGAAATAGAAATTATAGAAAGAATAGAAAACCAGCTAGCTTAAAATAATAAATAATGAAAATGGTTTACTAATTTACAATAAATTCAAAAATGTCATTGAAAAAAATCCGGATTACAATACTTTAACAAAATATAACAACGCTCTTAATGGAATAGATGTTTCATTATAAATAGATCCAAAAATCCTAAGCTGTTTCAAGCTGTGTCCAATGACAAGTGTTGATGTCGAGCGTGTATTTTCTCAACTCAAATATGTTTTAAGTGACCGACGATTTAGCTTTTCAGAAGATAATTTTGAAAAATACATTATTGTTAATTTTAACAAAATGTTAAGCTAAAAAGCCTGAATATAAACTTAATAGTATATAAGTAAGTTAAAAATGTAAATTCGTGTTTATTAAAAATATTTTTAGTAACTTTATTTGGACTTTTGGACAAACGAAGCTTAGTAAACTTTAATTCAACAGCCATCTATTATAAACAAGAATAAAAGTAAAATCTGAGAATATATACCTAACAAAGTGGTAAGTGGTAACGATTGGTAGGCTATTTGTTGATTTTAGACAAAATTATTCTCCTCTTACTATGGTCTGAATCAGTAAGTTTTAAGATGAAAACTATTATTTCCATATTTTTAAGAACGTGGGACCAATGTCATGTTAGTTTAACTCAATTTTATGATTTGCCTTTTATTTTGCACAATCTAAAATTTTTACTGCACGATTTCAAGTTTTTATTGCACGTTCTGGAATTTTTTACTGCACGAAAATCCGGGCTTTACTCATCTCACACATGCGTCTCATTCACAATTGAGAGAGTAGGTCGATATTTTCAACTGCGTTAGTAGACATTTTCCTCTCTCACGGGTTCCACCGCTCCTGACTTCTCCCCACTACAACCTGCGCGTTGCTTCATGTCTATTTAATATTACTGTATACTTTTTCTTTTCAACATCGTAGGCCCAATATATCGATAAAATCGCATATTAAAAATATCGAAAGTGTACTGCAGGAACGGATAAAGGTACAGTTCCGAAACTTCTAAATGAGATATGAGGCTTCTTTCCGCAAAATTAAGCCTAATACGGGTTTGATTTTTTTGTTTTGTACTTTCACACTCGCCTTGTGTCTGTCATACGAATATTGTATTGATGAAGTTTGTGCCGCGGCTGAACTAAATTTTAAACTGCCACGGCCTAAATTTCGTCGGCGCGTGATTGGGAGACTAGAGTTGTTTTCACCAGCAACGAAGCGAGCGATGTAATTTGGTTGGCAGTGGCCGTGCTGCTCATTGCTCACGGCGATGCGATAATGCAGGCCGTTTTAACCTTGTAGTAAAATGCAGCCCAGCTGATCGTGTTAAACAATTTCAATCAAGTTTTTTGCAATCGTCCTGTGACCAGGAAACGTGTGTTCTGGCCTCATTTCTATTCCATCTTCTGGCGTGGTGAGTTGATCCGAGGCCGGGAAATAGACTTCTGGAACTATCGATCTATCATGCACGAGTGAACAGTAAAGGTCGCAGGGTTCCCGCCCCAGTCGGGAGAAAGATTCATGGATGGGGACTACAATACCCGTCACCTCCGCAGAGCTAAGCTGTCATGCTTCCCTAAGGGCGTCGGATCCAGCCCACGACACCAACCTATGCCTATGAAGACACATGCATTCGCAACCTCCATCAGGACCGGTACCTTCATGACCAACCTACACTGAGCAGGACCATACCAGCATCCATTACGTATAATACAGGACTCAGTACTTTTACAAAGCCAGGTGGGAGAATTCCAGTTTCTAATTTTCACACAACTACACCTTACTGGTTTCAAGAAGAAACGGACATTTATATACCTATTTATATACGGACATTTATTTATTTTTTTTTATATCTATATTGTAACATGACATAAGATAGCGCAAAATATCACTAATGATTAATTAAAAGAAAAAGCTGAAGGTAGGAAGAAATGTTAAAAAACTTATAACTTGAAGATTAATAACCCAACTACGAAATAACAATTGACAAGAACTGACTATGACTTGACCCAATAGATTGGAGAAAACAAGAAGATTGAAGAAAACAAGAAAATAGAACCAAGAAAGAAGGAGCAAGAAAGCAGAATGTAACCCATAATATGACTACAATCATTGTAACCCCAAAGATGTAACTAACAATTAATTCGTAAAGTAAATGCACTAAAACAAATAGGGCATAAATAAAATGTCAAATATATAAACTATAAAAATAAACTAGAGATATCATATATGTTAAATGAAAAGCAAAGAGACATGAAGTTCTAAATGTAAGATAGGAAGCTAGAGATAAATAATACCCTAGTAAATATTAAACTAGTCAAAGACAAGTAAGTTATAATTGAGCTGAATAAAAACAATAAATAATATCAAAAGTGACCAATGTGGAATGAAAATAAATCAAATATTAATTACAAATAACCACACAGTGATACAAAACTAAATAAACAAACCATGTGTGAAATAGCAAGTGAAAGTGCTGATAAATAAAGAAACCTCATACGTAAGGAAAAGTCCAGTGTAAGTGCATGTAGTATACAATATAATAAGAAACAGACTATAGTAATATAGCGAAACAATCTTTAATAGAATATTATATAAAAAGTATGGAACTAATTGTACTATTATTAATTTAAGTGGTAGTAAGTAAGAATTATAAAAATAACGTAAAAGTTAAGTTATTAGAGTGGAAGATAGGAGAAGCAGACACTATAGTTTAGTGAAGGAATTTGTAAGTGAGATATATTGTGTAAGGTACTGTTAAAAATTACTAATATACGAGTTTCATAATTGTAAAAAACTATAGAATTAATTAACTTAGAAGATGGGGGAGATAGTAGTAAGAAACCAAAAATAGTTAGAAGTTTAATTTCAGGATTGAACCTGGCAAGAAATATTTTAATAATAAAAGGTGTGTTGTTGAAAGCACCAATGTTTTTTTGTTTATCTGTTTCTATAAGAAAGATGTTCAATGAACCAATAAATAAAGTTTATGAATTATAAAGAAGGTGGAATAGGAGTATTGTGAAACCTATGTTTTAGGCCTAGCATGAAGGAGAGAATTTTATAAATTTAAAAAGAAAACAATAACCAAGGGTCAAATAGAGTATATAAAATGTTTAAGTAAGTAAGTAAATGTATTAGATATAAAAATGTATAAATATTATTCAGTTTAAAAATAATTACAAAAGAAATATCAATAAGAAAATAATAAAAATGCTATTAACTAATCAAAAGTAACCATGAGGGATACCAAAATAATCTTTAGTAAAAAAGCAGAACAATGGTGTTAGTATAATTAATATTAATACTAGCATAAGGAAGTTATCATAATTTAAAGGATTTTGACATATTTGAACATAAATAAAACGTTGGATTATAACAATGTTATAAGAGGTTGACCAATGAGAAATAGTATAATTTGAAGGGTAACTATGGCAACTGATGCTTGTTACATAGGTGACCGTTGAATTTTAATTACTTCATTATTGACCAGCGTAGAGGGCGGATGTATGAAGCCCTCGAATCCAAATTAAGTTTGAAAGCATTACATTTTCATAATTTTGAAAGAAGAAGAGTCAGAAGACTATGTTAAACTACCATTGATGAGATGACCAGCAATTAAAACATTTATAACAAATATTCTGGCCAAAACTTGGAAGGAAGTAAACCAAAATAATACCCGACTAATTCTGGAGGAAGAACTGAAGGGACCTATCTTGACCTGAAGAAGAAGACCATCTACGAGGACTGATGAAAGCTGAATATTGGATTTCAACCATTTCAACAGGAATCGCAGCTAATCCAAAGAAGACAGGACTCTTAGACGTGTTCCAGAAGAAGAAGAGGACCGCAAGAGAAGCTACGACCAGGAACCGATGAGTATAAAATAAATACTTCACCACAAACTTAACTTTGAATTGCCCACAGTGAACGAACTATATTATTTTCACTTCACAGATCACCAAAATTAACTTTTTAACTGAACTTGATTATAAAATCACTTTTGATCAAATATATCAATCACTGAATTTTGATCTTATACTAAAATAAATTTAAAAAAAACATAACTTGGGCTAACAAGATTTTAACCAAGCGTGCACTATTTCTCATTGCCAATAAACTTACTTTTCATGTTTTAAAATATCAACTATTGTGTATTAGATATAAGGAATATTATAATTTTGTGCATTTATTAATCTGTAATCCAACTTCTGTAGTCCAAAGGACCTATTCCCTGAGAAAATGATTACTTTGTTTAAACGTGAACCTGTACGCCATGATGATTTTTGGCGTACGACTGAGCTAACCAGACGCTGCCACCAACCGAGCAATTTGTAAACGCCGGAATTATAAAAAGTATATATTTCATTTTAACTGTAATTGACCTGATGCTTCAAAGAAAGTGTGAATAAATCTTCGTACCGATAAAATCGTTGTATGTTTGATTATTTTAGCAAAGCTAACATAAGAATTTGAAAATTAACAAGTAAAATTACTGCAGTGAACGAAGTCAACTTGGCCAAACAGCGAGAGCCAATCAGATGGCGAGGCGGAAAATTTGAAACGAGCGACGAGAAATACGGTCGACTAGTAAGTATTGAGACGAGGTATAAAACGGCCAGCTACACACTATTAAAAGTAAATAACAAATAATACAACATTATTAACCCACATAAACGTCAGATTACAATATTGGTCTCTTAAAAATTCATAGTGAGCAACATTTGGTTGAAACATGTCCTGTGTATACATCTCGGTTAATTTATTCTTAATTGTTATAGAACATGCATTTAAATATTGTTAATTACTTCTTATTGTTAATAGTTTTGCTCATCCTGATAAAGGGACATTACTAATAATGCGAATACCTTACATATGTAGGCCTATGCATATCTAATTTGTCAGATTCAATCTGTTAACTGATGTTTGAGATTTTCAATATGATAATGATAATGATAATTGATATGAATTAATGAAATAATTTACTGACTGGAATACTCTTATGTAATTATGATACTTGCTATTTTTTTTAATTAATTCAAGTTATTAATGAAACACTAATAAAAAAAAACAAATTGTTATCGTTGAATTAGCGTTTTATTTGCAAGTCCTGGCACAATGGCTCCCAGCACATTTTTGCTTCCGTCTAGGTCAAACACCTAGTTTTAAAATTTAATGTAACGGCAGTTGTAGTTACAGATGGTACCGCAGAGCTTGTTTTTTTTTAGTCAATGCTAAACAACACCGTTACAAGTTAGAGAGTGTTTCCAAGAATGCAAGGGATAAAGAAAGGTAAAACCGATGAATATTACCACATGATGCAGACGTGACCTAATGAGCTTGCGGTCGCGCTTTCGAGTCTGAACAAAACAACAGGTGGCACTGTTTTCTGTACACATTATATTACAGGCCGTGTTGATAGAAACTGTATACACGTTATGGAGGTAGTAGTAAACGCGGTAGCGTATGTGTGCTATGCTAACTGAACCGTTGGGAAATTAGAGCTAACTAGTCCGCACACAGCTGTGCTACAAAGTGATTCAGTTTGTTAACGATAATAATCGGCCGGATCGGTGTAGTTAGATCGCCCCGGGCTTGTACAGAACACCGACTCAAACTACTGCACTAGTTCCAACTCTGTATGTCTCTCTCGCTCTCTCCCCCTACTTTTCGCTCTTGTCATCTTTCTCTTTTTAACACTTTCTACTTTATGCCAATCATGTTGACGTTTATGTGCGTTGTGCAAATATTGCCAATACCACGGCATTCGCCGAGAAATAAAGCATATTTATAAAATATACAAATAGTGTGCAAGTTATTCAAGAAACAATCACGAAATTTTGCCAGTAAAATAAAAGAAGCGACAATGCCAGTTGCGTACCCCAAGTTTACATTTTTGGGAAGCGGTTTCTTAATAATCTTAATTTTAAGGACGGACATTACGAAAGAGAGACCTCAAAACAAATCGTAGAGCTAACGTAAAGAACAGAGAAAATACGAGATGTTAACGTCTCGGAGAAAAAAGTCTTTTATAAGTGAATGCGGAGGAATTCCGGGAGATTTCACTCCATTGAATCATCTTCACTTGCTTTCATTCAAAATTGTTCCTTCGATCTCTTGTGTTTTAATCGCTCGCGTCTTTCTGAATCTCACAAATTTTTCTTTTAATATAATCCCCCCACGCCAATTCAGCAAAGTATGTAGGCACGAACCAGCGGCGGTTTAAAATACGTTTATATAAAATTATAACTTTATTATTCACGAATTTTATTGCTTTTGAGTAGACTGTATTTTACTCATACGTTTATCACCTGAACTGGAATTCCGCGGTTAGCACAAACCAAGTAGCGCCCAGTGGCATATCTAGAATTTGACCTTGGGTGTGTCCGGTCGACTCGGCTTCACACAAATGAAAAAAAAAACAAGTTACGGTTAATCGATATTACCTATCTTTAAAGTGGGTGAAAAACGTGCGATAACATCCTGGAATAAATCCCATTCAATTAAACGGTAATAACACAATAAAAATACACGTTTTCGAAATATTGTTTTGAAGATACTGACTGAATTGATTTTCCTATATTTCATATTTCAAGCGTATACGCAAATGGTGTATAATAAACCTGTCTGTACATTTAAAAACGAGTTATTATTATATTTTGAATACCTGGGCTACAGTGTGTCTTATAATGCAAGCAACGACGTAGTGCATAAGTTGCATAAGTTCAACCTTATGTGCGGGACCATCAGGCGAACCCTTAAGTCAGCAAGTAAAGGAACACGCCCTAAAATTCTACAAGGTGGTAGCTCTTCCCATACTTCTTTATGGGTCTGAGAATTGGACTTTAACGAAAGGGCAGGCCAGTCGCATCCAAGCGGCTGAAATGAGATTTCTCAGGAACGTGGCAAGGTATACTCTCCATGATCATAGAAGAAACACAGATATACGGCAGGAAGTGAATATTATGAGTATACTCGACAGGATCGCCCAGTATCGGCTGAATTGGTGGGAACATCTTTGCCGAATGGATGACTGCCGCATCCCCCAAACAACTATGGAACTATAAGCCGAGGGGGACGCGGAGAGGTGTGGGGCGTCCGAGGAAGCGCTGGAGTGACCAGCTGTAATATTTGCCTATTTGAGACCGGAACAAACCATTATTGATTTAAACCTTGAGGATGAAGAAAGAAGAAGTTAAGTTACTACGCGTATTATATTAGCGTGTTCAGCTAAAAACATGAAAACGGCCTAAAAATTAAGAGATTAAGTAACTTTTTTCGAGCCTCTGGTGGGGGGGGGGGACTGGTTCGGTCCCATTCGTCCGCCAACGTAAATACGCTCCTGGTAGCGCCCGTCTCCTATCTATGCACGAGCCTTATGAATCTATGTTAGACAGTCGTCTGATAACAGCGAGCCACAGATTTTGTGAAGTCCATAAACACCTCCCTTCCGGTCTTAAAACATTGTAAGCGAGCGGTGAGAAAAGGAGGGGACAAGCGACATCTCTTCCTCAACCTTATTTCCTAGTGAACGTAATTTAACTTGTGTCGTCACTGTGCGTTACGAATTTCTTAAACTGTTATAAAGTTATTTAAGCTGAAGTGAATGTATTATTCACAAAACTGATGTACGCGATAAACTAAAAGAGTAAGGATCCGAAAATGTACACGGCATTTCATTTTTAAAATCGTCTTATTTTTTATTATTAATTTAGTATCGTCAGAATGACCAATAATTATAACTGCGAGCTGGCACTGCTACATGACCGACTTAAGTGGAAGGAACAAATCAAGCAAAACTGCGAAGAACTGGGCACAAAATAGATGAGGACAGTGTTAGCTGTCAGTAGTAAAAAAATTCTCAAAAAGTGACTGAAACTATTGTAGGCCTACGTGTGCTAGCAAGATAAATGTAGAGAAAATTCAGCGGTTTTAGACTGGAGTAATTGCCGATTTTCACGGAACTCTGAAGATGGCCAAGTCAACAGAGAAATTGAAAACTTTGCGCAAAGACGTGTACAGCGACGCTGAGGGTTTAGATACCCTCTGAATCTAAACGATTTCATGTACGTAATCAAATTGGTGCGTGTCTGTTGTTCAACATAGCTCTAGAAAAGGTCATCAGGGATTCAGGAATTCAAACTAGCGGACACATATTTCACAAGGAGGTACAGCTTCTGGCATATGCCGATGACATTGACCTCATAAGTAGGTCTGCATCTGGCTTAAAGGAAGCCTTTCAAGAACTGGAGTTGTCCGCTAAGGCTATGGGCTTGGTTATAAACCAAAGCAAATCTAAATATATGGTTGTAGGTACCAACACTCGCGCCCTGTCCCTGCGCATTAATGATTACGAAATTGAAAAAGTTCAAGGTTTTCCATATCTCGGGTCATGTGTGGACTCTGGAAATGACTCCTCTAGAGACATTGAAAAACGAATATTATCTGCTAATAGGTGTTACTACGGACTAGTGAAACATTTTAAATCAAAATTAGTAAGTAAAGAGACAAAAGCCACGCTCTACAAGACCTTGATCAGACCAGTTCTGATGTATGGCTCGGCATGCTGGGTACTAAAAAAACTAGATGAGCAGAAACTGGCCGTGTTTGAGAGGAAGGTACTGAGGAGAATCTATGGCCCTGTGAAGGAAAACGAGATTTGGAGGCGACTACATAATCGAGAGTTGTACGAAAGGTTTAAAGATCTTCCGATCGTGCAATTCATACAAATTAACATATTGCGTTGGGTCGGACATGTGCAGAGAATGGCGGAGGATAGAATCCCCAAAAATGGACCAGGTTGGTAAGGAGGCAGTGAGGCTGGATGCAGCAAACTGGCGGACATTGGCCGGGAGTAGAGACCAGTGGGGACGATTTCTTTTGGAGGCCAGGGCCCGGACTGGGCTGTAGCGCCGAGGATGTATGTATGAATCAAATTGGTGCATTTTGTGTGTGTGTGTGTGTGTGTGTGTGTGTGTGCGCGCGCGCGCGCGCGTGAGTTATAGAAACAAGAAGAAAATACAAAATGCCAGAGATGAAAACAGAATAAGAAAATACAAGGCTTCCAGGAAAAAAATTAATAAAAAATATAAAGTAGCAAAAGACACATGGTATGTTGAGACATATAGAGGAAATGATACATAGGTCTAAAGGTAAAACAGGTATGGCTTACATACTAAAGAGAAATATTTCCAAGTTACAAGCCCAAAAACAAACACATTGAGACACAGAATTGGAAGAATACTTAATGAAGATGAACAAAAGCTAAAAGATAGAAAGAATACCTTGAAGAACTGCGTAAAGGAAAAGAAGAGGAATATTAGGAAATGAAGAGGAGGTTGACCCAAACGAGAAGGGCCAGAATTCGATAATGCTTTACATGCGATGTAGACAACATATCGGCGTAACTAATCAAGCACTGTGGAGAGAACGTAAAACAGTCACTATACAACTGTGCAATAAAATTTATCAAAAAAGGGTAGTTACAAAGAGATTTTGAAAGGAATATTATGATATATTGCCTAGGAAACCTGTGGTAGACGTCTGTGAATACTACCGCACCATCAGTATTACGTCACATGCATTGAAAAATTTACAAGAATTGTCGTTAGAAGAGTGGAAACGACGAAATAAGGGAAGGACGAGTGTAATGGAATTGTTAAGAGTCATGGAATAAAATACAATAATAGGAGAGTGATTTTTAGCATGTGGAGAATCCAGACGGTTGTGATTGACTTTGGAGTTGCTAAAGTGGAGGTTAAGTTACGAAAACGGGCCAGACAGGGATGCAATCAGTCACCAATGATTTTAAATGGTGAAGGAAGTAATGGAAGCACATGTAGTGGAAGTAATGGTTAAACATAAAGAAAAAAGTAAAGAAAAGGATCAAAATTGGAGGAGAAATGTTAAACACTTTACGGTTTGCTGATTTCACAGTTGTACTAGCGGAAAGTGAAAAAGATATACAAGAATTATTTCAAGAAATGGATCAGATTCCCCAAAATGAATAAAACGTGAAAATAAGTAGGAAGACAACAATGGTATGCACCATAAATGAGAAGGTAATCAGTATAACATCGTGCGGTGACAAATTGGAAAATTGCGAGAGTTTGTTACCGAGGTAGCACAGCAACTGAAGATGGTCGAAGCAAAAGGGAGATAATCAAACGATATCCCAAGTTAATCTTCTAATTCCAGTGATGTGAGTCTTAGTATTAAGAGCTTCATCCAAACGTATGGATTGAGTTCGGAACTATACGTCTGTGAAACCTGGGCCGTTTCAGCTGAAGAGTAAAGAAGATTGGAAGCTTTTGAAGAGTGGTGCTACCGAAGAATATTTAAAATCCCATGGATTGAAAAGATATGAAACGGTCTTTCATGAAGAAAATTTAGAGACAGATTAAACGTAGAAGAGATAAAATGATTGGACATATATTATAAGGCATGACGGCCTAATTAAAAATATCACTGAAGGCTCTATCGAGGGCAGAAACTCAAGTGATGGGTCACGTTTAGAGTACATGAAGAAACTAAGGCAACACGTCTGTTAAGTAAACTTGTTGTCCCTGTTATAAATTAAGGGTGGCAACTATTCATAATAGTAGTAGGTCGCTGGAGTTTTAGTTGAAATAAAAGAATAGTGGACTGTATGAGTAAATGTTTATTCCTTACTTGAATGTACACTGATTTTACACCGCACATGTAACGTGTAAATGTATGTTGATTTAAATACATCACTGAACCTTGAATAACAAATTGTAAAACTTAACGAATATCTTGAATAATGTAGAATTACGCTGGACGAGATTGACGTGTGAATCGCCCGAAGGCCCTTACATTACTGCAACTAAAAATAGTGGGGCCAATGAACGTCACGCGCGTTGCCCAATCAGAACTAAGCAACATACAGTCACATGTTACACGTGCGTACAATTGAATTTACAATATAATCTTAATATAACTGCCCGCCAAAAATCGTCTCGATTTTTGTGACACTAAAAACATAAGATTATACATTATAGGCTACTATGAGATTATACAAACACATAAGAGTGAATATACATAACATAGACAGAACGTAAGATTGAATATACATACATTGAATTGAATAACTAAACTAATAACATAGAGCTAAAGGTGCAAACAAGTATTTAATCGTTAGAAATAGGTAATAGGCATAACTTATGGATGGGTCGACGAAGCGTACCATTAGGAGTACGAACGTCAGCGACACGCACTAACTGATCAGCACCCAAGAAGACTCGAGTAACTACACCTAGTTTCCAATGCAACGGAGAACAATTATCTTCAATTATGACAACTACATCACCCTCAGAAATATTTCTACTAGGTAACTGCCATTTGTTACGTTGTTGAAATTGGTGTAGATAATCCTTGTACCACCTTCTCCAGACTGATTGAACACATTTTTGAAGCAATTGCCAACGACGTATTTGATTGCTTGGGGCTGATACAAGACCAGTATCTGGAAATGCAGTTAATGCAGAACCAATTAAGAAATGGCCAGGAGTAAGGGGTTGAGGATCGTTGACATCTGATGAAATGGCAGAAAGCGGGCGAGAATTCAAACATGCTTCTATCTGGGTGAGAACAGTATACAATTCCTCAAAATTAAGTATGGTAGTACCAATAACACGACGTAGATGAAACTTGACACTCTTTATTCCACTCTCCCAAAGGCCACCAAAGTGAGGTGAGGATGGAGGGATAAATTACCATTTAAAACCTTGAGAAGATGAAAAGGAGTGAATTTCTTGTCTTAAAATCTTCATAATTGAATAACGTGTATAATTCATGAAGTGTAGAACTTGCAGCCTTAAAATTAGTGCCGTTATCAGACATCATTTCGTTTGGAATACCTCTACGAGCAATGAAACGCCTGAAAGCTGCAATGAATGCTTCTGAACTTAAATTTGACACCAATTCCAAGTCTATAGCATACAATTCCAAATGAATAAACATATGTATGTCTTAGAAAGTACCTTAGATCTCTGCCCGCCATGACGGATCATGATGGGACCACCGTAATCAACAGCTGATGAAGAGAGTGGCGGACCCAGGAAAAAATTTTGGGGGGGGCTGATGTCTAAAGAATGAAAGGATTTGCTGGTGAAAATAAAAACACAAAAGCTTAGAATGAATACAATGTTTTTAATTCAGTCAAACTTTATAAGAAACAGTACATTGTTAGGTTGGTCCTTAATGAAACAAAGTGTATACATTAAAATATAAAAAATCAATTCAGCCTTTGAGTTCAATTTTAACCCTTTTCAAAGAATTAAAGAATTTTCAAAGAAAACGACGAGGTTTTTTAGACATTTCGCCAATAATATTTTCAGCTTTCACTTCAATATCTTTGTGTATAAAAAGCAAGGCTAGGCCGTTTAATCTCTTTTTAAGGCCGTTTAAGTAGTTTTTTAAGTAGCGAAGGGTGGAAAAGGATATTTCAGCTGTAGCTGTTGTCACTGGTTCTTCAATATGTTTTGCGTGCTCGGAAAACAAATTTCGTCACATGCCTCAAGAGATGAAATGAAATCCTCTGGCATCTTTTCTGGCCTTCTCTTTGCTCTGGCTTTCTCTTTGCTCAAATCAAGAAAATTCCTTCTCCACATTTTCAACTCATCAAAGAATGAACTAGATGACTGTTGTACGTCATTTGGCCATTTATCTGTGAAGACATTAACTGCCGCAGATAAATCCTCATCTGTTGCTTTCACAACACTTCTTGGTAACAATATTTCATGTGTGTAAATGTCTAAATATGTTTTGAAGTAAATCACTTAGTGCAAATCTCAAGCACGCTACATTGATAGTTATTAACGTCACCACGCACGAATAAGCGCATACATTGATTGTTTCTTTCAATTACTTTAAATGTGTCATAGAATTTAATTGTCTTTTGGAAATATTTGTAGATACTCTTATTACATGATTTCTTTTATGATATGAATACATACAAAATGCCATATTATAATAAATGTACTTTAGAATGGATTCGATAGTGTTGAATTAATTTATTTAAGACCTGACATACAAGATAACTTCTTAAAAGATAGGATCCACAATTAATGATTTCGATTTAATATGATTTTACAAGTACCATGTTCATAAATATTCTAATTCTTGGAGTTTTATTTGGTAGTAAAAGCCAAAATTAATTACTCCTGGGTGATAGCATTACCAATTACACATTTAGTAAATTTGATCGAGATTCATAAATTAAACAACAATTAATTTATGCAATTAACTAAATACACACAAACATTAACATATGTATATAGCGTCCAACTGCGGGGCTAGTTAAAACCAGAGAATTACGATAAAGTTCATACAGACAACACATTCATAAACATTAATATAATTATAATCAGACAACAATTAATTAAAATATAATTTATGCAAATGAGATATGCAAAATCATAACATTGTATATCACACTATCAACGTGTGACATAAATAATAACATTGTATATGGCTACCCAACACGTGGCACAAGGAAACTTGTTCTACTAGATAATTGCAAGCAAGAATAAAATTTATATAATTAAAATTTATGTTAATTTATGCAATTAATTAAAGATGCATAAATATTAACACCGTGCATGGCTTCCCAACGAGCGGTAATGGAAAATAAATCCTAATAGATAAAAGTGATAAAATTAATCAATCATTGTCTCCAAGATTAATAATTGATTGAGTAATAAATCGATGTAACTAATTGACATAAAATATCAGCATCGTAGACTTAATATGATAGTTAACCTACTTATTTTGCTTAAATTTATTTGTCTGTGCAGATGTTTGTTTAAACTTGGTGAGTCATTTATCTGTCTAGTTTCTACGTTTGCAGCTATATTTTCAAGCATGGCCGTAACTTGAGGCCTAACTTTGGGGGGGGGGGGGCAGGATAAAGCTTCATAAATTCAAGTGTGTAGTGAGACGATCTACATAATAAAATATATTATATACAAAATTAGAAAGTTTAGTAATAACTCTTAGTTAGTAAACGAGGGACAATTTAATTTTTTTAAGGGTCAACAAACCTTTCTTCATAAGTTGTACTTCCAGTTATGTTTACCTAGAACAAATATACTGTAGGCCAGTGGTTCCCAAACTTTTCAGTCCGCGGACCCCCCTCAAAAAATTAAAAATTTCATGGACCCCGTCTGAGTTATAAAATAAAACGAACAGTAAATATAATACAAACTCTTTTAATTAAAATGTATTAAAATCAAAATTCTCTTAACTTGCAAAATTATAATATTAATGATACCAAACCTAGTTCAATGTGAACAATGAAGCTGCTTATGAACAATTAGCTCTGCAATATTAGGTTTAATGTCTGATAATTTCAATATTAAGTCACTCTCGACATCAAGTTTATTTCTTAATTTCGCCAGCCTCTATCTTTCCAACCACACGTGTCAAAATCCAGCTACTTAGGTGTAAAACCAGCTACGCGGAAAAACGTTTTGCTTAGATGCAGTGCTTATACAAGAGATACAGTGGTTATACGTGGACTAAAACAGTGCGATCAGTTCTGCGTTGATGCGGCGTTCTAGTCAGTTCGGCTGACAAACAGATCGGCTACTCGACATGATTTAAAGACATTAAAGCTATTAGTTTGAAATTACTTTACAATTACAATTAGTTTGCACCAAAAAAATACTGGAATCTTCTACTAATTGTTTTAAGATTCTAAATTTCAGATTTTAGACTACAAAAAATTTGAGAAAATTACGGTATATTCTATTTTTTCTTAAAAGTGTCCGCGGACCCCACTTTGGGAACCACTGCTCTAGCGTTTGTTTTTTTCGAACAGAAATATTATTTTGACGTATATCATTCAAATCTGTCAAACATTCCCCTTACAAGTTTCTTCGAAAGAAATAAGAATAATAAATTTATGGTAACTAGTCCTTGATAACAGTACAGACGTTGATAAATAGTGCTTACTGTTGTCGCAAGCTATGATGGAAACAAAATTTTATAATGCTCGGAACATTGGGGGGGGGGCGAGTGCCCCCCTTGCCCCTCCCAAGTTACGCCTATGTTTTCAAGTACTTGTCTTCTAGTATTTAGAAATTCAGTAAATTTGTCAAAATCAGGAATATTTTCACTTGAAATTGTTTCTTTCTAGCGTTTGGAAGTAGTTTGGTCCAGTTTGGACGTTAGAAATTGAGTAACAATAAGCTCAAAAATATTTACAGGCAAATTCATGACGTTAAGTGCATTTGCAGTTGAATTTATTTTATTGATAAAGTTAGATATATTGTTCGCTGATTCTTTGTCAATTGAATTAAATTTCAATATGTTCTCAAAATGATGAAGAGAACTAATCAACTTGTTATCAAATCTGTTTTTAAGTAGATCTAGAGCTACGTGATAATTTTCATTAGTAATAGGCAGATTTTTTATTATTTCGAGTGCCTCTCCCTTTAATAAAGTATGCAAGTAATGTAATTTTTGAATGTTAGTAAGATCCACCCTAGACTCTACTAGATCACTGAACATATGTATATTATGTTGCCATTCCAAAACATTTCCACTAAAATCTGGAAGTTTGATAGGCTTTAATTGTATTGGATGAACAGGCCTTTCTGTCTTGAAATCTTTAGGGGTTGTGTTAGCATTGTCGGTAGGATTAGCTGAAAACTTATCTAAGAGGTTGTGTAACTTACATTCTGCATTACATAAATCATTTTCGACTTGAATTCTGTAATTCTATAAATCTGCTATCATTTATTCAGATATTTCTAATTCAGACTGAATGGTATCGTATTTTCGTTAAAGATCGCCTAAGGATCTCAATTTTATGCGTAATGAATGAACATCATTTTTTGTAATGTCGAAGTTATCAGCAAAGTTCTTAATTCAAGTAATTGAGGCTTTAACAACAGCTCTTTGTTTATTAGCTGTTTTGTGTCAGTCATTATGAATCTCATCAACTAATAGACTAATGCAAGTATGAACACAATATAAATGTATAATAGAATAAGGCTATAATAATAATAATATATAACTAATAATGCTCGACGATAAGAATCTTGTATTTGAGTATTTTCCATAATTTGCAATAACAAATATAGAATGTCAATACATACAGTTTGAGAACGAAGATCATCGTTACTGTAAATCAGAAAAGATTAAGTTTATGTTGACGTAAACAACTGAGTAGAATCCACGAGATGCGTAATAACTGCGTAGTACGTGGGTGCGTCTTGCGAGTAATGACCGCGGCCAAGGTTGCGTTTTTGAGGCTCAAGTGGGTGACTCGTGCTGCCGTGTTGCACAACTGCTGACGAACGATTGCGCAATATTGGAACACTAATGCGTATTATGGGTTTAATACGCTGATTTCTGTTTTTGAACGCGCACATATGATTTGGACCTTACTTAAGTATTTGTTTTCACTTCACACTTGTATTTATTGTATTACACTTGGCACATATGTTTACATGCTTAACGTTTGAACATCTTCAATTATCCGGCCCGCAGGACCAATGTTAAGTGAACTTGTTGTCCCTGTTATAAATTAAGGGTGGCAAATACTCATAATAGTAGTAGGTCGCTGGAGTTTTACTTAAAATAAAAGAATAGTGGACTGTATGAGTAATGTTTATTCCTTACTTGAATGTACTCTGATTTTACACCGCACATGTAACGTGTAAATGTATGTTGATTTAAATACATCACTGAACCTTGAATAACAAACTGTAAAACTTAACGAATATCTTGAATAATGTAGAATTACGCTGGACGAGATTGACGTGTGAATCGCCCGAAGGCTCTTACATTACTGAAACTAAAAATAGTGGGGCGAATGAACGTCACGCGCGTTGCCCAATCAGAACTAAGCAACATACAGTCACATGTTACACGTGCGTACGATTGAATTTACAATATAATCTTAACAACGTCCATAGAAAGAGCTTCACGTAGGTTAAGAACATGGCGTAAGACAGAAATAAATGATGAACAGCAGCCAGCCAGTCCTTGAACTGATAACCTAACCTAACAGCCTAACCTAATCTATCCGAGCCTATATGCCACTGAACATCTAGCCTACTTTCTGCTGACTGCAGAGCCTACGTACGACTGAACATCTAGCCTAGCCTACGTTTCGTTGAACGCCAAGCCTACTTGATACTGAATGGCGAGCCTACATTCCACTGAACCGCCAAGCCTACTGTCCATTGAACGCCCAGTCTACTTGACACTGAATGCCGAGTCTACATTCCACTGAACGCCAAGCCTACGTTTCGTTGAACGCCAAGCCTACTTGATACTGAATGGCGAGCCTACATTCCACTGAACCGCCAAGCCTACTGTCCATTGAACGCCCAGTCTACTTGACACTGAATGCCGAGCCTACATTCCACTGAACCGCCAAGCCTACTGTCCATAGAACGCCCAGTCTACTTGACACTGAATGCCGAGCCTACATTCCACTGAACGCCAAGCCTACGTTTCGTTGAACGCCAAGCCTACTTGATACTGAATGGCGAGCCTACATTCCACTGAACCGCCAAGCCTACTGTCCATTGAACGCCCAGTCTACTTGACACTGAATGCCGAGCCTACATTCCACTGAACCGCCAAGCCTACTGTCCATAGAACGCCCAGTCTACTTGACACTGAATGCCGAGCCTACATTCCACTGAACGCCAAGCCTACGTTTCGTTGAACGCCAAGCCTACTTGATACTGAATGGCGAGCCTACATTCCACTGAACCGCCAAGCCTACTGTCCATTGAACGCCCAGTCTACTTGACACTGAATGCCGAGCCTACATTCCACTGAACCGCCAAGCCTACTGTCCATAGAACGCCCAGTCTACTTGACACTGAATGCCGAGCCTACATTCCACTGAACGCCAAGCCTACGTTTCGTTGAACGCCAAGCCTACTTGATACTGAATGGGGAGCCTACATTCCACTGAACCGCCAAGCCTACTGTCCGTTGAACGCCCAGTCTACTTGATACTGAATGCCGAGCCTACATTCCACTGAACCAAGCCTACTGTCCATTGAACGCCCAGTCTACTTGACACTGAATGCCGAGCCTACATTCCACTGAACGCCAAGCCTACTGTCCATTGAACGCCCAGTCTACTTGACACTGAATGCCGAGCCTACCTTCCACTGAACGCCAACCCTACTGTCCATTGAACGCCCAGTCTACTTGACATTGAATGCCGAACCTACATTCCACTGAACGCCAAGCCTACTGCCCATTGAATGCCCAGTCTACTTGACACTGAATGCCGAGCCTACATTCCACTGAACGCCAAGCCTACTGTCCATTGAACGCCAGTGGCGAAGCGTCAGGGGAGACAAGGTAAATACTGTCCATGACTCTGAATGCCGAGCATACATTCCACTGAACGCCAAGCCTAGTGCCCATTGAACGCCCAGTCTACTTGACACTGAATGCCGAGCCTACATTCCACTGAACGCCAAGCCTACTGCCCATTGAATTCCCAGTCTACTTGACACTGAATGCCGAGCCTACATTCCACTGAACGCCAAGCCTACTGTCCATTGAACGCCAGTGGCGAAGCGTCAGGGGAGACAAGGTAAATACTGTTTCCTCAAATATTTATGCATAAAATAATTAATTTTTATTTATGAATTAAATTGTGTAAGTGACTAAGAAAGGATAGAAAACTAACTTAAGAAGTTAAATATCACGCGACATGACGCTAGTATGAGCCATGGAACCTTGCAATTGTACGGTGAGTGTCAGGGTAGACGTTACTTGAAATGTCTTTTTAACAGGGCTGGAGGTGAAAAGGGCTTCGGTGGGCGACAACGGGAGCGGACCTGCGCGCGCAGCATAAAAATGCGTCCCGTACATCACATCAGAAGACACGTCTCCTCCACACTAAAGAGCACAGAATTCTTGCCTGGCCAGCTGTGTTTCTTTCATTGTGCTCGCGTTTTTGTTGAGTTTACAAATTATTTTTAATTTTGAAAACAGTGTAACAGACTAAGAAGTGTGTAACCATTTACGTACTAATTATTTAATAATACATTGTTTTAAGTGTCATCCTTTTGAATGCTTTAAACATAGGCCTACTGTTTACTTGGTTTAAATAAGAAAAATGAATACAGTTAGTACCAGTTCTACCGCAGAAGTATTTGATACAAACTCTGACAACTTTGATTCACTAGAATTTTTGTTAAAATACGAAATCAGTACATTACATTTATAGTGGAAGTTATTGCTAAAGTTAAAAATATTTCGGGCGTTTTTAGATTTGTCGCAGAAGGATGGAAAAGCTGTCAGAAAATTTCAGAACGTTTTGTATAGGTGGCTCTCTGGTTGTAAGCAAAACAAAACTCTGCACTGCTGTTATTGTTTGATATTTAATGAAGAGGAACCATGGGAGCAAAGTTGGAGTTGACACTATAAAAAAGTTTGAAGCTAAAGCCGCTAAACATGCTGGTAGCAAAACTCATATAAAAAATTCTGAGATATTTTACATGCTAGGACGTAACAAAATTGAACATCGTTTGTCCGAAACCCCTAGAATTTAAGCAGTATATCACAATGAAAATGTGGCACGAAATCGAAGGATAGTAGGCCGTTTGATAGATGTTTGTTATTTAGGGAAGGAAGAGTTAGCTTTTAGGGGTCATAAGGAAAATGAGCAATCTCTTAATAAGGGTGATTATTCAGAAACTTAAAATTTATTGGCAGCGGAAGAGCCTTTTATGAAAGAACATACAGAGAATGATTCAAAACAGCACGGCAATCTCTCAGGAGCTGATTCCATAGGTAAAACTAAGAAAACATGAGACACGGCGTGTAAAACTCATCTAAAAGAAAATATGAAAGTTTGTGTAATGCCTACAGTAATCCGGATTTGTCACTATTAAAAAATGGCAATAAAATTTATATTTTTCTAGCAATATTTTCTAATTAAGATTCATAAAGGACACCAATAACAATACGATAGCTTTTCCTTGATATTTAGGCCAAATTATATAACGAAATGCGTGTGTTTCAGTCACTTAGCTATTATATGATAGAGGTAGCATTAACTCTATTTAGGCCTACCGTAGTTTTACTGGTTCATTAAGAACGTCACCAATCTTAGTAAGAGGTTGCTTTTGGCCGGTATTTTTATGTCTACCCAAATTATTTTGTCACGCTTCGCCACTGTTGAACGGCCAGTCTACTTGACACTGAATGTCGAGCCTACATTCTACTGAGCGCCCAGCCTATTTGACACTGAATGCCGAGCCTACATGCCACTCAACGCCCAGCCTATTTGACATTGAATGCCGAGCCTATAACTTGTGTACTTTATGACGGCCGCCAACCTTGGTGAAAGCAGTGTGCGCAGAACACTGTTTTTTGTCAGTGTAACGGCACGTCTCACTGAGTGCATAAGTGTTGATGCGTTTTCAAAAACATTTACCGTGTAGGCCTGTATTTCATTTAATTATTTAGTTTGTACAGTTACTAGTGTTTAGTTTGGGACTGTGACATGTGATAAATAATCTAATTACATTTTAATATCATTTAATATTATATGTGGTTGTGTTTTCAGACATCACGTTAAGTTAAACTGAATTTTATTTTGCTTAACGTATTGTTACTTTTACAGTACATTTTATTTCAATACGTAATCAGAAAAAATGCCTCCTATAAAATCGAAGTTAAGTAAAAAGTTGTGCATAGTCAAGCTCGGGAAGTCATTTCTAATGCATGTAAATTTATGGAAAGTGAAAAAAATTGAATTAGTATTCCACTAAAAAAGGTTCAACAACGAATAGCGTCAGCAACAGGAGTTTCTGAAAGAACGATTCGCCGTATTAAAAGTGAGGGTATAACAAAAGAAAATGAACAGTCACCACACTTTATAACACCTCGTAAAGAAAGAAAGAGGAGGTCAACAAAATCTAATATTGATGATTTTGATAAATGTGTGATAAGACGAACAATTTACAATTTTACGACAACACAAATAACATATCCTACGCTACGAACACTTCATCAACTTCTGAAGTCTAGTGTGAACTTTCAAGGTAGCTTATCATGTTTAAGGAAAGTTATTATAAACTTAGGGTTTACGTGGAAGAAGATTAGAAATAATAGAAGTGTATTAAATGAACGTCAAGAGATAAGGGCAAAAGAATTGAATACCTTAGGAAAATAAAACAATTCAGGACAGAAAACCGGCCAATCGTTTACACAGATAAGACGTATATAACACACGTCTCATGCAGTAAAAAAGTCGTGGTATGACGAAAGTGGTGAAGGCGAGAGAACCGCTAAATAAAGGAGACAGATTCATAATAGTTCACGCGGGTACAGATCAAGGGTTCATCGATGGTGCCTTATTGGTTTTTAAATCGGGAAAGAAAACAGGTGATTATCATGATGATATGAATAGTACAAATTTCGAGAAATGGGTAGTTGAAAAGCTAATTCCGGGATTACCAAAAAACTCAGTGTTAGTATTAGATAATGCACCACACCATAATTACCAATCTGAAAAATGTCCCACATCAAATTCTTCAAAATGTGAGTTAATGCAGTGGTTATCTAATAAAAAAATTCCTTTTACACCTAATATGTTTAAACCAGAGCTACATAAGTTAGTAAAAATGAATAAACCGTTAGAAAACCCCTATAAAATAGATAGTATTTTAGGAAATCACGGCCACACTGTTATTCGTCTACCTCCGTATCATCCTGACCTAAACCCCATAGAACTTATTTGGGCTCAACTTTAACACTCTGTTGCAAAAAACAACTCCACTTTTGATAATAAAAACATAATAGTGTTACGGCATCACGAACAATCTACGTGTTTATCGAACGTTCCAGAGAGATCCAGAATGTAAGCGTGCTACTAGACGCATTTTGCGAGAATCTTCTTTACTGTGCCGGGCTTCGCTCGGGCGCTCGGCCTGTGTCAAGGCCGCAGTTAATTACGTAGTTCACACGCACGCTACGACGCAATTAGGAATCGTCTAGATATTCGACTAGCTATAAATACCGGTACTCAAAATACGTTCAGTTAGTATCAGTTGCGATTTTGGATAGTGCGGTCCGAGAGTTATAGTAGCGATATTACTGTGTACGTTCAAGTGGTTATTAGTGAAGTATTGTGTTTTATAATCGGGCGGTATAATTACAATTTATTGTAATACAATTGAGTTTTAATATTAGTGGACATTTTATTGCGTGTGAACAATTTTCATTTGATTTGTTGTAGACACTGTGTTGTTAATTACGAACTGTTTAACTGTAAAAAGTAAAGGTGTGATTAGTGACTTAATTGTTGTCTTGTACTTATTTTGTTTCTACTGTACCTACGACGATCGAGTAGACCGTCGTAACAGTGGTGTCAGAAGTGGGATAGAACGGTTAACAGTGGACAGTTATACAAGACGAGTGTAATTCGTAATTAATCGGTAAACAATGGATGCCAGTCAGATGATGGAAAATTTACAGGCGCTGCTGTTACAGACGGAGAAACGACAGGATGAGAAACGCAGGCAGGAGGCGGAAGAAGCAGAAATACGACAAAAAGAAGAACGAAGACAAGAAAGACAAGAAGCAGAAAAACGACAGGATGAAAAACGTAAGCAAGAAGCAGATAAAACGGAAGCTCTCTTTGAAGTTATGCAGAAACAGTTGCAAGAACACAGTACCGCAGAATTGGGTATCCTACGAGGTGAGCTTAATAAACAAATTACTAAAATATCGGAGGTACAAGAATCAATGACATTAAAAATAGCTGAAGTAGAAAAATCTGTCTCGATTGTTGATGAATCGATGTCTACAAAAATATCTGTTATAGAAGAATCTGTGTCAAATAAAATATCTGGAGTAGAAAACTCAATGACAACCATAAGAGAACAAATTAAAATTGAAGTTGAACAGTGCATGAAGATTCAACCAAAACAAATTTCTGAACAGACTGTACCAGTGATAAAGACAGAAAAAGACACAGAAAATAAGTCGAAGAAAAAGTCAACAAGTCCGGTCAAGAGGAACCCTCCCTGTTGCAAGGGGAAATGGAGGAAGAACTAGCAGAGGAAGTACAAATAAGTATAACGACAAAAGAAGTGATTGGAAAGCCAACTATGGGTGACGAGACAAAACTCTTGCTTGTTCCTGAGCTGATAGAAGCGCCCGAGGGTAAAGTGGCTGAAGATGAGGTTACGCAATAGGTTGTTGACGAGAACCAAACAAACTTGGATCAGCCAGTGGTATTTAGGTCATCAGAACATGACGCAACTGGAGTGATTCCAGCGAAACTAGTGGTTGCGAGAAAGACTCGCGTTCCTGGGAACGTGATGTTCGGGTCACACGAGACTGAATTCGAAGAACGGGAAAATTATCCTTCGCAAGGACGTCCATCTAGATCGCCTGGTCGATTATTACTTCGGAGACAGTTTGCCAGTTCGGGACGAACAGGATTAAGGAGGAGGCAGTGTTACGGCATCACGAACAATCTACGTGTTTATCGAACGTTCCAGAGAGATCCAGAATGTAAGCGTGCTACTAGACGCATTTTGCGAGAATCTTCTCGACTGTGCCGGGCTTCGCTCGGGCGCTCGTCCTGTGTCAAGGCCGCAGTTAATTACGTAGTTCATACGCACGCTACGACGCAATTAGGAATCGTCTAGATATTCGACTAGCTATAAATACCGGTACTCAAATGACGTACAGTTAGTATCAGTTGCGATTTTGGATAGTGCGGTCCGAGAGTTATAGTAGCGATATTACTGTGTACGTTCAAGTGGTTATTAGTGAAGTATTGTGTTTTATAATCGGGCGGTATAATTACAATTTATTGTAATATAATTGAGTTTTAATATTAGTGGATATTTTATTGCGTGTGAACAATTTTCATTTGATTTGTTGTAGACACTGTGTTGTTAATTACGAACTGTTTAACTGTAAAAAGTAAAGGTGTGATTAGTGACTTAATTGTTGTCTTGTACTTATTTTGTTTCCACTGTACCTACAACGATCGAGTAGACCGTCGTAACAATAGATTTAACTAGGCAAGCATGCCAATCAATAGAAAAACAACAGTGGACATCAGTGTGTGAACATGTAATTAAAATTGAAGACGAATATTTGGAAAGAGAAGGATTAATAGATGAAATGCAAGACAGGCTTCTAATTAACTTAGACGAAGATGATGATGACGATGACGACGACGATGACCTATCAAGCGCTGAATCTTCTTCAGATGATGGCAGCTATATCTCCGGTGCTGAAGCAATTTTGGACAGAGAAACATCACTGGACTTGGAGAATGATACTGAATTCCCAGTTCATTCTGACTTCGTATATACTTCTTTATAAGTAGTTTATAAGTAATGACGTTACTTACATATTAATTTTAAAATTTGTATTAATAATTGTATTAAATGCAAGAAAAATTAATGGGCTCGTTTTTATGTGATATTTTATATAGTATGCATATTTTTATGGGTGGTTACCCTCTTTTACCCACTTTTTTCATTTAGGTCCTATTTTAGCAGCACTTGCATAAAGCATATTTATGGTCATTTTAGATTTATATTTCTCTATTTCTTCTATTAGTATTCCACTTGCTTGCTTTACACTAGTAATTATTTATTATTTACATTATGTAAAAAATAACATTGTTGTGGTATTACAAATACATATTTGATACAATTTCGAGTAATACTGAGTAGAATTATAAATAGTAGTTAGTTGAATGAAATCCGGAAATGTCAACAACGTGTAAAACCCGAGTTGAAATAATTAAATAGTTAAGGGCACCCATACAGCCGATTGTAGCAACAGTAAGACGGACATTTTTGAAATGAAGTGTTACAACTTAGTACACTGAGTCTTCCCACTACCCCCACTTTTCGCGCAGCTATGGAGAGGCCACCGTAAAGTAACGTGATTGTACATTTCACTGAACGTCAAGCCTACTGTCCATTGAACGCCCAGCCTATTTGACACTGAATGCTGAGCCTACATTCCACTGAACACCTAGCAACGGATATCTAAGAAAGAGGCTGCGAATACGTGGCAACGATACGTAGAAGAATTATATAGAAGTGAAAAATAGCTGAAAATCTTTTGGGAAAACTGAAAACTGTTACCGAAGAGAAATAGATAACGAAATACTAAAATTGAAGCTTGATAGAGGATTAAAGGAATTAAAATATCAAAGGGAATTCGGGGTGGATGAAATACAAAATTACTGTGCTCCTCAAGGAAGAACGGTGTAAACAGGTTATCTGGATAACCAAGGAGTAGGACAATCCTACAACGAGGCGACCTGCTCCCAGCCAGCTAACAAACATCGACGGAGCCATGCTTCATGTGGTATCTCACCCAACCAACTTGTCAAGTCACTAAGGCAGCCAAACGGAAATAAACAAAGAAAAATAAACTATAAGCCGTGCTTGAGATTCAAGCGCAAAACTGACGTATTGCTTCTAAGTCAGCGTAGTTAACCAGATGCTTGACGAGGAAGCCATGATTTCAGCGGAGCGAGGAAGAGGAGGAATTTCTTTTTAAAGGTCGTCGAACTGTAAGACATAAGAAACGAGTTAAATTCCACCGGATTTCAAAATGAGCATACTCCTGGCTATTAAAAAATATGCATACAGTAGCATAAATACGTTGGAGAATTAGTTTTTAACATCATATTTGCATCAAAGGTGCTCACAAAAATAATATTAAGAACTGAAAAAATAATAAAATATCGTAAGAACTGAAAGAGGATTGAATGAAGATCGGTGAAATAAATACAAATACAGAGCTTTCCACCTTCTGAATTTACTTCGTCCAGTATATTAATGCAGTTAATGTTAAAAATCACGTTTAAGCTGGCTATGCACTAACTATCCCCGCTGGACGTCATGACGGACAGAAAGTCAAAAATGACAGTGCGTAGCTTTGACATCCATCCGCACGTCGTGTATTTTTTGAAGGATGTGCACGTAGAAAAATGAGTCCAGCAAGACCATCAGCTCAAGGCGCACGACATGCGTATGGATCGTGTGTAGTGTTGACGGATGTCAAGGAATCGTGCATCGTGCGTGTTTGATCATGCGTACGCTTGCTGTCTATCAGATCGTCATTTTCGAGCAAGTACAGTACATGTTTTTAGAGCATTCGTTTAACAAATGTTTACTGTTTAATTTTACTTACATTCATTCTTTAGTTTATATTTAATGAGTAATGATTCAGATGAAATTTCAGTTTAATATTTAGTTTAGTTTAGTTTATTCTTCGTTTACATAATACATTAAAATATCATTAACAGTTATTATTTTTAATATAGTTATTATTAATTTGTTTTAATTACAATTCATAATAGGCCGTGAAATAACATCAAAATTTATCGGAAAATATAAATTAAATAGATGTCTGTGGGACGTATCCTATCAATGAGAACGTCTGGCACGGTGGACGAGTTGCACGACAGTATGGTGCGCACATCCATTACCGACGTCGGGTATGCGGCGATGGTTAGTGCGTGACCGGCTTTATCTAACAGAATACGGGTGTACGTTTGTTTCCAACACCGACTGCACATGTGGGAAGACATTGAATACTACTGTTAATGGCCACCAATTAGCTCCCGATCACCCCGGGATCGGGTCAGTCGCTAATAACCGCTTAATAACAATAACCCCGCCACTGATCGTCTAGGTTACGGCTTTAATCTCGGAGAAAGACCAACACGCGTATCGATTAATAGTATTTAACAAACGACGACGTTAAAACGTGCAACACCGGGCGGTTATGTTGGCTGCAAACGTTAACAGTAGTTTTGTTCGCTCAAGTTCACGGGTGTTGTTGCCTTATAAGTTGAGTCTGTGAAGGATCTATTATATAGTTTAAAACAGGGGTCTCCAAACTTTTTCACTTGAGGGCCGAATTGAAAAATCTTGGATGTCAGGCGGGCCACCAACACACACACACACATAGAGTAAACTTACTTTTTTTAAGTTTATGAAATAGTCAAATCAATAAAATAGGTATTTAAATACAAATTAAGCAGACTTATCTAAAGAAAACAAATTAATTTATTTAAAATAATGTGAATAAAAGCGAGGAAAAAACATTCAAAGATATTTCTTATGAATTATTATTTTTTTGTTTTCTTATTTACGTCTGGGATGTGTGGAGTTGCTTCTGACGTATAGTGTCTGTCCATTTTGGGTCAAATTTTCATGCTCTTATCACTAAAATGGATTTCAAGTGTTCGTATGATAAGTTAGCCCTGTACTTTGGTTTTACAAAGTTCATTTTTGATAACGTTTGTTCGCAGATGTTAGGTCGATTCAAACATTGAAAGCATTGCTCTTGCAGAGCCCACAGGGGAAATAGGAATCTTCGCTTTAGGTTGATGCGAGTGAAAAGCGTGTTTCATTCAAGGCAGCCAGACGAACAAGCATATTGTAACGAGACGGTTCTACTGTTTATTTAGCCTCACGTTGTTGGACGTCAATTTGTAACGAGAAGGAAAACTCGTACTATTCTTTGTCTTAAGCCTCACTGTTGGGATCGCCAATTTGTAACGAGAAGAAGTTTTTGGGTTATTTAGCCTCACGTTGTTAGCGTCAATTTGTAACGAGACGGTTCTACTGTTTATTTAGCCTCACGTTGTTGGACGTCAATTTGCAACGAGAAGAAAAACTTGTACTATTCTTTATCTTAAGCCCCACGTTGGGCGCCAATTTGTAACGAGAAGACTCCGATCGTGTTAAAAAGCCACACGTTGGTTGCGTCAATTTTGTAACGAGAAGACTCTGTATGGTCTTAATAAGTACTTTGTTAGTATTTTTAGGATGAGTATGTTGTCAGGGTAATATTAGTTGAGCGCCAATTTGCAATCAAATGTTGCAAATAAAATGTATTTGTAAATTAGTAAGTATTATTTTAAAATATCCTAAAGGTTTCTTTTTCAGCTATAATTCAATCTCTTTTAATCTTTTATTTAATAGAAGATTGTGACAACTAAAGCTCAGCAAGGCAGATTCAAATCGGATGGCATACTTTCCTGGTGGAGAGTGTTGCCAACTTAAGTTAGTTGATGAAGAAAATGAACATTCACTGATATGGTGTTTATTATATCATACACATTTATTTATCCCTTAAATAAAGAAAAGAAAACCTTTTATCTGTAGTTATTGAACTCAATCCTTTATTATCCTTTTTAAATTGTTTTAAAAGACAAATATAATTATTAACAAAGTCTGACCAGCTGTTCTTTAAATATGCTCAGAATGGCATCAGTAGGAGTAGTATTTCTTATGTCTCAGGGTACACACATTTGCATATTTTATAATTGCTAAATAAAATACAAATAGAATGTTTTTAAGTTAGGTCCTTTTGACTACGATATAAACGACATATATGTTAGGAAAAGTACCAAAATACATGGGATTACAATAAATTACAGAGTGTCTTAACAAGATTATATTAATAATTTTACAATGTTCAATGTCTAGGTTATGTTGATTTAAGTGTTTTTTAAGTCTAGTTCACCTTATATGATAGCATCACTCTATATTAATAGTTTTTTGTACTGAAAATAATATTATTCATTGATTATTTTCACAGTGAAAGTTCAAAATTGTTTTAATTAAAAGTGTAAACAGTGTCTTTTAGAAGTGTGGCCTAGGCCTTGAAAGAAGTTATTCAGTTTAGTTATTCATCAAAAATACTTCCCTTCCTGGATAGTTTGATCTTATTTCTTCATATGTTACTTGGTTTACTTCTTTTGAATGATACTGTACTTCTTTCTTCTATTTATTTTGTTTATTAGTATTATTTAACTTTACATTAAGTTCACTGATATGAAAATTACAATCTGTTGGATTAGTCACTCTTGTTTTTAAATCAACCTTTCTCATTTAGATCCAATAATGCACTCCTCTTTATTTAATTTATAACATTTCAGTTGCTAAGGCCTATCTTAGCTTTCATTGGTGTGAAATGTAACATTTTATGTTACTATGGAGCTCTCTAAGCCTCAATATAAACAAACTTATAATATTTTACCTTTCATTTTCTTTAAACTGTTATAACTTTTTTATAAGATCTTTGATCTTCAATTTACTAGTGTCTTTGATTTTCTGATAGAACACTGATTATTTTGATACCACTCTTGCTTATTTTCCATTAAATATTTCTTGAGTTACCATTTTACACTTTTAATTATTTGTCCCAAAATTATTTATTATTAGTTCTTCTTGTACTTTTCACTTTACTAAAACTATTGGACACCATTAGTAATAATATAACTTAACCTGACATTGTTTATTCTAATTTTAATATAATTTCTTATTCCAAATCCCTTAACTATCTGGGCTTAACATGCCTAGTTTTATAAATCTCTATTATTATTATTCTGGTACTCTCCTACTGATATTAACATTGGTATTATTAATATTACAACATATAATATTAATTAATATAGCAAAATTAATTACTAATAACTATTAGTAACCTATGACAATTCTTATTAACCTACTGTATACAATACAGTTTTTATAAATACAACAAAACACTGTAAGTAGTTTCCAAAATATTATACTCCTTACTTACTAACTTTAATAGTTAACATAACCATTATTCATATTCCTTTAACTTTAATAAACATAATTATTAGAGCCTTAGTTAACATTAATTAAATAACAAAATAAATAAATATTATTTAACTAAGTAGTTAAATAATTAGTTCTTGACACAAAACTATCATGTTTCTTGGTACTTTTGGTAGGAGTAATTAAGTATATTTTTGCCAACAAGATGAGTGGCAAAATATCATGTAACAATATTAACCACGTAAATGTTTTAAACTTGTACAAACTATTATAACATTTTACTGAACTTATTTCTTGTTTAGTTATTTAGTAAAATGTTATAATATTTAAAGTATTTTGACGATTTATTTAAAAACTGCACGCAGCATTTGGTTTAAGAGAACGGCTGTTTTCCAAAAATCGTGAAGTCGTAAACAATGTTTAACATTGACGGCTTCTGCATTCTGTTTACTGTTTAGAAATTTATTATAGAATAAATTATTTCTTACAGTATTTATTAACGAAGCGTGCTTACTCAAACGACATTGGGTCAGAACGTGGATAAATTGGGTCACGAGAAACGTGGGTCAAAATTGTGATAAAAAAGTGGATTGCACGAAGAAAATAATCAGTGGCAGGAAAATAATAAAAAAATTTCTTGTTCAGGCCGTGGAGCTTACGATCTTTTGCGGACACTTTGGTGTGATCATTTTTCTTTGGTCTTCCAATATTCCGCCGTCCTTTCGGATTATAAACCAAGATTTGTTTTGGTACCCTATCCTCATCCATCCTTTCAACAAGGTCTGTACAATCACGACTGTATTGCTTTATACTTTCGTTTAGGTTGTATATTCCAAGGATGTTCCTTATATCATCATTTCTTAGCCGGTCCCTTCGTGATACTCCTAGTACTGATCGTAAAAGTCTCATTTCACTAGCCTGTATCCGTTCAATGTCCAAGACTCACTGTCATAAATGCTACATGGCACTGTCATCACTTTATAAAATTTCAGAAGTGTTGGTGGTAGCGTAGCTACTGGTAGGGTCTCCCTTGCCGGACAGGTCTCAACCGAGGAACCAGACGAAGTGTGTCCCACACGACCCATCTATTTACACCTATCTATCCTTACCTATCCTCACTAATCCCTTCATCGTCATTTGAGGGGTGGATGGGACTCTGGAGGTCGGCGTATACTAACTTATCTAGGGGAGAAAACCTTACACAAATCCTGCTAGGTCGGAAGCAGTGAGATGGGAGCCCAATCTGCACAGCGCTCGTAACGCGGTCGGAGGAGATTTTGCTTACTGGCACACTCCATAGAAACAGCCGGATGGAGAATAAAAAAATACCCATGGAAACTGTAACAGATGATACGATTTACATAGAATTAAAAAAAGTAGCCGTAGTTGCGCAGACAATATGGCCTGGCGAGAATATGACAGATGGAAGGTTGATAGGTTGGTGGACACCAGCCCTGAAGAGGCCACGAAGACAAAGTAAGCGTGAAAGAAATGACTGGAGAATGACTGGGGAGCCGAATCACTTCGCTCAACGGTGGCTAGGCAAGGCAACTGATAGTGAAGAATCACGGTTCAGAATAATCTTGTAAAGCGATTATGTGAATAAGTGTGCACAATATTAAACCAGGTGTAACCCTAGGTACTTACTTATGTGCAACCGTGAGGTGAAAAATCCATATTAAATTATTGGTGCTGCCGAAACTCGAATCCAGGACTTCTATGTTAATAGTAAAGCATCGCACTCACTAGTAGTGCTTAGATTTATAAGAGATGCCGCACAAGTCGCATCAATGCATGTTTTAACCATTTTTGTACGTTTAGATGATATTTCAGTCAAACTTGTATAAAAATAACATTTTGGTCATATTCAATGTTTTTTTTTTTTTTTGATGTGTGACCAGTTTGCAGTACTTTATTATTTACACTGGAACAAATAATTTCATGCTGATATTAGTAGTAGTCACCTCTCACATTTTTGTCCGGTTTTATAACAGTAATAGTCATAAAATTTATGGAAGTCCAATGTAAAGAGAATATTGAACACCACAGGATATTTCAAAGCTTACAAGCAAAAGGTGAATAATTCCTCTGTACACATTTTTTTGGCAATGCAATGAAACTGTAGTGGACAGATAAACTGGAACTAGAAAAAGTGTTCCTTTGTGTAAGGTTGCAGCTCCTTATGCGGTAAAGGCAGCAAAAGATACTGTTCCTAAAACGATGCATGTTACTGGTCTCATTAGGAAGATTTTCATTGAAGTTCTGCTTCGATTACTGAAGTTCAAAGAAGAAGCTGCCCTATCATCCCATACCTGTTATAAAATGTCGGGGGACTTAACTGGATGATGAAATTATTAAGAATGCATATGTTACTATGTTACACATGTTATTGTGTTACACAGCGTTTAATTTTTTTAAAAAATTCGAGTTCCATTTTTGGTTCATGGTGCCCCTGAAGTTTAAAACTTTTCAAACAAAATTCGGATTTTGGTTAAAATTTGCTTATAGTCTGATAGTCGCCATGGATTTTTACAATTTAAAAAAATTTTGATCCTTTCATTGATCCATTACAGTTTCCTAAAATTTTGAAATTTACAAAACTGTAAACAATTTTTAAATTTTGGTTAAAATTCTTTCTAACTTGATGCGCGGTCTGAATTCTGAAATTCTTTTAAACATTTTGATCCACTTTGGGTTCCGGTGTCCCAAATTGACAAAAATTCTCGTTAGTTTGATACCATATTATGTGTTTAGAGAGGAATGTTATAGTATAAGAGTCAGTGCAAAATGGTCTCGTTTTTACCCTTAGCGATATCTTCTTCTTCTTCGTCTGGTCCCTATCTATTTCGGATGTTGGCAACTAGCTTGCATGTGCTTTCTCTGCTGAGAGTTTCTCTGAATAGTCCCGTTGTTGTTTTGGAGATCCAATTTCTCAGATTTCCTAACCAAGAGATTCTTCTCCTATCAGGAGATTCTCTCCTGGTATCTTTCCCTGTAGAATGGACTGCAGTACGTGATATGCGTTTTAATTTCTCGTGATCTGACCGAGGTACTGGAGGTTTCTTATTTTTTACAGTCACCAAAACTTCCTTATCCTTCATCCTCTGAAGGATCTTTGTAATTGTGACACGATTTGTCCGTGATCCTCCAGCATCCACCGATGGAACCACATCTCAAAGGCTTGTAATCTTTTACTGAGCGACTCTATCAGATCCATGTCCTTAACACACGGAACATGTAATAGCTTAGAAGGTTCATCTTTGTGGTCATTGTTGAATAAAGACTTTTGAAGTTTCCCCATTTTCTTGAAAACGTTCCTGGCTTTTGCAGTGCGAGACTTTATTGCCTCATTGGTCGTTTACGATGGTACCGAGATATGTATATCACAAAATGTTCCATACAAGTAAACTCATGAGAAATGTTAAACTGGTTAAGTATTGTGAATTACTGAAAACAAGTACGTAACAAAAAGAAAGAATGATAGGAAATAAATCTATGAGCTATGAGCAAATAAAGAATCATAGTAACAAATCATGAACAGTGGGAAGTCTACAAGCAGCATTATATGACCACACATTACATAAATTGACAGACTATGACTTTGACAAATACTAGTTACCCAATAGGTTAGTTAAGTGAAACTAGAAAAGTATGACAATAAATATACCCTGAATGAATAACTTGTAAAATAATTTATACTTGAAAATAACATAAAGTCTTGTAACAAACATAACAGTTGAGAAATGAAAGGAGAATAACTATTATACTAAATAAATTGAAGAATCATGCTGATAATAATAATTATTAAATGAATTAATTGATGAACAATGATAATGGAACAGATAGAGTAAGTTTGACCAAGTATAATCAACAATGTAATAACCTAACCTTGAAAGAGAGGTATGCCAAGGCATAATAATTAATGATTAAAGAAAATATACTGAAAGTATGAATTGTATATTTACTAAGGATGAAGAATGTCTAATAAAACAAGTTTTGTAAAGAACTTTCTGTAATTAGAATATTATAAACATGTTAATTTTGTAAAACCATGTACTAGAATGTAAGAAGAACAAAGCCTAATTGTGAACTTTGAAGAGTAATAGAGTTACCAAAGATGAATTAAAGTAACTCAGTTTGTGATAAAAGTATAGTAATAGAACTGAATAATGACTAAGGCCAATAGGCCAACTCATACTATTATTGTTGAATAAAAATCACATGATTAATCAGAAGATCATGACAAATAGTAAAATGCTTATATTAAATAAAAGAATAAAGACATAATGAGTAATGAAACCTATGACAAACTATGTATAAGTCATAAAGAAAGAACTGTTGTAATTAGATTAAAAAATAATTAATCATAAGGTAAGAACAAAATAATAAAAAAGATTATGAAAATGAGAATCATAGGGACTAGAGAGCCCATACTATACTGTGTATAGAAAAAAATCATGAATGACAATAAATAAAAGGTGTAATATCACCAGATAAATAATTAAGGATTATTAGTTCAAATAATATTAGATATAAATTGTTTAAAGGAAGAAAACCATGCCATTTAATGGTAATAATACAAATACGTTATAAGAATTATCAATGTACAGCTGAATACAGCATTTTAGAGTTGTTTATTAAATTAAGGATTATAATTTTATTAAATGTTATTAAAAGTAATGTTAATTAAGTACGAGAAGATACATAAGAAAATACACTACAAATTGTAGTAAAAAACACTCATTGTAAAACTAGGCATTAGCACAGGCCATCATTAAGATGGGTTTTATTAATTAAAAATGTATCAAAACTGGCCGCTATTGAACTCAAAATAACCAGCAGTAAACAAGCAATACGATGCTAATAAAATAATAAACTTTGTAATTAGAATAAAGGAGAAATTTATGTTAAAGTGTGAAAATTCTGTGAATTTAGAATATAAGAAGTAAGACTAACATCAACGACAACCCACGCCAAAAGCATGAGTTTAAAAATTATTTTTAGAATGACGTAATGATGACAGCAAATTACATGATGTTGTCATCATTACGTAATTTTCCACCAATCACAAAATGAATTACAGAGCAAAAGAATGATGGCCGACTGCGATCCGCGGCGACTATATAAGAAAAAAGCGCAAGGCGAGAACAACAGTTTTTTAATTTCTTTCGGACAATTCAGAAGCAAGATCCACGCTACTCGATATCAAAATTATAACCTAAAAGAGTATTTATCAGCAGCAGAAGTAGTGGTGTTTACTTAAAGCTAATAGTAAACAAGTCTACAGTATAAAAAGTCATCGAATAACAGTATTATTTAAATCAACAGTGCGGAACAGTACGGACGAGGTTAGGTGTGCGATGTAAACAAAATCGGTTCATCGAAAGAGTATTTGGTATTAATAGTGAACCGCGAAATTTTAATACAATTAAATGAGATCGAAAGTGAAAAAAAAAAATCAACAAAGATTATTAACCAGGGAGTAGAGTGCAAAAATAATTGAACATAAATATATTTTAATTGTAGGCTATTATTGTTAGAACTACATTCACTTGTATACACCTATGTACTGCATCCCCATACAATAAAATCACCACTAATAAATATTGTGAACACCTTTTTAATTATTAATTAACCGAATTCCATGCTGGGAACGGTCATTATACTTAACCGTAATTAACCTCAAAGTTCGGACAAGACGAACGAACAATTATTATTAAGTATAAGTTATCAATGGTGTCTAACGTAATAGAAGATTAATTGTAAAGCATCGTAATTCGTGGCAATTAAGTTTTATCTTGTAGATCAAAGGATTCACCCTTGAGATATAAGAAATTTTAAGTAAATATTATTGAAAGAGTCAATATTGCCAACCTGCTGAGTTAATAGTGAAATAAGCCAGTCAATTGTGAACCAATTAATGATTGTTTAGTTTTGTTAAATGAGAAAAAATAATAATACAGGAAAAATAAAAGAATTATAGAACAGTTTAAAACAGTGTAAACAATTATTTTAATAATTTTTTTAATAATTTTTCTTGTTGACTAACGTTGTGTCTTACAGTACAAGCCACTCAAACAATTAAGAAGGCACCGCTGAACTTTGAAGCGCTAACCATATTCAAACAGTAAGAACAACAACAAGAGAATTATCATTAGGGTAACTAAGAAAGTTAATTACATTAAAATTAATAGTTTAATTAACAATCCAAATTAAATTTTTTAAATTATTATTTTTATTTATGAAAATAAATTTATGGAATTCGTAACAAGTTTCCATATGGCGCCCAAATAAATTCTAAATAATTTCACACAACTGTAAAACAGTGTAACTTGTATATTGTAATATCTTAATTATTATATTCAATACCACAACGAATAGTGTAACCATTACAGACAGACAGATAGACGTGACCAGATCTACACCAAAGGTACGTACAACTTGTGTGTGTTACAGTTTGTCGACATCGACGGAACGTCAAGATTACTACTACGAATAAATTACATTATTAAACATTAAATAAATCAAATATTATAAATAAAATAATTAAAAGGGAGTTACTCAGTAAGTTATAAATTGACGCAAACCAAGTGAGACTTGTATTGGAAAATAGTAGCCACAAAATAACCCCATTCGATTGCATTAAACTAAACATTAATTTAGATTAAATAAAATTTTAGAGGGGAGGTAAATGCGGTACGTTATAATATATATCTATTCCACAGCCTTCTTACCGATCGTGAGATGGTAAGTAGGGATACAGTTTTTGCTAATGACCATAAATTTTATCTTATAAAATAATAATGACTACAGGATTTTTGCTAATAACCCTAAGCTGTCATTTGTTAATAATTCTTTGCCCACCAACTCGCTAGACGCTGGTACTACCCAATAAAATACCTCTGTTTAACCTCTCGAAATTTTCTATTAATGATAAATTCATATTTAGAGCAATCGTTGTCGTACCTGAAACTAGAATATCTAAATATAACGAACATGCCCTCGTTTGTGTGTAAGAGAAGTATGAGAATACTACAAACAATCAGAGAGGAAGTGGGAATATTGGCAACCAAAAGTACCAATAGAATAGCGTATAAATTAATCGAGAGTTTCAATTACCCATTTAAAAGAAACGTTAATACGGACGTTTGATTTGTTTTAAACGCAGAAAAAAACCATCACGACGTTGATGTGGATAACGAGGTTCTGTTTTTATTGAGTAATTTAATAAACTTATGGTTCTCATACCGCTCGACCCACTCCCTTGTTACCATATACGACAGTATTTGTCTATAGTAAAGGAGGACAAGGGCAGGGTTGTTATTACCTCATCCTAGTCACTAACCTTGAGGTGACCCACGTGTTGCGTGCCGGAGCGC
Organism: Magicicada septendecula; assembly: GCA_034769895.1. Taxonomy (NCBI): domain Eukaryota; kingdom Metazoa; phylum Arthropoda; class Insecta; order Hemiptera; family Cicadidae; genus Magicicada; species Magicicada septendecula. The sequence goes on from CM068372.1 coordinate 125,675,536, forward strand.
ACGCTCCCGTACCGTGCAAACTGTATCGTGTTTTACGGATTTATTCTCCAACCGTCAGTATCTCACTACATTGTGGATTAAGTAGTCTCAGCTCTGTCTGTCTGTCTCTCTCTCTCTCTCTCTCTCTCTCTCTCTCTCTCTCTCTCTCTCTCTCTCTCTCTCTCTCTCTCTCTCTCTTTCTCTCTCTATCTATCTATCGCTCTCCCGTTCAACGTATTCCGTCCTGGGCTTACACGTGTTAAGAACAGAGTACGGAACGAATCTCTGTTTAACAGAAACAAATTCGTAATCGGATGAACATGCATAAGAGAAATACAATTTACATTCTCACACGACCTGAATCCATTATTGAGCAAACTACAAAGTCAACATATCCAAAGTTATGATTTTCTGTGTGTGCGTTTCTAGGTAAGTACACATGATGCGTTTATTCTCAGTTGTTGTAGGATACCTTATATATCTGCGGCTTATTACCGTTCTGCCAAATAATTAGAAAAATTACATGCAGTGTAAACCGGAAATGACGTTTTTCGTGATATTCTAGATGGACTGTTTAAGTATTGACAATCCGACCACTTACAGATGACTGATATGCCAAAATTTTAGAAGAAAAAAGAACAGGAAGACGATAAAGAAGAACGATGATATTTGAATCTCTTTAATTGTGACAGCGTGTTAGTAACACACACACACACACACACACACACACACACACACACACACACACACACACAGTCCGGTTTATTTGCACATTCTTAAGTAGTACGCCAATTGAATATCATCCAAAATATTCTCTTACAAATTTCACTTACTCTCACGGGCGCTTAAAGACAAATTACTTTGAAATGGTAGATAAAGAATGCTTTACATCAATCAAAGTTCCTATTTTATTCCTATGTAGAAATACCTACGTTATACGATTGGGTAACATCGGGAGAAGGGGCAAAAACAAGATTTTAATTTTACACAAAATATAAGTGGGTGCGCGAGGTGTAATTATTTAGAAATTATAATTACGTGAGAGAAAAGATTGGATACATTGGAGAAGGAAATATGCACAGCTGGAAGGCATTAAATGACATCCTATGGGGCTATGATAAAAATACATGTATTTCTTTTTCTTCTTCTGGCTCTATACCCCTCAATGAGTTGGCCTCCTCAACAATGTTACACGATTGCGTTGTAGCATTTCGTCTGAAGTGACCATTTGGGAAATGGAATTTCCCCCAATTCTCCCTTGGATTTGCGCCTGTCAGCGATACTCTTCCGTCTCCTAATCCTCATGATTTTAGGTCCTCCTCAACACACTCCAGCACAACACACACACACTCCTCAACACAACTCAGTGTTTTCTTAGTCTAGACTCAGTGGATTTCAATTGTGTGATAGCTCTCGTATTTCCGATCTCCATTCTGTAAACATGTCTCAGCCGCCTAATTGCCTGAGGCAGACAGCTGAGTTTTTGTTATCAGCAAATACTGTATAGCCTACTGTTGAAGATGACGTGAAGAAACTGGGTGGTCGATATTGGATGACATTACGGTGTTGAAATAGTCGACGAAATTGTGAACATTGCCTACGTGTCGTATAGGAAGCCAAACTCACGAATCGGTCTAGGAAGAGAGAGAGAGAGAGAGAGAGAGAGAGAGAGAGAGAGAGAGAGAGAGAGAGAGAGAGAGAGAGAGAGAGAGAAAACAAACCTTTTACGTAGTGTACTTGGATCAGCCCGAATGATTTTGGTCAGAAAACAGAACGTCAAGTTGTTTCCTTCGACGGTAAAGAAAAACAATCATATGGGAAAGGTAAAGTGATTGAATAAAACGAAAAGCTAAGAACTTTTGATTCTACGACGCGGTCAGGTCACTAAGGGCTCAACAAACGAAATATTAACTTAATTTGTAGTGACACACGTAATAAGCGACACTCTAAAGGGGCGTTACCATAGCTTTATCAATTTTCCACGAGATATGAATTCGGCTGAATTTTAAGGATTTCGCTGTAGAATCGTCTCACACAAGTTTATAAAAACTAACATCAGATAACGATGTGATGCGCAGTGTGCTATGAATAGGACGGTAAGTACGTTCGCGAATGCCTACAATATTTAGAAAACTCCCGCCGCGCCTACGTTTCGTTTCACAGGTGACCTCGGCTACTGTAGACATTCATAGTCAGCAGTGACAGCCGTCAGATGTAGTAGTAGTTATTTTTATAAGCGATTAGAGTGCAGTGTGATTTCTAGGAAGTAACATCAAGTGTTTATTGCTTATTAACGCGATTTAGTGAACAAAACGACTTACTTGTTGGTGCTGTTTATTGTGGACACTGAGCAATACACATCTGTCTTTACTTGCTTCCTGCAGCCATACAACCCTTGTAGGTTTCCAGTCCCTCAGACAATGCCTTTCCATTTATTCCAGTCCTGTGCTGTTATATTTCTTGTTTTCTTGGTTCTTTCAGGTCTCTTTTTATATTACCTAAAAGTCTTGTTCGTGGTCTTACTGGCAGCCTTTTTACTATGAGTTGTTTCATATGTATTTTCTTTACATCTCTCTCATGTTCCGCTCTTAAAAGTATCATTCGTATTTACGAAGAAGAATTGTATTACGTATGATTCGGCTAAAAAGGATCAAGTAAATCCTGTGATGGTTGCCTTCACGTTTTGATGTCAACTTTATTTTATCACAGTAAAGAGCTTTATTATGAAACAATAGACATAGAGATGGAGCAAGAGGTCCGCGGCAAGATGTACAGATGAGTCGTAACTAGAAAGATCATAAATAGGAAAACGACATAAAAAGTTGTAAACAGAGAAAGAAGTGGGGAAGGTGATTTTATTTAAAGAAAAAAAATATATTACGCCTTGCTACATTATTTAATTTGTGTCAACTCTATTGTGAGTGTGTGAGGGGGAACAGATTCCTGACTTGACTTGCTGCACAGAAGATCCCTGGAGATTTAGCTTCACTTATGCACACTTGATTGTGCCGGAGAGAGGAGAGAGATGAATACAAAACCAGTGACCGACCGAGCACAGGAGAGAGCGATTGCAGTCACATTGCAGGGATATTTCTGCCCTACCGTCACTGCCCTGTGGGAGCTTTAGTAATGAATGTAACGTCTCGCTTCCTTGTTTTGTTTTTATTCAGTAGAATTCTATACATCAACCTCCGCCCCAACAAACATTTATGTACATACATTTATACACTTACAGGCTTACAGAAACGCTATCAATTGAACGTGTTTAAATGTTTACTTACAAAAAAAATCTTCCAAACAAGCTATATTAAGAGCATTTCCAAACATGAATACCTACATTAACATCAAAATATTTGCTTCTTCTTGAATTCGTTGGTAATTTATATGTCAAGGTGAACGTTCGTTTATCACATACTTAGCAGTGTAAATTATTATTCTGAATAGCAATATTTAATAATAATACTATTACTAATAATAATAATTATTATTATTATTATAACTAGGAGCGTCACTGACACAAATGGGCGGAGCATTTGATATTCGTAATAATGTATTTATCAATATTCTTACAATCAATAAAATATATACATTTTTATGATACACACTTTTTATTGAATACACTACATTATAGTACAATATACATTAAATTGTCATTAGACATATTCCACAACCTTTGGAACTCATCTCTACGATCAACCGTTGATGGACTTCTATTAATTTTTAGCAGTCTATCAAAATTAAACGCCGGTTTTAATAATAATCCTTCTAATGTTTTCACTCTTGAAAGAGCAACATAAGTTAACCCAACTTGAAATTCAATGTCTCCTAAATTAACAATTGCCTTATCAAATGTTATTCCTTGCGATCTATGTGTACTAACAGCATATGCTTACATTAACGGAAATTGTTTGCGAGTACAAGAAATTTCATTTTTCTTGAATTATGGCACTACTGGTACAATGGGTACTGAATTCTGGTACAGAACTGGTCCTGTATATTTTTCGAAAGATACAAGTATACATATTGGCATGTGATTGTTATAATTTTCGCATTCAACTGCCGGGTCATAAATAATATCAGTTACTGTCTCAACTGAACCGTTGGCTAGTCCTTTTGTGACCCAAAGATTTCTTCTAAGGATAACTCGAGCACCTTTACATAAACGTAATTGGGCAAATAATCCCTGAGCATCGTCGGATTGCATTGATTAGACCCACGGGGTGTTTATTTCCTTTCTAGTTTTTCATAATTAAAGCGTTCGATTTCAGCATTTTTCGACATTATACAGACAGTATCTTTGAAATTGTCCCCGATATTGTTTACATACAACCTTTTAGATAAGAGCTGATAATCTTGTTCAGTGTTCCATTTGCGACTCTATTTAAAGTCTCTCTGAAATTTTTTTGATCATCACCTTGTCTCATAGTCTCCGTTAAAAAGAAAACTTTCTTGATCTGTTTATTTAAAAGATTCGATTGAATGGTCTGAACATTATTACCAATATTGTAAAGACTCCTGTCACAAACCGGTGGGAATTGAGACCAATTACCGACTAAATACACGCAAAGGCCACCAAAAGGAACAGTTGAAGAAATTCGCTGCTTGTTTGTTTGAGCCGCATATCGACTTTGAAAAACAAATTCAAACACAACATACTGGCTTCATCAATAATAATGAACCTCATATCTTTTAATTCTTCTTCAAAAGCAATTTTGGATTCACCTTATAAATCTTTAAAAGTTCCTCCCCTTCCCTTTGAAGTATTTGTTCTTAGAGCTGAATGAATAGTTTGTCCAGCAATATTGTTAGCTGCCACACCAATACGAGCCATTAAAAGAGTTGCATCGCAGCCAAAGGGGGTAAGGAACTAACAATCTCCGTTATATTTTGACCAATATTTATAATATTTCCCTTATACGCATATTGACCGGGAAAGCCTCTCGATTCACCCTATACACACGCATCACTGGTTGTACTCTTGCTATCAAAAGTTGTTCTACATAAGTGAGATCCATCAGTTCTATAGGTATATCTTTAGGATCCATACGATTAACTGCAGTAAACTTATTTGGGTTTCGCTTACACTGCGGACACATATCAAAAAATGTTTGCTGCATCAACACTCAAGAACAATTTACACTTCACAGAATTCTAGAGATCGTAAAATATCTTCAAATTCATTCTGAATATTCCTATATCCTGTGTTGTTTTGATCATATAACACATGATTCATGTTATGTTCTCCAGGGCCTTCAACAGTTGCTGTAGCAACATTTTGTCGCTGTCTCATACGTCTTTGATTTGTAGTTAAACGACCAATATTTGGACCTCTTCTCCGTCAAGGCATACTATAAATAATACGTATATATACATTGATGAATAAGAATGTATAGAATATGCGTATAGCAAAAAAAAGTACTTAAAAAAAAAGTACAAAATTGAATAAGAAATATAAGAATAATAATTTTAATATAATTTGGAAAAATGAATAAAGAAGTATAAGAATAATAATTTAAATAGAATTTGGATTAAAATTTACCTGAACTGTCATTCGTTGCAATATGTAATGGAAAGTTGCAGTTGCATCAGCGACTACATAGATTCTCGTCTAAAAATTGACACTTGTTCAACATTCAAGTCCAATCCTTACATCTGGCTACACCATAGAACAATGCTCTACTACTGTTTGAATTAAACACGTGGGAGAGACGAATACATCAAAATCTTATCTTATCGGGCGACAGCCAGCGCAGGCGTCGGGAGCCGCACACGCACACGTACCGGCATTTGTGATACAGCAAAATCTTATCTTACCGGGCGACAGCCAGCTGGGCTACGATATCTCTATCTCTCTTCCTCTCACACGTTAAAGCTAAGATGTTTAAAAATCGTAATATCTTTTGAACCAAATAATTTAGAGAAATAAAAATTACATGTGTGTACTCGACAATACAGCCCGGATATGTATACAAAATTTTATAACATTCGGTTGAGTAGTTTCGGAGGAGTTCGCGGTCTACGTTGTGCATCGAGTCATGGATAGAGGGCTATGCCTGATTTCGCTACGCTCATCAAGTTCCGCCCAATAATAATAATAATAATAATACAGAAGAAGAAGAAGAATAAAGGAACAAAAATACCAAAATGAGTTACTTATAATTTGAGACTTTTAATTACTAATTTAATAACTTACAGTATAAAAATTAATTTATAATCACAGTAAAATGCAAACCCAAAACTTAAGCTAAAATAAAGTGTTAGGCCACACTTACCGGATCGCCTTTAGGTCCGTCCAGGCCGATTGGACCCTTTAAACAGAACAGAATAAATTATATTAGTATTGTTACTTTTGTTTTCGTATAATCTGTACTTAATATGAACATACACTACTAAAAATACTAATATCACGCTAGGAGAGGGGACGTAACTATCCGATTTCACACAATGTCGGTAGTAAGGTTTATTTTGATGTTTCAACTTGTCGCAGGTACGGAAATATCACACACACACACACACACACACACACACACACACACACACACACACACACACACACACACACACACACACACACACACACACACACACACACACACACACACACACACACACAGGGACACTCTCACGCGCGCGCGAGTTTAGAAATGATTACTCGGTTTTGATTTCGTTTCTGGTCCGCATACAGTTCGTAAACGATAATAATAAAACTTTTAGCCGGCTGTCAGCGAATCATCGATTCTGTTTGGTCACACATGTACGCGGGCTCCGGTCTTGGAATCGTTACCACCATCAACTCGTGTTTATAGTTTGTTTTTCTGGTGATTGCATAATTTTCAGCTCGGTGAAAATTTGATTTATCTATGCGAATAATTTAATAAATTGTTTAGTATTTGAAAAAATAATCTACTCGGTGAGTCTGACGATCGATAATTGATAGAATTCCACCGTTAAAAATTCATTAAATATCCAAATAACAACTGGTTTGTTCTAAAATTTATGGAAAATATTTCTAGTTTTGACTGTTTACGAAACAATTTCACAAAGTGTAAATAATGTTGATGACTTTCGGTTCAGTAATCGGCAGTTGTTCTCTCTCTCTCTCTCTCTCTCTCTCTCTCTCTCTCTCTCTCTCTCTCTCTCTCTCTCTCTCTCTCTCTCTCTCTCTCTCTCTCTCTCTCTCTCTCTTATGTATTGGTTTAAAATTGGCGTTAATAGGTAAAAACCATACATACATTCTGTATATTCAACACACTGTTAGCTAGTGGGTTTACTAAGCTTTGTTTCGAGGATCTATTTCTAGACTGGAATGATGCACATAAGTATAGAATTAATGGCTGCAGCCTAAAACACAAAATGAAAACCACTTGGTGTACAATAAATACCTCTTTCAACGTCCGAGTATTTTAAGCAACAGAAAAATCAGTGCGCGCCCATGCTCACTTACGCATGAGCAGACACACAGATAGACTCAAAAGGGAGCGGTATGTGTTCTGTAGTTTTTATGGAAGTTCCTAGTGTACTAGCGAATTTATAACGAAAACAAAGCTGGAATATTTACACACCGCCGCTACTTTTGACCTACAGTATGTATCGCGGCGCTACTATACGGTTTTAAATACTTTCATAGGGAAGTACAATACAGCAATTAAACGTTAGTACAAAGCTAATGTGTAGGCCTATTTTTAATATAATGTATACAAAATATGATAAAATTAATCGTCGTCATCTTCAGTAAGGATTAAACCAAAATGGTTTGTTCCGGTCCCAAGGAGGTAGACTAGAGATGGTCACTCCAACGGTTCTTCGGACGCCTCACACCTCTCCGTCCTTTCGGCTTATGGTTCAATAGTTACTTAGGGATGCGGCAGTTATCCATTCGGTTAAGATGTTCCAACCATTTTAGCCGCTATGAGCAAGTCTATCAAGTATACTCATAATATTCTGCTCCTGCCGTATATCGACATTTCTTTTGCAGTCTTGAAGAGTATATCTTGACAAGTGCCTAAGAAACATTATTTCGGCCTGTTGAATTCGACTGGCCTCGGACTTCGTTAAAGTTCAATTCTCAGACCCATAGAGAAGTGTGGGGAGGGCCATCACCTCGTAGAACGTCAGGCGTGTTGCTTTCCTCGTTGACTTTAGTTCTCTCGATGGTCCCACACATATGGTTGAACTATTCACCAAATCATTGTTTGTAATGTAAGATACAGTACAATCCAGATATTCAAAATTACCGACCGGCTCCAGAACACTACCATCTACAACAAATATTGCTCGTATCGGTCAGGCCCATGAAAAACCCATCTACTTCAATGTGGAGATCTGTAATCCGAAATCCTTCCAGATTTGACTCACTGAGTGATAAAATTAATATTGAAACAAATGCCTCACAGCCTTATCTAGAGAACGTTATAATTGAGTTTTGAGACGCTCGCGCCTGTGTGTACGTGGGTAGGCCTATGTGTCTGTGCTAAGCAGTCAATTTAATTTGACGTTATTTATTTTTTATAAACTTTTCCACCATATTCTATTTTGCGCAAGCCTCTTTGCATACAACCATATTATTACTTTCTTCTGTGCCGAGTTTTGGAAAAAACTCGGCTGTTTTCTATGTTAACGACGTGACGGGCATTGCCGTATCCGTTAATTAGTTAGCTTAGCCGTGCCTGACCCGTTATCAATACGTTTGCTATGCTGATCGGCGCGCGCTCTGGGGTCAGCGCGACGTAACGTTTTTTCGGTAGCTGCTCGAGGCAGTTCTCGTCTAGCAGCTGGCCTTGACTGACGTTGCATTCTCCCGGCGGCATTGAGTTTGGATTTCGTATACTATTATCTACTATGCTTAGATAATCGCTACGTGACTCTCCGGGTTCCTGATTAAGTCGATCTCCTGATTCGCTCCAGCTGGTGGCCGATCATCTGCCACCCATGCCATTAAACTAGTGACTTCCGTCTGGCCGCCGGGAGGAAGAGATGGACAACACGCTACAATAACCTCAGGTTTTGTGCCGAACTATAACCAGGTGACATTTAAGCCTTTAAGAAATATTTTTGGCCGCTACAATGTAGAACATGTGATATTATTCCTGGAACAGCTCCAGTTAAAATTTTCGTTTGTGCACAAGTCCAGCGGGACATTTAGTGGTTATAAATTTTGTCAGATTCATTTTACAAACGTTTACGCCCCCAGAGTAAGTGTAAACCCAGACGGGGTCATGCATCACCCGATTTTGATGTTAAATTTTTCTCTTATTGCAAAAGTGTGCGGAACTGAATGTTACTGATTTGTATGGCTGGTAATTATGCTTGCATGGGTGCCGGGGTACTTTGTTGGGGATTTTCTTGATTATATTTATAGCTCTATATGGGTTTTGTTTTTTTTTAAATTATTTAAAGGTTTGGGGGGTGCGTTGACCTGCCACCGTCACCTGTTGGTGCCTTCATCCACAGGTCTCTGACATGTTAAATTCCGTTGCATCTCGTTCGGGCGCATGGCCGTGCCTGAGGTCAACCCAACTCTCTATGAATACCTCAAATATGTTTTATTAGGTTTTACATTATAAAATTTTATTTATTAAAATTTTTATTATACATTTTATAAAATTTATGTTAGCTGTTTAATAATTCTGTAATAAGTAAATTTTCATCTTGTTTTACTGCCATACTTCTTTAGAAGTTCACTAAGTGTTTTGTACCATCCTCTTCATGAGTCTTTTCCCGTGCGCTCTTGCTCCCAACCCAAAATCCTTTATCCGGTGAACTGTTCACTGTTGTAGATGTCTCTTCCACTCTGAGTTCGATAAAGTAATCTGTGTTTTCAATTTTTAATTCGTCTGTTGTTTGATAATTTCTAATACTACCCTGCCCATTAACTCATAACGTTCTTCTTAGACAGTTTGTTCCTGTTACGTTATTCTTAATGTTATCCTGCTTACCAGTCATAAATCATAGTCATAGGCAAGAAGAGGTCTATAGAAGCTTGTACACAACGTTTCAATAACGAAGTATCAGTTACTTGTGTTCATGTTTAACTTGTTAATCACTGATCATACAAGCGCTTGTTGTTTTTCAGAAACTCATTAGTTTCTGGCAACATTCACCACGATCTCCGTCATCTTGCCTTCTGTGTTAGACGATGCTGGTTCGAATTGTGCACGGTGTTCATACAACATTGTAGGATAGAACGAAGAGCAGGGATATGCAGCGCCTAATTCAGAGTAACGTCTGCATTAGTCTGGGAACTGCGCCACCGTTTCCCCCACTAAAAAATCCATCAGTCAAGTCAAGGTATGTATCGAGTTGTTATAACTGTATCGGCCAGAAGGTTAACATTCGGAAGCATCTGTTCTAATACAGTGTTCGTAATTGAGTAGCACTTCCCAACTTTGTTCGCTGCGCCAATCAGATTGTACCGTTAGTAAGATGAGATTACCGTTTCCAGTCCACGTTGCCACAGCAGCTTCGTTACAGCCGACCCGTGGAGTCATCGTCATTCTGCTGGCGGTATAGCCGTTGGATAATGATGTGCAGAAACATGTCAACAACGAAATCTTCTGATGCGAGATAAAAAATTAATTACCACGCTGATAATAACAGTTGCTTTGATGCCGAATTTCATCCTTCTGAGCGAAGCATCTATACTATAGGTGTTTTCTCACACTATATATCTAAACACGTTACACACAGTTAATTTACTCGACAAAGATATTTAAGAACGTGCGTAAAATATAAGGCATAATTTTAGGATTCCTTGATATTTATGTCGTATAGATTTCGCTGAATTTAACATAACCGTTATTTTTGTCATATGTTGATTCATTTTCTCCTCTTACACGTTGTTTGTCTGAGATAGCTCTAGTATAGCTAAGGCTACCATATGTCCTCGTTTGCCTCGGACTGTCCTCGATTTTAGGTTATGTCCCTGCGCAGTTCGACCAAAACGTGATTTCGACATAGTTAATGTAAATTCCTAATTAGACCTGATGCCGTTTTCAAATTTACATGTTTTAATTCATCGTAGAAAGACCGGAATAAACCTAGGTACACAGGATGAATTATAATAATGTAGGATCGGTACATGATTTCAATATCGATAGTATATAAATAGTATGTTTTACGAAATACTGTTGTTTTTGGTTATCTTCAAATCTTGCTTATGGTATTCGTGTTATCTCAGTTGTGTTAGTCAAAGTGGAATCACTTTTAATTTAAATTAATTATGTATTTAACTTTTAATAACTTTCTAATAATGCCGAAACAAAAATGTGCATCAATTAGCGTTTGAATAACAGTATCCGTTATTGTGGATGCAAATTAGTTGTTCGGATAATAAAGTTAGGTGTTCAATTTGCTGATCGGGTTTTCGGTGTAGCATAAAGGGAAAGGGAAGATAAAGAACATATTAATTCAAATTGTGTTTCTTTAATAATCTTAATATTATTTTAATTTAATTAATAATACTAATATAAATGTTTTAGAATTATAAATATTGAAATGTTAAATACATCTTATATAATATTTTAGAATTATAAATAAGCTATGAAATGATGAAAATACTGGTTTATTTAGAACATGCACAGATAATACCCCCTGGGTAAGAAACACCGATTTTACCAAGGTGTCCTCTTTTTGGATCTGAAAAATATGGTAACCTTAGTATAGTGTTTGGTGCTGGAAGCAATCGAAAATAACTAAATTATATTAAGGGACAAAAGATTATTTTCACAGTTTTTATGCTGGTATATAAATTCCACAGGCGATTTGTCGAAACTGTTTAGAAAATTGAATGAGGAGTATGAGAAATGGGGTCTAAACATAAACACTACTAAAACAGAATATCTCAAAATAGGAGACATGCAAGAAGAAGACCCAGATCTGCAAATCCATAGAATCGGAAAGTGTAGCGAATTCAAATATTTGGGAAGCATTATTTCAGAAGATGGAACAACAAAGAATGACATCAAAAATTGGATACAACAGAGAAAAAAGGCTATTCTTTTGCTAAACTTGTTACTTTGGTCGAACAAAATGAAACTTCAAACTAAACTGACAATCTACACAAGTATTGTGGAGCCCATTTTAACTTACGGCTGCGAATACTGGCAACTTTCAGATAAAGAGAAAAAGATGATAGAAACTGTGGAAATGGACTTCTTACGAAGAGCGTGTAATATTTCTAGAATGCAACATGTTAGATACGAAGATATAAGAAGGAAAACAGGGCGCATATTTACAAAAGCAGAAAGAATACAATCCAGACAGTTGCTATGGTATGGTCACGTAATGAGGATGGAGGAGAAGCGATGGCCAAAGAAAGAATTGACTTACACACCACAAAACAGGGGAAGAAAACGAAGACTGACTACACAATGGAGAACAGGAATTAGGGAAAGCGTGAGAGATCGAGCTATTGAAGACGATGACTGGAAAGATAAGGAGAAATGGCAATCGAAATGCGGGATGCGGGATGCGGAATGCGGCATAGACTGTAGGACCCCCGCTAATAAAAAAATATATATAAATTCCACTTTATCGGTTAAACTTAATCAAAATATAACGTTCTTGTTTTTATTGTAATAATGTGTTATTACGCTGTCTAATACCGTAAACTACTATAAAGACGGCACTACAATAGTTATTAATGACGTCGAACTCAAACCCAAAGTAATTGGTTGAGTCATGTTGGGATTGCGCTGGTGGTGGAAGGGGGAGGACGCTGACACAGTAACTACAAAGGGGTCGGGTTTAAAGGGTTGCGATTGAGCGGGCAGGTACACGAAGCGGAATTTGTATTGACTGCGCGGTGCACTGTACATACACACAGTGTGCATTAGTCACCGCTAGCGAGCGAGTGCGTGTGTGTACGTGTATGAGTCAACGTGGCGGTTTCTCACGGGGTTTTTAATACCTGTGACTAATCCAGTTTATGTGACAACCGGAGCAATACTGTGAATACTTTGCAGTTTGTTACACACACCCTCGTCACTGTAAAAGCCAATTGTTAGGCTGGCGTTTGTTTTGTACAAAAGAATTAAACTTGTCAGTTATTTGCATTCGCGTAATACACAGTGCAAGCGTCAGGTTTATTTTTATATATATTTATATTTATTCAGGTTTATTTTTATTTAATATAGGCTATGTTAAATTGAATATGGGTCATCCACTCTTAAGGGTCGAAAAATCTGGTTTATTTTATCATAAGACTAAGGTTTTGCCAAATTAATCTTCTGTAGACAACACAAAAAATTATGATATACACAGTGTTCTGGAAGTTTCTGTTATACTTTTTCTCAACAAAATACTAAAACGTTATATAAGCATAGGTCTGGAAAAGCATTGTTTTTTGCTTATGTCCAATCGAAATATTTTCTCTTTTTTCTGTCTTTAGAGGTAAAACATATGTGTGGTACTGCATCTACATGAATAAAATTAAAACCTAATATTAATGGTTTCAGGTGAAATTTTACCTAAACGATTTAAAATGGAACCAAGGGGGGTGAACTTTTTTAAAAATCCTATACAATTTTCTTACAAAATAAAAAATTGTATTTCAGATTTTTTGCAAAAAAATTCTTCCAAAATTATTCAAAAAGATTAGGTTTTCGTCCAAATCTAGAGAAAATTAAATTTTACTGAATTCGCAGTAAACAACGTAGTAGAAAAACGGTTGCAAGACTATTCAAAATAAAACTGGAAAAATGTTTGTTATTTATCCCCGTTTATGTAACCATTTTTCTGCTGCGGTATTTTCACGGAATTGTTTAGAATTAAATATTCTATCAACTAAGAGAAACCCTGATTGGCTTAACCCAATTAAGAGAAAGTCTTATGAAGGATATTTTTCTACAAAAATGTAAATATACAATTTTCATGTCATTTTTTACGAATTTTAATAGGATGTTTATAAAAGGCATACCATTTACGGTCTTGAAAAAAAAATTATTTAGGTGACACTCGTGTTAGTTGTGACATTACTTTTATCCACAAAGATGCAGTATTGCGTTGTTTACCTTTGAGAGCAAGAAACGAACAGATACTTCATTGGCCGTAAGTAGGAAACAAAGCATTTACACACCTATGTTTTACATAAAATGTTTTGATAAAGCTGTGAAGGAATACGTGTACGAAATATAGCAAAAACTCTCTGAAATACCCTGTATATTACCCTGAAGTACCCTGTACCTGTTATTTTATTACCCTGTACCATGTACCCTGTCTGTATCTTTTGTCTAAGAGAAGGGAGGAGAGGAAATACTGAATTCTAAGGATATGAAAAAATTATCCATGCGTATTCCTGTGGTTTTGTTCAGCGAATATTTCAATTAGTATGTTCTGATTAAAAGAAATTAATTTTTAGTTTCGTACAGGCTTTTAGCACATTAGCTTGAACGAAACATAGCATACCGTTTGATGTTTAGGCAAATTCAAACGCTACTTTGGTGATATTAAAGCCCGCATTCTGTTTGCTGACGATAGGCGGCCCAGTGGCGTATCTGGGAAGGGGCGGCTCCGGTCGACTCGGCTTCATACAAAAGAAAAAAACAAGTTATTACTGCTTACAAAAATAGTCAACATTACTGTCTTTAAAGTCGCTCAAAAACGCGTGATAACGTCCTAAAAGCAATCCCATTAATGTACTCTGTAATAACAAAATAAAAATACGCGCTATTAAAACACTGTTTACAAAGACTTATTGACTGAATTGATTTTCCTATATTTCATATTTCAAACGTATACACAGATGCTTTGTAATAAACCTGTCTGTATATTTAAAAAAAAGAGTTACTACTATATTAGCGTGTAGATTTACAGGTATAATAATAATAAAATAGCCTAAAAATTAAGAGATTAACAAAATTCGCCAACTTTTTCCTCCCTCGGGTGGGGGGTCCCCGATCGCCCCCTCGTAAATACGCCCCTCAGGCGGTCTACTAAATCTCTGACCTGTGTCACCCACAAACTATTACTAAACGGCCGTGATGTATCAGCTTATATCCTTAATAGTTGTACTCTTATAATTATCTTCACGAAGGTAACGATTAATTAACGCCAACTAATTAGAGTAACGATTAATTAGAGACAGAAAATAGCTCCGTTTTCTAGACCTACCTACAACTCTCTTCCGTTTGATTTATAGTTCCTAACATTTTTTAATAATCTTGTCTCCTCCTTCGTTTTATATATATTGTTAATTACGTAGTACGTTAACTTTTATGCTATTTTGTTGCTGAATCTGTGGCCTTCGATTCTTTCCCAACAACGTTTTCACTCACAGTCGGTCTTTTCTCGTGCATTCTTTGACTCGCCTTAAAAATCTCGTTTCAATTGCCTGGATCCTTATCTGTCCCGGTTAGCTAGTTGCCCGTCTTTCGCTACTATACAGCGCCACTGGTACTGTCCTTACTTCGTAAAATTTTTCAATTCGTATTTAATTTTCAGACGTTCGTTTTCATCGATGTTATTAAAATTAAACGTTTGCACAATTCTTCAATTACTTGAATCTTTATTTTTCAACTTCCTCTCGCACAGTTTCTTAGACTATCTATCAGCCTCACAGACCACCGACGATGCTAATGTCTTCAACAACGGAGCAAAATGCCTCTGGTACAGCGTCTGTATTCCGAGACGATCCGACTACTGTTTACACACATAGAACGTGCCACGAACAGGATTTACATTATTTTCCCATACATGTATGCGGTAAAAAGGTAAAGACATATTGGGTTTATGAATAAATTTGAATAACAGATTAAATGACGTTTCATATATATATATAGACCGTCGCGTCGTCCAGCGTGCGCAGTAATTTATTTAAATTTAATTCATGGAATTTAATAATTGAAATGGTAATACGGCTGCGCCTCCAACTTTACCATACACCCTGTTCATAGTGCAAAGCGGCGGATTACACAGCAATGATATCTGTCTGTGTATTTAGAAATACAAACATTTCGTCTGTCATGATAAAAAACTCATATATTAAATTGGGCAGTTATTATTACGTCATTCGATACGTGAATATTGACCGTTCCATTTTTCCGAATTTCCTGCGAGTTTATATAGCCCGTATTTTTGCGGTCAATGTTTCTGATGGTTTTTCATAAGTGCTTGTGTATTTTAATTGCTTCCACTATGATAAAACGTTCCACTCACACCTCTGCCTTCTCTATTATTGCTCTCAAATTCTCGTCGTCGTCGTCGTCACTTTACGGTGTAGGCTTACTCTGCAGCCCTCTCTTCCAGGCCCTACCCACAGATCTTCTGCCAACTGGTTTGTAGTCTACAGCGCGCTTTACTAACCTCTGGTGGTCCGTTCGGTAGACGTGCTCCATCCACTGCTGCTTTCGTTCTTCTGTCTTATCATTGACGGAGAATATACCCAGTTCCGCACCTCTAATTTTCCCTCGCCAGGTCTTCCCGTATTATTTTTAGTCTCCTCTCGATCTGTCCGTAATTTGTATCCAGTCACATTCCTCGTCACCCCTCCGATGCTCATCATGGACGTTTCCAAACTATCAAAATGCCTGAAATTTTATAAGCAATGTATTCTCTTTTACCTAACATCTACCTTTTTTTGATTTTTCAAATTCCTGTATACCCCGTAGGACGGATCATCAGAAATACGTATAAACATAAATCTTATAATCGTTTAAGATAATTACAAAATATATAGACGTATCTGTATACAAAATTACAAAATATATCTATACAATCGCATATTAAAAACATTAAAAACTGCAGGAACGGATAAAGTTTCAGTTCTGATGCCGCTAAATGTCATTTGTTTATTTACTTGTTACTATGGTAATTAATTCTGGTCTCCAAGGTGATGTTGACATCTTTATACGTGTCAACGGAAAGGCATAATTAAA
The DNA here is from genome assembly GCA_034769895.1 of Magicicada septendecula. Lineage (NCBI taxonomy): Eukaryota > Metazoa > Arthropoda > Insecta > Hemiptera > Cicadidae > Magicicada > Magicicada septendecula. Next base: position 125,692,386 of record CM068372.1, read on the forward strand.
AGGGCCTAAATCGTGCGAACGGGGCAAAATATCAAATTCCAAGTTAGACAGTATTTTTTGCCTTGTGTCAAAGGTTAGCTGTGCAAAATTTGGTGTCCATCGGTGTAACGGTGTGGATTTGTATTAAGTACCCATAAATCCTCAGACTTTGAGTTTTATATATAGATAGATAGTACACGTTTACTTTAATAAAAAACCAGATACTCTGAAAAAATCACAATAATATTTGGAAACGAAACGAGACTTAACCTATATTTTGCGACACAGTGGTTTTCATTTTGTTAAGAGTCTTTACCTTAATACGAACTTAAATCTATTCTAAAATAACTAGTCTATAAATACAGCGTGATACAGTTAAAACCATAAGACAAATAGTGATATAAAATATACATTCACATGCGAGAAACTAAATATTAATTAAATGTACATATTAATAATAATAAGTGGTTAATAAATGAGCGGATGATTTAACGAGTCAGTGTAACGTATAGTAGGCCTATTATGTACAACACCCAAATCATGCGTTTTCTAACACCCAATAATAAAATTAGTAAAAATATAACATAAGCAAAAGGTATTAACAACAAAACTAGGATGTTACCTGTAACGGATTCTCTGACGTCATAAGAAAGACTGTAGGCCTATTAGAAAATTACAAGTAAAGCTATCTATAACAGTAAAACGTTTTGAAGAATTTTATGGAGTATACAATATTTACATTTCCAGTTAGCGTAAATTGTACACGAAAATGAGGCGAGTTCAGAACAAAACTCGATTAAGCTAAAATACAAAATTTTCGATAACAAACAACAATTTTCAAGATTCCTTCCAACACGCCTTAAGTGACGATATCTAGATTAAGTGTTTAAAAACCATAAGGTTTCGCTGATTAACAGAAAAGTAATTTTTATTAATAAATCATTACAAATAAAACATTAATATTTTATTACTCATACAACAGGCGATATGTACTTGACCCACCAGGTAGGCTCGTTTGGCAAACTTCCTCCACGTGGGTTCCCCATTTCTCACCGTGTACCTGCAGTTACATAGTACAGCCAATCAGGATCTCGGTATTAGCCTACTAAGCAGTTCAAAGCTCCAGGTGATTCAGCCTATTCTCAACACGTAGCTCCACAAATTCACTATCTATATTCGTATACTCAATACATAGTTCACTTGATAGCTATCTCTCACCTATGCAGCCTCACCGCTCTCAACGGGCAGTTCTGCCGCCCACCCTTGTAGGAACCTCTATCTCTGTCTCAGTGGTAGTTCTGCCTAATCTAACCAAGTAGTTGTAACACCATTCAACCGGAGACACTTCCCCGCTAACTAGGTAGCTCTGCTCCGATCTTATACCATAGGAAAATTAGTTTTTTCTTAATAGTATATTTATTAGCAATAAAAGTACATACGTACATTCCGTGACTAATTATATTGTGTACGTTAAACTTTGTCATAGAGGACAACCACTATTCGTGTTACGTCTTCACAATTCTAGTAGTTTTAAGGTCGTTTCTTCCTCAGTCTTCAACAAAAGAGTTCCTCCTTTAGAGGAAAGCAACTGTTTCAATTGGGATGGCTTCCTAAGGTACTGTGGTAGGCCTACTTGTGGCGTTTTGTTCTATCATTTCGTCACATAAATGGAACATCAAAGTGCGTATTAAGAATCTGGTTCGAAACAAACCGCGGAGCGTCAACAACTGAACTAGACTGGACTGGACTTGAACTGTATTATGTTATTTGTCAAGGCGCTTGCACGTTCCCACAGTCTACAACCTTATAGCCAAAACAGACGGAACATAGACTTATAAAAGGGTATCCTGTTCCCCAGTGTAATTTACGACCTTCTACTACTGAGTAGGCCTACGGTAATCAAAATTTACGAAACTTTTGCTTAAACTAAAGGAAACAGAACTAGTACTACTGACATAAAGCGCTCGATATTTTACGACACAAGATCATGTAAAGAATTGTAAATTATACACTTGAATACGCTAAGAATATATTTTTATTTTTATGTTCTGCCGCGGCGAAACACAAGAAAGTGATAGATAAAGCAAATAATGTCGAGCGTGTAATGAAACGTAATGCCTTACATAACAATGCGTTGCGTAATGATCTGTAAATAGCACTGAGGATTCCAGAATGATAAACTAAACAAGCAAGTTCTAACGGCAGCAAGTGAACAAAAATAGAGCGAAAGTGAACATGCGTCATTGTTTACTATGTAATAGAGACGGCGGCAACTGTCAGCTAGCTGAGAGGTTTAAATAGCGACAATAATACAGTTTTAAGTACTTACCACGATGTTGAAGAGGATCGTTGTAACAGACAGATCTGATACTATATATAGAGAGAGGGAGAGAAAGAGAGAGATCTACGAATTTCTGGGACATAAAAGTGGCGTCGCTAAAAGCGATATACCGTTAAAAGCGGTACCGATTTCTACTACAGTTAACGACGTAATTGGTATCAGTTGGAGAAAGTGTTTGATTCTAAATTGAGGCTAACTAAATTTAATAAATTAAGCGATCGTTTCTGTTGACTGTGAATAATTTATTTATAATTAATTATAATTATTTATGTTAATTTATAATATATTGCAACGAATCACAGGATCATGATAGGCGGGGCAAGTTCATATATTACACAGACAATGGACATTCATATTATATTGGTAGATGGTTAAGTTTGGTTGTTATCAAGTGTATTTAGTAAGGATAAGGGTTTAGTTTAGTAAAACTGTGCATTATTTATTTATTGTTATTCATGTACTGTGTTTGTGGAAATGTGCGCGCGTGCGCGAGTGGTAAACGTTTCCCGGGCGGTGCGTGAAGTATTTATCGTTGTGTTGACATTGAACTGAACTTAGACATATGTATTGCTACATTCCCTATACATTTCTGACTATTGTTTACGTTCATGTATGATATTAATATGTAGGCAGTTATGCATGAGATACGGGTAGTCTGATTACCGCTATGCATGCTGTTACAAAGTAAATGCACTCTACTGCATGAAAAGTGCATTGTCACTATGTAATAACCATGTGACTTCCATCCACCAATAGAATACTGAGTGGTGGTTGGAAATTTTCTTAAGCCTGTCGTTACACAGGTAGTTCTTCTACGCCATCTACCGCGAACGGGACGTGCACTCCTTGTACAAGATTCTACCGCTTGCAAGGTGCTGTAAAGACTATTCGTTGTTAGTGAAACGGGAAGACTCAGAACTGTGTGTGTAGTACCCCTGCACACAGTATTGTTTTAACGCATTGTGCGTATAATTACAGGCAGTTCTTCACTGCTGCTACCGCGAACGGTACATACAATCCTTGTACAAGATTCTACCGCTTGCAAGGATCTGTTAAGACTTTTCGGGGATAGTAACGCGTGTGACGCATAACAGTTGATATCTATTTACACACGGTAGTATTAATATTGTAGTACTACGTGTGTACTAAGTGAGTGTAACTGTACCACTGTGCGAGATTTTCCGCAGTGACAGTATCATTAATTGTTACGCAATAGTAAGTTGTTCCATCAAGACGTTTCCGTGCTAGTGCAAGATTTCCTCATAGGGGGGTCTGCTGATCGCAGTAGACCTGGTTATTCGCGTGAACACTTGAAGAAGCCGGAGTGGTATAAGTTCAATATACCGTTATTAGATTAAACTCACTGTCACCTGAGATATTACTTGGTCATAAACTCTATATTAATTTTGCGAGTAATAAGATCCGTAGTACCGTTGTGTGTGCGAAGCGTCGGATTCATCGTAGAAATTGCAGGACACCAGCCCAGCTGTTATAGGACATCAGCCCAGCTGTTATAGGACATCAGCCCAGCTGTTATAGGACCAGCCCAGCTGTTATAGGACACCAGCCCAGCTGTATAGGACCAGCCCAGCTGTCAGGACACCAGCCCAGCTGTTATAGGACGCCAGCCCAGCTGTTATAGGACGCCAGCCCAGCTGTTATAGGACGCCAGCCCAGCTGTTACAGGACATCAGCCAAGCTGTTACAGGACGCCAGCCCAGCTGTAAACATTTCTGGGGAAACGTCTGTCATTTATAAGCCGCATCTGACGAACCAACTACACCGCAAAGACCGGACCTTCTCTTCAACAACATCATCGTGGGAGTCTTCTTATGTAACGTATCACGTCTTGCGTATGAACATTATTTAACATTTTAAAAGAAAGACTCTATTTCAAACATTACATTCTGTACATAGCAAATATATCATATAAACATTTACTTGTGTTTGTACAATAAATAATCTTAAACCCTCCAATATAGACTTGTAATTTGAAATACACATACTATCATATCCTATGCGCCAATAGTTTAGTAATTTGTGTTGTCGCATAGAGATATTTTGGCGCTTAGCAACGTAGGGCTCGTAAAATAGCGGTAATATTACGCTATTATATATTTGTCTATGAATATAAAATTTGTTGGAAAAATCCGACGTATAAGTATAATTAACGTAATAATTGTATGTGTATTGTTCATATGAAAATCTGAGGATATAATTTTTCAATTGTGCATATTCCCTTGTATATCATATATGAACAGATTTTATCAGTATATTGGAGGTAGATTATTAGTTGTTGTATGTTAGATAAGGTAAACATGTTGATGTTTTGAACTGCTTTCTGTGTGCATATAAACTGGTTACAATACGTTCTAATCTTGTGATAATAATAACTCTCTTTGCGTATAAATCAATAAATTTAAATTTACTAAATTTTAAATTAATTTTAATCATTATGGCGGATACTGCAGAAATCAAGAATGCTTTAGCGGCCTTATTAGCGAAGATGGAAACCATGTCCGAAGAAATGAAAGCCAATAAAGAAGAGCGGAAAGCTGATAAAGAGGAAAATAAAGCCCGTCAAGAGGAGGTGAAGATGAGTATACAGAAGCTTTCAGCAGAAGCCGAGAAAAGAAGTGCAGAAGCCGAGAAAAGAAGTAAATCGATCCATGACGAAAACAAAAGAATATATGCGGCCGTGCAGGAGCAATCAAAACAAAGCAAACAAATGATAGAAGCGGCAGAAAAGCGTATTAGCGAGACCGTGGAAGCTATGAAAGCTGATATAGAGGCGAATTTGGAAGTTAATAAGTCACGACTTAGTGAGTGTGAAGCAAAACTCTCGGGTATGGAAGAGCAAGTAGTGCAACACAGATCCACGATAAATGAATTAATGGCTGAACAAGACCTGCGGATTCAAGAGCTGCAACATCAGATGTCACGGGTGCAAACTACCTCGTCACCACTAAACTGTACCACGTATATCTATAAGTCTATAAGACTTTGGATGACGTCAATTCACAGCAAAAATTTTATGGACGGGAGAATGAAAACCCCATGAATTTCATTCAGGTTTGCCAGCGGGATCTGGAGGCAATTGGTGATAACTTAAGTGAAGCTGATAGAATTAATTTCATAGTGCGGCGACTTAAGGGTACTGCTGCGGAGTGGTTTAGCATTGTCCAGGATAAAATCAACACGTTTGAAGACCTGGTAAGACATTTCAGAGCTAGATACTGGAATGAGGAGATCCAGAGGAAGATCCGTACGCAGCTGGAGTTTGGAAAATATTCCAATACCAAAGGTTCTAAAGATGCATATGTGACGCAGTTGATATCCAGAGCTAGATATCTTGAGCCTAGCTTAACCGAACCTGACATGGTAAGTAAACTTGCGCACCACTTTGGACGCGGTATACAGGTGGCCGTCCTTACGCAAGGAGTTAAGTCGTGGGACGAGCTACTCATATTACTTACAAAATGGGAAGGTATCGACAACCCGAATATCAATGGTAACAGTAATGAAACACCGCGTAAAAGTTTTCAATATCAAACTCAAACCAAGCAAACACAGTCGCAACAACAACAACAACATAAAATATCTAATAGAAATACCAATCAGAAATTTAATGCCAATAAAGTAGCAGTAGTAGCGGAAGAGGATTCCGATATAGAACAGTCAAAAAACGTGTAAGGCTGCACGGCGTGAGTCCGTGCAACAAAGTAACTAATACACGTAAAGGTAGGAATGAAGTTTCAAAAGCCCGTTGTAACCATAAAAAGCAGTTCAATAAATCAAATGTGAAAGATGTTAGTTATAAGAGAAAATTTGTAGTGTCCGGCCTATATCCTGCCGAAATTAGAGATAGTTTAATTTGCAATAACAATAGTAATGAAAATAAGAAAAGTGTTAGTATTGAAAATGACACTGACCTCATTGTCAACGCGAAAATTAACGGATGTGTCGGCGAAGTTTTATTTGACAGCGGCGCAGAAATCTCGTTAATGGATGAGCGATTCCTAGAGAGGCACAGGAAACATTTTAAAAAAATCCCGATTCTGCCAGCAGCCCACAAAATCATAAAATCAGCGACGGGTGAATCTCAGAGGGTTGACCGTCAAGCTATGATAACAGTATCCATTCAGGGAATGGAAATAGAAGTCTCTGTGCTTATTGTCAAGAAACTCGTGTATAATGTTATTTTGGGAGTGGATGCATTAAATAAACTGCACGCGACCATTGATTTTCCAAATAAAATATTGAAATGTACTGTCAATAATAGTAAACACGATATCAGGTTAGGATGCAGGAGGGGTAAGACGGGGTCTGATTGTGAACCTATTACTGTAACTCGCCCAGCTGTTCAACTTGCCGATAACACATAATCTGCGGACTCACAGCAGGCAGATAACGAGCAGTGAGCACGATAAACTGCAAAGTATGCTTGATAAATTCGGATCTGTGTTTTCAAAAAATCCTACCATCACGAATATATATGAACACAACATTCAAGTCACCGATGAAAATAAATTTGTACGGAAGACTTACCCCATTCCCCTTCACTATCAACAACAGGTTGATGCGGAAGTTAAGAGTATGCTTCAGAATGGTGTGATTGAACGAACTGATAGCAATTTTTTAAATCCTATGGTTGTTGTTAAAAAGAAAAATAACGACATTCGATTATGTCTCGACATGAGAAATCTTAATTCTATTACAAAAAAATGCTACGACTGTGCTCCGAATGCGGAGAACCTATTCATGAAATGTCAAGGTGTTAAATACATGTCGCGTCTTGATCTCAAAAGTGGATTCTGGCAGATTCCCCTTGCCAAAGAGTCAAGAAGATGCACAGCATTTCTATATCGAAATAAATGCTATCAGTTTAGAGTAGTTCCCTTTGGTTTGGTTACAAGTTTAGCGGCCATGGTCAGATGTTTGGAGTTAGCTCTGGGACCCGAGGTGGAGGACTTTGTCAGCATATTTGTTGATGATATTTTGGTCATATCAAAATCATTTGAGGAACATCTTGAACATCTCAAGATTGTATTTCAGAAATTGCAAGCCGCTAACCTGACTCTCAATCTTAAAAAGTGCGAATTTGGGAAATCGCAAATTAAATTTTTGGGACATATTATCTCAGCAGAAGGTATAACAACGGACCCGGAAAAAATACGTGCGATCATGGAGTTCCCGAAACCCACAAAACCCAGGGATATCAGAGCGTTCCTTGGATTGACTGGTTACTTCCGACGTTTTACTCCAGAATATTCTGGGACAATTGAGCCGTTATTAGAACTGCTTCGTAAGAGTACTAAATGGAGATGGGAGGAGCGTCATCAGCATGCATTTGACGCGACTAAAAATTTGTATAGTAGAAACCTGCACACGTGTTCCATCCTGAGAAAAGGGGCACATATGTCCTGAATTGCGATGCTTCTGATTATGCCATTGGGGGGGTACTCTACCAACGGAATGAGAAGGGTGAACACAAAATAATTGCGCACAGCAGTAGGTCATTAAAAGGGGCCTAACACAACTATTTCACATCGGAGAAAGAAATATTGGCTATTGTGTACTGCATCAGTAAATTTCGTTATTACCTGGTTGGACAACACTTCGAAATCCTTTCGGACAACCAGGCCTTATCGTTCATGTTGCGCTGCAAGTTGGCGAACGCTCGCATATCCCGTTGGATCATGGCCATCCAAGAGTACGACTTTACCATTAAGTACTGTAAGGCAAGCGAGAACAAAGCAGCTGACACGTTAAGCCGATACCCTCCAATGGTGGAAGAACGTCATGCGTCTAATAACCAGGAAGTTCAAATTCTAGCTGTCAAATATAAATTAGAAGACAGTCTTAAAAATAAGTTAAAAAATATTGGTATGGAACAGCAGCGGGACACAAAATTGAAGCGGATATGTGACGCTATCCGGATACAAGAAAACCCTAAGTACAGAATATATAAAGACGTAGTGTATAAAATTATCAATGGCGGATGGAAGATTATGGTGCCTGACGCCATGGTGGAAGACCTCACCTGGATGTGTCATGAGAGTCTGGCTCATGCGGGGCCTTATAAATGTTACCTGGCAATGCGGGAGGATTTTGTGTGGCTAAATATGACCAGGAAAATAAAGGCCATACTCCGCACATGCCACATCTGCCAAACAGCGAAATATCCGAACCAACATACCCAGGTTGAAATGGGTAACATTGTTGCACGTAATAAAAATGACCTTGTCTGCATTGATTTTTTGGGTCCACTTCCTCGGGCGGCGCGTGGAATGAAGAACCTTGTGGTTGTTACGGATGCGTTTACCAAACATGTTAGCCTGTATGCTATTGGTAGACCTACAACGTCGGCTGTCATAAACATTATGCTAAATAGATACATGCCGAAAAATGGTCCCGTAAGGAAGATACTCTCGGATCAAGGTAAGCAATTTACGAACACCAAGTGGCACTCCGAGCTTGAGAAACACGGTGTTCAGACGGTCTTGACAGCGATCCGGAGACCGCAAGGTAACTTGGCCGAGCGGGTCAACAAGGAGTTGGGACGGTTATTCCGTACGTACTGTAATACTAACCAGAGTAAGTGGCCGGAATTCCTAGAATTTTTTGAATCAGCCATAAATGGAAATTATAATTCTACTACTGGGTATACTCCGAATGAACTCCAAACCGGAGGAATGCCAGGCCGGGTCTGGGGTAAGCACATTGAAAGGATAGCGACGCATAATATGCCTATACCAGTTGAGATAAAGAAAATCGAGGCTAGAAGACGCATTAAAAAGTGCGCAGAGGAGCGCACGGAAAAATTCAATGCGGAACATAAACTGGTGAAGTTCAAGACTGGAGAGAGTGTGCTTTTACGAGCATTAAATGTTGGTAGAAGGGAGGACAACACAGCCGCGAAGTTTTTTAGGCTGTATAATGGTCCGTATACCCTGTCGGAGCAAGTTGGGAAAAATACATTTATCTTAACCAACCCAAATACCAACCGTGCGATTGGTAAATTCCATGCTTCCTCATTGAGGAAATATTATACAAAGGATCCGTAAACTTAGAAATAAATGTCAGGATATAGGGGTACGAATGTGTAGTGATATGAATATGTCAGTTCAGGTTTAAATGTTGTATGTAAGATGACTCTGTGAATGAACAATAATCTAGTTTAGATAAGGAATGCCGTCTGTGTACTTTGTGACCCTGCATAAAATTTTGTTATCTGATGTCAGGAACATGTGTATTTGTTTTGGTTTTAAGGTTACCACGTGTCTTTGAGTGGGTGCTTCTGTCAAAGTGACAGTTAGGAAATGTTAGTATTAATTGAGGATGTTTATTTGATTTTAGTTCGAGGGTATTATTATTATTTCAGGATTAGGAAATTGTTTTGGTTATATAAAAAAAAATTTTATTTTTGTGAATTAACTAAAAAAAAAAAAATTTTTTTTTTAAAGCGGGAAGGGGTTAATCCTGCAACGAATCACAGGATCATGATAGGCGGGGCAAGTTCATATATTACACAGACAATGGACATTCATATTATATTGGTAGATGGTTAAGTTTGGTTGTTATCAAGTGTATTTAGTAAGGATAAGGGTTTAGTTTAGTAAAACTGTGCATTATTTATTTATTGTTATTCATGTACTGTGTTTGTGGAAATGTGCGCGCGTGCGCGAGTGGTAAACGTTTCCCGGGCGGTGCGTGAAGTATTTATCGTTGTGTTGACATTGAACTGAACTTAGACATATGTATTGCTACATTCCCTATACATTTCTGACTATTGTTTACGTTCATGTATGATATTAATATGTAGGCAGTTATGCATGAGATACGGGTAGTCTGATTACCGCTATGCATGCTGTTACAAAGTAAATGCACTCTACTGCATGAAAAGTGCATTGTCACTATGTAATAACCATGTGACTTCCATCCACCAATAGAATACTGAGTGGTGGTTGGAAATTTTCTTAAGCCTGTCGTTACACAGGTAGTTCTTCTACGCCATCTACCGCGAACGGGACGTGCACTCCTTGTACAAGATTCTACCGCTTGCAAGGTGCTGTAAAGACTATTCGTTGTTAGTGAAACGGGAAGACTCAGAACTGTGTGTGTAGTACCCCTGCACACAGTATTGTTTTAACGCATTGTGCGTATAATTACAGGCAGTTCTTCACTGCTGCTACCGCGAACGGTACATACAATCCTTGTACAAGATTCTACCGCTTGCAAGGATCTGTTAAGACTTTTCGGGGATAGTAACGCGTGTGACGCATAACAGTTGATATCTATTTACACACGGTAGTATTAATATTGTAGTACTACGTGTGTACTAAGTGAGTGTAACTGTACCACTGTGCGAGATTTTCCGCAGTGACAGTATCATTAATTGTTACGCAATAGTAAGTTGTTCCATCAAGACGTTTCCGTGCTAGTGCAAGATTTCCTCATAGGGGGGTCTGCTGATCGCAGTAGACCTGGTTATTCGCGTGAACACTTGAAGAAGCCGGAGTGGTATAAGTTCAATATACCGTTATTAGATTAAACTCACTGTCACCTGAGATATTACTTGGTCATAAACTCTATATTAATTTTGCGAGTAATAAGATCCGTAGTACCGTTGTGTGTGCGAAGCGTCGGATTCATCGTAGAAATTGCAGGACACCAGCCCAGCTGTTATAGGACATCAGCCCAGCTGTTATAGGACATCAGCCCAGCTGTTATAGGACCAGCCCAGCTGTTATAGGACACCAGCCCAGCTGTATAGGACCAGCCCAGCGGTCAGGACACCAGCCCAGCTGTTATAGGACGCCAGCCCAGCTGTTATAGGACGCCAGCCCAGCTGTTATAGGACGCCAGCCCAGCTGTTACAGGACATCAGCCAAGCTGTTACAGGACGCCAGCCCAGCTGTAAACATTTCTGGGGAAACGTCTGTCATTTATAAGCCGCATCTGACGAACCAACTACACCGCAAAGACCGGACCTTCTCTTCAACAACATCATCGTGGGAGTCTTCTTATGTAACATATCACGTCTTGCGTATGAACATTATTTAACATTTTAAAAGAAAGACTCTATTTCAAACATTACATTCTGTACATAGCAAATATATCATATAAACAATTACTTGTGTTTGTACAATAAATAATCTTAAACCCTCCAATATAGGCTTGTAATTTGAAATACACATACTATCATATCCTATGCGCCAATAGTTTAGTAATTTGTGTTGTCGCAATATATATATATATATATATTGCAGCGTTACAATTATTATACACAATTACATTACCATGTACTCAGCGCAACTATAAAGTGTATTTCACTGGCCAGGTCGCAGGATTTTTTTTTCTTGCTGTGTCAACTACATGTAGTTGCACAATAATTAAATAATTTTTTAAATAGGAGTGAAATGTTGTTGACATGAAATAATTAATTAAAACCGTTTGAAAATAATCATTCTATGATTTATTAATATTAGGCCTAATAGAAAAATATTCAAATATTAAAAATTCAAATATCAGATAAATCAAATATTCTCTTTTATAAGCTTCACAAATACAATGTAACCTGCTATGCTGTTCATAACATATAAAAAAATAAACAACCATATAATCTTACTAACTAAACAAACATGTTAGACAAGTTATTTAAATCCTTTTTATTTCAGTGTGTCTGACTTTAACTTAAATTTTAAATAATAATAGCAACTCATTTACAAACAAAATAATATTAAAACTCAAGAATAAAATTAGTTGTTGCTTTAAACAAAATAAAAATAATATAACATTTACTTACAATCTATTATTTATTTCTACTGACACCCAAATTTTAACATACAACAAAAGATTAGTATTTTTTTTCTAAATTTTCTTGTTAAATTAGATTCTTTTATTTAACTACTATTTAAATTCAAAACTTTAATTCTTTACTGTTCATAGGTAAGTTCTTTTTGAGAGTTCTTTTCATAACAAAAATATGATTGTTTATTCATCACCTGCGTACATCTGCCGTTATCGTTGCGCGCGTGTGTGTGTCCTGAATCCTGAGAATTTGATGATGATGATGATTATGCTGATGCGGTGTTCTCTGTCTCTACGGGTTGTTTTTTGTGATGCTCCAGAGTTCCTCCATACGTCTTGGTGTGTGTGGTCCTGATCGATCGGCAAACCGGCAGCGTGACGTTGTGTGAAGATTTCTTGAGTCTGAGCGTCTAACCGCCCAAAATTGCCAGTGGTATTTATACTGGACGGCGATCTGATAGGTCCCGGACTGTTTTCGACCTGTTAGATATTGTCAGTTCGTGCAAAGCGTCCTTTTAATTACCAAATCACTTTTTGGTTCATTTTCGCGATTTCGTAAACATACTCGTAGCATGAGCGATATCATTGTTTGCGTAATTTTTTTCTGGTCACTCACATATACCACACTTATTAATTATTATTTAGTTTCATTACTAATTAACACTAAATAAGTTAGCGTCTTCATTATTGGACGTTTTTGCAATAATTTTATATCACCGTACTCGTTAAAAGTTCCTTAATGTAATGGTGTCTTTATAATTGGGGTAAATCTTTGTTCACAGGTTTAGAACGTATTAACTAGTTTATTTTAATCCTATTAAAACCTGATTAATGACAAACCAACAATTCGTACGTGTCTCCCCTTCTCGTCGTTCAATGCAGGTCGGAACTAGCATACACACACATACACACAAACACAGTATTTTAACACTTCCGAAGCAGGTGTCACTTTCGACAGGCCACAGCCTATACTCTCCCGCACAAAATTGTTTAAAACTGTTCGTCGTAGTTTTACACTAATTATTTACAAAACATATCGCCCTGTGTAAATATACACATATATGTATTGTTGCAAGTGTGTGTGTGTGTGTGTGTGTGTGTGTGTGTGTGTGTGTGTGTGTGTGTGTGTGTGTGTGTGTGTGTGTATTTACGAAGGAGATATCTGTTATTTTTGGGATTTAGATAAGAGATGTTATATAAACATTTGATTTTTCGTTGTTCCCAATGTTCATCGCTATTAACGTTAATAGTGTTATTTATGCACATATTTACCTACATCCCCTAAATTAGTTGTTTTTATGCACACGTAGATAATTATTTGTGTTCTTGTATAATTCACTAAGCTTTGTACGGAATAAAATTTTAAAAGTGATGAAATGCAAATCCCATGTAATAATCTATACACGTCATTACAATTCTAAAATTAAAATTTACTGAGGTATTACTTGTACAGACAACTCGGATCATTACTTAACCCAAAGGAAGTTGCAGATCGCTAGCGGTTCTTACGAGAGGTCTGTGCATGAAATACGGTTTTACAGAGAGCAAAATATTTATAAAAGTATTCGGGTATAGGGAGAAGTTGGTAGCTGGTGGCTGTAACCGTGTCACGTGTTCGTCTAACCGCTTCGGCTGTTTAATTTGTAAATATATTATAAATGCTATGTTTATCCTCGTGAATATCCATCATTACGGTTTAAAGAGTGGCTGTAACTCTGTCGGAAAAACAAATATTTTTTTAAAATTAATTCTTTCGTTTTAACACAGTATTCGCCAAAAGCGCGTGGGGGTGCACGTGTTTGTACGCGTTCGTGTCGTGTTTTATAATTTGCAGATACAATTTGTGCAGTTATTTCAGCTGCAGTTGATTTGCATACTTTTTAATTAAAGGCGTTTCGTGATACACTAAATACCGATTTTCACTGTTGCAGGAAAAAGAAAATTGAAAGAGTATTAGCTCAGAATTGACCTACAAGATCGAGGCGACACATCTTGTAAAACATATGTGTGTAAAAATCATATTAGTGTGTTTTCACCATAAGCAACACATTGTTAAAAGGGTTGCACATATCGTGATATTAAAACAGTGGAAAATTATTGAAAGTCAGAGAAATCAATACTCACCAATTTAAGTAAAACGTCCCTGAAACAACGACACTTATGGTACAATAAATTCATTGGTGTCTACAACTGTCCGTGATGTACTCCACAACAAATAATAAAAGTCACTAAACTGCAATAAAACTAAAATTGACCGCAACACGAGAGGACAGTCAAACACTTGAGACTCATAGTAATATTGTCTAAAACACTTTGTTAATAGAGAGTGTTATATTCGTTATCTTATTGTTTGAAAACGTTTGATGAGGCATGAATTGTTAACTCTGTTAGGCTGTTATTTGAAAGTTGTGAGTAAATTAAATTAATTTACCCATCATAGGGTACCAGCCTATAGATGGGTAAGTCATGTGAAGGGGCTGCATCCTTACGGGCCAAGAAGACTTTCGGTAATTTTTATCAGGGTTGTCTTACCTAGCCTTTGATGCCCCAACACCCAACTGCAAGGCAGCAGCAAAATATAATCCTATAAAAAGAGGACACAGTACTATAGCCGACTAAATGAAAAATTAAAAGATTACAAGCAACGGTGGAAAGAACACTTAGAAAGAATCTCAGATTTCAGACCGGCCAAACGAGTCTGGAAATACAATATCCAGTAGGAAATACAATATCCTATAGGACACAGGTGTGTGGGTAGACCCAGGAAAAGATGGCTGTAGGAACTTTCAAGGCGGAACAGGCAGCCTCTTGCCTGTGCCGTGTTGTGAAGGAGATGATGATAAAATTATTATCTTTCTAATCCGAGACAAAGCGGCTGAGTTTAATATGGAATAACATCTACGTTTCTCACAACAAAACCATTCGAATTACACACTTGTGGAGAAAAGTTGATGATGGTGATGTTCTTAGGATATGGAAGATTCACGTTTGCTTTATTCTTACATGTGAAGATAAAAGAGTGGATAGTGACTTCTACGTAGTGAACAACTACGTATGTTGAAGCAAGAGGAGTGCTAAACTTTTAAAAGGTGTAACTTTGATTCAAAAGCTGTAATATTAGATTTCGTATTGTTAACGAATAAACACTTTGCTTTCACGATCTCGGTTTTAAACTACCTACCATACCGTCCTGAACTAGTTGCAAGTCTTTTTCACTTTCTGTAGAGCTATGGAGATGGGATATATGAGGCGTTGTTGTAGATTATGTTGCACGATAGAGTTGCGAAATGCCAACATATATGATCGGCTGAAAGTAGGAACAACTCTGACACCACTGGTGCAAAAACACTGAGACGGCATTATCATGAATTATGTATGAATGGTGATAGACGAGCAAAGAAAATTATAATCGTGTCTCCGCCGCAAAAGAAGAAAAGAGCTCGGCCATAAGTAACGTGAAAGTATGGAGTAAGAGACGGAATGATGGAGCGCAGTTTGCAGGATGAGATTGGCGGTGCCGGAAATACGGAACGCGATAAAAGACTTAGAGTTGTGTAGATGGTTGCAAATAATAATAAAGTCTGTACCCACTGGGTTCCACGTGACCTGATAGTCATGCACAAAAAAATCGTTTTGAAATTTCAGAGCGGCCTTGAATCGTTATTTCTGACATAAATCTACTTGTACCTTTCAAGTGTCGGGCTTAATACCTTTCTTTTCAAGTGTACACAAATTTTGATAATTTTCCCCTTATCTTACGCCAATACTCTCGCATCTGTTATAAATGTTCTTTAGGATTTCCTCTATGTTTGTTTTCTTTTGCACATTCTCGTTTCGATATATTTTTCACCGGTATTATGTTATTCATTCTTCGACTTGCCTCCCTTACTTTGTTTTTCCTCACTGTATTCTAATATTGATTTAGTTACGAGCTCGTATTTTATTTCTGTGCTCCCTATCTTCCTCCAATGATCATCTCTTTTACTTTATTCTCAAATGTTTATTTTATGCATTTCATAAATAAATAAATAAAAATAGTTAAATATAAAAGAAATACAAATATCGATTTGTATATCTTCATATTGATCCTGTAGATATGTATATTGTTTTTCAAATATGTTTTTCCATTTGTACAAACATATTTAAAAACAATGTCACTTTACCACAGAACAGTGTCCTTGCTAACGTTACATGCTGACGCTAATTTGAAGAGTGAATTTTTTTCCACGTTCAACAAAGGCTTATGGTTTTTTTGTTATGCTACGTCAAAGAGGGCGAAAAACGCCTACCTTCAAATGGCATTAAAATATCATACCGACGATGTAAATTCAAAAAACGTTAAACTCGAAAAAACAACAATTTGTAAAACAGCAGAGAATACTTTGTGTGCCATCGTGAATTGCAAGTTACGACACAAAGCGCTATTGTAAAACTCTCTCTCTCTCTCTCTCTCCCTCTCTCTTTCTAGAACGAACCGTTTCTCCCTTCACAATAAAACAAAATATATTATATAGAGAGATGTGTCTAGTACATACCGTTTCCAATTATATTCTCTCTGTAAAGTAAGTTAGAGCTTACGACGACCATGCTAGACCATGTGAAACTAATGTCGTATTACCGAGATACAAAATAACCTGTTCACTCCGGGTCAGTACGTATAATTTATAGAAAATGCAGGAAACACGGGATCGCATCGTATACTAGCTTAGGTGTTGCAGACGAGGTTAACAATAATGTTTTGAAAAATACAAGGTGGAAAACGAGAATACAGAGACAGAACGGGCACTTTCTTGTTGCTTCATTTTTGTTTAAGATAACTTGCAAGGTTTCTTATCGTCCAAAGAGGTTACTTCGACTATATCTAGGTTTATGAAAGTTTGGCATAATGGACTATATATGGAAGAGCCCCAACGTTGCAAGACACAGTACGAGATGTCTGTACTAGAGTAAATAGAGGTGGGCCGATATACCTGTAATAGGTATTTTGGAACAAAATTTTCGTGGAACGGATATAACAGTGACTGAAAATTTAAAATACTTGTTCCGATTACTCGCGGTTCCGAGGCGCGAGACCCCCCTTACGCAACTAAGGAGTAAACAAGTACACAAGTAAAAACAAGTTACTTTTTGTTAATGTGATTTCGGAGATGATTTTAACTTCACTGCACATCTAATGTAAATTGTTTTGACATTCTTTGTTGTGCTATTACGTGTACTCTAAATTCCATTGCCTGAGTTTCGCAGCTGATTTGTCTAACAAAAATGGAATCAATAATTTAATATTAAATCTATGTCAGTTTGTTTGCTCCTAATAGTGAAAACTTAAATTAGCATTCCTAAAGTGAAATACGCCTAACAATTCTGTTGTTTCTTATTTTCGTTTAAACAGTAACAGCCTAATAACGTCACAGTATAAACTAACACCGTTAATACTTTAAGATTCAATTTATTTCTTATAACAAATTATATAATACAGGTATATGTATAATAAGTATATAATAACAGGTTTTTGTACGTGTATTTTTTTTTAACGGTATAGTTCGTACCTGTTATTTTCAAATACTAGTTCAGCACACCTCTTTGTACCTTCGCAACTTGGCCAAGCGTTAAGTTTAAACACACCTATGAAAGACTGTATTTCAGGACTGTTTGCGAAATCTTTATAACGCGTAAACATTAATATGAAATACCGGGTCATAATAGTATTTAAATACAATAAGTCTAAAAACACATAAACGATACAATCAATTAAGTCCCCATTCGGTGCTCTAACAGGATTAGGCCTACATTCATAGACGCAACAAAAACCACTGTAATTACTTAGGTAAAACAATATTCTTCTATCAGGGAGTAAGCGAGTCACCTGTTCCGTCCCTAATCCACTAGACCAACGCTTTAGGTCTTCCTATACTTTCTTGTTCAGTACGCTTGTATTGCCAATCTTTCTTAGGCAACCTGCCTTATACACCGGTATCCATGGTTTACTTCATCATCATCATCATCATCATCATCTTCAAGGATTAAACCAAAGATGGTTTGTTCCGGTCTCAAACAGGCAAAGATTAGAGCTGGTCTGGGCACTCCAGTGCTTCCTCGGACGTCCCACACCTCTCCGTCCCCTCGACTTATACTTCCATAGTTGTTTGGGGATGCGGCAGTCATCCATTCGGCAAAGATGTTTCCACCAATACAGTGGTTTACTCGTATACAATATTTTCTCTTTCTTTTTCGTGAAACATAACAGGCAGGGAACGCTGGCTCATGCTGTCACGTACGCATGTAGGATGCACTTAAGTTTTTCATGATAACGTTCAAGTTACCACGGCCGCTGTCATTAGCAGATACAATAAAATGAAAAACCGATTCCTTGGTGTCGAGCCTTCAAATGCCATACGTTTCAACTCTAACTGCGGGAGACAATCCAACTTTCCCAGTGACAACCCAACCAGACGCCGCAGTCGACTCCGAAGAGACGACTCCAGCAGCTGAAGTGTCTGACGTTTAAGACACTGGCCACAGCCCGACAGCTTTATCTACTGAAGTATTTCAGTTTCAGTTCAGAAATAACTGGACCTTCTTGGTTTTTGATTATAAATTAAGTTCTGTGGTCTGCCTTTGCCAATTTAAATTAGTTAAATCTACAAGAAAAAATGCTTCTGACGCCTTAATTTTCGACCACAGATTTATTTTTCTGCACGGTCGCTAATCCTTACTGGCGTGTCCCTTAATTTAAAGTTTGATATTTGCGGTGCAGATTTAGTAGGCATTACTAACAATTACTAATTACTAATAATTAGTAGGTATTACTAATAATAAGTAGGCAGTCTCCGAACTGACTTTAACCGAGCTCTTCGTCGCCAGCACAGCGAGCATATTCTAGCACCGTCATCATTTCAATCGGAAGATTTAGACTCCTTAAGTCATACTATGAAGTAAGAATTGGTATTAAACTTTACGTCTTCTCGTGAAAAAAAAAAATTGGGTTCGAGTTTTAAGTACACATGACAAGTCGAAATGAGAGATAATAGAAATTTTAACATTACTTTTATAAATATTTTTAAACTAACGATTGAGCTTAGTAGGTAACGACGTTTTGTGTATTTTTGAGATAGCAGAAATAACAATTCGAAAAACTAAGCAACGCCCGTAAATTCACATTTTTACAACTAAATTATTTAACACTTTCAGCGCCAGGCCAAATTTTGTTAACTTTTTTAGTGGACCAATCACTTTCCAGAATAGTTTTACCACTAGACCAATATATTTTTTTTGCTAAAACTGCTTCAAAATGAATAAAAATTAGATAATATAAATTAAAAGGCATTAAATGGAATAATGAAAGTAATGCAAATTAACTGGGATAATAATAAATCGAAGGCAACCGAATACCTAGGAAGGTAGTCAAATCGAGGGTAGAAGGCCTGTCGGAAGACCCAAGCATCGCTGGATTGTCGCAGTGGCGAGGGATGCTGATACTTTAGTTAAAATAAAACGATGGACATCGATCGCCAAGGACAGGGAAAAATGGAGGCGGATTATTATGGAGGCTAAGGTTCGACTCCGAACTGCGACGCCATAGAAGAAGAATATAAATTAAAAAAAAATGTTTAACTTCTTTTTTCTTAAACAAGGTGTTTTATCTCAATCGACGCCGAAACGATACATACATTTATATCAATAATAAATGTGAATAAATGTAACACACAGTGTTTGAAACATGACCACTTTGTGTGTATCAAATTGACACACATGGTCCGTGACGACAAATGCAGGTGTGTATCAAACTGATACACATAGTCCACTGGTAAAACACAAGTGTGCACCAAATTGATACACATGGCGCTGAAAGTGTTAAAGGCCTAGTAATAGTTTTCATACAAATTACATTTTTAAGTGTTTTTTTTTACGTTTTTTAAAGCTTTTTATATAATATGCTCGTTCTTACGTTTTCTCGGCCGGGGTTAACATTGTTAAACTTATTATTATTCACAGCCGGGCTGTTAGGCCGTGGTCGACTGTTGTCGTTTGTGACTGACGTTTCGGCCACACCATCGGATGCCATCTTCAGTGCTAAAAAGTGTTTGGCAGCTGTTCGCCAATTCACCCCAGTACTGAGGTAGACTTTTATATGTAGGCCTAATGATTATACAATTTTAACTGACGTGAATATTTAATAGTAATTAGTCGTCATCCTTTACGGCTTAGGCTAGTAGCCTGTTCCAGTCTCAATGGAATTCATCCAACCATCGTTTATGGTGTCTTCCCCCTTGGATGATAGTCAAGGGCTCTTAAAAATCTAGTTGGATTCATTCTCTCTACGTGCAACCGCCATTCCGTTTTGTACCGGGAGATTTTCTCATCTAAGCTTTCAGCTATGCCTAACTCCATTCTAATATGATCTTTTCTGATAAGATCTCTCCTGGTACAACCCTTTACAGCCATCAAGAACCTCATTTCAGCTCCTTGTATTCTAGGTATATCTTTGGCCTTTCTAATCAAAGTCTCACTATCATACTATAGTTGAGGTATGGCCATTACAATATACAAAGAAATATATATAAATACGTATAGTACGTTTCACAGATTTTATTTAACTCTGACAGCTGTTTCGACTTCTTAAGCCATCGTCAAAGAGATGAGTGAACAGAGGATGTAAGGGTGGTTAGACATCTGTTTAGGGCGTGTATTGAAACGTGTGAGGTATGATGATGGAGAGAGGGGTTACAGAAGCTAAGGGAAGGTCAAGTGTCTTTAAAAACTAAATATAATCTGAATGCAAAATATAAAATTAACTAAACTACAGACAGTTTTTACAGACACTTGACCTTCCCTTAGCTTCTGTACCCCCCTCTCCATCTTCATACCTCACACGTTTCAATACACGCCCTAAACAGATGTCTAACCACCCTTACATCCTCTGTTCACTCATCTCTTTGACGATGACTTAAGAAGTCGAAACAGCTGTCAGAGTTAAATAAAATCTGTGAAACGTACCAAGTGTTTATATATTTAAAAAAAAAACCTTGTATTAATATGTTTCACCAAGTGCCCAACGAGTCATCAATTAACATGACAATATAATATTTCAATTGCGTTTCTTTTCCTTGTTTTCTTCGTATTATACATACTTAAGTGTATATGATAATAATTAGGTAACATATGTTTTGACAAATAATAAGGTCTGAACTTATGAAGCATGCCTAATCGAAAGTAGGACAACTTTATCTGAATCTGCCTCACTGTTCCCGTAAGCGTGACACGTGTGTACGAGTATGTCGTCACACATGCACAGCTACACTCGTCTGACGGGATACGCATACTGTATCAAGAGTGTCCGTCTGTTGTTGGAATACGTAGTGTCAAATCCATGTACGAGTATGTCGTCACAGATGCACAGCTACACTCGTCTGACGGAATACGCATACTGTATCAAGAGTGTCCATCTGTTGTTGGAATACGTAGTGTCAAATCCATGTACGAGTATGTCGTCACAGATGCACAGCTACACTCGTCTGATGGGATACGTATACTGTATCAAGACTGTCCGTCTGTTGTTGGAATACGTAGTCTCATATCCACCTGTCTCACTCACCTGTGTATTGTGTATGGGTCACACCCGACTATCCAGCTATAACGTTTATGAGCATTGGTCTGTTGTTTATGACTTACGTCAGTAGCGTACCCGCCGGGGGGGGGAGGGGTCCGCACAATTTTCCATTTTCAAATATGAATTTTATTTCTCAATTTAGAAAAAAAATATTAATTTTTTACTATTAAAGTAAAATAATTTACTTTAAAGTAAATTAAATTTTTACTATTAGAGTAAAATACTAGAGTAAATATTATATTATGTATTATGTAGAAGATGTAGCTGGACAAAGTAACCGAAAACAATAGTACCTACATTAAACTACATTGTGAACCAACCCAAAGCTGTCAGATGATTATAAGATAATCATATATTAAAAGATAATTATCTTCTTTGTGATGTGATAGTGATTTGCCAGTTAGTTGCCACCCCTTCAGTTGACCGACATAGACTCGCCTGATCCCGATTATGCATTATGCGCAAGTTTTCTTTAGCTTTTTTAAAAAGAAATTTTTTTTACTGTTTCTTTTTTATTGTTTAAAAACATAAAAAACTTTCTGGAAAATAATTTATCTAAAGGAAAACGAAGTTGTTCGCCTAGGGGTGTAAGGGTACACACTCACCCTCAATGAATTCAGTAGAAATGAGAGAAATTTGTCAAAAATCTGTATAAAATGTTGTTTTTATTTTATTTTTTGCAGAGAAATATTGTATGATATATGAATTTACAATGAATTATGCATTAACCAAATTTAAAATTACTGAAAATATTAAAGTATTTTTAAATCGAAATGTGTTTTGATTGATGAACATCCTATTTGTTCTTATAATTTTACTAATAGTCAGCAACAGAATTATCCTGATAACAATTTTAGAGTAGATTGAAGTGTAGTTTCAGTATCTGTAAGTGGCATGTGCTAGTTAAGTTTAATATGTAAGAAAATATGCATAGGCTACCACGACTATAGTTAATATTGTGTTTGTGTAGTTACTGTGTTATTAAATATTGCACTTGCGTTGTTGAAAGAAAAGCTAAATTTATGTTGAAAATAAAGACAATATATTCGGTTATTAGCTTACTCAAATCTGTGTACCATTTAAATGATAAAGTTTGGCCATTTGGAGGGGGGTATCATTATGGGGAGGTGATAAATCTGAGCTCACC
The DNA here is from genome assembly GCA_034769895.1 of Magicicada septendecula. NCBI lineage: Eukaryota > Metazoa > Arthropoda > Insecta > Hemiptera > Cicadidae > Magicicada > Magicicada septendecula. The sequence goes on from CM068372.1 coordinate 125,715,273, forward strand.
CCCCCAAATCTAAATCATACCTCCCTCTTGATTAGATACGCCTATTGTTTCTCATCAACACACCCAGGTATTGTTAGGATAGACCTATTGCATCAGAATTAGGCCTACTTCCCCTCTGCTGCCGAGATAGGTGTATAGTGTCTGAGTCACATCCAGATATCCAACCAACGAAACGCTTGTTGGTATAGACCGACCGTCTCTGAATTTTACCCAGCTGTTAAGCTGTAACCAAGCCCGGATTAGAAGCGTGTGGTGCCCTATGCTGTCATCAGACTGGTGCCCTCCCGCTGACTCAATATTCAAACTTTTATCCATTATTTGCACTGATAAATGGCATATACAATTTCGAACGTTAACAATTATTTTATTAAACTCTCAAATTATGAAAAATATTTAGCTAAACAGTGATTACAATGAGCATAGTAGTGATAGAAAATACTTAAGCTTAGAAAATACCAAAAGATCCATTTTTTCTTGTTTTACGTTAACGAAGTTTTGTATAATTTCTTCTAAATCGAGCGATTCAAGTATTTCGGTTCCAATATTCATTATTTGCTAACGAAGATAATCTCTCATCTCCCATAGTTGAACTCAACACATCTTTAATGCGTTTTAATGATCTTTCAGATTCGCAGTTAGCTATTGGAATCGTCAAAAGCAGACGATAAGCAATGCATATATTCGGAAATACATCAGTCATTTTGCAGTCAATAATCCAGTTTAATACTTCGAGCGAACAACCTGTAGTATCATGAAATATATCATCTTCATCCGAACGATTTGAAAAAAAACCTCTTTCTTGCAATTTTACTTGTAGCACAGAGTGTTTCAATTCTGTTAGCAGATCGTTATTCAAACCGATAGAGTAAACGTCTATAAGACTTTCGCTTGATTTTTCAACTTGACACTCTCCACGGTTAATAACGGCATCAGAAAAGTCAACAATTGCGTAACGTGATCATAAGCTTTGCTTCGCTTAGTCAATTCAGCTGGATGGTGCCCTCTCTGACAGCTGAGGCCCTGGTACCCGGTGCTGCAGCATATCCTAGCGTTATGAGTAATCCGCCCCAGACTGTAACGTTTCTTAAGATATGCCTATTATTTCTGAGATATCCAGACGTCTACGTGTAATGTTTATTGGCAGCATCTATTGGAAAGTGTCACATTCAACCATTCAACGTTATTGTTACTTAATTTACGGATGTACGTAGAAACATTAAAATATAAATTTGGAACACGAAAATTATAATAATTTAGTCAGAAATACGCATAAGTTAAATTAAATGCATAAATTAATACATGATGTTAATGAATAGTACATTATTTCGGTTATCAATAACGTAAAACTGTCCTCATAATACACCAGCTAAGGTCCACGTAGAATATGATAAGTTCAAAGTTATATTACTAACGTAGAAATTTATTCCTGGCGTTTAACGTTTCCCACCAACGAAAGCCTTCCAAGAAAACTAAAATAACATTTCATAAGAACAGATATATTCTGAAAATCGTACACTCGTGAGACATAGGGAGGCCTATTTATTTTATGACTTCACAAAGGGAGAAAATATATTTAACCACTTTCGTACGAAAGGGGCACGATAGTTCCTATAGAGCCTGTCTGACAGTAAACAAAGTATATAGATTAGAGTGGGCTGCTTTGAACATAAAACTATACACGTTATTATCAATGCTTATTCTTTATATAACAAAAGTTAATGTATTTTATTAGTGAAATTTATTCGTGAACTATGTTAGTAAAATTTTGTAATTACGATGTATTCATTATTTATAAGTTGGTAGGTAGTTGACCTTCTGTGTGATTTAATGGCCTCCTGGTCTAACATTGCGGTAGATATATCATGGTTGCGAGAAGTTTGTACGGTGTCCACTCAGCATGTGATACGAATTGAGTTGCTGTGATTGGTACCGACTCTTGGCAGAGAAAGTCAATATTACAGGTAGAGACTAAACAATGTCCTTTCTCCCCTATATTTTCTCGTACGCTTCCACGGCCGGTGTCCATTATGTGTTTGAAGTCTTCTTCCGGTATGGACCGAGTCAAAAATGTCTTGTATGATAACGTTTCACTCATATTACAATGAGTATCCGCAGGTCTACGTGACGAAGAAGGTCACTCACTGACCTGACCTGAGGATACTCACTGTAACATGAGTGCAAAGCTGTCGTACAAGACATTTGGACGCGGTCCATACAGGAAGAAGACTTCAAAAACACGTCTTTGTCCCCTGTACATACGCGTGACACAAGCCAAAGACACAAACATTCCTTTGTGTCTAGTTTAGTTAGACACTTATTCACTTGTTATTTACAAACACTTATTTGTCATTACCAAGGCTTCACGTACGCTCGACAATTTTAACGTTCAGTACAAAGAAACCTAAATATTTGGACGGAAGTGCATTTTTAAGAGGAAAATGAAAAGCGGTGCCTACTTGTTGGAAACTCGTTCAAAGTAAGCACTGCCCTATTATATTGGTCGCGTATTTGGATGTAAATTGCATTAACAATTTTTGTTATTAATAAATCGAGAACGCTCGTAAAAGCTCGAATACTATAAACACATAAATTACAATCAGCAATCTCTATTATTTTAAGTAAAAACAACATCATATAGATATTACACAAGGTGTTAACGAATTTGTTGCAGGTGGTCGTAGGGAAATGTATGAGAAAAACAGACCGCACATAGGAAGAGGATCAAATTATAAAATTTAACGAACCAGTTATGTAATAATTTTGTTTTTCAATTCACAAATTCTTGTTGTTCTACCTTCTAAATAGTCTATCATCTATTGCCTGTTCTGCCAATTCTACCTAATCCTCTCCTACGGAATCAGTTCTACACTTTCTATAACGTCTTGCTATTGTTTTTCTATTGGTATGTAGGGTAGTCATCTCTTATTATTATTATTTTTACCAATCTTGTTTCCCCATTCTATTAAAATGTTTGCTCGTTATTACACTTATATTCCTGGCCAATTAACTATGTCTTGAATTTCGATATAGGCCTATTTCTGATTTCTCCGTTTGGTATTCTATTGCGTAATGTTTAATTCTGAATAGTTTCATGACTTTCATGTCGCTCGCATTTAGTTTTTGGCTTGCATGTGTCGTGTCTACTCTGGTCTCCATCTCATATGTTAAGATAGGTTTAATTGCAATTTTATAAATTTTAACTTTGCTACCGACGGTCACATGGATCGTTGTGTTACACAAGGAAAGAGAATAACTGACATCAGATGTAATAATTAATTACCAACTTTAATTAGGCACAAACAATGTGCCGGGACTAGGAGTTTCCCGGCATGTTTTAAATTTGAATTGCCGCCGCTTGAGACTGGGCGGCCTTGATCGCTATGCCGCGGCAGTCAGCGACAACGTTATATAGTAAAACCGCCTGCCGTGACCTTGAATGGGGACGCAATTTAGTCAGTCACTCTGCCAGCTGATCCGTCCTGGACAGCAATTTCTGACTTGTTGTTTTGCGTACCGACTTCGGTTAACGGAATACGTTACTCGTTCTCATTTCGTTTTCCTCTTCCAAGGCATACTGATCTGACGGTCCAAGGGGTATACATCCTTACGTAGCTTGCATCTATCATATCTTCGTAATCAAGTAAAGGCGTTTCAGGGTTCTTTACCCTGAGAGAGAAGGGGTTGCGATGATGGTGACAATGACATCTGTTACCATAGGCAGAGCAGGATAGGCACTACTCCCCGAAGCCGTCAGATGCAGGAGCTTTACACCCGCAAGACACCGCTGGCCAGATGAATCAACTGACATTTCTGGACTTTCCGACACACCACCGACATCAACCGGATTGCTCTTCAGAGTGCTATGTCAGTTCTTCAAAACAGATGGGAGATTTCCAATAATTAAATCAGGGAGCAGCAGTAAACCGATTTTCATCAATTTAAATTACATTCTAGATTCATGTACAGACATTCTCTTATGGGTATCAGAAGCCCAGTGTTCGGTTCATTAACAATCTCATTAAACTTTTTGATATAATTGAAATTGTAAGGTGTGACTAAGATGCAATCTGTTCAAAGCTGCAATTAACCTTTCCAGATAATTTAATTTTGTAACTCCTAACTGAGATTCAGTTTTTGAAAGGTGATTAGAATTTGTACATGATTTAAATTTGTAACTTATAAGTGAGATTCTAATTTTGTTAAAAGCTGTGTTTAAACTTTCCATATAATTTAATTTTATAACTTACCACCGTGATTCATACTTTTTAACTTGCAAAAGGATCCATCTCTTCTACTGCTTGATTAACTTTGTTGTTAATAGTATTTGGTAATGATGATTAATACAGATTGAATATGCATATATATATATTATAACATTGCCAAACCCTGATCACATTTGATATTAAAAAGTATGTAAAAAATGCCAAGAAACAATATATTTTGATAGATAAATGATAACGAGAATGAAAGTAGTAAATATAATCAATAGTGAAGGAGGAAGAATACAACCAAAGGTGGTCACAAAACAAGAAAATACGAACTAGACTGACAGACAACTGACATTGACCCAACCCCAGAGATTGGCCAGATATTAACCAAAGTAAAGCGAGACAAGAAGACAGTGAAGAAAAAAGAAAAATAAAAAATTACATGGCCATAACAATTAACTCACAAGATTGCTTTAAAAGAGCATAATTTTTTATTATTGTTAATAATTTATGTTTAAATTTTTATTAGTGGTAACTTGTAAATGACAGTATCTCAGCAATTGTTATACATAAAAAACCATGTGTAGATATGATTGTATGTATATCCTTATCTATAGGTGATGTGTCAGCTGTTATGTTTAAAATTACACTCATACAGACAGAGAATAGAAATGTGTGCGTGATTCAATCAGAGAACAAATTGTATATCCTACTATATACTTTGGAACTTTTACTAAGATTATTTCAGCAATATGTATATTATTTCAGCATTATGTGTTTGAACGTATAAGGTTTTGGAGAGTTTATTTATTCGCTAATATTATTGCTGTTGCTACAGATGTAGTATGTTTCAATTAACACAATATATTTTAACATTATTAAATTGTCGTTATTATTACTAATTATGACATTTCAGACCAATTTTTATCACTTTAATGACAATATATACAAAGTTATGTTTTATTTGAAAGATGTATTTACAATACCATGTTGTTTGCATATTATAAAATGATATGTGACAGTCTGAAGTTAACAAAAGAGACATGAACTCATTAGATACAAAAACTTTGTAATAATAGTGAGATCGTGAGAAATATAAGGGTAATTAGAGATAGGTAGGGAGTGACAAAGATGAACAGTGAAGTGATAAGTGTAATAAAATAAACAGCATATAATCTTAAGAAAAAAGAGTTAAACAAGTGTGACAAACCCAAAATATAAGCACATGTTAAATGAGCAATTAAGTTAAGTATATTAGACTGAAAGACACAGAATAATTGTGAATGTAAAAAACAGAAAAAATATTATCTCAGTATAAAAATCACCAGGGTGATTACTGTTATAAAAGAGATGGTGTAGGTATAACACTCACCAAATTTGTTCATTTGTTAATTTAAAGAAAGAAGTTATTGGCTTAATGTTTAAGGCAATAAATACCAGAAGAAATAGTTTTACAGTAATATGTTAGTATGTTTTAAGTAAGTAAGGAATTTATAAAGAAAATAATAGCAATACCTTTATAAGAAATAATAGGCAAAATATATTAATTATGTGTAACGAAAGGGAACATGGCAGAATTATATTAAAACTTAGAAATAAGTAAATTATGTATTAACATAGTATTATCAATTTTGGACTAAAACATTAATACATGACTTAGACCAATCTTGTAAGATATCAAACTAATCTTTGAAAGAAAATAGGAACATCTATGTAAAGATTACAACCATTGAAATTATCCCCAAGTAAATATAGCCATTATAAAATATTTATTCAAATTAAACAAAAAATTCAAAGTTTGATAACAATGTGTTTATTTTGAGATCGACCAGGTAGAATAATTACGTTACCATGGAAACTGTGGAGTAACAAGCAAAAAATACCGTTAGATTTTTTTACTGAATGCATGACGCTTTAATGGTATAGACGCTAATTTTCGAGTGACCAAAATTGTCAATTAAAACATAGCAAATATCAGAAAAAGTTACTACTAAGTGTACACCAAGACATAAGACAAAGACTGGAGCCATATTATTGAAGTTGAGGCCAAATTAACGAAAAAAGAAAATAAATTACTACCAATTAAACTGGAAAAGATGCCTGATGTCCTGAACCCAGCAAATTAAAGAAGATTATAGTATAACCCATGAATAACAGATCGTATGAATTCGCCATAACTACGGAAGTGATAAGTACCTCTTAAATTACCCAAAATATATAAATAAACTCACGTTAATTATCTCACTAAAGGTCGAAATCTCACTGAACTGAAATCAATTACTTTCAAAGATTAAAAAGAATACTAAGTCACTGACAATTTATAAACTAACCAATATAAACTGTTGTTAATGATCCATAACTTGTAAACACTTTTACTACACTGCGCTAAACAAATTATACCTACACAATATGTTAGTTAAGTTTACTTGATGTAAGGGTGTGTATTTTTATTGTTTTTAAAACATTTGTAATCCTTTGAACGTAACCTCAAGAACCTATGACAAACCAACATTAATAACTTGTATACAATTTTCAACAGACGCCATCATTAAACGTCTGGTTATCAATTCAAATATCGATTGTCAAACCCTGTAATTGTCTCATATAAACAACCGGAGCATTTGTATTAGAATAATTTGTATTAAATGAATAACAATCACTAATAAAAAATGTGTAAGTATTGAGTGTAACCACGGTGTTATAATTTCATTAGGAGGTGCACAATATTTTATGTACATTTTAGCAGATGACTAACGATTTACACAGCCCACGCATCGAACTGCTGTGCGCTACAGTGGGCCTAGCTGGCGGAAATATTTGAATTATTCAAACCGCCTGAGCTGCGCTGGTCATACGCCTTTGAATTTTATTTTAATTGTTTTAAGAAAACAATTTGGCGCCACCGGGAATTTCATACCCCTAATGAACATCAGGTAAGAACATCAAGACCTGGTTATTCGTACGTTCGCAACGAACGAAATCTACAGAAGTTGCACGCATTTGAACTACGGATCGAGAAGACACGTACACCCATTACACACAAATTGTACATTATCCACATTTTGCACAGTAAAACAGTAGCCGTACACGACAAAGAGTTCCAAAGTGGCGCACCAACTAGTAGGGCTAGAATAATAAAGAAATTACACAATTAAACCCTATAAATTCTAGCGGCGATTACGAAAGGTTACAATATGCACACCAGAGGATTGTCGAAAAAATTGGCAAAGGAGAAGGAGATGGAAGAAAACAGAGGGGAAGAAGAGGAAGGAACACCGATTGAAGAAGTGGAGACAGTAATAACCACAACAGAACCAAGCCAAGATGAAGAAATGGAACCACAGGCTGGAGATAGGGGGGAAGCCACAGGAGGAATGGATTTACAAAAATTGTGGGAATTGATTAACCAAAATTTTAAGAAACAGGAGGAGAAATTCGACAAGAATGAAGATAGTTTGAAGGAGATGACCAATAAATTCGACGGCATGAAGAAAGAAACCAGTGACAGTTTGAAACAGATCAATGAAAAAATAGTGAGTACTAAGGAAGAATTGAGGAAAACAGTCAACCAAAATAATGAAACACTACAACAACGATTGCTGGAGGAAATTCAGCAAAGAAACGAAGAATTAAAGGAAGAATTGAAGGAACAGCTGAAGGAGGACCACGAGAAAAATAAAGAAGAAATGAAGCTGCAGATGGCACACCAATTAATGGAGTACCGAGAAGAAGCAAAACAGCAGGTTACGGAAATCAATGACAAATTAGAGGAAACGTTGGAGAAACTAGAGAAGACCAACGAAAATGTTTCTGGAGTCCGCAAGGAGGTACTCGATAAAATGAACCGTCTCGAAGGAGAAAATAAGAGAAGAATTGAGGAAGGTCATGAAGAAACAGTCAGAAGATGTACCCAGATAGACCAGGACATACACCAAGTCCGGGAAGAAAACCAGAAAGAGGTAGCAGCTGTACGAACAGACTTGGGAGAACGAATGGAAGGAGTTTACAGTAACTTAAATAAAGTAGATAGCAAAGTAGACAAAAACCAACAGAGGATTGACGAAATGCGCAGAATAGAAGAGTCATTACGGGAAGAAGTGGATGCCTGGCGTGACCGACCATGTAATAATAATCATGTCATGAACACAGATAACAGAGATACTATTAATTTCCGTAATTATAAAAGAAACCCTATTGAATTCTTGAAGAGGGTAGAAGAGTTAATCATCAAGAATCGAGAGACTCGATGGACTACAATAAGAGGGATGTTGGACGAAATGTTCAAGGAGACATACGACAACTGGTGGACTGCCACTCGACCAGACATCCAAAACCTTCAAGACTTTAAGACTCAATTCAAGGCTAAATACTGGTCTGAGTCAACTCAGAATATGGTCCGCAATAACCTGAGCAATGGAAGGTATGAAAACCAGAATGGACAATCCCTTACCTCCTACTTCTTGGGAAAAATCTGCATGGCCAGGAATTTGGAGCCACGTATACCTGAAGAGTGTCTGGTAATACAGTTATCTTACCACTACGACGACGCCATCCAAAAGGCACGGATGTACAGCCAGGTAAAGACCATCCAAGATATGGCTAGCTTACTAGAAAGCCATGAACATGAGTGGCAGTACAGGAAAAATAGAGGGTACAGTTTCAGAAATAATAGAACCAATGAGGGACAATTGTCACAGAATCAACAGGGAGATAATAAGCCACCGGCAAATAACCCTAACAATTACCAAGGGAACACACGGGGCAATAACGCGCCCAGAAATTTTAACAGAAGTGGAAACCATAATAATAACAACTTCAGGAACAACCACAGGGGTAATTTCCCGTCGAATGGTTACAACAACAATTATCGCCCTGGAAACAACAGTAATCAGAACAATAATCCAGGATACCGGCCACAGGTAAATTACATAAGGGGGCAAAGACAAAGGAGCCCAAGAAGAAACTATCCCTCATCTAACTATCGGCGAACGTACTATAACCAGGTACCCGATACGAGAAGTCACCCATTCGAAGAAGATCACAGGCACAGCGTGGATAACCGGAATAATCAACAGGAGCCGAACGCTAACCAACCATCAAACACTACTGATGTTGGGGGCAATGAGGTCAACCCTCATTTAAACGCTTAAGGCCAGTGAAAACTGCGGACAGCCCATCACTGGACCAATCTCTGGGTGAATATAAGACAACACATGACAAGAAGATCACAATAATATGTACTAATTATTTGAAAAATATAAGGGACGATTTGATCGAAGAAAATGATAACATGATGCCCATTAGAAACAATGAAATAGTGTATGTGAGTGCCCAAATAAATGGAATTCTATCAACCATAATGATCGATACAGGGTCTAATGTCTCCCTGATCGACCAAATAGAATTAAATAGACTGCAGCAGGGAAGTAGTGTACCCATATCAACCCTGCCCATAAACAATATAACTATCATTGGTGCTACCGGCCGACAAAACAAAACCGTCCGGAAACAAGTATCCTTGGAACTTAATAGCAAAGGTATAATAGTAACTATGCCATTTCTTGTTGCCAGCGGCCTACCTTTCTCATTACTTGTTGGGTGTGATGTACTCAGACAACACTCTGCCATAATTAACCTGCGGCAGGGAGAAGTATCACTAACCACAGAACAAGGAATATGGTCAGCCGATATAGTGAATGGTGGCAACTTACCATTGATAACAAACCACTATAACATGATCCAAAACAATTATTGCCGACAATCACCTGAAAGAATATTGACAGATTGGAAGAATGAAGAATTATGGTCAAGCAAGCTGGATGAGATCAGAAACTTCCAACGAGAAGAACAAGATCCACAGATTAGTGTGCAACAGTCAGAGGAACTCATAAGTATATACAACAGATATAAACACATTTTTTCTGACGCTCCAGGCAAAGTAAAGAATTATCAATGCCGAATACGATTTAAAGAACCCGTTGACTTCAAGAAAAAATCTTACCCCATTGCTTACTCACAAAGAAATGCAGTGAGGGCAGAAATCAATCAAATGATGGAAGACGATATCATTGAATTAAGTCAATCACCGTATACAAGTCCAATAGTGGCGATACCAAAAAAGGACGGAAAGGTGAGAATCTGCCTCGACGCCAGAGAAATTAATAAAATGATAGTGAACGATAGAACATCACCGGGTGAAATAGAAGAAATCCTTACGAAGTTCCACGGTATAAAATACATTAGCTCTTGGGATACGGTATGTGGCTACTGGCAGGTGGAGCTACATCCGAACAGTAGACAATACTTAGCATTCCTGTTCGATGGGAGGAACTATCAGTTCAAAAGACTGCCATTTGGACTGATAAATTCGGTCGCAGTATTTGTTAAATGTATGGACCAAATACTGGGACAAGATGTACTGAATTTTACCACCGTGTACGTAGATGATCTGTTAATAACATCATCAAATTGGCAAGAGCACTGTGCCAGAGTGGAAACCGTACTAAAAAGATTATCAGATAATCACGTAACCCTTAAGCTGGACAAGTCAAAGTTTATAGCCCGAAAAATACAATTTCTAGGATTCAATCTAGCAGAGGAAGGCATATCTCCTTCGTCAGAAAAAGTTGAGGCGATACAACGATTCCCCACGCCAAAAAACAAAAAACAACTTCAATCCTTCCTGGGAATATGCAACTATTACCGTAAATTTCAAGATAATTATTCCAAACTAACAGCAAAATTCAAAAAACAATTATCAGTCAAGGACAAGTGGACTTGGGGGTCCGAACAAGATGAAGTATTTAACCAAATAAAAGAAAAGTTCTTGAACACCGTGATCTTACATCATCCAGACTTCAAAAAGCCATTCTTCATGAACTGTGATGCGAGTGATGTCAGTGTAGGTGCGGTATTATACCAAGAAGATGAGAAGGGACAGCATATGGTTATTAGTTTTGCAAGCAGAATTTTAAATGGATGCGAACGAAATTATCACGTCACGGAGAAAGAACTACTTAGTGTCGTGTTCGCCTGCAACAAATTTAGGACTTATATTCTGGGATACGATATAACAGTGAGAAGTGACCATAGATCCATATCATTCCTTAAGCAGTGTAAACTCAGCCACGGAAGATTAACTCGATGGATATTGTTGCTACAGGAATATCACATAAACTGGGAGTACATCCCAGGGAAGCAAAACGTACAGCCAATCATTTTACTGAGCAGGGATGATGTTCCCCTGATATCAGTATAAGAGTAGTTTTGATGAAAAATAAGATTTATAGGGAATAAGTTATAATAAAAAATTCAATAAGCCAGTTCGCAATATGAGAAAATAATGAAGAAAAGACTAAGAAGAATGGAAATAAAAGATACCGAATTAATTATAAAAAATGAATGAGAAGCAGGAGAATTTGAAAAAAAAAAAAAAAAAATTTGATACGATACAATTGATAATTTCATCAAACTTAAATTCACGTTTTATAAAATGATCAATTTTGGTGGAAGGGCATTATATAACATTGCCAAACCCTGATCACATTTGATATTAAAAAGTATGTAAAAAATGCCAAGAAACAATATATTTTGATAGATAAATGATAACGAGAATGAAAGTAGTAAATATAATCAATAGTGAAGGAGGAAGAATACAACCAAAGGTGGTCACAAAACAAGAAAATACGAACTAGACTGACAGACAACTGACATTGACCCAACCCCAGAGATTGGCCAGATATTAACCAAAGTAAAGCGAGACAAGAAGACAGTGAAGAAAAAAGAAAAATAAAAAATTACATGGCCATAACAATTAACTCACAAGATTGCTTTAAAAGAGCATAATTTTTTATTATTGTTAATAATTTATGTTTAAATTTTTATTAGTGGTAACTTGTAAATGACAGTATCTCAGCAATTGTTATACATAAAAAACCATGTGTAGATATGATTGTATGTATATCCTTATCTATAGGTGATGTGTCAGCTGTTATGTTTAAAATTACACTCATACAGACAGAGAATAGAAATGTGTGCGTGATTCAATCAGAGAACAAATTGTATATCCTACTATATACTTTGGAACTTTTACTAAGATTATTTCAGCAATATGTATATTATTTCAGCATTATGTGTTTGAACGTATAAGGTTTTGGAGAGTTTATTTATTCGCTAATATTATTGCTGTTGCTACAGATGTAGTATGTTTCAATTAACACAATATATTTTAACATTATTAAATTGTCGTTGTTATTACTAATTATGACATTTCAGACCAATTTTTATCACTTTAATGACAATATATACAAAGTTATGTTTTATTTGAAAGATGTATTTACAATACCATGTTGTTTGCATATTATAAAATGATATGTGACAGTCTGAAGTTAACAAAAGAGACATGAACTCATTAGATACAAAAACTTTGTAATAATAGTGAGATCGTGAGAAATATAAGGGTAATTAGAGATAGGTAGGGAGTGACAAAGATGAACAGTGAAGTGATAAGTGTAATAAAATAAACAGCATATAATCTTAAGAAAAAAGAGTTAAACAAGTGTGACAAACCCAAAATATAAGCACATGTTAAATGAGCAATTAAGTTAAGTATATTAGACTGAAAGACACAGAATAATTGTGAATGTAAAAAACAGAAAAAATATTATCTCAGTATAAAAATCACCAGGGTGATTACTGTTATAAAAGAGATGGTGTAGGTATAACACTCACCAAATTTGTTCATTTGTTAATTTAAAGAAAGAAGTTATTGGCTTAATGTTTAAGGCAATAAATACCAGAAGAAATAGTTTTACAGTAATATGTTAGTATGTTTTAAGTAAGTAAGGAATTTATAAAGAAAATAATAGCAATACCTTTATAAGAAATAATAGGCAAAATATATTAATTATGTGTAACGAAAGGGAACATGGCAGAATTATATTAAAACTTAGAAATAAGTAAATTATGTATTAACATAGTATTATCAATTTTGGACTAAAACATTAATACATGACTTAGACCAATCTTGTAAGATATCAAACTAATCTTTGAAAGAAAATAGGAACATCTATGTAAAGATTACAACCATTGAAATTATCCCCAAGTAAATATAGCCATTATAAAATATTTATTCAAATTAAACAAAAAATTCAAAGTTTGATAACAATGTGTTTATTTTGAGATCGACCAGGTAGAATAATTACGTTACCATGGAAACTGTGGAGTAACAAGCAAAAAATACCGTTAGATTTTTTTACTGAATGCATGACGCTTTAATGGTATAGACGCTAATTTTCGAGTGACCAAAATTGTCAATTAAAACATAGCAAATATCAGAAAAAGTTACTACTAAGTATACACCAAGACATAAGACAAAGACTGGAGCCATATTATTGAAGTTGAGGCCAAATTAACGAAAAAAGAAAATAAATTACTACCAATTAAACTGGAAAAGATGCCTGATGTCCTGAACCCAGCAAATTAAAGAAGATTATAGTATAACCCATGAATAACAGATCGTATGAATTCGCCATAACTACGGAAGTGATAAGTACCTCTTAAATTACCCAAAATATATAAATAAACTCACGTTAATTATCTCACTAAAGGTCGAAATCTCACTGAACTGAAATCAATTACTTTCAAAGATTAAAAAGAATACTAAGTCACTGACAATTTATAAACTAACCAATATAAACTGTTGTTAATGATCCATAACTTGTAAACACTTTTACTACACTGCGCTAAACAAATTATACCTACACAATATGTTAGTTAAGTTTACTTGATGTAAGGGTGTGTATTTTTATTGTTTTTAAAACATTTGTAATCCTTTGAACGTAACCTCAAGAACCTATGACAAACCAACATTAATAACTTGTATACAATTTTCAACAGACGCCATCATTAAACGTCTGGTTATCAATTCAAATATCGATTGTCAAACCCTGTAATTGTCTCATATAAACAACCGGAGCATTTGTATTAGAATAATTTGTATTAAATGAATAACAATCACTAATAAAAAATGTGTAAGTATTGAGTGTAACCACGGTGTTATAATTTCATTAGGAGGTGCACAATATTTTATGTACATTTTAGCAGATGACTAACGATTTACACAGCCCACGCATCGAACTGCTGTGCGCTACAGTGGGCCTAGCTGGCGGAAATATTTGAATTATTCAAACCGCCTGAGCTGCGCTGGTCATACGCCTTTGAATTTTATTTTAATTGTTTTAAGAAAACAATTTGGCGCCACCGGGAATTTCATACCCCTAATGAACATCAGGTAAGAACATCAAGACCTGGTTATTCGTACGTTCGCAACGAACGAAATCTACAGAAGTTGCACGCATTTGAACTACGGATCGAGAAGACACGTACACCCATTACACACAAATTGTACATTATCCACATTTTGCAGAGTAAAACAGTAGCTGTACACGACAAAGAGTTACAAAGTGGCGCACCAACTAGTAGGGCTAGAATAATAAAGAAATTACACAATTAAACCCTATAAATTCTAGCGGCGATTACGAAAGGTTACAATATGCACACCAGAGGATTGTCGAAAAAATTGGCAAAGGAGAAGGAGATGGAAGAAAACAGAGGGGAAGAAGAGGAAGGAACACCGATTGAAGAAGTGGAGACAGTAATAACCACAACAGAACCAAGCCAAGATGAAGAAATGGAACCACAGGCTGGAGATAGGGGGGAAGCCACAGGAGGAATGGATTTACAAAAATTGTGGGAATTGATTAACCAAAATTTTAAGAAACAGGAGGAGAAATTCGACAAGAATGAAGAGAGTTTGAAGGAGATGACCAATAAATTCGACGGCATGAAGAAAGAAACCAGTGACAGTTTGAAACAGATCAATGAAAAAATAGTGAGTACTAAGGAAGAATTGAGGAAAACAGTCAACCAAAATAATGAAACACTACAACAACGATTGCTGGAGGAAATTCAGCAAAGAAACGAAGAATTAAAGGAAGAATTGAAGGAACAGCTGAAGGAGGACCACGAGAAAAATAAAGAAGAAATGAAGCTGCAGATGGCACACCAATTAATGGAGTACCGAGAAGAAGCAAAACAGCAGGTTACGGAAATCAATGACAAATTAGAGGAAACGTTGGAGAAACTAGAGAAGACCAACGAAAATGTTTCTGGAGTCCGCAAGGAGGTACTCGATAAAATGAACCGTCTCGAAGGAGAAAATAAGAGAAGAATTGAGGAAGGTCATGAAGAAACAGTCAGAAGATGTACCCAGATAGACCAGGACATACACCAAGTCCGGGAAGAAAACCAGAAAGAGGTAGCAGCTGTACGAACAGACTTGGGAGAACGAATGGAAGGAGTTTACAGTAACTTAAATAAAGTAGATAGCAAAGTAGACAAAAACCAACAGAGGATTGACGAAATGCGCAGAATAGAAGAGTCATTACGGGAAGAAGTGGATGCCTGGCGTGACCGACCATGTAATAATAATCATGTCATGAACACAGATAACAGAGATACTATTAATTTCCGTAATTATAAAAGAAACCCTATTGAATTCTTGAAGAGGGTAGAAGAGTTAATCATCAAGAATCGAGAGACTCGATGGACTACAATAAGAGGGATGTTGGACGAAATGTTCAAGGAGACATACGACAACTGGTGGACTGCCACTCGACCAGACATCCAAAACCTTCAAGACTTTAAGACTCAATTCAAGGCTAAATACTGGTCTGAGTCAACTCAGAATATGGTCCGCAATAACCTGAGCAATGGAAGGTATGAAAACCAGAATGGACAATCCCTTACCTCCTACTTCTTGGGAAAAATCTGCATGGCCAGGAATTTGGAGCCACGTATACCTGAAGAGTGTCTGGTAATACAGTTATCTTACCACTACGACGACGCCATCCAAAAGGCACGGATGTACAGCCAGGTAAAGACCATCCAAGATATGGCTAGCTTACTAGAAAGCCATGAACATGAGTGGCAGTACAGGAAAAATAGAGGGTACAGTTTCAGAAATAATAGAACCAATGAGGGACAATTGTCACAGAATCAACAGGGAGATAATAAGCCACCGGCAAATAACCCTAACAATTACCAAGGGAACACACGGGGCAATAACGCGCCCAGAAATTTTAACAGAAGTGGAAACCATAATAATAACAACTTCAGGAACAACCACAGGGGTAATTTCCCGTCGAATGGTTACAACAACAATTATCGCCCTGGAAACAACAGTAATCAGAACAATAATCCAGGATACCGGCCACAGGTAAATTACATAAGGGGGCAAAGACAAAGGAGCCCAAGAAGAAACTATCCCTCATCTAACTATCGGCGAACGTACTATAACCAGGTACCCGATACGAGAAGTCACCCATTCGAAGAAGATCACAGGCACAGCGTGGATAACCGGAATAATCAACAGGAGCCGAACGCTAACCAACCATCAAACACTACTGATGTTGGGGGCAATGAGGTCAACCCTCATTTAAACGCTTAAGGCCAGTGAAAACTGCGGACAGCCCATCACTGGACCAATCTCTGGGTGAATATAAGACAACACATGACAAGAAGATCACAATAATATGTACTAATTATTTGAAAAATATAAGGGACGATTTGATCGAAGAAAATGATAACATGATGCCCATTAGAAACAATGAAATAGTGTATGTGAGTGCCCAAATAAATGGAATTCTATCAACCATAATGATCGATACAGGGTCTAATGTCTCCCTGATCGACCAAATAGAATTAAATAGACTGCAGCAGGGAAGTAGTGTACCCATATCAACCCTGCCCATAAACAATATAACTATCATTGGTGCTACCGGCCGACAAAACAAAACCGTCCGGAAACAAGTATCCTTGGAACTTAATAGCAAAGGTATAATAGTAACTATGCCATTTCTTGTTGCCAGCGGCCTACCTTTCTCATTACTTGTTGGGTGTGATGTACTCAGACAACACTCTGCCATAATTAACCTGCGGCAGGGAGAAGTATCACTAACCACAGAACAAGGAATATGGTCAGCCGATATAGTGAATGGTGGCAACTTACCATTGATAACAAACCACTATAACATGATCCAAAACAATTATTGCCGACAATCACCTGAAAGAATATTGACAGATTGGAAGAATGAAGAATTATGGTCAAGCAAGCTGGATGAGATCAGAAACTTCCAACGAGAAGAACAAGATCCACAGATTAGTGTGCAACAGTCAGAGGAACTCATAAGTATATACAACAGATATAAACACATTTTTTCTGACGCTCCAGGCAAAGTAAAGAATTATCAATGCCGAATACGATTTAAAGAACCCGTTGACTTCAAGAAAAAATCTTACCCCATTGCTTACTCACAAAGAAATGCAGTGAGGGCAGAAATCAATCAAATGATGGAAGACGATATCATTGAATTAAGTCAATCACCGTATACAAGTCCAATAGTGGCGATACCAAAAAAGGACGGAAAGGTGAGAATCTGCCTCGACGCCAGAGAAATTAATAAAATGATAGTGAACGATAGAACATCACCGGGTGAAATAGAAGAAATCCTTACGAAGTTCCACGGTATAAAATACATTAGCTCTTGGGATACGGTATGTGGCTACTGGCAGGTGGAGCTACATCCGAACAGTAGACAATACTTAGCATTCCTGTTCGATGGGAGGAACTATCAGTTCAAAAGACTGCCATTTGGACTGATAAATTCGGTCGCAGTATTTGTTAAATGTATGGACCAAATACTGGGACAAGATGTACTGAATTTTACCACCGTGTACGTAGATGATCTGTTAATAACATCATCAAATTGGCAAGAGCACTGTGCCAGAGTGGAAACCGTACTAAAAAGATTATCAGATAATCACGTAACCCTTAAGCTGGACAAGTCAAAGTTTATAGCCCGAAAAATACAATTTCTAGGATTCAATCTAGCAGAGGAAGGCATATCTCCTTCGTCAGAAAAAGTTGAGGCGATACAACGATTCCCCACGCCAAAAAACAAAAAACAACTTCAATCCTTCCTGGGAATATGCAACTATTACCGTAAATTTCAAGATAATTATTCCAAACTAACAGCAAAATTCAAAAAACAATTATCAGTCAAGGACAAGTGGACTTGGGGGTCCGAACAAGATGAAGTATTTAACCAAATAAAAGAAAAGTTCTTGAACACCGTGATCTTACATCATCCAGACTTCAAAAAGCCATTCTTCATGAACTGTGATGCGAGTGATGTCAGTGTAGGTGCGGTATTATACCAAGAAGATGAGAAGGGACAGCATATGGTTATTAGTTTTGCAAGCAGAATTTTAAATGGATGCGAACGAAATTATCACGTCACGGAGAAAGAACTACTTAGTGTCGTGTTCGCCTGCAACAAATTTAGGACTTATATTCTGGGATACGATATAACAGTGAGAAGTGACCATAGATCCATATCATTCCTTAAGCAGTGTAAACTCAGCCACGGAAGATTAACTCGATGGATATTGCTGCTACAGGAATATCACATAAACTGGGAGTACATCCCAGGGAAGCAAAACGTACAGCCAATCATTTTACTGAGCAGGGATGATGTTCCCCTGATATCAGTATAAGAGTAGTTTTGATGAAAAATAAGATTTATAGGGAATAAGTTATAATAAAAAATTCAATAAGCCAGTTCGCAATATGAGAAAATAATGAAGAAAAGACTAAGAAGAATGGAAATAAAAGATACCGAATTAATTATAAAAAATGAATGAGAAGCAGGAGAATTTGAAAAAAAAAAAAAAAAAAAATTTGATACGATACAATTGATAATTTCATCAAACTTAAATTCACGTTTTATAAAATGATCAATTTTGGTGGAAGGGCATTATATAACATTGCCAAACCCTGATCACATTTGATATTAAAAAGTATGTAAAAAATGCCAAGAAACAATATATTTTGATAGATAAATGATAACGAGAATGAAAGTAGTAAATATAATCAATAGTGAAGGAGGAAGAATACAACCAAAGGTGGTCACAAAACAAGAAAATACGAACTAGACTGACAGACAACTGACATTGACCCAACCCCAGAGATTGGCCAGATATTAACCAAAGTAAAGCGAGACAAGAAGACAGTGAAGAAAAAAGAAAAATAAAAAATTACATGGCCATAACAATTAACTCACAAGATTGCTTTAAAAGAGCATAATTTTTTATTATTGTTAATAATTTATGTTTAAATTTTTATTAGTGGTAACTTGTAAATGACAGTATCTCAGCAATTGTTATACATAAAAAACCATGTGTAGATATGATTGTATGTATATCCTTATCTATAGGTGATGTGTCAGCTGTTATGTTTAAAATTACACTCATACAGACAGAGAATAGAAATGTGTGCGTGATTCAATCAGAGAACAAATTGTATATCCTACTATATACTTTGGAACTTTTACTAAGATTATTTCAGCAATATGTATATTATTTCAGCATTATGTGTTTGAACGTATAAGGTTTTGGAGAGTTTATTTATTCGCTAATATTATTGCTGTTGCTACAGATGTAGTATGTTTCAATTAACACAATATATTTTAACATTATTAAATTGTCGTTATTATTACTAATTATGACATTTCAGACCAATTTTTATCACTTTAATGACAATATATACAAAGTTATGTTTTATTTGAAAGATGTATTTACAATACCATGTTGTTTGCATATTATAAAATGATATGTGACAGTCTGAAGTTAACAAAAGAGACATGAACTCATTAGATACAAAAACTTTGTAATAATAGTGAGATCGTGAGAAATATAAGGGTAATTAGAGATAGGTAGGGAGTGACAAAGATGAACAGTGAAGTGATAAGTGTAATAAAATAAACAGCATATAATCTTAAGAAAAAAGAGTTAAACAAGTGTGACAAACCCAAAATATAAGCACATGTTAAATGAGCAATTAAGTTAAGTATATTAGACTGAAAGACACAGAATAATTGTGAATGTAAAAAACAGAAAAAATATTATCTCAGTATAAAAATCACCAGGGTGATTACTGTTATAAAAGAGATGGTGTAGGTATAACACTCACCAAATTTGTTCATTTGTTAATTTAAAGAAAGAAGTTATTGGCTTAATGTTTAAGGCAATAAATACCAGAAGAAATAGTTTTACAGTAATATGTTAGTATGTTTTAAGTAAGTAAGGAATTTATAAAGAAAATAATAGCAATACCTTTATAAGAAATAATAGGCAAAATATATTAATTATGTGTACCGAAAGGGAACATGGCAGAATTATATTAAAACTTAGAAATAAGTAAATTATGTATTAACATAGTATTATCAATTTTGGACTAAAACATTAATACATGACTTAGACCAATCTTGTAAGATATCAAACTAATCTTTGAAAGAAAATAGGAACATCTATGTAAAGATTACAACCATTGAAATTATCCCCAAGTAAATATAGCCATTATAAAATATTTATTCAAATTAAACAAAAAATTCAAAGTTTGATAACAATGTGTTTATTTTGAGATCGACCAGGTAGAATAATTACGTTACCATGGAAACTGTGGAGTAACAAGCAAAAAATACCGTTAGATTTTTTTACTGAATGCATGACGCTTTAATGGTATAGACGCTAATTTTCGAGTGACCAAAATTGTCAATTAAAACATAGCAAATATCAGAAAAAGTTACTACTAAGTGTACACCAAGACATAAGACAAAGACTGGAGCCATATTATTGAAGTTGAGGCCAAATTAACGAAAAAAGAAAATAAATTACTACCAATTAAACTGGAAAAGATGCCTGATGTCCTGAACCCAGCAAATTAAAGAAGATTATAGTATAACCCATGAATAACAGATCGTATGAATTCGCCATAACTACGGAAGTGATAAGTACCTCTTAAATTACCCAAAATATATAAATAAACTCACGTTAATTATCTCACTAAAGGTCGAAATCTCACTGAACTGAAATCAATTACTTTCAAAGATTAAAAAGAATACTAAGTCACTGACAATTTATAAACTAACCAATATAAACTGTTGTTAATGATCCATAACTTGTAAACACTTTTACTACACTGCGCTAAACAAATTATACCTACACAATATGTTAGTTAAGTTTACTTGATGTAAGGGTGTGTATTTTTATTGTTTTTAAAACATTTGTAATCCTTTGAACGTAACCTCAAGAACCTATGACAAACCAACATTAATAACTTGTATACAATTTTCAACAGACGCCATCATTAAACGTCTGGTTATCAATTCAAATATCGATTGTCAAACCCTGTAATTGTCTCATATAAACAACCGGAGCATTTGTATTAGAATAATTTGTATTAAATGAATAACAATCACTAATAAAAAATGTGTAAGTATTGAGTGTAACCACGGTGTTATAATTTCATTAGGAGGTGCACAATATTTTATGTACATTTTAGCAGATGACTAACGATTTACACAGCCCACGCATCGAACTGCTGTGCGCTACAGTGGGCCTAGCTGGCGGAAATATTTGAATTATTCAAACCGCCTGAGCTGCGCTGGTCATACGCCTTTGAATTTTATTTTAATTGTTTTAAGAAAACAATTTGGCGCCACCGGGAATTTCATACCCCTAATGAACATCAGGTAAGAAGATCAAGACCTGGTTATTCGTACGTTCGCAACGAACGAAATCTAGAGAAGTTGCACGCATGTGAACTACGGATCGAGAAGACACGTACACCCATTACACACAAATTGTACATTATCCACATTTTGCAGAGTAAAACAGTAGCCGTACACGACAAAGAGCTACAATATATATATTGTAACAAGTAATAATTTTGTAACAACTAATAAATTCTTGTTGTTTTAAAAAAAAAATTTTTTTATTTATTATATTATTTTTTTATTTTTAATTAATTTAGTACTAATTATTTTAAACTGTTTTGTTGTATTTGGAACTTCTTATTGATTGTTTTTGTCAAATTATATCCCTTTGTGTAATTAGAATTCTTGTATTATGTTAATAGGATTGTCTCCAGGAACAATCGATTTGTGATCTTTCCTTATTTGAAGTTTGTCCTCCTTTAAAGTTGTTAAACTCAGCTGTTCTGGTAGTTATGTCTCAACTATTGTGTTATATTATTCTATTTATAAGTTAGGAATAAATAGGATTCAAAATTATAATATTCAATGGTTTTTATTGACAATTAGTAAAATAATCGATTTTATATCGATTGATGAATCGACTCTCTCAGGGCAAATTAATAGATTATACAAATTATTAATTCTCGGGTTCTTTGAACTGTTATTTTATATAGTCAGAGAAAGGGCAAAGTATAGATAGTATAACATTACAAATTACAAGCTTAATAATTAACATACAAACATATTATTCAATATATAATGGTTAGTAAAGAAAATGTTTCGAACCATTCGAAGGTAGTTGGCTGTGGCGCATAGAATTGTGGGAACTCAAAGATGGCCGCTTCGTATTCAGATCTAGTAGACGACTGCACCTCGAAGAATCTGCTTCAAATAAATGATGATTTTCCAATGGTTTCTCGTCCCAGCGATAGTGATTCGTTCCTCTAGTGTTAGTGTGGTTGTCCTGGATCAGTTGTTAGTGATTCCCTTCGATAAACTGTGTTGGTTAATGTTTTATTTACTAAGGTTGAGAATGGCACGTTCCTCTCGATATTAGGAATTATCGTTTATAAGTGTTTAAATGGTTATTATCGGTTTACTGTTCAATAGTGGTTCACTTTTATTGTTTAACTGGTTTTAATCACTGACTTTAGTCGTTATTGAACGTTTTTTCCAAAATTCGCGAGTTTAAATTTTATAGGTTTGGGCTGATGTACGCCATGCTTCTTCCTTCACTATATGTTAATATTTTGGCGAGAGCTCGTTTTATGTGTACTGCTCAACGTATAATAATCAACTCCTCATTTTCTTCTTTATTCGAAACGTCTTAGCCCAGTTAATATTAGCAAGACATTGTTTTAAAATTTTATCGTTTCCGTTACATGGTCGACACTTACATTATATTACTTAATACATTTTTTTATTATTTGATTTTATCAAATAATAGTTACATAATCTTTTTCCTTAGTTACTTCTGCGTGATTTGATACCAAATAAGATATTCTTACAATGTTTTTATCTCAAAATGCCATATTTACTGTATTTTAAAAATGTAGGCTTTAAAATTTTACTTCCTGTCATTAAACTGTTTGCCATTTTTATTATGTCATAATTATGATTGAACAAAATCTTTGATTGAAATAAAATGATTATTTTCCCTTAATTCCTTTTAATTTTATGAATTGGTTGCCTAAATTAATTATTATCTTTAATTTAAATAATTCCCCTTACGTTCTACTGTTAATACATTTACAATTTTTCTATTAATACTTCATATGTTGCTTCACTATCTTTATAAAGTATTGGTATAGTTGTAATACACTGTGTTGGATTTATATTATACAAATTTCATCCGGTTTATCAATTTACTTCTCTTATTTATTGATTTTAATGTTGTTTAGATTTGCCATTTGGCCTAGATTTCACATGTTTTTATATACTTGGTTTTTGAATATTACAGTCTGCTTATACCCTTTCTGACTTTCTTTTCTTATACAATCTTAATTACAATTCCCTTACTGTAGTTATATTAACATTTAACATTGATTAATTCGATTAACTCATAACAAATATTTTACAACATAAAATGGTATTCAAGACCAGACATTTCAGCCTTGATTAATACTATTAACGCATAATAAAAGTTTTATACTAAAAGAATTGTACTCAACTCTGACATTTCAGTCTTGAGTTATTTGAACGTATTATAAATAAAACATATCTGTCCTTCCATTATTTAAACTATTTCTTATAACTAATTTTATTTGCAGTCTTAGCTGTTTTTGTTTGATTTTTGGGTATTTGTTCTTGGTCACTTCACTTTTTTATGGCCTGCTCTTGTTTTATCGCTGTCATTCTAATGAATGCTGTTAGCTAAAGAGTGGCAGTTATTTAGAAACACTTGTATCCTATTTGTCATTATAATATTCTATTAAATATTATTTCTCGACACAATATAAAAACTTTAAAGTTGTATAAATGCACAATTTACTTAGTTTATGAACTTAAACATTGACACATTAAGTTTATTTAATATAATATAATAACTTGCACTGGTCCCCTTTTATTCTTTGATTTTATTTCTAATCAGTTTTATAGTCTTATTAAAATCAAGAATTTTATTTATAGAGGATAATGAAGATTTGTTTTTTCCATTATTATTTATAGAGGATATTTTGAAGGTTTGTTTTTTCCATTATATAACTAATTCCCATTGGTTCACTTTTAATTCTACTTTATACACTTTTGTTTATATCTATTTTACATGGTTTTCTAAATTTGGGTTTTTGTTATACTTTCATTGGCTATTTTTACTTTCTTTTGGGGTTTCGTTATGATTTCTTTTAAAAGCATTCCTTCTTATTGTGGATGTTGTCTTGTTCGGGTTTCTTCCTTACTTACTCCTATCCTACCTGGGTATTTCCTTACTTTATTTTTAGTTTTTTGGTTTATTTTTCTTACTCATCATTCATTGTATATCTGGTTTTAATGAAACTCTTACTTCAAACTATGATTGTGCTTTACGGTGGTTCTTAATTAATTTTTAATGTTGCTTTCTTGGATTTAAATTTGTTTTTATTTTATTTTATGATCTTTCTTTCCATTCAGAACTATGGGCATTATCTGTCATGCTACAATATATATATATATATATATATATATATATATATATATATATTTGTTGATATAAAAGCTTTACCGATAAACAGTATTTTCACATTTATAATGATTAAAATTTTGTTAGTACCAGTCCTGTGGACATACATATATTTGTGATTTATTTTATTAACTGCGCTAAAAGGATCCATTTGTTATACTGTTTGATTAATTCTTATTGTTAATAACATTGGTAGTTATGATGAATACAAATTGGAGATATATATATATATATATATTTAGTCACTTTATGCTACAGTCCGTTTCTTGATGTATATAATACATTTAATATTTATAATTAAATTTACCTCAAGATGTTACTTTTTCCTTTTTTGGAACATGTTTCGGGTACTATCTTGTACCCA
Organism: Magicicada septendecula; assembly: GCA_034769895.1. Lineage (NCBI taxonomy): Eukaryota > Metazoa > Arthropoda > Insecta > Hemiptera > Cicadidae > Magicicada > Magicicada septendecula. Next base: position 125,740,656 of record CM068372.1, read on the forward strand.
TCCTCAGCCTTCCGGTTTTTTTGTCTGGTGAAGTACATATGTGTTGTTGGTTGACTATTATTATTGTGGCTTCCTGTTGGCTTCTGGTATTTCAAATTGGTTTTATTGTGTGTGATTGTGGTGTGTGTGCTAGTTTTTTGTGTATTTTCAATGTTGAGTGCTTTGGATATTGTGTCATGTTTTGTATTGATTTGTATTTGTTCAGGTATTAGTTTGTTTTCTGTTTTATGTTTGTATATTTGTAAATTTTCCCAAATGTTCATTATGGTGCCTTTGTGTGGTATATGTTTTATTAGTGTTACATTGGTTATGTCTGGGAATTCATGTCTTGTGTTTATTGCATGTGTGGCTAAATTGGATTTATATATTTCTGGTTTTTTGTATGCATTTAGGTGTTCAAAATAACGTTTTTTCAGCTGTTTTTTTGTTTGTCCTATGTAACATTTATTGCAATCTTGGCATTCAATTTTGTATATGCCGTTAGTTGTTGTATTATCTTTGTTGTGTGAACTATTTAGATTTTGTAATTTATTTTTATTAGTTTTGTATGCTATTTTTATATCTGTGTTTTTAAATAGTTTTGTTAGTTTTGTCATTTTATTATTTATGTATGTGAATGTGGCCCATTTTTGTTGTTGTTATTATTTATGTGTTGTTCAGTTTGATTAATTCTTAATTGTTCAGTTTTTATTTTATATTTGATTTTATTTTCTATTTTGATTACAGTATTTTTATTGTATCCATTTGCATAACCAATTTGGTATATATATTTCTTTCTTTGTCAGTTTCTTGTTTGTTTAGGGGAATTTTGTACATTCTGTTAAATAGCGAATAAAATGCTGCCATTTTATGTTGTGGTGGGTGGTCAGAATGGTTAGGTATAATGATGTTAGTGGAAGTTGGTTTTCTATATATTGCATATTGTATGTGGTTGTTGTATCTTGTGATGGTTATGTCTAAATAGTTGATTTTGTTATGTTTTTCTTTTTCTTCTGTGAATTGTATTTTGGGATGTATGTTATTGATTTGTTTCAGTATGTTCCCTGCATTTGTGTTTTTGTTATTTGATACATATAGCCCATCATCTACATATCTTATCCATATGCCATTTGGGTCATGTGATTTTATGATATTTTGTATTTTGGTGTCTATGTGTTATAGACATCCAATTTAGCCACACATGCAATAAACACAGGACATGAATTACCAGACATAACCAATGTAACACTAATAAAACATATACCACACAAAGGCACCACAATGAACATTTGGGAAAATTTAAAAATATACAACTATAAAAACAGAAAACAAACTAATACCTGAACAAATACAAATCAATACAAAACATGACACAATATTCAAAGCACTCAACATTGAAAATACACAAAAAACTAACACACACACCACAATCACACACAATAAAAACAATTTGAAATACCAGAAGCCAACAGGAAGCCACAATAATAATAGTCAACCAACAACACATATGTACTTCACAAGACAAAAAACCGGAAGGCTGAGGATGGGTACAAGGTAGTACCCGAAACATGTTCCAAAAAAGAAAAAAATAACATCTTGAGGTAAATTTAATTATAAATATTAAATGATATATATATATATATTTCAATCACTTTCTGCTACAGTCCGTTTCTTGATGTATATAATACTATAATATTTATGACTAAATTTACCTCAAGATATACTTTTTTCCTTTAGGAACATGTTTCGGGAGATCTTGTTCTCCCATCTTCAGCCTTCGCCATCTTGTTTCTGGTGAAGTATTTGTGTGTTGGCTTCTGGATGTTATTGAGGTAGTTTGTTGTTGTTGGTCTTTGGTCCTTTAAAGTTGCATTATTGTGTGTGGTTGTGGTATCTGTTTTTGTATTTTGTGTATTTTCGATGTTGAGTGCTTTGAATATTGTGTCATGTTTTGTATTGATTTGTATTTGTTCTGGTATTAATTTGTTTTTACAAACATACAACACAAAACAAATTATGCGACAGTACAATCATATGCTGTACTGTGCATTTAATAGATAAAATAATAATTTAAATTAAATTTATAAATATTTAATAAATAAGCAGGTATGAGATTGAAAGCTTGGTTTATGTTAAAAATACGGAATGTAGACAGGCAGGCGCTGACCTGAAAACTCACACAACTGTCGCTGGGAGTGTGTACAGTAGTAAGTGATGTGTGTAAGTGAGGCCAGCTCGAGCATGAAAGTTTGCAATCTCACCCTGAATAATTGTCAAATTACAGTTTTATTTAATTATAAGCAAACCATAGATGGTAGAAAAAATTCAAAGATTCCAAAATGTGTATAAAATTAATACGCACGTGTAGTGAGAAAAAAAGGACGCGCAGTGCGAATTAAGTGCAATTTTAAGTCCGTAATAATTACACGGATTATTCTATTACGATTGAAATTACGTTGAACGTGTGTAATTAAATCATCCATCGTTAGAGCACCCTGTAGTTCACATCAGACTTTGCCATTGGCAGAAATGTGCGAAAATATGAAATTGGACGAAAGTGGGAGAACTGACGCCACCGAGCAATGTCAAACCGGCAGAATTCTGTCTCAACAGGTGCTGTACGATGCTCGATTATAAATAGGGCACGAGAGAAGCCAGCCCTTCTTCTCAATCAGTCTTCAGTCACGGCGGGACGCTCTGTCTGTTGGCGACGCGAGTTTCTAATTTTTGTTAATCGAACAGTAGACGCGGACGGACGCTATGTTTGTCATAAGTGCAAAATAGTAACTCTTAATCTGTTACCGAATACGAATGTACGTTAGGTCCGTCAGTCAAGACAAGTTACAATCTTACATCATGCAGAGGAACGCTATGCTGAACAGTAGAGGCGTCTGCTAGAACGACAGCAGCTGGTGCAGAGCAACCTCTCACACTATCCTACATCAACCAGATGGGTCCATGATAGACGAGTAACTGGAGGACGACGAAGGGAACCTGGAGACGTGCAGGGAACTCCGATCAGAAGAAGACATACGGATCAACGGAGGACATGAGTATAAGCTACAAAATAGAGGTGACAGTTAATCCATTTATAAATTTTAAATGAGAGACCAAAGACATTTAAAAGACATTTTGAAATTTAAACGTGAAAAAGAGAATCATTGTAAATTATGATGTACATATTTGCGTGACAAAGGTAGATAATGTTTTTCAGTATAGGAATAAGAGTTTTATGTGAAATGTAGATAAAGAGGTCCAGAGAATTTGATTTAAATTTATTAAAATATTTTTTTTGATGTTTAACGATTAATTTAGTTAATTTCAATTTTATTTTAAAGTTTGTAAAGCAATCCATGAGTACCAAGTATGCAATACATAAATTAACGTAGTTGGAAGTTATTAAAAAAAAAAGAACCAATAAAAAATGAAACTGCAGTAAAGCACACTGTCAGACTGAGCAGTCGAGTTTTAATATTGACAAACAAGTATTTAGAATATAACTTTGTTACTGTAGAATATAAGATTTATTTAATGTTAAATGTACTGCAACATTTGAACGTTTCAAGCGAACAATAATGAATATTTATGGCGAAGTAGTTGAGATTTTTAAACACGCTTGTGTTTTATAAATAAAAGTATGAAAACTCGGTACAATTAAATCAATGACTACTCTTATTACCATTACACCCAAACTCCATTAATTGGTACACTTTACCAGTAATGTTATATAAATTTTGGCGCTCCAAATTCGTGGGAATACCCAAATTAAATTATATTAAATTTGTAATTTGTAATGCTATAATATATATATATATATATATATATATATATATTGCAACGATACGTTTAGTATAAGTATATGTATCAACCCCTGACTGAGGTACGATAGCATACGAAAGCACGTATGAGGTATATAAAATGTAAATAATAAAAATAATATAATAAATATACGTTAGATATAAGAAATAAACGTAGTATTTAATTTTAAATAAATCCAATATTGTAAGTAAGCCTGCATATGGAATAAAATAGCTTAGTTAGTTTTTAAACGTAACGAAGGGGAGAAACTGACACGCGCTGACCGGCAGAGGTGACGTCAGAGCGACATGCCGCCGCCTGTGTATCAGTCTGCGTGTGTGTGTATGCGTACATGTGTAAACGATAGACAGGTTGAATTATGCAAACGAGGGTGGAAGATTTTACACAGTTTTTTAAGTACTGAACGAGAACCAGAAGTCACACGAATCAGCGACATATGTAAAAACATAGCTGACGCCTGGCGCTTCAGTTTGGCATTAAGTGGTCATTAATCGTGGGAACCGTTCAGCCACCGTGTGAAATTTTCCCATAACTGCCATAATTTCCACACCTTAACATTCATAATTTACATAAACAAAGTTTAATATTATACCGAACGATTGGTGAAATAATATTTATAAAAAAGTGTGCGCTTCATAGAAAGACGCGAAGGTTGAAAGTAACAATTAAATCGACGCGCCGACCTGTTCAATGTTGTCAAAACAGTTTCCAACAAGAATTTCAACGACGTGAGCAGTATAAAACCCCAGCGAGCGACACACTCTTTCTCAGATGAACTCACTTTGACACGTAAGATCCACGCATCTCGCAACCGCGAATTTTACAAAATCATGTAAGGTTTTTAAACAGTATTCAATAACGTGAAGTGCGATGGAACCGGCATTACGTCGGTGCAAGTATTAATGAAAACGAGTGATTTTAAAAAGACTATACTAACGAATCTACGAGAGTTGTAACTACGATGAAATTCGAGAAGTCTACATAGAACTTCTAGACATCTACGAGGGACAAGATAAGAAGAGAAGAGGAACTAGAACAAGAAGATGAGAGGACGCAGGGACAGCCACATGCGGCTACATCCAGCCGAACATCATCACGACCAGAGGTCCACGTCAGAACTCAGCATCCAGGAGACGGAGCGAGGAATTTCAACGACGCAGAGACAGAGAAGGTGATACCGAAGAGGATCAACAACTCGAGAGTCCAGATGACGGTAACGACAAAGTTAAATGGTTGCAGAAAAATGCAGTTGAAGTCAGACATTTATTTAATATTATAAATGACCCTGAGGTCTATCGAAAAAAACTCTAGTTTCCATATACAAGTTTACAAAGAAATTAGTATATTTAAATTTGCATAATGAATAAATAAATGTTCAAAGTGTAATTGAGAATAGAGAATATAACTGTAGTAATCTCATAAATAAATGGTCAAGGAAGAACCATATTTTCATTATATTTTTGTAATTGATTAGATAATTAAATTCAAATATGAGATTTACGTAATTTGGAGATTGTTAATTAATTGAGACATTAAATAATCGAATCAATTAAAGTAATAAATGTTCTCTATTAATATTTTAATAAATATTTAATTAATTAAACATTTTTATTAAGTGGTATATATTAAAAACCACAATTGCAAAGACATGATGAATATTAAATTTTATACGTATTAATCACGTCTTATAATAATTATATGTGTTATGTATTATATGTCTGTGTATATGATTTATGTATGTGTATACTATGTCTTAGAAATATAAGAAATAAGATTTAAACACGTTATAATTGCATTATATTCAGATCGAATATAAGGGTTCAAATAATAATTAACCCACACTAAACAATTAATGACATGATAATTTGAATTTTTAAAGAATAAATCAAATGAATATGATTTTATTAAAACAGTCGTACTAATTTCACAACCAGTACTAAATCCTCTGTACTCTTTACTTGTATTAAAATTATATAACGATATTCACGTGCTTATCCACACTCAATCAACGACCAAAACCTGCGACCCAGCCGGGGAACATCAAGGTAAATACTGCAGAAGAAGAGTATACCTCCGAGACGTGGGTAAGTGCGCACAAATGAGTAAGAGCATATGTGTAAAAGTAAGTGTCTAAAAATAACGTTGTATAGTAATTGTCGCTGCCAACGTGGGGCCACGACATAAAGAAAATAAATGTTAATTATCATTACAAGTAAATGGCGCCTTGGTAATAAATAAAGTCTAATAAATAATTAGCAAAAATATTGTAGAAAGAATTAATAGGCAATTTATGTAATAAATAATATTACAAATTGTTAAATTAAGTACAGAGAGAAAAAGAGTTGTGAAATTAATACTGATAAATAAAATATAATTTAAGTAAAGAAATATAGAGTCACGGTGGACCAATAATTAAAAATATAATTCATATAACGAATCAGTTAGGACACCGTAGTCAGCAATGGCGAAGCAACCAACAATTGACTTCGAAACGATGTTTAAACGACTTCAAGAAGAGTTGAAAACGAATAGTGCAGAACTAAGTACAGAACTAAAAACTCAATTAGAAAGTAGTAATGAAAAATTAGAAAATAAATTAGGAAGATTAGAAGATAGTAATACGAGATTAGAAACTCAAATAGAAGATAGTCGTAATCGATTAGAAATCACTATTGAAGAAGTGAAAACTCAGTTAGAAAGTAATATAGATAGTAATGATACTAGGTTAGAAGAGAAAATAGAACTCGTCAGTAGTACTTTGAAAACAGAGCTTACTGCACGCGTTGAAGCAGTCGAACAGCGAGTTCAACAGTCATTTAATGAACAAGCTGTAAAGACTGATAGTAAATTTAAAGAACAGCGTGGATATACAACACGTGAAACTAAAGAACACATTCGACAACTGGCTGAACAGTGGAATGAAAAATTTAAAATTACTAAGCAGGAGCAAGACCTCAAACACAAAGACGTAAATGAGCGCATCCTGGACAACACCAACAGAACAAAGGAACTCACTGTGAGGACCGAGACTGTAGAAATAGCTGTGGAGGAGGTCACGAGAAAAACTACACACCACTCCATGGAAATTAACAGCATGAAAGATGGACTACAAGAAGAGGTAGAAAAACTACGAGCGGAAGTCAAGAGACGACCAAGTGCTATAATGATGTGTGCTGCAAAGGTAGACGATCGAGAGAAGATAAGTTTCAAAGGTAATAAGTGGGAGAACCCCATAGAATTTTTACATAAGTGTGAACGAGAAATGGCAACTATAGGAAGCAACTTAAACGACAGAGACCGTATAGATTTTGTAAGTCGACATTTCCAGGAAACAGCATCCAAATGGTATAAGATTGTTCGGGACCAAACAGAAACTTATGAACAGTTCAAGGCATCTTTCGAAAATCGACACTGGAATATACATACCCAGAGAGAGGTACGAGACCAGCTGGAGTATGGGCGGTATTACGTCAACAGCAAACGTTCCATGAAAGACTACATCATACAACTCGTCGAACGGTGTAAGCATCTTAGACCAAGTTTCACGGAGCACGAATTAGTATTAAAACTAAGTTATCATTTTGACAGACACATTAGACTTGCCGTATATACCCAAGGAGTTAAAACCATTGAAGAACTTCTCATTCTTGTAACGCAATCATCACAATTTGTTAATAAATAATACGAAAGAAGAGATAACCGGCCGCAGCAGCAGAAGTACTCTACACAAAATCCAATACAACACAAATCGATGCAGTTCGAGAAGAAAGAAGATAAGTGGAAAGAATATAAACAACCATTTGAAAAATGTAATTTATCTCCAAATAAAGGAGCGTACTCACATCCAGGTACGTCGAAAAAACACGTAAAACCGTACAATGCAAATGTACATAACATTAATGCAAATAACAATCATAATAATAATAAAAACAATTATGAAAATAAAATTGTGCAACAATCGACACGCCCGTCAACTTCCAAAGAGGGAGGGGGTGATAGTAGAACAATTGACAAGAAAGCTGTATGACTACAAAAGAGGAGCCAAACGCCAGCTCGAACAGGTTTTAAAAACGACCCGTACACAAACAAAATGCCGGTACGGACAGACTTGTTAAACGACCTGCACACACATGAGTTGCGCGCCACCCCAAACAATACACAACAGGAAAGAATGTTGTCTCACACCTATTGTCCTACACAAGGGGGAACAATAAGTAGTATAAATCAGTGTAAAGAGATTAAAATATTAAATATTGCATATCAAACAGATGATAGAGTTAAGTATTTGCTAAATATTATAGCAAATGAACAAAATAAAGATCTTCATATAAGTCACATGAAGTCCTCAACACTATCTAGTAGACATACGATAAAAAATAGTATATTGTACAAACTCGTCAATTATGATTGGAAAATAGTCCTATCACCAGAGATGCTAAAAACACTAACTATACCATGTCATCAAAGTTTAGCACATGCGTCTGCTTTAAAATGTCATTTAGCTTTGAAGGAAGACTTCATTTTGAATAATATGTTTAGAAGAATAAAAGCAATCTTAAAAGGATGCTACGAATGTCAAACAGCACGACATCCGAATTTTCACACATACGTAGATATGCAAAATATCAAGAGACAGGAAAAGGGAGAATTAGTAGCAGTAGACTTCCTGGGCCCATTTCCGAGAGCTATTCACGGGGGTACAAAACACATACTTGTACGTATAGATGTGTTCACCAAGGCAGTTCGACTCTACGCTATTCGAAGACCCACCACAAAAAGTGTACTGAATGTCATACTACGCAAATACATACCGAAGTATGGTCAAATCAAAAAGATATTGAGTGACCAAGGTAAACAATTTCAAAATAAAGCATGGGCAGAAAGTGCGATGGAACCGGCATTACGTCGGTGCAAGTATTAATGAAAACGAGTGATTTTAAAAAGACTATACTAACGAATCTACGAGAGTTGTAACTACGATGAAATTCGAGAAGTCTACATAGAACTTCTAGACATCTACGAGGGACAAGATAAGAAGAGAAGAGGAACTAGAACAAGAAGACGAGAGGACGCAGGGACAGCACATGCAGCTACATCCAGCCGTACATCATCACGACCAGAGGTCCACGTCAGAACTCAGCATCCAGTAGACGGAGAGAGTAATTTCAACGACGCAGAGACAGAGAAGGTGATACCCGAATAGGATCCAAACTCGAGAGTCCAGATGACGGTAACGACACAGTTAAATGGTTGCAGAAATATGCAGGTGAAGTCGGACATTTATTTAATATTATAAATGACCCTGAGGTCTATCGAAAGAAGGCTCTAGATTCCATATACAAGTTTACATTAACTTTATTATATTTTTATTTTGCATAATGAATAATCAATAAATGTTCAAAAAATAATAATTAATAACAGAGAATATAAATTTATTAATCTCATAAATAAATGGTCAGTATAGAAACCATATTTTATTATATTTTTATATTTTATTAGATAATTAAATTCAAGTATGAGAGTTACTTAAATTGAAGATTGTAAATTAATTGAGACATTAGTAATATAATTTATTAAAAGAATAGAATGGTCTCTATTAGTATTTTTAATAAATATTTAATTAATTAATTTTCTAATTAAGTGGTATATAATAAAAACCACACTTGCTAAGACAAGATGAATATTCAATTTCGTACGTGTTAATCACGTATTATAATAATATATGTGTTATGTATTATATGTCTGTGTAAATATTACAGGTCATATATGTCTTATGGTTGTGTATAATATGTCTTAGAATGTAGGAGATAAGATTTTAACACGTTATAATTATATTATATTCGTATTGAATATAAGGGTTCCAATAGTAATTAACCCACACAATAATTAATAATATGATAATTTGAATTTTTAAATAATAAACAAAATGAATATGATTTTATTAACAAAGTCGTACTAATTTCACAACCAGTACTAAATCCTCTGTACTCTTTACTTGTATTACAATTGTATAACGATAGTCACGTGCTGATCCACACTCAATCAACTACCAAAGCCTGCGACCTAGCTGGGAAACATCAAGGTAAATACTGCAGAAGAAGAGTATACCTTCGAGACGTGGGTAAGTGCGCACAAATGAGTAACAGCATATGTGCAAAAGTAAGTGTCTAACAGTATCGTCGTAATATATATATATATATATATATATATATATATATATATATATATACACACAGGGTGTCCCGGGAGGAGAGGGAAATAATTTGAGAAATGGTTCTATAGTGTAAAAGAAGAAGAAAAGTTCATATAAACATATGTCCGGAAACGCTTTGTAAGCGAGTTACGGCTAGCGAAAGATTTCACCCGGGTTTCGGTAAATGAAGACTTTCTGAAATTCTGGGAAGGTAAATTAAGGGGAAAATTCTGTTGTTTCTTTGGCTTTTGACCTGAAAAATCGAATAAAACAGGTCGCAGAACTGTATCTCCCATAACTTTCATGATATCCGACGTAAAACAGAAAAATCTTTGCCTAAAAACGTATTGTATTGTTTTTAACCAAAATTGACTTATTGATTTTTATTGACTTTATTTAATCCATTTTTCTCAGAATTAAATTTTTTACAAGTTTTGTTTTTAACTTTTATGCATTTATTAATCATTTAACAAAGTTATTGTACTTCTAACATAAAAAAACGTGTTTTTAGGTTAGAAGTACAATAACTTTGTTAAATGATTAATAAATGCATAAAAGTTAAAAACAAAACTTGTAAAGAATTTAATTCTGAGAAAAATGGTGTAAATAAAGTCAATAAAAATCAACAAAACATTCCAATTTTGGTTAAAAACAAACGCAATACGTTTTTAGGCAATGATTTTTCTGTGTTACGTCGGATATCATGAAAGTTATGGGAAATACAGTTCTGCGACCTACTTTATTCGATTTCTCAGGTCGAAACCATAAGAAACAACAGAATTCGCCCCTTAATTTACCTTCCCAGAATTTCAGAAAGTCTTCATTTACCGAAACCCGGGCGAAATCTTTCGCTAGCCGTAACTCGCTTACAAAGCGTTTCCGGACATATGTTTATATGAACTTTTTTCCTTCTTTTACACTATAGAACCATTTCTCAAATTATTTCCCTCTCCTCCCGGGACACCCTGTATATATATGGATATTGTGGATAAAATGAAAACTAAGTACTGTTATGAAATATACAAAATATTCAATCGTTGCACTCTGTAGCAAAACATGTATAATGTTGAAATGAGGAAACTTTAATAAAAGATTGTTATTGTTAAATGAGTGTTTTATTGCAAGTCCTGTCACTATGGGTTCCAGCGCATTTTTGCTTCATCTAGGCCAAGGGTCTAGTTTTAAATTTTAACGTAACGGCCTAACTGGCAACGTTACAAAAACAATTAGAAATCAACAAAGGCACTCCTAATTCAAGTTAAATTTGTCCAACACACAACAATAAATGTCACTTTATTACAGTTTCGTACTAATTAAAACACGAATCACTTTCCGCCAGTCACAATAACAAACACTCCGAACATCACTCCAATATCGCTGGTCTGAAACTGAACTTATAAGCCAGGTCCAGGTCCAGATTGCATGTCACCTGCTTGTTACTATGAATAGCGATCTCACGCTTTCCAGGGACGGACCTCCCTGTTAATATTTATACTTTTAGGGATGGAAAAGCTGTTTATTTTTTGAACTTTGGACCATGGAGGGTGCGCAACGGCGGAATGGGGAGACTTTAGAGACCCTTCGGTTGGGAGGTAGAGACTGACCGCCCACAACGGCCAGGCGCCTCAAACCACCCCAGGAAAAGTAATTAGAGGCTGCAGTAAGGCGAAGTCGGGGCATGGAAGAGAGCAGAAAGGACGGAAGGCGCCCACAGAAGACTCCACGAAGGCACATCTAGAGCAAGCGCAACCCCCTCCGTCCGTCACCATGTACCGGCACGGACGCGATGTAGACAGGAGGGATGGGAGGCGAAGATTCGGAAGGTCGCCGAGATGGACTGAAGATGGCTTAAGGAGGGTCATCGAGCAGGGCTGGGGGACGTTTATGTCTCCGAGGAGATGGGCGGACGCCTGTGTTGAGGGGGCGGAGATGAGGATAGGCCGAAGTTGATAAGCCGGCCGCTGGCGCTTATATATAGACAGTAGATGTTCCAGAAATGTCTACAACTTTTCGGTCGATGTTTCGAAAAGTGTTGCGTGAGCGCTTGGAATTCTCTAGTACCTTGGTACACTGCGCCAGGTGTCGTTTGGGACAGCCTCGAATGATGCCGCGTTAGTTCTCACGTAATTGTCTTTCATCTCATCAGAGCAATATCTCTGTTTTCCATGCTAAATCATGTACGCATCCTACTATTCCAGATGCTTTACTAATCCGTGATGACACACATTTTTGTTGATGTTTTTCGAGCTAGTTAAGTCTGCCCTGAATAACTATAGTAATTGTACTGAATCTATTTAAAATTATTTGAGATGCAGACAAAACAGAGTCGTTAGCTCAACAAATTATATGAAAACGTGTGTTCTTCATCTTAAATCCTACATTATTTGATAATACTCTTATTATTTCATTCATTACTACATTAAATAGAGAAGAACAAGAATTCATATATTCATTAATATTTATTTATTTAACACTTAAATATGTTGCATTAGTTATTGGCCTGTCCTGAACACGGATCTGCAGTGTATAATATTTAACAGAAACAATACAGGGGAGAGTTTGGCGACGGTGACCGCAAAACACAAACATGTCGCGTGTTTGCTTTATGGTTTGTCTGTGTAATTTGTAAATACATTATTTAATCATTTGGTTCTCCTCATCGAATACCCGTTATTATTACATTATACTGAGTTCCTGTAACTATGACGGAAAAACAAATATTTTTCTTCAATTAATACTTTCGCTTCACTGCAGTACTCACTACGTGTAAGCGTGTAAGCGAGCGCGCATGCGCTTGTCTCATGTTTCATAATTACACAAATCACGGTTAAATTCTTCCAGCTGCGGTAAATTGTGTATTTTTTAATTAACAGCGACGTAGCCTACATCACACTATAGCTCCAGGATACTTCAGGATATGTAGAGCACAGAACAGCAATTACGCGTAATTTTGGATTTACCTCTTTAGGGACGCTGTACATCATATGGGACGTAATTTACGTGACTTTGCGTAAAGAGGGTATACTGTGTTTGTGTCATACCTAACGCGCACGCGTGCACGAGTACGCACTCAGGTAACACGTAAAATTATGAAAGAAAATAACGGCTTTGGATAAGGTAAACAAAACTTTTAGCGACTGTGCGTAGGTGTGGCTATCCAAAATTTATTGTTTTTACATGTGCCTAGCGCCACCACCTCGAGCACGTAGCCCACGTAGATCCGAAGACTTCTTTCTTTCCCCGCTATATTTCTACATACCATAACAGAAACCACATACGCTTCCCAGGGAAGGGCAAGAAAAGTTCCCGCTATCCATCCACTGGATATGTCAACGAGCGGCTGGGGCTGGAACCCTCTGCTCCCATGGAGACAAACGCACTATGCCGCTATGGCATGTATCAACGTAAACTGTTGATACAAGGCGTAACGTTGGCCAGCGGGGCCTCGTGGATGCAGTGCTTCGGTACCTAGACAAGTGGACGGAGGAGGCTGCCAACCCTCCAAACTCAAGTCAGGTACTGCGTTGGTTACACAGACCGGAAACTCGAGTCGCGCTACCGTGTGCTGGACGTACGCTTTGTTCGATTATTATCAGCCCTGACACTGCCGAAAATCGCTTAACCCCGCGGCCCGGAAGGCAGCGTGCGCCAGGGTGGATGTTTCGGAAGGAGAAGGAGGCACCAATAAATAGCAGTATAGCTCCAACCCGCAAACTCCCAGAGCCGTACCCCAGGTCCACCTGGCGGGGTTCAGCCAGCCACACTGACCGCCCCTCTCCCACTAGAACAAGTTGAGGCTGTGGCATGCTACGTGTGATCACTGCATGTGATATTGACTCGGATCACTGGAACAGGGGTGGCTTTCTAGTAGAAGTACTTACCAGGAACGACGGAACATTGGTTCCCGTTCGCCAAACACCCACTTCAGCCGAGTGTCAACCAGCCCAAACCAGATGAAATACCCGTTCACCCCCGTACCACAATGAGGCGGTGGGTGTCAGGTTGAGATGACAGAGATCAAAGCCACCGTATAGGTCCGTCTATCTTGCCTGACATGGGAGATAACCTCCTGGCCCCCACCTTCGGGGATATTGTTTTACAAAATTAAACTTCTCGAAAAATCGCATTAAAATATATAAAAATAAGGAACAGAAGATATACAGTCATCATCATCATCACCATCTCACCATCATTGCAAAAAGCCTGACTTCATATTGCATCATGAATGAGGCTTTACAACCTTTTGCTAAGTTATAGCAGCTCATTTAATCTCTTATGAACATGAAGGAAGTGTGAGTCGATTCACCGCACATATTCGTCTAGGTTTTTGATTTCTCAACCACATTTACCTACTCCTCCTGTCGTCCATTCTCTCACATTCATTGTTAGCCTTCTATTCACTCCTCCCTCTCTACCTGTCTCAGCCCACGTATAATCTTACCATTCGTTTTTCAAACATTTTTATCGCGTTTTCTTTTTCACGTGTATCCATTGCATATACCACTACTGGACGAAAAAACGATATATGAAGTCTCTTTTTTTTAAATTCTACTCTATTCCTTGGATTTTAACAGATTTTCAGTATTCGTAATCTACTTGTATTCTGTGCGCAGTTTCAAAGCATCATGAGTTTGACTGTTAAACATTGTCCTCCATATGCTTAACACTTGGTGTTATTTGAAATTGAAATTTAAAATTCTACCTCTCTTATGATCTGCAGTATCACTGTCAAAAACACCATAATGTAAGTACGAGAACCTTGGAATTTATCGGAAGACGACAAACAAAGAATTAACGCAACCGAAACGGAGAATTTTGGGAAAAATTTCCGGAAACAATAGAACAGCACAGAAATGCATCAGGTATATGGCGTGCATGTAATAATTCGAAAGAGCTCCTGGTATGGTTGGGTCCAAGAATGGGCCTAACACGACTACAAAAATAATAATGATTGGATCATTAAGAAAGGAATACCAAGATCGCCCTCGAAGAATTTGTTTTAACTTGTCAGTGGGAAAAAATATGTAGAGCAAAAGAGGTTTAGAATTAGGTACTGTGCCGATGTGCTCATCACTGCTCACTCCTCCAAGCTGCATCTTAATTTAGAAAGTTGGTTGCAAGACAAAACTTAAGCGACCTAAAACTACTACCGGTACTACTACACGTAGATTTATTTTACATAATTCTTTGTAACCACAGTCTTAATCAGTGTTTTTTCTTAATTTCACCAATTATCCACTATGGTGTTTTCATATACCAAGATTCGCATAATTCGTTTTTTGATATTTTGCCACATTAATATGTAGGCCTAATTTAATTTTAAATACCTACATTACTTATTTATAATATGTTCTTTAAGTTAACGCATGGTGACAATAGTTATTATAGACATTACGACATTACTGTATGCACAGTAACGAGAAAGTAGCTATGGTCTAAACATAACACTACATTTTAAAATCATTTCGCATTACGTAAATGATGGATCGGAACAGGTGATTCGGCTACTCCCTGGAAGAATAAGAAGAAGAAGAAGAAGGAAGAAGAAGAAGAAGAAGAAGAAGAAGAAGAAGAAGAAGAAGAAGAAGAAGAAGAAGAAGAAGAAGAAGGAAGAAGAAGGAAGAGGAAGAAGAAGAAGAAGAAGAAGAAGAAGAAGAAGAAGAAGAAGAAGAAGAAGAAGAAGAAGAAGAAGAAGAAGAAGAAATGAATATGTTTTTATTCCACATATTCATGTAGCGCTTTGGAAAATGAAAAATATTGTTGCTGTTTACAAAACATGTTTGAAACAACGTAATTTAGCAGAAAACTGTGTATTTGTTCATGTCACATCCTGACACAAATTGGCGAGAGAATATTTTTACATTTAATGCTACAACGAAGGTTTATGTTTTTTGTTGAATGGCTTCAAAGAGCAAGGCAGTAATAGGCCTACCTTCAAACGGTATTAAAATACAATGGAAGCAATTAAAAAAACAAAAACGCAAAACCAGAGAAAACAAAATAAATTGGAAATAAAACAGAAACAAAGAATGGTTGCGTGGCATCATGAGTTATAGACTGAAAGTGCTATTGTAGAACCTTGTCTGACCGTATCACTCTCTCTCTCTCTCTTCTTCCCCTCTCATTTTTTCTCTTGCAGTAAAACAAAATGTACATTACGAAAAGAGATGTGTCTAGCCACGTGGTGTTTCCAATTATATTCCCTCTGGAGAGTAAATTATAGCTTACGTTCGGAATACTACACAATGTTTATATAACTAATGTATTAGTGAGAAAAATATTACAACACTCAAAGGCATTAGATACGGTTTATCGAATCTGGGACAAAACAGAAACATAAGAGAACTCGGATATTAAAGAAGTAAATCTAATGATAACGTCTTTGAAAAAGAAGTAATATAACTGCAGATACAGGATCAGCACTTTCTTATTGCTTTATACTATTTATGTAAAGTAACTTCTAGAACCTGTTACCGGCCAATGGAAATACATATTATTTCTGTTAATTTATTTTACTGCAGAGAGAGATGGAAGATTACTTATTCTCTTAAACCATACGCCATGGGCGTACAACAAGTTCATAGCACGTTTTGTTGGGATGGGACTATTGTATCCAGGCTTTATTCACCATTTTGGACCAGTTTTTTATCGTTAAAAATAAGCTGATGATCTCTGGAAAAACTATAAAATTTGTCAGCAATTTTCACAGTGTCAGTTGGTACTATCATCATCATCATCATCATCATAATCATCATCGTCATCATCTTCACTCTAAGGATTAGGCCGTAATGTATCTGTTGGAGAACCTCGTCCTCCTAGGTCTACCAACATCAATATGCTCATATCTCAAGGCTGCGTTAGTAATTCGTTAACTGATAATCGATATTAACGTTAAATAAATGATTTAACCTGCGTTTTGTGGCATTTTAAAAGTAGAGATAATAACGGTAGCTTCTAGCTCATATAATTGGAAGTAATAATGGAATTCATGAACACGTGAAGAACATCCAATTAGGTAAGACGAATACCTCTAGATTGGCGGAAAGTGGTCGGGACGAACAGCATAGAATACAGTGGGATGGGGTGTCCGTAGTAGGCGCAGAGTGTAAGGTTGGACAACGTAAATTTCAAGAAGGCGCCCTTTATAATGGTTAACGAGAACTGTTTGAGCCAAGCGAGCAATTATATTTTTCAAATTTGCTTTACTTCTTTGAAGAATGTGATGAAAGGCCGTGATGGTGGGACATGTGTTAGTAGATCAGAAATTTCCGTTAAGACGTTGGATATATCCGTGCGGGTTTGGAATTTTCGTTTTAAGTAGAAGTGAGCAGTAGAGGAGGGGGATCGAGCACTTCTGATTGGTAGGTGGGGGGGGGGCATAAATACGTAAGAAGACAGCTGTTCAGACCCACGTCTATCAGACCCCAGTCCGCGCCGGTCCTTCAACTATTATCCTGTAGTGTGAATGCAAATATCACGCCTGACCCAAAGTAACCTGGCAAGAGTATGCTAAAAGAACCATTACCCAAACAAGCAAATGACTCCGAACTCTCTGGACCTTTGGCAGCAATGACTACTGCTCCAGCCTGACATTTAGCAGGATCTACAAAGCATGCCTACGTCCTGTTTTGTCATGCGCACACCCGATCTTGCTGGCAACAGACCCCGACCGCCTGAAACCGTACAGAATCATAGAAAGGCATCATTGACGTTATATTAATACCATCGTCCCCGCCGAACTCGAATCAGCAACGTAGCCCTTTACTCCCTGACCTCAATTCCTTCCTACATAAATTCAGCTGGCGATAGACCAGGAACGCTCCACGCCCCCATCCAATCCACTGCAGATTACATCAACAGACCAACAAGAAACACACAAAGACCCTTCCTCATAAACCGCTTGCTGACACTTGTAAACACATCACCTGAAAACAGCAGGTAATCAACATAACACCAAAATATCGGTAATCCTCAACGTCTGTACAACCCCCCCCCCACCTGTAACTAGTCCTCCGCCGTTCTCTTGACACTCTGTTCCGACTTTTGCGTCCTGCGCTGCCCGTCCATGCCGTTCTCACACTACCGTTTGTCACTAATGCACTAATAAACACCCCTAACCCAATAGGCAATCTATCCAGACTACACGCACATTCACAATTACTTCCACTCTCCTTTCTCTTCTTCTTGGTGCCTCCACCATTTCAGCGCCCGGCCTACACTGGTTCTCGCCATAGCCTTCACAATCTCTCTCCTGTAGATTCTAGGGATTGACACGTCTAAAAATTTTAAGTGAAAAATATTATGATGGAGGCAGTTTGAGAGTTTACCTGATAGAAATCGCTCATCGCTTACAGTTCTAAAGAGCAATAAGGAACTGTATTATAGCAATAATGATCTTATAATTATTATAATACAGTTGATATGGTATTATACAGTTTTTGCAATAGATTATCGTATGTTAATTAAACCTACGAGCCTCCAGGTGGTCTAGTGGCCAACGCGGGCGATTGATGCGATCGTGGTCCCGGGTTCAATTCCCGGCGGAGGCTCCATACGGCGTGCACTCAGCGTCGTGAGGCAAACTGAGTAGGCGCTGAGATAACAGCGCCGCCTCCTGGCCATGAATACCGCATCTAGCGGCTGGTGGCGCGTAGTACTAGCTATACACCGTCACACTAACACAAAAGCCGCGCGGTACGCCTTGGTCCTTAACGGACTGTGGAGCGGAGGTTTATTTTATTTTTAATTAAAACTACACAAGGTACATTTATTAATAAACTAATATGAAATAGAAGCTCTTTCACACTATACGGATTTATTAGCATTATTCGTAGCGTGTTGAATAAATCATTCATTGGAAGAGACTCCTTTTAAACTGTAGTTCGAAAACACTTTAAATTGTAGATTGTGTAGGCACTTTGTTTACATAGAGTAATGCATTTTAAAATCTTTTTAATATTTATTTTCAATCTGCTGTAGAGATAACACGATCCTTCATTCCCTTTCAGTGCTGAGTTGCTTTTGTTCAGTAGTACTGGTAGGCTATGTGCAGTATAAATACTACGGCACATAAAATCTTTCCTTTATATAAAATACCATTTGTTCTAGTACTAGTGACTCCCGGTAACAGCTTTCGAGCGATATACCTCATCATTGGATAGGAATAAAAGTCAAAAAAACACTGGTAGTCACTAAAATATGAATTGCAATAGGCCCACATGATGTTCTATATAAAGAAACCACAAGCCACTAATACTTTTTGTTAACTAAAGCCCTTTCATTATAATTCCGTAGTTACATCCTGTCTAGATATAACAGTGTTTTATTTACCGGTGTTTTACGTAAACACTAACCATAATTTAGCGCAATTCACTTGTACACGTTTCATTAGTACAGTGCGATTCCACCGATTGTATATTGAAAAATACTTCTCCTTCTATGGCGTCACAGTTCGAAGTCGAACCTTAGCCTCCATAATCATCCGCCTCCATTTTTCCCTGTCCTTGGCGATCCCATCGTTTTATTTTAAGTAAATTGTTAGAATCCCTCGCCACTGCCTCAATCCAGCGTGTCTTGGATCTTCCGACAGGCTTTCTACCCTCGATTTGACTAAACAGTACCTTCCTAGGTATTCGGTTGCCTTCCATCCTAATGATGTGTCCTGCCCATTGCAATCTATACAGTCGGATGGCGGTTAGCAGATCACTGTCTTTATACAGCTTGTGTAGCTTCTCATTGTGACGCATTCTCCATATCCCATTGACTTGGATTGGTCCATATATTCTCCTCAAAATTATCCTTTCAAAAGTATTGACTATGTTAGCGGCTTGTTTGTTCAGAGTTTCGCTGCAATATTAAAAAAAAAAAACTATACCTACCGTACTTATTTTTCTCTAAGTCTTGCGTCAGCACAATTCTCCAACATCCCTGTTCGTTTCTCTTCTCGTCAGATTTCTCACTTTATATAACATACAATTTGAAGACACCTATTTTATCACACTTGTTTGTAGGCCTACTCACGATTTCTAAAAATAAATCTGTTTCCTCACTTCCACTGAGTATACGTATTTTCTGTCTTCGTAAAAATTAAACTTTAAACCGAGAGATCTGCTTACAAACCTTTGATGTAGTTACTAATTATAAATTATTTTATCCGACGAAAGTTTTCAGCTTATAAAAGTTAAAAACAAAATAGTCTGAATAAGTGCTGAAATAGGATTTCGCTGCTGTGAAAAGAAAATTCAAATAAACTTTATAGAAATGCAAATAAAATAAAGATACACAATTTTTTTTTTGCTGCGGAAAGTTTTTCGTAAGACCTCTTTTTCTCCGAAATAAAACGATGCGTTTTATATTTTAAGGAAGATAAAATATTCAGCAGCGAAGCAATTAACAGGTTTGTCGAGGGGGAAGCAATGTCCCTTGGCGCACGGACACAGTTGTGATGTGGTCGAGGGGATGAACTCACCCCTTCTCGTTCGACTGCTTGGGGGGAGGGGGAAGGGGCAGCGACAATAACTTGAGAGCTGCGTCAACTCGGCAATACTCAGCCAAGCGTCACTTGGTTTGTACTGTAGTCTGTCCGTCTGTGCATAATCCCAATACACTCCCAGCGAAATTTTTCATCTTGTACGCCAGAAGATGAAGTCACCTCAGGGCTAAAAATACATTTACCAAAATTTTACAGACTTTTGTCAGTCGTAAAATATTTCGTAATACCAACATCGATTAAAATAATAAAAACAGATTAGTATTTAATACTGACGCTAATCCTTATCAGCATCTTTAGAGTGTAAATATATAAAGATCCATGTAAGGTTACTTAAATAATATTCAGTGACAGTGACGTTAAATTTTTAAAAGTTGTTCTTTTATTCTACGGACTGATTTAAAATTCAACTTTTAAATATAAGATTTGATGGCGCGTTACTAGTTAGAATTAGATCAATTAATCTCAGTAAAATTCAGTTTAATCTCTGTTATGGTTATAAATATTATTAAAGTTGGCACCTTTTACGCGCAAAGAAAATTTAGTGCGTGACCGAGTGTAGCCTACTTCTCATAAACATAATTGTTATTAAGGTATAGCTTAATGTAAATTACACAATTATCTCTACAATTTTCTAAGAAAAAGGAAGGAAAAGGAAAGTAAGGGTTAGAAAAATATGAAAAAAAGAGGACGTAAGAAAAAGAAGGATTAAAAAAGAAGATGAGGAGGGGGAGGAGGAGAAGAAGGAGAAGAAGGAGAAGAAGGAGAAGTAGTAGTAATAGTAGAAGAAGACAAAGAAGAAGAAGAACCCAGTTTACCTTATAATTTTCATCTATTCATCCCTTGGATTCATTTAACAAAAGAGCCACGTCTAAGATTTAACAGTAAAGTGTCTGTAAGACATAAAATATGTGCAAGTCATCGTTTTGCAACAATATTTTTAAAAATGTAATTTACATCCCTGTAGATAGCGCTGCGGCACGTTCTCATGTTCGATGCCGGTACATCGATTTACAGTTGATTGTTACGGCGCGAGGAGAGTGATAAAATTTCAATAACAAATTGGGTCAGCGTTGCAATATGTCCCTGTACGTTTTTATTGCTTTCACTCAGCACGATTTATCTGATCGCGACGTTCCTATAACGGCATCCCACTTCAACCTACCACTATGTACTGTCCCTGTAGAGCTCGTATACATATAATACATACGACAAAAGTATTATGTTTCTGCAGCATGATAGCTGAGCAGTAACGTTCGGGACTTCTGAGTGAAACATGTTCGATACTTTGCAGACAATTGTGTTGTGTTATACTGAAGGAAGTTAAGGCAGCTGGTTAAGAAAATAGACCCTGCTCATTTTTTCATCCAGCTTATACACAATTTAAGGTTCAAGACATTAGATCTGAGTTAAGCAAACAGTAAACATTCATAAGCTTTGCAAGAGATTAAAATTAAATCAAGGTTCATTGAAATTAAAATATTTGAAGACAACGTATAAAAAGCTAATTAACCGTATGTAAGGAAATATAATTTGAATTGCAGTTTAGTATGTCCCGAAAATAACAAAAAGAAAAAATAAGCTGAGAAGATTTGAAGAGTCTAATTTGATGAAGATTCTTTGTACTTTAAAATAATTATTAAGATAAAAATTTCGTAATTACGTATGTATAAAAAATTACGTGAGGTGCTTATAAGAAATATATATCAGAGCAGAGTAAGATACCTTGTGAAATGTTACGCTTTACACAAGATGACAAGAAGTTTACTAATACTGTCGTGCCATACTGAATCCTCTTCACACTACGTATCTGTACTGTTACAATAACAAAGGTGTTTAAACTTTTACGTATATGTCTTTTTAACCTTTTAAAACCAGTGTTTTACCTTCTAATGTTCTAAAGACACTTCGTCGGATACTTCATTACGTCACCTCCATTGATTGATAACTGTTGATTTATCGTTCGGACATTTACATCCAGTCCAGGCTTATGAGGATGTCTGCCGCAGGAGCCGCCGAAACGCTCAGCGAACGTGCCATCAATTGCGGCCGAATAGCCAGGTACTACAGATTGTTGGTGTTAACAGGTTGCTTATTCTGTTTTAATCGGTTTAACTTTTTTCAATTTTATGTCCAATTATTCGTTTCTTTCTCAATGTCTTACTTTCAAGTTCCAAAACTTATTTGTTATTAAGATATATTATAATAATAATAATAATAATAATAATAATAATTTAAATAGTAATAATAACTAGTATGCTCCCTGAGCTTCAGAACTCGCTCACTGTAATGAAGAAATGATGGCACTGCATGAAGTACCCTTATTATTACAAAAATTTCTATATCAATTAATTTTCAATTGTGAGAAAAATTCTAAATACCCCGATTACTGTACTCTTTATTTAATAATATAACAATTGTAGAACACAATCATTAAAAAAAAACTAAAAAATCGAAACGGTTGGATTCGCGCTCACAATTCCGTTCACTCTCATACCCTGCTGGATTTTCACAATTTTGTTCAAATTTGTATTCTCTTTTTTGAACCCTGTGATAACAAAATTTTTAAATTTTCAAAACTTAACACTACATTGAGATGTTAGTTAACATTCTCTTTAATTTGGTACCTCACATAATTTTTGCGATTTTATAAAACATTTGGGCAATCGATTGATGCGTCCAAAAGCTGTCATGAGGCATAAGCCTACGCCAAATAGACAGATAGATAAACAGACAGACAAATGCCAAACGGTCGAGTCAGCCCCCCCCCCCGTTTCGCTCGTTCAATAATAATGACAATAATCATAATTTTTCATATAGGGGGAAAAATGCTTCATGCATCGTCAGAGGAGGCCGTGTTTCCTCTGGTATGTGGGACTCTCACCCACTAAAAAACCACCTCTAATTCAGGCATTTATATCCATCCTGGAACCACTTACCGTATTACTTCAGGATGGAGCCTATTGCGCCCTTATCGGGTTCCTTCTAGTTGTACTGCCCGTTGGGTGCAAGTTTGGCCTCTCTTTTTTTTCTAGTAGGACCTACTGAATAAATGCATTGATGCGGTTCCATTCTGCCTTACCACGAAGCATAAGCGCAACTACGCTCCCGGGCGTGAAGTCCCCGAGCTCCATTTCCAGTACCATCCTCTGTCTTGGTAATCTGCAGCACTTGAAAAACGTGTGCGAGGCATCTTCATGGGGAGAGTCTCCGTATTGGCATGCTGGGCTCTGCACCTTTCCTATTCTATGGAGGCAGGCATTAAAACTGCCATGGCCACTGAGCAACTGGGTCAGATGGTAGTTGACCTCACAGTGTTGGCGGTAGATCCATCCCTTCAAGTTTGGTATGAGACTTGCGGCCCTTCTTCCTCTATCCTCTCTATCCCAACGATCTTGCCAATGCCGGAGAGTGAGTTTCCTGGCTTCATGCTTTCCGGCATCCCTTCCAATTTCCTCTCTTCTTTCGAATAAATGCTTCAGCTCTAGAGCCAACAGGTCTATGGAAATCACCCGCTATCACCAGGACTACTGGCTCTGGCACTATCCGGTAAGAGGATGGTACTCTGAGGGCTCCTCTTCTCTGCACCGATGCCATACTTTTCTGTACTTCTCCGTCTTTAGTGCATCGGCCGAGATTTTGCAATTGTTTTATAATAATAATTATTATTACTATTAATAATAGTAATAATAATTTCTTTTGTACCACCTAAGTAGTTCAGAGTAGGCTGAGTAGGCAGCCTAACTAACCCGTTCCCCATATACGGAAGATAGTGTAGATGTTCATTCAATAGCTCATTACTTTTCAGCCGCCCGCCATTACGTTTGGATGTTGTCGCAGGTACTCATTTATATTGGCCCGGCGGCTGGAAAACGCACGTTGAAATTATGGTACTACAGGGATATGAACCCGGCACTCTAGAACAGCGGCTAAACGCTACCTCCACTGGTCTACTACGTGGCTTTATTTCTTTAAGGTCAGATTTTCTTTTTATTCTTCCCCCAACCAAGCAATGGTCTAACAGCCTTTTGCGACCTGATCACTCCACCTCTATTATTGGTCTTCCGAGGGATCTCCTCCGGTCGATATCTATACAAAATATTTGGCATCCTCTCAATGCGCGTAATGTCAGCTTTTACGGTTATTCGTTTAAATGAAGATGAGTTCGTTGATAAATATATTGTGATCTAAAGATTACCTGTTCCTAATTAATACGGACATTCATAAGCACGATCTACCAATAGATTATTCGTTAAAGTAGTAAAAATTTTGGAAAGAGAAAGGAAAAATCGAAACCTCAGTCACTTGATCTACGTAAAGTCTAGTTTCAAGGGGATCGGCAGGTGTGTGTTATTATCAATGATCGAGAACTCGTATTTTTATTACTGTTATTGCACACTATTATTTCAGCTTCAATCAGTGTGTCACGTCCTTGAATAGTTCTGAACAGAATTAATACAACATTCAAGAGACACGTGGGTTTTACAGTCGGATTGGAAAACCACAGCTAAACAATTTGCGCTCCGTTGAGTCCCAGATTGCAACTGGTCCAGAAACCGCTTAACTTATTGCATTCAGTAATGTAATGATTACTAAATCGATATACCGGCTTCAGATCGGATCTCTCTCACACACACACATAACTAAGGTCAGGGGCGTAGCCAAGGGGGGGCAAGGAGGGGCAGCTGCCCCCCCTAGATCAAGTTACAAAGTAAAAAATAGAAAATAAAAGTAGATAAAAAACGCATGCGAGGAGTGCTAGAACAGGAGCAGTGATGGACAGTTATCCTTACTTTACTTTAAAGAATTAAAGAAACATATAGTTAATTTACAGTTTTGAACTTCCCGCTTTTGTAAGTCCCTAGTTTTAAAGCATCCGCCATTTTCCTGGTGAACAGACCAGTCGCGTTATAGCTCAACTCGGCTTTGCAAGCTTCTTTTTAGTTTCCGTCTTTATTTAAATATAGCCTAACCTCATCAGAGACCTCACTTCATCCACAGTACCTAATATATTGGTCACGTAATAGTATTTATAATTATACCTATAGTGGTTACGTTATTTTTTTTGTCTCAAAAAAGTCAAGACTACAGAACTCTCCCTGAGTGAAGAAAGTTAGGTTAAGTTTCGATTATTCGGACGCTTCCAATTTCCAAAACTAAAATTTCGGATACACTAATTACAAGCAGATGTGTATTTTATGATTTCAAAATACCTCTCGCAATAACAAGATATAAAAAAAGAAAAAAAAATTACATTTTAATCGGCCATTTCGTCTCGTTCCACTTTGCGAATATTCACTTACTTGGCGTAATAACCAGGTTGTGAAATTTTTGAAAAAAGATGGTGGATATAATTTTTTTACAACGCTTGTGATCAGGGTTGTAGCAGAGTAAGCATGAGAGTATAAGTCTAGTCTAGGGATAGTAGTGCTGATGCCTTAAGATTGCTGATAGGGATGGGTATCGATATATTGATATATCAAAATATCGATATTGTCCTTTCAATTATCGATGTTTTTCTTATTTTATGATAATGTTTTCTTATTTTCTTGTTTATGTCCTTGACAGCTGAATACGAGAATAGTTGACTTCGTGTAGTTTTATTTTAAAATCAGTTTCAAATTACCTTTTTTGAGTTTTTATGCGGAACAGTTTAGGAACCACTCAGCTATTCAACATCCATTTAAATGAGTGTCCAAGTATCGATATTTACTATTTATAATAACAATTGGTCTAAGTGATGTTTGTTTTTTACATTATTTCTATCCAAGTCACATAAAAGATAAACAGAATCAAAGACGGAACAGACTCACTTGGGGGAAATTATAAATCTCTGTACCTCCAACTTGAACTTAAATCATGACCGATATATCGATGGTTTTCCTTCGATAATATTTATATATCGATGTTAATGACTCGATATTTTATCGATATCAAATATTAATAAGTTGGCGATCGATACCCATCCCTACTTGCTGATTGGTTTCCGCCATATTCAAAACTGCTATGTTAATTGAGCCGGTGAGAATGAAAGTGGCATAGTCATAAAATTTTAATATATAAAGTATATAAAAACATGCAGAATACATATTTATAAATCAGATTAATCACTTACATGTAGACAGTGATCAGTTTTTAGTATTACAGTATCTTTTTATTTGATTTTTCAATAACAATTTTAACAAACCATTAAATTTCTCCAATTAGCCATAAAGTGACTTACGCCACTTTCATTCTCACCGGCTCAATTATATTCGCCTTGTTTCGGCATCAGCAGCGCCACCCTAGCGACTTCTTGATGAAATGTCTAAACGGTGAAAAATTATATTTATTTAGAAAAAATGTAAAGTTATTTCATTTAATAAAAAATTAAAAGAAAAGTAACAAACTAAAAGAAATTTGGACACACCTTCCTGTATGCGGTAATGTAAAAATAAATTTGTTTAATTTTTCCTGCATGATCTTCTTTATTTGGGAATTCTCTTCTTTATTTTAGGGAGCAAAAAAAGGGATTTAGATGACAGCGATAAACGTGAAAGCGAGAAGAAAGTTAAAACCTCACCAGCACCTTGCCCTGTTGAGCTTCAACCAGGGCCTTCTTCCATTCCAACACTCAGCGAGTCACCTAAACCTGATGTTGAAGACTGCTGTGAGTGTGAGAATGATCTGGGTCGGTGGATCGGACGGACGTCTCAGATGACAGCGCCAAAAAAAAGGAACTGTTGACAAACTGTTGGGTTCCACCCACTACTTATGACTTTGCTAAAGATGTCGGCCTCTCAAGCAGGAAGTTTAATCACGGTTGGCTTCAAACTTACTCCCCTTGGTTAGCATATTCGAAGGGGTCGAAAGGCGCACTTTGCAAATTCTGTGTGCTGTTCCCACCCCTTCCTGGTACAGTGAAGGGTGTTTTAGGATCGTTCATTGTAACTCCTTTCATACGTTACAAAAATTTACATGAAAATTGCAAAAGTCATGCTTCCACCCACTGGCACAAAGCTGCAGTCAGTGCAGCCAAAACCTTTATGGACGAAATTCCTGTCGACGTTCAGGTGATATCGGGCCACAAGATACTAATAGAAGAAAACAAAAAAATCTTAGCATCGATAATTTCTACAATCATATTTTGTGGTACCCATGATTTGCCTCTGAGGGGAAATGAGCAGCATGAAGGTGTATTTCAAGACCTGATCCACTTCCGAATCGATGCTGGTGACCAAGAACTAAAACGTCACTGTGATATCCTTAATATGAGAAAAAATGCAACATATATGTCCCCTCAGATCCAGAATGAAATTATTGATCTCTGCGGAGCTGTTATCAAAAATGACATTATAGAACAAGCAAAGAAGGCATTTGCCTTTAGCGTGCTGGCAGATGAGACTGCTGATATATCTGGGAAAGAGCAGCTGTCTATCGGTTTGCGCTTCTTCGATGAAAAAGAAATGCAAGTTCGGGAAGAGTTTGTGGGTTTTGTGGAACTTCCTGCCCTCAATGCCATCACGATTGCAACAGCGATAGACAAGTTTCTGGAAAAAGAAGGACTTGACCCTAAGAAATGTGTAGGTCAGGGTTATGATGGATGTTCAGCTATGGCTGGCAAGTATGGAGGTGTACAATCAATTATAAGAAATAAGTATGAGAAAGCTATCTTCTTTCATTGTGCATCACACAAATTAAATCTTGTTGTAAATGACTTGAATAGTGTTCCACAAATACGCAACACCATCGCCACTATCAAAGACATTATAAGGTTCTTCAGAGAGTCAGTGTTGAGAAGACGCTACGCCCCGAACATTCCAATGCTCTGTGAGTCGCGATGGTCCCAAAAATACAAGAGTATATCAGTTTTTAACGAGCATTTCATAAAAATTGTTGAAGGGTTGTTGAGATTATCACTGGAAGAAGGAAATTCGAACACGAGGAATCAGGCATTTCAATTACATTCTGCAGCCACAAAACCTGAATTTATTGTTGCTGTTGCCTTGATAGCCAAATATTCTGCCTTATTGGAACCTGTTGTAAATGCTCTTCAATTTAAAACCCTGGACCTGGTCCAATGCTCAAAACACATCAAACGGATCCTTGGAGTGATAACAACTCATCGTAGTGATGCAGAGAAAGTTACTACAGAGCTTGTAAATGGTGTCGACGAGATTATCAAAGATGTTAGAGTGGAATTGACAGTCCCATGATCTATTCAAAAACAAAAACATCGCTCCAATCCTCCAGCTTCCAGTCCTTTAGAGTACTGGAACAGATCCTTGGTAATCTTTAGTTAAGATAACTTGGATTCATTAGTTTCTTCCCTGGAGGCACGTTTTTCAGATGAACACTCACCTGCCTTTTCAATTTTGTCTCTACATCCGTTAATTATGCTCGAGATAACCATGAAAGACTTTAAAATAAAAGTCAAGGAGTTCTCAGATTATTATAACTTAAAAGATGTTGCCTCCGAAGTTGAATTATGGTACACTATGTGGGAGAAGAAGAAACTCAATAAAGAGCAGCTAAAAAAACTGACAATAGCAGATCTAGTAAAAGAGGCTGAAATCTTTTACCCGGCCACAAAAAAAGCGCTGCTTATCTCTATTAGTCTGCCTTACACCACTTGTACTGTAGAGCGGTCGTTTAGTACGTTGTGGAGAGTAAAGACCTGGCTTAGGTCGACGATGACAGGGGAGCGTCTCAATGGACTATGCTTAATGAGTGTCCACAGAAAAACTGCTTTAGAAAAAAAGGAGCAATTGGAGAAGGAAGTGCTGAAAAGGGTTTCTGAAAATCCAAGAAAACTTATTTTAGTTTAACATTTTTTAGTTTTTTGATTTAGTTTTTATTTTAGTTTAACTTATTTTAGTAAGTTATTTTAGTAACATGTTTTAGTTTAATACTTTGTGATAATATATCCTTTGCTAGTTTGCATACGAAAAAACTAATATTGTTTTAAAAATATATAATTGTATAAAATTATACTGTACTATACTAATTTTATATCATACCGTACTATAAAACTTTAATTTTTTCATTCATCACGGTATTTGTACGTAATTCTGTTTTTTCATTGTTGCCACGTTTTAATTAAAATCACATTATTATTTGTGACTTTTGGTGATTATTTAACCCTTAAAGCATCGTGGGGTCTCAGACACCCCAGAACATCTTTTCTTAGATCAAGTGTTCCAATCTTTAATTTTACCCCTTGAATTAAAATATTTTTGAACTTCTTGCGGTATATATTGACAATCTAGGGTACCCTCTTAACGACGAAATAGAAGTAATCGCCCAAGAATATAACAGTGCCTAGTACAGCCACGAAAGTAAAATATATCAAAACTAAGTGTGCACTACTATGGTTAAATCTGAAACATTTCTTCGTAGTATTCTTCATTCCAGACAAAAAATTCCTAAAGTTTTTAAATAAAGGAAAAATTTAATTTTTAACTCGATAACAGTGCGTGTTACTAAAAAGCAGCTAATAAACAAAAATTTTATGTGAGAGGTAACTCACAAATAAAGTAACATAAAAGTCTTTTAAATAGATCCGACAATCACTGCTTTTGATCAATAGAGTAAAACTTTTTTAAATTCCCTTTTGGATTAATTTTAAAAATTTCTTTTTAGCTTAGATTCCTATAATAGGTATGCCATAGTTATACTGACGAGCCTTAATAACATACCGAGACCAAACAATTTGCTTATCCCCCCCCCCGGCGCTTTTTAGGTAACCCTTTAGTCCTCTGCCCCCCCCCTATACAAAATCCTGGCTACGTCCATGACTAAGGTAGAACAAATAACAAATTGGTACAAATCCACTAACAAGTTATTTAGTGGAGTGCAGTGTGATTGACGTTATTACGTATATATAAATGGGTTACACCATCACACTACAGACTGATGAGATAGTTTAGACTGGTACAGCGTTCCTACAATATCTCTGTGGTGACTGTAATTAATGCTTGATGCCTTTACTTGGTGAAAATCCATTGTAAATTATAGTAAAAAATAAAACCATAAAATAGTTTTAGTGATTTCCACTCGTCACTTGACGAGTGGAAATCACTAAAACTATTTTATGGTTTTATTTTTTACTATAATTTGTGATGACTGTGGCAGGATTGATCTATAATATTGTTTTTTTTTTGAAGCCGATATTGTATTAATTGATATTACAGTTTCCTTCTTTTTTATAGGGTTGTTACAGGTGTCAACGTTTCCCTTTCTTTTACCAGATTCTCCATACTTCCTTGTCCTCTCATTCACCTTATGCCAATCCTCACCGTATCTAGTCCCTCCATGACCTAGTCCGACGTTCCCTATTTTCCTCCCTTTAGGACTGTACTCTTCCACTCTATCCTGATCCATTCATTCCTTGGTTGTAGAACGCGGTCGCACGATTATAATGTCTTTTCTTCGATATACTTAATTACTATTTACATTCAATTTTGCCCTTCTTATAATTTTTTCATTCGCTGATTTAGTTCTTCTAGAAGTCCAGAACTCCTTCACTACTACTCCATGTCTACTGTAAGAATTTTCTGCTTAATTTTTTTTTTTATTTACTAACCAGACATCGGAATGTTTTTCATGACAGCTTTGTGTATCATCTCTCCGTACTGTTCTACATGACTATGTACCGGTGTTTTGTACGTAACTTGCTAATTTTAATCTGCGATTACTTCCCTCTCATTCTCAATGGCTGAATTTTCCGATATTATGAAACTCAGACGATTCTCGTTCGGCTTGATAGTTTGAATTTTACTCACGGTGTCAGGATGCGGCAAAATACACTTCCACGACAAATTTCTGTTATGCGCCAATATGTAAAAGAGACATGGGGAAGACCTCGCACTAGAGACGGCTTGACGGTGGAGATCGGAACAGGTGACAGACGAAGAACTATTCACCTAACCCTTGAGAGAAGAAGAAGAAGAAATGATAAAAAAGAAGAAGTGGAAGGAGAAGAAGAAGAAGAAGAAGAAGAAGAAGAAGAAGAAGAAGAAGAAGAAGAAGAAGGAACAGGAGGAGGAGGAGGTGGAGCAGAAGAATAAGAAGAAGAAGACAAAATCCAGATAGTTAAATCTGTCCATTCTTTTAACATGTCTCTCTGTTCTCGAATTTTTGTTTTAATTCCTCATTGTTACTGCCAGATACACGGTTTTCTGTACGTCCAATCCTTTTCCATATTCCCCCATCACCTTGCACTTCCAGACCATGTAGTTCATGTTACCTTCATTCTAGACAATACAATTTTCAAAACAATCTAGAGAGAAGTAGGCCTATGGGCAAGCTTTCGGAATATCGTAGGCCTATTCGTTAATTTGACCCAGAAAATAGATTTGGGATATTCATTGTCATGAATACAAACAAAATTTTATTATTTAATAAAAATTTTTACTTTTGGAGACAGTCCTACTTCCACTTCAACAGACAAAAAGTACAATGCTGTAGAGCGATTCCTTAATATGTTCTGCAAACCTCGACAAATGTTAGCCACATTAACTTCAATTGTGTGCCAGACTCAAGATGGGAGCCTACACTGCGTTTGGAGCGATGTGTTAGACAAAACGACAAGCTTAACCAAATGGATCTGAATAGTCATCTCATTAATATCAACTTTCAATCTTAGTTAATCTTACTTTTAATAAAATAAGCTTCAGAATCAGGCGTTGCCACTTAATAAGATCGCAGAGTTGTTAACAGCACGATTTACTTCACAGTTTTGGAGAAACATCATCAATCCTCTGTGCGCGTTGAGTGCTATAATATTCCATTTCCGTGTTAACGAAGTGTACGTTTTCCTTACCTTATTTAAAGAAAAATGCAATCACAATTACGAAAATTGTCCTCGTTTACAATTAACGAAAACGTTGTTTGGTCCTCAAACTTGTTTGTTTGCCAAACAAAAACGTTTATGATTTTTGAATGTTCTACTTATATACAATATCTCTAAGATTTGTGAAATATTTATGCCTTTAAAACATTCACATGTTATAAAATCGTTTTCTACTATACAGAGATACGTAATTTGACTAGTCAAAGTTAGTTCTCAGTTCTAGCGAAGTGTAAGGGAGAGTTGCACTACTAGGACTACTACTTCTTGGTCAGTTTTAAACAACCTATGTCTGCCTAAGTGTGAAAATTATTGTCGTATTTGAAACGTAACGTTTACTTTTAAAAGTCACTCTTCTGCAGAGACGAGAGTGTTGTTCTGTCCACTCTCGACTTGGTATAAAGTGGCTCCGTGGCTTATGTCCGTCTTGTTTCCCTTCATCATACCATAACGACTAATTTCTACGATATATATGATACTAGCTGTTACCTGCGGCTTCACACGCGAATATTCGACTTTTAATAAGTATTTTAATATAATTTTTTTATTGTCTATGTCTATATGGCGTTCTGTCAACTCGTATACCAATTTTGTACTCATTAGTCAAATTCTCTCCAAAGCTGTTTTCAACACTTGTACTATTTTAACTTCTACTAAATTATTATGTTGGTGCAACAGCCTTTGGAGATTTAAAAGTAACCGTTTATAAAGCCTTTGGAGATAATTATAAAGTATCTGTTAAATCAAAAACGCTAAATTCTTTATTTTAAGTGTTACTGTGTTAGAAGCATTGTATAACACATTAAACGTTATGTTTTCCTCAACGATGGCTTTTATTTATTTCAGCAGTAAACTAAAAACCAAAACCATTGTCACCTTATTTCACAAATGAGAACAACACGTATTTTCGATTTGCATTAAGTATAGGACAATTTACATTTAGTACACTTCTTCTTTTCCACATCGTAATATATCGACACAATCGCATATTATATAAAACATCAAAAATATACTGCAGGAATGGATAAATGTACAGTTCCGATGCTGCTAAATAGCTTTTGTTTATTTACTTGTTATTATGGTAATTAATTTTGGTGTCCATGTTGTTGTTGACATCTATAGTAGTAGTATTTAATATATTTAATTACTTATTCATTGCATATTCAAAAATACGTATAAACATAAATTTTATAATCGTTTCAGACAATTACAAAATATATAGACATATCTGTATACAAAATTACAAAACATATCGATACAATCGCATATTAAAAACATTAAAAACTGCAGGAACGGATAAATGTACAGTTCCGATGCCGCTAAATATCATTTGTTTATTTACTTGTAACTATGGTAGTTAATTCTGGTCTCCATGGTGTAGATGACACCTTTATACGCGTCAACAGAAAGGTATAATTAAAAGGGCCTAAGTTGTGCGAATGGGGCAAAAAATCAAATTCCGTGTTAGACAGCATTTTTCGCCTTGTGTCAAAGGTTACCTGTGCAATATTTGGTGGCCATCGGTGTAACGGTGTGGATTTGTATTCAGTATCCATAAATCCTCAGACTTTGACTTTTATGTAGCCTATATAGATTATGTCACCATACCTTTCTATATGTGATGTGAAACAGCTGTAACCCTCTTCACGTATAGTACGGATATTCAGGTTAAGTTTGCTTAATGCTGAAAGTAATACGAAAAAGAGGTATCATATTATCACGTATAAGATTATAGCCCACTACAGACTGTTCCGCAAAGCTTAGTAAGAATCCCGACAGAGGACACAAACAGTACGTAAGTTAAGACATTTGGCAGCAGAGGTGGACGATAAGAAGCGATTAAACAGTACGATAACCGGGAATAACAACCCCGTGGCGTCGGTCCACCCTCTGCTTCACCACGCACACGCATGAATATGTAATAGCAATTAAGTGAAGATTAATATAAGCTGATTGCCATTTTACAGCGCGTTCCCGCCCCCCAGACGTTGCTCGTTTCATATCGTTGTTTGGCCATTCGTTATAAACACCATTATCTCCGACTGGCCACGAGTAACCACACTGTTTGTGAGTACGCACTTGAAATTATGTTCGTATGATAGTTCACATAATAATACTGTTGAATCGAAGAACATTATATTAGATAAAAGAATGAAACAAATATATAAATAAAGAAGAAACGAGAATAAGTGGAAAGGCAAATCATATGGTAAGAAGAAGAAATCACAGAAGAGGGAAGAAGAAAAAACGCAGGAAAACATGGGGAGAAAAAATGTAATGAAAAATATTTTACATGACACCTACCTAAACCACCCAATTATTAAAACAAACTGAGAAAAAAATCTGCTATAGAATAAAGGATTCATAAGATGGAAAGAGCATATGGTATAACTAAAGATATTTACAATAAAAAGTGCATATCTAAAAATGCGAAAATAAGGCATTACAGTACAGCAGTGAAGCCAGAATGCCTATATGCAAGTGAATGTCTAGCATTGAATTATAGGCCTAATTTAGACAAACTAGAAATATTGGAAAGACGAATTATTAGGAAAATATTAGGCCCACGAAAAACTTCAGTAGGTTGGGAATTAAGACGTAATGATGAAATATATCAAAGTATAGAAAATATAACAGAAACAATGAGAAAAAGAAGACTAGTATTTTTTGGACATTTATATAGAATGGACGACAATAGGTTAACAAAACAGATCTTCAAAATCTGTGGGAGAAGAAGTCAACATCAAGTTGGATTAGAAAAGGATTAGAAAAAGTCAACATCAAGTCGGAAGTCGAAAAGAATTTAGGAAAAATAATATAACGCAGAAGAAGAAATTGAAAGAGAAGTTTTTCGGGAAAAGTGTTAAAAATGGAAGGAATCCAGGGTAGAAGAGAGAAAAACGCAGGTTCAAAGTGGACTGAAGTCAGGAAGAAGAGACACAGTGAAAAGATGAAACAATATTGGAGAAAAAGAAAAGAACAAAGAATAAAGAATTGAAATTGGCATGTCGTCCTTAGATGGCCTATACAAAAAAAATATCGTCGTGTCATTTAGATATTTCAAAGAATTTGATAAGTATTAAGCGTAATAAGTATTTTTGGTATTTATTGTAATCATAATTCACAACAATGTCGAAACAGGAGGTTAGAAAGAGCATAGACGAACGTACAGATTTAACCTAGGCGACAATGAAAGTGTTAAGTCTTTTCCCGCTGTCTAACTCTCATTCTCTTACAACGTTTTCCTGAATAACAAACAATACAGACAAAAGAGAGCAAGGACGAGATCTGATTCAGTGCAGACGTGTGCGCGTATGTACTGTATATACAAAAAGGCACACACAACAAACTGTAGTTGGAAAGAGACTGAACAGGCAGACAACAGCAGACGGACGCGAAGATTCAGGTTTGTGGAATAGGAACAGGCCGCTAAAGCCTAAAACCGTTAAGAAGAAGATGATGATGATTTTGTGGTAAAATTTAAACATCTAATGTATTAGTGATAGTGATAGTTAATATTATCCATTCAGCTATGTACGACGCTAGTACTAGTGCTTCAGCTATGCGCAAGATAAGAAAAAGGAAAGTATTTACTGTACAGGCAAGACATCTTACTTGTTCAGTGCGTGAATATTTTGATAGAGAAAGTAAATGGGGGGGGCTTTAATTTCCGTGAATAAAGTTTTAGACTGTACAGCTGCCGCATGCGAAGTAGGGAAGAACCTGACAGTACGTATAGGAAAAGAGAAAGACTATCTTCTCACTGATTTTAGTGATATAGAGCCCAATATTATAGCACCTATTATAATTTACGCCTACGAGTCAGGCAACCAGCGTGGCGCGTAGCAATTCGTATGTATAACGTCGGCATCGACGATTTTTAGGCGCCTTAGATTACGTGCTTATTCTCGACGCATTTTCCACTAAATGGTAAACTCATCTCGTAACTGCGGGAAGGTATAAATACAAGTGTCGGAAGCGGCCAGCGGTACGTGACTGACACCCTCAACTTGTGTCAAACTGTTTCCCATGGTCTCGTGTCGCAACCGCCTGGATCTGGGCACAAAACTTACAATTTATTTTCTGTTTCTTCGGTCAGTACTGACCTACGCTGCACCCGCTTAGCGACTGCTCTTGTCGACCTCCAACAAGTATAAGTTGGAACAGTTCCAGTCTAAAACCCTCCGTTCCTTGTTGGGATATCCATGGTTTGTCAGGAATGACGTAATCCGTGGAGGTCTTCGAGTTTATACTCTTGCCGCCTTTGGCCGGTCGCTGCAGCGACGTCTTCTTCCATTACCTACGAAGTACGTCGGGACCACTACCTCCCAGTTACGGTCAAACGCCCTCGATCGATTCTTGATGGGGTCAACGCCTCTCTCCCGTAATGTCAGCCTCGATAAGCTATTTCTGAATAGCCCCGAGCCATTCCCATTCCTTGGTGCTTACCAATCTCTCGTTGACAACACCTTCCCCAAGCATATCTCTAGCACGCTGCTTGACAGTTATCTTCTTCTTTTCTCAGCCAAGCAAAGGTTGGTTAGGCTAACAGCCTGTTGCACCGCGCCGACTCTTCTATTGGGCCAGAAACTTGGATAATGACGAATATATATCTTCATCTTTTGCTAAGCAAGCAAAGGTTGGTTAGGCCAATAGCCTGTGGCGACCTGATCAAAATCTTATCTGACCTGACGTCACTTAGAGAGTTGCGACCTAACGAAAAAAATATCTTAGCAGAATTCAGGCAGCGCATGAACGTTTCTTAGCTAGGAAATGAGGACATCAGAAAGCCAAGAACGTTTGAACAGTATATGAGAGTAGATCGAGCATGCGCACAGGATACACGAAAACATTCTGCGCAGGTTATACATTCCGGTCCAAAAAAAGAGTGATTCGGAAACCATTTTAAGAATGGTCGACTTTGAGATCAAGTGACCGGGTAAAACGCGTGAACCGTTCGCTTAATGCTGAAACGGAGAAGAAGACTATAGACGTCCAACTAATAATGATGATGATAAAAAAAATAATAAAACAATAGACAATAGAATGTCTAGCATTTGCAGACGATCTAGCAATCCTGTCAGATTCAGCAGAAACAGCCATTAGTCACGTGGAACTGCTGACAGAACAAGCCGAAAGAGTGGGTTTACAAATTTCTTTTGAATAAAACCAAGTTCATGACATACATCAAGACAATATCCAAGAAAATGAAAACTTGATACGGGCAAATCTATGAAACTGACAAATTCAAGTATCTTAGAGAAGTTTTTGAACACAATGTCTCAGAGAAATAAGCCATTAAAGCACGAGTTAATAAGACGAAAGTTGCTTACCATTTAACCAAAGACACATATAACAAGAAATCAATATCCATTTATGCTAATTCGCCCGGAAGCACTTTATGCAGACTCTGACTCTGAACAAGAAAATTATGATGGACGAACTGGAAGTCAAAGGAAGGAAAATATTAAGAAAAATCTTGGGATCAAAAAAGATGGAGAACAGTACAGAAGACGCCACGATAATGAGCTGTACACACGAGTTGAGGAAATCACAGGCGTAATTAGAAAAAGAAGAATTACTTTCTACGGACATGTTCAAAGAATGAATTCTGGCAGACTAACAGGGAAGCTTTTTAACTATTTTAAAAAGCTCAAAATGTCCAATACGTGGTTCAAAGAAAGAGAAAAAGACTTAGAAGAGCTCTAGATTACTCAAGAAGACATTGAAGAGTGCTTGCCACTCAAAAAGAAATTAAAAAATGCCAAAGGTTTTCAGGAAAAACCCAAGAAGACGACAGATACCATCTGAACTGACGAAAGGAGGGAGAGACATCGATCAATAATGAAGGAGATGTGGGAGAGGAAGAAAGAGTGGAGAAGAAGGGAGGGACCAGTTGAACCAAACGTAGTCCACAGTGACTCATACGCAAAAATAAAATAATAATAATAAAACTGTTCTTCTTTGTACTATTCAAGTAGTTCTGGAGTTAAGGAGAGTAGGCGCGCTTATGAGAACCATTCGACATACAAGGTAGGAGTGTGGGCAGCATCATTCTTCAGCCACTATAATCATACAGTTTTAAATTGTGCATTCAAACGACTGAGAGAGAACGGGAGTTCTTGGTTACGACAACAAGCCTTGGGTTACAGATGAAGAAGATGGCAGTTCGACAAGTAAAGTAAGTCAGTGAAAGAGATGAAGGAAACAAAGACACTAGAAAACAAAGACAAATTCGTCCTGTCAGCTTTTACTGATTCTTCAGGTACAGAGGCGCATAAACGGTTCTGCAGTCTACCGAACACGACACGCTCCTTTCTCTAATTAATTAACACTGCGTTCAATAAACGCTTTCGACGAGGGGTGAAGGGGAAACGTTTATTAGAAGCGGATATTCCGCGGTAACGAGGTAAGGCTAAAAGAGTTAACCCGTGCCGCGGGGGAAAACGTGTTATGCCTTAAAGTATCAAGTCTGCCTCTCACTCTCTCTCTCTCTCTCTCTCTCTCTCTCTCTCTCTCTCTCTCTCTCTCTCTCTCTCTCTCTCTGCGTGATTTCCCAAGAAATTAATTGGTTATCCCTGCAGGTAACAACAGCCCCTCCCCAACCTTTATGCATCATAACCACGGCCTAAACAACTTTTCAAATATAATTACGAAATTCTTCATTTTATTCGGAATTAATTTCAGCAAGACGTTTATAGGGTTGTGTATTCTGTTGTGGGATCAGGTCTGTCTAGTCGAGTCAAATACGCGTGTATTCACATGTAAATACACGTCGAGTGTATGGGAGCGTGCGGATGGGAATTTTTCCGGATCGTTTCCCGCGTTGTGACGTGCCTGAAAGTTCCAGTTTACTGTACCAACTGCTCACGTGCCTGGGAGGATTTCGAGAATACTACAAAACTTAACGATTCGACGTTGTTTCTTGCGAGGTTATCTACTTCGTCTCATCACAATTTCACCCCATCTCCTTGTCTACGACCAATAGTACTGGTGGTTCATCGATTGGGCCGGAGAAAATCGTGAGAAACGTGACAGCCTTTCTTGGACGCAGAGTTGCGCCGACCCAGGGAATGAATTACCTCACTCACAAGTATAGCTAAGTTGTATAGAGAGGAGACGACGCGATAACAGTTCACGGCTCACTTCCATATTATCTCCCTCTCTGTCACACACATGGTTCCATCGTTCTCGCCAGTCTTGTTGCAGCCGAAAACTAATTTCACTATTTATAGATATTTTTGTAATTATGGGGTAGTCGTTTAATATAATGTTATTTTCAGTCACTTTATCCATAAAAATTACGTAGGCTTACTTTATTCTTATAAAGAAACCGAACTACGCATATAATCATCCCTCCTCCGAAACGCTCCGAAGTCAATCATGGACCCTGAGCATCTTACAGAGGGTTCATTCCCTAAAGACGAAAAGTCTGTCTATGAACCGTTCCTCTGTAAACACGTGTAGTTACACTGCCCAGCGATCCACAGGAAGCAAATCGATAAAAAAAGCGTGCAAATGTAAGAAAATAAACATGAGTGAGGCCAGAAATAACGTGAATTGTGTGTGTGTGTGTGTGTGTGTGTGTGTGTGTGTGTGTGTGTGTGTGTGTGTGTGTGTGTGTGTGTGTGTGTGTGTGTGTGTGTGTGTGTGTGTGTGTGTGTGTGTGTGTCTTGCCTCCCTTTTTATTGCGGTAATCATAATAATAAAATGGAAACGTAAACATTAGATAATTGAGATATGCTTGCCTGCCACGAATGATATATTTTCTCTCATACATGATTTAAATTAAAATGAAAAAATATAAAATTTTGTTAAAGTGAAATGAAATGTTTCCATAGAAACTACTTCTTTGTTGTCAATAACGTATTACACATATAAAACTTATAAAATTTACTTTCTCCATCATCAACTACCATTTTAATTTATAGAAAATTACCCCTTCCCCTTCAACTACCCTTTTCATTTATAGATATTTCATCTACCTTTCTACAGTGGATTATTATGACCTTCTTGTAAGGATACTTTATTTATCAAAATTAAGCACTTTACTCTTGTTAAAACGTAAAACGTTGCAGGTAAACTACCCCTTCCCCTTAACCGATCGTCACCAAAATCAATAGGCCTCGAGTCCTCTACAATTCAGAACTGTATGCAAATAGTTATTGATTCTGTTTGAATTTGCGGCAGTTATCGTTTGACATAGAAAAATTCTACACACAGACAGACACACAGACACTTTTCGAAAAAGGACTTTTTTCATGTTTTGAGGGTAGTACAATCAGATCTGCCATTATCTCGAACACGATTTTTTTCGCCATGACCATATTTCCATTACCATATGGAACATGGAAGTCAAATCGGAAAAGCCAAACACAGCCGTGCCCGAAAACCCGGACAGCAGTTTATTCTAAAGTTTAAAGAGACCACAAATACGAGTACAACGTAGACGTAGAGACAAATATAGCGCAACAAGATGTTTACATTTTCTTACAAATCGAAACGATGGCTGGTGTTGACACTGCTAGGCTCTTTATTCACGACTAGTCTACGGCCGCCTCTTTGATTTGGCGATACCAGTTCGCATAAATAAGAGGGGCAGCTTTAATGACCTTAATACAGCTTTAATACCGTACTCTAAGGGCAATAAATGTGGTCTCAGAAGAAACGACTGGTTTGACAAGGAATACGGAGAGTCAGTATTGAAGAAAAATAAAGCATACCCGCACTACACGAAGCGTCCGACGAGAGTCAACACAAAAGGATACCAAGAGCTGAGAAGATTAGCAGACATTCTATGCCGGCGATATAAAAGGAAGTATCTGAATGGAATACTAATTGAAGTGAGTGAAGACTTGCACAGCAACGATACAAGAAAAGCGTATGCACTTGTAAAGCAACAAAAGTTAACTTTACACCCAAAACAAATATGTGCAAAGTGGAAGATTAAAAAACAGTGTTAAGAAAGAAATTAAAAGTAAATGGATAAGTTATTTTCCCTATTAAAATATAGTTGGAGAAGTTATTTTCCGTACCGTCAGCACAGAGTGATATTGATGAACTCACAGGAAAATGAAGTAATGTAATTCCTCCAACTTATGAGGAAGTTGCTTTGGTGGTGTAAAAAACGAGAAGAAACAACGCGGCGATAGGCGTCGACGGAATCCCAGCAGCACTTCTGAAATGTGGCGGCACGTGTCTCGCAAATAGGATTCAATTTGTAGTCACATTTTGCTACTTTGTAGAATTTGCGCACTTCGAGCACTGTTAGACTATAAAATTAAATTCTATAATGAACATGTCTTCAAATAACAAATACTTCTCCAAGTAAAATTTTTTTAAAATTATATTTTATAATATATAATATATTTTATTATTCCTTTGTAAGTAACTCGTTAAGTTTCCTGCAGGTCTCCCTCCCATGTAATATCTTCAAATAAAAACACTGCAAGTAGGTTTATTTTCACCTGACATAGAAAATAAATGTCAGTTTATTTTAAACTGAATTACTTAGACCTAACCACAAACAGACTGAAAATAATTTTAAATACTCAATACGCAGAAAACCATCTCAAACTAATCATCCTCCCCATCATAAAATGGCAGCATTCAATTCATTACTATACCGTATGTATAGAATCCCATTAAATGAACAAGAAAGAAACAAAGAAAGAAATATTATCAAACAAGTAGAAATGGACAATGGATACAATGGAGATGTAATATTCTTCTCCGCTGCACAAAGTCAACTATTAATTTATGTATAAAGTTATTCTTCGATTATCGGTAATAATTAATCAAACAATTTTTTTTAGTATCAATGATTAAATTGGAATTGTGAGTTACAATTTATTTAATGAGGTCATTAAATATGTAATTATTGATGTTCTTAATATCCTGTCTTAATATGTAACCTATAAGGGTATTTAATACAAATCAAGATCATTATTTACAACTTAGATAAGAACGTTCGTATTTATGTACACAAGGGGCTGAGAATAATTATAAACCACTAAAATTCTTTTGGTTGATTTTTAAAATTCTGGCGTCGAGTCGACGTTACTGCGCACTCGGATTCCAGTTACACGTTTTATTAACAAGAAGACAACCTTTGGGTCCAGCTATTTACATATACGCTTTTCATCTTCCCTAGTTTAATTCATTTCACAAAGGTCATGGGGGATCTTTCTCTATCCCCCTGTGGCCAGAGTCAATTTTCTCACCTCAAACACTCCCGACAGAGAAGTTTCCCTACAGATCAACATTACACTGTGTCATGAATGGACTTGTTAGCTACTTACCTCTCTCTCTCTCTCTCTCTCTCTCTCTCTCTCTCTCTCTCTCTCTCTCTCTCTCTCTCTCTCTCTCTCTCTCTCTCTCTCTCTCTCTCTCTCTTTCTCTGTCTCTCCGGTGCTGATTTAATTACATTCGCTGAATCCTTTCGTGTCGGAGTAAAATAGTAACATCAAATGATGTAGGCCTACTTTCCTGAATACTACGTGAGAAGCACAAAGTCTTGCAGCTAGTTTGTTGTTTTAATACAATAAAAATAACGTTGTGTCAATATGTAAGTTTATTATGTCACCGTGCAATACAACACAGTACGATTCGATCAGTCTTTCTGAATATTATAAATTATACTCCGATTTACTCACAGACTGTCGACAAAACTATTTATTACTACTATTAAAATAAAATAATATAATATAACGAACAATAAAAAATCGGTATACGTAAACAATAAGTAACCTTGTCTGGAGTTGTGGACGAAAACCACAACGACAGTGAAGGTCGTAGGGTACGGAAAAGAAGATCTTCAGTACGGCGAAATCGGCGGAAACGGGTAACGGAGAAAACACCCAAAGACAAAAATTAGGTATGTCAAAACACCTTAAGGATACTGTAAGAAATAAAATATTAGAATACCAATGTGAATTACGACCGAGCCGTTACATAACTGAATATTCACCACAAAAAAAATACAGGAAACGCGTATAAATACAAACACACGTCTATATAACCTATAAAGGGAAACTTCAGACAAGCCTCTGA
Organism: Magicicada septendecula; assembly: GCA_034769895.1. Taxonomy (NCBI): domain Eukaryota; kingdom Metazoa; phylum Arthropoda; class Insecta; order Hemiptera; family Cicadidae; genus Magicicada; species Magicicada septendecula. The sequence continues at coordinate 125,784,018 of CM068372.1, forward strand.
CAGTATTAACAGAGGAAAAATGTTGGCAGATCTGTTATCATTTGGTATCCCAAAGTACAACTCCTGGAAGTGACTATTGCTGTTCTGGAGCAAAGGTACGGAATGATTTCATCCGTCTGATAAATGTGCTCAGTTTATCCTATGTAGAATTATCGCAGTAATCACACGTAATATTATAAAACGGCGTCTATTATTGGTTCTGAAACTTTGAGTACAGTATTTTTCCTACTGTGAAAAGGGATTTATGACGATTATTTAAATCGCTTCATAACTAACTCAAATTCAGTTACACCGCGTAATTTCATCAATACTGCAGAAGATGAGTCGGCAGTTAATTAATGTAGCAACTTTCATCAGTTGCTTTACTCGGAATATTTGTATAATTCGAACCGGTAATTCAACTACACAACTATTCGGCATCGAGAAGCTTAAAGATGGGCGTATTGCTCAGTTGTAAATAGAAGCTTTGGAAAATAATTTATGCCAAACGATTTATACCCAAGAACTGTCGGTTAATGATCTACAGTTACAAATTAAAAATTACATTGAATCTCTATGCCCTTAGCAGAAGTGATTAAGGGCAATAAATGTGGTCTCAGAAGAAACGGTTGGTTTGACAAGGAATACGGAGAGTCAGCATTGAAGAAAAATGAGGCGTACCCGCACTACACGGAGCGTCCGATGAGAGCCAATAACAAAAAGATTCTGAGAGCTCAGAAGAGATTTGCAGACATGCTATGTCGGCGAAATAAAAGTAAGTATCTGAATGACATACTAATTGAAGTGAAACAATACTAACTTGCGCACAGAAACAATACAAGAAAAGAGTATGCAGTTGTAAACCAACAAAAATTGACTTTACACCGAAAACAAATATGTCCTAAATGGAACATTAAAAAATGATGACAAGGAAGATAAGAAAAAACAGATGAAGTTGTTTTCTGTACCGCAAGCACAGGTCTCGATAGTGATATTGATGAACTCATAGGAAATGATGCAATGTAATTCCTCCAACCTATGAGGAAGTCGCTTTGGTGCTGTAAATAACGAGAAGATACAACGCGCCACCAGGCGTCGAAGGAATCCCAGCAGCACTTTTAAAATGTAGCGGCGCGCGTCTCGCAAATGGGATTAATTTTTTAGTCACATTTTGCTACTTTGTAGAATTTGCGCACTTCGAGCGCTGTTAGACTGTAAAATTAAATTGTATAATGAATAAATCTTCAAATAACAAATACTTCTGCAAGTAAATGTTTTCTTAAATTATAGCCTATTTAATAATATATTGTGACGAGAAGCCTATCGAACAGCCCAGAACATTCTCAACTCTTGCATTCTACATTCTATACGGGGAATCCAGTGTGGCAGGTGTTGCCCCCGTCAAGGCCACTCTCAAGTAGGTTCCAGTGTATTCAAGAACATTTGAGATATGCATTAAGTGGCATGAAGTAAGGATGGAAAATTTCTAGAACGCGTGCGCTACCTATAAAAAACCATAGCAGCCGGCTTGTCAGTTCAATGGTGTTGAGCGATTTCTTTAGCGCGGATCGGGTGTTTGCAGAAGTATTGTAGCGATGTGTTGTAATTAGTGCGGAATTCTTTACAGTTTACATTATTATTGTATACAATTTTTACTTGAATTGTTGTAAGAGACATCTTATTGATTAAAAATTATTAATTGTGATAATTAAAGCTGGTTATTAGTGATTTCATTGGTGTGTTGTATTTTGTTTTTCACTGTACGACGAGGTGAAAAGTAATGCACACATGCTTGTAGAACATGAACGAAAAGAAATAGCAAGATGGGACAAAAAGTAAATAAAAGTACATTTCCTTAGCTTCAAAATTATATAGCCTATTTATTTTTCAACATAGTCGCCGTTAAGTCCAACACATTTCTCCCAACGCGTAACAAGTTTTTTTATCCCGTCACTGAAATATTCTTCCGACTTTTCTCGAATCCAGGACGCGACAGCTGCCTTCACCTCATCGTCCGAGGTGCAGTGATTACCCTTGAGGTCTCTCTTGAGTAGAGGAAAAAAAATAGCAATCGCAAGGCGCGAGATCAGGGGAGTAGGGAGGGTGTGGAATCGGTTCAAACTTCAGGTTCGCAGAGCCTCTTGGGTTGCGCGCGAGGTGTGTGGACGAGCGTTGCCATGTTGCAAGATTATTGGCGCCAGGCTGCCTCTAACCAGACAAACTCGACGTCGGAGGTGTTTTAGATCATTTTGAATCAAATCGTCGACGAGTTTGCGATGTTCATCGTCTGTGGCAGTGATCGGACGTCCGCTGCGTTTTTGTCATCAATTACGGCTTTTCCAGGCTCGCAACCACGAAATTTTATTACCCATCGATTCACAGTAGACCTATCAACAGCATCGTCACCATAAACAGCCTTTAAACGACGATGAATCTCATTTTCAGCAGTTAAAAATTCGATAACCGCACGCTGTTTAAGTCGCGTTGACAGCACTACAACACGTCTCCATACTTCTGCTACTTAAAGCGTACTGTTGTACGAAACTCCTTCAAACTGCGCATGCGTTTGGAGGGGGGATGTTACTCCCGAATGCCACCAGGCGCGCTTCTGTAGGTAATTTTGTTCGTGTTCTACAAGCATGTGTGCATTACTTTTCAGCCTACCCTCGTATATGGCGATCAGTGACACCGTCGTAACATGTATATATTTTAATGCAAATTTTACCTGCAGAAGTATTTATTATTTGAATACATATTCATTATATAAAACACCTGGAAGACATATTATATATTAGAGAGTTACTACAAAACAAAAAAATAAATTAATATAAGTTATGAAATTACTAAACTTAATCAGTATAGCCGCATCAAGTCTAATCTTATTGTGTTGAGAGGACCAATATTTTACCGACTGCTGGATATTTTACCGATTGATTATGATTCATATCATAATTTATCCATGTTGACTGCCATATTTATGAAAAATACTTGTATTATATTTATAATCATATTTATGTTAACACTTTAAGCTTACAACGTTCATTATTGATTAACTCCTATACATGTAAGGTTGTGTTTATACGTTACAAAACACCAGCAGTGTATAGATTGTCGAATGAAAACTCGACAATAGAATGCTACTCGGAAGAAAACGACGTTATAAAATAATACTGCATTATATTTCGGTGATTTTAGTATTTACTAAAATTATTTTTATACGAACACCATTACTGTAAAGGCACGTGCGATTTGTGTATTGATACTATGACGATATTTCAATAAAATTTTGGTCTGAGTTTCAATCAATTTGTGTTTTATTGCTACGGTAGAATTTATCTACATCTGACACATCTATTACAGAGCCTGTTATGACAGCAGGTAGCGTTAGGGACTGCACACTGAAACTATCTCACGACCAATAACTATTAGCAACGTTTGTTTCAAAACATACTTTAATTAAATGTTTCAGTTTTACCAATGCATTAAAATAATGAAGGCAACGTAGCCTCATAAAACAATAATAATATAAGTAATAAATTATTATTACTATTTACTGCTATTACTTCTTATTATTAAAGATAAAAGTTTTCAGCAGTGTGTTCATTCGTAGTCAATGTAGTAGTTTTAAAATTAGGGAACGAAGACTTATGGGAAAGTCACACTATCCAAGTGAAACTCTTTATAAATTTCTTCCCGGTTTCCAGGGACACGTTTCTGGACGATAATGATATGTTTTCTTGAAAATTCTCACTCTTGCTTGTGGAATTCTACTTTTTCAACACTGTTGCACACCACTATACAAAAAATATTCCGATCAGCGCTTTCAAGCCTCACAGCTCATCATCAGTTATTTCCGATCTGATGATGAGCTGTGAGGCCTGAAAACGCTCACCGAAATAATTTTTCTGTAGTGGTGTGCAACAGTGTTAATTCTGTTTGTGATCATAACCACTAACACAACTTTATTAATTAAAAGTTATACTTCTTACATCGAGCCTCCTGGTGGTCTAGTGGCTAACACGGGCGCTTGATGCGCTCGTGGTCCCGGGCTCAATTCCCGGCGGAGGCTCCGTACGGCGTTGCACTCAGCGTCGTGAGGCCGAACTGAGTAGGCGCTGAGAAACCAGCGCCGCCTCCTGACTGTGAATACCGCAACTAGCGGCTGGTGGCGCTTAGTATAAACTAGCCATGCAACCGTCACATTGCACACAACAGCCGCGCGGTACGCCTTGGTCCTTTCAGGGACTGTTGAGCGGAGGTTTGACTTTTTTGACTTCTTAATCATTGGTGCACCTGCTATCTGATATTAGACAAATGCATTACGACTTTCGCACAAGATTACAACATTTAAAGTCGTTTTTCGCGTCCTTATAAAAATTACGATCGTTCCAGTCATCATCCTTCAGATTTCTTGTAATTTTTATTTTTAATAGAGGGAGAAAAATGCTTTATGCACCTCAGAGATATGTTTATGCTTCCTCTGGTATGTGGGACTCTCAACCACTAAAAAACACACCTCTAATTCAGGCAGTTATATCCAACCTGGCGATTCAATACCACTTAGCGTATTACTTCAGGATGGAGCCTATTGCGCCCTTATCGGGCTCCTTCTACTTGTTCCTCATCTTCTACTGCCCGATGGGTGCAAGTTGCGCCTGTCTTTTGGGGAGAGTCTCCGTATTGGCATGCTGGGCTTTGCACCTTTCCGATTCTGTGTACGTAGGTATTAAAATTGCCGTGGCCACTGAGCAACTGGGTCAGATGGTAGTTGAACTCACAGTATTGGCGGTCGATCCATTCCTTCAAGTTTGGTACGAGCCTTGCGGTCCATCTTCCTCTATCCTCTCTATCTCAACGATCTTGTCAGTGCCGGAGAAGATTTCTTGTAATAATAATAATAATAATAATAATAATAATAATAACACAACAACAATAATAATGGTAATAATACCGAGGGTACACACCAAAGCGAATACTAGTTTTTCCACAGTTTTCTCGTAAAATTATTATTATTATTATTATTAATTATGAGTGTTCACTCATTTTCACTTCAATGCAATCATAAAACTGCAACACTTCTAGTAAGGAACAGCAGCCGGAGTCAAACTCCAGTTTTTGCGTACCACTGAGCTCTCCATAAACAAACCTTACACTGTGAAGGTCAGATACAAAGTTAAACGAAACTGAGACGACCAGGAGAGACGGTTGGAGGTCCGTATCGTTTGTGCCAATTACTTTCCAAACAATGTGCCCGAACAATGATACGTCAATAAAATATATTTCAACGGAATCGGAAAACCACGACTAAACTATTTGCGCTCCAGTGATCTCGCAGATTGCATTACACTCTGTTTGTACTGTAGCGTAATGATAACTCAATCTATACATAATGTCTCTCTTTCTCTCTCTCTCTCTCTCTCTCTCTCTCTCTCTCTCTCTCTCTCTCTCTCTCTCTCTCTCTCTCTCTCTGTCAATCTCCGATGCAATTTATACAACGCACAAGTCTTCATTAAAATAAAATGTAAACAAATTCTACTAACGAATTACGCTGTTCAGTGATGTTTATTTTTTGGCTATATATAGATAAACATAAATTGCATACCGTATGTAGGTTAAATAAATACGCCAATATCATCATTACTTTTTTGTATCGATATATTCATATGTATGTACGGAGTACAGTCCGTTCTGTGTTTGCATACGATTCAAAGCTTACATAAAACTGTTTATCTGTAGCGTTTGATATACGTTCGAGAACGCTTTGGGCGAAACAGAAACTCCCTCGTTTACCTCTCAAAGTCAAAAAGATTTCTTAAAAGAGAGTTCCTGAGCACTGAATTATTAGCGTCCTTCCAGGGTAAGTTAGAACCCTGAGATTGGGTGTGTCGTTATATAAACGGTTTTGGTGATAAAATGGCTTAAAAAGTATGCCCATCTCTTCATTTTGACGATTTCAGTTATGGAATTACGTCATCCAACTTCGGATGTATGTCAAACGGTATTACAGTCGAAACCACGTAATCTTATAGTCCGAAACGTTCAGTAGGCCTATTCCGACAGTCTGCGCAACATTTTGACTCAAAAATACTCACAACAAAAGAAATGTCAAAAGTAAAAATCGACATGTCTGTGGCCAGCAAAGGATGACCTGATTTGTTTACTGTTTTGAGAAACTTATTTACCAGACACTAAGGGTACACGAGCGTTTTTTTCTGGCCGTGCACGCGCGTGGAGTTTGAAAAAACGCACTGTGGTCACACGTGCGGTTTTTTCTCGTACGTGCACGGACGGAAGTGTAGTCACACAGCCGGTTTATAATAGGACGGCAGCGTTGGGACGTCTCGGACGCGCATCCCTACAGCTCTGGTTATAAAGATTAAATGTGTATATAAAGGTTAAAACGCAACTGCACAGAAACGTCCGTGTCTAGATTAAAGAAAACATTTGTTATCAGAGGTTGTTAAGAATTAATATTTGTAAATTAATATTTTTGGGTGGAATTAGTTGCCAGGATGAAGAAAATAATGATGAGTGAGTGGACTGTAGTTTAATACATTTATCGAGTATAAATGTTACAATTTAAATTTGAATTCGTAAGGTTAGCTATGCCTTGATCACGTTCGTTTAAAAAATGTTACCTTATAGGAGTGAGGCGCAATTACGCAACACTCTAGCGACATGAATGAATGAAATGTTGTAGGGCCTAAGGCCTACATAATTTGTCGCGACAATGAAGAAATGACAGCTGAAGCAACAAGCGTAACTCACGTCTGCTGCATTCGGGCGCTCGTAGCACTGTGACGACATGCTTGCCGACGCGAGCATGGCTGGGCCAAGATCAGATTAGCCAACCTTTCGATTATACAATTCCCACATTACTGTCCATAACTGCCCGCAAAAATCGAACGATTTTTTATAATACATTTTTAATAATTTATATTATAAAGAGAACACAACATGTAGATTCTCATTAATAGATATCAACGATCAGTAGGTTGTATTGATCATCGACATTGAATGTTAGATAACAATATTATAACATTAAACTACTCAGAGATAAAACCTCAATAGTGATGATAAGGTTGAACAGGCCACAATTGGCTTGCAAACTGATTTATACATGAGTATAAATGTACATGAATTAGCAGAGATGTGTACAATACAATACAAAACATGAATAATGAATAATCTGATAATGCTTGATAATGAATAATCGGTGACTCATCACATGATGGGTCCGATACAAATTGCAAATATTTTATGCAAGTCATGATTGACAGCCCAAGCCAGTTAAGGCCAGCTGATTTATACATAATAGTATTGAATATGAAATGAATAGACAAGATTATCACAAAAGTTATGCATGTAAAAACATAGATTTAGCATAACGCTGTAATATAATAATTAAATAGTGCTTGCTATATCAAACAATTGCAAGAATGCACAATAAATTGACATGTGAAAACAGATTATACATTGTTGAATAGTTGCAAGTATATAAACGTAATGACATGTATGTCACAATCACAAACATGGATAATAATATATGTGCAATACATGATCGCAAAATACAAATACAAAATATGTGTAAAAATATACGCGTGGCGCATAATCATAGAGAATATATGCGGGTACAATAATGTGTTTTACATAGATACAAAGTACATGATAAAATACAATAGAAATATGTGTGTTGCATAATTGCAAATACATGAATACAAGGCATGATAGTATATAATATTATAAGTGACAAGTACAGTAAATGTGTTCATACAAAAATGTAATGCATGTGTTGAACAATTACAAGTAACACATAAATTCATAGAATAGTGAAATAGCAATGCACAAATATTAACAAAAAATGTGCAGCAAATATGCATACATGGTTTGTATAGCTCCAAATCCATGTGAATATTATATAACAAAATCTATAACATAAGAACAAATACTAACCATAGACATAATACATAAATCAAATGTTGTATACAAGAAAATACAAAAAATAATTGAAGCTTTACATATTAAATAAGTTGACTCTTGCTTAAGTAAAACAAGGAATTTCTGAATTGAAAAGATACAAACTAAAGCTTATGGTAAAAATAAAAGTGCTTATATAACTAACACAATCTTCTTAAAACATTAACACATGTTTGATAAATACATACATTTAATTTTAAAAGAAAATAAACGACATCATTTAATTTATATAAAGAAAATATCCTCTTTTTTACTGTTCGTCCCTCGCTGGCACCAAACATAACTTATGAATTGGTCTGCGAAAGGTGCCAACAAGCGTACGAACGTCAACTACTCTTATTAAATTGTCTGGTCCGGGAAATGTGGCTGTGATTACCCCAAATTTCCATGCTAATGGAGGCAAGTTATCCTCGATTAGCAGTACCAGATCACCAATGGAAACGTTTTCCTTAGCGAATTTCCATTTGTGACGCTGTTGCAATTGGTGTAGGTAGTCGCGCGACCATGATTTCCAAATAGCTTGGACACACTTCTGGAGAAGTTGCCAACGGCCGAGACGAGAGATGGGAACGTGTGATAAGTCAGGATCGGGTATTGCCGTTAATGGTGCACAGATTAAAAAATGGCCAGGGGTAAGTGGCACTGGATCGTTTACATCCGATGAAACGGCAAATAATGGACGTGAGTTTAGACAGGCCTCTACCTGTGACAAAACCGTAGTAAACTCCTCGAATGTGAGTATGGACTTGCCGACAACGCGGCGCAAATGATACTTCAAACTTTTTATACCGCTCTTCCAAAGACCACAAAAATGATGTGACGATGGAGGAATGAATGACCACTTAATACCATGAGAAGTTGCAAATGATTGGATTGTTGAGATGGCATCTTTTCTATGCCAGAGATTATAAAGGTCATGCAAAACGTTGCGGGCCTTCCTAAAGTTCGTGCCATTGTCAGAATATAACTGGCTAGGTATGCCCCTACGGGCCATGAAGCGACGTAAGGCAGCTATAAACGCATTGGCCGTAAGGTCGGAAAACAATTCCAAATGAATGGCCCTGGTGGCTAAGCAAATGAATAAAGACACATATGACTTGGGCAGAGTCCTAGCCCGCCATGACGGATCATGAAGGGACCACCATAATCCACTGCGCAGAATAAAAACGGCCGGAAAAGAGTAACCCTGGGAGATGGCAAAACACCAAGCCTTTGAACTTGATATTTGGTATTAAATCTGAAACATTTGACGCATCTACAAATGATGGAACGAATGACTATCTTGGCGTTAATGATCCACCAGCGTTGCCGAAGTGAATGATGGACAAGTTGAGCACCAGCGTGGAGGAGACGAATATGCTCACTCTCGATTATAAGGCGAGTGATGTGAGCCGATGGATGCAAGACAGTAGGATGCTTATTATCATAGGGTAGTTGCGACTGCTGTAGGCGACCGCCGACACGTATGATGCCAAACTCATCAAGAAATGGGTCCAGAGAAGACAGTTTACTCCTAATAGAGACAGAAGCCCCATTTCGAAGGCAATTAAGCTCAGTAGCGAAGTGGATCGACTGGGATTGCTTTATGAAAAAGTTAAGAGTGGAATGAATTTCGGTGGGGGTAAGAACTCCCGAGATTTTCTGTGTCCTTGAGGGTCTAGTATTTTTGATAAATCGAAAGCAATAAGTGTACACGTGGGTCAGTCGGTGCAACGAGGAAAAGTCCTTAGAGAGATCAATAGGTAGGGTAGAAATTAGAGAAAGTTTGGGGGTTTGTTTCTCCTCAACGGAGCATTCAGGAAGCGGCACATTAGAAGGTGAGAAAGCTGAAAAAGGATTGGGTACAGAAGATTGAGACAGACAAGCGGGACCATGCCACCAAACCGAACAATCGCGCAAAACGTCAGGGTGACATCCTCTAGAAATAAGGTCAGCAGGATTATGTTGCGAATCAATATGATGCCATGTGTAGGTTTCAGTGAGACGCTGAATCTCAGCAACACGATTAGCGACGTAGGTCTTCCACCTAGAAGACTGAGCATGAATCCAATAGAGAGATACCATGGAGTCGGAGTACAGGTGTACGCTATTGACAAAGGAATGGAGAGCAGGGGTGACCTTGAATAGAAGTCGCAATAACAACAAACAAGCACAGAGCTCATTGCGGGGTAATGACACCTGTCGTAGTGGAGCCACGCGAGATTTAGAACACAAAAGGTGACAAGAGGCCATTAAATCTTGATAAATAACTCTAACGTAAATGCAACATCCATAACCCTTTTCAGAGGCATCCGCAAAACCATGTAATTCAACTAGCTTGGTCTCAGACTTGCTGCGTATGGAGCGTGGAACAATAATTTTACTAATTAAATACAACTTATCGCATAATGAACGCCAATACGAATATAATTGCTCAGAAATTGGCTCATCCCAACCAAGATTGCACAACCACAATTGCTGCATAAACTGTTTATAAAGGAAAACAATTGGACCAATAAGTCCCAATGGGTCGTAGATACCCGCTATAATTGACAGGATTCTCCTCTTAGAAATACTTGACTCAACTGGAAATGACTTGATGTCAAACGAGAATGAATCTGTAGAGTTGTTCCAAAGAATGCCCAAGGTACGCACATTGCCTTGTTTGTTTAATGGAAGTGATAAATTATTATGCTCAGTGACCACATTTGGTTCATTTGATGCCCATTTATGCAGAGTAAAGCCATATAGACTCAACAACATACTTAAGTCAGACTTTAACTTGATTAGATTAGAAATGGTGTCTGCACCGGTTAACAAATCATCGACACAAAAATCATTAATTATAGCTGAAGCAGCGTCAGGAAAAAAACTTCATTATCCTTACCAATCTGAATAAGACAGAGAGTTGCCAAAAATGAGGCGCAAGCAGTACCGTATGTTACAGTTCGCAGCACGAAATGTTTAAACTGTTCAAGCGGAGAATTACGCCACAGAATCCGTTGGTAATGACAATCGTTATCAGACACTAGAATCTGTCGACACATCTTCTCGATGTCAGCGATCAGAACATAGTTGTGCATGCAAAATCGCAAAAGAATAGAGAAAAGGTCTTGTTGGACATTTGGGCCTACTAACAAAATATCATTGAGAGAAAGACCATTGGTAGTTTTGGCCGAACCATCAAAAACGACGCGAAGTTTTGTCGTGGAACTAGAATGTTTGAAACCTTGGAATTAACAGAACAATCGTCAACCAGCGCCAAGTGGCCAAGATCCTTATATTCCTGAATAAAATTTGCATATTCACGCGCAAGCTCAGAATCACGCTTGAACCTGCGTTCTAAACTTAAAAATCTCGCTTCAGCGGTAGCATAGGACTCACCCAACTGGGGATTATCAGACCCGAATGGTAATGAGACGACAAACCTACCTTCATCATTACGATGAGTGGACTTAACAAAATGTTCCTCACAAACTGAATTATTAATAATGGGTGCATTATCAAGGACGGTTTCAGTCTCCCAAATCTTTTCAAGAGACGCTAAAATTTGATCATCGTTGTTTCTTGCCAAGAACGAAACAGCAGGACCCCTAGAATGACAATGTTTAGGCAAGTTGCCTGCTAGAATGTAGCCTAACTTAGTTTCTTGTATAACAGGAAAGTTAGGACCACGTACATATTTGTTAGCTTGAATCAAGTCTAAATAAAACTGCGCTCCTAACAGTATGTCTATGTCAGCTGATACATTAAAATGTGGGTCAACAAGGAAAATATTATCTGGGATATTAAAATGATTTATGTCGAAAGATTGTGCTGGAAGTTTGTGAGTCAACGCAGATAAGACTGCACACGGAGCATTAAAAGTGAACCTTTGATAGCGAGAAACAATACGAATTGATACCAAATCAGTGGCGCAACATGTCGCATTATTAATACCTGGGATTGGTATATTAGACTTAGTTAAGTTAATTTGCAATTTTTTTGCAAATGATGCAGTACAAAAGTTTACCTGGGACCCTGCATCTAACAAAACTCGTGCAAGTTGCCTGTTACCAGCACGGTCGATGACGAACACGACGGCTGTAGATAAAATAACATTGTTTGCTGATTGAAGCTTAAATGAACAATAATTACTACTGCTGGCAGAACCCTGTTTTGACCCATTATTTATATGGAGCAATGTATGGTGTCGTCTGGAACAGATCTTACATGATTGTTTGACCTTGCAATTAGGTGAAAAATGAGCTGGTCTTAAACAATTAGTGCAGCATTTATGCTTTAATAAATTGCCCTCGTTCCGATATGCTTAAATCGCGAAATTTGTCACACATATAAATTGGGTGACTTGCCTTGCAGCAGGGGCATAAATAATTATTTGAAATCGAATGATAACTTTTAAATGCAGTGCTGCCAGCAGAGTTTCGTAACTTATGTTTTTCAGACTTATTATTAAATTTTAGAGTTGGTTTGATAAGCTGCTGTCCAGCTTCTATCGGTAACGTGTTTTTTAATAATTGTCTACGGGCGTTTAAAAACTGTATAAAACTCTGAAAATTAGGAAGATTTTCAGAATCTATAGATTCTTTCCATAATTTAAATGTGGAATGGTCAAGTTTTGCTGACAATAGCTGTACAGTAATGAGTTCAAATGAATCCACTGACAATTGCATAGCTGTCAGCGAATTGACAGAAGACGTTATTGTATTTATAAATTCTGCTAAGCTCTGTACAGAGTCCTTGGTTGTAGACTTCACTTCTAGTAAATTTTGAATGTAATATTTAGCTAATATGAATTTATTGTCATATCTAGCGGACAGCAAACTTAACGCTATTGAATAGTTTTCATTACAAATAGGCAAGGCCTTAATTAGATCTAGTGGCTCATTTTTGAGAGATGAATATAAGTAATGTAGTTTTTGCACTGAAGTTAAGTCAGATCTGGCATGTACCAAGTCTAGGAATATTGAGTAAAAATGCTGCCATTCTAGAATGTTGCCTGTGAAGCAGGGCAAACTTATAGGCTTTAATTGAATGTTACTGCTTAATGTTTGAGATCCAGTCTGAATGTGGAGGGTGTCTATTAGTTGTAAGATGTTAGCCTCGGTTGAATATAAAAGTTCTTCAACCTCGACTCTGTCCTCTTGGGCAGCATTTATGTCTTTAGAAATTAATTCAATTTCAGACTGTACCTCATCATATTTTATTGCTAAACTCTTTAAACTTTCTAGTCTGACAGTTAAAAAATGTTTAGTATTACTGTTTTTATCAAAATTAAGTACTGCGGAATTGATTCGCACTATGGCAGACTTTAAGCCGCCTCTCTTTCTAACCAACACTCTTAAGCCTTCTTCCGTCATTTTACGCACCTTTTACTGATGGCGTTGATGTCGTACCTTCTGTGAGATGTCCTGCAACGTTGAGGCCGTGGAGCCGATGGTAGACACACGGACTGGATGGACGACTGCTCTCAACTTGGAACTGCTCAATCTGGCGTGTAGGCGTTAACACGTGGATGGTCATGTACTGATGTTGTCTATGAAGCTCAATGACGACGACGAAAGAAACGCTGAATAAATCCCAACACGGTCGGATCAGCGAACATACTGAATCGCCCGTGATGGCCAGAAATTGAAGTAGAAAAAATGATGAGAAGCCGCTCGATAGGGTATAAGGTTTTGAAAGAAGGTTAAAATGATGAATCCAGGCGCGGAGTGACCAAAAAAATGTTAAGAATTAATGTTTGTAAATTAATATTTTTGGGTGGAATTAATTGCCAGGATGAAGAAAATAATGATGAGTGAGTGGACTGTAGTTTAATACATTTATTGAGTATAAATGTTACAATCTAAATTTGAATTCGTAAGGTTAGCTAAGCCTTGATCACGTTCGTTTAAAAAATGTTACCTTATAGGAGTGAGGCGCAATTACGCAACACTCTAGCGACATGACTGAATGAAATGTTGTAGGACCTAAGGCCTACATAATTTGTCGCGACAATGAAGAAATGACAGCCGAAGCAACAAGCGTAACTCACGTCTGCTGCATTCGGGCGCTCGTAGCACTGTGACGACATGCTTGCCGACGCGAGCATGGCTGGGCCAAGATCAGATTAGCCAACCTTTCGATTATACAATTCCCACATTACTGTCCAGAGGTAAATAAATATTTATTAAGAAAATTTTTTTTAAATTACATATTTTTTTTATAAAGATGTCAAAAACACCACGGAGACCAAAAATTAATTAGTTACCATACTAACAAGTAAATAAACTAATGCCATTTTAGCGGCATCTTTGAACAGTCCGTGAGACCACCCGCGTGCGTGTTTAAAACGCACTACAAACGCATCGGGTTGCGTTTCGATGCGGGAGACCTTGAAAACGCAGCAGAATTGACGACCCGTACGTTTTTTCTAAGTCCGTGTGACCAATTTCATTGCCGCTTGTGCGTTAAATTCAATGCGTTTCCCAACCGCACGGAAACGGCCGGGAAGAAAACGCTAGTGCAACCGTACCTTAAAAGAACTGAAAGCGACACGACCAAATTTAAATTTACACCGTCAAAGTGTAATATACACATGGCAGGCGCTGACCATGTAGAAGATGGACATTAAAAAAAATTGTGGTATTACTTCAAATACAGTTAAACCACGTTATACGGAAAATGTGGTCAGGATCTGTGGTATTGACCGTGGCAGCAGAGAAGTACGCCTACGCACGGCTATTACATGCTGCGAGGGGGGGGCAATTAATTTCTTGGACTACGGGGCAGAATGAGATTTGTAATTTAAGGTTTTCCACAGAACGAGTTCACTCCTCGGTTCTTGCTGTAACAAACCGCCGAAGTCCGTTTGTTAAATACTCTGTCCTGTGTGATCAAATCGAATCATTTCTCTAGTTAGATTGTAATGCGGGGGCTCTCATAATTTTGTCTACTTCCTCTTCCATCAGTAAATAGGCGAATCGCCTGTTCCGGTCCCAAAGGAAATGCATCCACTTCATCAAAGTTTTCTAGATCTTCCCATACTTTTTTGTCCAATAAACTTCCTTAGGCAACCGGCCGTCTTGATCCTATTCAGATGAGCAATCCATCTCTCTTTATTTAGTGCAATACGATCTTGGATATTAACAATTTTCAACTCTACGCAAATGTCTTCACTGTAGAGTCTGTCTCTTTGTGTCAGCCTTTAACTGATTGCAAGAATCTCATCTCTGATGCCTGGATCCTATTCAGATGTTTCTTTACCGGAACCTCATAATTTCTAAACTCGCGTAATGTACGAAATTGTCATACGCAAATACTGCCAATGTGACTTTTATTTTTTTCCCTACCGGTTGTTTAAAATTAAAGGAAATCAATCATTATTATCATTTTAAAATGTAAGGATACATATTTAAATTTGATATTAAATATTTTACTATTCGGAGAAGAACATTGAGACAAATATAAAAAATTCGAGTAGAGACGTTAGCGACACAGAATAATACTGTATAAACAAAAACAATGATCATCCGTAATAGAGACAAGAGAGTCAGTCTTCACCAGGAAATAAAATTATAGAACAAATTGTAGATTACACTTAGCTGGGAAGTACACTAAGCAATTGAGAATCTATTTCAGTAAGCAGTACAATAAGCATATTTTTCGTTAATTCTCAAACATAATCTATAAACTATGTTTCTCTTGGACACAACATATGCTAATAAATATTTTCTCAGTAAGAAAATAACATAGTTTTAAGTAAAAATAATTGAAAATAACTAAATTCTTAAGATGGTACGCTGAACGTCACTTTTTAATTTGCACACTCGGAAATTTCAAATTTCATTCCAGAGCAAAAGCAACTTATTAACAAGCAACCATATTAGTATTGAAACAAGGAAAAAGTTTGTTAAGGTATTTGTATGGAGTGTTTTAACTTACGGGTGTGAATCGTGGACCTTAGGGAAGGTGGAGAGTGACAGACTTCAGGCAATGGAGATGTGGATTTGGCGGAGAATGACAAAAACTAGTTGGACAGATAGGAAGACGAATGAACAGATCTTAGAGGAAATAAATGAGAATAGAACACTGCTTAGGAGTATATAGGTGAGGAAGATTAAGTTGATAGGGCATGTGATCAGACATAGTGCTTTTTTAACTAACATCTTTGAGGGCAAAGTAGTGGGGAAGAAGCCCAAAGGAAGACCAAGAACTGCATACTTCCGCAGCACAATGAGTGTCGTGAATAGTGGGTCCTATGAAGAAATGAAGAATATCGCAAGGGATAGAGTGACGTGGCTACAGCGACAAGGCATTGCCTTTAGGAGTTAATAAAAAAAAACTCGGAAATTTAGGCATTTTTAAAACACAAATATTGAACTGAAAACGGTTTTTTGTAATTTCAACTTAATTTTCTTTTTCAACAAATGGAAAAATCCATTAGAGTTGTTGTCAGATATTTTGTTTTCATAACAATAATAAAACTCCCCCTATCTCTACTTCATTGGTTCTCTAATAGAGTGCACTCCCATTAACTGTTTCAAAGTACAATTCACCTAGTAATCAACAGTCATGATTAGAGCGTTTTCTTTCCTGTAGTGTAAGGTATATCGTGCAGTTCAGTTTTCATTTGGTTTATACACGCATACCGCAAGAATAGAAAGACTATTCACCGCTATTGTTATTTTACTCCGCTTATTATAATATAAAACTCCGCTTATTTCATGTGTTTATTTTATGTGTTTAACGTTTATTGGAATATTATTGTTAAGTTTAGGACTGCCTAGAAAATCACCAAAGTGTTGCTTACAACGGGACATTTACAACGCACAAGGACAAGGTCAGTGAACGCTTAATATTTATGCATTGTTGACTACATGAGAATAAATAATTTTAATTATTAAGTTTTACAATATACAGTCCACTGCTAATAAAAAAGAACCCCACATTTTTGGTCCGTCCAGCCCGGATAGCATCTTTCATTCTGAATCCAGCACGTTGGAAAGCAAGATTTTTATAAAAAAAAAAAAAAAAAAAAAAAAAATTATTTACTACTGGCAACTATTGCCAATACTCAGTGCTCTTTTCATTTTGTTATGATTTTTTAATGTTTTTTCACGCAAGCATTGTTTTATTGATTCATTGTGGAGCGTGTGTTATTTCATGTTTTATCTAGCAAGCATAGTTCTAAAGTGTAGTGTATTTCTTCAAAACCGACCTCTGTATTAGTTACTATAAAATACAGTAGCCATATTCCTTTATTACCATATTACCATTATTAATGTCATCTACGCTATTGGTATTTTAGAGTGATAAAAAATAAAATAAATTACCAAAATGAGATTTTCTTCTTTTGTGAAGCAAAGTGAACTGATTGAGAGTAGGCTTCATAATATTAACAAGCAAATTGTTGCTTTTGAGGTTATTGGTATAGGTAATTTAACTGAACAGCAAACACGAAAAGTTAGTTTGCTTAGTTCCACCGCAGAAAATAAATATGCTGAATTTGAAAGGCTTATAAATAAACTATTTAGTACAACACCTTTACCAGAAGATCTGGATAATGAACAGATTTCAAGATTACAAGATTCTATATCAGACTTAAATATAGCTATACTAAGTTCGTGTGCTCCTTTTCTACCATCGCTACCGCAGGAAACCTTGGATCAGTCTCACACTGGTGCATCACAACTAGTTGCGCCTACTCCCACCGTAAATTTACCTCGCTTAAACTTGGGAACATTTTCTGGACAACCTGAGAAATGGGTAGCCTTTCACAGTCTGTTTGAAAATGCAGTGCAAAAAAATGAAACCATTTCTAATGTGGAGAAATTTACATATTTGCTTTTTTGTTTGACTGATGAGCCGTTAAATTTAATTAAATCGTTGCCTGTCACTAATACAAACTATGCCATAGCCTGGCAAACTTTACTAAAAAGATATCAAAATTCTAGATTGTTGATAACACTTCACGTAAACAATATATTTGATTTACCACAATTGCATAATCCTTCAGTTAAACAAATGAGGAATTTTCTGTCGACCTACAATGAAAATTATCAAGCGCTCAAAGCACTAGGACATGATATTGCTAGCGAAAGTTTGTTGTTGACCTCTCATATATTTTGGGTAGATTTGACGCGGAATTCAGGACCAAACTTAAACGTTCTCGAGATAATTTACAAAATGTTCCTACCATTACAGAAGTAATTACATTCTTAGAAAATGAATGTTCTTGCAAAGAGGCAGCGGGTTTAACTAATATCATCTCAAAAAATGAACCTTCTCTTCAAACCTCTCAAAAAATCAGTGGCTTTAAAATGAATACAAACCAGTTTAAACCGCACAAAATAGCGATGGTCACTACTCACACTTAGCATTGTACCTTCTGTTCATCAAATTCACACAACATATATAGATGTGCAGATTTTTCCGCACTTACTGTACAAGACAGACAAGCTTTTGTTAAAAATTAGAACTTGTGTCAAAATTGTTTTGGATCACATAAGTTAGTCACCTGTAAGTCCGTCCACACATGCAATGTATGTCATAGGCGTCACCATAGCCTACTACATTTTTTTTTATCAGAACCGCTCCGCACAACCGCAACAAAAATTGACTCAGTCAAATAGACCTACCTTGTGCCCTTCTGTTGAAACGACGATGCATAAGCAAAACCACTCTGCAGAGTGTCACCAGGATACTACCTTGATAGGTGTTTCTTGCAATCAGAATAACACTGTGTTACTCGCAAACGCTTTGGTGCATATCACATCTGCCAATGGAAATGCAGCAGTTGTACGAGCTGTGCTTGATAGTGCATCCCAAACAACAATTATTTCAGAAAGTTGTACAAAGACTCTGTGTTTGTACCGCTCTCAAACAGATGTTCCAGAACTTAGTGGCATCTCTACCGCCCCAATGAAAACAAAGGGACTTACCTTTGTGACATTGTCTTCGCTCAGTGGGAATATTTTAGTAAAATCTCACCCAGTCATGATTCTTAATAAAATATCATGCAATCTGCCTCGTGTTCAGCTCCCACCAGAAATTAAAGAGCGACTCAAAGGTTATATGCTAGCGGATCCCACTTTTGATGTTCCGGGTCCAGTTGACCTTCTGATTGGAGCAGATTTATTTGCATTGACTCTTAATAGTACCTTTATCAATCTCGGCAAGAATATGCCATACGCTGTCAATAAAATTTTTGGCTATGTTGTGCTTGACACCTGTTTCACTTAAGTCTAAGCCTTACTCAGGCTTAGTGACTCTTTTATCGACGAATGATCGTGATCTGCACGCAACATTGCAACGTTTTTGGTCCATAGAGGAACCACCTCACACTACAAAACTCGCTTCACAAGATGAAAAATGTGAAGCTCACTTCATCTCTACTCATAAGAGAGATGCCTCCGGCAGATATGTTTGCCACTTGCCTTTCAGCGGAAACTCTCCTCAACTAGGTGACTCTACAACTTTGGCAAAACGCCTGTTTAATACACTTCAATGCAAATTTGAATCTCCACCTGATTTTAAACAGAAGAATGTCAATTTTATGAATGACTACTTATCATGTGGGCACATGAAACTGTGCACATCTGTGCCGTCTCTGAACAAGCCGCATTACTTTTTGCCACATCATGGCGTTTTTAAAGATAGGAAAATCCGTGTTGTTTTCAATGCATCAGCACCATCTTCTTCAGGTGTCTCACTGAACCACATTCTACATCAGGGTCCAAAGTTGCACAATGACATTACTGATATAATTCTTCGCTTTCGTCAACATAAATTTGTTTTCTCTTGTGATATCAAACAAATGTTTAGGCAGATATCCATCCATGAAGATGATCAGATCTTTCAGTTAATATACTGGAGAGAAGACACTTCAGTCCCGCTAAAGGTCTACCAATTGACTACTGTCACTTATGGTATGACGTCCTCGCCTTACCTTGCTAATAGAGTAGTACAACAGCTCATTATGGACGAAGGAAAAAATCATCCACTTGCTGCTGAAGCACTCCAACAGCAAATATATGTTGATGATGCTCTATTAGGCAGCAATTCTCTGGAAGAAGCTCTCCACCTTCAAGAGGATGTTGTTTTACTTTTGAAAAAGGGTGGATTCGAACTGAGCAAGTGGTCTTCAAACCATCCTAAACTCTTAGAAAATGTCATGCAAGATAATCATGAGACACCCCTCATGTTACGCACGTCGGAACAGCCATTTTCAAGTCTTTTAGGGCTAAAATGGATCCCAGATATTGATGTATTTTCATATTTGATGCACACACCTTCAAGTAATTACACAAAAAGAACTTTACTTTCATCAATTGCTCAGATCTATGACCCTTGTGGTTGGATATCCCCAATAGTTTTTTGGTCTAAAGTGTTAATGCAGCATGTATGGACCTTAGGCTTAGATTGGGATTCTCCATTACCTGATCATATTTCCGAGAAGTGGTCACGATTCGTGAAAGAACTTCCAGAAATAGAAAAGCTAAGGATACCACGTTTCATATCCTTAGCAACTGCAGTCAATATCCAGCTTCATGGATTTTCAGATGGAAGTGAATCCGGATATGCAGCTTGTGTCTTCCTGCGCACAGAAGACGCAGAAGGAGATGGCAACATACGACTGCTGATCGCAAAATCAAGAGTAGCTCCACTGAAACGTGTGACTATTCCCCGCTTGGAACTTTGTGGTGCGCACATGTTAGCCAAATTGCTACATTACTGTACAGAACAGCTCTCACAACATCACAAGATTGACAACATTTCAGCATGGTGCGACTCTACAGTAGTTCTATCTTGGATACGCACTCTATCTTTTCGTCTCAAGGTGTATGTTGCTAACTTAGTTTCACCGCACGTCTGGAAATATGTTTCAACTGTTGACAATCCTGCTGATTGTGCTTCTCGAGGCTTGACACCCACGGTTCTGATGAAACATAGCCAGTGGTGGCTAGGACCACCGTGGTTCGCTAAATCAACGCAGACCTGGCCACAATCTATCCTTCATCCAATTTCAGAGGAGTCTATTCCCGAAATGAAACCAAATGTACTTAATCTTATGATGACCACAAAAGAAGTCCCAACATTTGGATTTCTTACAAAGTTTTCTTCTTGGAAGACTCTTCTTCATGTAATGGCTTATGTCCTTCGCTTTATAACCCGTTTGAAATTTAAAACCACCATAAGTGGATCATTTACAGTAACTGAATTAAATAACGCCTGTAACCGCATTTGCTGGCTCATTCAGAGACTTCACTTTGCAGAAGACATAGATCTACTCTCCAAGAAAAGGACATGCTCAAACCGCATCCAACGTCTAGCACCCTTTATTGATGATGCAGGGATAGTTAGTGTCGGAGGTCGACTGAAGAACTCTGCGCTTACTTACAATGCCAAACATCCTATTCTTCTGCCAAAAAATCATGTCACTATTCATTTACTCATCGATTACTATCATGGCATGTACCTGCACGCTGGTCCCCAGTTCCTCCAAGCAACACTATCTCAACGCTTTTGGATCGTCTCCGCCCGCAGTGTTATACGCTCAAGAATATTTAAATGCGTACGATGTTTTCGTACAAAATCAACAAACACGTCTCCGCTCATGGGTGATCTACCAGCCACTCGTTGTTTCAACGCTTCTGGAGTTGATTATGCTGGCCCTTACACGGTCAAGTTTTTTACACTTCGCAGGATACATCCTATAAAGGTGTACCTCTGCCTGTTCATCTGTTTTGCAACAAAAGCTGTACACTTGGAAGTGGTTACTGATTTAACTACAGACGCCTTCATTGCAGCCCTTACAAGATTCATCTCTAGGAGAGGTCTTATATCAGACCTGTACTCTGATTGTGGGACTAATTTCATAGGAGCTGCTTCTTCGCTCAAAAGATGTTTTCAAGATCTCATGAAGCAAACAGAGATGCAAGATTTTGCTACGAACAACAGTATCACATTCCATTTCATTCCTCCGCGTGCACCTCACCAAGGTGGACTTTGAGAACGTGCCATTAAAGGTGCAAAATATCATCTCACCAGAGTCATAGGTGAACACATTTTAACGTACGAAGAATTTACCACCTTAGTTGTGCGTGTTGAAGCTATCCTTAATTCGAGGCCGATAGCTCCTCTCTCGAATGGCCCTTCAGATCTTCAACCTCTTACACCAGGACATTTTCTAACTGGAGGACCTCTTAATGCCCTGATCGAACCTCAGCTAACTAATGCACCACTTAATCACATAAAACGCTGGAAATTGGTTCAAGCCTTCACACAACATGTCTGGAAAAGATGGCAAATGGAGTACCTCCACACACTTCAAGAACGGTCCAAATGGATCAGACCTCAAGAAAATCTCAAAATAGGAGATTTAGTCGTTATTCATGAAACGAACCTGCCACCCCTCAAGTGGAAGCTCGGGAGAGTCATCTCAGTATCTCCAGGGAATGATGGAGTGGCACGTGTCGTCAACATGAAGACTGCCGGTGGAACCTTGACCCGTCCTTCTGTTAAGGTATCCCGTCTTCCCATTTACTAAAATCCTTGACCAGTCAATTGACTACTGCCCCTTATAATTTAGTTTTATTATACTCTTCCAAAGGATCAAATTTGTTCTTATGTTCTTTTAATGTTTCTTGTTGAACCAGTTGGTTCAAAGGGGCCGGTATGTCAGATATTTTGTTTTCATAACAATAATAAAACTCCCCCTATCTCTACTTCATTAGTTCTCTAATAGAGTGCACTCCCATTAACTGTTTCAAAGTACATTCACCTACTAATCAACAGTCATGATTAGAGCGTTTTCTTTCCTGTAGTGTAAGGTATATCGTGCAGTTCAGTTTTCTTTTGGTTTGTACACGCATACCGCAAGAATAGGAAGACTATTCACCGCTATTGTTATTTTACTCCGCTTATTTCATGTGTTTATTTTATGTGTTTAACGTTTATTGGAATATTATTGTTAAGTTTAGGACTGCCTAGAAAATCACCAAAGTGTTGCTTACAACGGGACATTTAAAACGCACAAGGACAAGGTCAGTGAACGCTTAATATTTATGCATTGTTGACTACATGAGAATAAATCATTTAACTATTTAGTTTTACAATATACAGTCCACTGCTAATAAAAAAGAACCCCACACAATTGTAAAAGCAAACAACTCCAGTATTCATGAGGTAAATTGCCTAAAATATTTTTAAAACAAGACAAGTTTGCGCAAAATAATAAATTAATCTTTGGTGATAAAAATTAATCTTTTTTTTTAATGTAGTTTATTTTACAAGTTTCTACTCGCGTGTGGGCGACGTCTCCTTGTCCCCGGCGGGCACAGTTGAGCTCAAACCTCGTCGAGAGTGGAATTCTAGAGTTTGTCTACGCATTTGCATTGTACATCAAACGGGTGCACTTTTTGGCGCGTTTAAATATTTTTCTGGTTGGTCTTTACTTTTTCATATCCATGTGGTATGTGGTTAGTTGTGATTTCGATATTGAAACTACCTTTGCCTATGGATACGTATCTAAAAACATTATTTCTATACAAAGCCAAATTTTTTAATTACTGAACTCAGAATATTAATGGAGATTTTTCTGTCTGCACTTGTTTTCACTTTGATTTTAATTCTTCGACATATAACTTAAAGTACACTACTGATAAAACCAACGTTATGGTATTCTACTACGATGCCTTCCCAGTACGAACAAAGATCTCATTTAATGGCAGTGCAATTAAAAAACAAGTATCAGGTTTTAATTTTCTGAGGTGTGACATATTTGACAGTGAATTAAATAACAAACACCATAAGTTATAAACCACGTGATGAGAACTTTAAGAGCAACTGTAGGATCCAGTTAAGTATAGACCTGGCGATGCACAAATGCGGATCCAAGTGATTGTGGCGGTTTAGAGGGAAGTGATCATTGTGTTGATTATGGAAAACTGTAATAAGGTGACATTTACTGTTGTATGTCGGAGAAATTGAACTTGAATTATTGTGCAAGAGTGCCTTTGTTGATTTCTAACTGTTGTTTGTGTCTAACTAAAGTTTGTAATTAGTGACTTCATTGGTGTCCGTCATCAGCGATCTGTATGACCGTCGCCGTCGTAACAGTATTTTAACTTAAATAAAATTTCGATGTAGGTGAAAGGAGCTATTTAACAATCTGCGGGTGTATACATGACAGGTGGTCGAGGAAGGTGCTATGATATGACGGAGCTTTAAATTATATACGTGCATAAATTTTGCACGAATCGGATCAATCACGCGAACTGTATGCGCAGTCTTGTGCCGTTCGTCAGATAACCGTGTTTACGACGACTGTCCAGGCGACGATACCAAAACAACGGGCGCTGTAAAATGGCAATCAGCTTATATTAATCTTCGCTTAATTGCTACTGCATATTCATGCGTGAAGGAGAGGGTGTAATTCCCGGTTATCGCGCTGTTTAATCATCGTTTCTTACCGCACAAACACACACAACCGCTCCCAAATGTCTTACAGATAGAGCCAACCAAGTCATGTTTACCTCCAGCTGCTTTATCACCGCTCACTGGGATTGGCATCATTATCTACTACCGAGTATCGGCTTTTCGTGAAGATTTTGAGTATGTTTTAGTTTCCTTAGTAGAGATTACCAACCTCTAGCTAATTAGTTAAGTGGTGGTTCTGCCACCTTCAGCTATCCTAACAGGCCTGTTTTCTGTTGGGGTTGTCTCCTCTAGCTGAAGGTTCCAGTTTTAAGGCGCTGGAAACTCGCCTCTTCCGACAGTTACATAACGCACATCCATTGTACGGCAAAGCAATGCATTGTACGGCATGCTTCCCACGGGCCAGGCGGCGTTCGCTTCGAAAATGTCCAGCAGAATAAGGGAAAGACAAATAAAATGGAGGCAGCATATCGAGAGAATGGAAGATATGAGGCTATCTAAACAAGTAATACGATACAGACCTGAGGGAAGACGTGCTATAGGTAGACCAAGGAAGAGATGGTTTCAGTGAAGTCGGAACAGACTGTAAGTCTACACCTTGACGTGGAGAAGAAGAAGGCCGAGTATTGTAAAACGTACAGTCTTCTATCCGATTTTCAACATTTTCATTAGCTTCTTTTATTTTTCTTGGTGTAGGTAGCACAATCAGGTTACATTTGCGTTACGCTATCCATCGCTTTCACGGTTTCTTTAAAGTCTTCTGCGCCTTTAGATGGAGGGAGGGGGAGGGAGAGAGAGAGAGAGAGAGAGAGAGAGAGAGAGAGAGAGAGAGAGAGAGAGAGAGAGAGAGACTCCTTCTGATTCGCTGAGGGGTTATGGAATATTCTCTTCCGCTAAGGGACCTCTTTTTTTATGAGTTCATATAAGACCTAGAGACTGATTTAACTCCGAAAATACTAGAAGTTTCAGATTAATAACTTAATTATTTATATTTTGATCAGTCCAAAAAGCATTTGGGGGCTTAGCCCATCCATGCTTTTCGTAAACCTGCCTATGTCCATAATACACACAGGGTTGTAGCTTTAGCTTCAGACAGTCTAGAAGTAGTGTCAACCATATTTCCCTTCTCTTCTTACATACAGGTAACCTTCATCAAACAGCGAAATGCTAACGAAAATTTAATTAAACAACAATAATTAACGAATGTTGTCTTACTAACCATTCATTTCCCATTTTCCCATTTTCTTCTCGCCAATTGTTACACAGTACGACATCTGCTTGACTCACTGAACCTGTCGCCAGCGGTTTTCAGTTGGAATTTTCCAAAGAATTTTTACAATAAAATTATGTGAGAATGGCATGCTAATTTAAATTTCAAATGCATCTCCATAGCAACTAAGAAAGTGAACATGTGCCCCGGGAAAGCCAAATGAAACCGTTCCTACCCACAGTTTGCACATTATAAATTAGCACTTAAAGAAATTAAATATAAAAATCGAATGCTTCTGTAATGTATCGAATCCATAACATATACATCAGTTGCCTTCCAAACGGAGAGCCATTTGATATAGGCTATACGTTAGCACTCCAAAACCCGTGTACCAGATACCTATATAAAATTATATTTTGATTAATGAAAAGTTAGCACGGATTTAATTAACTAGTAAATTACCTTGTAAGTTAGAATATAAGTATTGATCTATGCAGTTCTATTCTGTAAATTGAGTTTCACACCAGCGCACACGTACAAAAGACACATTATGCTTGCAGAAACATCAATGTGACGATTTTTTTCGAACAACTACCTTTTTGACAAATCGTTTCACAAAAAAAACTTTCAGCCTTCTGGTAAGTAAATATTACAAAGGGAATGGAAACATTAAAACGGGGTTTCAGAAATTAATTACAGATAAGATAAAAAAAAGCAATTACACAGGAAAAGTGGTCGCAGGCCTGCGTGCTTGTACGAAAAGAAGGCACGTATAATACCTGCAGCGGTAAGCAATTAATTTCTTGGAAAATCGGGGTGAGAAAGGACGAGAAGAGAGGAGAGGAGAGAGTTAGTTTAGAAGATAACACCTCCTTTTTCCGCTTTGCTATGGTTGAGATTAACTTTTACCTTATTTTTAATAAAGAAAGTTTGTTTAGCTTATCTTAAAGGAGATATATGTTTATACTTTGCATGAAAATGTAGTTTACATAAAAAGGAGTTATAAAACAAGCTGTGCTCCTTGGTACAAAAAGATAAAATAAATAAAACAAAATTATGTATGACACAAAGTTCAGGCGCATTCAAATTTCTTTTCATAGAAAATTCTATCGTTTATTCGAAGGTGGATTAACGATTATTTTGAAGTAACAGAAATAATATTTTTGGCGTTATGTATTGATAAGGGCCTTGATCCGTAAACAGACACCTTTATCACCATGCACCTACCAAACTAACAGTGACTAATAACGATAGTCGTTGAAATGTTTTTCTTAAAAAATTTAATTTACTTAGCATTGTGAATCTGAATAGCGACTTCCGCTTTATACCACACTGCCTTCTTGTTCTTGTTCTCGTTCTGCGGAATTTTTCCTTTCAGAGTCAATTATGTTTGACATCCATAAGCCCTCGGCCTTTCTAATCGCCAACTTGCAGTTGCATATTTTTTACTAATGCTACTTTAAGTATGTTTCTTGTTCTAAAGCTAGGTTTCTTCTTCTATGTCTCCTCCTCCTCCTCCTATTCCTTTCTTCCTGGACGACCGCCATCCTAAAGTTCTCTTTGGGCACGTGTTTCCAGACGAATGTTTTCCATGATCTTAGTGATGTAGTGTGCACGTATCCAAACATATGAACACGCTCCGGTAACAACTTATAAAACTAAAATTCCTTACAGCGACACAGCTTTTTATCTTGGAATGGATCTTGAGGCCCGGCTCCGTTGGAGGGAGTACGTCAAAAAGGGAAAGAAACGGACTTGATCTTTAGTGAAAAAAAAAGTACTGACTAAACAAAAGTCCCAGTTTTAATTACGCGACAAATACTCCTTTATCAACAAGTCCTAAAGCCATTATGAATTTACGGTATACAAGTATGGGGCAGTGCAAAAATGAGTGATATTACCAAAATTAAGTTTTCCAGAATAATGTACTTAGAAATATTGTGGGCGCATAATGTTTCCAAAACGATCATATCACCAGTGACTGAAGATGCCTGTAGTAATAGAGTAATATCAAGAGAATTTGCAGCAAAACTCAAAGAAGGGCTTTAGATTAACGAGAAAACGGATTACTGCAGCTTCTAGATAATACAACCCTAAGGAGGAAACTCCAAATATCGATTTGGACGAGATAATAATTTTTTATTTTTAGGCCCTACAATCAATCAATGAGACCGTCTTAGTCTGAATCTGAAGAGTTTATGAATCTGACATTACAGTATGGTCAAACTCATTGTAATTGCTCCATTCATCTCTATATTTACTAAATCTTTACGTAATGTCTTTGTGAAAGCTGGAGACATCTCCTTACAGCATATTTATACAGTTATAATCACGTGTCCAATTTTGGGCGTAGGAGGTTACATTCTTCTCCAGATTATAATACAAACAAACGCTTCTGACTTCTCGGATACGTTAATTCCACAGTTCATCGTAATGCTTTCATCACTTTTCCTCTTTGCTATTCAAGTTTCGACACCTTATTTACATATAACTCAATCGACTATTGACCCCTGAAATCTGTGTAGGTTTTGATATTTTTCTGTCAGTAATTTCAAATAACCACAATGTCTTACTCGGTGCACAAAACCGATATTTAATTTAAAATGGGACATACGTTGGATTTTTAAGAAATCTGTTCTGGAAATGATTCTTTAGATTAATATACGTATGTGCAACAAACAATTCAAACAAACCTTAAATTTTATACGAGAACAAATAAATATAAGTATGAGCAAATGATTGATACTGACTGTATACTGAATGTCATGAGAGGTTGGAGACGGGCGGAGCGTGTCAGATGTGGGATAAAGTTATCAAACCTAGGATGGTGTGTCACGTGAAATGTGACGGGTGAAGAGATGGTTAAGAAGCTCAAGGGCAGCAATTATAAGTATGAGTGAGTATACTGAATGTCATGAGAGGTTGTAGACGGGCGGAGCGTGTCAGATGTGGGATAAAGTTATCAAACCTAGGATGGTGTGTCACGTGAAATGTGACGGGTGAAGAGATGGTTAAGAAGCTCAAGGGCAGCAATTATAAGCTGAATAGGACGAAGAAGAAGAAGAAGAAGAAGAAGAAGAAGAAGAAGAAGAAGAAGAAGAAGAAGAAGAAGATGCGGCACATGACGAGTGATCTTTGGATGTGTCGTGGAAGGGACGAACACGTGAGACGTGAGATGCGGATGGCAAGCGTTTTTGACAAAATCGAGGAGTGATGTATAAGGCGGTGGGACGTGCGTTGACGAATTCGAGACGGCTGATGTTTGGCTGCAGGAAGAAGAGAGGTGGAGCCAGATAACTACCAAACTGAATGCAGATGGTTGGAATGCGTTATTCTGAAACAGAGGACGGAAAGATAAACAAGTAAAATAATGCAATTATGATTTGAAATTGTAAAGGATGTTGATGACAAATACTAGCAAAATCGTAGACAAAAAAAGGAAGAAATGATGTTATCGTCTGACACGTTGAACGATCAGTAATTTAAATACTAGACTGTGTTGAGAACAACCTCACAAGATCTGCCGCCCATGACTTGAAAACAATAGGCGCCAGGAGATTAAGACATCTTTCTGCAATCTTGAGTCGTAGGCTTGATTATTCTATCAGCACTGACTGTGGTGATAGTTCGTGGAATATAAGTATTAGCTACCTTATCTAGGTATGAAAACTCAAATCGACACCAGAAATAATAAAATAATCACAGATTTTATAAAATCCAACTTTAAACATATTCATAATTTAAGAATGTTTTATGCAACATTCTTGAAACATTCTCGGAACAGTATTTCCGTAAATGAATACAAATGAAAGCCGCTAAATGAAAACCACTAATAAATGATCATTAACAGCACGTCGTACGGCTCAGAGTCCAAATTGCTACAACCCATACTACATCCACACTACGACCTCTGCCAACTGTTGTGCGTTACTTATACTGTACAGGTTTACCCCTGCTCAAACAGTGTGGATGTGGGGAGAGGGGAGTCTCATCGTCTCATCAAAACATTGGGTTCTACTTATCGATCTTCTTCAGACAATACTGTACGAATGCTCCTCGACGTTTTTAGTGTGCGAGATATAAATCTTCTTCTCAGCGATTTCATCACAGAAGTCGGGAATTTCAATAACCTTTTACCTTCCACTACATCGTATTGTCTTCTAAACAGTTTTGATACTAGTAAACACTTGTAGGATACGAGGCGGCTTATGAATTGGTGCACTGAGAGTTATCGATAACAACGGTTGCTAACCTGCTTACTGTGCGGATCGCTGCGCCGGCAGTGGAGCATTACGGAATCAAGAAAGTTCAATTTTCAGGAAATCAAATATCCCTTTATATTCATAAGACGATCTCTATGAATAAGAAAATAGATGAGCAAGCTACAAAATATTTCAAAAGCTGTTTCGTATAAACAGCACTAGTGTAATTATAAATACGCAAAGAATTATGGAAACGATGGTATGTAGGCTATTATTTTTGGTATTACTTTGAAAACTGTTACAATATAAGCTTTCTTCATCTTGTTATTTGAATTAGCAGTCTCTGTAATTCCAACTTTGTCGTGTTTACTTGCTGAACTGCTACTTGTAGTGTTCCGGACGAGGCTTTTCAGTGTTTCCATCCTTTTTCAAATTCTAAACATAGGTCGTAGTTTAGGACTTTGAAAATGGTGGAGACACTGACAGGCCTCGTCCGGAACATGACAAGCAGCAGTTCAGCAAGTAAACACGACAAAGTTGGAATATAAGCTTTCAGTGACCGATTTCCATATCGAACCTACAATTTTACGATATACGGTAACGCTCGTAATCTCCACACATGCAAAATAAGCCGCGCATCGCTTGGCTCGATATCCATAACCAAGGATGATGGGGTTGCGGTGCATGTGCCGAAGTTTGAAAGAGTGTACCTGTACTTTAAGGTTAAGGATTAAGGGCTTGAAAGAAAGAAGATGATACTGAACAAATTAAAAACCTAAAATATGGGCTTAGTATAGAGCTATGGATATTTCGTCTGGCTACTAATCTAGAGGTCACGGGTTCCCGGGCGCAACATACAATTGAGGTTCGTTTTTCAGCTCCAGTTCGACACATCTTATGGAAATACGTACTCAGACGTGAGAACCTTGAATAACATGCTGGGAGTAATAATGGGCGGGTAAAGCGTAGTCCTGGCCACATTGACTTACTTGTACACCGAACAGCTCCAATAAGGCAGCCTACACCGCCTGACTCCTTCTGCTTAGGCTACGGCCGGTAATCAGGAGTCTTTTGGTCCCCGTGACGGGGCTGTAAGAAGCTCGGGACGCGGCACAACACCGGGCGACAGGCATGCCCATCACCTCGCACAACCCTTGGCATGGTCATTGCTTAGGCCATGGCCGACTCTAGTAGAAGGCCGGAATATTAAACGTGGCAACATTGCGTCTAAGGCCTATAAGCATAGTGTAATAAAATAGCTAAAGTGAACATGTTATATTTTGATCTAATTTCATAGCATTACTAAAATCATGAGTAGGCCTATTTATAGCTAAATCTAAATTATAGGTTGTGCGCACTTAGAACTATACGTTTAAATTGAAGAAATTAGTGAATTAGTTTTAGGCCTTATGAATTAATTTTGTTCGAATTATTGAATTCGTATCATATGCATGAAATAATTATATTTCTTAATTAATATAACAGTATTTTACATATTAAATTTTTAATTTGCAAAAAATTAAGAATTATAAAACTGAGTTAACCAGCAATTAAAAATGACGCGATCTGATTTTTGAAATACATAAATTAAGAGATCGTCTAGTCAGCCTCAAATGTCAGCTGGTTCCAGTGTTGCCACGTTTTACATTCCGGCCTTCTACTAGAGCCGGCCATGCTTAGGAGGTAAAAATGGAGCCATTATTATTATTATTATTATTATTATTATTATTATTATTATTATTATTATTATTATTATTATTTAAAACCTAAACGACTCCCGTATTAAGCCGGCTACGCACTATCCATCACCGCTGACCAGCATGCCCGACGTCGGTGATGGATGTGCGCACCACACTGTCGTGCAACTCGTCCAGCGTGCCAGAAGTTCTTTAGTTCTTTAGCCGAGGATACGTCCCACATACATCTATTTCATTTATATTTTTTTGATAAATTTTGATGTTATTTAACGGTCCATTATGAATTGTAATTAAAACAAATTAATAATAACAATATTTAAAATAATAACTGCTAATGATATTTGAATGTATTACGTACACGAAGAATAAACTTAACTAAATATTAAAGTGAAATTTTATCTGACTCGTTACTTATTAAATATAAACTAAAGAATGAACGTAAAATTAAAGAGTAAACATTTATTAAAAGAATGTGCTCTAAAAACATGTACTGTACTTGCTCGAAAATGACGATTTGGTAGACAGCAAGCGTACGCATGATCAAACATGGAGGATGCACGATTCCTTGATATTCGTCAACACTACACACGATCAATCCGCACGTCGTGTGGCTTGAGCTGATGGTCTTGCTGGACTCATTTTTCGTCGTGCACATCCTTCAAAAAATACACGACATGCGGATGGATGTCAAAGCTACGCACTGACTGTTTTTGACTTGCTGTCCGTCATGACGCCCAGCGGGGATGGTTAGTGCGTAACCGGCTTTCTGGTATACTGTCTGCGGAAGCGTGTAGGCTTATATTTCCTTAAGCCTAAAATGTCAAAATTTAAAAACTTTAACTGGGTTGCGAGTTTTTTTTAATATTTCATGACTCAATAGAAAAGTCTTGGCATTACCTTTCATTAGACGCAATGTTTTGTCTATTGTAGTTATCAAATTTTATATTTTCGTTACTTGTTTACTTTTTTCCTCTACCTTTAGTTTGTTTTCCTTATTACAAAGTTAATTTTATATTAGTTCTTACACGTTTGTACGAATTTTCCCTCCAGATCAATCTCGCAAGTTTCTAACCGACTGCCCGATTGCTCCAACCCCTCCGTACTCGTTCATTATGGATTAATCTACAGCCGACTCGTTAAGAAGACAGTGATTGCATGTGTGTGTGTGTGTGTGTGTGTGTGTGTGTGTGTGTGTGTGTGTGTGTGTGTGTGTGTGTGTGTGTGGGCGCTTGAGAGTTGATTGCATTTAATCACCACTTCATTTGGACCTCTCCCTCCCCGTATAAGCCGTCATTCAGCGCACATAAACCTATTTGTTTCTGCTAATTCCTATATTTGTCTACAAAGTGCATGCAACATCCCTGCTCCAGAGTCGCCCTCGTTAGGGCCGGTCGGACGCCGCATAAAAAATCCAATAACATTTCACCTTAAAATGCTTTGCATTATACCGGGCCGTCTCGCCGCCAACCCTTCTCAGTCTTACGCGGCATGTTATTAAATATTTCGTACGACCCCTTCATATTTGGAAATGCGTAAAATGTCGGTTTGAACGTGCAGTTTTACATTTCAGCTCAGCAGCAATGCGAATTATTTATCGGACATAAGCTGTTCCTCGGAATCTCTTACGTAACCAGTGAATCATTGTCATCATTATCGTCATCATAAGCAATGTCTGTCACTATTTTTCTCAAAATGCAGGCTTTAGCGAATCAATTTTTATACAGAATGTTTTGTAAAGCCGTTTTCCGCTTTCTTAGACGTCCGAAACTCTGATTTATAAACTCGGGTTGTTCACGGAAATCTGTCAGTGCTTACTCATCATGGGTTTTCTATCCACAGGGAGTACAGGTCTTAGGCTACAAGACATATTCCCACCATGATTTCCTATCTTGGGCTAGTCTCCATATCGTATCCGTATACGCCTATCGTTTATCATCTGGTCTCTCCTCCGTCCTCTATTCCGCTTTCCATTTACCAGCCCTCCGGTGTTTCTACCATCGCAATACTTTGTGTCTGGCACACTCATTGTCCCAACAAATTTCTCGTCCTGCCTTTGACGATGTTCAACACTTTTCTTTTCTCTCCTACTCTTCCCCATGCACAACATCCTCATTCGTCACTCTACCCTTCCAGGAAATCCTTTCCATTCTTTTCCATGTTCACATCTCGAAGCGATCTCCTCTCCTCTTCTTTTCTCAGTGTCCAAGTTTTTGCCTCGTATATGAGCATGCTCCAAACAAAACACTTCACCATCCACTTCCTCTGCTTTATGTTTAGTGGGCTTCATTATAATATTTTCTAAGGGCTTCTTCAGTCAACGCATATCCGGCAACTAAACATTTCAGATATTCATGATGACCACTAACATTTAAAAACCACTTTTCTCAAAACGCAGACTACTTGTTTTTTGTGAAACGATTGAAACAATTTTCATATAAAACATTTTGTAAAGCGTTTTATGCATTCTTGGACATTGCAAACTCGATTTGTAAACTCGGGTTAAACGGGGAAATCTGTTGGCGTTATCAACAATCCAATAATTGATAAAACCTTATCGTCGGTGGGTTTTCACAATAAAAATCGCTAGG
Organism: Magicicada septendecula; assembly: GCA_034769895.1. Taxonomy (NCBI): domain Eukaryota; kingdom Metazoa; phylum Arthropoda; class Insecta; order Hemiptera; family Cicadidae; genus Magicicada; species Magicicada septendecula. Next base: position 125,818,072 of record CM068372.1, read on the forward strand.
GGTTTTCTTTGTCATGTGTTCGTTTTGGAAAACTTGTTATAGGCCTATCAGTTTTTTGCATTTCCCTCGGCACACAGCATACCAAACCTGATAAATCAATATAATATGTTGAGGAAGTTTTGTTTTACCTCTTCATTTTCTTCGTCTGTGTTTATAACGTCGGTTTTATGTTCTGTGCCAACGTAAGGATAAAATTGTAATATTACTTTTCTGTTTCCATTTTGTTGCTTTTACGTTCATTACACGTAAACTACACGAAATGAAGAGGAATACGTTTATTTAAACACACACACACACACACACACACACACACACACACACACACACACACACACACACACACACACGCACGCACACAGAATTTATTGCGTTATAGAAAGTATGTGTGAGCGCGCGTGTGTCCACACAAGACCTCCTGATTTTATATCGGTTTTAGTTCGGGACTCTAGAAGTCTTTATTTTCTTGTGATCTTTGGTGGAAAAGCATCGAGGAAGAAGTAGGAAATAAGGTTATTCTTGTGATACGGTCAAAACACGCTCAATGGTCGGTACTGAAAACAATCTCAGAAGATTTTTTTATAAACGTGTTGTAAAAATTAAAATTTTATTTTATTTCAGTAATACATTTTAAAATTTTGATTGCAAGTTCTCTAGAAAAATTTATGATAAAAACTAACAATACGATTTAATTATGAATAACTTGCTCTACAACTTTCTCAGACACTGATCTCTGAGCGGTCTGCCTTCGCAGGGGTGTCCGTTCGGTTCGTAAGTGGTGTAGTCTCTTTAAGATACGCGCTATTTGCACAAAGAATTTAAAATGCAAAGCACCGTAGGGGCGTCCGTTAATTATTAAACAAAGGATCTTCGCGCCGGGCGGGGAGCCGTTGGCTAGAGGGCGAAAAACTCCCCTATTACACTCTTACGTTAACGACTATAATTGACAAGCGTTTAGCCGACGACGTGCGTATTACTTATCCCTCTGACACATACACACACACACCGATCTTGAAAAGGAAACGATACTAGAATGAAGTTGTGTAGCACCCTAGACAGACAGCAAGTACGTTCTGAAATGTAGTGTAAGTAAAGGTATTACATCAAGTCAGAATCAACTGTCCTCTAACCACAGACGGAGCTAAAGCAAAATCTTTGCTATCGAAAGACACGTCAGTCAATCTGATGTGGTACATTTTACTTATATTGTATACTAAAAATTGTATTCGGACGCGACAATTTATGGTTATATACGTATAGTTATGTAGTGATTTTAAAAATTCACTTTAAAATTTAACGGAAAGTGTACGTGTCCGGAAAAACGAAAAGAACAGACAGGTTGGGATGGCACTACACTACTATTCCAAGGATACTATTATTAAAACTAAATTAAAAACTCACCACAAATAAAAACGATTTTACATAATGAGATAAATTTTACGTATTTCGTTGCACCTGCAGCATATTTCGAAGTACTATCAACTGGGTAGGTACAATTCTCTGGCGCGACCCGAGATCTTCGTCCATTTGCAAATTATTATGGTAATTATGGGAACAAGAGTACACAAAGGTATAGTTCATGTTTTAAGAAGGAAAAACATTAAAAAATGAGGGTCTCAGTAAATGACGGCTATCTAAATGGTTCTGTTCGCGAACGATTGGGTTGTGGTAGCATTAAAAGAAATGGACTCCAATCAGACGATCCGCCGAAAACTCCATGAACGACACAAATCTTGAGACTCGTCGACATAAATTTTGGAAATACCGAACAACTGATAAATGGAAATGATGGAGCTGGATTATATACGGTTTACACTTCAAGACGGAAAAATGTTAGAATTGTGTGTCCAACAAGTGAGTGTGAGAATTTTTCTCATTATATCATAACACTTAATAAATGTCTAACGTCAATCATGTTGCGAGATTAACAAAATATCAAGTGTGCAAAGACCATGCCAAGAATATTTCTTATGCCTTCATGTTATCTAGAAATCTGTGCATAATTTATGTACTCCCAGAATAAACTTTAAAACATTTGTTACACATTATTCAGAAATAATAGTGACAACATTGTTGTTTACCACGGCATATCCCAAGCCGGGACTCTCATCTTGCAAATGATGAGAAAGTGCGGAAGTGGAAGGAGTAACAATTTCGAAAATGACCTTGATCCATCTATCCTTGGATCATAGTAGCCACGTATAGGATACCTGCCCTCATACAGGATTAAAGATGAAACCAGGTCAACGGAAGATAAGTCTTTTTCAAATTGAATAATTGGGCGAAAGAGGGAAGGAGGCGGGTCTTCTAGAGAAACAGGGGCACGCCCACAAGCTATAAAGCGGCTGTTTCGCTAGTCTTACTCTGCGGCTGAGATTCTCTTAGATAGTCTTACTCATCTATTGTCATAGACGCGCGTGTTATAAAAACAGTACTTTTTCAGGTGTTTTAGGGTGATGTTAACAAAGGATGGTGGAAGTATTGAAGATACCAGCGACAAAATTAAAGGGAACGGTGTGATAGGCCAGCTAAATTTTCTGTTTTGGAACGAGAAAATTACCAATAAAACTACGAAGATGGTTTACTCTGACACTTTAGAAAGCACAGTCACCTACGGCTCTGAAACTCGGGAGATATATCAAAGAAACTCATTAAGGTTTCAAGCAATGGAAATGGACTTTTGGAGAAAGTCTTGTGGGGTGCATTAAGTCATGGGGGTGCAGGCTACAGTGCATTAGAAATGAAGATGCCAGGAGGCCAACTGGTGTAGGCAAAACAATTTTAGATACTATGAATATAAGGCTATGAATATATGCTATATGTTATATGGTGCTATATACCAGTACTGTATGGTATGCCCACGTGGAACGGATGCCTAATGATTGTTAGCTCATAAAGTTGTTAAACTGGATTCCAACTAGAAGACGGAAACCGGGTAGATCCAGGAGATCATGGAAGGAGAACACGTATCCAAGACGGAGTGAAGAACCTTGACACAGGAAGATTTAAACTACAGAACCCTCTAGCGTCCGGGATGCGAAGCACGACACCAACTGTAGAAGCACTCGCAAATGGATGGAAAAATAAAAGTGTTTACAACAATACTCAGTAAGAATTCATCATCACCAGATCATTCATTACGAAAGTGTTACCGAACGCGGAAAGAGGGGGAGCTAAGTTTTCGTGTAACTTACACCGGCATTCATTAACTTTTTCATTTTTTGTAGACATTCGAATTTGAATATCTAAATTCTTCCAAACTCTGTCTGAGTGAGCTGAGTCCGGCTGAACGACGTGAAAATGGTAGAACGAACGATCGATTCGCACCCACGTTGCTCCGTTTAGGAAACCTATGCACTGCGGGGCTCCTACAGTCAATGAAACAAATGAAACTGGTATTATTTCTGCCGTCAGAATATACGTTCCATCGAAACGTAGCGAGTTCTTAATTCTGCACGTATACAGCACTCAATTTTTAATAAATATTTGTATCGTACTCGGATCCAAGCATATGAAGAGAATGTTATTACTTCCCACTTACTGGAAAGTAAATCAATTGAATCTGTAGATCTAAATCAATCGAACTCCTGATTTTATAACTACTTTCAAAGACCTATTGAAAAATAATCTAGCTTTTTCTGTTAAAAGTAATAGCTTTTAATATTACAAGTTACCTAACACTGGGGTTTTCAATATCTGATAACCGCACATCAGAGTCACTGAATCTTTTGTTTCGGTACAACATTCCTCATTCGCTGTTAACAGCTGTTTACCGTACACAGATATGAATAGATACCACTAACAGTGATTACAAAATACCTATGCCACAAGTAAATAGAACGGCCACATGAAACGGATGTGTGTGTGTGTGTGTGTGTGTGTGTGTGTGTGTGTGTGTGTGTGTGTGTGTGTGGTATAACGCCATTGAACACGTTTTACATGCACAGTATAAACTCAGCAACGGTTAGATATGAAAGGGCTTAGTTGTTAGGAAACCGAGCGAGTTATTATGTCCCCCCGGAGACGCATTCAGACTTGTCGAGTCCACAACTATACTCGTTAATTTAATTAGTATCCATTTCCCTGTTATACTACTACTAATAATAATATCAACAACAACAACAGTACTGACAATAATATTAATAACAATAATAGGTTTGACAGAATATCGACTAAGATAAAGAAAAAAGACGAATGGTTTTCCCGTAGTCACCTTAGACGATTGATACCAGAAAGATAGATCTTCACTTTCCAAATGAATACAAAGACACAAGTATCATGAGCGAAATAGGTTCATAAGGATCAGAAAAATGTGGAATCAGAGAAGAAGATATAGGAAACATAGAAGTGTTTAGAAGGAAAATGGCGGAGGCGAATAATCTGTTCGAAGAGAAACCAAGAGAACCAACAAGATATTATCGAAGAAGAAGAACGAGCAAGAGCGAGCTAGAGAATAAACTGGCTAAGAAGAAAAGAACTTCAGAAGTTGTGTATTCGCAGCCTACAAATGGCTGAAACGAATAAAGCAAGGAATGAGTAACAAGTTCACTGTCTTACTACCCATATAGCCTGCCAAATTGATAGCCATCTGGTAGTGATCAGAATTGCGACTGGGGACTAAGCTGCAGGTTTGCCAACTGCACCACCTTAAAAGGGCCAGTGTTTATTCAAGAAGCTTCGTTTAACAAACCAATGTCCATAACGGAGTACTTCCCCAATACTTCGCTTCTCGTCACCCGTTATCCCACGATGATACTAATCAGAAAAATGACATATTAATTTCCAAGAGACGGGTCTCAGACATCAAAAATGCTAGAACTTAGCAAGGAACCATCTCTGGCTCTGGCCATTTTTTAGTTGGAGCTGAGACAAAGTAAAAAATAGGTGTAAAAAGAATTAAAACTCCTCTGCGTAAAAGATGGGACACAGAAAATTTAAAAGACGTACATATTAAAAATAACTATAAACAGAAAGTTAAAATGAAATTAGAGAGTAAATCTCTAAGAAAATTTTTGGACCAGTGCAAAATAATGACGACTTAGGGAGAATACGAAGGAATCATGAAAAAAATAATCTATTACAAAGAGCTAATGTAGTAAGGTAGTCTGGCTGGGACACACGATGAGGGTAGGAAAACGTAGAAACACTAGAAAAATTCTAAAATGGAGACCAATATGTAGGAGATAAAGAGAAAGGTCAAGGAAGAAATGGTTCGAGGATGTTGAGGAGAAATATGGAAATAAGAAGGTGGATAAGACTATGTAATGACAGGGCTAAACGGAGAAAAATCGTTGAAGAGGCTAAACCCCATATTGGGTTGTGTAAAGCCTGTAACAGAAGAAGATGTCCCAGTACTCACTTTCACAGGTTGATTCGAACAGGGGAACTGGTAAAATGAATTTAATATAAAATGACTGCTGCCGAGAATTGGATCCAGGGTTTCTAGATTAGCAGCCAAGGCTTCTGTTTTCATGATTATCCTTTATGTAACATTGGGCCACAAACCTGCTATGGACAATTGGACATATTGGAACTAACCTTGTCATTGTCCCCATAAAAAAGCATAAGCGGTTGAAACAAAATATAATGTAGGAAATGTTTTCCGGAACTTCTAAGTATGCAACCGACCATCATATTCAACAATGACCTACCAAACTCCAATAACAACAACAACAACAACAACAACAATAATAATAATAGATCGGCAGCTAAGAACTAATAATGAAATATATCAAAGTATAGAAAATATAACAGAAACAATGAGAAAAAGAAAACTATTATTTTTTGGACATTTGTATAGAATGGACGACAGTAGGTTAACAAAGCAGATCTTAAAATATCTGTGGGGAAAACATCAAGTTGGATTAAAGAAGTCCAAAAGGATTTAGAAAAAAAATAATATAAACGCAGAGGAAGCAATTGAAAGAGAAGTTTTTCGGACAAAAGTGTTAAAAATGAGACAAAAATGCAGGTTCAAAGTGGACTGAAGACAGGAAGAAGAGACATAGTGAAAAGATGAAAGAAAATTGGAGAAAAAGGAAAAAACAAGGAATAACGAATTGAAATTGGCATGCGGTCCCCAGATGGCCAATTCAAAAAAAGCTACTACTACTACTACTACTTCTAGTAGTAGTAGTAGTAGTAGTAAGTCGAAGAAAAATAAGAAGAAACGAAGAAGCAAAACTAACAATGCTCAGTCATTTTACAATAATTTATATTAATCATATTTTTTTCAGAGAGAGAGAGAGAGAGAGAGAGAGAGAGAGAGAGAGAGAGAGAGAGAGAGAGAAATGGACAGGCAGGCAGAGACAGAGCGTAGTGGGTGATGCTCGTCCGACAACTACATAACTGGGTGTTGAATGCGCGCCGTCGAAAGTTCTGCTTTCGTTGGGAAGTCCTTTTGTTTTATTCATAGACTTCAAATGAGCCTTCGGTTCAATTAAAATGTAAAGCACGCTACCGGTTATTTAAAATGCAGCGCATTAAAAGGCCATCTTGAATGCGGAGGATGCAAATATATTGGGAACCAATACTGGCAACCGCATATAATCGATATGTAGGTTGTCTGGTATTCGACACAATTCGCGGGGTTTTGCAGTTGTCGTAATAAAAGGTCTGTCTGAGAACACTAACCACTTGAACGCTCACAGTAATATCGCTACTATAACTCTCGAACCGCACGGTCAATAATTCGCACTAATAGTGACTCTAAGGACGCTGCCACCATGCATTTATAGGCGCCGAAAATATAGACGATTCCTAATTGCGCCTTAGCGTCCGTATGAACTAACTAATTAACTGCGGCCTTGACACAGTACGCACGGCTGGCGGCATCGAGAAGACTCTCGCAAATGCGTCTACAAGCACGTACGCCACACGCTTACATTCTGGATCTCTCTGGAACGTTCGATAAACACGTAGATTGTTCTGTGACGTCGTAACAGTTGCAATGGTGGCCGAAATTTGAAATCGTCTGTGAAATGGTTTCTTGTAGCTACACGACTAAATGCCGTAATTGTTTCTAAAAATATAAAAATGTGCACGGGAATTTCTTCTTCTCCTTCTACAATTCTTCTATACCAGTATCCTTCTTTAAATCATTATGAAGAATTTTTCGAACGCTGGTATTCGACGAGCCGCGTGAAACTGTATGGCGTCAGGGAGAATTTTTATCATAAGATAGCGTATAGCATAAAATATAAATCTTAGAACATGGAAGTCGTGTATGGTTCTTCATACCGATATTTTATGTTACTAATATGCTTATAATCCCAGACACGAATCTCTTACTCTCCTACTTCTCCTTCTACTTCTATACTCCTTCTACTAAATCGACATACGCGTAACATCTAATTGATTGTAATCATAGTTACACTGACTTCTCTGTTAATTTTAAGCACATACATTATTGTAAAAAAGCCGATATATGGATGCATTGGAAGAATACGAGATATACAAATCGGCTAGATTACAGAAGGAGTGCCTTTTGAACGATATGGTCTCATCCAAATCTAACGCACTCTTTGATACTATAATACACAAGCTAGCACAGACATGAGGAATATTACCGGCACATATTTACACTGAACTTTATACAGCCAGTACACTTTCATGTTCTCGACGATGCGCTTCGTGTTCTCGCGTGATACGTGTGTGTAATGAATTCAATGTTTATGTGCGTGTTAATTGTTTTGTACTGACGAGCTCACCTCGAGTGATTTGTACCTGAAGATGGGACTGTGAGCCCGAAACGCGTCGTACCTAATGACTGAAGTTGCATATAATCAGGTATCTACCTATTATTTCAATTAATTAATGCAACTTGGAGACCACATACAATGAATACTTCTACAATTTCAGGGATTAGACACCTTGTCTGATCTGACATCAAAGTCTATATTTCCATATCTTCCAAGTCTTATAATAATACTCGCCCCCACGCTTATGTTTCAATGCTCTTTCGGAATTCTCTCCACATGTTGTTCACACTTTCTGCGGTATGTCACTCCGTCATCCACGGTGCTCACGAATATGGGATTCGTGAAATATCACAAATATCCACATTTCTTGATCAAGACAATAGAGTACAACCTTTATCTCCCGCTGAAAAGACATCTCTGAGGCCTCAGTTAATATTCTTTGGATTCCTGCCTACGCAAAATTGTCATACGCGTACATCAGAATAGATTTTTACAGTCTCCAGTTCGAGTCCTTCCTAACATTCAGAATTATCACTGTTGCACACCACTATATAAAAATTATTCCGATTAGCGCATTCAAGCTTCACAGCTCATCGTCAGATCGGATATGAATAAATACCTGAAAACAAACCCTTCACCCCACCCTGCTCACACACAACAAGCTATTATTCAAATGTATCTTCCCCACCCTCTGAGCCCTGTCCCTCCATCTGGACAGTTACATATTTTTCTAGCAAATTCCTTCTTTTTCAGTGCTGTGTGTGTGTGTGTGTGTGTGTGTGTGTGTACATTCTTTTTAAACCTAACCGTCTTTCTCATCCACACATGTGGGCCATTCACACACCCTTATTTTAAAAGCATCCAATTAGCCCTATGCAATTTAATTCTTAATCTTATCTAACTGTCCTCTATCATTTACTTCTTAATTATGTTATAAAATATTTCTTCATTATCAAATTTAATTTTAATATTAATTAAATTGTCTAACCCTTTTTCTCTTTCTTTCAATATTTCTAACTCCTCCCTAAGCTTCCTTTCAACTGTGTTATTTACTACTTTTACAATTTCGTAGTCTTCCAAAGGATTAACAAATTTATGGTTGTCTTCCATAAGTGAAGGGTTTCTTTTCAGGTATTTGTTCATATCCGATCTGACGATGAGCTGTGAAGCTTGACAGCGCTAATCGGAATAATTTTTATATAGTGGTGTGCAACAGTGATAATTCTTCGTGTTATTTGAATTAGCAGCCATCTTTACTATTTCTTTTATAAAGTTGCTAAACTGCTACAATTTTTTGTTCAGACAAAGCTTTTCGTCATCTCTGACATCATCAGGTCTTGAACAACGTCTGTCGCCAAGTTGCCAAGTTGAAGTAGGGCACAGCACAGTGCGTGCCCCAGTGACGGCAGCGTCCGGGCGAGCCCGATGACTGCCTGTTGCTTCTGCAGTGCTTGGAGCGAGACTTGTCGCAGCGAGGTACCTGTGCGTTGTAGGCTTTTATACTTTAGGCCCCTCCCCGTTTGTCATCGCCCCTCTTAATGGTTCTTGCCGCTGCCGCTCTTCACGGGAACTTTGTCCACATTTTTCCGTTAGGCATTTTACCAACGTCCGTCAATTGTTTTAAGAATCTCCCGTTAATTTCTTTATGTTATTATTTTACTTTCTGACTTAAAACTGTTTCGTAATCTTTTATTACACTTCGTCAATTTTAGTGTATTCCTCTTATTGTTTTAATTTTATTTATTGTTTATTATATTTACAATATTTCTTCATTTGTAAATTCACTTTTATGAGTTTATTAAAGTCTTGCATATAGTGAGTTCATTGTTTTACCGTCTACCGCTCTTCACGGCAACTTCGTCTATATTTTCTGTTAGGCATTTTACCAACGTCCGTCACTTATTTTATGAATCTCCCGTTATTTTCTTCATGTTACTATTTTATTTTCTTGACTTATAACTTTTTGTAACCTTTTATTTCATTTCGTCAATTTTAGTGTGTTATTCTTATTATTTTAATTTATTTTTTGTTTATTGTTTAATATATAATAAAATATTCTGCATTTGTAAAATCCACTTTTATATTCATTAATTTATTCTTATCTTCTTTTTTAACTTTAAGCATTTCTAGTTTTTCTATTAGTTTTCTTTTTTGCGGATTGTTTTCTATTTTGATTATTTCCATATTTTCATTTGGATTTATGAATTTATGGTAGGGTTGCCACCTCAAAGTATCACGAAGTCGGGAGATTTGCCACCTCAAAGTATCACGAAGTCGGGAGATATACTCATCCTCGTTCGTGCATATGAATTTGTAAGTGTGTGTGTGTGTTAATAAACAACTTATAGTTATAAATGTTTAATAATTAAATAAATACTCAAAATTTAAATAATTATTCTATTTTAGGCCAAAATTATAAATAAATTAACATAAATTAAACATTTTTATTGTTCACAACGTGTTTTTAAAAAATAACTTAGTTATTATCATTGACATGACATGCATATTTAATATTTTCATAATACTTACAGTTACGAACTAACTTATACTAATTAGATTTACTAATTTATTTAATGATCACATTTTAACTTTAAGTAACTTTTAAAATCACTGCAACGAGGACTACATTGTAAACAAACGTTTGGTAATTTGGTTATGTACAGCTTGCACTGCCATTTACTCATAGATGAATGTGCGCATGCGTCGATTTACAAAAAAAATAAACCCAATGTACTCTGAACAATTTAAAGGTACTTTACATAACTGTAGAGTTCATGACTGAGAAAATAAAATTAATTTTAATACAAAAAATATTTTTTTACAAAAGTCGGGAGCTTAAAATTAAAATCGGGAGTCGGGAGAAACGATACGATTTCGGGAGTCTCCCGATCAAATCGGGAGAGGTGGCAACCCTAATTTATGGCATGATTCATTGAAATGTCTTGCGTTATAGTGAGTTCGTTGTTTTAACCCCTTCTCCTTTTGCATGTTCGTTCATTCGTATTTTAAAATTTCTTCCGGTTTCGCCCAGATATATCTTATTACATTCCCCACATTTTAATTTGTATACGCCGCTTTTTTCTGTTATTGGAAGTTTTTCTGTATTAGCATTTTTTATATATTCGAATACATTTTTCGTTTTCTTTATTCCTATCTGTATTTTGTATTTTTCGAAGCATTTTTGTAACATTTTTGTTTGATATCCTATGTATGTTATTGCTCCTTTATATTTCTTTTCTTCACTTGTTTTTTCTTTGTTCTTTTCTATTTCTTTATTTTCTTAACTATTCTATTAATTATTTTAGGGTTGTAATTATTATTTTTTGCTATTTGTTGTATTGTCTTTAATTCTTTTTGTTTGAGTTCTTCATTTTCTAGATAATTTATAGTTCTATAGCAAAATGAATTTAATGCTGCCATTTTATAATTAACTGGATGATATAATTCTTGTGGAATTATTAAATCTGAGTATGTTTCTTTCCTATATATATCGAATTTGAGTTTGTTATTTTCAATTTTTATATTGATATCCAGGAAATTAATTTCTAATCCTCCAATTTCTTCTTGAAATTTTATTGTTTTTTTTATGTTATTTAATTCTTCTGTAAATTTTTTAAATTCATTTACTTCACCTTCCCAAACTATTAGTATGTCATCTACATACCTGATCCACTTTTTAATTCTTCTTTCTTTATCTACATCTTTTAAAATTTTGATTTCAAAGCTATTCATGAATATCTCTGCCATTAATGGTGAAAGCGGTGATCCCATTGGTAATCCATTTTCTTGTATGTAAAATTTATTGTTAAATCTGAAGTAATTTTGGCTTAGGCATAATTCCAATCCTTCTATTATTTCGTTTTCCATTCTACATTACTTAATTTGTTTTTCTTTATTATTTCTACTGTTTTTGCTATTGGTATGTTAGTGTACATATCTTTTATATCTAATGATATTAGTTTTGTCTTATTTGTTATGGTTATTTCTTTTAACTTTTCTATTACCTTTTTGCTATTTTCTATGCTGTGGAGTTCTTCTTTTTCATATGCCATTTTGATTCTTTTACTTATTTCTTTTGTGTAATCATATTTTATTTCTTTATATGGTCCGTTTTGTATGAATTGTTCTGCTTTTTTGATATAATCTCTTTTGTTCATTACCACTGCTGTGTTACCTTTATCTGCTTTTATAACTATCAAATTGTTCTCTGTGATTTTCTTTTTGAATTCTCTTATATTTCTTTTTATTTGTGTTTCGTTTTTATTTCTTGCATTTTTGTTTTTCTTACATATTTTTTATACTATTTCTTTTACTTCACTTCTTAGTTGTTTTTTAGTTTCTTCATTTTTTATTTTATCGATTATTTCTTCACATTCTATTATTGTATTTTCTTTATCTATATTTGTTTTTGTTGCATATTTTAAACTTTTCCCTAATAATTTATGTTCATTTTCTGTAAACTTTGTTTCTGTTAAATTTAATACTTTTTCAGCAAATGTTATATCTTCTTCTTTTTCTTTATTTTTATTTCTTGTCCCTTCTATTAATTTCTTGAGTTTCTTATTAATTTCTTGAGTTAAGTAAATTTCAAGCACAAACAAAGAAATTAATAAAAAAGACAACATATTTAACAGAATGGCAAAAGAAACAAAAAATAGAACATAATCCTGAAGCTCCTGAATTTAGATGTCAAATTAAGTTACATAAAAAAGAAATGCCATTAAGACCTATAGTATCATTTATAAATTCGCCAACATATAAAATATCAAAAGAAATAAGTAAAAGAATCAAAATGGCATATAAGAACTCCACAGCATAGAAAATAGCAAAAAGGTAATAGAAAATTTAAAAGAAATAACCATAACAGATAAGACAAAACTAATATCATTAGATATAAAAGATATGTACACTAACATACCAATAGCAAAAACAGTAGAAATAATAAAGAAAATCAAATTAAGTAATGTAGAATGGAAAAACGAAATAATAGAAGGATTGGAATTATGCCTAAGCCAAAATTACTTCAGATTTAACAATAAATTTTACATACAAGAAAATGGATTACCAATGGGATCACCGCTTTCACCATTAATGGCAGAGATATTCATGAATAGCTTTGAAATCAAAATTTTAAAAGATGTAGATAAAGAAAGAAGAATTAAAAAATGGATCATGTATGTAGATGACATACTAATAGTTTGGGAAGGTGAAGTAAATGAATTTAAAAAATTTACAGAAGAATTAAATAACATAGAAAAAACAATAAAATTTCAAGAAGAAATTGGAGGATTAGAAATTAATTTCCTGGATATCAATATAAAAATTGAAAATAACAAACTCAAATTCGATATATATAGGAAAGAAACATACTCAGATTTAATAACTCCACAAGAATCATATCATCCAGTTAATTATAAAATGGCAGCATTAAATTCATTTGCTATAGAACTATAAATTATCTAGAAAATGAAGAACTCAAACAAAAAGAATTAAAGACAATACAACAAATAGCAAAAAATAATAATTACAACCCTAAAATAATTAATAGAATAGTTAAGAAAATAAAGAAATAGAAAAGAACAAAGAAAAACAAATGAAGAAAAGAAATATAAAGGAGCAATAACATACATAGGATATCAAACAAAAATGTTACAAAAATGCTTCGAAAAATACGAAATACAGATAGGAATAAAGAAAACGAAAAATGTATTCGAATATATAAAAAATGCTAATACAGAAGAAATTCCAATAACAGAAAAAAGCGGCGTATACAAATTAAAATGTAGGGAATGTAATAAGATATATCTGGGCGAAACCGGAAGAAAATTTAAAATTTGAATGAATGAACATGCAAAAGGAGAAGGGGTTAAAACAACGAACTCACTATACGCAAGACATTTCAATGAATCAGGCCATAAATTCATAAATCCAAATAAAAATATGGAAATAATCAAAATAGAAAACAATCCGCAAAAAAGAAAACTAATAGTAGAACTAGAAATACTTAAAGTTAAAAAAGAAGATAAAAGTGGATTTTACAAATGAAGAAATATTTTATTATATATTAAACAATAAACAAAAAATAAATTAAAATAATAAGAATAACACACTAAAATTGACGAAATGTAATAAAAGGTTACAAAAAGTTATAAGTCAAGAAAATAAAACAGTAACATGAAGAAAATAACGGGAGATTCATAAAATAAGTGACGGACGTTGGTAAAATGCCTAACGGAAAACATAGACGAAGTTCCCGTGAAGAGCGGTAGACGGTAAAACAATGAACTCACTATATGCAAGACTTTAATAAACTCATAAAAGTGAATTTACAAATGAAGAAATATTGTAAATATAATAAACAATAAATAAAATTAAAACAATAAGAGGAACACACTAAAATTGACGAAATGTAATAAAAGGTTACAAAAAGTTATAAGTCAAGAAAATAAAACAGTAACATGAAGAAAATAACGGGAGATTCATAAAATAAGTGACGGACGTTGGTAAAATGCCTAACGGAAAACATAGACGAAGTTCCCGTGAAGAGCGGTAGACGGTAAAACAATGAACTCACTATATGCAAGACTTTAATAAACTCATAAAAGTGAATTTACAAATGAAGAAATATTGTAAATATAATAAACAATAAATAAAATTAAAACAATAAGAGGAATACACTAAAATTGACGAAGTGTAATAAAAGATTACGAGACAGTTATAAGTCAGAAAGTAAAATAATAACATAAAGAAATTAACGGGAGATTCTTAAAACTACTGACGGACGTTGGTAAAATGCCTAACGGAAAAATGTGGACAAAGTTCCCGTGAAGAGCGGCAGCGGCAAGAACCATTAAGAGGGGCGATGACAAAAGGGGAGGGGCCTAAAGTATAAAAGCCTACAACGCACAGGCGACAGACGTTTACCCAGAATGTCGAAGAGGCAGTTGGCTTATTCGACACAGCCGTAGTCTCGGCGGTTGACGTGTCCTCCCGGATGAAGCCGGGGCTCACGCCCGACTATCAGCGGATCCCCGAAGAGGTGTCTCAGCTCGCTTGCGAGAGGAATCGCCTCCGGAGACGCTGGCAGAGGACTCGTGACCCGGCGGACAAGGCTGCGTTCAACAGAGCGTCCGGCAAGTTGCGTCGTGACATGCTGGCGTTCCGTAGACGCAACTGGGAGCTAGCTGTAACACAGATGGATGGCCCTGCCGAGGACCGTAATGTCTGGCGGATTCCCAGTGCCCTAACGGGAAAGCGCAAACGCGCGCCTCTCCCCGCACTGGCCGGACCTGGCGGTCAACCCCTTGGCCGCCCCCTCGAAAAGGCCGAGTTCTTGGCTGACAGTTTAGAGCGTCAGTTCGCTCCCAACCCATCCAAGAACCCGGCCTTCACTGAGCACATCTGCCGCGAGGTAGAGCGCTTTCTATCGGCCGGTATCACAGTCCAACCGGAGCCCATCTCCCCGGAGGAGGTCTCTGAGAGGATTGTTCAGCTCAAGCCCCGGAAGGCGCCTGGCCCGGACGGAGTCATGAATTCCGCCCTCCATCGCCTTCCGGAGCGAGGAACCCAGTTCCTCACTGACCTGTTCAATTCATGCCTCAGACTGGCCTATTTTCCGGTGAAATGGAAAACGGCTACCGTCATTGTGATACCGAAGCCGGGAAAGAATTCTTCTCGAGTGGAGAACCTCAGGCCCATCAGCCTCTTGTCCGCGACGTCCAAGGTTTTTGAGCGTCTGATCCAGCGTAGGATCCGCGACCATCTAGAAAGACTAGACGTGCTGATCCCCGAACAGTTCGGCTTTCGTGAGCTGCACTCCTCGACTCATCAGCTGATGAGACTCGTGGAATGCATAACCGAGGCTGGCTGCCAGGGCAAACAGACGGCTGCGATCTTCCTAGACGTAGAGAAAGCCTTTGACCGCGTGTGGCACGAGGGTGTCCTCTACAAACTCACGGAGGTCCTTCTCCCAGACTGCTACGTTCATTTGATCGGCAGCTTTCTGCGAGACCGTAGCTTCCGAGTGAGAGTAGACCACGCTCTCTCTTCGGAGAGGCGTATTACCGCTGGCGTCCCTCAGGGAAGTGTCCTTGGGCCTCTCCTGTTCTCGTTGTTTGTCAACGACACGCCCCGAGTTCCTGGAGTGAAATTGTCGCTGTTCGCGGACGACACTGCGGCTTTTGCCTCAGAGCCGAACGCGAGTTATGCGGCAGTTAAGCTCCAGCGCCAACTCGACGCGTATGTCGGGTGGACCGATGACTGGAGAGTTGCCGTTAACGCTTCCAAGAGCGCCGCGGTAATATTCTCGCGAAAACGCAAGCGGCCTCGGCCGCTTAAAGTAGGCCCCGTCGAGGTGCCCTGGACCAACAGCGTCAAGTACCTCGGGCTCCACGTGGATTCCCGACTCACCTGGCGAACCCATGCAAATTACATCAGACAACGCGCTTCGGCGCAACTCAGTAGACTCTGGCCCGTGCTATCTAATCCGGCAATGACCCCCCGGTTAGGTAAGCTCATAGTCAACACGTACGTGTTGCCGGTGATTACCTACGCCTGTCCTGTTTGGGGATACCTGGCTCGTGGTCATAGAATCACGCTCCAGCGCGTACTCGACCGGGGACTGAAGCTCGCGTGCAAAGTCCCCCGGAGGTACTCTTCTCGTCTTTTGAGGAGAGGACTCGGTGTCCGCTCTCTTGATGACACCGTGAGACGCCTGGCGCGACGATTCTATGTTCGTTCCGACAGAGTGACCCACAATTCCCTCATTGCCGGACTTGGTAAATACACCCCGCGACCAGGTGAGTCCTGGAAGCGACCTCGTTTGCTAGTCCCGGTGGTATAATCCACCAATCGCAGGTCGCTTCAGACCCCCCCCATAATTAGCTAAAAGTATATAATCAACTCAAACAGACCCAGTGGCAGGAGTCCTTTCTGAGACTCGGGACACTGCACTACTCGCGACCCGCGCTTCGCGCGGGCCGCGCAACCCCCAGTTGTGTGCGACAGACGTTGTTCAAGACCTGATGATGTCAGAGATGACGAAAAGCTTTGTCTGAACAAAAAATTGTAGCAGTTTAGCAACTTTATAAAAGAAATAGTGATAATTCAGCTTGTGATTTTAACCACTAACACAACTTTCTTCATTAAACTTCCTAACATTGTTTGTATTCTTTGTATAGTTCCCAATATTATCTGGAATTTGATTTGTTGTCGATATATCTCCATAGTCATAATTAGTATTCTTTCAAGATAGATAATTAAAATGATCAACGTGCTTTCTAGTATTCTTTCATCGATTACTCTCACACATCGGTAAGGTCAGAACCCTCTCCACTTAGCTTTACGTAGTGAGAAGGTGATTTCGGTTGACTTCGTTTTCAGCTAGATGTACCAGACCTTAGTTCTTTGGTCTTCATGTATTTTACAGTATCAAATTCATAGACTGTATCAGAAATATGTGAAAACTATTTCTGACTACATTTAGCGTACATATATGTACCATACGTTATTCAGTTGGCTGCTATATAACGCGGAAAATACAGTTGGGCTGTAGTGATAAAGAAGAATAAGAATAAGAATACGAATAAGAATGAGAAGAAGGAGAAAAAGAAGAAGAAGTTCTTTTCAGTCGAAATTGCTGATAAGTTAATAAATATGTCCTCTGTTATTATATTGCGGAGGTATGTTTTTATTCTTTTTAAACAAGAAAAGTTCGTTCTACGGAAACCGCAAGTAGATGAAATAATTACTATTAAACAAACCAGTTTATAATCTTCTTTAAACATGTTTCCTTTGCCAATTATAAGTTCCATAAACTTTTATGGTTTAATCCGTCTGTACTGCTCACCTTCATATAGGCCTATAACTCATTTTTATGTCTTTAGAAGTCAGTAAACAGAATAGGGTGGCACACCTGTAAGTTACTTAATGCATCTGTGGGAAATTTTCCAGAATACGCTACGAATTTCGAAGTATCCATTAACGTAGGATAACTAGTGAAAGGGCGTCTAAAATTTCACAATTCAAAACCTCACATTTTCCAAAAACTTGAACTCGTGCGAGTGTAACTCTTTTATGCCACTCACGGTATTCAGTGCAACTATTGTTTCCGAAGGAGCTAAATAAAAAATGGTCATAACCGTATCGCCAGTTCTTCTCCTATTTATGAGGTTTTGCGTATTCTAGTTTGCGTGTCACAGAAATTGATGTCAAATGGCTTTTCTTTTGTGGCACGTCGAAGAGAACATCTGTGCCTCCAAAAATATCTTTAAAAACAGCAACCAAAAGTGGTAAACTCAAAATCATTAAATTTATTTGAGAAACCATTACTCTGCCTAATTGATGGTTGATCGTAAAATGGATCGTTCACAATTTTTGTGAGTAGCGCTTATAATGAATCCCACTCGTTATGTATACTGTAGTAGCAGGTGCATAATAAAAAGATGAGAAGAAAAAAGAGGGGTGGGAGAAAGTAAAAGTGTAGGAAAATTTGTTTCGGTTAACTAAAAACGATTAACTACGTAAGTTAATAACTGAGTTGGGACTATGGAAAAGAAGAATAAATTGTTCCAACTCAGAGCAGATCATATTCGTATTCTTCTTCAACGTAAAAATTAGGCTCAGTCTACTTATTCTGATTTCCAACAGTTTTGCCTTTTCACACTACGACTACTCTTGGTATTTACCTTCACGTTTGTAGGTTATTAAATTACCGCTGACTTTCTTTGCAAATACTGCAGTTCCTTAATTCTGACAACCCAAATAAAGGACGTGTAATGGAAACATAAGCACGCAAACCGCACTGCACGCGAGCACGATTTCTATATCTCGTTGTCACTCACTCATACGCGTGCGTCGTATTAGTACACCGAGCTAAGACGATAAATTATAAGTAAGTGAAGTGTGAACGTGATAACGGCAGACAAGTGGCGCTGAGTACGTGACAGTGGGAACGTTGCTGTGTTTTAGCGTTATCACTGCACGCAGACGGGCGAATGATTGACTTAATGGGAAATGTAATAACGTCGGCTTGTGTAGAAATCCGAGGCGCTCATGATTTACTACATAGCTGTTCGTCTGGGTCTGATTTGTGTACACTAATGCGCAGCGAGTGAACACGTGGATGGCGATCTTTATTAAATACGGCGACTCAATTATATACAAGAGAAATCAACACTTTAACTTTATTACGGGCTCCAACTAAACTTACCTTAAATTAATTACATTACATTAAATGTTACATTAACGTAACACAGCACGCCTACATTGTTAATGCGTCTAAATTTATAACAGACAATAACAATCTCTAAGTTAAAAAAAATATTAAACGCTGTTTAAAACAAATAAACGTTTCGTAACACTCAGCACAAATAACTGCACTCTAGTCGTTCCGAAAGATAACTCAACAGACTGTCTCGCGATTCGTCTTGGAAAGATCGCCGTAATAACCAGGAATGCGCCAGAACTTTCTGGACTAATGGAACTGAAAATACAAAAAATACCATTTTTCTCTTCTTTATTTACGAGGTACGGGAATTTTCTGCGTACTTATCGTAATATCGTACTTATCTTTTTAATATCATATACTACGTTTCTCACTGATATCCGAGGACCACATCTTCATCTTCTTACTGTAGGGCTCGGTCCATTACTTTAACAAGCATCTTGTTCTATAGGAGTCTAAGCACTAAAGTCTAAGTCTAGATATGCCTCTGGATATCCAACGTCTAAGCACTCATCTCTATGCTTTCTGGATATACCTTACAGTCTGCGAAGAAAGCAGGATTAAGCTGAACGTAAATGAAAACGAACATAAATTTACATTCAACCCAGTATCACAGTTGCTAGTAGTAGGGATCTGATGGTGAATAATCCTCTCAACTGTACATATCGAACTCAGATTTAGAGACCTCTTACAGGACCATATCCACGGAAGTTTCTACAGCCCAAAATCTTGCTTCTCTTGCTGTGGTTGGCCGGTCATGTCAATCTTAATTTTTATAGCCATCTCTTTCTTGGACACCAACGTTTTACGCTTCTACCTTCTTGCACCCACTTCCAGACTTTTTAAACTCATCTTCGGTGGATACTCACTAGAGACACCAGTGAGATATACGTTTTTTGACTACGGAGTGAAAGATGTTTTCCTTAATCTGCACGACATCTCTACCGTTTTAATTAGTTCGAAGTCATGTTCTCAAAAGTTCAGCTAATTTTCTGGACCAGTCCATCTCCATTGCTTGCAAACGGGTTTTGTTTTGTATTAAATTTCCAAGTCTCAAGCTGAGATGGAAATAATTTTACGAATGATTTTTTTACATGATGATTTTTGTTACTCATTAACAACTTTGTCATTCTATAAAACAATATATACCAGACTTATACCTCTTTATTCTTGGCTCATTTTGTTTGCCATATCAATGATACGATATACGATATGAATCACCTACAATAATTAGATAATATCATACATGGGTACTTAAACGAATCGCATACTTTAAAATTTTTGAAAGAGTAAGGTAAACTGTAAATTAAGACACTATTTTTAGTAAAGCCATCTGAAAATGTACTTTATGTGAGCTCTTTGTAACATATAACTTTGTGTCTCTTTTCACGACTTTCTAGTGATATAGAATACTCAAACACACAGTCAAAAAAGGGTAGGTGCACTCATGATAGGATTGGATTAGTTTTGGGCTACATGAATGAAATCTAATCGCAGAGTTATGGAGAAACCTTATAGCTGTAGAAAAGACTGTCTGAGAAGGAGTAAAAGAATATCAAGATTAGAGAGGAAAACGTTGTCGGTACTGGACGGGGCCGTCAGCGTACGGTTAGTTGTTTGTACCTTTCCCTTCAAGAAAGGTTATTTTTATGGCCACTAAAAAGGTGCATCTATTGTTAAGAGGGTTTTACAGCAGAGTTTCTGAGGCGGCCCCATCCAGTGGATTGAGTGGCATTTTAGTCTATTGCATGTACTTTTATTTGGTTCAAAAACATTAATTTTTATTATTATATAATGATAACAGCGCAACGATTATATAACAATATGTAAAATATTAATAACAATATTACCGTTATATAATAATAATAATAAAAATAATAATAACAATAATAATAATAATAAATGATGATTATTATTCATTTATGGCCTAATTTAGCACTAAAATAATTATTTAATTTTGTGATAAGAGAAATTAAATTTTGTTCATGTAACATGTTACACAGACTGCAACATCTTTCAAAGGAACTCACCGGCATCCTTTCTACCCGTCGCCTCATGTCTTTTTTCATTTTTGACCAGTTGCTCTTGATGTTGTGTGTATGGATGTTCATGTCACTGCAGCATACAGAGTTCGGCGTATGTTAATCACTTAACGTAGAGCTATTTCTGAGTCTGCTGCGTGTCTTAAAATATGGATTATACATAACTATAAGACATAAGATATAAGGGTTTCGGTACTACTAGATGGGCCATCCCCTTACGTACTTGTACATTTTACTGGAGAGAAGGTTACTTTCACGACCACTGAGAAAGTATAACTATTATCTTGGGTGTCTATGTTTACATAAATTGAAGACGGACCAAGTTGGTGAAGTAAAAGGTGTTTCCACCCTCTACTTCTCCGCCACTCCTACAATCAGCATTACTATTTTTGCTTATAAATGCAACACGTGAGATATTATAAGAATCGCGAGGAGCTTATTTGTATTTTAAAAGTGTTAAGTCTATTAGAAATTACGTGAGGGACAACGGAATAAGGAAATGTGCCTCAGAATGGAACATTACACGCAACAGAAATGAATGTTTGAAGTGTGGTGGTAAAATGTATCTCAACAAAGGGTTTAATAAAAATTAATAAACAGGTGCAGAACAAACCAATGTAAATCAAAAACTAATCTGCGAGAGTATACGTTTTTGGCATATCGCAGATTCCAACAGAAATTTTGTTGTGCGTTTTATTTGCGTGGATTTTAAATAGCCGATTTCTGTAATTACAAAATAAACCGAATTAAATCGAAAACGACCATAAAATTAATTTCCGAATTTCGAAAAATATTAACTGTGTGGTTGCTGGAGAAGAGCACAAAAACTGGTGGTGTTTGTGACACAGTGGTAATAGACGAGAGAGAGTTCGGGATGAGAAAGTGTAACAGGGATTGACTGATCCCTCGTCCACTAGGGGGAGTGGTCCCTCGTCCACTGATCACTCGTCGTCTAGGGGTTCGGTAGTTAATCGGAGGGATAGACAGAAGGAGTAAACAATTATTCCTTAAAGTTGTAAATAAACGAGATGCTAACGCTTTCTTGGATGTAGCCTATATAAAAAACATCCAGCCTGGAGCTACTATAATTACGAACATGTGGAGGGGCTACAATTCTCTAAAAAGTAAAGGACTAAGGTTTGTACTCATTTGCAAGTTACATTCGCTGAACTCTGTATGCTGCAGTGACATGAACATCAATACACAGAACATCACGAGCCACTGGTCAAAAATGAAAAAAGACATGAGGCGACGGGTAGAAAGGATGCCGGTGTGGTCCTTTGAAAAATGTTCCAGTCTGTGTAACATGTTATATGAACAAAATTTAATTTCTCTTATCACAAAATAAAATAATTATTTTAGTCCTAAATTAGGCCATAAATGAATAATAATCATCATTCATCATTTATTATTATTATTATTATTATTATTATTATTATATACCGGTAATATTATCATTAATATTTTACATTTTGTTATATAATCGTTGCGCTGTTATCATTATATAATAATAAAATAAATAATGTTTTCTTTAACCAACTAAAGTTACGCCTATATGCAACGGACTAAAATGCCACTCAATCCGGTGGATGGGGCCGCCTCAGAAACTCTGCTGTAAAACCCTCTTAACAATAGATGCACCTTTTCAGTGGCCATAAAAATAACCTTTCTTGAAGGGAAGGGTACAAACAGATAAGCGGACGCTGACGGCCCCGTCCAGTACCGACAACTCAGGAAAACTGAAGAGAAAACAAAGATAGAGCAAAACAGGATGGATGTACACGCAATAGATATAAGACCACTGAAATAGTCTGTGCATTCAGTAGAGATGTCAGAAGAACAATGACTATAAAATTTATTGTAGTAAAAACGGCCATGAACAAAAAAGATCTTGGAAAGAAAATATCAAAAGCCCTCTTCTGCACCCGAATCTACGAAAAGTTAATAGTTTAAATAGAGGAGTTTTGCAAGAGTGGACGAGAATCTGGCAGGAAGCAAGTAAATGATATACTATAATTCAATCGTGGGTACAATATCATACTTTCTCTGTAAACAAACTTCACATGGGTAAGGTTATTCATACACATCACTAACGAAAATTTAATCGGCTTTACAGATCAATTTTGAATAGAAAAAAATTCATATCTAACTTTGAAACATAAGCAAAAAAAAAAACAATAGCGCTAATCTGAAAATACCGCGTTTAGAATTTGAAGGGAAAAATCAGATCCGAAATCCCCGTGGACGTAATTCTCCTAACAGTATCAAAATATTTTCATTCGTCGATGGGAAACCACGAAACTCTGTACTAGTTACACCAAATCTCGTTACATGTGACCGTTCGTCAGGTGTAGTAAAGTTTACTGTTATTGCTATGAGACCACAAAAGTTAAAGTGGAGTGAAGCCAACGCTACACGAAGGAGGGGGCTCAAGTAAGTTTAAGAGATACAGCTCCAGTTTAATTAGTGCCAGCGACCACTTTAACTGCAACATCTGCTAATCTCACGCGTGAGTGAGTGCGCCCCTGCACGCATGTGGTGGAGTCTGTTCCATACGGTGTAACATTAAGAAACCAAAATGATAATTATACTTCACTACAGCCGCGGCTGTACTCGTATTATTACTTCATTAAAATTTATGTTTTCTCAATTATTTGTCTTTATATTTATTCATCCGTTGTTTAAGTTAATTTTGCAATGAACATGAGACGGATCGACCGAAAATGATGTTCGGAGTCAAGTGTCAAGGGAAGGAGTTTTGACGAGACCGCTTAATGGAGTTTCTACAAAATAAAAAAAGTTAATTGGACAATGATTGAATGTTGAGTTCTGTATGCTGCTGAAACATTAGGTGCCGAACAGTAGGCAATCGGGCTTGTGGGGGGGGGGCATGGAAACGAGTTACTGGAGAAGTTGTTATAAGCTAAGAAGATTAGACCGCATGAGAAGACTAACAGCATATTCATAAGCAGAAGTAAAAGGAAAATAAAATAGAACGCATTCATTCACTGGACAATGACATTGTGAAAGTATGAAGAGAACTTCCGCTCCGTTAAATCTCACAAACTTTCATTTGACTATTAGACATATCTTTATATGACTATCTTTATGGAAAATCATATGAATGAATTAATATTATACGTATAAGCCTAAAGTATCAGTTAGCGTTATTGTATGAAAGTAAATAAAATAAAAAATTAAATATGGGTTAAGTTCTACTATCAATCCATTCCCGTGTGGGTTACCATTTCATACCTCACCATTAGCTGTTAATCCCGGTTTGGAGATCAACTGTATTTTATTGTACTGTTGACAAAGCGCCTGCCGCTACTCTGAAGAATTTTTGCCCTCTAGTGTTACGTCGGCACTGGTTCGTCAGCGTAATTTCCGTTCGGTTCACTATAATTTCCACTCATAAAATTATCAGTAACATCGTCAGATCTGAGTGCACTATAATGTCCGCTGCGCTAAAAGTATTTGAAGGGTCCGGCTGCGATAAGAATAACACTGAAGGGAAGGGTCAGAAGAAGTGACACTCTTTTGAAATATTTTAAATCGATGGCAAAGCGATTCATAAGAACAGAATACGAAAAAAAATTGGTTCATAATCCGAAAGATGAAGAAATATTGGAAGGCCGAAGAAAAGATGGTTTGAAAAAGGAGTGGGCAACGGATTATAGAGGTCTAAGGCGACAAGAAGAAGAAAAATAACAAAAAACAGAAGAACAAGAAGGAGGAGGAAGAGGAGGAAAAGAAGAAGAAGAAGAAGAAGAAGAAGAAGAAGAAGAAGAGGGAGGAGGAGGAGGAAAAATTCCGTTCTCCAAAAACATATGGATACTTTTCATCCATATAAAGTAGGTACATTGTCTGCATGAATGCTTTTCTACAGACGGACCAACTACAAAGCTGGGATTCTCAGTATGTATACCAATTTATTACACGGATAGAAGTATAACGAAACCAATCGGATATAGAAATTTGTTTTCTCAGTAGTCACGGACAGTCGGTACTGGAAAAATGTGTCCATAAAGTTGGCAAGACGTGTATATATATAATTTATTGCTTCAGTCCCGTACTGTATGATACGGGCTTCAAACAATATAATAAAACGGGGATGCACATAATATTGCAACAAAATATATTACTCTCTTAACGCTGCAGAGATAAGGTTGCCTTACTACTTGCAATGCAGCGCGGATATACTTCAATAAATATTTGCCAGCTGGAAGCTATGCTCATCACGCGTTTATGGGCCACCAGACTAATATAGTAATACACAGAGAAACAAACTTCAATTTTATAAGACAGTAAAATGTTGCGCGAAATACGGGTATTCTTTGTTTGAGTAATAATTTATAAAAACGTATTCTGGGTTTCACTAATAACGAAAGTTTGAAGTGTCAATGCACACACATTCATTATTAAGCGCCGTAAATTTATTTTTGTTTGCCGCTTACATTGTTTAGTGTTTAATTGATATTCGGTAGCGCAGGTTAGAGAATGGATCTAGATAAAACATATAGTAATAAAACTGATATTATACGCAGACGTTGTAACTTTAATTGGACTTTACTTGCAAAACGGCTTTCAAATAATACAAAAAATTAAGGAAAGAATAATTTAGATGGCAATCTCCAAGACGAATTTTGTCCGCACACTGCATCCGAACTGGAAGTGAGAATTTATGTCAGTTTGTAAACAGCACTGTCATTGTCAATTGTTACGACGGTCTAACTGATCGTCATATTGTACAGTGGAAAACAAAATACAGACGCCAATTAAGTCACTAATCACCAGTTTTAATTATCACAATTAATCAGTTTGTAATCAACAAGATAGTCTCTTACAACAAATCAAATAAAAATTGTCCTCACGCAATAAAAAATGTCAACTAATAGGGTACCGCACAATTATAAAACACAACATTTCACCACAATACTTCGAACCGCACTAGAATAAATCGCCACTTAAACGCAATGTGTCATCGCCCGACAATAACTAAGCTAAGCGCCGCTAAGTCTTGTATTTATATCCCGCTGATTCCAGCATATTCCATAATACGGGTCTACTGGAAAATACTAGAACGTAATTGATTGCGGCCTTGAACACAGGCGCGCGGACCGATATGGTCTGGAAAAGTCTCGTTGCGGATGCGTGACAAGTGTCACGTAATTGTCATTCATCTCAAAGTAGCAGCAATATGTACGCACACACACATTACAGCCGGGCTCCGCTGGAATAGCCGAGAAAGACATAGCATGCTCTGTAATGTTGTAAGAATATTGTGGCGTAACTGGGGGGGGGGGGGATCAATCCTTCCAAAACAATTAAAAATTTCAGGAAAATTCCATAATCAATTAACTGGCCTATGTCTAAGCCATTTACATGTGTTAATATAAGGCTCAATAATAATTGTACAAATAAAAGGAAGTACAATAGTTGTAAATTAATAAAATAGTTTTAGTAAATAATGTGCGTATTATTAAAAAACGGGCATAATCTTAATTTTTATTAGATGTAGTCTTAATTTTTAATATTTCTAGCACACGCTAGAAACGAATAAAGGCAGAAGCTATTTAATCTACTTTTATCTTTTTCGCCCAGACACACTTCCCTTTCAGAGTTGCCTGTGTCATGACTCTTCTAATCTAATATCTATACGGTTTGAACCATCGTCTTTGCACAGGTAAAAACTAGCAGTTTCTTGACTTTAGTTAGAAAAATTTCATTACTGGATTTTACACACAAAAAATAACATATTTTAACACAAACTATATAGATTGCTTAAACCATTCTTCGGACAACGTTCTTAAAGTAAAGTGGGAAGGGTGAATAAAACCCTGTTTTTCGAAATATCTTCAGAAAGACTAATTTTTTACAAGGTTTATTAAGATTATGAATTTAGAGTCATTCCTAATAACATGAGATTTTTATAATTAATTTGAACAACAGATAATCAAGACTAAATATTTTGAAATCAGTGATGTTCCCTATTTTGCAACACTTATACTTCACGTAGGTTATTCAGAAAAATTCAGACGAAAAAATGTATAAAATTAAACGGGAAAAAGCCTGAAATTCTCATATGTCCTGAACAAAAAGGGACTCATTTTGTCTAACCTTCAAGCTAGACTCATCCTCCTTCCTAGGATCAACTGCTAGTTATGCCACTCCTGTCAATAATAAATTACAGAGCACAAAAGAATAATCGATAGTGGCTGTTTTGTGCTTTGATGCCGTTGAAAAAAAAGGAGGGAGAAGCTTCCTCTAAAAGATTGTAGAATCACGGCATAAATGCAGGGAGGAAACGGAAGACACGTACCACACTTTGTTCCCTCATGCTGGAAAATCCCATGATCACAAACAATAAGTGAGGATACTAAAACGCAAACGCTTTCATTATTTGTGCTGTCACTCCCATACAGTCAAGCCAGAAAGTAAAAGGTACCAAGTCGTGCTGAGCGTAACTGCTTCTCTGTTGAAGTTATCCTTGAGTTTATTAATTCATATTGCTTTTAGGACCATTCTGTCGTAATACCTATTGCACGAGCTTATAGCAGATACGTCTTGAGAGATTAATCATGTGATTAGTTATGGCTAAATGCTCAGCAATTGCCGACTTTTCAGCAGCTACATTTCGTATATCTGACATGTTCTTGGACTCTTGTGGAAATCAGGCGGCCCGTCTGGCCAATATACTCTTTTCCGCAGCTGCATGGAATTTTGTAAATACCTTTAGCTATATGCACTCTTCGACCTGTGCCCCCAACGGGAATGACTCTCGGCATCACAAGCTCCAGGGACACTGTGAGGAACAAGAGAAAGTTAGATACACCTTTAAAATTTATGAAAAACCTTTAGACAAATTCCATCTTTCATTTCCCGGCCACAATGTTTTAATAAAAAAACCTTTTGTACGACGCAAAACAAAAGATTTAGACGAACCATGCAGAGAAACGAGAACAAGAAATTCAGATAAACGAGTCAAATTCAGACGCTAGATAGGAAGCCATAACGGTTCATCAAACTGGAATTGCTTGTAAAGAAAATCACTAAATAATCAGTCCAGTGAAATTACATTTACAATAAAATATTGTTTACTGAATAATCAGAACAAACTTACCAATACCGTAGCTTCCACTCGTGAACAAATGTATACAGAGCTATAACTAAACATTTATACAAGGTTAATAACATAAAAAAAACACATTAAGTAAAAAAGAAAAAGCTAGAGTTCTGAAACAATTGGAAGCACTTAGGTGGAAATTACAACATTGCAGGCAGAAAGAGAAGTAGGTTGAAGAATAAAAGAAATGCGCCACCTGAAACCAATGAAAGTAAATAAAACTAAGTACCAATAAATAAAGCGGGGGCTAAGGGAAACCAGCCACATAACCAACTGTTAGTAAGTACACCCAGAATCCCTTTGAATTATTGCGCAATATGTATGTCTTACCATAAACCCCCGGTCGCCTTTGACGCCTTTAAATCCCTGAAACATATTTCAAAAAAGTGCAATACTTCCTGTTCTTTTCAATTTAGCTAACAATCATCATCATCATCATAACACAAACTATTTCAATATCATCATCATCATCGTACTTATAGTACCATCGCTATCAAAGTTAACATAGCAATATAATTTTTTTCGTCAAATATAATTTAAATACAAATTTCGACATACAAATGTTAAACTTATTCTGATGTAAAAAAAAACTATTCAATATTTTTCTATTGTGTTAGTCTAAATCTTTATCAATTGTACTATCAAATTATAATAGACTTAGATATGAACAAAATTTGGAATAAATTTCCAATGGAACTCTAATATAAGCTGTGGAAATAATAAAAATATTAATATTTCTAATTTAATATAAATAATTACAATTATTGCCAATGTGATATAACTAAATGAACGCATGATTTGTGTGTTCTCATTTAGAGATCTAATAACCTAAAGTGAGTCAGTGCATTTGCTTAACTAGATACTACGACTATAAAGTGTCTATGAATATGACAAACATGTAATATGGCAAATCGTATGCAGTTACTTGTTACTTATATTATTTGTTGTACACTGAGAAACAGTAACAATATTACCTCCGCGTAGATAGAGAAAATTTGTACACAATACAAACCTTCGTTACGAAATGAATCTCAAAAGTCTAGATTCAGTAGGGTTTGTTGCAACAATGTGGACTAAAGAAAATAAGCGAGAACCATATAGAAGATTAACGTTCTGAGTACCAACTGCGCGACATACGCCACGGGTGGACTTGGTGTTTTGAGAGGTGGCGTAATGTTACGCTATATGCTTTTTTACGTGTTAAACTCTTCGTCGTGATAATAAGTCGCACAAAGCATACAAGTTTCTTGATATTTAGATTTCTTGTTTAAAATTTAGATTTCAGCGCCTGACAAAATTCATTTTAAATAAATAATTTAAAGAGTGGCCAGGCCGTTAGTGTTCGTTTACATTCGTCGCCACGTTTGTTTGTATCGTGGGGAATTCAGAGTGGAAGATACTGTCTTTGTGTAAACATGATTTAGAGTTATTTAATGATCGTTTGAGTTTTACTGTATATTTGTGCTGTTATAAAATATATACAGATTATGGCCTGATATTCTAGTGTAGATAACATTTGATGATCTTTAAAAATTCTTTAGCTCACAGTTACTGATAACCTCATATGTCTATTTAGCTTTAATTTCAAAACGAAAAAATGGCAACAAAAATCCATAATTTGATTGAAAAGAGGACTGAGTGGAGAACGTATAGTGAAATTATTATTTTAGTAATAAATTCTAGTAATTGTCTGTCAGTGTTTAAACATAAAGATTTACTTTGGAATTAACAAGTAGTCACAGGGATCGACTGTGGATTAAGGTGTTTGTACTCAAATTCACGAGACAAGTGACATAGGCCTACGTGTCTTTGGTAGACGATCGACATAGGTAGAGAAATAGGCGCATAGAGACTAAGATTTGAGATGCTATGAGCATCCAAACAGAAGCAATGACATTCGCTTGTAAAAAAAATTGTGAAATGGATCCTACAAGGTGGCAGACCGAGAGATGTGCGGAGAAACAGGAGATTCGGTTAACTACAAACTTATAAAGTTTAAGAAAAACACGTCGGAGTGGAGAGAAAAACGAAGAAGAGGGGGCAGATAAAGGTGGAAGAAGAAACAAAGAAACTCACAGAAAAATATAACTTTTCGGACGTCTTTCGAAGGTGAAATGTGAACTTACATTTTTCGGGCTTTTGCCCGTCCATGTCTTATAATAAGCGGCTATCATAAAAAGAGAGCCTCACAGATTTCTGAAGAGAACGTTGTAACGACTTGTTAGGTAAGGTCTAATGACGCCAGTAAAAATTGTTCAAGTTGAAATGGAGTTTTATAAAGAAATGGTATGATAAAAAATAATAAGAGTATATAGGCTATATTTATTATGGTTAAATATGTTGAGTAGTTTGTGTGTAAATGAACTCAGGTTTTTACCTCTATTTTATATAGTAATAAAAATAGTTTTTAATCAGTATATTCATCAGTATTGCTAACCACTCTCTCTCTCTCTCTCTCTCTCTCTCTCTCTCTCTCTCTCTCTCTCTCTCTCTCTCTCTCTCTCTCTCTCTCTCTCTCTCTCCCTCACACACACACACACACACACACACACACACACACAAAATAATATATATTTATTTTGTATTTGGTAATGTCTTATGAATTACTAAATCTTATGGTAGAGCTAACTTAGTCGATGGAGGAAGAATTAGTCATCAAACAAAACATAACATTTTATCGAAGTGTCAAGCACACTAAGTATAATAAGAGTGAATATTTCGTGTATACAAATTTTCTCCAACATTTGTGTGCTTCCGTGAATGTGCATGAGTGTATGTGCGTGTTGTGCAAGTGTGAAGTGGTGATTAACATGCCGTGCTAAGTGTAACTTAACAAAAGAAAATTGTAATATAAAAATAAAATAAAATAAAAATACCGGAAAACCATTCTTGCCGGGAGGACCGACGGGGCCCTGAAAACAAAGAAAAGCAAAATAAAAGTACATATGCAAACATGTAAGAAAATTAGTAAACAATATAAACAAAATAATAACAATAATAATAATAATATGTTATAAAAATAATAGTAAGAAAATATTAGTAATATAAACATATATTTTAGCTCAGTGTTTCCCAAACTATGGGGTATATATTTTCCTTGAGGGTCGTTGTAATTTCATAAAAGGTTAAATTATGAAAATACAAAACGTATGATGTTTTATCATTTCATGGCTCATCTTTCATCCTTCAGTTATCTTATCATTAGTGTACCGAAACCTACTCTGTGTGTTTCACTCAAAACACACGACCTGTTTTAGATAGCAGAGTAACACTCTGGATGTATAACAGTATATGGAGTTGTTATAGAGTTACTTACTGCTTATAGTAACTAGATACTATAGCCTACAGCGGACAGAAGTGGAAAAAATTTGAATCAGCTGAGAGGCTGAACGAGACTAGTCGGTTTTAATATTTTAGAGAGTGTCAGATGAGAATGCCTAAAAAAATGCTGAAGGGAAGATTAGGCTATGTACTACTAGACGTAGAGGCAAACGAAGGATGAAATGGTTAGATGGAGTAACAGAAGATATTGCTAGCATGGGAATCAGAGGGTGGAGAGAAAGGGCTGAGAACAGGGAAGCATGGAGGAGTATTGTTGATGAAGCTAAAGCCCACTAAAGGCTGTAACGCTAGAGAAGAAGAAGAAGAAGAAGAAGAAGAAGAAGAAGAAGAAGAAGAAGAAGAAGAAGAAGAAGAAGAAGAATGTTAGATAAGAGCTGCTCCATCAAACGAAACCCGTAGTGCTCGCAGCTTACCACGATCGTATTTCAGATTCATAATTTCATAAACGTGCTCAACCGCTTCTATTATTCCCAACGCGACATTATTCCTACTTGTTTTCAACAATAGTAGCAATGAAAACAACACAGTATTACAACACTTTGATATTTTAAAATAACTTGTATAGCTATCTTCATTTAGTTTAAATGGTTTAAGTTTCAGAGTTAAATGCCTATCTGGTATGGTCACAATATTCAGATTAACCACACATACACCGATAATAACATTAACATACAAAATATGAAGCCTTATTATATAAGACGTTTTTATTAATTTTGTATACTACATGTACTTACAGTTACAAATTTACATTAATATATTTCTTATTTTCGTCTATCAACAGTTGATTTATTCTTCTCAGACAATTTATTTTTCGCATTAGAATTAATACTTAATTTATAATTTTTTCTTTGATTTTATTAAAAGGAAAATGTAACTTAATGAAAACACCTTTTTCTACTTCGTCCTGACATTGCAAGTAAATGGAATGTTTAATAATCAAATATTGTTTATAATATTATGCTGCTTTCTGATCAGCTTTCTAAGAAACGAGGGAGTAATATATACCCCGATGAGAAGGTATTACCTACATTCCTGGAAAAATAAAGTTAAATTTAGTTTCAAATTAAATGCTCCTTGCCAGCACGAAGTCTGGTGTTACTAACCCAATTCGTTGGCGCAAAATCATACACGTACACGTATTGATAAACAAGCTTACATATACTCAACTCTCACCTTCAAATTGTCGATGAAAATCGGAGAGGAAAAAAGGTTCCCGCCTTGGCTTGTTAAAGTTTTTTTACGAAATAGTGGTAATCACGAATTGGGGGAGGGGCACGTGGAATTTTATGACGTCATTTATCTCTAGAACATAAGAAAACTCCCAAACTAACTTAACGTTTGCGAAACACTGAACTAAATTAGGAGGCCTAATTCAATAATTACTGCTTAAATACAAAACACAGAAAGACCCATATATTGTCTTTTAAAGAAATGGAAAAACAATATTTTTTACGCAAATGAATATCAAGAGGCAACTAAAAACTGCAACAAAATAACAAAGTTAAAAAAAAGATCATTTGTATGAGCGTACCATTAACTTATCAGACATATAATGAGCTGGAATACCCCTAATTTTACTGAAAATAACAATCAGTTATTACATATATACAATTATCATTATACACAGATTTACTTATAGTAAATTATGTATGTATATGTTATAGAGTAGTCCCTATGTATAACATTGGTTATCTCTTTTAACATATATAAAATATAATTTTTATATTATGCATACACGTAAATCTATTACAATGTGCGTATTAATATGTGTATGTGTGAGGATGTATAATAAAAGTAGTATAAAATTCTACCTTAAATTATGCATATCATACGTTATATGATACTTTTAAAAGTCAATTAAATAGTAATAATGAAATATATTTTATAAGGTTTTTTTGTATACGTAACTCAAATTTTCTTGCAGCAATTATATAATGTTGTGATATTGTTCAATATTGAACAATATCACAATATTATATTTTATAAGTTACATATAAACACTAACAGATAAATTGTAAATATACGCTTACACGTGTTTACATTTTTATTATCATCATTATGCATAACAGTTTCTGTCTATAGTTGT
Organism: Magicicada septendecula; assembly: GCA_034769895.1. NCBI lineage: Eukaryota > Metazoa > Arthropoda > Insecta > Hemiptera > Cicadidae > Magicicada > Magicicada septendecula. The sequence goes on from CM068372.1 coordinate 125,851,589, forward strand.
AACTGTTACATATACGTATTGCAATAAATTACTTTATATTTAAAATTAATTTATAAAATCAATTGATACATTGGCAGAAACTCTTTAAAGTAAAACGCTGTACTCACACACAAGCATACAGGAAACATAACTAAATTACACAGATGGTTGTTACTTTACTCACGAGGGTCAGTCGAAAAGTTCGCGGAGCGACATCTATAGCTCAGTGGTAGAACTAAAATCTTTCGTGTGCTGCAAGACGTATATTTCGCGTGAACACCTGTTAATTTCCAGATATATCTGTCAATTTATTTACTTTTTACCAGCTGTTTGCAATTTTCCTGTCACGCGTGTTTTGTGATGCACAAAATCAAACACCGTGCTGTGATGAATTCTCTGTTAAAAACGTTTTAGCGCCAATGGAAAATCAAAACGAAATTCTAAATGTGTTAGGAGATGCTGCACCTGCAGAAACAACGGTAAGTGGGGCACACTCGAGTTTAAACGTGGGCGTACAAGCACTGAAGACTGTCCCGGAAGTGGACGTCCAAAAAGTGCAACAAAAAATGGCATTATTCAAAAAATTTCATAGGGTGTTGGAAGACCGCAGATTGAGGAGTGGATGACGTTGCTGAAATCGTAGGGATCTCATATGAGCGTGTGCATCATACTTTAAGTCAAGAACTTGGTGTGAAAAAGCAAGATGGCTGCCGCATCTGGAGTTGTATTTTTTGGGCGTCCAGTGCGGCCACGTTTTCAGTGCTCATACGACCAAGTTTAAACTCAAGTGCCTAGATACAAACCGTTCGTTTTGAAGTCGCAGCATCTGCTGACACATTTACAATTTCGTTTTGAATTTCCGTTGGCGCTAAGCAATTTTTAAAAAGAATCACACCACGATGTTTGATTTTGTCCGTTCTTTCAAAACACGCATGACACGTCAATTTTAAACAGCTTCAAAACAATAAATAAATTGACAGATAGATTTGGAAATTAACAGGAGTTCACATAAAATACAAATCTTGCAGCGCACGAAAAATTTTAGTTTTACCGCTAAGGTACAGTTGTCGCTCCGCGAACTTTTCAACTGACCCTCGTAGCAAAGTACGTATGGTTTAATATACGATATATTGTGCTTTAATGAAGAATGGTAATTAGGAATAATGACCGTTGCGACTATCACGAAGGGAGTTCCATATTCAGGACTGACAATTGTAAGTGGCAGACAACCTGTTGAACAATGTTTCACAACAAAAAATTGCAACGCTCACACGAACTGTATCCTTGTTGGTTAGCTAATGATAGTACGCACGTTAGACAGCCAGCAAACGGACGAGGTGGAAACAAATTCTCGTTCAAACAAAGAACGGGTATTTTTTTCTTGTAATGGTTGTTTTGAGGCAATTATTAGCTGTCAGTACATTGGATTAATTATGGATGGAGCTTCAGATTGAGAAATAAGAACGGCCGCGAACGCGTAATTCACTATCGCTCGCTGAAACGCTGTACGTTATCTTGTACCAATCTTAATAACTGAACTTATAAGCCGGATTATATTCTAAGAATTTATAACATGTCAATGGTAGGCATGGGATAGCGACATCTGTACTCATCAGAAGTCGCTGGGATACGCAGATAACGCTTTGGAGGACGATATTCGAACAAAAACGCTCCGCGATAATTTACAGAGACAAAATTCTGTAAAGGAATGTGGAGGAAAGACAGATAAGTGAGTAATAAATTTATGAGCTGTTTGGTTTTCAACTTGACTCAGTGTAAGCGTACAGTATCACCGTTTTTGGATAATCACTACGCGCCGAACAGACGGGGTGAATTCTACATATTAGACTGCTTTACAGTAATACGAGTAGTACTCGCTTCCAGCTGTCGCTCACAACTGTGTTTAGTGCACAAATGTTTAAAACACTACAATTTAAGTATTTGACGGAAAGTAGCTGTGCGCTAGACCTGATTAGCTGGCAGCACTATTTTGGTTGGCAACTCTTTGTTTCGCGTGGGTGGAGAGGATACAAGCCTCTAGCGGATCAAAGTTTATCGAGGATGTGAACCCCGCAGCTGTGCTTGGTGGGGAGAGACAACACTGTCTCTCTATCGAGGAACCCAACAACTACATCAACACCGAGATATAGGCTAAAAAACCATAAGCTATTTTCCAGCGTTGTTTCTACGTGTTTTTTAACAATAAAAAATATATAATAAGAATATTTCGTTTAATCGTAAAAGACTGCGTACAGATACAGTATTACCAAGTATCATGGGAATTGTGATAGCTGTTAATTTTGTGGCAGTCAGAGGTGAACCCCCAGAATATAAACAATTACCGAAAAGACTTCATGCATCACAGCAATTCAAGAACAGCACTTGTAATTTTATGTTTGTAAATTTCTGAATAAGTGTATAAAGCTAATGGGTATACGGTGTCCTCTATCTCTAATCGGTCCCAGTATTTTTCTTAAAGACTCTTCTTAAGTGATTTCCAATTCTACAATCTTTATTTTTTTGTTCGGGGTCAGACATTCCGCAGTATAGCTTCTGGGCATCGTCAATCTTTATGTACCATGTACACTCACATTTACACAAAAACACTCATTACGTGTATAGGCCTATTTTTCCATAATACCTGTATACAAGTCTAGTTACAGTGAGAACCTTTTATAAAAACCTTTTGTATCATTTTTTAATTCACAGTCACTACTAAAAGAAGGATAATTTTTAATTATAAGCGACTTATGGCCAACTCGGTATAGGGCTAACTAATGATACTGGACACAATATGGCGCTTTGATGTTGCTTACTTTCGCTGTGTTTACAATTCAATCCCACATGTTCTGTTTTACAGATTTCTCACATAGTCGGTTGACGAACTTTCCAGAATTAAGGAGTAGTCGTGTGCAGTTTTATATCTTAGGCAACAGGGATAGAATTTTATCATTACCATGGGTAATGTGTAAAACATCTTTGGTCACGTTTAGTTTTACAGCCGGTTCTTCAGGTTGTATTTCCTTCCTTTCAGAGCTGATTACTATATCTTTTTCTTGGCTGTTTCAGATGTTTATGTCCTTTTACTTCCATATTCCTTAAGGAATGGAAGTATGGTGATGGCAAAAAAAATCGTGTTCGAGATTATTGCAGATTCTGATTCTACTACACTCAAAACATGAAAAAAAGTCGTTTTCCGAAAAGTGTCTGTGTGTCTATCTGTAGATTTTTTTTCTATGGCAAACGATAACTGCCGCAAATTCAAACAGAATCAAATAATTTTTTGCATACAGCCCTGATTTGTAGAGTACTCAAGACCTATTGTTTTTGGTGAAGATCGGTTGAGGGAAAGGGGTAGTTTACCTGCAACGGTTTTTTTTTATCAAGGGAAATTTTTTTTTTTTGGCAAACGATAACAGCCGCAAATTCAAACAGAATCAAATAATGTTTCGCATACAGCCCTGAATTGTAGAGTTCTCAAGACCTATTGTTTTTGGTGAAGATCGGTTAAGGGAAAGGGGTAGTTTACCTGTAACGTTTTATGTTTTAACAAGGGTATTTCCTATGGCAAACGATAACAGCCGCAAATTCAAACAGAATCAAAAGATTATTTGCATACAGCCCTGATTTGTAGAGTACTCAAGACCTTTTGTTTTTGGTGAAGATCGGTTGAGGGGAAGGGGTAGTTTACCTGCAACGTTTTTTTTTTTTGGCAAACGATAACTGCCGCAAATTCAAACAGAATCAAATAATGTTTTGCATACATCCCTGAATTGTAGAGATCTCAAGGACTTTCGATTTTGGTGAAGATCGGTTAAGGGAAAGGGGTAGTTTACCCGCAACCTTTTACGTTCTAACAAGAGTAAAGTACTTGAAAATTTATTTAAACTTTTTGAAACAATGGTAATTGTTTAAAATAAAATAATTTTGTTGCCAGGTAACAAAAATAAAGTCATTTTGATTATAAAATATAAATATTTACAACAAGAAAAGAATTTTCAGTTTTCAAAATTTAAATATATTTTTATAAAACAATGGGTTCTTCATTGAGGTGGGGACCATGTCACTCACTCCATCTCAAGCCTCTCCCATTTTGCAGAAAAAGAGGACCCTGTCAAGGCTGATACTTTGACGACAGTGACAGGGCTTTCCACCAAATTCAGCAGAGTGACAGGTAGGCCCAACTCTGATTGGCTCCTCAGATTTCCCCAGCGTTAGTAGGTTCTATGAAAATATTTTATTTCAAAAATGATTTTAAATATAAATCTTAGATATGTTTTATAAATCTCATGTTGTATGTTTTAACATGGGTAATTTTTTATATGACGAACCATAACTGCCGTAAATTCAAACAGAATCAAATAATTTTTTACATATGTGCCTGAGCTATAGAGAACTCAATGTCTGTTGATTTTGGTGAAGATCGGTTACGGGGAAAGGGCAGTTTACCTGAAACATTTTTTGTTGTAACATGAGTAAAGTACTTAATTTTGATAAAGTATCCTGATAAGATCTTAATAATCCAATGTAGAAACATAGATGAAATATCTATAAATGTAGAGGCTAGTTGAACGGACTGGGGGTAATTTTCTATAAATCAAAATTATAGTTGAAGGGGGAGGGGATAATTTTTTTTTATATGTGTACTACGTTATTGGCAACAAAGAAGTATTTTTTTGTTAAAATTCCTTCCCTGGCTGTTTGGCTGAAAATGATTTTAAATATAAATCTTAGAATATGGAAGTCATGTATGGTTCTCCATACCGATAGTTTGGTTGATAGTAGAAATACCTCTTCAGAATACGTGTACTGTCCCATTTTCCAGATAATTTGAAAGAATGAAATAACATTAAAATTTTCATTATTGCAATTGTTGACAATAAATACAGTTACCAGGCAACGAAAATTCAGTGAAATTATTTAGTTTAAATTGTAGCAGAGAAGAAGTCGGCGGATCGACTACAGGCGCAACGATGCGTCTCTGCAGGTAAATACATGTCCATGGCACACGTTTACCCACTGTCAGTATTAACATGAGATACACGGGGTTTTTAATGTTATGGCTGCCGCGATTAAAACGCGGGCAGTTCACACTAACACACACATACATATATACACACATTCACCACAGGGTGGCGCGGCGGCTGTTTTTCGAGTATCGAAATTTAATTAGTTGGATCCGAGATGTTACAAAATTTAACTAAATAGAAGAACGACTAAGTCAAAATTACGTCTTACTTAACACAGGCACTACCTACAAATATTCCGGGAAAATTTATCGTTCATTTATTTTCAACGTTATTATACACGGGATATCACAAAATTCCATAATCAGCTATTGACATAATTCAAGACCCCGCAGTTCACTTTACAATCTTCTGCTTGGCACACTTTAAATTTTGTAGTTCACTTTAAATTCTTCCGCATTTACATCATGGCACTACTCTAAATCCCGTAAGTTCAGTTTACAATCGTCCACGTTTACTACATATTGGCATACCTCAAAATCCCGCAGTTCATTATCCAATAATTTGCGTTTACTAAACACTGGCATTCATCAAAATCCAGCAGTTAACGTTATAACTTTCCGCGATAACTACACAATGGCATAGCACAAAATCCCGCAGTTCAGGTTACAATCTTCTGCGTTTACTACATATTTACATACCTCAAAATCCCGCAGTTCAATTTATAATCTTCCGCGTTTACTACATATTTGCAAGCCTCAAAATCACGCAGGTCAGATTTCAAACTTCCGCGTTTCTCCAATATTGGCAGCTTCAAAATCCCGCAGTTCATTTTACAATCTTCCGCGCATTTACTACACGTTGGCATTCCTCAAAATCCCGCAGTCCAGTTTTCAATCTTCCGTGTTGTCATATTCGCATACATAAAAATACGGATGTTTAGATTTCAATCTTCCGCGTTACTACAAACTCGTAATCATCAAAATACCGCAGTTCAGTTTTCAATCTTCCGCGTTAGTTATACATTGGCATTCACCAAAATCCCGCAGTTCAGAATACATTCTTCCGCGTTTACTACACATTGGCATACATCAAAATCCCGCAGTTCAGATTACAATCCTCAGCGTCTACAACACATATCGGCATACCTCAAAATCCCGCAGTTCAGTTTAAAATCTTCCGCATTTACTAAAAATTGGCATCCCACAAAATCCCGCAGTACAGATTTCAATTTTCTGCGTTGCTACACATTGGTATTCATCAACATCCCGCAGTTTAGATTTCAATCATTCGTGTTTAATACACATTGCCAATCCTCAAAATATCGCAGTTCAGTTTACAATCCTCCGCATTTACTACATATTGGCATTCCTAAAAATCACGCAGTTCAGATTACAATCATCCGCCTATACTACCCATTGGCATACCTCAAAATCCAGCAGTACAGATTTCAATCTTCCGCGTTACTACACATTGGCATTCATCAAAATCCCGCAGTTCAGATTACAATCTTCCGCGTATCCTATACTACCCATTGGCATACCTCAAAATCCAGCAGTACAGATTTCAATCTACCGCGTTACTACACATTGGCATTCATCAAAATCCCGCAGTTCAGATTACAATCCTCAGCGTTTACTACACATTTGCCTTCATCAAAATCCCGCAAATCAGATTACAATCTTCCGTGTTTACTACACATTGGCATTCATGTAAATCCCACTGTTCAGATTTCAATCTTCCGTGTTTAATACACATTGGCAATCATCAAAATCCCGCAGTTCAGATTACAATCTTCTGCGTTTACTACCCATTGGCATAACTAAAATTCCCGCAGTTCAGGTTTCAATCTTCAACGTTTAGTACTCATTGGAATTCCTCAAAATACCGCAGTTCACATTACATACTTCAGCGTTTACTACACATTCGCATTCCTCAAAATCCAGCAGTTCAGCTTACAATCTTCCGCGTTACGACACATTGGCATTCATCAAAATCCAGCAGTTCAGTTTATAATCTGCCGCGTTACTACACATTGGCATTCCACATAATACGGCAGTACAGACTTCCATCTTCGGCGTTTCTACACATTGGTATAACACAAAATCCCGCAGTTCAGCTTACAATTATCCGCGGTACTACACTATGGCATTCCTCAAAATCCCTCAGTTCACATTACATACTTCAGCGTTTACTACACATTGGCATTCCTCAAAGTCCCGCAGTTCAGTTTTCAATCTTCGCCATTACTACACATTTGCATTGATCAAAATCCCGCGGTTCAGATTACAATCTTCCGCGATTCTACACATTAGAATTCCTCAAAATCCCGCAGTTCAGATTTCAATCATCCGCTTTACTACACACTGGCATTCATAAAAATCCCACAATTCAGTTGACAATCGCCCGCGTTACTACACATTGGCATTTATCAAAATCCCGCATTTCAGTTTACAATCTTCCGCGTTTACTACACATTGGCATACCGCAAAATCCCGCAGTTCACATTACATTCTTCCGCGTTTATTACATATTGGCTTCACCAAAAACGCGCAATTCAGATTGCAATCTGCCCGTGTTAATACACATTGGCATACCTCAAAATCCCGCAGTTCAGGTTTCAATCTTCCGCTTTACTACACATTGGCAATAACCAAAATCCCGCAGTTCAGATTACAGTCTTCCGCGTTACTACACATTGGCATTCCTCAAAAACCCGCAGTTCAGTTTGCAATCTTCCGCATTTACTACAAAATTGGCATTCCACAAAACCCCGATGTTCAGATTTCAATCTTCCGCTTTACTACACATTGGCATTCATCAATACCCCGCATTTCAGTTTATAATCTTCCGCGATACTACACATTGGCATTCCTCAAAATCCCGCAGTTCAGTTAACAATTCTCCGCATTTACTACACAATGGCATTCCTGAAAATCACGCAGTTCAGATTACAATCTTCCGCCTATGCTACCCATTGGCATACCTCAAATTCCCGGAGTTCAGATTTCAATCTTCTGCGTTTACTACACATTGGCATTCATCAAAATCCCGCAAATCAGATTACAATCTTCCGTGTTTAATACACATTGGCATTCATGTAAATCTCACAGTTCAGATTTCAATCTTCATGTTTACTACACATTGGCAATCCTCAAAATCCCGTAGTACAGATTTCAATCTTCTGCGTTGCTACACATTGGCAAAAATAAACAACCCTCAGTTTAGATTTCAATCTTTCGTGTTTACTACACATTGGCATTCCTCAAAATCCCGCAGTTCAGTTTACAATTTTCCGTATTTACTACACATTGGCATTTATGAAAAAATCACGCAGTTCAGATTACAATCTTCCGCCTATATTACCCATTGGCATCCCTCAAAATCCCGCAGTTCAGAGTCCAAACTTCTGCGTTTACTACACATTTGCATTCATCAAACTCCCGCAATTCAGATTACAATCTTCCGTGTTTACTACACATTGGCATTCATGTAAATCCCACAGTTCGGATTTCAATCTTCCGTGTTTAATACACATTGGCATTCATCAAAATCCCGCAGTTCAGATTACAATCTTCTGCGTTTAGTACCCATTGGCATACCTCAATATCCCCCAGTTCAGGTTTCAATCTTCTACTTTTACTACACATTGGCATTCCTCAAAATACCGCATTTCAGATTAAATTCTTCCGCGTTTTCAACACACTGGCATTCCTCAAAATCTCTCAGTTCACATTACATACTTCAGCGTTTACTACACATTGGCATTCCTCAAAATCCAGCAGTTCAGTTTACAATCTTCCGCGTTACGACACATTGGCTTTCATCAAAATCCAGCAGATCAGTTTATAATCTTCCGCGTTACTACACATTGGCATTCCACATAATACGGCAGTACAGATTTCCATCTTCCGCGTTTCTACACATTGGTATAACACAAAATCCCGCAGTTCAGTTTACAATCTTCCGCGTTACTACACATTGGCATTCAACAAAAACCCGCAGTTCAGTTTATAATCTTCCGCGTTACTACACATTGGCAACAGTCAAATTCCCGCAGTTCAGATTACAGTCTTCCGCTTTATACACATTGGTATTCATCAATATCCCGCATTTCAGTTTACTATCTTCCGCGATACTACACATTGGCATTCCTCAAAATCCCTCAGTTCAGATTTCAATCATCCGCTTTACTACACATTGACATTCATCAAAATCCCGCATTTCGGTTTAGAATCTTCCGCGTTACTACACTTTAGTATTCATCAAAATCCCACATTTCAGTTTACAATCTTCCGCATTTACTACACATTGGCATTCCTCATAATCCCGCAGTTCAGTTTACAATCTTCCGCATTTGCTACACATTGGCATTCCTCAAAATCCCGCAGTACAGATTTCAATCTTCCGCGTTACCACACATTGGTATTCATCAAAATCTCGCAGTTCAGTTTACAATCTTCCGTGTTTACTACACATTGGCATTCACGTACATTCCACAGTTCAGATTTCAATCTTCCGTGTTTAATACACATTGGCAATCCTCAAAATATCGCAGTTCAGTTTACAATCCTCCGCATTTACTACACATTGGCATTTCTAAAAATCACGCAGTTCAGATTACAATCATCCGCCTATACTACCCATTGGCATACCTCAAAATCCAGCAGTACAGATTTCAATCTTCCGCGTTACTACACATTGGCATTCATCAAAATCCCGCAGTTCAGATTACAATCTTCCGCGTATCCTATACTACCCATTGGCATACCTCAAAATCCAGCAGTACAGATTTCAATCTACCGCGTTACTACACATTGGCATTCATCAAAATCCCACAGTTCAGATTACAATCCTCAGCGTTTACTACACATTTGCATTCATCAAAATCCCGCAAATCAGATTACAATCTTCCGTGTTTACTACACATTGGCATTCATGTAAATCCCACAGTTCAGATTTCAATCTTCCGTGTTTAATACACATTGGCAATCATCAAAATCCCGCAGTTCAGATTACAATCTTCTGCGTTTACTACCCATTGGCATAACTAAAATTCCCGCAGTTCAGGTTTCAATCTTCTACGTTTAGTACTCATTGGAATTCCTCAAAATACCGCAGTTCACATTACATACTTCTGCGTTTACTACACATTCGCATTCCTCAAAATCCAGCAGTTCAGCTTACAATCTTCCGCGTTACGACACATTGGCATTCATCAAAATCCAGCAGTTCAGTTTATAATCTGCCGCGTTACTACACATTGGCATTCCACATAATACGGCAGTACAGACTTCCATCTTCCGCGTTTCTACACATTGGTATAACACAAAATCCCGCAGTTCAGCTTACAATTATCCGCGGTACTACACTATGGCATTCCTCAAAATCCCTCAGTTCACATTACATACTTCAGCGTTTACTACACATTGGCATTCCTCAAAGTCCCGCAGTTCAGTTTTCAATCTTCGCCATTACTACACATTTGCATTGATCAAAATCCCGCGGTTCAGATTACAATCTTCCGCGATTCTACACATTAGAATTCCTCAAAATCCCGCAGTTCAGATTTCAATCATCCGCTTTACTACACACTGGCATTCATAAAAATCCCACAATTCAGTTGACAATCGCCCGCGTTACTACACATTGGCATTTATCAAAATCCCGCATTTCAGTTTACAATCTTCCGCGTTTACTACACATTGGCATACCGCAAAATCCCGCAGTTCACATTACATTCTTCCGCGTTTATTACATATTGGCTTCACCAAAAACGCGCAATTCAGATTGCAATCTGCCCGTGTTAATACACATTGGCATACCTCAAAATCCCGCAGTTCAGGTTTCAATCTTCCGCTTTACTACACATTGGCAATAACCAAAATCCCGCAGTTCAGATTACAGTCTTCCGCGTTACTACACATTGGCATTCCTCAAAAACCCGCAGTTCAGTTTGCAATTTTCCGCATTTACTACAAAATTGGCATTCCACAAAACCCCGATGTTCAGATTTCAATCTTCCGCTTTACTACACATTGGCATTCATCAAAATCCGCAGTTCAGTTTACAATCTTCCGCGATACTACACATTGGCATTCACAATAATCCCGCAGTTCAGTTTACAATTATCCGCATTTACTACACATGGCATTCATCAATACCCCGCATTTTAGTTTATAATCTTCCGCGATACTACACATTGGCATTCCTCAAAATCCCGCAGTTCAGTTAAAATTCTCCGCATTTACTACACAATGGCATTCCTGAAAATCACGCAGTTCAGATTACAATCTTACGCCTATGCTACCCATTGGCATACCTCAAATTCCCGGAGTTCAGATTTCAATCTTCTGCGTTTACTACACATTGGCATTCATCAAAATCCCGCAAATCAGATTACAATCTTCCGTGTTTAATACACATTGGCATTCATGTAAATCTCACAGTTCAGATTTCAATCTTCATGTTTACTACACATTGGCAATCCTCAAAATCCCGTAGTACAGATTTCAATCTTCTGCGTTGCTACACATTGGCAAAAATAAACAACCCTCAGTTTAGATTTCAATCTTTCGTGTTTACTACACATTGGCATTCCTCAAAATCCCGCAGTTCAGTTTACAATTTTCCGTATTTACTACACATTGGCATTTATGAAAAAATCACGCAGTTCAGATTACAATCTTCCGCCTATATTACCCATTGGCATCCCTCAAAATCCCGCAGTTCAGAGTTCAAACTTCTGCGTTTACTACACATTTGCATTCATCAAACTCCCGCAATTCAGATTACAATCTTCCGTGTTTACTACACATTGGCATTCATGTAAATCCCACAGTTCGGATTTCAATCTTCCGTGTTTAATACACATTGGCATTCATCAAAATCCCGCAGTTCAGATTACAATCTTCTGCGTTTAGTACCCATTGGCATACCTCAATATCCCCCAGTTCACGTTACATTCTTCTGCGTTTACTACACATTGGCATTCCTCAAAATACCGCATTTCAGATTAAATTCTTCCGCGTTTTCAACACACTGGCATTCCTCAAAATCTCTCAGTTCACATTACATACTTCAGCGTTTACTACACATTGGCATTCCTCAAAATCCAGCAGTTCAGTTTACAATCTTCCGCGTTACGACACATTGGCTTTCATCAAAATCCAGCAGATCAGTTTATAATCTTCCGCGTTACTACACATTGGCATTCCACATAATACGGCAGTACAGATTTCCATCTTCCGCGTTTCTACACATTGGTATAACACAAAATCCCGCAGTTCAGTTTACAATCTTCCGCGTTACTACACATTGGTATTCATCAATATCCCGCAGTTCAGTTTACAATTATCCGCGGTACTACACTTTGGCATTCTCAAAATCCCGCAGTTCACATTACATTCTTCCGCGTTTATTACATATTGGCTTCACCAAAAACGCGCAATTCAGATTGCAATCTGCCCGCGTTAATACACATTGGCATACCTCAAAATCCCGCAGTTCAGGTTCAATCTTCCGCTTTACTACACATTGGCATTCCTCAAAATCCCGCAGTTCAGTTTACAATCTTCCGCGTTACGACACATTGGCATTCATCAAAATCCAGCAGTTCAGTTTATAATCTGCCGCGTTACTACACACTGGCATTAACCAAAATCCAGCAGTTCACATTAAAATCTTCCACCTTTACTGCCCATTGACATACCTCAAAATCCCGAAGTTCAGATTTCAATCTTTCGTGTTTACTACACATAAGCATTCATAAAATTCCCGCAGTTCAGATTACAATCTTCCACCTATACTACCCATTGGCATACCTCAAATTCCCGCAGTTCAGATATCAATCTTCTGCGTTTACTACACATTGGCATTCATCAAAATCCCGCAGTTCAGTTTACAATCTTCCGCGTTACTACACATTGGCATTCAACAAAAACCCGCAGTTCAGTTTATAACCTTCCGCGTTACTACACATTGGCATTCCACATAATACCGCAGTACAGATTTCCATCTTCCGCGTTTCTACACATTGGTATAACACAAAATCCCGCAGTTCAGATTACATACTTCTGCGTTTACTACACATTGGCATTCAACAAAAACCCGCAGTTCAGTTTATAATCTTCCGCGTTACTACACATTGGCATTCCACATAATACCGCAGTACAGATTTCCATCTTCCGCGTTTCTACACATTGGTATAACACAAAATCCCGCAGTTCAGATTTCATACTTCTGCGTTTACTACACATTGGCATTCATCAAAATCCCGCAATTCAGATTACAATCTTCCGTGTTTAATACACATTGGCATTCATGTAAATCTCACAGTTCAGATATCAATCTTCAGTGTTTACTACACATTCGCATTCATCAAAATCCCACAGTTCAGGTTTTAATCTTCGTGTTTACTACACATTGGCAATCCTCAAAATCCCGCAGTTCAGTTTACAGTCTTCCAGATTTACAACACGTTGGTATACCTTAAAATCCCGCAACTCATACTTCAATCTTCCGCCTTTTCTACCCATTCGCATACCTAAAATCCCGCAGTTCACGTTACATTCTTCTGCGTTTACTACACATTGGCATTCCTCAAAATCCCGCAGTTCAGTTTACAATCTTCCGCGTTACTACACATTGGCATTCAACAAAAACCCGCAGTTCAGTTTGTAATCTTCCGCGTTACTACACATTGGCATTCCACATAATACCGCAGTACAGATTTCCATCTTCCGCGTTTCTACACATTGGTATAACACAAAATCCCGCCGTTCAGATTTCAATCTTCTGCGTTTACTTCACATTGGCATTCATCAAAATCCCGCAATTCAGATTACAATCTTCCGTGTTTAATACACATTGGCATTTATGTAAATCTCACAGTTCAGATTTCAATCTTCAGTGTTTACTACACATTGGCAATAATCAAATTCCCGCAGTTCAGATTACAATCTTCAGCTTTACTACACATTGGCATTCATCAAAATCCGAAGTTCAGTTTACAATCTTCCGCGTTACAATACATCGGTATTCATCAATATCCCGCATTTAATTTTACTATCTTTCGCGATACTACACATTGGCATTCATCAAAATGCGCAGTTCAGTTTACAATCTTTCGCGTTACTATACATTGGTATTCATCAATATCCCGCATTTCAGTTTACTATCTTCCGCGATACTACACATTGGCATTCCTCAAAATCCCTCAGTTGAGATTCAATCATCCGCTTTACTACACATTGGCATTCATCAAAATCTCTCAGTTCAATTTACAATCTTCCGCGTTACTACACATTGGCATTCATGTAAATCCCAAAGTTCAGATTTCAATCTTCAGTGTTTACTACATACTGGCATACATCAAAATCCCGCAATTCAGATTACAATCTTCTGCGTTTACTACACATTGGCATTCATGAAAGTCATGCAGTTCAGATTTCAATCTTTCGTGTTTACTACACACTGGCATTAACCAAAATCAAGCAGTTCAGATTACAATCTTCCACCTTTACTGCCCATTGACATACCTCAAAATCCCGAAGTTCACATTTCAATCTTTCGTGTTTACTACACATTAGCATTCATAAAATTCCCGCAGTTCAGATTACAATCTTCCGCCTTTAATACTCATTGGCATACCTCAAAATCACGTAGTTCAGGTTTTAATCTTCAACGTTTACTACACGTTGGCATTCCTCAAAACCCGCAGTTCAGTTTACAATCTTCCGCATTTACAACACATTGGCATTCATGAAAGTCATGCAGTTCAGATTTCAATCTTCCGCGTTTTCAACACATTGGCATACCTCAAAATCCGTCAGTTCACATTACATTCTTAAGCATTTACTACACATTGGCATTGCTCAAAATCCCGCAGTCAGTTTACAATCTTCCGCGTTACTACACATTGGCATTCTACAAAAACCCGCAGTTCAGTTTATAATCTTCCGCGTTACTACACATTGGCAACAGTCAAATTCCCGCAGTTCAGTTTATAATCTTCCGCGTTACTACACATTGGCATTCATCAAAATCCGAAGTTCAGTTTACAATCTTCCGCGTTACAATACATCGGTATTCATCAATATCCCGCATTTAATTTTACTATCTTTCGCGATACTACACATTGGCATCCATCAAAATGCGCAGTTCAGTTTACAATCTTTCGCGTTACTATACATTGGTATTCATCAATATCCCGCATTTCAGTTTACTATCTTCCGCGATACTACACATTGGCATTCCTCAAAATCCCTCAGTTGAGATTCAATCATCCGCTTTACTACACATTGGCATTCATCAAAATCTCTCAGTTCAGTTTACAATCTTCCGCGTTACTACACATTGGCATTCATGTAAATCCCAAAGTTCAGATTTCAATCTTCAGTGTTTACTACATATTGGCATACATCAAAATCCCGCAATTCAGATTACAATCTTCTGCGTTTACTACACATTGGCATTCATGATAGTCATGCAGTTCAGATTTCAATCTTTCGTGTTTACTACGCATTGGCAATAATCAAATTCCCGCAGTTCAGATTACAATCTTCAGCTTTACTACACATTGGCATTCATCAAAATCCGAAGTTCAGTTTACAATCTTCCGCGTTACAATACATCGGTATTCATCAATATCCCGCATTTAATTTTACTATCTTTCGCGATACTACACATTGGCATTCATCAAAATGCGCAGTTCAGTTTACAATCTTTCGCGTTACTATACATTGGTATTCATCAATATCCCGCATTTCAGTTTACTATCTTCCGCGATACTACAATTTGGCATTCCTCAAAATCCCTCAGTTGAGATTCAATCATCCGCTTTACTACACATTGGCATTCATCAAAATCTCTCAGTTCAGTTTACAATCTTCCGCGTTACTACACATTGGCATTCATGTAAATCCCAAAGTTCAGATTTCAATCTTCAGTGTTTACTACATATTGGCATACATCAAAATCCCGCAATTCAGATTACAATCTTCTGCGTTTACTACACATTGGCATTCATGATAGTCATGCAGTTCAGATTTCAATCTTTCGTGTTTACTACACACTGGCATTAACCAAAATCAAGCAGTTCAGATTACAATCTTCCACCTTTACTGCCCATTGACATACCTCAAAATCCCGAAGTTCAGATTACAATCTTCCACCTTTACTGCCCATTGACATACCTCAAAATCCCGAAGTTCAGATTTCAATCTTTCGTGTTTACTACACATTAGCATTCATAAAATTCCCGCAGTTCAGATTACAATCTTCCGCCTTTACTACTCATTGGCATACCTCAAAATCACGTAGTTCAGGTTTTAATCTTCAACGTTTACTACACGTTGGCATTCCTCAAAACCCGCAGTTCAGTTTACAATCTTCCGCATTTACAACACATTGGCATTCATGAAAGTCATGCAGTTCAGATTTCAATCTTCCGCGTTTTCAACACATTGGCATACCTCAAAATCCGTCAGTTCACATTACATTCTTAAGCATTTACTACACATTGGCATTGCTCAAAATCCCGCAGTCAGTTTACAATCTTCCGCGTTACTACACATTGGCATTCTACAAAAACCCGCAGTTCAGTTTATAATCTTCCGCGTTACTACACATTGGCAACAGTCAAATTCCCGCAGTTCAGATTACAGTCTTCCGCTTTATACACATTGGCATTCATCAAAACCCGCAGTTCAGTTTACAATCTTCCTCGTTACTATACATTGGTATTCATCAATATCCCGCATTTCAGTTTACTATCTTCCGCGATACTACACATTGGCATTCCTCAAAATCCCTCAGTTCAGATTTCAATCATCCGCTTTACTACACATTGGCATTCATCAAAATCCCGCATTTCGGTTTAGAATCTTCCGCGTTACTACACTTTAGTATTCATCAAAATCCCACATTTCAGTTTACAATCTTCCGCATTTACTACACATTGGCATTCCTCATAATCCCGCAGTTCAGTTTACAATCTTCCGAATTTACTACACATTGGCATTCCTCAAAATCCCGCAGTACAGATTTCAATCTTCCGCGTTACCACACATTGGTATTCATCAAAATCTCGCAGTTCAGTTTACAATCTTCCGTGTTTACTACACATTGGCATTCACGTACATTCCACAGTTCAGATTTCAATCTTCCGTGTTTAATACACATTGGCAATCCTCAAAATATCGCAGTTCAGTTTACAATCCTCCGCATTTACTACACATTGGCATTTCTAAAAATCACGCAGTTCAGATTACAATCATCCGCCTATACTACCCATCGGCATACCTCAAAATCCAGCAGTACAGATTTCAATCTTCCGCGTTACTACACATTGGCATTCATCAAAATCCCGCAGTTCAGATTACAATCTTCCGCGTATCCTATACTACCCATTGGCATACCTCAAAATCCAGCAGTACAGATTTCAATCTACCGCGTTACTACACATTGGCATTCATCAAAATCCCACAGTTCAGATTACAATCCTCAGCGTTTACTACACATTTGCATTCATCAAAATCCCGCAAATCAGATTACAATCTTCCGTGTTTACTACACATTGGCATTCATGTAAATCCCACAGTTCAGATTTCAATCTTCCGTGTTTAATACACATTGGCAATCATCAAAATCCCGCAGTTCAGATTACAAGCTTCTGCGTTTACTACCCATTGGCATAACTAAAATTCCCGCAGTTCAGGTTTCAATCTTCTACGTTTAGTACTCATTGGAATTCCTCAAAATACCGCAGTTCACATTACATACTTCTGCGTTTACTACACATTCGCATTCCTCAAAATCCAGCAGTCCAGCTTACAATCTTCCGCGTTACGACACATTGGCATTCATCAAAATCCAGCAGTTCAGTTTATAATCTGCCGCGTTACTACACATTGGCATTCCACATAATACGGCAGTACAGACTTCCATCTTCCGCGTTTCTACACATTGGTATAACACAAAATCCCGCAGTTCAGCTTACAATTATCCGCGGTACTACACTATGGCATTCCTCAAAATCCCTCAGTTCACATTACATACTTCAGCGTTTACTACACATTGGCATTCCTCAAAGTCCCGCAGTTCAGTTTTCAATCTTCGCCATTACTACACATTTGCATTGTTCAAAATCCCGCGGTTCAGATTACAATCTTCCGCGATTCTACACATTAGAATTCCTCAAAATCCCGCAGTTCAGATTTCAATCATCCGCTTTACTACACATTGGCATTCCTCAAAATCCCGCAGTTCAGTTTACAATCTTCCGCGTTACTACACATTGGCATTCAACAAAAACCCGCAGTTCAGTTTATAATCTTCCGCGTTACTACACATTGGCATTCCACATAATACCGCAGTACAGATTTC
Source organism: Magicicada septendecula (assembly GCA_034769895.1). Classification (NCBI taxonomy): domain Eukaryota; kingdom Metazoa; phylum Arthropoda; class Insecta; order Hemiptera; family Cicadidae; genus Magicicada; species Magicicada septendecula. The sequence continues at coordinate 125,869,921 of CM068372.1, forward strand.
CATCTTCCGCGTTTCTACACATTGGTATAACACAAAATCCCGCCGTTCAGATTTCAATCTTCTGCGTTTACTACACATTGGCATTCATCAAAATCCCGCAATTCAGATTACAATCTTCCGTATTTAATACACATTGGCATTCATGTAAATCCCACAGTTCAGATTTCAATCTTCCGTGTTTAATACACATTGGCAATCATCAAAATCCCGCAGTTCAGATTACAAGCTTCTGCGTTTACTACCCATTGGCATAACTAAAATTCCCGCAGTTCAGGTTTCAATCTTCTACGTTTAGTACTCATTGGAATTCCTCAAAATACCGCAGTTCACATTACATACTTCTGCGTTTACTACACATTCGCATTCCTCAAAATCCAGCAGTCCAGCTTACAATCTTCCGCGTTACGACACATTGGCATTCATCAAAATCCAGCAGTTCAGTTTATAATCTGCCGCGTTACTACACATTGGCATTCCACATAATACGGCAGTACAGACTTCCATCTTCCGCGTTTCTACACATTGGTATAACACAAAATCCCGCAGTTCAGCTTACAATTATCCGCGGTACTACACTATGGCATTCCTCAAAATCCCTCAGTTCACATTACATACTTCAGCGTTTACTACACATTGGCATTCCTCAAAGTCCCGCAGTTCAGTTTTCAATCTTCGCCATTACTACACATTTGCATTGTTCAAAATCCCGCGGTTCAGATTACAATCTTCCGCGATTCTACACATTAGAATTCCTCAAAATCCCGCAGTTCAGATTTCAATCATCCGCTTTACTACACACTGGCATTCATAAAAATCCCACAATTCAGTTGACAATCGCCCGCGTTACTACATATTGGCATTTATCAAAATCCCGCATTTCAGTTTACAATCATCTGCGTTTACTACACATTGGCATACCGCAAAATCCCGCAGTTCACATTACATTCTTCCGCGTTTATTACATATTGGCTTCACCAAAAACGCGCAATTCAGATTGCAATCTGCCCGTGTTAATACACATTGGCATACCTCAAAATCCCGCAGTTCAGATTACAGTCTTCCGCGTTACTACACATTGGCATTCCTCAAAAACCCGCAGTTCAGTTTGCAATCTTCCGCATTTACTACAAAATTGGCATTACACAAAACCCCGATGTTCAGATTTCAATCTTCCGCTTTACTACACATTGGCATTCATCAAAATCCGCAGTTCAGTTTACAATCTTCCGCGATACTACACATTGGCATTCACCATAATCCCGCAGTTCAGTTTACAATTATCCGCATTTACTACACATGGCATTCATCAATACCCCGCATTTCAGTTTATAATCTTCCGCGATACTACACATTGGCATTCCTCAAAATCCCGCAGTTCATTTAACAAATCTCCGCATTTACTACACAATGGCATTCCTGAAAATCACGCAGTTCAGATTACAATCTTCCGCCTATATTACCCATTGGCATCCCTCAAAATCCCGCAGTTCAGAGTTCAATCTTCTGCGTTTACTACACATTTGCATTCATCAAAATCCCGCAATTCAGATTACAATCTTCCGTGTTTAATACACATTGGCATTCATGTAAATCCCACAGTTCGGATTTCAATCTTCCGTGTTTAATACACATTGGCATTCATCAAAATCCCGCAGTTCAGATTACAATCTTCTGCGTTTAGTACCCATTGGCATACCTCAATATCCCCCAGTTCAGGTTTCAATCTACTACTTTTACTACACATTGGCATTCCTCAAAATACCGCATTTCAGATTAAATTCTTCCGCGTTTTCAACACACTGGCATTCCTCAAAATCTCTCCGTTCACATTACATACTTCAGCGTTTACTACACATTGGCATTCCTCAAAATCCAGCAGTTCAGTTTACAATCTTCCGCGTTACGACACATTGGCTTTCATCAAAATCCAGCAGATCAGTTTATAATCTTCCGCGTTACTACACATTGGCATTCCACATAATACGGCAGTACAGATTTCCATCTTCCGCGTTTCTACACATTGGTATAACACAAAATCCCGCAGTTCAGTTTACAATCTTCCGCGTTACTACACATTGGTATTCATCAATATCCCGCAGTTCAGTTTACAATTATCCGCGGTACTACACTTTGGCATTCTCAAAATCCCGCAGTTCACATTACATTCTTCCGCGTTTATTACATATTGGCTTCACCAAAAACGCGCAATTCAGATTGCAATCTGCCCGCGTTAATACACATTGGCATACCTCAAAATCCCGCAGTTCAGGTTCAATCTTCCGCTTTACTACACATTGGCATTCCTCAAAATCCCGCAGTTCAGTTTACAATCTTCCGCGTTACGACACATTGGCATTCATCAAAAACCAGCAGTTCAGTTTATAATCTGCCGCGTTACTACACACTGGCATTAACCAAATTCAAGCAGTTCACATTAAAATCTTCCACCTTTACTGCCCATTGACATACCTCAAAATCCCGAAGTTCAGATTTCAATCTTTCGTGTTTACTACACATAAGCATTCATAAAATTCCCGCAGTTCAGATTACAATCTTCCACCTATACTACCCATTGGCATACCTCAAATTCCCGCAGTTCAGTTTACAATTATCCGCATTTACTACACATGGCATTCATCAATACCCCGCATTTCAGTTTATAATCTTCCGCGATACTACACATTGGCATTCCTCAAAATCCCGCAGTTCATTTAACAAATCTCCGCATTTACTACACAATGGCATTCCTGAAAATCACGCAGTTCAGATTACAATCTTCCGCCTATATTACCCATTGGCATCCCTCAAAATCCCGCAGTTCAGAGTTCAATCTTCTGCGCTTACTACACATTTGCATTCATCAAAATCCCGCAATTCAGATTACAATCTTCCGTGTTTAATACACATTGGCATTCATGTAAATCCCACAGTTCGGATTTCAATCTTCCGTGTTTAATACACATTGGCATTCATCAAAATCCCGCAGTTCAGATTACAATCTTCTGCGTTTAGTACCCATTGGCATACCTCAATATCCCCCAGTTCAGGTTTCAATCTACTACTTTTACTACACATTGGCATTCCTCAAAATACCGCATTTCAGATTAAATTCTTCCGCGTTTTCAACACACTGGCATTCCTCAAAATCTCTCCGTTCACATTACATACTTCAGCGTTTACTACACATTGGCATTCCTCAAAATCCAGCAGTTCAGTTTACAATCTTCCGCGTTACGACACATTGGCTTTCATCAAAATCCAGCAGATCAGTTTATAATCTTCCGCGTTACTACACATTGGCATTCCACATAATACGGCAGTACAGATTTCCATCTTCCGCGTTTCTACACATTGGTATAACACAAAATCCCGCAGTTCAGTTTACAATCTTCCGCGTTACTACACATTGGTATTCATCAATATCCCGCAGTTCAGTTTACAATTATCCGCGGTACTACACTTTGGCATTCTCAAAATCCCGCAGTTCACATTACATTCTTCCGCGTTTATTACATATTGGCTTCACCAAAAACGCGCAATTCAGATTGCAATCTGCCCGCGTTAATACACATTGGCATACCTCAAAATCCCGCAGTTCAGGTTCAATCTTCCGCTTTACTACACATTGGCATTCCTCAAAATCCCGCAGTTCAGTTTACAATCTTCCGCGTTACGACACATTGGCATTCATCAAAAACCAGCAGTTCAGTTTATAATCTGCCGCGTTACTACACACTGGCATTAACCAAATTCAAGCAGTTCACATTAAAATCTTCCACCTTTACTGCCCATTGACATACCTCAAAATCCCGAAGTTCAGATATCAATCTTTCGTGTTTACTACACATAAGCATTCATAAAATTCCCGCAGTTCAGATTACAATCTTCCACCTATACTACCCATTGGAATACCTCAAATTCCCTCAGTTCAGATATCAATCTTCTGCGTTTACTACACATTGGCATTCATCAAAATGCGCAGTTCAGTTTACAATCTTTCGCGTTACTATACATTGGTATTCATCAATATCCCGCATTTCAGTTTACTATCTTCCGCGATACTACACATTGGCATTCCTCAAAATCCCTCAGTTGAGATTCAATCATCCGCTTTACTACACATTGGCATTCATCAAAATCTCTCAGTTCAGTTTACAATCTTCCGTGTTACTACACATTGGCATTCATGTAAATCCCAAAGTTCAGATTTCAATCTTCAGTGTTTACTACATATTGGCATACATCAAAATCCCGCAATTCAGATTACAATCTTCTGCGTTTACTACACATTGGCATTCATGATAGTCATGCAGTTCAGATTTCAATCTTTCGTGTTTACTACACATTGGCAATAATCAAATTCCCGCAGTTCAGATTACAATCTTCAGCTTTACTACACATTGGCATTCATCAAAATCCGAAGTTCAGTTTACAATCTTCCGCGTTACAATACATCGGTATTCATCAATATCCCGCATTTAATTTTACTATCTTTCGCGATACTACACATTGGCATTCATCAAAATGCGCAGTTCAGTTTACAATCTTTCGCGTTACTATACATTGGTATTCATCAATATCCCGCATTTCAGTTTACTATCTTCCGCGATACTACAATTTGGCATTCCTCAAAATCCCTCAGTTGAGATTCAATCATCCGCTTTACTACACATTGGCATTCATCAAAATCTCTCAGTTCAGTTTACAATCTTCCGCGTTACTACACATTGGCATTCATGTAAATCCCAAAGTTCAGATTTCAATCTTCAGTGTTTACTACATATTGGCATACATCAAAATCCCGCAATTCAGATTACAATCTTCTGCGTTTACTACACATTGGCATTCATGATAGTCATGCAGTTCAGATTTCAATCTTTCGTGTTTACTACACACTGGCATTAACCAAAATCAAGCAGTTCAGATTACAATCTTCCACCTTTACTGCCCATTGACATACCTCAAAATCCCGAAGTTCACATTTCAATCTTTCGTGTTTACTACACATTAGCATTCATAAAATTCCCGCAGTTCAGATTACAATCTTCCGCCTTTACTACTCATTGGCATACCTCAAAATCACGTAGTTCAGGTTTTAATCTTCAACGTTTACTACACGTTGGCATTCCTCAAAACCCGCAGTTCAGTTTACAATCTTCCGCATTTACAACACATTGGCATTCATGAAAGTCATGCAGTTCAGATTTCAATCTTCCGCGTTTTCAACACATTGGCATACCTCAAAATCCGTCAGTTCACATTACATTCTTAAGCATTTACTACACATTGGCATTGCTCAAAATCCCGCAGTCAGTTTACAATCTTCCGCGTTACTACACATTGGCATTCTACAAAAACCCGCAGTTCAGTTTATAATCTTCCGCGTTACTACACATTGGCAACAGTCAAATTCCCGCAGTTCAGATTACAGTCTTCCGCTTTATACACATTGGCATTCATCAAAACCCGCAGTTCAGTTTACAGTCTTCCTCGTTACTATACATTGGTATTCATCAATATCCCGCATTTCAGTTTACTATCTTCCGCGATACTACACACTGGCATTCCTCAAAATCCCTCAGTTCAGATTTCAATCATCCGCTTTACTACACATTGGCATTCATCAAAATCCCGCATTTCGGTTTAGAATCTTCCGCGTTACTACACTTTAGTATTCATCAAAATCCCACATTTCAGTTTACAATCTTCCGCATTTACTACACATTGGCATTCCTCATAATCCCGCAGTTCAGTTTACAATCTTCCGAATTTACTACACATTGGCATTCCTCAAAATCCCGCAGTACAGATTTCAATCTTCCGCGTTACCACACATTGGTATTCATCAAAATCTCGCAGTTCAGTTTACAATCTTCCGTGTTTACTACACATTGGCATTCACGTACATTCCACAGTTCAGATTTCAATCTTCCGTGTTTAATACACATTGGCAATCGTCAAATTATCGCAGTTCAGTTTACAATCCTCCGCATTTACTACACATTGGCATTTCTAAAAATCACGCAGTTCAGATTACAATCATCCGCCTATACTACCCATCGGCATACCTCAAAATCCAGCAGTACAGATTTCAATCTTCCGCGTTACTACACATTGGCATTCATCAAAATCCCGCAGTTCAGATTACAATCTTCCGCGTATCCTATACTACCCATTGGCATACCTCAAAATCCAGCAGTACAGATTTCAATCTACCGCGTTACTACACATTGGCATTCATCAAAATCCCACAGTTCAGATTACAATCCTCAGCGTTTACTACACATTTGCATTCATCAAAATCCCGCAAATCAGATTACAATCTTCCGTGTTTACTACACATTGGCATTCATGTAAATCCCACAGTTCAGATTTCAATCTTCCGTGTTTAATACACATTGGCAATCATCAAAATCCCGCAGTTCAGATTACAAGCTTCTGCGTTTACTACCCATTGGCATAACTAAAATTCCCGCAGTTCAGGTTTCAATCTTCTACGTTTAGTACTCATTGGAATTCCTCAAAATACCGCAGTTCACATTACATACTTCTGCGTTTACTACACATTCGCATTCCTCAAAATCCAGCAGTCCAGCTTACAATCTTCCGCGTTACGACACATTGGCATTCATCAAAATCCAGCAGTTCAGTTTATAATCTGCCGCGTTACTACACATTGGCATTCCACATAATACGGCAGTACAGACTTCCATCTTCCGCGTTTCTACACATTGGTATAACACAAAATCCCGCAGTTCAGCTTACAATTATCCGCGGTACTACACTATGGCATTCCTCAAAATCCCTCAGTTCACATTACATACTTCAGCGTTTACTACACATTGGCATTCCTCAAAGTCCCGCAGTTCAGTTTTCAATCTTCGCCATTACTACACATTTGCATTGTTCAAAATCCCGCGGTTCAGATTACAATCTTCCGCGATTCTACACATTAGAATTCCTCAAAATCCCGCAGTTCAGATTTCAATCATCCGCTTTACTACACATTGGCATTCCTCAAAATCCCGCAGTTCAGTTTACAATCTTCCGCGTTACTACACATTGGCATTCAACAAAAACCCGCAGTTCAGTTTATAATCTTCCGCGTTACTACACATTGGCATTCCACATAATACCGCAGTACAGATTTCCATCTTCCGCGTTTCTACACATTGGTATAACACAAAATCCCGCCGTTCAGATTTCAATCTTCTGCGTTTACTACACATTGGCATTCATCAAAATCCCGCAATTCAGATTACAATCTTCCGTATTTAATACACATTGGCATTCATGTAAATCCCACAGTTCAGATTTCAATCTTCCGTGTTTAATACACATTGGCAATCATCAAAATCCCGCAGTTCAGATTACAAGCTTCTGCGTTTACTACCCACTGGCATAACTAAAATTCCCGCAGTTCAGGTTTCAATCTTCTACGTTTAGTACTCATTGGAATTCCTCAAAATACCGCAGTTCACATTACATACTTCTGCGTTTACTACACATTCGCATTCCTCAAAATCCAGCAGTCCAGCTTACAATCTTCCGCGTTACGACACATTGGCATTCATCAAAATCCAGCAGTTCAGTTTATAATCTGCCGCGTTACTACACATTGGCATTCCACATAATACGGCAGTACAGACTTCCATCTTCCGCGTTTCTACACATTGGTATAACACAAAATCCCGCAGTTCAGCTTACAATTATCCGCGGTACTACACTATGGCATTCCTCAAAATCCCTCAGTTCACATTACATACTTCAGCGTTTACTACACATTGGCATTCCTCAAAGTCCCGCAGTTCAGTTTTCAATCTTCGCCATTACTACACATTTGCATTGTTCAAAATCCCGCGGTTCAGATTACAATCTTCCGCGATTCTACACATTAGAATTCCTCAAAATCCCGCAGTTCAGATTTCAATCATCCGCTTTACTACACACTGGCATTCATAAAAATCCCACAATTCAGAGTTCAATCTTCTGCGTTTACTACACATTTGCATTCATCAAAATCCCGCAATTCAGATTACAATCTTCCGTGTTTAATACACATTGGCATTCATGTAAATCCCACAGCTCGGATTTCAATCTTCCGTGTTTAATACACATTGGCATTCATCAAAATCCCGCAGTTCAGATTACAATCTTCTGCGTTTACTACACATTGGCATACCGCAAAATCCCGCAGTTCACATTACATTCTTCCGCGTTTATTACATATTGGCTTCACCAAAAACGCGCAATTCAGATTGCAATCTGCCCGTGTTAATACACATTGGCATACCTCAAAATCCCGCAGTTCAGATTACAGTCTTCCGCGTTACTACACATTGGCATTCCTCAAAAACCCGCAGTTCAGTTTGCAATCTTCCGCATTTACTACAAAATTGGCATTACACAAAACCCCGATGTTCAGATTTCAATCTTCCGCTTTACTACACATTGGCATTCATCAAAATCCGCAGTTCAGTTTACAATCTTCCGCGATACTACACATTGGCATTCACCATAATCCCGCAGTTCAGTTTACAATTATCCGCATTTACTACACATGGCATTCATCAATACCCCGCATTTCAGTTTATAATCTTCCGCGATACTACACATTGGCATTCCTCAAAATCCCGCAGTTCATTTAACAAATCTCCGCATTTACTACACAATGGCATTCCTGAAAATCACGCAGTTCAGATTACAATCTTCCGCCTATATTACCCATTGGCATCCCTCAAAATCCCGCAGTTCAGAGTTCAATCTTCTGCGTTTACTACACATTTGCATTCATCAAAATCCCGCAATTCAGATTACAATCTTCCGTGTTTAATACACATTGGCATTCATGTAAATCCCACAGTTCGGATTTCAATCTTCCGTGTTTAATACACATTGGCATTCATCAAAATCCCGCAGTTCAGATTACAATCTTCTGCGTTTAGTACCCATTGGCATACCTCAATATCCCCCAGTTCAGGTTTCAATCTACTACTTTTACTACACATTGGCATTCCTCAAAATACCGCATTTCAGATTAAATTCTTCCGCGTTTTCAACACACTGGCATTCCTCAAAATCTCTCCGTTCACATTACATACTTCAGCGTTTACTACACATTGGCATTCCTCAAAATCCAGCAGTTCAGTTTACAATCTTCCGCGTTACGACACATTGGCTTTCATCAAAATCCAGCAGATCAGTTTATAATCTTCCGCGTTACTACACATTGGCATTCCACATAATACGGCAGTACAGATTTCCATCTTCCGCGTTTCTACACATTGGTATAACACAAAATCCCGCAGTTCAGTTTACAATCTTCCGCGTTACTACACATTGGTATTCATCAATATCCCGCAGTTCAGTTTACAATTATCCGCGGTACTACACTTTGGCATTCTCAAAATCCCGCAGTTCACATTACATTCTTCCGCGTTTATTACATATTGGCTTCACCAAAAACGCGCAATTCAGATTGCAATCTGCCCGCGTTAATACACATTGGCATACCTCAAAATCCCGCAGTTCAGGTTCAATCTTCCGCTTTACTACACATTGGCATTCCTCAAAATCCCGCAGTTCAGTTTACAATCTTCCGCGTTACGACACATTGGCATTCATCAAAAACCAGCAGTTCAGTTTATAATCTGCCGCGTTACTACACACTGGCATTAACCAAATTCAAGCAGTTCACATTAAAATCTTCCACCTTTACTGCCCATTGGCATACCTCAAAATCCCGCAGTTCAGGTTCAATCTTCCGCTTTACTACACATTGGCATTCATCAAAATCCCGCAGTTCAGTTTATAATCTGCCGCGTTACTACACACTGGCATTAACCAAATTCAAGCAGTTCACATTAAAATCTTCCACCTTTACTGCCCATTGGCATACCTCAAAATCCCGCAGTTCAGGTTCAATCTTCCGCTTTACTACACATTGGCATTCATCAAAATCCCGCAGTTCAGTTTACAATCTTCCGCGTTACGACACATTGGCATTCATCAAAAACCAGCAGTTCAGTTTACAATCTTCCGCGTTACGACACATTGGCATTCATCAAAATCCCGCAGTTCAGTTTACAATCTTCCGCGTTACGACACATTGGCATTCATCAAAATCCAGCAGTTCAGTTTATAATCTGCCGCGTTACTACACACTGGCATTAACCAAATTCAAGCAGTTCACATTAAAATCTTCCACCTTTACTGCCCATTGACATACCTCAAAATCCCGAAGTTCAGATATCAATCTTTCGTGTTTACTACACATAAGCATTCATAAAATTCCCGCAGTTCAGATTACAATCTTCCACCTATACTACCCATTGGCATACCTCAAATTCCCGCCGTTCAGATTTCAATCTTCTGCGTTTACTACACATTGGCATTCATCAAAATCCCGCAGTTCAGTTTACAATCTTCCGCGTTACTACACATTGGCATTCAACAAAAACCCGCAGTTCAGTTTATAATCTTCCGCGTTACTACACATTGGCATTCCACATAATACCGCAGTACAGATTTCCATCTTCCGCGTTTCTACACATTGGTATAACACAAAATCCCGCAGTTCAGATTTCATACTTCTGCGTTTACTACACATTGGCATTCATCAAAATCCCGCAATTCAGATTACAATCTTCCGTGTTTAATACACATTGGCATTCATGTAAATCTCACAGTTCAGATATCAATCTTCAGTGTTTACTACACATTCGCATTCATCAAAATCCCACAGTTCAGGTTTTAATCTTCGTGTTTACTACACATTGGCAATCCTCAAAATCCCGCAGTTCAGTTTACAATCTTCCAGATTTACAACACGTTGGTATACCTCAAAATCCCGCAACTCATACTTCAATCTTCCGCCTTTTCTACCCATTCGCATACCTAAAATCCCGCAGTTCACGTTACATTCTTCTGCGTTTACTACACATTGGCATTCCTCAAAATCCCGCAGTTCAGTTTACAATCTTCCGCGTTACTACACATTGGCATTCAACAAAAACCCGCAGTTCAGTTTATAATCTTCCGCGTTACTACACATTGGCATTCCACATAATACCGCAGTACAGATTTCCATCTTCCGCGTTTCTACACATTGGTATAACACAAAATCCCGCCGTTCAGATTTCAATCTTCTGCGTTTACTACACATTGGCATTCATCAAAATCCCGCAATTCAGATTACAATCTTCCGTATTTAATACACATTGGCATTTATGTAAATCTCACAGTTCAGATTTCAATCTTCAGTGTTTACTACACATTGGCAATAATCAAATTCCCGCAGTTCAGATTACAATCTTCAGCTTTACTACACATTGGCATTCATCAAAATCCGAAGTTCAGTTTACAATCTTCCGCGTTACAATACATCGGTATTCATCAATATCCCGCATTTAATTTTACTATCTTTCGCGATACTACACATTGGCATTCATCAAAATGCGCAGTTCAGTTTACAATCTTTCGCGTTACTATACATTGGTATTCATCAATATCCCGCATTTCAGTTTACTATCTTCCGCGATACTACACATTGGCATTCCTCAAAATCCCTCAGTTGAGATTCAATCATCCGCTTTACTACACATTGGCATTCATCAAAATCTCTCAGTTCAGTTTACAATCTTCCGCGTTACTACACATTGGCATTCATGTAAATCCCAAAGTTCAGATTTCAATCTTCAGTGTTTACTACATATTGGCATACATCAAAATCCCGCAATTCAGATTACAATCTTCTGCGTTTACTACACATTGGCATTCATGAAAGTCATGCAGTTCAGATTTCAATCTTTCGTGTTTACTACACACTGGCATTAACCAAAATCAAGCAGTTCAGATTACAATCTTCCACCTTTACTGCCCATTGACATACCTCAAAATCCCGAAGTTCAGATTTCAATCTTTCGTGTTTACTACACATTAGCATTCATAAAATTCCCGCAGTTCAGATTACAATCTTCCGCCTTTACTACTCATTGGCATACCTCAAAATCACGTAGTTCAGGTTTTAATCTTCAACGTTTACTACACGTTGGCATTCCTCAAAACCCGCAGTTCAGTTTACAATCTTCCGCATTTACAACACATTGGCATTCATGAAAGTCATGCAGTTCAGATTTCAATCTTCCGCGTTTTCAACACATTGGCATACCTCAAAATCCGTCAGTTCACATTACATTCTTAAGCATTTACTACACATTGGCATTGCTCAAAATCCCGCAGTCAGTTTACAATCTTCCGCGTTACTACACATTGGCATTCTACAAAAACCCGCAGTTCAGTTTATAATCTTCCGCGTTACTACACATTGGCAACAGTCAAATTCCCGCAGTTCAGATTACAGTCTTCCGCTTTATACACATTGGCATTCATCAAAACCCGCAGTTCAGTTTACAATCTTCCTCGTTACTATACATTGGTATTCATCAATATCCCGCATTTCAGTTTACTATCTTCCGCGATACTACACATTGGCATTCCTCAAAATCCCTCAGTTCAGATTTCAATCATCCGCTTTACTACACATTGGCATTCATCAAAATCCCGCATTTCGGTTTAGAATCTTCCGCGTTACTACACTTTAGTATTCATCAAAATCCCACATTTCAGTTTACAATCTTCCGCATTTACTACACATTGGCATTCCTCATAATCCCGCAGTTCAGTTTACAATCTTCCGAATTTACTACACATTGGCATTCCTCAAAATCCCGCAGTACAGATTTCAATCTTCCGCGTTACCACACATTGGTATTCATCAAAATCTCGCAGTTCAGTTTACAATCTTCCGTGTTTACTACACATTGGCATTCACGTACATTCCACAGTTCAGATTTCAATCTTCCGTGTTTAATACACATTGGCAATCCTCAAAATATCGCAGTTCAGTTTACAATCCTCCGCATTTACTACACATTGGCATTTCTAAAAATCACGCAGTTCAGATTACAATCATCCGCCTATACTACCCATCGGCATACCTCAAAATCCAGCAGTACAGATTTCAATCTTCCGCGTTACTACACATTGGCATTCATCAAAATCCCACAGTTCAGATTACAATCTTCCGCGTATCCTATACTACCCATCGGCATACCTCAAAATCCAGCAGTACAGATTTCAATCTTCCGCGTTACTACACATTGGCATTCATCAAAATCCCACAGTTCAGATTACAATCTTCCGCGTATCCTATACTACCCATTGGCATACCTCAAAATCCAGCAGTACAGATTTCAATCTACCGCGTTACTACACACTGGCATTCATCAAAATCCCACAGTTCAGATTACAATCCTCAGCGTTGACTACACATTTGCATTCATCAAAATCCCGCAAATCAGATTACAATCTTCCGTGTTTACTACACATTGGCATTCATGTAAATCCCACAGTTCAGATTTCAATCTTCCGTGTTTAATACACATTGGCAATCATCAAAATCCCGCAGTTCAGATTACAAGCTTCTGCGTTTACTACCCATTGGCATAACTAAAATTCCCGCAGTTCAGGTTTCAATCTTCTACGTTTAGTACTCATTGGAATTCCTCAAAATACCGCAGTTCACATTACATACTTCTGCGTTTACTACACATTCGCATTCCTCAAAATCCAGCAGTTCAGCTTACAATCTTCCGCGTTACGACACATTGGCATTCATCAAAATCCAGCAGTTCAGTTTATAATCAGCCGCGTTACTACACATTGGCATTCCACATAATACGGCACTACAGACTTCCATCTTCCGCGTTTCTACACATTGGTATAACACAAAATCCCGCAGTTCAGCTTACAATTATCCGCGGTACTACACTATGGCATTCCTCAAAATCCCTCAGTTCACATTACATACTTCAGCGTTTACTACACATTGGCATTCCTCAAAGTCCCGCAGTTCAGTTTTCAATCTTCGCCATTACTACACATTTGCATTGATCAAAATCCCGCGGTTCAGATTACAATCTTCCGCGATTCTACACATTAGAATTCCTCAAAATCCCGCAGTTCAGATTTCAATCATCTGCTTTACTACACACTGGCATTCATAAAAATCCCACAATTCAGTTGACAATCGCCCGCGTTACTACACATTCGCATTCATCAAAATCCCACAGTTCAGGTTTTAATCTTCGTGTTTACTACACATTGGCAATCCTCAAAATCCCGCAGTTCAGTTTACAATCTTCCAGATTTACAACACGTTGGTATACCTCAAAATCCCGCAACTCATACTTCAATCTTCCGCCTTTTCTACCCATTCGCATACCTAAAATCCCGCAGTTCACGTTACATTCTTCTGCGTTTACTACACATTGGCATTCCTCAAAATCCCGCAGTTCAGTTTACAATCTTCCGCGTTACTACACATTGGCATTCAACAAAAACCCGCAGTTCAGTTTATAATCTTCCGCGTTACTACACATTGGCATTCCACATAATACCGCAGTACAGATTTCCATTTTCCGCGTTTCTACACATTGGTATAACACAAAATCCCGCCGTTCAGATTTCAATCTTCTGCGTTTACTACACATTGGCATTCATCAAAATCCCGCAATTCAGATTACAATCTTCCGTATTTAATACACATTGGCATTTATGTAAATCTCACAGTTCAGATTTCAATCTTCAGTGTTTACTACACATTGGCAATAATCAAATTCCCGCAGTTCAGATTACAATCTTCAGCTTTACTACACATTGGCATTCATCAAAATCCGAAGTTCAGTTTACAATCTTCCGCGTTACAATACATCGGTATTCATCAATATCCCGCATTTAATTTTACTATCTTTCGCGATACTACACATTGGCATTCATCAAAATGCGCAGTTCAGTTTACAATCTTTCGCGTTACTATACATTGGTATTCATCAATATCCCGCATTTCAGTTTACTATCTTCCGCGATACTACACATTGGCATTCCTCAAAATCCCTCAGTTGAGATTCAATCATCCGCTTTACTACACATTGGCATTCATCAAAATCTCTCAGTTCAGTTTACAATCTTCCGCGTTACTACACATTGGCATTCATGTAAATCCCAAAGTTCAGATTTCAATCTTCAGTGTTTACTACATATTGGCATACATCAAAATCCCGCAATTCAGATTACAATCTTCTGCGTTTACTACACATTGGCATTCATGAAAGTCATGCAGTTCAGATTTCAATCTTTCGTGTTTACTACACACTGGCATTAACCAAAATCAAGCAGTTCAGATTACAATCTTCCACCTTTACTGCCCATTGACATACCTCAAAATCCCGAAGTTCAGATTTCAATCTTTCGTGTTTACTACACATTAGCATTCATAAAATTCCCGCAGTTCAGATTACAATCTTCCGCCTTTACTACTCATTGGCATACCTCAAAATCACGTAGTTCAGGTTTTAATCTTCAACGTTTACTACACGTTGGCATTCCTCAAAACCCGCAGTTCAGTTTACAATCTTCCGCATTTACAACACATTGGCATTCATGAAAGTCATGCAGTTCAGATTTCAATCTTCCGCGTTTTCAACACATTGGCATACCTCAAAATCCGTCAGTTCACATTACATTCTTAAGCATTTACTACACATTGGCATTGCTCAAAATCCCGCAGTCAGTTTACAATCTTCCGCGTTACTACACATTGGCATTCTACAAAAACCCGCAGTTCAGTTTATAATCTTCCGCGTTACTACACATTGGCAACAGTCAAATTCCCGCAGTTCAGATTACAGTCTTCCGCTTTATACACATTGGCATTCATCAAAACCCGCAGTTCAGTTTACAATCTTCCTCGTTACTATACATTGGTATTCATCAATATCCCGCATTTCAGTTTACTATCTTCCGCGATACTACACATTGGCATTCCTCAAAATCCCTCAGTTCAGATTTCAATCATCCGCTTTACTACACATTGGCATTCATCAAAATCCCGCATTTCGGTTTAGAATCTTCCGCGTTACTACACTTTAGTATTCATCAAAATCCCACATTTCAGTTTACAATCTTCCGCATTTACTACACATTGGCATTCCTCATAATCCCGCAGTTCAGTTTACAATCTTCCGAATTTACTACACATTGGCATTCCTCAAAATCCCGCAGTACAGATTTCAATCTTCCGCGTTACCACACATTGGTATTCATCAAAATCTCGCAGTTCAGTTTACAATCTTCCGTGTTTACTACACATTGGCATTCACGTACATTCCACAGTTCAGATTTCAATCTTCCGTGTTTAATACACATTGGCAATCCTCAAAATATCGCAGTTCAGTTTACAATCCTCCGCATTTACTACACATTGGCATTTCTAAAAATCACGCAGTTCAGATTACAATCATCCGCCTATACTACCCATCGGCATACCTCAAAATCCAGCAGTACAGATTTCAATCTTCCGCGTTACTACACATTGGCATTCATCAAAATCCCACAGTTCAGATTACAATCTTCCGCGTATCCTATACTACCCATCGGCATACCTCAAAATCCAGCAGTACAGATTTCAATCTTCCGCGTTACTACACATTGGCATTCATCAAAATCCCACAGTTCAGATTACAATCTTCCGCGTATCCTATACTACCCATTGGCATACCTCAAAATCCAGCAGTACAGATTTCAATCTACCGCGTTACTACACACTGGCATTCATCAAAATCCCACAGTTCAGATTACAATCCTCAGCGTTGACTACACATTTGCATTCATCAAAATCCCGCAAATCAGATTACAATCTTCCGTGTTTACTACACATTGGCATTCATGTAAATCCCACAGTTCAGATTTCAATCTTCCGTGTTTAATACACATTGGCAATCATCAAAATCCCGCAGTTCAGATTACAAGCTTCTGCGTTTACTACCCATTGGCATAACTAAAATTCCCGCAGTTCAGGTTTCAATCTTCTACGTTTAGTACTCATTGGAATTCCTCAAAATACCGCAGTTCACATTACATACTTCTGCGTTTACTACACATTCGCATTCCTCAAAATCCAGCAGTTCAGCTTACAATCTTCCGCGTTACGACACATTGGCATTCATCAAAATCCAGCAGTTCAGTTTATAATCTGCCGCGTTACTACACATTGGCATTCCACATAATACGGCACTACAGACTTCCATCTTCCGCGTTTCTACACATTGGTATAACACAAAATCCCGCAGTTCAGCTTACAATTATCCGCGGTACTACACTATGGCATTCCTCAAAATCCCTCAGTTCACATTACATACTTCAGCGTTTACTACACATTGGCATTCCTCAAAATCCCGCAGTTCAGTTTACAATCATCCGCCTTTACTACACATTGGCATACCGCAAAATCCCGCAGTTCACATTACATTCTTCCGCGTTTATTACATATTGGCTTCACCAAAAACGCGCAATTCAGATTGCAATCTGCCCGTGTTAATACACATTGGCATACCTCAAAATCCCGCAGTTCAGATTACAGTCTTCCGCGTTACTACACATTGGCATTCCTCAAAAACCCGCAGTTCAGTTTGCAATCTTCCGTATTTACTACAAAATTGGCATTCCACAAAACCCCGATGTTCAGATTTCAATCTTCCGCTTTACTACACATTGGCATTCATCAAAATCCGCAGTTCAGTTTACAATCTTCCGCGATACTACACATTGGCATTCACCATAATCCCGCAGTTCAGTTTACAATTATCCGCATTTACTACACATGGCATTCATCAATACCCCGCATTTCAGTTTATAATCTTCCGCGATACTACACATTGGCATTCCTCAAAATCCCGCAGTTCAGTTAACAAATCTCCGCATTTACTACACAATGGCATTCCTGAAAATCACGCAGTTCAGATTACAATCTTCCGCCTATATTACCCATTGGCATCCCTCAAAATCCCGCAGTTCAGAGTTCAATCTTCTGCGTTTACTACACATTTGCATTCATCAAACTCCCGCAATTCAGATTACAATCTTCCGTGTTTAATACACATTGGCATTCATCAAAATCCCGCAGTTCAGATTACAATCTTCTGCGTTTAGTACCCATTGGCATACCTCAATATCCCCCAGTTCAGGTTTCAATCTACTACTTTTACTACACATTGGCATTCCTCAAAATACCGCATTTCAGATTAAATTCTTCAGCGTTTACTACACATTGGCATTCCTCAAAATCCAGCAGTTCAGTTTACAATCTTCCGCGTTACGACACATTGGCATTCATCAAAATCCAGCAGATCAGTTTATAATCTTCCGCGTTACTACACATTGGCATTCCACATAATACGGCAGTACAGATTTCCATCTTCCGCGTTTCTACACATTGGTATAACACAAAATCCCGCAGTTCAGTTTACAATCTTCCGCGTTACTACACATTGGTATTCATCAATATCCCGCAGTTCAGTTTACAATTATCCGCGGTACTACACTTTGGCATTCTCAAAATCCCGCAGTTCACATTACATTCTTCCGCGTTTATTACATATTGGCTTCACCAAAAACGCGCAATTCAGATTGCAATCTGCCCGCGTTAATACACATTGGCATACCTCAAAATCCCGCAGTTCAGGTTCAATCTTCCGTTTTTCCTACACATTGGCATTCCTCAAAATCCCGCAGTTCAGTTTACAATCTTCCGCGTTACGACACATTGGCATTCATCAAAATCCAGCAGTTCAGTTTATAATTTGCCGCGTTACTACACACTGGCATTAACCAAATTCAAGCAGTTCACATTAAAATCTTCCACCTTTACTGCCCATTGACATACCTCAAAATCCCGAAGTTCAGATATCAATCTTTCGTGTTTACTACACATAAGCATTCATAAAATTCCCGCAGTTCAGATTACAATCTTCCACCTATACTACCCATTGGCATACCTCAAATTCCCGCCGTTCAGATTTCAATCTTCTGCGTTTACTACACATTGGCATTCATCAAAATCCCGCAGTTCAGTTTACAATCTTCCGCGTTACTACACATTGGCATTCAACAAAAACCCGCAGTTCAGTTTATAATCTTCCGCGTTACTACACATTGGCATTCCACATAATACCGCAGTACAGATTTCCATCTTCCGCGTTTCTACACATTGGTATAACACAAAATCCCGCAGTTCAGATTTCATACTTCTGCGTTTACTACACATTGGCATTCATCAAAATCCCGCAATTCAGATTACAATCTTCCGTGTTTAATACACATTGGCATTCATGTAAATCTCACAGTTCAGATATCAATCTTCAGTGTTTACTACACATTCGCATTCATCAAAATCCCACAGTTCAGGTTTTAATCTTCGTGTTTACTACACATTGGCAATCCTCAAAATCCCGCAGTTCAGTTTACAATCTTCCAGATTTACAACACGTTGGTATACCTCAAAATCCCGCAACTCATACTTCAATCTTCCGCCTTTTCTACCCATTCGCATACCTAAAATCCCGCAGTTCACGTTACATTCTTCTGCGTTTACTACACATTGGCATTCCTCAAAATCCCGCAGTTCAGTTTACAATCTTCCGCGTTACTACACATTGGCATTCAACAAAAACCCGCAGTTCAGTTTATAATCTTCCGCGTTACTACACATTGGCATTCCACATAATACCGCAGTACAGATTTCCATCTTCCGCGTTTCTACACATTGGTATAACACAAAATCCCGCCGTTCAGATTTCAATCTTCTGCGTTTATTACACATTGGCATTCATCAAAATCCCGCAATTCAGATTACAATCTTCCGTGTTTAATACACATTGGCATTTATGTAAATCTCACAGTTCAGATTTCAATCTTCAGTGTTTACTACACATTGGCAATAATCAAATTCCCGCAGTTCAGATTACAATCTTCCGCTTTACTACACATTGGCATTCATCAAAATCCGCAGTTCAGTTTACAATCTTCCGCGTTACAATACATCGGTATTCATCAATATCCCGCATTTAATTTTACTATCTTTCGCGATACTACACATTGGCATTCATCAAAATGCGCAGTTCAGTTTACAATCTTTCGCGTTACTATACATTGGTATTCATCAATATCCCGCATTCAGTTTACTATCTTCTGCGATACTACACATTGGCATTCCTCAAAATCCCTCAGTTGAGATTCAATCATCCGCTTTACTACACATTGGCATTCATCAAAATCTCTCAGTTCAGTTTACAATCTTCCGCGTTACTACACATTGGCATTCATGTAAATCCCAAAGTTCAGATTTCAATCTTCAGTGTTTACTACATATTGGCATACATCAAAATCCCGCAATTCAGATTACAATCTTCTGCGTTTACTACACATTGGCATTCATGAAAGTCATGCAGTTCAGATTTCAATCTTTCGTGTTTACTACACACTGGCATTAACCAAAATCAAGCAGATCAGATTACAATCTTCCGCCTTTACTACTCATTGGCATACCTCAAAATCCCGTAGTTCAGGTTTTAATCTTCAACGTTTACTACACGTTGGCATTCCTCAAAACCCGCAGTTCAGTTTACAATCTTCCGCATTTACAACACATTGGCATTCATGAAAGTCATGCAGTTCAGATTTCAATCTTCCGCGTTTTCAACACATTGGCATACCTCAAAATCCGTCAGTTCACATTACATTCTTAAGCATTTACTACACATTGGCATTCCTCAAAATCCCGCAGTCAGTTTACAATCTTCCGCGTTACTACACATTGGCATTCAACAAAAACCCGCAGTTCAGTTTATAATCTTCCGCGTTACTACACATTGGCAACAGTCAAATTCCCGCAGTTCAGATTACAGTCTTCCGCTTTATACACATTGGCATTCATCAAAATCCGCAGTTCAGTTTACAATCTTCCTCGTTACTATACATTGGTATTCATGAATATCCCGCATTTCAGTTTACTATCTTCCGCGATACTACACATTGGCATTCCTCAAAATCCCTCAGTTCAGATTTCAATCATCCGCTTTACTACACATTGGCATTCATCAAAATCCCGCATTTCGGTTTAGAATCTTCCGCGTTACTACACTTTAGTATTCATCAAAATCCCACATTTCAGTTTACAATCTTCCGCATTTACTACACATTGGCATTCCTCAAAATCGCGCAGTTATGATTTCAATCTTCCGTGTTACTACACATTAGCATTCCACAAAATCCCACAGTTCTGATTTCAATCTTCCGCATTTACTACACATTCATATTCCTCAAAATCCCGCAGTTTACTTGACATTTTTCATAGTATCGTGAGGGGCGGAGGGATTGAGGGGTTTGATGGGAGGGGGGAGAAGGAAGAGGAGGAGCAGCAGCAGCGCCAGCAGCAGCAGAAGAAGAAGAAAAGGGGCAGAATAGCGGCCTGAGAATGGATGACTGCAGAATTGTGAACAAATTGTGAAATGGCAGTCTTCTGAGGCGGTAAAGAACAGCTAAAATTTGGGATTATCCATTCACAGGGACAGCAGTGGCGGATACGATCAAGGGCAGCAACAAAGGCATCTTACACCAATGACGAAGGGAAAGAAGAAGTAGACGTTGTAGTGACTTGAATTTAACGCGTAAGATAAAGATTAGATTTCTTATGTTTAATCTTTGTCACTTTCTACGTAGTGCTCCTTCCAGAAACGCGAGGCTAAGTGGACGCGTTTGAGAGCGCTGCTTGAAATGGAGGTCAGAATTACGGGTGGGAAGGCTGTAATTATGGCTATACAGAAGGCCTGACATCCGCACTCCGGTAAAATTGAGGTTTGTCAAATCTAAGGTCAGATCAAACTATCCCACTACGGATTTGTTTTTAATTTAATGAGCACGTTTGAAAACAAACAAACAAAAATACGTTTTTACAAATGCTAGAAAATAGTTACAATTTCAGTTCGATTAGTTAAAACCCCTTTATGAACAACTTTAATCTTGTAGCAATTGTAAGTTACACAATTTAATTCCACGTTAAATTTAACACAGATTATTCAGAAAATGTGTGCTAATTAAATTGTGTATCCGGAACAACGGCCAACTAAATTGTACGCCCCATTGTGCTTCCACGGGTTTGTAACCTGCATATCGGTTGTTGTTCAGCACAGAGTCGCAGATATGATCACAATACTTTATTCAATGAACTGCTTGCTGTATTGTTTAATCGTGCTGTTCGTATACATTTTTATATCAATGTTATGTCAATTATTTGCAGTGATTTTTGGTCCAGTCGTTGTTAAAAATAAATCGAATTCAACAAAACAAATGTTTAGGTTTTAGCATTGTTCTCACAAATACAAAACAACGATAGTTCGATGAAATAAAATAGCTTCATGAACGTGAATTTTTTTAGTCGTTGTAATCTGCTACACACAACCTACTACACAGAAATCAGTTTTTATCAATATATTTTTCTGTAACAACTTATGGGATAAACACGGACAACGAAACACCAAATAATAAAAAACACCGTATTGCTTAAGAAATATGAAAATACTTTGTTAATAAAATTGAATACTAAGTAATAATAAGTAGTACGCTATATACAATAATTAGGGACAAGTAGTAGATTTATTCTGAGACTATCGCTGAGACTATGTGCTGAGACTCTGTTTGGATATCAATCACGATTCAGAACCAGCAGGTCAAGCACTGTCTAGATACATACAGTCAGGCAGATAGTAGACAAAATTTGGTAATTTAGCATCAATTTTTATCAGCTTTTTGTCGATTTTCAGCATGCCAACATACAACTGCATAGATTTAGAGAAGCTGTATTCTCTGCTCCTGGACTTCAATACTCCTCCAAAGCTGATGGGACTCATTAGAGCCACAAAGGAGCACATCAAATGCCAAGTCAGAATACTGGGAAAAAACAAATCAAATTAAAATATCGCAGAGGCTGAAGCAACTGGGTAGATTGGCTGTTTAACCTAGCATTAGAATATGTTGTGAGAAAGTTCCCCGTTGATGTCAACCCCAACATTTAAATTAAATCCAGATAAATAATTAGATATACAGATGAATATAATTGGCAGATCCTCGACATCAGTAGAACAAAATTTGGAGAAACTGAATGAGGCTTCAGCAGAGATGGGGTTCAAAGTAATGAACATAACACCAAACCTATGTGTCAGAGCAGAAATAAAAGAAATCGAAAACTGTTGTAGCAAACGCTTGAAGCTTTGCAGTGGTTCACGGATTCTGCTGTTTGGAGACGAAAGAGATCCAGAGGAGTCTGGGTCCAAGAAATTACATCTGCTCTCCCTTACGGTCTTGCGACATTACGTGGTTATGTTGTCCACCGGAAAACGTTGCTCTATAAAATGCTTGTTCGAACGGCGGTATCCTACTGATGCGAGGGTTGATCTTTCTATTATTGTGGACAGACGTTTCGGCTCCACTATCAGAGGCAGTGTCAGAAAATGTTTGGCAAGGTGTCCGCCAATTCACCCCAGTAGTGAGGTAGTGCCATAGTTAGCGGACAACTTGCTAAACACTTTCTGACACTGAAGATGGCCTCCGATGGTGGGGCCGAAACGTCTATCCACAATAACAGTCGACCAGGCATAACAGCCCGGCTAGTAATAACAATAATTTTAACTATTCTGTCAGTGTATAACTCTATTAAAATGCATTAGCGAAACAATAACAACACGCACACCTGTATTTTCTCTTATTTTCAAATAAGAGAAAATAAAAAAATAATTACTTTCATAAATTTATAAGTAAAAACAGACTGATGTACTTAAAAACAGACCAACAGCACCTCTCGCAAGATTTTAGATTACAAATCTTACTGGAAATATTATTTTGTAGTACAGTTTTCTTTCATTTAAATATACAGGTCTGTTTTTAAAATCACGTAAATGTAAGAGTTCGAAATTTATGATAAATCCAGTAAAACGTTCACAATACGTAACAAGATTCAAGCAAAATATTACTGCCTGCCTACCACTTAACACACCTTATAAGTGTATCAATAGCTGGCTCACGTGCCGCTGCTGTCCTAAAGTATCACAGACCGGGTACGTTAGACTACATCAGGCAATAAAATATCTTTTTGAATAGAATCAACCGGATTCATTTAATTCTGAAATTATCGTTTCTGAAAATTAATGTTTGAACACGCGCTACGCATTGTTGCAGTCTCTGGATTATCGCAAAACATCAACAACCGCTACTGCGGGAATTGTAAACAAGGTCAACAAGGTAGAACAAACGCAGCGGTCATTATTCCCAGGTCACCACCAGTTGGGTACAAACTGCACCTCATAGATTTACAATGAAGGAACCCAAAACACAATAATGAATTCCAACCAATGGTGGCTTACCGCAGGTCCCGGCTCGCCGGCTTCGCCTTTTTTCCCCCGTTTCCCTCTCTTCCCAGGAGGACCAGGCGGACCTACGCAAACAGACAGAGCATTAGTAACATACACATCATGTACAGTATATACTAATTTAACAATTACCTTATGGACACATTAAAAATCGTGAATATTATTATTTTCATTCCATTATATAATTTTAACCCCGTTTTAATAAATACAATTGATTCTGATTAAACGAAATTAAATTTCTTACGGTTATAACATCAAGAATATTCTGGTAAAAAGTGACGACAAATGCTTTGTTGGCATTGCCACATTAATTTTCAACTAATAGAATATTGAATATTGTGGTAACGTATGAATATAAAAAGCGTACTTTTTGTAAGGACGACAAAGGTAAAGTGACGACCGAGTTTAGCGAGAGATTGGATGTACATATGAAGGGGAACATCCAAAGCGAAGGGATTTTGTCAGAAAGCTAATACAGCTTAATTATGCTGCATTAAATAAAGTGTACAAAAAGGAAACAATAATTATTCTGTATGTTCATGCATGACTGTTTGTATGTTTGTATGTATGTTCCCGTGGGAGAAGCCGCAAATAAGATGGAGGAGCGGGAAGGAAGACATACCAGACGTACAAGAAACGGAAGAGTTCGGATATGGGAAGGCACTTGTTGCGGGACCAGAAAAGGTTGCTGAACAAAAATGATCGTACTGCTAAGTAGAAACATTTTATTATTATTATTTTATAATTACTAGGCTTATTACAATAGAAAAAACAGCGAATTTTTTACTTCTTCTTATTTCTTATAATTTTTAATTGTATTCTTCTCTTCTTATTCTTCTATCAGGGGGCTAGGAGAATCACCTGATCTGGTCCTAAAGGAACACATCCACTTCACCAACGCTTCCTCCCACATGTTTGATTTTACTCACCTAAACGTTTTAGAATTAATTTTAAGAACAATTTTATATTTAATTATTGTTAATACTTAAATAATCAAATTATATTCTTACGCATTAATAACATACTGGCGTACTGGTAATCAATATTTGAACTGTGTTACGTTTTAATTATCAGATCGTTGATGCATTCGATCTCTGACGATGCAGTTGCTCCAGAGAATTACGCGTTAGACAAATGCCGGACTTACTGACCAAACCCGTTATTTTGTGACAGGTAAAATAATATATTGTAATTTTATAATTTTATATTAACATACAAATACTGTAGTTTTATAATGTAAATTATGTTACCTTTATTACACGGTATGCAAAAAAGAAAGTTAACAGTTTGATACAGTTATAGATTTTAATTTTATGGATCCTGTACTATTATTTATTCCATATGTTTAATCTAATATGGATTTCTTAAATTATCCAAGAAGCGTAATTTTTAATTTACTTTGCTACTACAATTACGTAACGCTCTCGAAGAGTCCTTCGTCGTGTCTTTCAACACGTTTCTCGGCTAGGCGAGCAGGTGCAGCGTCTAGACTGTAACTACGCTAATTATGCTGACACGCCGGCAAAAAGAGGAAACGTATTCTGGAACGTCTGTGGGACCTATATAAGCACCAGCGGCCGGCTTAGTTACACTTGGCGAGATTGTACAGTGCGGATCAAGTGATTGTGGAAAGCGATTACTGTGTTACAATTAATGCGAAACTCTTAATAGTTGACATTATTATTGCGTGTGGAGAAATTTAACTTGAATTATTGTTTGAGAGTACCTTGTCGATTTCACATTGTTATTTGTGACCAATTAAAGCTGGTAATTAGTGACTTCATTGGTGTCTGTGTTTTTTTCCACTGTACAATACGACGAACAGTGAGACCGTCGTAACAATATTAATTATGAGAAACAAAAATATTTAAAAAAAAATATTTGCTTAGGTCTACATATTACTTTTTTATGCTAATTCTTCTGTAAAATTACTAGTGAATCTGTTTTTACTCATATTCTGTCACTTTACTATACTAAAAATGAACTTTATCTTGTGAAAAACTTACTTTTTTCGTCGGACGCGTTTCGGCTTAGTATCCGCCTTCTTCAGCTTTTAGTCAGACTGCCATCATTTCGTAACGGTTTTTGTGTGGAAGGTGTAGTGGGGGTGGTGTGTGGAGGAAGGGGATTGGCGCAGGGATTCAACTTGATGTTTGTTTTTTGTAAAATTGTGTCAAAAAGTGTATGTGATTTATATTGCAATTGATCGTTGAGTATGTTGTTTGGTTGTGTTGTGTGGTGTTTATATATTTCCTACCACATGTTTAATTTTACTCACCTAAACGTTTTAGAATTAATTTTAAGAACAATTTTATATTTAATTATTATTAATACTTAAATAATCAAATTATATTCTTACGCATTAATAACATACTGGAAATACTATATATTTATACTATATATATACTACATATTATATATAGTATATATATACTATATATATATATTTATATATATATATATATACTATAATATATATATATTATACATATATATACTACATATACTACATATATACTATATATTTATACTATATATACGCATTAATAACATACTGGAAATATATAAACACCACACAACACAACCAAACAACATACTCAACGATCAATTGCAATATAAATCACATACACTTTTTGACACAATTTTACAAAAAACAAACATCAAGTTGAATCCCTGCGCCAATCCCCTTCCTCCACACACCACCCCCACTACACCTTCCACACAAAAACCGTTACGAAATGATGGCAGTCTGACTAAAAGCTGAAGAAGGCGGATACTAAGCCGAAACGCGTCCGACGAAAAAAGTAAGTTTTTCACAAGATAAAGTTCATTTTTAGTAAAGTGATAGTGCTGTGAAAGAAGAGATGAACAATCAAGACAATCATATTCTGTGTTTTGCCTTTGTTTTTGATTTGGTTTCGTTCTGTTATGGCCATCGTTTCCTTTATCTTCCTATAGTTGCATAATTTACGTACTTATTTATTTACAGAAAATTTACCAGGTGGCGATATAGTTGTTCTTAATGAAACATTAATGCTGATTAATGTTATGCACTAGGAATATTCATTAAACAAGATTACTGGCCGATTAAACGGTCGTCCATTTACGTCGGTCAAACATCCTTGCAGAAGACGATTTAAATGAATGGACACAAGAGCTGAGGTGAATGGGCCGAGAGAGGATCGCGAATTTGTCGCCAGAAGGAAGTCATAAGGAACAAACACTGCAGACACAATTACCGAATCGATTCCAGCGTTTACATTTCGTTTCGGTTAATGCCGTCCTGATCGACTTTCACACGGAACGGGGCGCGCTCTATCGGGCGAATGAGCAAACTTTAGTTATTTGTTCGTCGCCACACCGGCGATTTGATTCCTTCGCAATTTCGAACTCAAAGCCATTCTTACGTTGTCTCCGATCTCCCTACTTACATTTACAGTTTCACTTTTGTCACGATCACCTAACGTCCTTGAGATCGGGACTCCGCGTCTGCAACCGTTAAATTAGATTCTTCAGCCATCTGGTTTTAATAGATTTCCACTTTCTTTGGAGAACAGGATACTGTTCATTTACTCGTACTTTCAAATACTCGAACCTTAAGGTTCCTTGAAGAGCAGATGGGTGGTGCTACTTGTCAAACATACAGTCTGACTTGTAAAGATGATATTCAATAAGTAAAGACGCAAACGACCACTGTTTTAATAGAATTGTTTTCTAAATAAATAATAGGTTACCAATTTTCAACACAATCGCCACCAAAATTACTCGCTTCTTTCATCACTCTACTATTTTTATAGTGTACTACCAGCAGCAAAGAATTCTTTGGCTCGAAGTCTGAGTAAACATGTTTTTTTTGCTTCTTCGTTGCTGTGAAATTTGACTCCACGCAATGTCTCTGTAGGGTCCAAAGAAATAGACTTCTGATACGTCAAGCTGTGGGATGTACCACAATATCCCAGTGTTCGAGCGTTTCACAAGTTTCAAGCATTCGTTGTGCAGTGTTCAGTGTAAACGGATAAGCATTAGTTTTCTTAATAAGCCTAGAGTTTGTAGCACCGTAAGATTTATTGATTTCTAAGCATATCTCTGAAGTTCTTGTAAGAGACCGTACTCTGTCTTTTCTAAAAATCAAAGACGATTTGTCTCCTCATATACCAAACAATCGTTACTATCACTGGCTGACGATTAGGTTTTGGATTTCTGTTGACTGAGAATCGGAACGCTTCCACTCCATGGTTTTCTCACAATGATTAATCCTGGTTTCATCATAACTTAACAATTCTTTAACAAATTTCATAATTTTGTATCTCCAGAAACCAGAAGAGTCACAATGAACGACGCTCTTCAAACGAACACTTTTCATGTTAGAGGACTAACTTGCCATTGTTAGACGATCGATTTAGTTACGTACATTGAAATAGTCGTAACTTAGCTGTTTGTCCCTTTAACTGCTCGTGAATGTCCTTCATATATTGGGCGTCTGTTATTACCTGTGTAATTAAAAATTAAAACTTTTCTCACCCACATCCCGACAATTCATGTCACGGCAACGCAGAAACAATATGCTGTAATTCAACTAGAAGTGTTGACCGTGGTGATGATTACGAAAGCGAACGTGATGAGGTTTGAAGTAACAATATGATGTGTATTATGCCGTAAATAGCGTATTCCAGAAAGTTGTAAACTTATCGTACGATCTCTGGAGCCACCAAAAATATTCTTGCCTCACTGGTTTGGGTTTTTGTCGTTATGTCGTTTTTTGCACTAAGCATACTGTATGTTGCTATGGTTTGTAAGAGAGCTGCACCGTGATACGACAGCAGACAATCGTAGTTTTAGACCAGGGGTCTCCAAACTACGGCTCGCGAGGCTGATTATCCGCCCCGCGGCAACTCGGCCGATGCTGTGCGTGCAGTTTTTAAATAGATCGTGAAAATATTTTAAATATTATAACATTTTACTAAATACAGTAACTAAACAAGAAATAAGTATAAAATCAAAGTGCAGGGCTAACTTGTCAGACGAAGACTTGAAATCCATTCTAGTTATAGGAGCATCAAAATTTGACCCAAAATGAACAGACATTATATGTCACAAGCAAATACACACATCCAATACGTACATAAGAAAGCCAAAAAATAATACATAAGAAATATCTTTGAATGTTATTTTTTCCTTACTTTATTTATATTATTTTGAATAAATGAATTTATTTTCTTTAGATAAGACTGCTTCATTTTTATTTAAATACCTATTTTATTAACTTGATTATTTCGTAAACTTATAAAAAGGTTAATATATATATATATATATATATATTGTTGGCCCGCCTGACTTCCAAAATTTTTCAATTCGGCCCTCAAGTGAAAAAGTTTGGAGACCCCTGTTTTAGACAATCATTTCGTTGTAGATAAACTTAAAAGACGAAGTTAGGCAAACACGAAGCAATCACATACAAAAAAAATGAAAAGAACTTTTACTCATATAATATTATTAAAATTATTATCTATGTGTGTCCAATAGATCTAACATGGAAAATTCCAAACTTTTAGGTCATGCCGAAGTCGCCCGTAATCAGTGGTGAGTCAACAATGATATGTAAAACGCCCGGTAGGAAATATCTTAGTTCTCTCATCACTGATGACGGCCGCCGTCAGTACGGCCAAAACGTCTGGATTCCGCGTTAGGTCTACTGACCCACGGCCTAACAACCCTAATAATAATTTGAATAGTATTGACAGCTCCGGCCGCGAGAGTTTACGTTCTTTCATTACACTCATAGACTTGTGTAGTGGACATTTTCAATAACAATACTTCTTTCCGTTGATAAGCACGCTTTATTGACATTACTGTTAACATCAAACGTTTCGTCCGGTCTATACATTGACATCCTCAACTTTAACACCATTACGATATTAATTGATGACTCGTTGGGCACTTGGTGAAACATATTAATAAAAAAGGTTTTTAAAAATATATAAACACTTGGTACGTTTCACAGTTTTTTATTTAACTCTGACAGCAGAGTTTGACCCTCCCTTAGCTCCTGCAACCCCCTCCCTCTCCGTCATCACACCTCACATATATTCTGATACACGCCCTAAACAGATGTCCACCACCACCCTACATCCTCTGTTTAGTTTTCACTCATCTCTTTAACAATGGCTTAAGAAGTCGAAACAGTTGCCAGAGTTAAATAAAAAACTGTTAAACGTACCAAGTGTGTATATATAATTAAAAACCTTTTTATCACCATTAGTTTTATCAAAAAACGTGAGAGCCATTTAATACAGTAATAATAATGATATAAACAACACTTGGTTATTAACAGAAGAGTGTTAATAACTTGGAGAATATTAACATTTCAAGGTTAGAGATATACTCTACAATGAAGACATTCGTAACGAGTTGAACATTGTTAATATCCAAGATCGTATTGCAGAGAACAAAAGCGATGGGGACTGTTCGTCTTAATAGGATGCCAGATAGCAGGTTGCTAAGAAAGTTTGGCAATCCACGCGTATTGGACAACGAATTATAGGAAAACCTAGGAAGCGTTGGTGAAATCGTCCTTTTGGGACCGGAATAGGTGGTTCGCCTAGTAGAAGGCCGGAATATTAAACGTGGCGACGTTGCGTCTAAGGCCTATAAGCATAGTGTAATAAAATAGCTATAGTGAACATGTTATATTTTGATTTAATTTCATAACATTACTAAAATCATGAGTAGGCCTACTTAAATCTATATCTAAATTATAGGTATGTGCGCACTTAGTACTATACGTTTAAGTTGAAGAAATTAGTGAATTAGTGTTAGTCCCAATGAATTAATTTTTTTCGAATTACTAAATTCGTATCATACGAATGAGTTTATTATATTTCTTAAATAATGTAACAGTATTTTACATAATAAACTTTTAATTTGCAATAAATTAAGAATTATAAAACTGCTGTTAACCGGCAATTAAAAATAGCGCAATTTGATTATTGAAAAACATATCAGCTGGTTCCAGTGTTGCCACGTTTAATATTGCGGCCTTCTACTAGAGCCGGCCACGGCCTAGTCCCTGATAGAAGAAGAAGAAGAAGAAGAAGAAGAAGAAGAAGAAGAAGAAGAAGAAGAAGAAGAAGAAGAAGACGAAGAAGGAGGAGGAGGAGGAGGAGGAGGAGGAGGAGGAGGAGGAGGAGGAGGAGGAGGAGGAGGAGGGAGGTGGTGGAGGTGGAGGAGGAGGAGGAGGAGGAGGAGGAGGAGGAGGAGGAGGAGGAGGAGGAGGAGAAGAAGAAGAAGAAGAAGAAGAAGAAGAAGAAGAAGAAGAAGAAGAAGAAGAAGAAGAAGAAGAAGAAGAAGAAGAAGAAGAAGAAGAAGAAGAAGAAGAAGAAGAAGAAGACGTTTAATGAAAACGAACGTTATAGTTGTTTGTTACCTGCAACGTCGGGTGTGAAACGTTTAACACAACATTAAAATTTCAAACGCGCAGTGGTGCTGAAATTAACCCCGCTGACTTTGCTAGAACGACTAACTTAGCTAGTTGTATGAAACTGAGACGGCAGGTCGCTGCAGTACTCTACGTGTATTGCTCTCCACAACGTTTTGTGTTTGCTCTACAGTTTATTGGACACACACACGCGCGCGCGCGAGTCTCTGTGAGTTAATGTGTCACGAGACACTTTCTCTCTTCCTTTATCTCTCCCTTTCACTTCCATTTCTTGACATCAGTTAACATAACAATTATGTAATAGATTCAATGTTTGTTGAAAAAATTAAATTTTTTTCATGAAAATACTACAATGGTTAACAGTATTTGCTTGGCACCTATTGTTCGGAGGATAAAGTGTGTTTCTAAACTATAACCAGTAGAAAATTATCCTCTTATTATTAATTTTTCAGGTTTAAAACTATTAGAAGTGTTCATGCAAACGTAGTCGCTTCTAATGTGAGGATGCGTGGGATCGAATCCAACTCGGGTCTTTTATCTAAACGTCCAACCGGATTCTGTGTATCGTATTGTGATATCGCTGGAAGTCCCGTAACAGTACCCACATGTTTGAACACTACTTCATATCAAAGTTAACCATATTGATTACGGCAATAATGGCACACTGACATATCAGTGATGATGACAAGGTGTTATAGACTCGATTATCAAGTTTAAAAGGAGTTATTATAGCTGTACATTTTAATACGAAACACAAGATTAATTTTCTCGAATAAAATGTGAAGCTACGCACTCAACAACAGTAACAACGCCCGATCAGGATAGGCGGGATATAGAATCAGCTGTTTTTAGTACTTGTAAAAGCAAAACCAAAATGATAAGCTATTAAGGGACGCGCTCTTTTAACAAAGTAGCTAAGCGTTTGACGAAAAAATGTTATAAATTCGTGAGGTTTTTATTCTGTTTGTTTAGTTTTCTTACGCTTTCATCGCCATGATTTTCTGATTGGTTTGAAGAACTTGTGAAAGTCTCTAACCTCTATCAGAGGACTGGTGTGTGCCATCCTTAGGCCACTTTGTTAACCGTCCTTTTTTTTTGAAATATATGTATTATTTCAACACTCCCTTTCTGCTGACACTTAATCCATAACATTGTTTAATGACTTTACCCTATCGTCCTCCTATAATATCACAGTCATAAATCTGTGGAGAGTCATAATTCATGGAAGGAAAAACAACTAATATCAAATCCTCAATGGCAAAGAACAGTTGTAATGACCAAAAATTTTAAATTCTGAAATTTTGATCAAAAGTACGTTACAACCAGCCAAGACACCCCAACACGGGCCAGAAACAATAAATAAAGAAGCAATTTAACGAAGTGTCAACTAGACGTTTGCCAGGAACGATGATACACGCTCGACACAACATTACAATAGAAAGCAGGTTCGCCTGTGACAGACTCGTCTCAACCGAGATTTACAGCCCACAACAAGCCAGACAATAAGAAGTGGCGCAGTGGCATAGTTACGGAGAAATTGTAATGATCACACGCTACAAGGTTAATTTGAAGCGTGCCAGCAGTAAAAAAGGGATGTAGTCACACAATTGTACTCACCCTGTATGAGAACAAACAACGTCTATCTAATAAATAGAACTGAGTGTGCGCACAGCGGGAGGACATCTTACTGGTGACAACTGATATTTACGACAAGGAAGAGGAGTGCCGTCTTGGAAACGACGACACGCTGTGTCCTAATAACTGACGAAAAGGGTCAGTCTGACAAAAACGGATACAGCCTGACGAAAAGGGATAGTCCAGACAATAACAAAATGCGACGTATTGTTCGCGTGAGAACAGCAGCAGACTTCCAGAGTATGCCCAGACAAAAGCTTGATCGACAGGCGCGGAATTGCTCTACATTCCAGGAAACGGTACGGAGGCCCTTCGTCGTGTACTTGAGGGGAGAGCTTACAACCAACCATAGTCCGGCATCTTCTCAGAGCAAAGGTGGAGAGGACCGTCGTCACGATAGCAACGGGAACAACGAATCAGAAGTAGAGACCATAGTTCTGCATAAGGGTAGGAGTTCATCTGACCTATCAGGGTTGACCAAAGGCGTGTTTGCCAGGAAATTGCATTGTGGTAAATGATGCTTAATAAAAACTGTTTACGGAGCACGCGGGAAGTCAGTCTTCATAAATTTTTCAATCATATACTTGAACAGTCTTCACGAAATTTTCAATCTTTATCTTTTCTCAGTAAAAGTTCTCAGTTTTAATACATCACAGTTAACATTCGTGTAGCAGTTTGACGTTGAAACTCAGTTACGCGGTACTTTAATCAGTGACTTAACATTTCTATATTGACAAGCTATTCAGTAATAGTGTATCCACAGTGGCTCAATTACACGATATACATCAGTGATTAATAACTTTCAAGTACACTATCTTACTTAGCTATCGCTTATTAGGAACCAAGCTAATCATTCACAGATTCATTTAATAACAGAACTTTTATTAATACTTTACCGAACTGCAGAACTTTCGTGTACAGTGCGAAGTGTTACAAGATCGATTGGAACAATACACCACGTTATCGAAACACGATATATTAACATATACAAGAAGAAGCTCGATAATAGACAGTCATATATATACACACTAGTTAACAATGAACGTATTCACACAACACATGACTTCATAGACTCTAATAGCACGGTCGACATCAATGGAACACATACACCGCGAGTGAATCTGATCCGCGTGTGTTGAGTGATAGTGACATCGAAGCTACGCGACCTCATACATACGGATCATCTGCAGGAAGGAGTTTCACCGATGGAAATATTGGATAATCCTTTTTACAAGTAAATCTTTATGTTATTCTTATCATAAGAACTCTACTGTCCTGTCTCTTTCAAAGAAAACACCCTTTGAGAATTCAGATTAATTATCATGGAAAATTTAAATAAAGCTATTCATCTGAGGCAAGAAATGAACGCATGAGTATAAGATTTATATGTTGTTTATCTATGTTTATATATATGATTGTGTTATATATGTATGTGTATGTTTCCAGCGAACGACGTACAGGATTTATATTGTAATTTGATTCATATATATGTGTTCTTTTTATGGATGTATTTTTCAGGACATCATTTATATATATATATATTGAAGTTTCTTTACTTGAATGATGTTAATAAATAAGTGTTTATTTTCAGTCAGTATTTATGCGTTCATCATTGTCAATCTTACCTCATAACAGACATTAACTTAAAAAAGGTTAGAAGTACAATAACTTTGTTAAATGACAAATAAATGCATAAAAGTTAGAAACAAAACTTGTAAAGAATTTAATTCTGAGAAAAATGGTGTAAATAAAGTCAATAAAATTCAACAAAAAATTCCAATTGTTTCCAATTTTCCAAAATTTGTTTTTAGGCAAAGATTTTCCTGTTTTACATCGGATATCATGAAACTTATGGGAGATACAGTTCTGTGACCTGTTTTATTCGATTTTTCAGGTCAAAAAACATAAGAACCAACAGAATTCGCCCCTTCCCAGAATTTCAGAAAGTCTTCATTTACCCGGGGGAACTGAAACCCGGGCGAAATTTTTCGCTAGCCGTAACTCGCTTACAAAGCGTTTCCGGACATATGTTTATATGAACTTTCTTTCTTCTTTTACACTATAGAACCATTTCTCAAATTATTTCCCTCTCCTCCCGGGACACCCTGTATATTTCATGTTAGTTGTTAGTTGTAAGAACAAAATATTATTAGTGTGAGGCTAGTTGGACTGAATGTTAACGCGGAGCAAGGCAGCAAAAATGACGACTAGCAGTTCCGATTCCATGAATTTCGATATCAACAACCAGCAGGGTGTACCTGATAACGAACGTGAAGGATCACCAATCGAATCGCAAATGACCGAGAAGACGTCAGACGTCAGAGCGCGGGGACAGGAGTCCCAACAGCCACGACAGGAGGTGACATTGCAAGCACTAATGGACTTAATGAACGAGAAGTTTGAGAAGCAGAAGGAAGAAGCTAGTGATAACCTTAGAGTAATTAATAAAAATTTTACAGAGATTAGGAGAGAACAGGCTGAAAAGAACAAAGTAATCAGCGAAAAGTTCGAGAAGCAGAATGAGAAGTTTGAAGAGGCCAGGAGAGAACAGGCTGAAAACAACAAGGTAATCAGCGAAAAGCTCGACAAGCACAAGGAGGAAGTCACGCAACAAGTGGCCGAGCAGATCACACAAATACGCACGGAAATGCGTGAATATATGAATAATTATGACCAGAAGATAAACGAAGTCCAGAAGCAGCAGGACGAAACCATGAGAGAGTTAAAGAACGACACCGACAGGAAGTTCGAAGAGATACCAGAAACTCGAGAAGTAGGCCGTCAAGAACTGAAGAATATTACTCAAAACACACAAACAAGCATCAAGAAGATTAACAATAGAGTAGAAACACACGTTAACGAAAATCATAAGAAACAGGAGGAGTTGAAAGTCGAACTATTCCAGACAGTAAGACAGCTACAACAGGAACAGGGAGACGTAAACAGCGCGATACAGCAGAAGATCAATGCGGTAGATGGGAGACAGAAGACGACGGAGCTACGATTGGATGAGAGTACCAGGGAGAAAACAACTCGTATCAATGAACTCAAGTCTCAAATAGAACGGCTGCAA
Organism: Magicicada septendecula; assembly: GCA_034769895.1. Classification (NCBI taxonomy): domain Eukaryota; kingdom Metazoa; phylum Arthropoda; class Insecta; order Hemiptera; family Cicadidae; genus Magicicada; species Magicicada septendecula. The sequence goes on from CM068372.1 coordinate 125,906,381, forward strand.
CGGCAACTGATTGAAGGTGAGTCTGGGATAATCAGTAGGATTAACGGGCATACACATGCCGAATTAAAATACAACGGCACTGATAGGTTCCCGATGGAATTCCTGAAGGAGTTATCAGAGATTCAAGAGCTATATTACAACAACAGTGACATTAAGTGGATCGGGAGGCACTTGGAGATGGACGCTGGGATATGGTGGCGTGTCATAAGAAACCAAATATCCACGTTCGAAGAATTCAAGGAAGCCTTCACCTTGAAGTACTGGGGTCAAGAACGCCAAGATAATATCCGCGACAACCTCGAGTACGGCAGATACGAATGGAATGGGCCAGTCACAGCCATCCAATACGTAGAGAGAATCCTGCTAGAAAGCCGGCAACTATCACCTGCGTTGACCGATAGACAACTGATTAGGAAGATATCCCGCCATTTTGGGAGGGAATTGCAGCTCGCAGTGATCACGCGCGGTATTACAAACATACCGAATTTCGAGGCACTAATTACAGAATACACAAGTATCCAGTCCAGTGGGGAAAACAGCCGAAAGCCGCACTATAGGCCCTACAACGAAGGGAAAGTTAACCAGAGAGAGAGGGAAGCACATTACAACAAAAGCGAAAACGACCGGCCGCCGAGGGGTCGCTTTGACAACAAGCAATATGTCAACACCGTACAATTTACACCCGGAGAAGCGGGCCCGAGTAGAACGGTCAATGACACCACTCCAAGGGCAAACGGTAATAGCGACAACAGCAAAAAAAAAAAAAAAATGTGAACCTAAGAAATAAGATAGAAATTTTTAACGACTTAGTCCCGACCGAGACATTAATTACATGTGAAATGACCAATATTAATGAAGAATTTCAATATAAAAGACACGTATAGTGCGAAAGGTTTGATCGGGTGTGCAGCAATAAATTGCTAAGACATTATAACGAACATTTTAATAGACATATAATGATGTAAGATCAATTACTAAAATATGAGCAGTATAGAGTGAGATCATCTATAATCATGATGATACAAAATGAACCTTTAATTGTTCATAGGTAGTGTATATAATTTGTTAATCAATATAAGTACTAGTAATGTGTATTATGAGTGATACTCAATGATGATTAGAGATATATATGTGTATTTACATGTTCATAAATTGTTGTTTTTAATTGTTTGAAATAAGTTAAAGACATTAACTATGATAATATTATTAAGACGATACATGATTAATTACATTTCAGGTTAAAAAAAACCATTATTTCATGTATTAGATCATAAATGGATAACATAGATATCCACAGCTATTATTATTATTACAAAATAATTATATGCCTAATTATATATACACCATATGTGAAAATGCGTTCATTCTTACTCAGATGGACGGCAATAAATTCCTAGAGTCAGTTAATAACAAAATATAGGGAATATATGCCAGTATACGCCAAGCAGAGGAAAGTGGGTCAATGACCGTGACCTTCCCAAGGAGAACTCCCACGATAAACTCAGAGCGCGAAAATCGGATTAGAGTGTCTTCTGCTAATCCAACATCCAATCCGATTTGGGGACCTTGTAATGACCAAAAATTTTAAATTCTGAAATGTTGATCAAAAGTACGTTACAACCAGCCAAGACACCCCAACACGGGCCAGAAACAATAAATAAAGAAGCAATTTAACGAAGTGTCAACTAGACGTTTGCCAGGAACGATGATACACGCTCGACACAACATTACAATAGAAAGCAGGTTCGCCTGTGACAGACTCGTCTCAACCGAGATTTACAGCCCACAACAAGCCAGACAATAAGAAGTGGCGCAGTGGCATAGTTACGGAGAAATTGTAATGATCACACGCTACAAGGTTAAATTGAAGCGTGCCAGCAGTAAAAAAGGGATGTAGTCACACAATTGTACTCACCCTGTATGAGAACAAACAACGTCTATCTAATGAATAGAATTGAGTGTGCGCACAGCGGGAGGACATCTTACTGGTGACAACTGATATTTACGACAAGGAAGAGGAGTGCCGTCTTGGAAACGACGACACGCTGTGTCCTAATAACTGACGAAAAGGGTCATGGATAGTCCAGACAATAACAAAATGCGACGTATTGTTCGCGTGAGAACAGCAGCAGACTTCCAGAGTATGCCTAGACAAAAGCTTGATCGACAGGCGCGGAATTGCTCTACATTCCAGGAAACGGTATGCTAACATTCGTGTAGCAGTTTGACGTTGAAACTCAGTTACGCGGTACTTTAATCAGTGACTTAACATTTCTATATTGACAAGCTATTCAGTAATAGTGTATCCACAGTGGCTCAATTACACGATATACATCAGTGATTAATAACTTTCAAGTACACTATCTTACTTAGCTATCGCTTATTAGGAACCAAGCTAATCATTCACAGATTCATTTAATAACAGAACTTTTATTAATACTTTACCGAACTGCAGAACTTTCGTGTACAGTGCGAAGTGTTACAAGATCGATTGGAACAATACACCACGTTATCGAAACACGATATATTAACATATACAAGAAGAAGCTCGATAATAGACAGTCATATATATACACACTAGTTAACAATGAACGTATTCACACAACACATGACTTCATAGACTCTAATAGCACGGTCGACATCAATGGAACACATACACCGCGAGTGAATCTGATCCGCGTGTGTTGAGTGATAGTGACATCGAAGCTACGCGACCTCATACATACGGATCATCTGCAGGAAGGAGTTTCACCGATGGAAATATTGGATAATCCTTTTTACAAGTAAATCTTTATGTTATTCTTGTCATAAGAACTCTACTGTCCTGTCTCTTTCAAAGAAAACACCCTTTGAGAATTCAGATTAATTATCATGGAAAATTTAAATAAAGCTATTCATCTGAGGCAAGAAATGAACGCATTAGTATAAGATTTATATGTTGTTTATCTATGTTTATATATATGATTGTGTTATATATGTATGTGTATGTTTCCAGCGAACGACGTACAGGATTTATATTGTAATTTGATTCATATATATGTGTTCTTTTTATGGATGTATTTTTCAGGACATCATTTATATATATATATTGAAGTTTCTTTACTTGAATGATGTTAATAAATAAGTGTTTATTTTCAGTCAGTATTTATGCGTTCATCATTGTCAATCTTACCTCATAACAGACATTAACGTCACTTGAATAAATTATATTAAATTTAATATTTATACAACAATTTAGTCTCATCACAGTAATTATACTAACTATCAAATAACTAAATAATCACGTAAATTCAAGTAATTTGGTATAACTAACCTAATTGGGTGATTACATGATTAAACTCCACAAATTAGTATAATTACACATTGCATTCATTACAATTACAAATTAATTAATTATGCAAATAATATTTGCATAAAATACAAATTGTACAGTCCTGTTTTGTGTTTTAGTTATCCTTAACCTAACACGAATAAACAGTGCATACTGACATGGTTTTAAACTCACAAATCACGTTTATGCAACAACTACGTTAGTTTATGGAATAACTAACACCGGACGTGTTAATAACTACACACCATGGAAGTGGTAATAACACGATTGTACAGTGATAAACTGAAACACATATTGTGAGAATCTCAACAAATTTCCATCTCCAGTTGTCATTCTGAAGCGTGTAGATATTGACGTCAGCAATCACAATAAAATCACACATGGTAATGTTTTTGCAGTCTGAATTTGTAACATACAAGACCTGCTCAGCGCACATAATGTAAACTCACGTTAGTTGAGTTGTCACGCTGAACAAGACCATAAAATAATGGCCGTGCTGTCCTTGTACATATAGGTCAACTCTGCAGTTAACGCAATTACCCCGTAATGAATGACCACGGCAAACACTATATGAACAATCCCTGAATGCACCTACATGTTTGACACGATTCTGATAACGTGATCCCAAATAACAGAACATCTCTTTGAACCATCGAAACGTTATAGAAAGTATGTCCAAAGATTCAATGCATAATTGCATTTAATAATTGTAAAAATCTGGTAAAATTTTCAGAAAGGGCTCAGTTGATCAGTTTTTGTTATCCCTATTGCCAGTTTACTTTTAAGCGTCCACAGAGATTAAAAAAAATTGATCTTGGAGCATAATAATGAGATAGGTTTATGTAGTACGATTTTGAACATCGACGGTTAGGTTTGCCGAGTCGTGTAAGAAGGATGGATAATCGGAGAAAAACTACACAGTGGACTAGAAACACATGGGAAGACGAATGAGACGAAGAGTATGCGGTGGATGGCGTTAGATGGTTCGAGGAGGCTAAGATTCTAAAGAAAAATATGTGATAAAAGGATAGCGTGATGATCCATGATAGCAAGAAGAAAAATCTAAAACATATTCTGGATAACGAAGCTGTTTGTAGAGTAATGGACTGTAAAGTATAAAATAAAATTAACAGGTAATAAAGGGTCGCTAGTAACAATCACAGGATGCGGTGAAAATGATTTAATTAGTATTGAATGAAACCGCACAAAGAAACCAAAAACACTGAATGAATATTTAATTTACAATAATGATCTGACAAAATAAGACAATAAACAATAGCTATTAGTGATCCGTAATCTAACGTATGACAAACTATGTTATTAGATCACTGACTTGAAAGAAGAAGAAGAAGAATGGACAGGAGATGAAATCGTATAATCAGCATTTCGAAGGAGAAGTTGATGGAGAAATACTTGCAGGGAATACCAAGCAAAGAATGTCTGCAGCAAATCATACAAGAAGTGGGGTGTCATCCCTATAATGCGTGAAGACGCCTGGAACCCGACCACTGTTGCCAAACTATCTGCTGATTTCTGACTGGAAAGATGGACGTTTGAGACATTAGCAACGGGGACAGCCACAATTATTATTTACAAAAAGAATAAAAACTAAATATACATCATAGAAATAAAGAGAGAGAGAGAGAGAGAGAGAGAGAGAGAGAGAGAGAGAGAGAGAGAGAGAGAGAGAGAGAGAGAGAGAGAGAGAGAGAGAGAGTGAGAGAGAGAGAGAGACAGAGAAAGAGGGGGACGTTAAGGATTTATATATTCTGGGTAACCGATAGCAGACTGTATTATACTTTTACACAGATACAAAATATTACTATATTCCTCTAGCACACTCATAACATATGTTTAATCGATACATTTTTCATGCCAGTATAGTCGACTTACAGAGTCACTGCTGTGTTATTTGTATTCAGACTCTTCCATTGGGTACTCTATTTTTATCCCTAGTCTCTCCAAAGAATCGTTCATTTGAACCGATAAACAAAATAGTGTAATTATACGTTATACGTTTATAATCTGGTGGTATAAATGGTATAAGGGGTTGTCGGTACTGGATGGGGCCGTATCCATCCGCCTACCTGTTTGTAACTTTCACTTCAAGAAAGGTTATTTTTATGGCCTCTAAAAAGGCGCATCTGTTGTTAAGTAGAGTTACTGCGGCGGCCCCATCCAGTGGATTAAGTGGCATTTTCGTCGTTGCATGTAACTTTACTTGGTTCAAAAACATTAGTTTTATTATTATATAATGATAACAACCCAACGAATAGGCCTATATAACATATGTAATATATTAATGATAATGATACCGTTATGTAATAATAATAATAATAATAAAATATGAATGATGATTATTATTTATTATACGCCTACTTTAGCATTTAAATAATTATTTCATTTTTTGATAAGTGAAATTTAATTTTGTTCATCTAACTTTAGTAAACAAAGTTACACAGACTGCGACATCCTTGAAAAGAAACTCACCGGCATCTTTCCTATCCTGGATATGATGATACCTGGTACTGGATGGGGTGGTAGCTGTCCGCCTACCTACTTGTACATTTTACTGGAGAGAAGGTTACTTATACGACCACTGAAAAAGTATGAGTATTATCCTGGGTGTCTATGTTTACATAAGTTGAAGACGGACCAAGTTGGTGGAGTAAGAGACATTTACCCCCCCCTTCTCATCCACTCTACAATCAGTTTTACATTATGAACAACAAATGGTAACTTGTACGTGCCATAAGAATCGTGAGCAACTGCTTTTGTATTTAAAGTTCATAATCACATTCACCGTTTCAGGAGTTTATATTATTTTCTCTGATGCATTTTAAAAGGGTTAAGTCTTTTAATGAAATCCTTTCATTAACTGCAAAAATATCTAAATCACTTCTTATCTCCTCATTTATTATATGATGTCGTCTATTACACCTTTAACTGATCTCAGAAATTTAATTTCTGCTGTTTATAAATGATGGGACCTTAGGATGATGTTTTCACATCCAGGAGCAGGATATGGGGAACATAGAGCCGTTTGGACCATAGCCTCAGCCTCTACCTACTCATGACCGTCGTGCGTGGTGAAGAGCCACACCCTTTTCGAGGTGGACCTATAACAGAACACGACGGATCTAGACCAGAGGAGGTCGATAAAAAAATCTAGCCGACATAGGGTTGGTTACCCTATACGGTGGTCTAAATCAACAACTCACAATTCCAACAGTAGCCTCGGAAACCAAAATGTACATTATACAAAAATTAGTTGCAAAATTATTTTCAATATTTTTTTTTATAATTATTTAATACTGACTGTTTTCCTTAGTGTAAAAGAAAATGTACATTAGGATTTATAATTAAATTTATAGCAGTTTAATAATAACAAATTCTCCCCAATGTCAAGTGAAGTTATTTTGAACCCAAAAACCACTATCCTCGTAGATGGCGTGGAGGCGCCCTCTCATTTGATGACACTGCCTGCATAACGCATGCAGATGTACGTTATTGTTTATCGCTAACACAGTTCACAGAGGCAAGAGTGCGCCACTTAATGTGCTTGGAACTATTAACTGTAATAGCTGTAACATTATTTTGTATTTCTAATTTAATTATTTCTATAAACACAATTTTCAGTGCAATTAACTTTCAGTATTACACTTTAATAACAAAGGGAAACACAAACACAAAGCTCAAAGCACAGTGTAAACGAGAGAGAGAGAGAGAGAGAGAGAGAGAGAGAGAGAGAGAGAGAGAGAGGGAGAGAGTCGGCCTAAAAGAGTATTTAAACACCAAATATAGGAGCGATTTTGTAACGTGTGAGTAAAGTAGTGATATCTACCTTCAATTATGCAGAAAAAGTGCGTTCTGAAGAACTATAGGCCCGACAGTCGTTCCTGAACAGTAAGCTGCGGGGACCCAGTGCATGAATTACCCCCACTCACAAGTATAGCCAAGTTGTCTAGAGAGAAGAGAGGGGAGACAACGCGATAACAGTACACCGTCTCGCTTCCATATTATCTCCCTCTCTGTCACATACATGCTTCCATTGTTCTCGCCATGGAGGTAGGAAGGGAGTGGAGGGAGCATTTGCTTGCATTAAGTGTGGCAAGTTTGAGGGTGTCCCAAAATGGCGACTCACAAGGGCAATGTCCCCTACCCCCTACCACTGTCGTACACTCGGTTTATGCCCTGGGTTAATCCCTTTTCCTTTACCGTTATGTTCAATACAATACATTTTCTTTTCTTAAATATTTATATAATTATATATTTATATTTCTTATATAAATATTTATTTAATTTTTACTGGAGACGTAAACATTAACTCACTAGACAACAGTTCTTAGTATACTCAAAATTATCTTAGTTTAATGAGCAAGTATCGCAAACTCTCACCGACTTACCCTTCATACGATCTTTTCGATTTCAGGTCATGAAATTCAAAAGAAATGGAAGAGTCTACGAAACTGTTTTGCCCGTGAACTGAGACAGCAGAAGGAAATGAAGAGTGGACAGGGCGCAGATAAACGAAGAAAATACATATATTTTGAGAAATTGCTGTTCCTTCTTCCCACTGTTCAGAACAGGGAAACATTAACAAATGTGGGCAATGATTCTGCTGGATCGGAAGACGAGACTGAAAATGACAACCTACAGGTACAGGAACCTTTGGCCAGACGTCACGTTGGACACAGCTGGCGTCAGAATAGAAAACGCAACTACGAAGAATCACTTCTTGAATTGTTAAAAGAGAAAAAACGTGAAAGAGACACTACTGAAGCCGATGAAGACGTCAATTTTGCCTTATCATTAGTACCGATACTACGATCCCTTGATGACGCCACAAAAATAGACTGTCGCCGGTGTGCGCAGGATGGCGACAAAACTGTTTTGTCTTTCTACTGTCGCGCCGCGCCGCAGACAAGCGAAAGACAGTCTGCCGACTGTCTTGCCCTCAGTGTGCGGCACTACTTACTTTCAATTTATTATGCTTCTTGCTGTCGAGAGTAAAGGTTGAAAAATAACTAGTGTCTATAAAATGGTATATTGTGTTGCGTTTGGCTGCAAAAATCGAAACACGGACAAGAGGCCTGGAATTACTTTTCACAAGTAAGTGCACTAATATACTGAATTTTATTTTTATTATTGTATTCATATTACTCATTAAAATAATTATTAACATATGGAAGCTTCTCCCCACGATTACCGTTTTGTATCTGTAACTAATTGCACGAATTGAGAGACCTCAAACTTACCTACCTGAATTTTTTACTTGCCAGGAAATCAGTTTTAACTCATATAATTTGTTTGTTATACGACTATAAATTAGGGCTACTATTGTTTTTTTTTATTTATAGATTTACGACCTCCCAATCCCACCCCAGTGAAATTATAGTCATTAAATAAACTGAACTCTATCTCTGTTGCCTTAAAAAAAAACCCCCTTAGTTTATCCAACTCGTTATTTGTTACTAAACCGTCCTAAATAATTAAATATGACGTTCTCAATGAAAGGCCAGTCTTACATTGCAAGAAAAGGTGCATTAAAGTAAATAAATGATAATTCTGAAAGAAACTAATTTTGAATCAAGGGTGTCTAAACATGGCCGCCGGCGGGAATTCGTGGCCTCAGTTTCACATGGCTGATCTAGCTGTTAGGCTCCCTCCACTCCCTTCCTACCTCCATGGTTCTCGCCAGTCTTGTTGCAGCCGATGTTCACACTATGAAACACTGTACAAGACTGCTATGCGCATGTGCGAAATAAATGAAAATTTTGTTAGCCTCGCAACGAGGTGTTTGTACACTGCGCATCTCTAAGCCACTGTTCAATTTCTCTCGTCAGGTTTCTAAAGATTTATAGTTACAACTGCCCTCTTACAGAATTAAAATAGTTGGGTAAGTAAGCCAGTTACTACCATGTCGACTATGTAGAAATTTTAATAAGGTTACTTTTTGTTTAAAAGATTGTAATAATTTTACTCTATGAGTGTTATGAAACTGAGTTCAAAAATATCTAAATATTAAAAACATTTCTATAGAACCGGAGAGATAAACAAATAACCGTTCAATTCCTCACGTATAGATCGAATGTGGCGCTGAAAGTTGAAACTGTCTCTTGATTACGGCATGCATGCTTTTTACTTGTTTGTGTGTGTTACACTTTCCGTGATTACAGTTCATATTACGATCGCGTTCTTATTTTCAAACACACGTACGGTTACTGACACACAGCCTCGCGTTGTATACATACAACACGTTATATCATACAACAGTGTCACAAGATAAGATGTCAAAACATACATACGATGTGTGTGTGTGTAGCAGTGTATTCATCTATCTGTCTCACGAGAGACTGCCATGGTATTGCCATTAGGAGTACGGAAACACCGATGGATTAATGCAGACAGAGTGGACGAGACGGTACGTAGAAGGGTAACAGAACCGTAGAAGGTGAAGGTGGAGAACACGAGGAGGAAGATTATACGTAGAGACGAGGATCACAGGAAGGGGACAACGAGAGGAATAGAGACCGTGATTATAGGAATGTGGTGCACGCGCGCGTGTGTGTGATGCCAGTTTTAAGACAACCAATAACAAGGCAGACGGGAGTATGTACGTAGTATACAGAAAATCTGAAAGTTCACAGATATAGGAGACTGGCGTTACTGTTGATGTCAGCTTCCATATCTTTTCAATCGCAGACTTCTTCCCTCAATTAACGAATGTCCTTCAGTAGAAACTTTTTATAATTTTCTCTTCATAAACCGCGTGCTCTTTAAATAATCCGCGTTTGTTGCTGTTAACTAAATATAATTTGTCAGTTACACAAGCCGTAATAACGAAATAAACTCTTAAAGAACGCAGTAAATACAAGCTTTAAGCAGGTGCGTAAGAGGACAAGAAATGTAGAAGAAGGAGATGTAGAAAAAGAGAGTTTGGGGTGGCAGATAGAAGAAGAAAAGAAGGAAGAGAATAGAGAGCGGGGAGAGGTAGAGAGGGAGGGAAAGATAGAGACAAACAGATAGACAGACCGACACAGACAGAAAAACAGAAGGACAGACTGATCGCCAATCTTAAAACATGCATGCCAGACGGGATTATAGACTATAGAGTTAAACACCAAGAGTTTACAGATAGGTGTTACTGTTTGTGTCAGCCCCCATTTCTTTTCAATTGCAAACTTCTTCACTCAATTAGCAAATGTCCTTCAATAGAATCTCTTTATAGTTTGCTCTTCATAAATCGGGATAAACTTTAAATAATTTGCGTGTTAACTAAATATAATTTGTCAATCGCACAAGACGCAATAACACAGTAAAGTCTTAAATAACGCTTAAGAGTTTAAAGATTTAAAGCAAATACAAGTTTAACGAAGACGCATAAGAGGACAAGAACTGTAAAAGAAGGAGATGTAAAAAAGAGTTTGGAGTGGTAGACAGAAGAAGATAAGGGGGAGGAGAACACACACACACACACACAGAGAGAGAGAGAGAGAGAGAGAGAGAGAGAGAGAGAGAGAGAGAGAGAGAGAGAGAGAGACAAACAGCTACACAGACCGACACAGACAGGAAAACGGAAGAAGGACATACTGACCGCCGGAAACGGAGAGATTTTACTTTAATGTTTGACGGAGATTGTACTACAGACATTACATTATGTAAAATGAACGGTGGCGGTTGGGACCGGCCAGACTGCCTGAGGTGCCCTCACTGACGCACGCACACTCACAGCCGGCCCGAGCACCACAGGTATGATTCGCAAAGCGTGCCGTCCACTACATTATTACAACTTTCTAAATTTGATTTTAATGCCAAACGAAATTACCATTTTTGTAACCTCCACGAAATTTTAAGAAAAACGAGTCTGAACACGACATAATTGCGACAAATCTCTGTTTTCAACACTATAAAAATCGGATCACTGTAAAGGACAGTGATTGCTTGTTGATAGTCGTTGTTTGGTATGATTTTTCTTAGAATTTTGGGCAGAATTCAAAAAGAATAACGGTTCTGCAATTTTTTAGAACAGTAAAGAAATGCTCTTGCGTTTAGAAATGTCCAGTATGTGAGTCACGGTGGCCACTAACGGCCAGGTATAATCCGCTGCGTGTGTGTTGATGAGGGTGAGTCGGTCTGGCCTGTCCCAACCGCCGCCGTTCATTTTACAGACTTTAGAATGTAGCGTAGGTAAACTAACACCGTTACAGTCCCCCCCCCCCCCCAGATAAAGCAGTGGATTGTTTCTGTTTACCGGATTGTGTATTATCGTCAATTAATCTTGCTCACCAACTGCTGTACCACGCAAAGTCGAATCGCTACATACGAGCACAGTGATATTTTCAGATTTATTCATATTCCTGTAATTTTCTGAACGATCAGTCAAAATAAAAGCGAAATTGTCCGATACTCTTCCTTTTCTTATCAACTGTTATCATTCAATCGTTTGCATTCGTTTCGTTTGGATTCGTTTGCATTTGGTAAAAGACAAGAAAGAGATGTCGTCTACAAATATATTTATTTATTATATTCATAAATGCTCAAATTTTTCTTGTCATATATTTTATATTATTATCAATAATAAAACTTTTACAAGAATATATTTTATTTTACAAATTACAGTGTTTCAATAGCGTTCAGCTATCATCGTCAGATATAATTAATAAATTAAAATTTTTAAATCAATTGTTCAAAACAGCTGTAATTTGTACAGTTTTACTCTAATTGACATGAAGAGTAAATTTAATGTTTTATGTGTATATAAATATGTTATATAATTAATTGTAAAAAATATAATATATAAGTAATTATCATTATAATTTATTATATAAGTAAAATAAATATTCTAATAATTATAAGAAATTGTTAATATTATGACTGAATGATTAGTATTATCTTTGTAGCATGCATTTATGTGGTTCCGAAAGTGGGGGTAAGAGGAAACGTGATACTTAAAATACACTATATATCACGATAAAATTCTGTATTATATTATTCATCTGCTTTCACAAAGACTAACTTATTCAACTTATTCAATTAGACACACGAGAAACGGATGATAAAATATTTGCATACAAAAGTCGATAAAAATACGTGTTTAATGCCTGGTCGTAAAACACCTTCTGGATTAACGTCCATAATAAACTGCAAGTTTCATGAGAACGTTAAAACGTTTAGTTTACAAAACACGGCATAACACGACATTAACATTTTCAACGCGCAGTGATGCTGAAATTAACCCTAACGAATTTAGCCGGCGAATAACTTACGCGCGAACCTGAGAGGGAAGTCCAGCCGCAGTTAGTGTAGCTTACATCTCCAGGGTGTTTTGTGTCTGCTGCACAGTTTATCAGAGATGTTGCCTGTACACACACACACACACACACACCTGTGTTTCCACACCGCTGTCCGTTTGCCTTTCACTAACATACTTTCTTTGTTTGCTTATGTAATTTAGAACTGTAGCACCGCTGGTATTATTCTTGTTGTATAAATTAATTTTCACCGTGTATTGCTGTTAATGTTCCTCTTGTATGTGTTTTACACTTTGGACGTAAAGAGTTCGCGCTGTATTTTGTAAGCCAATTAGGCCTACTAGAAACATTCTGATTCTGCGTGGAGTAAGACAAGGATGTATACTATCTCCGCTTTTATTCAATATCTACTCGGAAGGTATTTTTAGAGAAGCTTTAGATGAATCTCATGTGGGAATCTCTCTGAACGAAGAAAGAATAAATGTCATACGTTATGCGAATGATACCGTCATATTCGCAGATAGCTCGGAGAGGATGCAACAACTAATGGACAGAGTGACAGAAAATACCCGGTCTAGACATCAACGTTAATAAAACGAAGCTAATGATTGTATCTAAGAACGAGTTCACAAACTGCACCCTTAATGTAAACCAGAGGCCAGTTGAACGTGAAAGCAAATTTACGTATCTTTGCGCTATAGTCAATGAATAATGGGACCACTTTTCAAGCAGAATTGAAAAGGCAAGAGCAGTGTACACTAGAACGAGCAGTTTATTCAAAAATCACGATTTAACAATAAACAGAAAGACGAGACTTTTACGCTGCTGCGTATCTCGGCCCTCTTCTACGGTGTAGAATCTTGGACTTTGACTGAAGCCACAACTACAATATTGGAATCTTTCGAAATGTGGCTTTACCGTAGAATACTGAGCATTTCATGGACAGCACTTGTAACTAATGTTGAAGTTCTTAGAAAGATGAAGAAAGAAAGGGAAGTTCTTAACACAGCGAAGATAAGAAAGCTTCAGTATCTGGGACATCTCATGAGAAATGAGCAGAGATTTTACTTATTGCAGTCCATACTACAAGGAAAAGTACTTGTAAAGAGAGGAGCTGGGAGACTGAGAATATCATGGCTCAGAAATTTACGGACCTGGTTTGGCATGGACACAACTGACTTATTCCGTCCAGCAGTACAGAAAGTTAAAATAGTCTGTATGATATCCAACATCCGAAACGGATAGGAACTATCAGAAAAAGAAGAGAAACATTCTACACTATTGCTCCTCATTTTAGGAACGATGAAAAAATAGGAATGACTCTTGTACTTATTTTTACAAAAACGTTCTTGTGTCAGTTACATGTTTGGTGAACACTCCGCTCGGACGGTCTCCATTGTAATAATTGCACACTTGACGTTGCGCTCCTCACAATCGGCAGTCGTCTTCAAAAGCTAAAAAACATTTAAAAAGTGCAGTGAACAGTAGAAAATAAAATATTATCAAAATACCGATAATTACCAATTATTAAAAGTTTTGTCATAAAAAGTAAATTGTACAAAAATTAGAATTAACATGAAAGAATTTATCAATTCCAATTTCCGTAGCAGTTTGAAAATTTGTTTTATATAGAGGGAATAGAATTATAGAATTCTATTCGTGGTTAATTGTAGGTGTGTTAATTTATGTACGATTTATATTTTTATGATAACAATTTTAATAGTAATTATTAGTGTTTAATAATACTGTTATGTAACGTTTATTCTACGTATTTTTATGTCTCCTAGTTTATAAAGATGATTTTGGGCGTCGAAACGTTAAGTGTGAAACTATTACGATGGAGGCGATCAGAGTAAAGAGTTCTCCAGACAGAAATCATCATCGTTCACAAGTTTTAAAGAACATCTGAATGTTGTAACGGGTAAACGTTTTTTTTTTTTTGCATAAAGTGGACTCCGAAAATTATCCTCGTCTGGAATTTATTTTGTTTTTCGTCTGCTTAACAGACTGATGTTAAACTACGCGCCAACACTGAGGCTGAAAATTTTGTGGTACATAAGTACCGTATCATGAATTAATGTTAACATGGGTGCTTACTAACTCTGATACCTCAGAAAATGGACTGAACTTTCTCAGTCCTTACGGTTTTATGACTCTTGTAATATTTTTATGACACTCTTTAACCATATATTCCCTTAACCCGTCAGCGCAACAATTCGCAAAGCCTTCGTGCATAGAATGGAACTGACAACACACACGCGCGCGCGCACTCACAATCTTCACTCAACATATTCTAAATATTTTCAGTGGTACCGGATGTTCTTTGATAGTTAATTTACACACATTATTGCAAGTGTGGTTACCTTTTGCTCCGTTTTGTTTCTGTAATCATTTACAGAAACACGCATCTTTCTACACGCATTCAATTGTTTACAACACCGAAGCCAATAACTTAGTTGCCCGAAGCATTTAACGATTATTATTATTATTATTATTATTATTATCAACTATGAAGATGCAGAAGAAGATAATCTACGGGCCGAATAGCGTTGTTGAGTGCAGATTGTTTTTAATTATACAGTAGTGAATCGGCGGCGTCCATATCCAACAACGGTACGATCTGAATTTCTGGAATGTATGCACTGCCCAGCGTCTATAATGTTAATTCACTTTAGTACATGCGTTACAGTAAACAAGACGACGAACTAATGGCCGTCGTGTTGCCTTGCGTATAGGTCAGCTGACAGACACTCTCTGTAGTTAACGTAATTACCCACGTAACGAATGACCACAGCAAACGCTACAGTACATGCGACAAACAATAGCCTATCTCTTAATGCATCTGGTGCATGTCTAACGCGGTCATGATGTCATGTTTCTAGATGTAATGTAAACACCATTTACCAACTGGAAAAGTTAATAAGAGTAAACCAATACACAATAAGTATTGGTTTACTTTTTTAATTTATAGTGACTGTTATAAGCAGAATTATAGTGAGAAATTATAAGCAGAATTAACCAGGCTAAAATTTTTTCAACAAACAGAAAAACCTCTTCACTTCAAACACTATCAGCCTAAAAATAAGGAAGAATCTCGTAAAGACATACGTGTGGAGTGTTGCCGTATACGGGAGTGAATCTTAGACAATTGGAGAAAGTGACAAGAGGAGACTTCAAGCATTAGAGACCTGGTACTATAGACGAATATTCAGGATAAGCTGGAGGGAGAAGATAACGAATGAGGAAGTCTTTAGAAGAGCTCTGGAGGAGAAGAGCTTTCTACAAAATTTAAAAGGCAGAAGAGCTAAGTTTACAGGGCATATATTACGACACATTGAAGGGAAGAATCACAGAGGACGGCCCCGTTTAGACTACATGGAACAGTTTATGGTCGATATAAACTGCACATCATATTGTGGGTTGAAAAGAAAAGCAGAGAAGCGTGAGGAATGGCGAGCTGCTGCCAACCAGCCTATGGGTTGCTAACCTAGAAGAGAGAGAAATTAGTAGGGTTGAAATTGTTTAGACTTTTAGTACTCAATTCCATTCCATTGGTTTTAGCGACTGGTCGAATAATAGTTTCTAAGTTCAGTTGTTGTGACAGTCTTGTCTTCACCTACGGTGTACAAACTTTCTTCACAAACCTCCAGCAAAGATCGGTACTTGCAAATGTTAGCTGAAGCTGATGACAGCAATACAAGAAAAAATTGTTATTATCGGGGGCGGGGCCAGCAAGCAATTTGGGGGGGGGGAGGAGCGTTGCTTTTTGGTCGTGGAATATGAAATGTTGAACCATTCTTTAACGCTCTAAAGTATAAATGATAGGAATGAGTGAAGATAAAAATATAGTGTGTTATTACAAACATAATAAGTTTATAACGTACAAGTATATATACAATCATATCTGTATTTGTCAGTTCATTGTTCTTTCAATAATATTCACAGTTTAAAATACATACTGCTCATTTAAGTTGTGTATCAAACAAAAATTAACACAGTCGTAAGGTACAGTTACAATTTAAAGTAATTTTAGAATAAAACATTGATTACGAAATTTTCATAACGTAATATGTATTTTGTGTTCACAATGACGAAACCATTCTACAATCACAAGACAAAGAAAAATTTCATCTGATGCGACCACTGGATTTTCCCCATCCCCCCGTGGTTCCGCGCCTGATTATTATTATTAATTATTAAATATTCTACCTGACGGCAACATTTGGCTAATTTCGACTTCTATCTTGCCCTATCGTCAGCTTCTTTCTTCAACCAACGACACGGTTTCTGTTACACACGTCATATCCAATCAGCTTAGGTCCATCTTTTTGTACTTTACAGTCGTAAGAATATTCTATTATAAAGAAAGGTGACTTGAACTCCAAAGTTTTCACTTTTTAAACTGAATTTTAACTATAGCCTACTTGTAACAATAGGAAAATGAAATAAATTACGAACTATGATGAAAGCCAATTCTGGAGAAAAGGAAGCAAAGGAAGACACCATGGAAGGAAGCACCATCAGTAAATAATGGGAAGCCCCAGGCACTGGAAGGGAGAGGCCAGCTGACTTCATACACCGTCTCGCCATCTCTGTGTAATACATAGCTGACTGGTAGTGATAGACACACCTCTTAAGAGCTTTACTGATATTTATGTTTCTTGACTCGATAAGTATTACTATTCAATGTATAATGAACTCGACGTTTGTGTTAAATGATTCGACGCCTGGGTGAAAAACAAAATATGTTTATTTAACAACAAAACAATAACAGGAATACACTCACTAGGGGGAAGGGACAGGGGTTGATATATCCAAGCGACCGACAGCACACTCGATTGTAGTTTGGCTTTGAACATATACAAAAGGAAACTACCTTTCTCTTACAAACTCCTTCTGTTTCTAAAACGTATGTTCAATCAATACATTTTCCAATGACAATGACTTCCACGAACCCTGTACTTTACGTTATTGTTTTTCTCGGACATCAACTGTGTACTTTATTTTTACCCTTCTCTCCACTATCATCTGCCATTTGCACTGATGTTACTTTAAAAAATTTGTCTAACTACTGAACGTAATATAGTGATTATATTTGTCTCGTATATTTGCATGGTTTTTATTTAATCTGTCACGTAATGTAAAGATTACAGAAATCTCTGTGACGTATTGTGGTTGCAGCTTAAGTCAGTTGGTGGCAGTGGGAACCTAACCTAACCTAACCTATCCTACCTATAAAAAAAAGCCTCAGTATCATAACTGGGATTGAAACTTACCGTTCAATAAGCTATTCTAAACAAAATACGTTCGTGTGTATACAGGAACTCACTTTCGATTTTAGCGCCCACCCTCCAACCTTCAACCTCTCAGACGAGTATTACGCACGATATATTGTAGGCTGCGTATTACTTATAGGAACTGTACTACCGTGAACACATTGGCAAATTACAAGTAACGAGAATATTACAAAAGTCTCATACTTTACTTAACCTTTACACAAAGTAAATCAAAACGCTAAGAACAAAAGGTTTTCAAATAATTTTCATCTCCATTATTAATTGCAAAATTCTTTGTTTACTCAAAGCTTATTTTATAGGCTTTTGTAACTGCAAACCGATGAACTATTTCATTAGAAGAAATGCATTGCAAAAAATTATTTTCAGGGATTTCACATATTCTTAGCCCAAGGTAGACCTTAAATAATTTTTTCCATGTTTAGGTCTGTAAATGATCTTTCTCTGCTATAATCTGTGACTGCCATGCTCAAAAAATTCCCAAGGCGACTTCAACATTTGGTTGTATTGATACCATACTACAAGATTTTAAGAACTTTAAGAATCTACAAGGATCAAAATGCTTCTTTTTCCCTTTGCTTTGGTTTCTTGCTTTCGGTTTCTTCTTTTCAATAAAATTTACTTTCTTACAAAAACGCTTTTAAATAAACACACTCTGCAGACAAAGATTGATCCAAATATGAAATATACATTTTCAACAAGTTGCTAATTTTTCTTTTTGCATTGACATTTTCCTTTTTTCACCTCGGCAACATGAGTTTTTATACTCTCTTAAGTTTTTACGCCCTAGCCTACAACCTACTGTACTTAGCCTAATGGGAAATCAAGCTTTGTGTCTCTGTATTTACGCGTAAGTAAATTGTTGTTAAAATAAGTTTATATTGTTGAAGCAGTTCGCACCTTGGGGACTATAAAGTAGTGCGCCATTTAACTGTGTTGGCGCAATCGGCTGTAATGGCTGCAGTAGCACTTTACGTTCCTATTTTAGTTTTTCTATAAACATTTTTTCAGCACCATTAGCGTTCTGTGCACAACACACACAACGTTAGTGTGTGTGTGTGTGTGTGTGTGTGTGTGTGTGGTTAACGTTGTGTTAGTGTTTTGTGCGTGTTGCAGTTAGCACAATTAAAACTAAAAGGATACCATAGGTTAGAAAGCAGACTAAAACGGGAAGGGGGAGAGAGAGAGAGAGAGAGAGAGAGAGAGAGAGAGAGAGAGAGAGAGAGAGAGAGAGAGAGTGAGAGAGAGAGGGGGGTGAAGTTCACGTATAAGAGAAAAATAGATAACGAATTTTTATTGTGTCAATGTGGTGTGTGTGTTTGCGCGTTACCGGAAACATCTCAATCCAGTTGTGGAGAAAACACAGGACACCCTGAAGGGCTACATATTCAGTGGTGAAAACTACCCTCCTAAGGATTTCACAACAAGACAAGTTAACCGCAGTAATACAGTTTGCTTCGTTACCATCTCGTTGAAATTTTAGTCGAATCAAATTATCTTCTCTTCGAAGGAGTTTACGTTTCAAACATTTTCGCTTTTAAGAAACTAAAACTTTTTACGAGAAATGAGTAAACACATTACAAAATGTATGCGTATACATTAATTACATTTGAGTGCGTGGGCGCGCACGTGAAAATAATATAACGAACCAGAGAAATAAACTAATACTATTCAAGAATGATGAGAGGGTAACATTTCTCTATCGAGGTAGGCTGAGCATGTGTGTGAGGTGCACACGAAGTTTTACGCCAGGAAGCAAAACTTATTGGTAAAAAAAAGAAATTCTTCGAGTGAAGTTTTAAGGAAGCTGCTTTTATTGTTACAAATAATAATTGCATTAGTCAGGTTAGCAGCGAAATTCCGAGCATCCGGTTTCGTTATATTCCTAAAGCCCTGTAGATAGTTTGGTGGCCTTAGCGGTTTGTGCATAGGCTGTGTCTGCCGCCTACTTTCACTTTTATTTAGAAGGTATTTGCCCTTGCGTCCCTGTCGCAGTGTTTTCTTGACGTCGTTGGTGTACAAGTGTTCGTGTACACTGTGCTTGTGTTTTGAGAGTGTTGTGTGTTTTTTCATAGAAAATATTCATTTGTATTGTTTTATCTTTTGGTTAATATTATGTGAACTTTGTTATTATTCTTTCGTTGACTCTCTGTCACTTGTTGATAGAATATCATTTATTCCTTTAGTAGTTTATAATTAATCTGAAGACAGCTGCCGAATGTTTGGGGGCGGAAATGTCGCATTTATATTTTTTCTGTGAAGGAATAAGTCCACCAGTTAGATTCAAAATCAAATTACTTTCATATCTACGCAAATGCTCTGGACGTGCTCGTAAAATACAGAATTTATGCGTCGTCGTCTTCACCAACAACACAACCAACACCACCACCACCACCACCATCATCATCATCACCCTCTCTCAAGCATCAGGCTCATGGCACGTTGCGCTCTCTAGTTGTTGTACAGCTCGCACCACACCACCGCCAGCGATTGACTATAGATGTGGAGGCGAGTTGTGTCGTGTGCCTTAACGACCTGGATCCGCCCATCGTAGCTAGACTGTCGTATCGTCGCAACAGCTGGTACACGGGGTTTGCATTGACTCGACATAGAGCCTGAGACAGCGAGATGTATGAACGTCCTCCAAAGCGAACTCTCTTCCACTAAGCTACCTCAACGTTCTGTATATCTTCTTTTCCATTTTACAGCACCATGCTCATTCTTAAACACGTATGTAACAAACACACAACGCTTTTATGTAAAACGCGCCACGTTTAATTACATAATAATGTTGCAAAGATAACTCTGAGCACGTTAAAACTGTGAGCCTACAACTCTACAAGCAGAATTCTCAACGGACAGACTCGTGATACACATTTTTGTATTACGCATATTGTACAACGCAACATCGGTCGCTGAAGAGGTTCTGTTGCAATAAAGGAGAGTTGTGGGCGTTTGCGAGGGGAGAGTAAACGACCATAACCTGCTTCCAACTCCGCCCTTAACGAATGAACATCAATAAGGCGGTGCAGTCAGTCAACAATTACAAATGATCAATTTCGATGCACTCTGAGTAACTTAATTTTGCTACATGCGTACAGTGTAAGTAAGAGGACTGTGGTTTTTGGGGTGGGGGTTGGGTTTCAAAATGACTTGGTATGGATTTATATTATTATTAATATTATTACTGCAAAAGCATATTTCATGCACATTAGCTTAATTTTCAGGACTTTCGTTGAAACAAAACTGAAATACGTTAAATACGTCTCTGATTGTTCTAGGCGAATCTTCAGCACTATTTGGTGAAGTTAAAAAACGAGAAATTTTACTTAGTAAGTTCAATGAGCAACTATGTAAACAAACAAGCTCAATACAATGAAAAATGGACAAAGTAACTAATTTATAATTAACGTATAAAATAATTATTTAAAACAATTAATTTATAATACTGTATTAATAAAGTTTATCAAGACTACAACATCTACGACTTAACAAAATATCTCTGCAAATTAACGAGTGTGATATTTTATAATACCCTATATTTTGTACACTTACTTCAAAAATATTAATAATCGTTCTGCTGGTTGAATAGCTCGGCGGTAATTCGTATTTTGCATTAATATTGTATCGTGTAACAAATTTTTTAAATTGAGAAAATTATCCACGCTCATACGAAAAAAGTTACAAAATTTTGTTGAATTGTTCATTAAATCTGGAAACATGGTTAAATGATCTAAACGTATCGTATCTCTCTTTAAATTTATAGGATGCACCAATAGTTTTCGTTTTTGTTTTTTCTCACTTCTACGAATAATCTACGAATAATAATAATTTTAACATCCACATACATCGCATAAAAAACTAGTTAACGGATTAAAATAGGAGTGTATACTTATATCACAAGCCAGTCCCGTCAATGACTGGTTTGATGTGAAACCCCTTGACTGGACGCGACTGACGTGACTGGACTATGCGGGACTAGAATTGACTGGACTGGGTTGGTGTGAAAGCAAGCCTTAGTCCCTGAAAGGTGTACTAAGAGCAGAATGAGGAACAACGTAATGGATATGACAATAAAAAAATTGTGTTTGCAGTAACCTTTAAGGCAAACATAATGCACAGAAGATTTGTTTGGAAAGTACCGACGACTATGATGCCGGTAAACGACAAGTATCATACTTTTAATTATCGTATTTATAAGAGAGTTGATAAGGGTAAATCTACATTGTTATGTGGACATATAGAATTATTATCAGAAGTGAACAGTGTTATCAGAAAACACAAACGAAATGATGTGCGGCGTCAAAAAAATATATGTAACTTAAATTTATGAATAAAATAAATAAAAACTTAACTTTATGGAAGAAAGAGATATAGAAATTTCAGCACTTTAAGCGTTAACATACTGGCAAACACATTGAATGAAACGGTGTCCCCCCCACACACACAAACAAACATTTTCTTTGCAGGCTTCGTGTCATCTTTTCTATAACTCTTATCTCCCCATCTCTTTCTCTCTGTCCATCATAAACAACGCACGATTGAAGGGGAAGTGTATAATATTCTGTCTGGTTGGAAAACTAGAAGAACGTAATTCGAACACGATTTTCAAAAATTAATAACGTATCTCTGTTGTTCTTATACGATAACGCTTTACAGAAAGACTCCCAACCAACGTACTGTGTTCAGTAGGACTGATCTAAGACGGTTATTTTTTAGTGTTCGGTAATTATAACAATCTGAAAGATAAATTGCTCGAGTATAGATAACGTTTGCGTTGACTGCGCTGTTGCGTAATTTTTGTAAGTAAGATTTCTTCTTTTAAAATATACAACTACAACAGTGAAAATATAATAATATTACTAAAAACAATAATAATATTAACAACAAAAACAACAACAATGATAAGGACGATGTCGATGATGATGACGATGACGATGTTTATAACGATGACGATGATGATAATTAGGGCAGTTGAAGCAAATAGAACCGATGTCCTTCAGTTTGTCAAAACAATCGATAATTACTGATGTTGCAGTTCCCACGGATGACAAGTTTGAGTCGACTATTTGTTTAAAGAAGAGGAAGTATCAACCGCAGGCAGCTGAGTTGATGAGTGTGCATGAGATGAAGGGTAAGTGGAAATAGTTACAGTACAAGTACCTGTGTATGCAGGCTGACAGCAGTTGACAGAGTTCCAGCAGACTGATAGGAAATTGCATCTGCACGTGCAACATTTACTGCACGAACTAATCAGAAAGCAGTTTTCTTGGGTACTATAAATGCTGAACGTAAATTTTTAAGCCTATACTAAAAAAAAAATCATTAAAGAAGGTAGATAATTTCCATTACACCATAGTTTTTATTTTCTGTAAATGAAATGTTTGACTTCGGTTAAAAAAAACTATCTACTAACGAAAGGATAACAAAAGTCACAATAATAATAATAATAATAATAATAATAATAAGAAGAAGAAGAAGAAGAAGAAGAAGAAGAAGAAGAAGAAGAAGAAGAAGAAGAAGAAGAAGAAGAAGAAGAAGAAGAAGAAATATTATTATTATTATTATTATTATTAGAAGAAGAAGAAGAAGAAGAAGAAGAAGAAGAAGAAGAAGAAGAAGAAGAAGAAGAAGAAGAAGAAGAAGAGAGGCAGTGAGCAGGTAAAGACAAGTAAGAAAGATCGTCTTTGTGTGAGCGCGCGGGCGTATGGGACGGAATTAATTCATTCTAGTTCTGGTTGTAACGTTTGTAGCAAACCCTCAGGAGAGTTATACATACTGTGGTTGAACTACCCTCTTACGTTTACACGAGTAGCTAACTTAGCTGCAATAAATTTAGTTAAGTTAATTTGACCGCTTCGTGATTAGAATTTTAACTTTACCTTGGGTAAAGTCTGCTACAGAAGCTGGCACAAACCACTTCGCAGCAGATAGTATGAATTCTGGTAGTGAATACGCTTAACCGTATTATGACAAATGTGAATGCTTAACGAGTATTATGACAAAAGGTTAAACCTGTATTATTTTTACGGTCGTCGTTAACCTTAAATCGGTTTCTGTTATTTACGGTAGAAAGAAGATTTGTTTTATCGTATTAGGACCACCACGTACTTTGCCATCTGTGTAATGTGATCGACGCTCTTCCGCGTGGGTCGACACTTTTATGTCGTTATTTGTTGACATTAATATTCAGTTTTTGTTGTTGTTTTTTTTTTTGAAACGATCCGCGTCTATTGTTTACGTAATCAGTAGTGTCTTGTATTGTGATCTCGGTAGATTGTGATCATAGGTAGAACGTACTCTTACAATTCTTACACCGCTGTTCTTTGATGACGGTATTTTGGTTAAGCGTATTCACTACCAGCATTCATACTATCTGCTGCGAAGTGGTTTGTGCCAGCTTCTGTAGCAGACTTTACTATGCTTCTGTCTTCTACGTAACTTATGATTAAGTGTTCGTATCGAAACAACATCACCCTATCATATCTGTCTTCACAGGAGAGGAGACAGGACAGGAATACAGGAGAGCGCAGTGCTTCTTAGTATTCTGGATTATGTTCGTTGCCTACAAGCACAAGGAAACTGGGTTGCCGGTTTCCTTTGCACGTAGATCAAATGAGTTTGGGTGCATATGGGTATGGTGAGAGTTTGAGTTGCGTTGGCTTAAACGATGAGATGAGGCCTGTGGCTCGGCTCGCTTACGGATTTTCTCGCAGCATTTCTCTGTTGTAAAGATGTCCCAATGTTTATAAGTTTTTTGCTACCGGAATGTTTTTTTAATTTAAAAAAAATGTTTTCTGGGTGTTGAGGTCGAGACCATTATTAGTAGCTTTATTCGTCCGGACTTCATACCACTTCTTTTGCGTTACTCCTTCAATACACGCTTTCTAAAAAACGATTTGTCGAAAGTCATATTTTTGTCAAATGTTATCAGTTTTTATCAAGCTGTAATGCGTGTGTGTGAGAGAGAGAGAGCGAAATTTTTAATTTAGTGATTTAATTTATTGTTGATCACATCTGCTCCAAAATCAGCGTATTGGTTTTGATTTTGATCTTTTATAAATGTATATATTTCATAATTGTCTATTTTTCACCTTTTGATATTGGTTGTATAAGTTTAATATTTTGCCTAATAAGAATGTTTGTGATTATAGTATGGGTTGCTAGGTCGTTTTTGATATTTTACGTTAAAGAATTGCTTTTTTACGTTCAAGGCAGCTACCAATTGTGAAGTGCTTTTTCTAAACTGGTGTTAACAACTTACGGCATCAGAAGTGAAAAAATGAAAGGGTGTGAAACAAAGAAAACGGAGCATGTACGTAGACATTTTCACACTGATATGTGCACATACGTCATGCCACAAGTGGGCTTTCTTGCACGGCGCGAATTAAACGGATCTGACTACCTTTGATAACCATCGTCAGAGTTTTGCTCCATCGGACTACAGTGTTTGCTGAGACGACTGGATTATCGGGAATGTTTCTGACAGGTTTGTGAAGGTAATCACTGGCTACCGTTCCCAACGTCACCCCGAGCACTACTGGTACGCAGGTAAACACAGTTTGTGTTTCGCAGTTTACAAAACTAGGTTATTGATGATAGATGTATTAAAACAAAGCTTTTAACGCATTTATGTATGCAAGGAGACATTTATTAACTGCCATAGCATTAGGCACATGTTAAAACATTATAAAATAATATGAACTTGGTAGTTTCATAAAGTTATTTATTCCTGCAACTCTGACAATTGTTTCAGTCTTCGAGACAAGAAAGTTATTCGCAAAACTAAATATAATAAAAGTTTTTGACGTGAACATGTGTTAGGATGAGTAGGTGGGAGGTAGGTGGATTGTGGGGGCGGTAAGCTGATATGTCAATACGTTGGGCATATGAAGAGTGCCGAAACACAACGTATTATAAAATAAACTCTAAATTAAGCGTTTAAGAAATAATTTCATTTTGCGAAAATACCAAGTAAGTTTGTCATTTCAAACTACACTTATATGAAATAAACGAGGAAGTAGGGACAATTTACTCCGATTGTGTTAGCTACATTAAATTGTCCTGTTCGTTCGAAAATCACTTATCACCATTGTACTTACAAGCGAAGAACATTAGCCTAAATACTGGGTCTATCTGATCGTCGTATGGTACAGTGGAAAACAAAATACAAGACACCAAAGAAGTCACTAAAAACCAGCTTTAATTATCACAATTAACAGTTTGTAATCACCAAGTTATTCAACAAGATTATACTAGTACAATAATTCAAGTAAAATCTGTCCACACAAATAATAACGTCAACTATTCATTATTCCGCACTATATTCATTTTTCACTAATACACCACTTGAGACGCACTGTGTAAATCGCCCGACATAAACTGAAAATTAAGCGGCGGGTTGGGGTATTTATAATCTGCAGGGGTTCCATAATAGGCGTCCTTAACAAACACTTGAAAATTCTAGAGGATACTTCCGCGCGACCTTGGCAAAAACACGCACCGTTGGGCTAGTTGGGAAGCTTGTCGAACAACACAATAAAACGTACGAGATTGTTCCGTATTACGTAACACTGTCTCGCATGTTAAGTGTCATGTACGCACACAAACATTACAGCTGGAGTCTGCTGGGATAGCCGAGAAACCTGTAGAACGTTCTGGTAATCCGATTAAAAACAATCGGAGCTACCGTACAGTGTATACTGTATACTTCACACAGAGTTCATTTGACCTTTGCTTATGTATCATTTGATGTTGCATTATGATCTTAAGCGTGTTCTTTAAAATCTCGGCATATATTTTATAAGCTGTAGGCTTTGTGTAAAATTCTTCACTGAAATTTTAAACATAAGAAATATAAGAAAAAGAGAGAAGCGAGAGAGAGAGAGAGAGAGAGAGAGAGAGAGAGAGAGAGAGAGAGAGAGAGAGAGAGAGAGAGAGAGAGAGAGAGAGAGAGAGAGAGAGACGATGGCGAGAGAGCAGATAGATAGTATGATAATAGATATTAGACAAGCAGATAGAAAGATAGACAGATACCTAGACTAATAAGGAGGGAGAGAGAGATGAGAGTTTGAAAGGAGAATTTTGAGGAGAATAATGAACCAATCCAAGTAAACGGGATATGGAGAATGCGTCACAATGAGGAGCTATACAAGCTGTACAAAGACAATTATCTGGCCACCACCATCCGACTGCATGGATTGCAATGGGCATTACACATCATTAGGATGGAAGCCAACCGAATACCTAGGAAGGTACTGTTTAGTCAGATCGGGAGTAGAAGCCCTGCCGCAAGACCCAAGACACGCTGGATTGACGCAGTGGCGAGGGATGCTGATAATTTACTTAAAATAAAACGATGGACATCTATCGCCAAGGACAGGGAAAAATGGAGGCGGACGATTATGGATGCTAAGGTTCGACTGCGAACTGTGACGCCATTGAAGAAGAAGAAGAAGAAGAAGAAGAAGAAGAAGAAGAAGAAGAAGAAGAAGAAGAAGAAGAAGAAGAAGAAGAAGAAGAAGAGTGATGAGGGACAGGGCGGGGGAGAGAAAGCGAGGGAGAGCATGTCAGAGACACGTAGTCTACAAATACGCGCATATAACGTGTTCCAAAGCAAACGCAATTTTGCCATATCTTAACTCTCTCTATAGATGGGCATCAAAACAATTCTTCAGCAGAGTTGTCGTTGCCAAATTCCATTTTCTCGACACCGAACCAAGTTGTCTCGTTCATTCAACAATATCGCTCACAGTAAAATAAACGTATTCACAGCAATTGTTTGTCTGAACTCTTCGCAATGACAGTTTACAAGTTTTCACACTTCGCCGTAACACCCCGTAGCAAATACGTCTTTGCCGACTTAAACACGTTAAATACTGTTGATTTGTGTTTGTGTTAAAGTAAATGATTTTGGGACAACTGGTATTTCTACGAAACGTGTAGAACCAACTACGGGTAGAAACTGGTATTTCTACGAAACGTATTTCTACAAAACTGAATACTGAATGTTTAGTAGTAAAGTTATCGACGGTGAAAACTAATGCCAATGGTGGCGTAGAAACATCTGGAATAACTGTAAAACTGCGTCTTAATTACGTAACTGGTATTTGCACTTTACTGTACTAAGCGTCTGACAGCATGTGCGTTCAGCGGTGTTTAAAGCAGAGAACGTGTATTGCCCACGCGACTAGAACGAATGTATATATGGACAATATACACATTTAACGGCAATACACACCAAAGCGGGACGCGAGAGCGGGAATGATAGCGACATTCGCGCGTAGTAATACGACATTCTCGCGAACTTAAAATATTAAAATATTGGTATGGAGAACCATACATGACTTCCATATTCTAAGATTTATATTTAAAATCATTTTCGAAATGAAATATTTCCATAGAAACTACTTATTTCTACTTCTTTCTTGAGCTTTAACCACAGTACTGTGGTCACTAACGTAAACCACCTCACGTTAGCGCACTCGATTTTCACTGACGATGGCAGTCGATGGCACTGCCGAAACGTCTGGTTTTGGAGAAAACATTAGACCACGGCCAAACAGCCCGGGAAAGAAAATTCTTTGTTACCAGTTGTTAAAATTAACAACAAACTACTTCTTTGTTGCCTTGCGATAACGTAGTACACATGTAAAAATTATCCCCTCCCCCTTCAACTATCATTTTCATTTATAGAAACTTACCCCCTCCCCTTCAACTTCCCTTTTCATTTATAAATATTTATCTACCTTTCTACAGTGGATTATTATGACCTTCTTTTCAGGACACGTTATTTATCAAAATTAAGTACTTTAGTTAAAAAGTAAAACGTTGCAGGTAAACTACCCCTTCCCCTTAACCGATCTTCACCAAAATCAATACCGATCTTTAAGTCCTCTACAACTCAGGCACATATGAAAAAAATTATTTGATTCTGTTTGAATTTGCGACAGTTATCGTTCGCCATAGAAAAAGATTCTACACATAGACACACAGACACCTTTCGAAAATTCCATTTCTTCATGTTTTGAGAGTAGTACAATCAGAATCAGCCCTTATCTCGAACACGATTTTTTCGCCATAACCATACTTCCATTTCCTTATGGAAGATGGAAGTAAAAACAAAAAATAGCGCGGTAGGAGTGTTCTGACAGGAGGAATAATTAGCTGTCGTAAGCAGGGCTGCGACATCCCATTGGATCGCTCCAAGGTCTTCCTGCAGCATGTGGTTGTGTGTTTTCAGTGCAGTTTTCTCATTGGTAAGTAAACGTATAATCGTTTTTCATATTGTCTCTATCGGGACCACTCCACAGTCTTAGTGTCTCATTGTGCGATACTCCACTCCACACGACAGTGATTATTGGTTTCCTTCATCCCTCGCTATGTTTTTTCTACAACGTCCTTACGAGCTACAGTGAGTATCGGTATCTCTTCTTCTTCTTCTTCATATGAAGAATACGTAACAACTCTAACATCAAGTACGTTTACTTCGCTTTGTACACAATCTAGACGGATAACTGCGAGCAGTGGTATCTTTCTACATAAACTGACGTCAATCGTTTCGCACCGGTAAGCGCACAATAATTGGTGCCCGTTTTTTGCCGTCGAAATTTCAGCTGTCAATCAAGCGTCCCGTTCCCACCAGTTTTTCTCAAAATCACAACTAAAATCGGAACATGTTTTATTTTCGCGTGGCTAAACGTGTCACCCATTGTACGGCGATTCTCAGTAGAGGCACTGGTAGCAACTCATCACATCAATCGAGTTAGAGCGGAAGAAACTTCTGGTGCTAAGAACAATAACAAAATTTTTAAACTTAGTTGTTAGATCATGTATTTAAATAGTGGACTGTATACACACAAAAAAACAAAAGAATCTGAATTAAAATTTGTTTTTCTGATACCACTGCACATTGACAATCAGCATACATCAACTCACTTGCAGTTCCATTCACACACTGACTCTGCCCTTTAAACCCTGATCAGAAAGCCATTCACTCACCCCCCCTCTCTCTCTCTCTCTCTCTCTCTCTCTCTCTCTCTCTCTCTCTCTCTCTCTTCTCTCTCTCTCTCTCTCTCTCTCTCTCTCTCTCTCACACACACACACACACACGCGCGCGCGACCCACAGTACAGCGTTATTTAGACCAAAATGCCATCCACGGGACAATGTTTGGAGTACCTTGTTAGAAAGAGACGGGATTATCGTCACAGTTGAGAGATGTCGTACTTTCAGGAGAATCCCATTAGCCCCCCCCCCCGCTAACCTTGTAGAAGACGGAGGGTGTGGATTATATAGAACAGAACGACTGACCAATTATAAGATCTGTGAAATAATTCTTCGTATTGTTTAAATTAGCAGCCATCCTTACTATTTCTTTTATGAATTTGCTAACTGCTATAATTTTTATTGTTCGACTAAGCTTTTCGTCATTACTGACATCCCGTGTGGAGTGCTAGTCTCCCATCGGGCGCCTCCCCAGGTGGCGGATAGGGGAATGCTCACCAGATATGGTGGGTACCGGGGAAATAAAATACCCGGGGCGGACCAAACTAGCACTGTTGCCTTGCAGTAAGATATTGGATTATCAAAGGCTAGAGGAACAAAACCTTGATCAAAAATCACCTAGAAATTATGCGATGTATAAAACAAACGGATTAACTACCCCAGGTGGCAGACCAGGTACTCTGGAAAATCCACACTCCTTTATGGAGGTCGGCCCTATGGATTCTGGGGAGGGCCAACTTTCGCATATAAACCCATTTGAAAGGAGATCAACAATATCAAGATCACCACCAGAACACACGACTCAAGCAGGTACGCGCGGGATCGATAATACGACAGAAGTGGATAAAGAGAAAGCTGAATTGCAAAATAGATTACGTGAAATGGAAAAAACCATGAATCAACTGAATAAGCAGCTACATAAGCTGACAGAGGAAAATGAACAGCTTAAAAAAATAATGATATTACAGGGTAAACTGCCTGAACACGATACTGGCACTAAAACTCCAGTTAGTTATCATACAGACGAAGAAGAACTAGAAAGAGAAACTGACTGGTTAGTCAAGCAAACCAAGAAACACAGAAGAAAGCGAAAAGCTGAATCCTCTCCAGAGGCAGAAGCAGGAAACTTCCTCAACCTTAGTAGGGAAGGGACTGCTGCTAATAAGGGCAACCCTAAAAAGGATGAGGTAACTCAAGGAAGGTTATGACTAGATAAGTGTGGAAAAGGGAAAAAAACTACACCTCCTCCACCAATCCATGTAGTTGGGGTAACCAAATATGCAGATATTAAATCACTGATGGCATCAGTTGCAGACAAGGAATACAAAATTATGGCGATGAATAACAATATATGGAAAATCCGAACATTGAACTCGGACGCATATAGAGCTTTGGCAAAAAAACTGAGTGATGAAAATAAGCAGTGGTATACGTACGAGGACAAAAGCCGTAGGCCCACTAAGGTTATGGCTAGAGGTCTCCACCCAACGTGCGAAAACCAGGAGATCAAGGTTGATCTCCAGCAGAGGGGATTCAAAATAATTGATGCTGTGAACATCATTAAAAAAGAAAGGAAAAAGGATGAACAGGGGAAGGAGGAGATTAGTAGGGTAAGGCTTCCTCTGTTCATGCTCACGTTCGATCATGAGGAAAATGTAGATAATATATACATAAGATCAATTCTCAACATGAGGGTTAAAATCGAACCGCTTCGGAAAAACTCGGGCCTTATACCACAATGTAAAAAATGCCAAGGTTTCAACCATACGCAGAAATTTTGCCATCGGGAGCCTAGGTGTGTAAAATGCCTAGGCAAACATTATACTAGCGATTGCACGATAAATCATAACACGCCGCCCACTTGTGTTAACTGTCGGGAGCAACATCCTGCCAGCTACAGAGGATGTGAGGTGGCCAAGCAACTACAGCAAATGAAGAATCAAAGACGCCAAAACAATAAGCAAAAGACTAGTGGTGTCGGGAATATGGCTTCCGGGGAAAAAATCCCGTTATATCTACCTACTGTGACTTCGAGGGGCAAACAAGCTCCTCTAGCAGCGAGAGGTAGGGATACAGGGACGAACAGCTATGCAAGAGCAGTGAAACAACAACAACTCAAGACCGCAGGAAACGCTGGGAAAATGGATCAAGTGCTTAGTGAGGTCATTGAAAGACTTGACGTCCTGAATAAGGCGATGGAAAAACAAAAAGATTCTACTGACAAAATTCTCGAGAAACTCGCTGAGCAACAGCAAATAAACAACAAATTGTCGAAAAAAATTGCGCAGGTGGGCGCACAAGTAACTGCTGCCCCTCTAAGCCAAAAACATGTATATCACCGTAAGAATTGCAACGTGGAATGCAAATGGACTTCTGCAACGGATAACGGAGCTTGAATTGTTTCTAAATATGGAAAGCATTGACATCTGCCTAATCTCGGAAAGCCACCTTACCAGAAATGCGAGTGTTAATATAAGAGGATATAGCTGCTATCATGCGGCTCATCCAGCGGATAGAGCCAGAGGAGGCACGGCCTTGTTGCTGAAAAGCACTATCAAATATTATGAAGACCTGAAAATAGAGGAGGACTCGTTTCAAGTGGCAACTGTCAAAGTGCAGCTGCTTGGTAAAGGAAACTTTAAAATTTCTGCAATATACTGCCCACCAAGGCAAAATCTGAAAAAAGAAGATTATGTTAAGTTATTCAAGATGCTGGGGAATCACTTCATTGTTGGAGGTGATTTTAACGCCAAAAACACCTTTTGGGGTTCTAGGTTATCGACCACCAAAGGCAGGGAACTATACAAAGCTGGGATTGAAGTAAAACTTGATTTTCACTCAAGCGCTACCCCATCTTTTGGCCTGCAGATGGCAACAAATTACCTGATTTGATTGACTTTTACGTTGTTAAAGGATTATCCAGCAGGTACATAGATGTTAAAAACTGTGAGGATCTCTCATCGGACCACTCACCGGTTGTCATGACAATAAATGATGAGGTTATTTCTCGGTCATACCCGTGCCAGCTTTCGAGTAACAAGACGAATTGGACCCTATTCAGGCAACTACTGGATGAAAGCATAGACCTTCATGTCCCTTTGAATGATATTTACCAGTTAGATGAAGAAGTCGAGAGATTTAATAATAATATTCAGAAAGCAGCATGGGAAAGCACTCCCCAGATCAACAGAAAACTGAAACAGAGAATAATCTGCCCTCCTCCAGAGGTGAAGGAACTTGTCAGGAAAAAGAGGAAGGCCAGGAAAACCTGGCAGCGAGTTCGCACACCAGAAAATAAAAGAGCCTTGAACTTGCTCTGTAATGAGCTGAAGGAACTGATAAAAAAGGTTAAAAATGAGGGGATTGGAAAATATTTAAGCAAGCTAACAGCTCAGAAGGATACAGACTATTCACTTTGGAAGAGTACTAAAGGACTGAAAAGGCCGAAAACCCACCAGTCGCCCATCAGCCGGGAAGACGGGACATGGGCGAAAAGTGCGGCGGAGAAAGCCGTTCTCTTTGCCAGTCACCTTGAGGAAATCTTCCAGCCGTTACCTAGACAAACAGCAGAGGAAAACACTAACTTTGAGCCGAAAGTAGATAGGAAAAACATACAGAAAGTAACGCTACAGGAATTGAGAGAAGAAATTAAGAGCAATCTAAGCGCAAAAAAGCCCCGGGTTTTGACCTGATAACAGGCCAAATACTAAAGGAACTGCCTGGAAAAGCCATGAGAAAACTACTCCATTTGATCAACGCTGCCTTCAGGCTGAAGTATGTGCCTAGTCTGTGGAAGGTGGCTGAGGTTATCATGATTCTAAAACCTGACAAAGCACCAACAGATAAAAAGTCCTACAGGCCAATCTCCATGCTACCGGTGATCTCAAAACTATTTGAAAAACTGTTTTTGAAGAAATTAAAGCCTTTGTTAGAGGAAAGAACCCTGTTGCCGGATCATCAATTCGGATTCAGAGAAAAACACTCCACTATTGACCAGGTACAAAGAATCACCCATGTTATTGAAAAGGCTCTTGAAGGGAAGAACATTTGCTCAGCCGTCTTCCTGGATGTAGCGCAAGCTTTTGATAAGGTCTGGCATCATGGGCTGGAGTACAAGTTGCATAGGGATCTCCCAGAGGAATTCTATCTGATACTAAAGTCTTACATCTCAGAAAGATACTTTAGGGTGAAGCATGAGGATGAATATTCAACTTTAAAGAAAATATCCGCGGGAGTTCCCCAAGGGAGCGTATTGGGTCCAATTTTGTATTTGTTATACACGAGAGATTTACCAAACAGTGAGGAAACAACCGTTGCGACTTTTGCGGATGATACTGCTGTTCTGGCGGTAGGTAATGATGCCGAGACAGCGGCCAATAAACTGCAAACTTCAATCGCAGAGGTATGGGATTCGACTCGACGCTGGAGGATCAAACTCAATGAAACGAAATCAATACACACCAATTTTACCAACAGAAAAATAGAAATACAAAAGATCTACATTAATGAACAAAAAGTGCCATACTCTAACACTGCTAAGTATTTGGGTATGACTCTGGACGCAAAACTTAAATGGAAGGAGCATGTGAAAAAAAAGAAAGAGGAACTCAACATAAAATTCAGGAAATTGTACTGGCTGTTAGGTAGGAATTCACAACTAACAGTTGAAAACAAATTGCTGTTGTATAAACAAGTGCTGAGACCTGTGTGGACTTATGGTGTACAACTCTGGGGATGCACCAAGAAATCTAACATTCAAATGATCCAAACTTTTCAAAACAAAGTACTTAGGAGTATCGTTGATGCCCCCTGGTATATTAGGAATGACAATCTGCACAAAGATCTCAAAGTAGAATATGTCAGTGAAATCGTAACAAAATATGCAGTTAACCATGACAGGAGAATTCAGACTCATATAAATCCAGAAATGCTTTGCGTGGTGGAAGAAGCTCCGCACACGTCAAGAAGGCTTAAAAGATTGAAGCCCCAAGATTTGGTGACACACTAGTGCATTTAAATCTGTAAAACTCTAAAAGAGAGAAAGGCAATAATCTCAACCCGGGGAACAGCCAGTGGGCTTCTACCCCATAAACCGTGACTGTAATATTAAAGAAAAGCAACTTGTTGGGCTCGCTCAGTTGTTCAAAGGGAGGTGTTTTTAGTGGGTTAGAGTCCCACACTACCTGGAGCTACGGGGCTCCAGTGTGTCTATAGAGATTTTCACCTGCCCTGCCGGAAAAAAAAAAAAAAAAATTACTGACATCATCAGGTCTTTTATGTCAGTAATGACGAAAAGCTTAGGCGAACAATAAAAATTATAGCAGTTAGCAAATTCATAAAAGAAAGGTTGTTTAAGACCTGATGATGTCAGTAATGACGAAAAGCTTAGTCGAACAATAAAAATTATAGCAGTTAGCAAATTCATAAAAGAAATAGTGTGAAATAATTGGTGACTGGCATTTCTAGACATGTCAAGTCAGGTAATGGAATCTTAGTATCTATTTCTATGTAGGAGCTCCGAGGAGGGGGAGATGATAAGACGTTTTCCAAGCAGAGCCGTAGTAACAAAATTCTCCATGGACATGGATCTATAGAATACGTGTCTAGAGATCACAAGGATTTCAAAGAGGATTTTTGTGTGGAGTATTGTTAGAGAGGCCATTCCGGGGAAGACACATCTCCCCCTCCTGTGGATACGTCTCCAGAAGGAGGGTTATTCAGTATGTAGTTCCTACACGAAACGCGTTCCTTTCACAGTAGATTAAGAATATTAAAGAAAATAAAAACTAATAATTAACAAATCTTCTGAAAGAGAAGTCTTCGCATTGGTAGAAAACTAAATTGTATCCCACTAGCACAAATACAAGTAATAATACATGAGCTTCAGAGCAGAAAATAAACGTAAACAACGTTTCGGAAATGTAACAAAAAAACAGCTTTTATTCCTATGACTGCCGATTTTCTTCCTATGACTGCCGGTTTCTTCCTATGACTGTCGGTTGTATTCCTATGACTGCCGGATTCTTCCTATGACTGTCGGTTGTATTCCTATGACTGTCGGTTTTCTTCCTATGACAGTCGGTTATACTCCTATGACTGCCGGTTATACTCCTATGACAGTCGGTTTTCTTCCTATGACTGCCGGTTTTCTTCCTATAACTGCCGATTGTATTCCTATGACTGCCGGTTTCTTCCTATGACTGCCGGTTTTCTTCAGATTGAGAGGGGACCATAAGTCGCTTGTCACTAGGATTTAGTTTAGTTTTGGCCGTGAATTACTAAACGATGTAACGTTTTTTTAGGTTTGATTATTAAGCGCATACAATTTCAAGCCATTTATGTTTACGTTTCAACAAAAGTTATGGCTTGTATACTATCAATACAGAAAAATTTAATTAGCCTACACATAAAATGAGGATTATTGTGTGCATCTGCGTGGGCATAAAGAATAATAATACCTATTACACACACATTATATCTTATTCATAAGTTACAGACCTGATTATAAAACTCTTACATATAAACACTCTTTTTGTGTGTATTATTTGTTTCTGGCTTGCATGCACGAATGATGACGAAAGTAAATTTGTTCGAAATGTCGATAAAAATATTTTAAAACTGTGTCTAGTAAAAATCTTTCATAAGTACACATTATCAAGAATGTTCCACCGCCATACGCCCCATTATGTATTTAGCTTATCGTTTATAAGAAATGAGATTAAACCTTATTTACATACAGATTGCAGAGATAGAAAAATGGGAAATACATTTGTAACAAATGGTATCAGAAATGTGTCAAAGACAGTTACAGTCACTACCAAAGGCGAGATCAACACGTTTCTTACAAACCACTTTGTTGTCAAAATTTTACTCTCTAGCTATTGATCTCTTCATGCTTCAAGAATTACTTCACGAAAAAGGGTAATCACGTTTGACAGCCTTTGTTTATCTACAGCTATAAAATGTCTACAGTTGTATTTTTACTTCGGTTGGAATAGTTTTTAGCACGCCAACTGGAAAACAAACAATTCCAAAATACACGTTTTGTTTCTGCCAAACGGTCGGTTAAATTTAAAGTTATCCTCGCTTGCTTGTCTTCATTTGCTCGACCAGTTAAGAAGTAATTTTAACTTGTGTAAGTTGAGAAAAACTCGTTTACTGCGAGTCCGTAAAATAGACTTTACTCACGACAGTCGACTTTCAAACTGCAGCAAACAAATAAATTTTGTGTTCGCATCTACGTGGCACTAGATTTTCGCGCAAGCTAAGCATTTTCTTATAAAATAGTCTTTGTGTTATTTGAGCAGTGTAAAACAAAAATGAGATGGAAAACAGTCATTTGTTCTTAACTCAAGCAAACTTTGAGAAATATTAGTGAAGACGCGCTTCCGTATTAGTGAAGACGCGCTTCCGAAGTAATAGTACTGAATTCTTCGAGGATTAGGTTGATAAACATGTTCCGGCACCCATTTCATCCTTGGACGACAGTAGAGGGGAAATGGGGGTTCTGACCAACAAAGGATGCCGCCGTTCCCACGGTCCAAGATATTTTCCCACGCTCTCCCCACCACCGCTGGACCAGCAGCATCCGCGAATTTCCACCAATAAAATTTCATGCCGCCTTTCGCGCGCCAAGTTCAAATATATGCAGCCTTTCGCGAGCCTAGATCAAAGAGATGCCGCCGTTCCCAATTTTTTTATTTTTTTTTATTTGATATTTTTATTTTTTTAATTAAATTGATTTGCATATCCGTGAATATATGCAGCCTTTCGCGAGCCTAGATCACTTTCACTTTCTACTGGACCACAGCATCCGCGACTTTTTCGCTGATCTGTGTCAAGATCCGCGACTTTTTCGCGTATCTGGACCACAGCATCCGCAATGTATATTAAATCTATATGATCAGGTTTACCAACCTATGTATGGGTTCAACTTGATATGTGTGTGTATTATAGTGTATATTAAAATATATGATCAGGGTTACCAATCCTGCATTATTGTGTGTGTGTGTATAGAACAGATCTGTCAACATTTTTCTTCGGTGGGAAATTCAAACTATATTATAGTAAATTGTTGACGACGACTTCGATATCAACTCTCTCTCCCCTCCTCTCTCTTTGTCTCTAGACACAGTTGTCATCAGTTTTACATAAGCGTCGTGCTACTTATGGATTATTGTAATTAGCGATACTAAAATGTAATCACCAGGAAATATATATTTATCACCTATCTCGTGGCGTCCTTTTTTGACACATGACAGTCATTGACTACGATTTAGAAATTAATATACTGTCAAGTCTGTGTGTGTGTGTGTGTGTGTGTGTGGTAAAATGTTACGCATAAAAAAATCTCCTTGAAATAAGGTATTTTCAAAAGTTTTGTGTACACACACATTGTATAATAATTTTCGTAATTGTAAGATACAACCTACAAATTATTAAAATGTCTCTCTCACACATTTCTGATTACTATACAAATAATTGGATGCATATTCGAAGATTTCCCTTATTCAAACGATTTGTATGTGTGTACACGAACTTAAATACAGACGATTGTAATTTTAAAAATTCATTTTTTGCATTAAATATATATCGTAAACAATGAAATAATAATATTTCGTCATTGTAAGATTTTAATAAAACAATTATCAGTTTAAATAATAATTTTCATGATTGTAAGATACAACCTACAAATTATTAAAATGTCTCTCTCACACACATTTCTGATTACTATACAAATAATTGCATGCATATTCGGAGTACGTTGACAGTGAAACAAGTCTATGCACACACACACACACACACACACACATACACACAACGATACTGAATTAGATATAGTTATTATTCGCTAAATTAAACCAGAGGTCATTAACCTTGTGTACGAAGTCCTACATTCTAATTTCACACCTGCTAGTCATTAGCAGTAATTAGGATTATAAAGTATTTACTCTAAAAACGGACAACTCTACTTTCTAATTTGACACCTGTCAAGCATTAACACCGCTTACAGTAATTACTCTAAAAACGGACACACACACACACACACACACACGTGGTTTCCCCACTACAGAGTACACTATATATACGCTAAGTAAGTTAGCGGCAATTTCTTATTTGTCGACTTGTACATCCTGATACTGCACATATTACGTGTCTTCCAGTATACACATCTTCTTTTGAAAGACTGTTTGTACGTCTTCAGTGTAGACAACGCACATACTAGTTTGGCTGATACTGTACGTGTCTTCCAGTATACACATCTTCTTTTGGTAAGTGTATAGATTTTATTTAAACGTAAAAATTATCAAGTGCATTATTTATTGAATTTAATACATGTGTGTGTGTACGCGTGTGTGTATGATCAAATTACAATTTCTGAAAATATATTCTTACTGTATTTTTATAGTGGCAATTTCTCACCAACGTGTGCTGATACATCGTGAAATCTCTACATCTGTTTTTTAATAGTTGAAAGACTGTTTGTACGCCTGTAGACAACTAGACTCTAGACTGTAGACAACGCACATACTAGTTTTTTGGTAAGTTGTACAGATTTTATTTAATTTTAATGTATGTGCAGATTTTTATTTAAACGTAAAAATTATTTGCATTATCAAGCGTGTTATTGAATTTAATACATGTGTGTGTGTGTGTGTGTATGATCAAATTATTATGTCTGTTACAAATTTTCTGAAAATTGCTTTAAACAAACGTTTTTAATGTAAAAAATTTAGAAAGTAGGTCACAGCGTATGATGACATTTATATCTCTCTCTAATTCTGTTGTGGACATACATAGCTGTAAGCAGTGACTATCTCCTTATGAATGCGGAATGTAGACTTTCCTAAAATTATTTGCATTAAAACATTATCAAACGCATTATTGAATTTAATACATGTGTGTGTGCGCGTGTATGTGTATGATCAAATTATTATGGAGTGGGTTATACAAATAATAATAAAGTGTGTGTAATATATATATATACATTTATTAAAATACATACACACAGCTCCAAGATTATATTAAACAGTTTTACAATTAAAAATACATACACAGCTCCAAGATTATATTGTTACAAGTATGAAAATATATCTAAACTAATATTTACAATTTAAAAAAAAAAAAAAACATACACAGTTCCAAGATTATACTGTTACAAGTATTAAAATATATCTAAACTAGTTTTACAATTAAAAATACATACACACACATAGCTCCAATATTATAATGTTACAAATATGATGAAAATATATATATTTAAAACTAGTATTTACAAAATATGTATAAAATAAGACTTAAACACGTCTATGTACTGTGTTGGACAATGGTGTATATTCTACAAGCGAATCATGTAGTATCATACAGTAGGCGGTTGTCTGTCTAGGAAAATTCATTGACGATTCAAATTCTAAACGTACATCAACTACTGAAGACTTAAGTGTATCGTCTTGCTTGCTACAATCGAAAACAACCAGCGGGGCTTTTGATTTGAATAATTCCGGTGTCAGTACTGGGCTACCGTCTAAACGGTGGTAATACGAACTTTGAAAACTGCTGTACATATTGTACAATAATGCAAAACGGTCTTTCCCAATATCCAAGTTTAAATTATCGTAAGGATAATACTTGTCGTTTAGATACAGTCTCGCATTGATCATGTTACAGTGATCAAATTCATCAGCGTGTGCTGTCAGTACATTTTTTCTTGCTGTCTGAAACGCTAACACAACAAAGCGTGGTTTTTCCAGCTGACTCGAGGTCTTGACAATCCAATTCTGCCTTTTAGTCTGTGGTAAGGCAGGATACTCGTGCAACTCCCAGGTCCTAAAAGGCATAGTTATCGGGTGGTCTTTCTCTATGAGTCGTAACAGTGGTAATCTGTACACATTAGCTACATGTACATAAGGCAGTTTCCAGTAAACTTTATCTAGTTCAAGAACACAATTAGCAGTCGTTTGTCCGCTTACTAAAACCATAGCATTTATGTCGGTAGAAGCGCGTAGGAGTATAAGTTCTTGTTTCACGTTCAGCACGATGCGTGTATAGTCTTCTGCGAATCCCATTAGCATTTTCAGTGGTATACAAAAATTGAATTCGCCGTCATCATTCACTTTTAATATGTTCGTGGTCGGTGCCACCCAACCTGCGTTTTCCATTGCGTTACGTGCGTTGTTGTTGAGTGATAGAAAAGTTTTAATAGTTGACGTAACACCGACGTTTCTGGTATGATCCACTACCACGCCGGCCAACTCGTAACGAATCTCTTCAAAGAGAAATGCTATAGCATTGTTCACCAGTTCCACATTCAGTGCAGTATCTGCAGCCGCACTAGGGTTTTTTTTAACCAACTTGCCTTCGATGTAGAGGAAACTTTCTGACGGCAGTGTAAAGACGTCCTGTTGTTGTATTGGCACACGTATTTCATCATTGTTTCCATATCTTGTTGTTGCGTACGGTGCGTGTGAGTGAAATGAAAAGTGTGTGATACTGTCTTCAAAGAACGGTTGCTGCTCCACTGATAATATTCCACTCGCCATGTTACTTGTTTACAACAACAAAACCCAGTGAAATCAGGAAACGGCGGTTAACTGATGTTAATCGTTTCAGTTTCGAACGAGTACTGATGCGTTTCCTAACTGATCTTTCTTCTTCTTTTATTACTGACGACGACTGTGGTAGCAGCGGTGGCGAAGAAACAAAGTACAAGCCCATGTCTATAGTCGTTTTAGATGTAAACGCACAGTGATGACTTCTCCGCGAAAATCTATTACGTCACCGTCCTGATCGTGTAAAGATAATGTTATGTTGTCCAAACGACTCACATTCACAGGTAGGTATATGACGTTTGTAGGCGATTCAATTATTTTGAATCCTGGTTCGACTGACGGATAGAACGAGTGCAGTGTGTGCTCGGTTTTACCGTTCTTGTATGATCCTTGCGCTATATTACACCTTATCAGTATACTGTTCACTTTTATAATGTTAACTGTGGCGTCAGACGTGTGAGTTTTATTCGCTTCAAGCAGACGCTTTCCCTTGAAACCCAACATATCACCGATACCGTACACTGTTTGTTGAAAGTCAATATCCAGTGCACAAGTCAGCTCACATTTCAGTGTATTGTTGTTAGGACGTAGACTAATCTTTGAGTCTCCTAACCGCTTTTTGAGGAAGGCTTCTATGTCACCGATTTCATAAGCACCTGTAGGTAAAGTTATCAAGTCCCACGTTGTTCCGTCTCGTAGTACTGGAAACACGTTGTTTTTTCCTTCAATCACGTTCGGTATACTGTTGTATGTAGTAAAGTCCAATAGACCTACATACCATTCGCCGTTTGTTAGTTCGAGAGGCGGGAAAAAGTCACATACAAGAGCAGCAGCATTCGTACCTGTTAAGGTGACCGACAGCGAAGACATCTTGTCGCTTACTGATCACTCACGCGTTAAGAAGTCCAAACATAAATGCCCGCAGATGACTGTGTGTGGTGGCTGTTCACGTTCGTAATTGTAGTAAATGTCAGTGTCGGTTCCAAAATACTGTGTCAGCTCAAGAGGTGGCTGCATATTACCATACGCATCATAGTAGTAAATTTGTTTGTTTCGCTTCTTGTAGCAAACCCAGTGCGTACCAGGTCCTTCTGCACTGTCTAGATTAACAACTGCACTCTCATTCTTCCATGGTCGTGTGTGTGGTAAAGTGTTACGCATAAAAACTCCTCTGAAATAAGGTATTTTCAAAAGTTTTGTGTACACATACAAAT
Organism: Magicicada septendecula; assembly: GCA_034769895.1. NCBI lineage: Eukaryota > Metazoa > Arthropoda > Insecta > Hemiptera > Cicadidae > Magicicada > Magicicada septendecula. Next base: position 125,949,028 of record CM068372.1, read on the forward strand.
CACTGTCAGACAATGCACGCACTGGTATGCAAATTAGTTTTTTTGTCTGTAAGGACGTAGGTATAGACCTGACGCTATTTTTTTATTGTTACGTTTATGTCTTGGGACTGTTTTGCGTTTGCAGGTCGTTTTGCGTTTGTTCACGGATTGACGTTTAATGCCTGAACCCTTCTTCTTCTTGTTTTTTCTGCAACCACTACGCGAGCTCCCTCCACCCGCTGCCGATTTCGCCTTCATCGCTGCCGCTACGGCCGCCGCGTACGCTCTTTCGCTGATGCCTGAATTCAAAGCTTTCACTCGATCCCACGCCTTGCCGGCTAGCACACGATCCGCTACGCGTCTTCGTTCGTTGTCCTTGTACTTAGCGTACGCGATATCGTGTTCGCGACAGGCTTCGTCCAACTCGTTGATTCCGCGCTCGCCACGTGCCAATCTCTCTTTGAGTTTTGTTCCAGGTCCACAGAATCGGTAGCCCGGTAGGTGTAATTCTACTGGTAATGCGTCCACCGCCCGATTAATCAAAGTAGGTACTGACGAAACGATAGCGGGCACAGTGTTTTTAAGTATTTTTCCAATTACACCACGCCCCATTCTTCTTTTCTTACGAAGTACGTGCATTCTTGTAAACAGATCTCCAATCCTTGATTTCCGTTTCCGTATCGAGAACGTCTATTAAACGCCCCACCTCTTCAATATATTCAGACAGGACTGAACGCTGTGTCGTACTGTCTTGATATTTATAGACAAACTTTATTAGATTGATTATATGAGCGTGAAATACCTGAGTGACCTTGTACAATTCGGTCTTTATATGTAATTTTAATTCATGCATTTGTCGTACAGTGACTGCGTCTTTGTCATTGACACCGTTCGCTATATTCGTAATTTTTCTTCCGGCAGCGTAGAAAGTATCGTTTTGCAAACTGATTGTGTGTGCATGTAAAAATTCCAAATTCACTGCGTCTTTGAAGTCAACAGGCGCTTGCACATGCGTTAGTCGACAGTCATTAACGATTACGTTACCTGCACGATCTTTTTTCAAACTCTTCTCGTCTACGTATCGTTTTGTGGCTGCATCTCTTGATTTAAGCGGATCGTTTAGCCTTATTATTCGATGATCTTTTGCGTCTACGGTAGCGTTGTCGTCGTTCTTGTACTGTAAGCATGTGTCCTTTACGTACTGTAAAGAAACAACATCGTGCAACTCTTCAGGATCACCCAAGTTGCATATCTTTTTGTTTTTCACATCAAAGTGACCGTCGTTAGTCACTCCTAAACCGATATCCTCACGCAGACTTCGATGAGTTTCTTTTCGCACTCTTACAGCGCTGTCGTGTCTACCGAACTTGTCTACACTCATATTTATGAAGAAGAACTGATGGTTATAGAACGGTGCGTCTGCTTTTATATGATAATGCCAGTTTCACGTAATTCTTCCAATATCGAAACGATTTCATTCCTATGACCAGTATGGCCGCTATTTTGAGACGCCATTAACAGTCTCAATCTATTAACCAACTCGTTAGGATCATCCCAATGCACGTAATCGATTGCAGTGTTCGGTTTCATCTCCATATAGCCACTCCCTGTACGTTTTCGTGCAAACAATTTAGATATTACTAGTCGGTACTTGACGCCACTGTTACTGTTTATTCGCGTATTGTGTTTATATTTTTGTTTGTGTCCGTTGGTTGCTAGTAGTATAGACTTATATTTCCTCATATCATCATTATTGTATTTTTTCGGTAGTTTCATAAACAAAAGTTCATACAGACCAGGTGTACCCTCGTAAATTTTTCCTTTGACATGAAAGTTGTCGTTATCATCGATTTTTACATTTGAATCACCTATCATAAATTTACCACCTTCGTATCGAACACCATACATGCGATCTATAATCCGTTTACAGTCCGCCGATTCACACAAACGCATATATTTGTTTGCTAATGAATCCTCGCTGAAATGTGAAGCGTTAGGGTTCCAGGCCTCCTCTTCACCGAAATGAGAAGCGTTATGAGTCTGCATACCACTTTCGTTTTCTGTTATTACGTGTTGTGTAGGCTCTTCTTGTTTTATCTGCTCCTCCTCCTCCTCCTCCTCCTCCTCCTCCATCATGTCACCACTTAACTTTCGTGAAATAACTTCTAACGGTTCCAGAATCGGTCTGTAATTTTTTCTAAACGCCTCGTCGCTTTCTCTGATACCGTGTTGTAATGCATGATATTTTTTCCTTATGTTGTCGCTTATCGTGTCTATATCATACGCGAGTCGTTCCTCCTTATTCATTGCCATCGTGTGTTAGCAAGAGGACTGATTACATTACTACAGTGCAACCACTTTTATACTTCGTCGGAAACAATTATGAATCGATCAAAGCCGATTCTATATCTACCTTCATTTATTGACGAGTCTTTGTCTATGACTAGAAATCCATAACGATCCTTCCACGCTTCCATGCAGACGTCTTTGAAAGCATCATATTTCATATCTATGTTAACGTGATCATTGTATGCATGTCGTAAATTTAGATCGTCTTGTTTGAACAATATCAACAAGTTAGCGTTGTCACGTACCAATTGTTTCGGTATCTGGCTATATGTCTGGCATAGATAGAATGTGTCCACACCGCTATGTCTCCCCATAGCAAAATACTTTCGAATATTGTTTTGTCTTTCACACGATACGTCATCGAATACGATAACAGAGTCGAGACCAGTGATTTCACTCGGTAGCGGGACTTCTTCGTTCTCGCTGTATGCATGATAACCTAAACCTTCATCAGCGAGTGATTTCATCACTGTTTCTAGCATTCTGTATTTTGGTTGAAATAATGATTTTGAAAACACGTATACGTTGCGGAAACGTAGTCCGTTGGCATCAAACAGTAGGTTGAATAGCACATTTGATTTCCCACAGGAACTTGGGCCTGTAACGATACAGCGAATACTGTTCGGTAATAGCGGGCCATGTTTACGCTTAGCACTACCTTCGTCACCAGCCAAAAAGTCCATATCCTTTATTGGTAATTTGTTTGCTTGCTGTACAATCTTCATCTTTGTGAATACCGAAAGCATACTGTTTTCATCACGTGCTGTCGCCTTTTTTATATTAGATCTTTCTTATGTATCCACGCATCGTGTTTACCATCGAAACCGAGCCAACGAACACGCACTCTGTCACCTTTGCGTTGTAACACCTTTTCCACTAGGTATACGTCGCCGACTTTGGACTTACTAATCTCGTGCTCGTAAAAACCACCTTTCAACACTTTGTTTAGATGATCTTTTAGCAGATAAGTGACGGGGATAGTAGTGGATTGTACTTTATCCACAGTGAATATTTCGTTAGTCCAATTCGGCGTATAACCTTTGGCGAACGTCATTTTGTGCTTACTTATACGAATACGGTCACCGACTTTAAATTTGGGTGGTTTCGTTGGACTGATTTTAGGCGCTGTGTTCTTCCTTATTCGTTCCAACACTATATGTTCGTTGGCGTCATTCACTTCACTCGGTTTCATACCAATGGTTCTGTGTGTTGTATTGTTGTACGATTTCAGTAATGTAGGTAGTAGATCCAACCAGCGGTAGTGTCCTTGTTCACTGAAAGCTCGATACATGTGTGTCTTCAGTGTGCGATTAAAACGTTCCACTATGGAAGCTTTTTTCTCACTGTAGGTTGAGTAATGTTTCACATTATACTTTTTTAGTAACGCTTGTACTGTGCTGTTGTAATACTCCTTCCCGTTGTCTGTCTGTAAATATTTCATTCGATTAGCAGTTAGTATAGGCTCTAGTGCATGCTTTACTTCTTTTCCTGTCTTTGTTTTCAATGGTACAGCGTATGCGTACTTGCTAAACGCATTGATCACTGTCATCATGTACTTGTACCCTTTGTTCACTCGAGCGTATGGTATCATCTCCACAAGATCCGCCTGGTACAAGTCGTGTAGACCCTTCAATTCAACCGCGCGCCTAACGAAATTCCTTCTCGCTGCTCTGTGTAGCTCTAGAGCTATAGTCTTGCGTGCGTTGTTCATGGTTTAAGATACACTAACATAATACCGGCGTTAAAAATACTATATATATCTATAACAGTTTCTTTGTTTTTCAGTATTCATTCACACATCTGAATATCGCCATGGCTGACCTTCAACAGAATCCAGAACAACATCAGCAGGAACAGGGACATCCTCAACAAGGTAAAAATTTTTTTAAATACCAATTGTCTCTCTCTATAATTATGTAGCAAACCAAATTTGTTTGATATGAATTAACTCTGTCTAACCTGTACAAGATAGTCTCTTGACGTTGTTTAGAAATTGATATGACGGAGAAAATTTTTTATGTTCTGACATAGGTTTGTCACCTTCTCCCCAATGTATTGTCTCTTGACATCGTTTAGAAATTGACATGACGGAGAAAATTTTTCATGTTCCACCATAGGTATGTCACCTTCTCTCCAATGAACTAATTCAATTCCGCAACAAAAGCATTTAACTCTATCGTCTATGAATGACATACTATGTCCACAAACATCATAATTTAGCGGATAGTAGTAAAACCCAGCAAACGCTAACTCGTCGGGACTGACAAACGTCACTTCCCAATACTTGAACGATTTTCTTCTTTCACTTTCAATGCTAAAATCATGAGTAGCTGCCATCTTCACAGTTTGCAATAAACTAACGTATTACTAACGTGTACTATCTATTTATTTACCACAAACATGAATTTGTGTGTGTTATCATCATTCCTATTAGCTAATACATGTGTTTCTATTGTTTCAGATATGACACGATTTTATATTGTGCGAAACAGTAGTATTAGAGGATGTCTCACAACTTTTAATTACCTGCCTGTGTACACAGAAGAAGAAGATCAAGATATAGTACCGATAATGACCGAGGTGCGACCTTTATTGTGCAAGGATATTCTGGCAGAACAAGCACGTTTACGCAGTATCAAATGGCATATTGCGTGCAGGATACGTTTCACTAAAACTGTGTTAGATGGTGACAGCGGCGAAGAAAAAGTGGTAACCAAAGACGCTGTCTTCCACGGACGTTGTCGTACGTTGCTCACGGACGACAACGACGAGTTGAACTGTCTACTCGATGAATCCTACAATAAAATCATGAATAGCATATCCAATTTTACCCGTGACGGGAGCGGATGGTCGGTGGATGCTGTACTGAAGCTGGAACTAGTTGTTGGACGGTACCGGCCTCTAGCAGCATCCTCCTACCTTCCAACCCCGCGAAAACTTGCACTCACCAAGGCAGTAGTCAACATCAATAACTCCCAAGATGAAATGTGTTTTCTATGGTCCGTACTAGCCCACATACACCCTCAACAAAAGCATAAAGAATTTGTTTCAAACTACATCTTATTCAAAAACACAATAAATATGTCCGGTATCGAGTACCCTGTTTCTATAAACTCACTTTCTAAATTTGAAGCACAGAATCCCAACATTTCTACAAACGTTTTCGGCTATGATATAGAAGACAATATCAGAAACGAATCAAAAAATGAGGTTTATCCGTTAAGAATTACTCCCAATAAGGACAGATTACATCATGTTAATCTTTTACTTCTGTCCGATACAAATAGCCGAAAACATTACTGTCTTATCAGTAACATAAGTAGATTATTATCATCCCTTACAAAACACAAAGAAAAATCATTTTACTGCGACTACTGCCTGCATCGTTTCACCACAGAACATGGTCTGTCCGATCATCTCCCCTACTGCACACCTCACGGCGAGCAGAAAACCAAAATGCCTACAGAGGAGGAGAAGTTTATGTCATTTAAAAATTACGCGCACTGTCTTAAAGTACCCTTTACCGTCTACGCCGACTTCGAGTCTCTCATCACTCCGCTTCAATCGTGTTCACCTGGTAACAACGTCCCGACGACAGTGCACGAGTTAGGTGAATTCTACTCTGTCGATAGCAACGGTGTCCGTCAGAAAATAACTTCTCCTCCTGTATCGTCCACATCATACGAAGCGATGCATATTCCGTCAGGTTTCTCCTATGCTATCGTGGATCATACACACAGACTCTGGAGAGAGGCTAAAGTTTATCGAGGTGAAAACGTTGTAGACACTTTCTTCTCGTGGTTGATGAAAGACGCCGAGGATATGATGAAGGTAGTACGACATAACGTACAAATAATTATGTCCGATGATGACAATGTTGCATTCACTAACGCCACCGTTTGTCATTTGTGTGAGCGCCCTTTGACAGACGATGACAAGGTACGCAATCATTGTCATCTTACGGGGAAATTCTTGGGAGCAGCCCACAATAGCTGTAATCTAAGCTACAAGATGCCTCGTCATATCCCCGTCTTCTTTCACAACCTTCGTGGCTGTGACTGTCACCATTTAATGCAGGGTTTAGGAAAATATAAGGACCAACACGTATCCTGCATTGCAACATCCAGTGAGCGTTACGTGTCGTTCTCCCTGGGTCCCTTGCGTTTCGTAGACTCTTTTCAATTTCTTAATCGCTCTCTGGACACACTCGTTACCAATCTGTCCACGTCCGGGTGCCAATTTCCTTTGCTCAGAGAGGAAATGCTTAGACGGGGTTTCGACGAACAGACCAATCTGATCGTACGCAAAGGAGTATACCCTTACGAGTACGTTGACAGCATTGATCGGTTCAACGAATCAAGTCTACCCGCTCGTGAACACTTTGATAACCGGTTGTTGGAATCGGCTATTTCGGACGCAGATTACGAGCACGCACAAAACGTGTGGAGTGCATTCAATCTGCGTACGTTTGGCGATTACCACGATTTGTATTTGTTGACAGACGTAATGCTGCTGGCCGATGTCTTTGAAAGTTTCCGAGACATGGCCTTACGCGATTACTGCTTGGACCCGTGTCATTTTTACTCGCTTCCCGGACTCGCTTGGAACGCGATGCTAAAAATGACAGGGGTCGAATTAGAGCTGTTAACAGAGATAAATCTGCATCTGTTCCTTGAGTCTGGGGTCCGCGGAGGCTGCGCGATGATATCCAACCGTCATGCAGTCGCTAACAATCCTCTGATTCCAGATCAGTACGATGTATCGAAACCGACCTCCTTCATTCTGTATACAGACTGTAATAATTTATACGGTGCAGCCATGTCGCAACCGCTCCCTTACGCAGACTTCCGATGGCTCGATCGTAACGAAATCGAGTCCTTGGACGTACGTAATGTGAGTGATGATTCCGACATCGGGTACATCCTCGAAGTCGACCTACACTATCCTGATACCTTACACGACCTGCATTCCGACTACCCACTTGCACCTGTGCGCCAGCGCGTAACACCCGATATCCTTTCTCCCTTTTCCAAACGTTTACACGAGAGTATATACAGATCATCGTATAACGAATCAGGGTCATCCGTAGAGAAGTTGTTAACAACTTTGGAGGACAAACAAAATTACGTTCTCCATTATCGAAATTTGAAATTGTATTTAAGTCTTGGCTTAGAGCTGAAAGCGACTCATAGGGTGTTGTGTTTTAAGCAAAGCGCTTGGTTGAAACCGTTTATCGATTTCAACACCCGCAAGAGGCAAGCAGCCGTCAACAGCTTTGAAAAAGACCTTTTCAAACTGATTAACAACGCCGTATACGGTAAGTCGCTGGAGAACGTACGGAAACATATAGACTTTGAACTAGTCTCGGATGAACGACGGCTTCAAAAACTAGTTTCCACACCTAGGCTAAAACGTATGATTCGTTATACGAACGATCTGGTGGGGCTCTCACTTCGTAAAAAATCCCTTGTTCTTTCCCGTCCCGTGTATGTCGGCTTCACGGTGCTTGACGTTAGCAAAACGATAATGTACGACTTTCATTATCGTTATGCTGTCGCCAAGTACGGTTGCAACGTTAAATTGTTAATGACAGATACAGACAGTCTGATGTATAGCATTCAAACATCAGACTTGTATGCAGACATGAAGAAGGACCTACACGTTTTTGACACATCGGATTACCCTACGTCTCATCCTTGTTATAGCCTTAAGAACAAAAAGGTTGTCGGCCTGTTCAAGGATGAAACGTGTGGTCGTCCTATTAGAGAATTCGTGGGTCTCCGAGCGAAATGTTATTCGTTCCTTGTGGCCCACGGATCTTTCCTACCAAAGAGTGTCAAAAACGTGTATGTAAATGTGTGCCTCGAGTTGCGATTAAGAGGAGTCTGCGACACGATATGTATCGCAAGTGTCTCACTGATCATTGTCAGTTTTCTACCAGTGCGCTTTGTTTACGTAGCGATCATCATACGCTGTACACGATGCGTGTAAATAAGCAAGCGTTGTCACCGTATGATGATAAGCGCTACATATTAGACAATGGTCATGATACGCTTGCATACGGTCATTATCGGATACGACAACGCATCAACATGGAGAACGACGACACCTCCCCACCTACTAAAAAAATTTGTCTCCATGTATAGTAACCCTCCTCAACACTTGTTTCTTTCGTCAGTTGATGTCTCTCGGTGCTTCAGTCCAGACATCTGTAAACGTAAGTTCACATATTAATATCGCAACGATATTTGTATGTTTAAACATGATATATATAGAGTTTGTAATGTGTGTGGTTTCTTTGTCTTACAGTATTATGGATAACACTGCAGTTATAATTGACTTCCAGTGCTTTTTCGATGACAACGGAAAATATATTGTGAAGGAACTGTCAATCATGGACGTTCTGAGATTTGCTGGTAGACATTGGATTTTGACACCACCTGCTACATCCGTTACGAATCCCAAATACGTTAGGACAAACCGCTGGTTAACATCAAATTATCATAGACTTAGATGGAGCGAAGGAGAGACACCATACGACAATCTTGTTTCATTGTTAACATCACATACACGTATATATAAATATGTGTTTGTGAAGGGTTTTGAGAAAAAACGTTTTTTGCAATCAAAGATAATACACAATAATATCATCAATCTCGATGACTTTGGTTGTCCTAAAAACATACCGTATATAATTCATGGAACAGAATGTCTTAGACATTTCAATTCTTCTGACCGTTGTGCCAACTATAAGGTGCATGCTATTCGGGAATGGATGATTCATGATTTTTGCTTTAAACAAACATTTTTAATGTAACAAATTTAGAAAGTAGGTCACAGCGAATGATGACATTTATATCTCTCTCTCATTCTGTTGTGAACATGTACATACATGCATAGCTGTAAGCAGTGACTATTTTCTTATGAAAATGGACTTTCCTAATGACATTGTTATATTTTTGGTGTCTCTAATTTCGTCTGTGGGACATGTTCATACATGCAAATGAAAGTGGGACACCGACGTTACCACCACCACCACCACCACTATCACATTCTACTGTCCTTTTGTGACGAATATTCTGTCATTGTTTGGTTCTCTCTGGTTTGATACAGACGTGTTCACTTGTGTCTTCTAATAATGTCGTTTCTTGTAAAGTTTAATGCTGTAAGTGCTATCGAGTACAAACGATGTTCAGAATTGATAGTGAATAAAAAATATCCCATCATGGTCTTAACAAATGTGGACACGAAGTATGGGAACTCTGTGCTTGCTACGTTGGAGGATGGCGACCGTCAGTATCGTGTCTATCTTCCCAAGAGGTATGCAGGTGTCTTCACGAATGAGGAGCTCAGACATATCAAACCTAAAGAACTACATTTAGTGTATCGAGGGACGAGAAATCAAACAACACAAGTAGAGATTGAGTCCTAACGTCGTAAGTAGCAATCGTTTAACAAACAATTTATTGATGTGTGTATGTGTGTGTGTGTGTGTGTGTGTGTGTGTGTGTGTAGTTTCAACTCTCTGTACTTAACACTTTAATAATTGAATTTGTATGTACATGATAAATGTATCATTGATTCTATTTAGTTTCGTTGAATAATAATTGGTTCGATTAGAAATTATTTGAAAGTACATTACCTTTATGCGATAAATGTATCATTGATTCTAAGTAGTATTTACAAATTTCCAGTGAATAATATTTGGTTTGGTTTGATTAGAAATTATTTGAAAGTACATTAACTTATGAAAAATGACATATACTTGAAAAAGTTTACTTACTTAACACATTTGATTCTTTCCACCAACTGTGTGTGTGTGTGTGTGCATGTGATAATTGAATATTATCGTATCAGTGATTCTAATATCAACTGTATTGTTATGTTACAGATAAACTTCCTTGTGAACTGTATCTACAACCGTGAAATTATTATTTTAAAATCTTACAATGTCAAAAATTATTAATATTTATTTTATATAACAATGTTTGTTTGTGATATATGTATATTTAATCAATGTAAAATGTATTTTGAATAATTGTATTATAACGGTTTGTAAACTATATTTTAAGTTTGTGTACAGTGCTGTAAATATATATTTAATCATTTAAAACAATATTATTATTAATATTTTATATATAACAATGTTTGTGATATATATATATATTTAATCAATAATTGTATTATAGCGGTTTGTAAACTATATATTTTATGTTTGTGTACAGTGTTGTAAATATATATATTTAATTATTTAAAACAAATTATGGTTTATTTTAATTTATTTCGTTATAAACCTTCGAATATGCATCCAATTATTTGTATAGTAATCAGAAATGTGTGAGAGAGACATTTTAATAATTTGCAGGTTGTATCTTACAATTACGAAAATTATTATACAATGTGTGTGTACACAAAACTTTTGAAAATACCTTATTTCAAGGAGATTTTTTTATGCGTAACACTTTACCACACACACACACAGACTTGGCAGTATATTAATTTCTAAATCATGGTCAATGACTGTCATGTGTCAAAAAAAGGATGCAACGAGGTAGGTGATAAATATATATTTCCTGGTGATTACATTTTAGTATCGCTACTTACAATAATCCATAAGTAGCACGACGCTTATGTAAAACTGATGACATAAAGAGAGTGTTTATATCGTGATCGACAACTGTGTCTAGAGACAAAGAGAGAGGAGGGGAGAGAGAGTTGATATCGAAGTCGTCGTCAACAATTTACTATAATATAGTTTGAATTTCCCACCGAAGAAAAATGTTGACAGATCTGTTCTATACACACACACAATAATGCAGGATTGGTAACCCTGATCATATATTTTAATATACACTATAATACACACACATATCAAGTTTGAACCCATACATAGGTTGGTAAACCTGATCATATAGATTTAATATACATTGCGGATGCTGTGGTCCAGATACGCGAAAAAGTCGCGGATCTTGACACAGATCAGCGAAAAAGTCGCGGATGCTGTGGTCCAGTAGAAAGTGAAAGTGATCTAGGCTCGCGAAAGGCTGCATATATTCACGGATATGCAAATCAATTTAATTAAAAAAATAAAAATATCAAATTAAAAAAAATAAAAAAATTGGGAACGGCGGCATCTCTTTGATCTAGGCTCGCGAAAGGCTGCATATATTTGAACTTGGCGCGCGAAAGGCGGCATGAAATTTTATTGGTGGAAATTCGCGGATGCTGCTGGTCCATCGGTGGTGGGGAGAGCGTGGGAAAATATCTTGGACCGTGGGAACGGCGGCATCCTTTGTTGGTCAGAACCCCCATTTTCCCTCTACTGACGACCCACGTCTCTTCTACGAATGGGTTTATATTCAGTTCCGCTTTCGGTAATCAATCCTCTGTTATCCTTTGCAGATGATCCCACCATCGTCTTCTGTAAGTTGAAATAAATTCACTTACGTCCTTTACTTCCAGTTCTGCTCTGATATCTTTATTTCTTATTCTATCTTGCAATGTATAATTTAAAGTATTTCGAAGAAACTGAATTTCAGCACTCTGAATCTTGCCGCTTTCCTTTTTCGTCATTGTCCACGCCTCACTCGCATAAATCAACGTGGGTATTGCAATTGTCTTATAAAATTTAATCCTTGTCCTGTGTCTTGTTTTATTTCTAAGATTTCTATGAATCGTACCACAAATATTCCTAAATTTGATTCTAGTTTTTAAAACAATTAATTACAAGTTGACCACGACGTGTGGCTAATTCCGAATACCACTGTGTTTTTATTGGTTTCCGAATGTTATTGCCGTGATGAAAGCTCTTTTATAGGTCTTACGTTCACCCAGGTGTTTTGGGTGTCATTGTTGTAGTTCCCCTTTAAATGAGGGAATGCTACTGGAAATTGGATGCACGGCAAGGAACAGACGATAAAAACAGGAAAAGCAAACCGTCTATTTATCCAAGGTAGAGACGAAAGGATCGAGCTATGTCAAGGTATTGAGAACGATGATGGCGATGTGATGGCACTGGTGTAGAGAGACAGTGGTAAACAGGGTCGCCGCTAGGGTGGTTGCCGCCCGAGTGCTGTTTTACCTTTGCCGCCCTCCTGAATATACTTTTCACATTCCTGCTTTGCCATACTAAACATAATTAATTTCATATCATATCGGGTAGGTACTTTATAGTTTGACAGCGTCGACATGCACGCGCCTGTCTACAAAACCACAAAGAGACCGCATCTATAACTCAGATATAAATGTCGCACAACAATACGTATACGTTTTCTTGGCAGTCAAAACAAAGGCTGATGCCAGTACACTGCGGCAATGCTAACAAAGCAAATATAAAGGACAACTCAATAACGTTAATGTCATATACCTAGACCTAGTCGGTGTTTATTGTTTTAATTTTTTTTTGCAAGGTCTGCTGATTAATTTGGCAGTCTACGCCGCTTCTTTGGTATTGCCGCCCGTGTGCGGTGGACATTTCACGCATATGGTAGCGGCGGCCCTGGTGGTAATGCTGTTTTGTTGGCCATGTCGACAGTTGTGATTACACAACGTTGCCGACGACATATAGTCATCGACGCCTCACGAGACTTTCGGCACAAGGACAGCTGTGGTACATGTACTCAGTTAATATGGGGAATGATAGTTTCTTCAGCGCTTCAATACCCAACTTTGTATTTCCCGGACTGTTATTGGAAAACCACGTCGGTCCTTTACAATATTAAATTAGGTATTACAGAACCGCTACAATAGATAAAAAGATCCAAAATAAGTAGTGGGAATGGTTCACAAATGATTGGAACAAAACAAAACGGGGTGAGTGAACCCAGCCTAGAAAAAGATTCTTGTATTACAGGAAGACTTAAGTGTAGAAAGAAGATGAGAAACAGGATGTAAGAAATTCCAAACGCTGCAGTCTAACTGGAACTCGGACAGACAAAATGTAACCTTGTATACAATTTTATTGAATATGAAACCACCATTACATATAGCAGTAACGGCAATATGATGATCATGACGTAAAAATTGTGTCTGCTTTTGTAAATTGTGTCTGTGTGTAGAGAATTAAGGACAGACAACTAAAAATTTTTGTGAGTAGAAAACTATAATTACAAGCATGCGACACTTTTGAACCCGTTGACTATTGTTTTTACCGTTCTTTTCGATCATAACCTACATTCTTAACTCGATTTTAAATTAATATAATTTTAAAAAAACAAGTCTTCTGGAAGCATAATAAAAAATCTACAAAAATATATATTTACACACTCTCTTCATTAGTAAATACGCGTATATAATAAAATAAAATATAATACGCAGAGAATATGTATTACATTTTATAGAAAACACTTCTGTCTCATTCTGTAATCTAAATCAGGAGACTGGAGGGTGGCCATATTTTCAAGACATCAAGCCAATTGATTAGTGATTCTTTGTTTACTCCTGATCCAGACTCCTGATCAAAAAATCTTTTGTTATATTTCTTCCATTTACCTTTCACTATTATGCCATAATGATATAGAAACTAACTTCCCTTGTTACGTATATTCTTTTATGATAATTTTCAACATTTATTCTGATCCATTCTTTATCACTGTTTACTTACTCTTCCATAAAATTTTCTGCATTATCCTGAAACACTCTGCTTCAGAAATCAAGGACTGTATCTCTTTTTCCAATGGTCCACTATTCAGACCGTGTTACGGTTTAGAAAAGATTTCCTCGTCTCGAATCATTTAAAAAAATTTCAGTATTTTTTTTTATTCAATTTTGAGTAACCAATTCAAATATCAGTATCGAAATTTTAGTTAGTAGTACTGAAATACTGTTAACATCTGTTCTGAGTCAGTGTGGTACACGCTGAACGCGAAGACGGTACTGCTATTATAACAATTGCAGTAAATTCAATTTCCTACTCAGATAAAAATCAAAACCCTACCTTCTGAAAGCTTCTCACTCTGTACAGAGAGACCGAGTAGGGATAGAGTAAATTTCTAAACGTTCTCTCTGATTTTACCGGCCAAGGGTGCATGTGGGTGGCAACACAACACGAAGTACTCTCTCAAGGGACGTGAAGGGGTTTGTCGCCGCTGCAGAAAAGTTTTGTACATTGCGTTTTTCTCGCTTACACATGTCTCCAGCTGTCATTCTAAAGCATTCTGTAGTGCAGTTTGGATTTGAGCAAATCCGGTCTTTGCCTGAGACTAACATAATTTGTTACGCCCTGCTGAGCTGTTAGCGTCATACGTACAGACGTACCGAATTATCTCTCACGTGTACACAATAGATAAAGTACCCTGTCAATCAACCTGTGTATTCAACAATACTTACCGAGGGAACGAAAACTGTACATAAACCAACATTGTTTGTCTCTTCAACGTAATCGGTTGATTACAGCACAAAAGATTACCCCAGTTCGTCATAACAGATCACAGTACAAAGAATCGTAGGCGATAAAAAATTAGTTAATACTAAAAATTTGTTAACACAAAAGTCATACTATATTCCTTAAAACTTTTTGGTCTTTATATTTCGCGAAGAAACAAAACAAAGCAGACACGGGTATGCGGTGTCTCTCACATTCCTATTCTCCTAATGCCTGTGTCAGTCTGTCTCACTCTTTCACACGCAAATACAAGTATAAGAAATGAAATTATACAAAACAAACAGAAGTGACGTATAACTTTATACCGCTGCATGTAAAAGAATGAAAATAAACATGATGTATATGGAGACGGGAATGTCGATCTCATTTTAACTGTTTGTAAGAAAACATGAAATGTATTTGGTGGTTTTGGCAGAAGAAAATAAAACTGGAGACAATAAAAACATATATTCAGCAGGTGGGCGAGCTTATGTAAATGAAGACATAGACGAAATTAAAGAAATGTCTATGGAGAGGTTGTTTAGAAGTAAACGATTCCCAAGTAGATACACGAATTCGGAATGGACTCAGCAAGAAGAAGAAATTTTTATAAGATTTTCACAATTATTGGGTCTTGAAAATTGCTTAAAGAACAATTTATAGGCGAACACTTTTAGAGCTTAGATAGGTTCGCTAGGGTTTGCAATGAAAGTTTGTTAATTATGGATAGCAACATTAATGTTTTTCCAGCGCAGCCTTCAAAAACTAAGTTGTTTTCGGTACGTTCCGAAGCGACAGTAGCATTATTTGTCTACTTTGAGTAACGCTATTTTGACGCGTTTTCAACTGACGACGTTTGAGACGTATTGCCTGCTAGAAGCCGTAAAATACGAATCTAAACGTAGTGAGAGAAAAAGAGTCGGGGAGAAGGAGAGATTAGGCTAGCGTATGTCACACAGACACGGGGGCGAGTGTCATGTAGAGTTATGCAAATATCAGATATCTAATATGGTCCACAGTGAATCTATTTTTACCGCATTCTTTCGTATCTTTAAAGACGGCTTAATACTTTTCTTTAACAACGTACAGTTAAACTTAATTTCGCCTCCAAACCTCATTTTCTTGGAGAAATGTCCTTGGCTCATCTTGAAACAAATATGCAGGCACTTACTTGTTTGGAATTCAAGTGAATTACGTTTTACAAGTTTTCTCCAGCGGTTATACAACAAATGGTCTACACAGTCAACTAACACAAAAGTAAACTCTGCAAATAGCTGTTTTCTACTTAACAATTAAAATTTGTCGATTTAAATTTGTTTAAACTACCTTATGTGTAGACCGGTGTTGAAGCAAAACTTCACTATTGCTAACCCTAATGGCTTAACGGATTAACTTTGCTTTCTCTGAGCAAGGGAGCTCTCAGAACCACACACCAAAGCAATAGAACAAAGAGCTGCATGTTATTACCGTCTAACACATACTATTCAAATT
Organism: Magicicada septendecula; assembly: GCA_034769895.1. Classification (NCBI taxonomy): domain Eukaryota; kingdom Metazoa; phylum Arthropoda; class Insecta; order Hemiptera; family Cicadidae; genus Magicicada; species Magicicada septendecula. The sequence goes on from CM068372.1 coordinate 125,965,208, forward strand.
CCACTGTCATCCAATTAGAACACTTCAATACTAAAATCACAAGACAATAAAGTAGAACTATAACATGAAAATATAATATTGTAGAAATATCAGAATTATACTAAAGAGGTTGCACAAGTACAGGGTCACGTGACCAGTCCATAACACGTCTGTCTACATTATATGAAATTTGACATCACTTCTAAGTGTAGTCTGAGCATACAGCAAGACTACGAATACTTTGGTATTTTATATGATATATAAAAAATTTTAGGTAGGAGAACTTGATAAAAGTCTGGTACAGTTCTGTATACAAAATTAAAAAGTAAACAAAACTTTACTGCTACCTAAAAATGGTGATGAAGCAGAGAAAGAAAGAAGGAAAAGGGGGGAATGGTAAAGAGTTGTAAATACCGGAGCGGTGTTTGGTACTTCAGGAATGGCGTGCACACGAAGCGGTTGGATTTCTGCGTGCATATCTTATCTGTCCCGTCTGCACTAGCCATAACATACTTATTGACGACAATAGGCTAAAGACGAAGCCGGCCCGAAAGGAGAATAAAGAAAGCAGAATTAACACGAGGAAAAGAAAAAGAAGACACCACGATAATAGTAGGCCAATAAACGAAATGTTGAATATAATTCGTTAACTATTATGATTAAAAAAATTGAATCCAAACATACTAGATTTTTGCCTGCCTGTACGTCTGTCTGTCTGTCTCCCTCTGTCTCTGTCTCTCTCCCTCTCTCTCTCTCTCTCTCTCTCTCTCTCTCTCTCTCTCTCTCTCTCTCTCTCTCTACGCCATTTCAGATTGTATAGAAATTACAATTGACGTAAAATATGGTCTCTGTCGAACATCATCAGAAAATCACGAACCTTATCAACAGACACGAACGCCAGATTTGTAGATAGTAACAGTTTTGACTGGCTAAGAGCAAACCTAGGAGTTATAAATTTTTATTAATAGTTTTAAAAGGGTAAACCCAAGTTTTGAATCGAAATTTATAAATTACATTCTGTGTTCTAACGAAAAACAATGGTGTACATCCATTTTTACAGACATTGGCGCCCATCGCAAGGCAAAGAGCAGGCAGTAGATAGGATAAGCATATGTATTTCATGTTAGTTGTAAGAACAAAATATATTTAGTGTGAAGCTAGTTGGACTGAATGTTAACGCGGAGTAAGGCTGCAAAGATGACGACTAGTAGTTCCGATTCGATGAACTTCGATATCAATAACCAGCAGGGTGTACCTGACAACGAACGTGAAGAATCACCAGTGGAGTCACAAATGACCGAGGAGACGTCAGACGTCAGAGCGCGGGGACAGGAGTACCAACAACCGCAGGAAGAGGTGACGTTGCGCGCATTAATGGACTTCATGAGTAGGAAATTTGAGAAACAAAAGGAAGAAACTAGTGAAAGCCTCAGAGTAATTAATGAGAATAATCTTAGAGTAATTAATGAAAATTTTATAGAGATTAGAAGAGAACAGAATGAGAGATTCGAGGAGCAGAATAAGAAGTTCGACAAACTAGAAGAAAAACTAGACAAGCATAAGGAGGAAGTCACACAAATACGCGCGGAAATGCGTGAATACATAAATAATTGTGACAAGAAGATAGATGAGGCCCAGAAGCAGCAGAACGAGACCATAAGAGAGTTAAAGAACGACACCGACAAGAAATTCGAAGAGGTACGAGAAACTAGAGAATTAGACCGACAGGAATTAAAGAGTATTACCCAAAATACTCAAACAAGCATCAAGAAGATTAACAACAGAGTAGAAACACACATTAAAGAAAATCATAAGAAGCAGGAGGAATTGAAAGTCGAACTATTCCAGACAGTAAGACAATTACAACAGGAACAGGGAGACGTAAACAGCACGATACAGCAGAAGATCAATGAGGTAGATCGGAGACAGAAGTCGGCGGAACTAAAACTGGATGAGAGCACCAGGGAGAAAACAACTCGTATCAACGAATTAAAGTTTCAAATAGAACGGCTACAACGACAGCTAATTGAAGGTGAGTCTGGGATAATCATTAGGATTAACGGACACACGCATGCAGAATTAAAATACAATGGCACTGATAGGTTCCCGATGGAATTCCCGAAGGAATTGTCAGAGATTCAAGAGCAATATTACAACAACAATGACATTAAATGGATCGGGAGGCACTTGGAGATGGACGCTGGGATATGGTGGCGTGTCATACGGAACCAAATATCCACGTTCGAAGAGTTCAAAGAAGCCTTCACCTTGAAGTACTGGGGTCAAGAACGCCAGGACAATATACGCGACAACCTCGAGTACGGCAGATATGAGTGGAATGGGCCAATCACAGCCATCCAATACGTAGAGAGAATATTACTAGAAAGCCGGCAACTAACGCCAGCATTGACCGATAGGCAGCTAATCCGGAAGATATCCCGTCATTTTGGGAGGGATTTGCAGCTCGCCGTGATCACACGTGGTATCACAAATATACCGAATTTCGAGGCATTAATTACAGAATTTACAAGTATCCAGTCAAGTGGAGAAAACAGTCGCAAGCCGCATTATAGACCCTACAAAGAAGGGAGAAGTAACCCAAGAGAGAGAGAGAGGGACATTATAACAAAAGTGAAAGTGACCGACAGCCGAGGGGTCGTTTTGACAACAAGCAGCAATATATCAACACTGTGCAGTTTACGCCAGGGGAAGCGGGCCCGAGTAGAACGGTCAATGACACCACCCCGAGGGCGAGCGGTAACGGCGACAACAGCAAAAAAAAAAAAAATATGTCAAACTAGAGAATAAGATAGAATTTTTAAACGAATTAGCCCCGAACGAGAATGTAAATATATTACTACCGGACTTACGAAATGACCTGCTACAAGAGGACGACGAAATTATTAATAAACAAGTATTGAAATGTCCCGAGATTACTATCAAATTTAATAATGATATAATTGTACAAGCCTTGCTTGATACGGGCTGCCTCATCAACGGGTTATCGGAGACGTGGTTTAATAACCATAAGAAGAGTACAGGACCATATAAGGTTAATCGCGTCTTTGGCGATGCAACATACGAACTCACTGAGTGCGATAGCAGTGGCAAGGTGAGAGGGAAATTTAATGTGCGTCAGTTGAAGAAGTATTATGAAACGAAAGTACAAGTTTCACAGGAAAGCGAAAGTTGCGTCGGCAGTTAGTGGACTACAGGGGACGGGGCAAACGCATAGGGTGAATGTCTCGCGAAAACCGGTCCAACTAAGCTAAACAATATGATGTGTAACTTATTAACGTGTAATTTAAAGATTTTTTTGCACATGAATTTCTTAAGTCACGATGTGACAATCTAATGACATTAATTACATGTAAATAACCAATGTTAATGAAAATTTCAATATAAAAGACACTTATAGTGCGAAAAGTTTGATCGGGTGTGCAGCAGTAAATTGCTAAAGACATTATAACGAGCCTTCTATAGACACATAATGATGTAAGATCAATTAATCAAATATGAATAGTCCAAAGCGAAATTATCTATAATCGTGATGATATCAAATGAACTGTTAATTGTTCATAAGTAGTGTATATAAACTTATAATCAATATAATCAGTATAAATGTTAGTAATCCGTATTGTGAGTGATACTCAATAATAAATAGTGATTGTATCTATATGTATTTACAGGTTCATAAATTGTTGTTTTTAAATGTTCAAGATAAACTAAGGACATTAACTATCGTAACGATATTTAAACGATACATGAATAATTACATTTCATGTTGGAAAACCATTATTTCATGTATTAGGTTATAAACGGATGACATAGCCATCCACAGCTATTATTATTATTGTAAAATAATTCCATGTCTAATTATATATACACCATATGTGAAAATGCGTTCATCCTTCCTCAGATGCACGGCAATAAATTCCCAGAGTTAGTTAACAACAAAATATAGGGAATATATATCCGTATACCCCAAGCAGAGGAAAGGGGGTCAATGACCGTGACCTTCTCAAAGGGGACTTCCACAACAAACACAGAGCGCAGAAATCGGATTAGAATGTCTTCTGCTGATCCAACATCCAATCCGATTTGGGAACTATGTAATGACCAAGAATTTTAATTTTTAAAATTTTGATCGAAAATACGTTAAAACCAGCCAAGACACCCCAACACGAGCCAGAAGCAATAAATAAGGAAACAATTTAACGAAGTGTCAACTGAACGTTTGCCAGGACAATACGAGTACGCTTCACATAACTTTACAATGGGGAATAAGGTTGGCCTGTGACAGACTCGACTCAACCGAGATTTACAGCCCACAACAAGGAGGACAAAAGGAAACTAGGACAGTAGCACTTTACGGAGAAATTGTAACGAGCACACACTGCAAGGTTAATTTGAAGTGTGCCAGCAGTAAAATATCGGTATGGAGAACCATACATGACTTCCATATTCTAAGATTTATATTTAAAATCATTTTCGAAATGAAATATTACCATAGAAACTACTTCTTTCTACTTACTGCTTCAGCCTTAACCACAGTACTGTGGTCACTAACGTATACCACCTCACGTTATCGCACTCGATTTTCACTGATGATGGAAGTCGATGGCATTGCCGAAATGTCTGGTTTTGTAGAAAACATTGGACTACGGCCAAATATCCCGGGAAGGAATTTTAACAAAAACTACTTCTTTGTTGCCGATAACGTTGTACACATATATATCAGTGGCGAAGTTACATGGAGGCAATTGAGGCAATGCTAACCCTAAAAAATTCTGTAGAATAAAAATTATAAATACGTATGAACTACATAACGTACAGATTATACATTGTTACTGCGACTGTCAAATTTATTAAACCGAAACGTGCTTTATTGAGCGACCGCTAGATGGTGACAGGTGAGATTCGGCATAGTTCGTTTAAAGCGAATGAGGTAACCTGAACTTGCTTCAGCGTTTTTTGTATACATCGTATGTAAGCAATGTAGTGGTGTGATAGGGAAGTGTAGGGAGGGGGGATTGTCCCGCGCTGTACACATAAAGCGTTGAGGCATGCCTCACTTCTGTGGTCCAAACAGTTAAGTTAAAGCGCCTGTGTTGTTTCTAAGTGTTTTTTTATGCGGTTATTAAAAGTGTCACTGTTATTCCGCTGAACTAACAGATGATCAAGATTGTTATTTGAATTATTTGTAACATTAAACATATATATAGAAACTAATCAAGTTTAAAAATTTGAAGTTCAATCAGTTGTATTATTGTGTATGACTAATACAAGGATTGTTCAATAGACACACGTATAGAGCTGTAAAGCATTTTTTATTCAACGATTTTAAAAGAAGTCTCCAATAACATTAAGACATGAGTTCCACTGTTGCGCTAACCTGTAGATTCCCTGCTAGTAAAATTCTTACGGCTGTTTGTGGAACCATTCGGTTACAGCAAACTCTACCTCAGCGTCCGATTTGACCCACCGTCCTTTTAGTGATTCCTTAAAAAAAATTTAAGATAAGATTTTTGCCTACCCATTCATTAACTACTAGCTTCGCCAGTAAGCAAATTGATGTCCATTTTTTCGGCTTGCACGCTTTATGTTGGTGTCGGTTTCGGCACTTTCCATTTAAAAAGCGTGCAAACGTAAGAAAATAAACATGAGTGAGGCCAGAAATAACGTGAATTGTGTGTGTGTGTGTGTGTGTGTGTGTGTGTGTGTTTGTGTCTTACCTGCCTTTTTATTGCCGTATTAAATGAAAAATATTATATTACATTAAAATGAAAAAATTATAATTTTATTACCTGGCAACAAAATTATTTTATTTTTAACAATTACCATTGTTTCAAAAAGTTTAAATAAATTTTCAAGTACTTTACTCTTGTTAAAACGTAAAAGGTTGCAGGTAAACTACCCCTTCCCCTTAACCGATCTTCACTAAAATCGAAAGTCCTTGAGACGTCTACAATTCAGGGATGTATGCAAAACATTATTTGATTCTGTTTGAATTTGCGGCAGTTATCGTTTGCCATAGAAAATACGCTTGATAAAAAAACGTTGCAGGTAAACTACCCCTTCCCCTTAACCGATCTTCACCAAAAACTATAAGTCTTGAGTACTCTACAAATCAGGGCTGTATGCAAAACATTATTTGATTCTGTTTGAATTTGCGGCTGTTATCGTTTGCCATAGAAAATACCCTTGTTAAAAAAACGTTGTAGGTAAACTACCCCTTTCCCTCAACCGATCTTCACCAAAAACAACAGGTCTTGAGACCTCTGCAATTTAGGGCTGTATGCAAATAATTGTTTGATTCGGTTTGAATTTGCGGCTGTTATCGTTTGCCATAGGAAATACCCTTGTTAAAACATAAAACGTTACAGGTAAACTACCCCTTTCCCTTAACCGATCTTCACCAAAAACAATAGGTCTTGAAAACTCTACAATTCAGGGCTGTATACGAAACATTATTGAATTCTGTTTGAATTTGCGGCTGTTATCGTTTGCCAAAAAAAAAATTTCCCTTGATAAAAAAAACCGTTGCCGGTAAACTACCCCTTTCCCTCAACCGATCTTCACCAAAAACAATAGATCGTGAGTACTCTACAAATCAGGGCTGTATGCAAAAATTATTTGATTCTGTTTGAATTTGCGGCAGTTATCGTTTGCCATAGAAAAAAATCTACAGATAGACACACAGACAGACAGACACACACACAGACACTTTTCGGAAAACGAATTTTTTTCATGTTTTGAGTGTAGTAGAATCAGAATCTGCAATAATCTCGAACACGATTTTTTTTGCCAACACCATACTTCCATTCCTTAAGGAATATGGAAGTAAAAAGGGTGTAGTTGCACAATGGTATTTACCCTTTATGAGAACAGACAACGAAATCTAATGAATAGAATCGAACGTGTGCACAGCGGGAGGACATCTTACTGGCGACAACTGATATTTACGACAGGGAGAAGGAGTGCCGTCTTGGAAACGACGACACGCTGCGTCCGGATAGCTAACGGAAAAGGGTCATGGATAGTCATACAATAACAAAATACGACACATTGTTCGCGTGAGAACAGCAGCAGGGTTCCGGAGTACACTTAGACAAAGACTTGATCGACAGCCGAGGAATTGCTCTTGTTCCAGGAAAAGGGTACGGAGGCCTTTGACGCGAACTTGAGGGGAGACAAGATACCCAACCAGAATCCAGCATTTACCAAGAGTACATGTGGAGAGGACCGTCGTCATCATAGCAACGCGAACGACGAATGAGAAGTGGAGAACCATAGTCTTGCATAAGGGTAGGAGTTCACCTGACCTATCATGTTTGACCAGAGGCGTGTTTGCCAGGAGATTCCATTGTAGTAAACGATGCTTAATAAAAACTGTTTACAGAGCACGCGAGAGGGCAGTCTTCATAAAATTTTCAATCATATACTAGGGCAGTCTTCATAAAATTTTCAATCATATACTTTGGCAGTCTTCATAAAATTTTCAATCATATACTAGGGCAGTCTTCATAAAATTTTCAATCATATACTTTGGCAGTCTTCATAAAATTTTCAATCATATACTAGGGCAGTTTTCATAAATTTTTCAATCATATACTTTAAGCAGTCTTCACGGAACTTAAATCTTAATTGTTCTAAGTCTTAATACAGTTCAGTTAACATACGTATAGCAGTTGGACTTTGAAACTCTGTTACGCGGTATTTTAATCAGTTGGCTTAAACATTTCGATATTGACGAGTTATTCAGTAATAGTGTATCTACAGTGACTAAATCATGCAATATACGCCAGTGATTAATAACTCTCAAGCACTTTATCTTACTCAGCTACCGCTGATTAAAAATGAAACTAATCAATCGTAGTTTCGTCAATAACAGACTCGCAGAACTTGTGTTAATGCTTTACCGGACAACGAAATCGTAGCGTTGTACAGTGCGAAGCGATACAATACCAATTGGAACAATACACCACGTTACCAAAGACACGATATATTAACGTACACAAGAAGAAGTTCAATAATAGACAGTCAGATATATACACACTAGTCAACGATGAACTTACGCACACGACACATGATTTAATAGACTCTAACCGTAACGGTCGACATCAACAGAAAATACACACAGCGCGAGTGAATATGATCCGCGTGTGTTGAGCATTAGTGACATCACGGCTACGCAACTTCGTGCATATGGACCACCAGCGGGAAGCAGTTACGCCGATGGAAATGTTGGATAAACCACTTTACAAGTAATCTTTATGTTATTCTTGTCATAAGAACTCTACTGTCCTGTCTCTTTTCAAGAAAACACCCTTGAGTATTTAAATTAAATATGATAACTTTAAATAACGCTATTCATCTGAGGCAAGAAATGAACGCATTAGTATAAGATTTATATGTTGAACATTTATGTTTTTATATGTTGATTGTGTTATATATGTATGTGTATGTTTTTCAGCAAACAACGCACTGGATTCGCATTGTAATTTGATATATACACATGTGTTCTTTTTATGAACGTATTTACAGGGAATCATCTATATTTATATATTGAAGTTTCTTTACTTGAATGATGTTAATAAATAAGTGTTTATTTTACTCAGAATATATGCGTTCATTATTGTCAAAGTTACCTCAGAACAGACATTAACGTCACTTGAATGATTTATAGTAGATTTTATTAATTTATACAGTAATTAGAGTCTCAGTGCAGTAATTATGCTAACATCAAACAACTAATGTATCACGTAGCTTCAATCAGTTTGGTATAAGTATAATTACATGATCACATTCTACAAATTAGTATAATTACATAATTAATTATGCAAACATTATTTGCATAATTAAACGACACATTATAAATTGGCGCTCCAAGATCGTGGGGCTCGGCAATCACAGATTAATTAATTAAATTATTGTTTGCATAATTAATTGCACATTATAAGACAGACAAAGCGGTTTTCTTATGATGTGATGCTTGTAGGGTGGAGTAATTGTATACGAATTGCATAGTTTACGAACACTACAATATTCTATATATACTACATATAATATACTATATATATTAAGTTATATATAATGTACTACATTATATAATAGTAAGAGTATGATTGTTTTATTATGGACGTCTCTTACAAGAGTGTGGGGAATAAAATCAAAACTTTACCACACTCGATAGCGAATGCTTTCAGTATAATAACTATCTGTGTAACATTTAAAGATGTCACTGTGAGGTGGTTTAACGTCACGATTAGCAGAAATTCCAGTTTTGGAAACGGTCAGTAATAAAATTGAATTACACGTCTGTTACGTAGAACGTTTAAAGTGTTCAAAGCACAGAGTCAAGATCTGCAGAATTCAAACGCATTGAAGCACAAAAGGTGTCATTAAATATCGGAACAGTGTAAGTGATGGCGTGGAAGTGGTTTACTGTTCAAAATTGCGAAGCGATGGGAATCCGCGCGGCAAAGAAACGATTATATTTTGCTAACACGCACGCAGTTGAGGTAAGTCGTTCTCGTTCACTACGGCAACGTGAAGGTTAAAATTGACTTGGTAATTGTGCCTGCCTCAATGTGTTTGTTCTTGATGGCTCTCATTTCCTCTACACGACAATCAGAAACTCCCTCCCGACTGAAATGACTCCACACAAATTCGGCTCCAACTGAACGTTGTGATTCGGAAACATCTCATCGGTTATATATATCTACAATATCATTGTTAAATGTAGCGTATGATATTTAATGATTTCTACGATAATCTCCTGGAACACTGTAGCCTCAAATTCAGTCTCACTTCACCAAGACCTTCTCCTTTGCCCAGAATATTATTACAAAGATCGCATGGCTCGCGATCTTAAAACAGTAGAATACCCTATTCAACGCCAGAGAAATTGACACTCTTCATTTTAATGGCCCTTTTATTAAACGACAATAACTAGGATTACAAGATTTGTCCTAATTATAAAATTATTTAATACTACCAGTACTAAACTGGTAAATAAAGGTAAATAAAATAAGGTCACCAGATTTGAATCATTACAATCATTAGCAACACAAATAAATAATTAAACATGCCTTTTCTCTATTTGCTGCTGTTTAATATCGGACTGATATAAACGCACAATCTATTTCCCCGAATTTCCAAACTCAATAGAGTTTACCTACGCTTACCTCCGTGTTGAATTTTATATAATCAGGCAAAGTTGTTGATGACCTATAGATTTTGTCAAGAGAATTCCAGATGCATCGAGAGCAATCAGACAGCATCTCTGCCCACCAGAATATTCTAACATGTTTCATCCAGCCGATCTGGCAAAGCGTTGCGTACGATGTATGCGTGTTGCCTAATCCCAAATGACATGTCAGTATTAAACCACGGCTGGCTCTAGTAGAAGTGGCAACACTGGAACCAGCTCATATTTGAGACCGACTAGACGAACTCTTAATTTATGTATTTCAATAATCAAATCACGTCATTTTTAATTGCCGATTAACAGCAGTTTTATAATTATCTATTTCTTGCAAATTAAAAGCTTATTGTGTAAAATACTGTTATATTATTTAAGAAATATAATAATGAACTCATTCATATGATACGAATTAAATAATTCGAACAAAATTAATTCATTAGACCTAACACTAATTCACTAATTTCTTCAACTTAAACGTATAGTACTAAGTGCGCACAGACCCATAATTTAAATTTAGCTATAAATAGGTCCTACTCATGATTTTAGTAATGCTATGAAATTAAATCAAAATATAGCATGTTCACTTTAGCTATTTTATTATACTATGCTTATAGGCCTCAGACGCAACGTTGTCACGTTTAATATTCCGGCCTTCTACTAGAGCCGGCCATAATTAAACCCATATACCCATCCGATAAAAAACGCTGTGAACATAATCTAAAGCCGGCCACTCACTAACCATCGCCGCTGGACGTCATGACGGACAGCAAGTCAAAAACGACAGTGCGTAGCTTTGACATCCATCCTCACGTTGTGTATTTTTGAAGGATGTGCACGATGAAAAATAAGTCCAGCAAGACCATCAACTCAAGCCGCACGACGTGCGGATGGATCGTATGTAGTGTTGACGGATGTCAAGGAATCGTGCATCGTGCATGTTTGATCATGCGTACGCTTGCTGTCTATGAAATCGTCATTTTCGAGCGAGTACAGTACATGTTGTTAGAGCACATTCGTTTAATAAATGATTACTGTTTAATTTTCCGTTACACTCATTCTTTAGTTTATATTTAATAAGTAACGATTCAGATAAAATTTCAGTTTAATATTTAGTTTAGTTTATTCTTCGTTTACATAATACATTCAAATATCATTAGCAGTTATTATTTTAAATATTGTTATTACTAATTTGTTTTAATTACAATTCATAATAGATCGTGAAATAACATCAAAATTTATCAAAAATTATAAATTAAATAGATGTCTGTGTGACGTATCCTCGGCAAATAATGAATGCAATAATAAAACAACACCCATTTTACTTCCATATTCCTTAAGGAATGGAAGTATGGTGATGGCAAAAAAAATCGTGTTCGAGATTATTGCAGATTCTGATTCTACTACACTCAAAACATGAAAATAAGTCGTTTTCCGAAAAGTGTCTGTGTGTGTGTCTGTCTGTGTGTCTGTGTGTCTGTCTGTAGATTTTTTTTCTATGGCAAACGATAACTGCCGCAAATTCAAACAGAATCAAATAATTTTTTGCATACAGCCCTGATTTGTAGAGTACTCACGACCTATTGTTTTTGGTGAAGATCGGTTGAGGGAAATGGGTAGTTTATCTACAACGGTTTTTTTTTATCAAGGGAAATTTTTTTTTTGGCAAACGATAACAGCCGCAAATTCAAACAGAATCAAATAATGTTTCGCATACAGCCCTGAATTGTAGAGTTCTCAAGACCTATTGTTTTTGGTGAAGATCGGTTAAGGGAAAGGGGTAGTTTACCTGTAACGTTTTATGTTTTAACAAGGGTATTTCCTATGGCAAACGATAACAGCCGCAAATTCAAACAGAATCAAAAGATTATTTGCATACAGCCCTAAATTGTAGAGTTCTCAAGACCTATTGTTTTTGGTGAAGATCGGTTAAGGGAAAGGGATAGTTTACCTACAACGTTTTTTTAACAAGGGTATTTTCTATGGCAAACGATAACAGCAGCAAATTCAAACAGAATCAAATAATTTTCTGCATACAGCCCTGATTTATAGAGTACTCAAGACCTATTGTTTTTGGTGAAGATCGGTTGAGGGGAAGGGGTAGTTTACCTGCAACGTTTTTTATCAAGCGTATTTTCTATGGCAAACGATAACAGCCGCAAATTCAAACAGAATCAAATAATTGTTTGCATACGTCAGTGAATTGTAGAGGACTCAGGCCCTTTAGATTTTGGTGAAGATCGGTTAAGGGGAAGGGGTAGTTTACCTGCAACCTTTTACGTTTTAACAAGAGTAAAGTACTTGAAAATTTATTTAAACTTTTTGAAACAATGGTAATTGTTGAAAATAAAATAATTTTGTTGCCAGGTAACAAAAATAAAGTCATTTTGATTATAAAATATAAATATTTACAACAAGAAAAGAATTTTCAGTTTTCAAAATTTAAATATATTTTTATAAAACAATGGGTTCTTCATTGAGGTGGGGACCATGTCACTCACTCCATCTCAAGCCTCTCCCATTTTGCAGAAAAAGAGGACCCTGTCAAGGCTGATACTTTGACGACAGTGAGAGGGTTTTCCACCAAATTCAGCAGAGCAGAGTGACAGGTAGGCCCAACTCTGATTGGCTCCTCAGATTTCCCCAGCGTTAGTAGGTTCTATGAAAATATTTTATTTCAAAAATGATTTTAAACATAAATCTTAGATATGTTTTATAAATCTCATGTTTTATGTTTTAACATGGGTAATTTTTTATATGACGAACCATAACTGCCGTAAATTCAAACAGAATCAAATAATTTTTTACATATGTGCCTGAGCTATAGAGAACTCAATGTCTGTTGATTTTGGTGAAGATCGGTTACGGGGAAAGGGCAGTTTACCTGAAACATTTTTTGTTGTAACATGAGTAAAGTACTTAATTTTGATAAAGTATCCTGATAAGATCTTAATAATCCACTGTAGAAACGTAGATGAAATATCTATAAATGAAGAGGCTAGTTAAACGGGCTGGGGGTAATTTTCTATAAATCAAAATTATAGTTGAAGGGGGAGGGGATAATTTTTTTTTATATGTGTACTACGTTATTGGCAACAAAGAAGTATTTTTTTGTTAAAATTCCTTCCCTGGCTGTTTGGCTGAAAATGATTTTAAATATAAATCTTAGAATATGGAAGTCATGTATGGTTCTCCATACCGATATTTTAATGTCTTGATAAAACAGTGGCATGATTTTCAACCAATTTAATTATCAAACAATTTTTTAATTTTAATACAGAAAAAATCAATAAAATTATTTTTACAAAACACAACGAGAACTAAAGAACGTCTGGCACGCTGGACGAGTTGCACGACAGTGTGGTGCGCACATCCATCACCGACGTCGGGCATGCTGGACGCGGCGATGGTTAGTGCGTGGCCGGCTTAAGACGCACTGCAGCTGAAAACTCACTTGTTTGCAAAAAATTGGGTTAACCTGTGCACGACCCAAACAATATAATAAAACAATGAGGTCAGTTTAGGAATTTAACTATCTTCGCAATTGTTGTCGCACCAAAGTGTGCGCCATTAATCTTACAAACTGAATAAAAACGACGCGACTTTCTGATTTTACAATGGCTGTTGTGTTTTCGTTGCAGTGTGAGTCGAGTTTCTGAAATACAACTACGTGACTCTAATTCACTTTGGTTGTGTTTTACAGTAAACAAGACCATTGTACATATAGGTCAGCTGACCGATGTTCTCTGTAGTTAACGTAATTAAATAAGCTGTAACGAATTACCCCGACAAAACCCGACACAACGTACAACACAGTATGTCCCTAATGGTTCTGATATTTGCTCTCGGTTGTAGTAAGTAAACAATAATAAAAGAGAAAAACCTGTTAAAACCAGATGAACGGTACCGGTATCAGGTTTAAACTCCTCGGGGGTCCTACAGTCTATGCCGCATCCCGCATTTCGATCGCCATTTCTCCCTATCTTTGCAGTCATCGTCTTCAATAGCTCGATCTCTCACGCTTTCCCTAATTCCTGTTCTCCATTGTGTTGTCAGTCTTCGTTTTCGTCCCCTGTTTTGTGGTGTGTAAGTCAATGCTTTCTTTGGCCATCGCTTCTCCTCCATCCTCATTACGTGACCATACCACAGCAACTGTCTGCATTCTATTCTTTCTGCTGTTGTAAATATGCGCCCTGATTTCCTTCTTATATCTTCGTTTCTAACATGTTGCATTCTAGAAATATTACACGCTCTTCTTAAGAAGTCCATTTCCACACTTTCTATCATCTTTTTCTCTGTATCTGAAAGTTGCCAGCATCCGCAGCCATAAGTTAAAATGGGCTCCACAATAGTTGCGTAGATTGTCAGTTTAGTTTGAAATTTTACTTTGTTCGACCAAAGTAACGGAGTTTAGCAAACGAATAAATTTAGAAATTTATTAACTTTTTAGTAGAGGTGAAATTACATGAACTGTGTAATCATGTTCGCGGATTGTTGTGACTGCGTGTGGGTTTTGCTGACCGTTGTTAATATGGTTATCCCGTCCTCGACTACCTTCACCTGAGAAGTAAAAATTTCATCTTCAGTCACTCCCCCCTGCAAAAAGGGCCGTAATACTTTTTTACATATGTACCAAACAACAAAGAACAAACGATCAAACCTTTACAAAATCTCAATTAACGGAGTGACCAATGTTGCTATTAATAAATATTTATCATGTTACCTTTTCGTAGAAAAATTCTTTACCTACCCGGTAAAAGAAATACCTTTCTTCAGTGGTTACACGACTAGTTTTGAAATCCAAGAGAGTGCATCCACATGCATTATACGTACACCTACACACACAAAAGCCTATTAAACAGCACACAAAAATATTCATATTTTCCATACGCACATTAACATTATTTAAAACTATTTAAACACCGTAGGCCTATTTAATCTCTTTAACTAAAGAGATTTTATATTATCAGTAATACTATTGTTACGGTGTCTACTGATCGTCGTATGGTATAATGGAAAACAAAATAGAAGACACCAATGAAGTCACTAATAACCAGCTTTGATTATCACAAGTACAGTTTATAATCAACAAGTTATTCAACAAGATTATACTAGTACAATAATTCAAATTAATCTGTCCACACGCAATAATAATGTCAACTAATACAGTCTCGCACTAACACTATTTATGAGTCTCGCAACTAATAGCGTAACACTATTTATGTCATGTACTATTCCACTCACGATTACTTCTTGCCAAAAAAATTCGTTTACGACGTAAATCTCGATCACTTTTCACTTGCTCCACAGACTGAAGTCCGCGTTTTTAAAATCCACTACTATTTATAGTTGGCGGGGTCATTGTCTATGAACAAAAGCATCTTCTATCCGTTTTTTATCGTTTTGTTGACCAAATCTTTTAACCACAAAAGAGGCAAATCGACGGACGTCCGACCATTGTATTAATAAACACGACAGGTTTCTAACGTGTTTAAAGCATCGCAATGTCCGACTTCTCCCGCCACGACCGAGACCAGGATAATGATTTTTCTGAACCAACAAAGTTTGTAACAACAAACCTATTACGTTTACGTCGCTTAATTTTCCGCAACGACATAACTGCCTTCTGGAAACCTATCGTTGTATTATCGATAAAAGCTGCATAAGCTTAAAAATTAATACTCCTGAAGCAGATGATGACACCGAGACAAAGACACAGGAGTCCTATTTGCTTCAAACATTGATAACAAATTATTTGAAAACCACAAGGAAAAGCGTATTATGCCGGATTCGAACGCATAAAGGGGGTATTTGATAAAGGCTCCTTACACGCACCGGACAAAGAGTGCGTATTAACCGGATAGGGTAATAAACGGGAGCCTCTTGAATATGGTTTTACTTTATTTTTAATGGACTAATTATTTAAGAGTTATGACTTACTGAAACATGTATTTCAAAAGGAAGAGTACATGTTCAAAAGGGGTCGTTATTTAGGACTTTGAAAATGGTGGAAACACTGAAAGGCTTCATCCGGAACCTGACAAGTAGCAGTTTAGCAAGTAAACACGACAAAGTTGGAATTACAGAGACTCCTAATTGAAATAACAAGATGAACAATGACAGCGAATTGCACGTGGAAAGCGGCAATAAGTTACATAAGTTAAGACTAATATTTAAATTTTTTAAAAACCAAAGTAAAATTATAGGATAATGAATTTAAAAACATTAAGAAAATGTAAAAACATTTGATGATGGATTAAAAAAGAAAAATACTTGAAACAGGGTAGAACCACGTTAAATTAAAATTCAGAACTGGGATATCAGTCTTGTTACCTAATTGTAATGTACCTCCTTGGTAATATTAACGTAAAGAATATGTTACTCAGCAACAACATAAACAAACAAAAGTTAAAAATTTTATGTTTTCTAGAAAAATGTAAACCTAGTAAATAATAAAGAGTCATAAACACTTTACGTAAGTAAAAAAAGATAATTATAATCACCGTTTTGAAGCGATCTTGTCTTGGAAATTACGTAGTGCCTCGTTAAAGTCACGTGTCACAGTTCAGTAATACCAAACGTTTTGGTATTACATAAAAAAATACGTGCATGAACCGATACGTGATAAAATTGAACCCAAATCTTCATCGACAATTGAAGCACGAAAAATCGAATCATCGTATACATTCGGTCGATAATGATAATGTAGATATTACGTTTATTTGTTCCGATAATGACAATCAAGTCATAAAATAATTTGTCATTTCAATTATTTGAGCTATGACATTTCCTATGAAAATATGACATCGACAGGAATTATTACTTAGAAAAGTTGAGAAGTAAGTAGTGGGTAAATGAGAGTTCAAACGCACAAAGGAATGCCGCCTTTCTTAAAAACAATAAAAAACACTAAAAAACATGATCTAAGAGATGACGCCGCCACCGCTGGACCCGCAGCATCCCGATGGACCACAGCATCCATGAATTTCCGCGAATAAATTTTTTTTATTTTTTTTTATTTGGTTTTTTTATTTTTTTAATTAAATTGATTTGCATATCAATGGGGGTGGGATGAGGTTCAATGGACCACCAGCATCCGTGAATATAATTTTTTATTTTTTTAATAAAGCTGATTTGCATATCAGTGGGTGGTGTTGGGTGGGTGGTTCCAACTCGATGCATTATAGTGTATATTAAAATATATGATCAGGTGTACCAACCTTGCATGAGTTCAAATTTGTCGTGTGTTATAATGTATATTAAATCTATATGATCAGATGTACCAACCTCTGTATTATTATTATAGTGTATAGATATTTTATATGAGCAGGGTTGTCAACATTTTTTTCTCTTCTGTAGTGGGAAATTCAAACTATATGATCATAATTGTTACTCGCTCTCTCACATTTGAATGTAAGTAAAACTATCTCTCTCTCTCTGTGGTCAGTACCGCACGCGTGTATATGAAATTAGAAAGTTTATATTTATTCGACAAATATTAACGCCCTCTCTCTCTCTCTCTCTCTCTCTCTCTCTCTCTCTCTCTCTCACTTGTGTGTCAACTGTGTCAACAAATAGTAACGTCCTCTCTCTCTCTCTCTCTCTGTCTCTTACCGTGTACATGGAGTAGTCGATGTGATGAATAAATAATTTTAGCTCTCTCTCTCATTGTCAAAACGCCGTCTTCATTTTTCATGTATTAAATAATTGCTCTCTCTCTCTCTCTCTCTGTGGTCAGTACCGCGCGCATGTATATGAAATTAGAAATTTTATATTTATTCGACAAATATTAACGCTCTCTCTCTCTCTCTCTCTCTCTCTCTCTCTCTCTCTCTCTCTCTCTCTCTCTCTCTCTCTCTCTCTCTCACTCTCACGCGTTTCAACTGAGCAAGCTCTCTCTCTCTTACCGTGTACATGGAGTAGTCGATGTGATGAATAAAAAATTTTAGCTCTCTCTCTCTCGTTGTCAAAACGCCGTCTTCATTTTTCATGTATTAAATAATTAATAGTTTATAATGCAGTCAGTGTGATTGATCCTTGTTAGAAATATATATATTTGGCAAATATTAACTTTGTATGTGTGTTGTTGTCAATGAACTACTTACCTGTGTGCTGTTACAGATGACAAATCCATACGTTAACGGCTTAGCAATCTTCAATACACTCTTCTTCATATGGTACAATACTTCTGTTTTAAGGTTGCAGTTTACACACACATAGGTTCAGTAGTGTATAGCGAAATAAATTAAAATTATACACACACATGAAAACGGTGGTTGAAATTCATACAAATCTTCTGATGTAACAGTTCCCACAAGTAATACAGTTCACAAAAATAAATTAATTGTGCACATGTTCAGAGGTGTAGAGTGAAATAAAATAAAGTCATAATTTGTTTAAATGATTAAATATATTTTAACATTCACAATATAAAATTCACAAGTCATAATTAAATAAATACATTATAAAATTGATATTTTTTTCGAAAGTTTATATATAATTGTGTCGTACTTGTAGGAGAAGCAACCTGCAACATAACAATACAACAACATTAAAATCATGTTAAATATCACACACACGCACAGATGCACACGCAACGCGCGCACACACAGACGCATACGCAACGTAATCACACACATACATACATACGACGTGCACACGTTTGGGTTACACCACACACGCAACGCACACACACACACACACACACACACACACACACACACACACACACAGACGCATACGCAACGTAATCACACACATACATACAACGTGCACACGTTTGGGTTGAATCATGTACATGTAGGTCCAATAAAACAGATAACAGATGTAAATATGCTATAGTCAATGTAAGACGTTACAATCATTGAAGTGTTTAATAAGTAAATTGTATGTATGTATATATCACTGAAAAATAATAATAATATAATCGTTCTAGTGTTATCGTTTGCTGCAACAGGTAACGCAGTTCACAAATAATTACATATAGGTTCAGAGGTGTATAGTGAAATAAATTAAAAATAGAAATTAATTTCCTCATAAGTTAATGTCTTTTCATCAAACTTTGTAAATTAGAGTCTGCACTACATTCAAACACATGCACACACAGTGATAAAAAAAAATTGTTTATTAAAAGTAGTTTGTCACCTTAACGAGGTACTATTTCCACATGCACTGTCTGGTTCTTCATCCCTCGAAACACAAGATGTAGATCGCTGGGATTTATATGACGCAGTTCTTCATCTGTAAAGACGTCAGCATACCTCTTAGGTAGATATACACGATAGCGGCGCTCACAATCTTCCAACGTTACAAGCACAGATTTCCCATATCTCGTGTCCACATGCAACATGTTAACGATCGGATACTGCTTGTCCACTGTTAATTCTGCACACCGTTTGTACTCAATAGCAGAAACTGCGTTGAATTTTGTGATAAACGATATTATTTATTAGAAGTGAAGACGTCTGTATCAAACGAGGTGGAACCAAACAATGACTAAAAAGAAGACTAGTGAAAGTAATGGTGGCGGTGGTGTGGTCATCAGGAAAGTTCACTTTCAGCGCCTGAAGCTTTGCATGTACATACACACAGGCAGAATTAGCGCTGTTACAAAATATATATATATTAGGAAAGTCAAGCCCACAGACTACTAGAAATAGTTATCGTCTGAAAAAAAAAAACCGCACATTACGAACTAATATGTATAAACACAAATATCGTTACAATAATAATAATAATAATACATAAACTTACGTTTACTGTCGTCCGAACTGAAGTATGGAGAGGCAATAACTATAGATATCACAGTAAGAATTTTTGTTGTTGTTGTTGTTGTTGTTGTTGTTGTTGTTTTTAACAGGTGATGTTTTTCATCCCCTGAAGCTTTGCATGTACATACATGCAGAATTATGGCTGTTACATAATATATATATTAGGAAAGCCCACAGAAATAGTTATCGCCTGCAGCAAGTATATTTGTTGTTGTTTTTAACAGGTGGTGTTTTTCATCCCCTGAAGCTTTGCATGTACATGCATGCAGAATTATGGCTGTTACATAATATATATATTAGGAAAGTCCATAGAAATAGTTATCGCCTGCAGGCATATACAAGTTTACTAACGAAATTAACAATGCTATGAGACACTCACATTAAAAATGTTTGTATAACAGAAAAATCATTAATTATCCACTCTCTAAGTGCGTGCACATTATGATTTGTACATAGTGTAGAAGAAGAAGAATTGCAATGTGTAAGACATACCGTACCGGGAAATAGATATGGTATGTCTTTTGGGCAACCAATGTCATCAAGATTTATTATATGACGATGAATTATTTTCGATTCTAAAAAACGTTTTTTCTCAAGACCCTTCACAAACACATATTTATATATGTTCGTATACGTTGTTAACACTGAAACAAGATTGTCGTACGGTGTCTCTCCTTCACCCCATCTCAGCCCATGATAGTTTGTCGTTAACCAACAGTTGGTTCTAGTGTATTTCGAATTCGTAACGACTGTAGCAGGCGGGGCGAAAATCCAATGTCTGCATGCAAAACGTGTTACGTCCATAACCGAAAACTCCTTTACTATATAATTGCCGTCGTCATCATAAAAGCAGTGAAAGTCAATTATTACAGCAGCGTTTTCCATTATACTATAAAAAAAAGAAACCACACATTACAAACTAATATTTATAAACACAAAGATCGTTACAATAATGATAATAATACACAAACTTACGTTTACTGCCGACCGAACTGAGACGTGGAGAGAGAATAACTAACGATATCACAGTGAGAATTCTTTTGTTTTTAACAGATGGTGTAACGTGGAATTTTAGCAGGAGGGGGAGCAGAGTCGCCATCGGCAATTAACTTGGTACGTACGCGAGATTTTAATAAAACAATTATCAGTTTTAAATAATAATTTTTGGAAACAACGCACGACTTAAAAAATATAGTTTACCTTGTGGTATAAAATTCTATGTTCAGAGGTTTGGTGTCTAAATCGATACATTTTACTTTCACCTTCTAATTTTGACACATGGCTTACTTTCATACAGAAATAGCTATCGCCCATGTCCGTCTACGAGTGTTGCTAAACGAAATTAAAAATGCTGTAATACATAACGTCCTGTGAAATAGATATGGTATGTTTTTGGGACAGCCAAAAGCATGAAAGTATTATTTAAATCTGTTATCTGCTTCTGTAGGGAAGTCAGTGCGACACAACGTGTAACAAACGTAATTGGTCCTAACATGATTCATGCCAACGTGTGCGCTCGTTGTGTGTGTGCGTGTGCGTCTGTGTGTTCGTGTGTGCGTGCGTTACGTTGCGTATGCGTCTGTGTGTGTGCACGTCGGATGTGTGATTACGTGTGCGTATGTGTGTGTTCGTGTGTGCGCGCGTCGGATCATGACATAGTATTCGTAATGACCGAGGCACGTCCTTTATTGCATGAGGATAATCAGGTAGAGCAGAGCAGACACGTTTACGCAATATCAAGTGCACACACACACAAGAATCAGATGTTTTGTATACGTTCTAGGTGAAAAACTACTGTGGTGTCTCTGACTTTAGTTGGAAATAAATAACATTACAGATATTGATATGGTACTATGAGTAGCCTATACGTGAATACTATACATCAGACTGCCTGTATCTGTCATTAGCAATCTAACGTTACGACGGCAGCATAACGATATTGAAAGTCATACATTATCGTTATTTTGTCTAAGCTATTTTAACTTCACACACACACACACACACACACACACACACACACACACACACACACACACACACACACACACACACACACACACACACACGGAAATGTAGGAAAAGCGCCTGAGGGCAAAGTTATGCAAGAGGTTGTTGACGAGAACCAAACAAACTTGGATCAGCCAGTAGTGTTTAGGTCATCAGTACATGACGCAACGGAGTGATAGGTCCAATTAGGTTTGTTACACGTTGTGTGTTAGGTTAAAATGCAGTCCATTCACGTTTCATGTTAGATTAAAATGCAAACACACACACACACACACACACACACACATACGTGTGTGTGTGTGTGTGTGTGAAGTTAAAATAGCTTAGACAAAATAACGATAATGTATGACTTTCAATATCGTTATGCTGCCGTCGTAACGTTAGATTGCTAATGACAGATACAGGCAGTCTGATGTATAGTATTCACGTATAGGCTACTCATAGTACCATATCAATATCTGTAATGTTATTTATTTCCAACTAAAGTCAGAGACACCACAGTAGTTTTTCACCTAGAACGTATACAAAACATCTGATTCTTGTGTGTGTGTGCACTTGATATTGCGTAAACGTGTCTGCTCTGCTCTACCTGATTATCCTCATGCAATAAAGGACGTGCCTCGGTCATTACGAATACTATGTCATGATCCGACGCGCGCACACACGAACACACACATACGCACACGTAATCACACATCCGACGTGCACACACACAGACGCATACGCAACGTAACGCACGCACACACGAACACACAGACGCACACGCACACACACAACGAGCGCACACGTTGGCATGAATCATGTTAGGACCAATTACGTTTGTTACACGTTGTGTCGCACTGACTTCCCTACAGAAGCAGATAACAGATTTAAATAATACTTTCATGCTTTTGGCTGTCCCAAAAACATACCATATCTATTTCACAGGACGTTATGTATTACAGCATTTTTAATTTCGTTTAGCAACACTCGTAGACGGACATGGGCGATAGCTATTTCTGTATGAAAGTAAGCCATGTGTCAAAATTAGAAGGTGAAAGTAAAATGTATCGATTTAGACACCAAACCTCTGAACATAGAATTTTATACCACAAGGTAAACTATATTTTTTAAGTCGTGCGTTGTTTCCAAAAATTATTATTTAAAACTGATAATTGTTTTATTAAAATCTCGCGTACGTACCAAGTTAATTGCCGATGGCGACTCTGCTCCCCCTCCTGCTAAAATTCCACGTTACACCATCTGTTAAAAACAAAAGAATTCTCACTGTGATATCGTTAGTTATTCTCTCTCCACGTCTCAGTTCGGTCGGCAGTAAACGTAAGTTTGTGTATTATTATCATTATTGTAACGATCTTTGTGTTTATAAATATTAGTTTGTAATGTGTGGTTTCTTTTTTTTATAGTATAATGGAAAACGCTGCTGTAATAATTGACTTTCACTGCTTTTATGATGACGACGGCAATTATATAGTAAAGGAGTTGTCGGTTATGGACGTAACACGTTTTGCATGCAGACATTGGATTTTCGCCCCGCTTGCTACAGTCGTTACGAATTCGAAATACACTAGAACCAACTGTTGGTTAACGACAAACTATCATGGGCTGAGATGGGGTGAAGGAGAGACACCGTACGACAATCTTGTTTCAGTGTTAACAACGTATACGAACATATATAAATATGTGTTTGTGAAGGGTCTTGAGAAAAAACGTTTTTTAGAATCGAAAATAATTCATCGTCATATAATAAATCTTGATGACATTGGTTGCCCAAAAGACATACCATATCTATTTCCCGGTACGGTATGTCTTACACATTGCAATTCTTCTTCTTCTACACTATGTACAAATCATAATGTGCACGCACTTAGAGAGTGGATAATTAATGATTTTTCTGTTATACAAACATTTTTAATGTGAGTGTCTCATAGCATTGTTAATTTCGTTAGTAAACTTGTATATGCCTGCAGGCGATAACTATTTCTATGGACTTTCCTAATATATATATTATGTAACAGCCATAATTCTGCATGTATGTACATGCAAAGCTTCAGGGGATGAAAAACACCACCTGTTAAAAACAACAACAAAAATTCTTGCTGCAGGCGATAACTATTTCTGTGGGCTTTCCTAATATATATATTATGTAACAGCCATAATTCTGCATGTATGTGTACATGCAAAGCTTCAGGGGATGAAAAACATCACCTGTTAAAAACAACAACAACAACAACAACAACAACAACAACAACAACAACAACAAAAATTCATACTGTGATATCTATAGTTATTGCCTCTCCATACTTCAGTTCGGACGACAGTAAACGTAAGTTTATGTATTATTATTATTATTGTAACGATATTTGTGTTTATACATATTAGTTCGTAATGTGCGGTTTCTTTTTTTCAGACGATAACTATTTCTAGTAGTCTGCGGGCTTGACTTTCCTAATATATATATATTTTGTAACAGCGCTAATTCTGCCTGTGTGTATGTACATGCAAAGATTCAGGCGCTGAAAGTGTACTTTCCTGATGACCACACCACCGCCACCATTACTTTCACTAGTCTTCTTTGTAGTCATTGTTTGGTTCCACCTCGTTTGATACAGACGTCTTCACTTCTAATAAATAATGTCGTTTATCACAAAATTCAACGCAGTTTCTGCTATTGAGTACAAACGGTGTGCAGAATTAACAGTGGACAAGCAGTATCCGATCGTTAACATGTTGCATGTGGACACGAGATATGGGAAGTCTGTGCTTGTAACGTTGGAAGATTGTGAGCGCCGCTATCGTGTATATCTACCTAAGAGGTATGCTGACGTCTTTACAGATGAAGAACTGCGTCATATAAATCCCAGCGATCTACATCTTGTGTTTCGGGGGATGAAGAACCAGACAGTGCATGTGGAAATAGTACCTCGTTAAGGTGACAAACTACTTTTAATAAACAATTTTTTTTTATCACTGTGTGTGCATGTGTTTGAATGTAGTGCAGATTCTAATTTACAAAGTTTGATGAAAGGATATTAACTTATGAGGAAATTAATTTCTATTTTTAATTTATTTCACTATACACCTCTGAACCTATATGTAATTATTTGTAAACTGCGTTACCTGTTGCAGCAAACGATAACACTAGAACGATTATATTATTATTATTATTATTATTATTCAGTGATATATATATACATACAATTTACTTATTAAACACTTCAATGATTGTAACGTCTTACATTGACTGTAGCATATTTACATCTGTTATCTGTTTTATTGGACCTACATGTACATGATTCAACCCAAACGTGTGCACGTTGTATGTATGTGTGTGATTACGTTGCGTATGCATCTGTGTGTGTGTGTGTGTGTGTGCGTTGCGTGTGTGGTGTAACCCAAACGTGTGCACGTCGTATGTATGTATGTGTGTGATTACGTTGCGTATGCGTCTGTGTGTGCGCGCGTTGCGTGTGCATCTGTGCGTGTGTGTGATATTTAACATGATTTTAATGTTGTTGTATTGTTATGTTGCAGGTTGCTTCTCCTACAAGTACGACACAATTATATATAAACTTTCGAAAAAAATATCAATTTTATAATGTATTTATTTAATTATGACTTGTGAATTTTATATTGTGAATGTTAAAATATATTTAATCATTTAAACAAATTATGACTTTATTTTATTTCACTCTACACCTCTGAACATGTGCACAATTAATTTATTTTTGTGAACTGTATTACTTGTGGGAACTGTTACATCAGAAGATTTGTATGAATTTCAACCACCGTTTTCATGTGTGTGTATAATTTTAATTTATTTCGCTATACACTACTGAACCTATGTGTGTGTAAACTGCAACCTTAAAACAGAAGTATTGTACCATATAAAGAAGAGCGTATTGAAGATTGCTAAGCCGTTAACGTATGGATTTGTCATCTGTAACAGCACACAGGTAAGTAGTTCATTGACAACAACACACATACAAAGTTAATATTTGCCAAATATATATATTTCTAACAAGGATCAATCACACTGACTGCATTATAAACTATTAATTATTTAATACATGAAAAATGAAGACGGCGTTTTGACAACGAGAGAGAGGGAGCTAAAATTTTTTATTCATCACATCGACTACTCCATGTACACGGTAAGAGAGAGAGAGAGAGAGAGAGAGAGAGAGAGGACGTTACTATTTGTTGACACAGTTGACACACAAGTGTGAGAGAGAGAGAGAGAGAGAGAGAGAGAGAGAGAGAGAAGAGAGAGAAGAGAGAGAGAGAGAGTGAGAGAGAGAGAGAGAGGGCGTTAATATTTGTCGAATAAATATAAACTTTCTAATTTCATATACATGCGTGCGGTACTGACCACAGAGAGAGAGAGATAGTTTTACTTACATTCAAATGTGAGAGAGCGAGTAACAATTATGATCATATAGTTTGAATTTCCCACTACAGAAGAGAAAAAAATGTTGACAACCCTGCTCATATAAAATATCTATACACTATAATAATAATACATAGGTTGGTACACCTGATCATATAGATTTAATATACATTATAACACACGACAAATTTGAACTCATGCAAGGTTGGTACACCTGACCATATATTTTAATATACACTATAATGCATCGAGTTGGAACCACCCACCCAACACCACCCACTGATATGCAAATCAGCTTTATTAAAAAAATAAAAAATTATATTCACGGATGCTGGTGGTCCATTGAACCTCATCCCACCCCCATTGATATGCAAATCAATTTAATTAAAAAAATAAAAAAACCAAATAAAAAAAATAAAAAAAATTTATTCGCGGAAATTCACGGATGCTGTGGTCCATCGGGATGCTGCGGGTCCAGCGGTGGCGGCGTCATCTCTTAGATCATGTTTTTTATCGTTTTTTAAGAAAGGCGGCATTCCTTTGTGCGTTTGAACTCTCATTTACCCACTACTGAAGTATCTTAAAAAAAATATATAGTCTAAAAAACAAAATGGGGCCCACATGAATTTTTACAAAACAGCAGCTGTACTTACGTTCTGGTACACAAGTGAAACATACATCCTCCATAAAAAGGAAAAAAAGAACATGCAACTGCTGTATGATATTTATAAAAAGTACTAAAAGGATATTCCCTCCTCGATTTGAAAAGAAATTTAGAACTAAAAATCGAATCTTTGCTAAAGAAAATTAGAAACAAGGGAGACTGTGCGAGCACTTGGACCGCCTGCTAAGTAAAAAAATTACCAGTTCATAGTTTCAATTTAGCAAAAAAAAAAAAAACTTAAAATTTTCATTACAATAAACGAGTTGTACTACCTGTTTCTGGACCTATGAAATAAAACAGATCACAGCTGTTACTTAACTAACACGAACAGTGCATTCCATGTTCTTCGCTACTTAATGCATAGTGCAATTAACGATAATGGGTGTAGCACTTGTGCTGTGCAGTAAATTGAGTTTTCCTGCAAACAAAGTGCACTAGCGTTGTATACTAAGCTAAGCTAATATTACTGAAATGGGGAAAAATTTTAAAATGCGAGGGAAGAGCAAACAGACAAAAAATAGAAAGCGTGGTAACGCTTTTCCTTAATAACAGATGGCCGGTTCATGATAGCTTTCTTCTTTCGTTATCTTAACTCTGTGTGTGTGTGTGTGTGTGTGTGTGTGTGTGTTATCTGTATTTTTTTTTAGTTCCCTTTCGTATAAAGATTTTTATAGTTTTTCGTCACCCGCAGTCAGAAAATCGATTGCGAGTTTGTCGTTGTGCTGTCTGGCCGTATGTAGCGTAACTATACTGTTTCCGTTCTTAGCTAAATCCTGATGTAAACAACCAGGCGTGGTACATCTGAAACGCTACTTGAATTTGCTACATTTGCTACTTGATTAGAGACGTGGCACTCTGACAGAAGTAGTACAGGCAGGGTACATATAATATTGATACTGTATATACACTCATAAATTGTAATAATTTGTCTTGACCAAAGTAAAATTTTTGTGACAATGTCAGACCGACAGTGAAACATTTTATAATACCAGTTAATGGTTTTTTATTAACTGTTTAAATACCGCAACAAACAAATAAGTACAGTTTATTTAAAAGAAAATAGAAGGTGTGGTGGTATACCAGTGTATAGAAGTATACCAGTGTACTGAATACTATCAGTTGCCATTAGAAAGTAATTCAATGCCTTCCATATCTGTGTCTGAACTTGTAATATCACTTGGGTCAGCGTCATTATTACGTAATAAGATTGTTCATTGTCCACAACGGCGTCGGTAATGTGGGTCAGTTGCCATAGCTTATCATCTTCCTTGATTATATGCTGCATACGATGACTCCACTTGTCCGCCGTTGTTTCATTTACCGCCTTCTCAATAAATTGTTTTATATCAAGCAGCTAATGTTGTGTTCTGACGGGCAACATATCCTTTCAACTGGCTCCATATTAATTCAATACGATTCAGAGTACAGTGATAAGGAGGAAGTGTTAAAACTGCGTGCCTCGATTTCAGCGGCAAGATAATTCTCACATGAATTATTAAGACATTCTGCACATGCGCGTAATACATTGCTGTGTGAACAGTGTCAAAGCCCCTGATCAATAGCGTTTCAGATTTGCTACTTGGGTTTGTTCACATCAGGATTGAACTAAGAACGGAAAGAGTATAGAGACTTCCGTAATTATTTTTTAGACTGCCACGATGGTCAAACCTCTCTCAAGTTTCAACTAATATTGTAGAAAGCGTACACTGTTGGCTACAAATGTGTTAGCGCCTTGAGTGTATCCATTTTCTGCTTCTCACCAGATTTTGGTGTCAGAGTCGCAGATTGAATGCGCGTCCTTCGACCTTACATCAGCCTACAGTTTCCTAGTTAGATCAGCCTCTGGAGGAGTTTTCATCGCCGTCCTCGACGCATAGTATTTTACTTATTAACACACCTTTATAAGTAAGAACTGTAAGTTGAAATTTGTTTTTGTAAACAACTGGGATACAGTGTGGATGTAAAATACGTGTTAACATAAGAATCGTCTAAACGCGTGAGATAAACTTAAGTAAATCCCCTGATTTAGAAATTCAGGATGTTTAACAACTAACTTGTCAAGTCACAGGTTTTTCATATTTTAAGGTTTCCTGAAAGGATGATTTTCGAAACTTAAGCATACCTTATTGAGAGGAAAATTCTGAGAAGAATTTATGGACCATTGTGGGACAGAGAGTTGTGGAGGATAAGGAAAAATCGTGAGGTAAGAGTCCTTTATGGAGAAGCGGACATAGTTGCGGCAGTGAAACCGCAAACGATGAGTTGGTTGGGGTACGTGGTGAGAATGAGAAGTGATCGAGGCCCAAAAATGGCATTGGAAAGGAAGCCGGAGGGAGTAAGGAGGAGAGGACGTCCGAGGAGGAGATGGTGTGAAGATGTGTAACGGGATTTGAGGAAGATGCGAGTGACAGGTTGGAGAAGTAAGGCTCTGGGCAGAGAAGAATGGATTACAATCATTGAGCAGGCCAGGGTTCTACAGGGACCGTAGTGCTAGAAGAAGAAGCATAACTTGTTAACTGAACAAGTTTTAAGATTTGTTATTTGTAACAAGTCACAAATACTTTATTGTTTTGAATACTTTTTTATTGTATTCAAAAGGGGTAGCATGAATAGTAAAACTTTTAGTAAAACTGAAGTAATATTCTCAGACAACCTTTAATGAATTTTAAATGTTTAGCTTGAAAAATAATGAAGCTTGAATTTAATTAAGCAAGTCAAATCAGATCTCTACTTCTCCATACCTGCCAAATCAGGTTTTGCCGATCTACCCGTAGTTTCCGATCCTTTATGTTAACGTGTAGTATTTCCATGTTATTGTTGGTGTTTGTGTATGTGTGATATCTTTCAGTGGTTTGCACAAACGTCAGTAACAACATGAAAATCCTACACGCAAACACAAAGGGTGAAAACTAGGCGTACTTGAACAACTGGAAACATACAAACACACAAAAATTTGGAAACAATCTTCTAAATGAACAGACACGTTTGATTCACATATACTCTTTGGAAAAATTTCACGTCACACACAACAAAGATCTTAACCAATTCAAACATGGCGGTACCTAAAACACCGGAAGTGACAGCGCTCCTAGCGACCGCCTCTGACAAACTTTGTAACGAGCTGGCTTAGGCAACGGAAACCTTTTTTTAATTTTACATCAAGCACTGGTGTTACGTGACAGAAAAGTGTGTAGATATTATTAAAGGAATACGATGGAGCATAAAAATTGATGAACTGATTAGAAAAAAGACGGAAATGTATGGAAAAGGAGGAAGGCAGAAGTAATGAAGATACGAATTGCAAAATAATACGAAGTGTCAAAGGGGAAATGGTGACAGTGTTGAATTCTGTACTCTGGAATGGAAAAATAACATACAAAAAAATGATTTATATCTTAGGATGTATAGTACATCTATGATTCTGAAAATCGAGAGATAAATCATAGAAACTCTCGAAGGCTACAAGTTGTGGAAGGACCAGAAGTACACAGAAGACCAGGCAGTACTCACAACAACAACAAAAATTACGTCTTCCAAAAATTCTCTTAACAGATTGGACTTTCCCAAAAATTCTCGTAACAAGTTGAAGTTGTATAGTACGCCAGCTAACATGTATTATCCTAACATGAAATCATCAGCTACCCGTGCTCACCCATTTATGTTACACTGCTTATAAAAATAATATTTGTCTTTGCTAATGATGCAATACAATCAAATATTTAAACTTGAAGGTATTTAAAAAGCGTGAATTTGAAACAGGAATGAACGGAAAGCCGTAGCATTTAGCATTATATGAAAATAATGTGATCTGTAGACTTCACTCCATTACGCCCAGAATGACACTTATAAGTGATGAGTCAACATGTAGGTTTGCACTGAGACAACATACTCCACAGATGAAACGTGCCACGTACTAAAATCCCTAGGCGTTGGAGAAAAGGTATTCTTTCGAAGCTCCTACAACAAGGCACGCACTTTAGACTATGTATTACTTGTCTCCTTACAATGCCAGTCTGTCTGTCTATCTATCTGACTGCCTGGTCTATCTCTCTTCCTCCAGCTCCCTCTCTCTTTTTAATACAAAATTAATATACACGCAAGAAAATAGAAAATATGTAATAGGAGTATCTGTGTTGTGTATGCAAAATGCCAAATCCGCACGCCAAGGATTGGGGGACGGACGCAGTGCAATATATTTTCGTAACAACAACCCTCCCTCGTCTTGTTACACAGTAGGTGTTCGGAAATCATCGGACGAGGAAGAGGCGGTGAATTTTTATTGCAGTGGTGGGCGTCTACTAAGGGGTAGCGAAAAGAAGACCGGGAATAGCAGCGACTCTGTCATGTGACCCTCTTCCCCCAGACATCACCCTCAAATTGCAAAGTAAGTTTCAACGTGCCATTACAGTTTTTGTCGGTTTTCAAAACACGAGTCCGTTCAGTTTGTACAAGCATCTTTACGTGCATTTCTGAACTTTATAAGCCAATCAGCAGTATCAGGAAAATCAGGAAAAGGCAAAAAGAGAAAAAGAGATTGAAACGCAGGGAGGAAGGAATTGAAGTGAAAATGAAGAGAAGTGTGTGTGTGTGTGTGTGTGGAGCGAAACTAGATGTACTGAAACTGCCGTTTCAATAACACCAAACACGACTACATGAGCTGCGTTAATTTAATCATCATCATCATTTTCAAAGATTAAACCAAGGATGGCTGTTCCGGTCTCAAATAGGCAAAGATTACAGCTGGTCACTCCAGTGCTTCCTCGGACGTCCCACACCTCTCCGTCCCCTCGGCTTATAGTTCCATAGTTGTTTGGGGATGCGGCAGTCATCCATTCGGCAAAGATGTTCCCACCAATTCAGGCGATCCTGTCGAGTATGTCATAATATTCAATTCCTGCCGTATATCTGTGTTCCTTCTATGATCATGGTGAGTATACCCTGCCACGTGCCTGAGAAATCTCGTTTCAGCCACTTGGATACGACTGGCCTGGCCTTTCGTTAAAGTCCAATTTTCAGACCCATAAAGAAGTGTGGGAAGAGCCATCACCTTGTAGAATTTTAGGCGTGTTCCTTTACTTGGTGACTTAAGGGTTCGCCTGATGGTCCCGGACATAAGGTTGAACTTATGCAACTTATTCACAAAGTTAATTTAATTGTGTTCCGTATTAGGGCACACTACTTTAAAATGACATCACATTTTGAAGTGAAATGATCTTGCCATCTCGTCCGCGGTTTTCCTGTGGGTCACTTTTCTTGTGTATTCCACTTTAATACGTTCTTCATAATGGATTCCCACCTTGGTTTTTCGCTTCAATACCTATTAGAGTATCTTCTTTGATTGTGATTCGCAATGTGAGCCTTCCCTTTCCTCGACACGTATATCGGCGTTATTGCCCTTCTCTCTGTATCAGAAAGATCCTCAGTCAGTTTTCATTCGCACCCGTGACATACACCTGTATCCCCTGCATTCGTAACCACTGGACGAACTATTGTGCTATATGGACAATGCCAGTTTTAATTCTACTCAACCTTTTACACCTTATCAAATTCTATCCAGCTTATATTGTGCATGTGTACTTTCAAAGGACCACAGATTTTGATTCTTAGGGTAGACGTACACCGGTTAGTCAAGGCAAGACAAGACAGGTTTACACACGCTTAGTCACTGCTGTTTACGTTGATATTTAAGGCGCAACACACACCGATTAGTCATTCTATTAGACTGTGTCTAAACGTGACTACACTTCGTGTCTGATGGAATACGATACGCACTATTCCTATCAGTCACCATCAGACGACAGCAGTGTTTATATATTTGTTTATTACCTTAAAGTAATAAACAGTCGTGCTGCAGTAGATAAGCGTCTCCTATAAATTATATCCTTTTTTGCCATTCTATTTTGTAGAAGTGCCAGCAGATATTCAAACGTTTCTATCTCAAGAATTAAATTTTATAATGTATTTTTTCTACCCCCTCCTATTATATGGATGAACCCATATCTCCTGTTTCCTATTTCTTGCTTAGATATCCACCCCAAATCATAAGTACACCCATAACAACTTCACTGTCTGACATCTTGTTCAAGACTAACTGGTGTGAGTTACTATCATATGACTAAAGGTGTCTTGTCTAGTTTCGTCTAAATCTGTTTTGTCTTGCCTCGGCTAACCGGTGTACGTCTACTCTTAACCTTTTTCTCTAGCATTTACATCTAAAAAGACCTTCTGACGTTTATAATCGCCATATTGAACCATTCTTCCTTGTTCCTTTACTTTCTGTTCTTAAAATAACATTTCGTATTTAAAAAGAATAGAGAAGAAGAGAGAGAGAGAGAGAGAGAGAGAGAGAGAGAGAGAGAGAGAGAGAGAGAGAGAGAGAGAGAGAGAGAGAGAGAGAGAGAGCTGAGAAGGAGGAAGGAAGGAGACTGGATGAGATATTCATGTAGAGGGCGATCTGATTAAATCTCACTCCAACAAACATTCAGTACTTACCGGGACTTAACATCTGTGTTGCAATCTTCAGTGTGCGCGACATCAAAACGTTTCTTGTAAAACAGCCCGTTGTCACTAAATCTCATTTTCCTGTCGTCGAATCTCCTCCTTTATCAATACTGCGCCGCTTTCAAACAGCGAGAATCGAATGAAGACAATATGATCCCCAATCTCTGTCATGCAAGAGGATCTGACGAACGAAATTTTTCCT
This sequence comes from Magicicada septendecula, assembly GCA_034769895.1. Lineage (NCBI taxonomy): Eukaryota > Metazoa > Arthropoda > Insecta > Hemiptera > Cicadidae > Magicicada > Magicicada septendecula. Next base: position 125,998,928 of record CM068372.1, read on the forward strand.
TTATTTCACTTATAAGGCTGACTGAAAAAAAGTTTTTTTGTTCTTCATTGTTAGTAGAGGTATCTAATGAAAAGTCAGAAATTAGATTTATTTCTGGCTAATATCAGCAGTGTAAGAGCATCTGCCTACGTGAATGACTGAAGGTCTGTATAATAAGTGCAATTATTATTATTCAACTTGATGAACATATGGTAGTTATTCATATTATAGTTGTCATTTTAATGCAATGACATTTTATTATTTCCTACTCACTATGCAGAGTGCAAACATATCATTTGACAAAAATGGATTTAAATATCAAATATTTATTTTTGTTTTGTACTTAATTTTTAATACCAGACAGTTGTATGCGATACGAAATGTAGAGTTGATTAACCTACGTTATGTGCTCAAAGTTTTATCCTCAGTTTTAAGAGACAGTTTTTATATTTACAGAAAAGAAACACAAAGAGAATTCGTACTGATTTGGGATACAAATTGGTTGAGTTCAGGTACCTTCATATATTTCGTATCCCGAATTTTGTATATTCTTACGTACCTTCTAGTACTGGATTATCGTTTACTGAAATATTATTATTCTTAGTTATGTTGTTGAAAATAATGTTTATTGTTTTGTGATTAATGAAGTTTACCCGCCGCAGTAATGGAGTTAATTAATTATTATTTATGAATGGCATGTTTTTAATTACGTCGAATGGGGTTCTGGTTAAGTAACGACTCCCGTGGTAATCGTCAATTGTAGTGGGGTTATAATTACTTAGGTTGTTGACCTTATCTATTACTTATTTTCAACTGTTGTTCACCATTGAAGACAGCACTATTCCTTTGGTTGTATTCATTGAATATCAATAACTTACTTAAAATTCTTCGATTGTGCGGGCAGTGAGTGCTGCCACCTGACTTCAGATGTAAATATAACCTAATCTCAAACCCCTTACTGCTTGTTTTCATTGAATAAAAAAATGAAATCATGCTCCATCAAAGTCGAAAAAGGCGATTTATTCATTAATTTAACTGATCCTTGATCATTATCAAATACGATTAATTCAATTGTCCTGGTAACTTTATGAACAATTACGGTTTTTGAAAACTCTTATCTCAGGTTGGTACCTTGTACACAAGTTATTTGTTGACAAACAGTGCCTAATTTATCTTTATAACAGGGTTCTTTGAACTGTAAAAATACGGGATTAGAAAATGTCAATAACAGTTAAAAAGTCTCACGTTAGGAGAGTGACTACATCCATAAAAAATAAGTGCTCAATACTAGACGTCAAAGTTCGTAAATATGGTCGACCCTTTTTGAGGTTAATGCGTTATACTAGGTTAACAATAATTAATCTTCACTTATAGCTAATTTACAATTAAACAATATACAATCATTATGTGACAAAGTTCTGGTGATTGTGTGGTGATATCATAAGTTACAAAGGTGTACCGAGTTCAAGTGTTTGGTTCAATATTAACATAAAATACGTAAGTATTTTTTAATAACATTGTACTTCCCTTATAATCCTTGAATTATTAATTTATATACACTACAATTATCACTCATGGCTTTTATTTTTTTTAAATCACACTTCACTTCACTCGGAATGTCGTTGATATCACTGATGATTTGAGGTTAACCCGTAGGCCTATGTTTACTCTGCCACTTAACCTCACTCGGGTTACTGGTTCTAATGTACCTTTCGAGACTTTTCGCGTTGCGGAGGAGACGTTCTTGACAATCTCGATGCTGGTGAAAGACTGATGCGTTGACAATGCATTATGGGTGAAATTACTTGGCCGGTGAAGGCTTTTGATTGGCTGAACGATTAAATATTTTCGTTTTTTAGCACACAAATTCCGTTTTCATGTTTACGCTCTTCAACAGACGCCGAGTTAAGCGTCCCTTTTTTGAACCAAATATATTAAAAAACCTTAAAACTCACATATCTTCCTTATGCGACCACTAAACATGAATATGACATTACCATTGTGTGGCAAATTTCATTCTGAACAATTTAACATCCTTCAAGAAATAATTTCGTCCATTAATAAAAAAGATGCTAATTCCAATTTAGACGCTATGACAAAATTTGGTAAAAATGTATCTTAATACTAATTGATTAACAATCCAACGTAATAAAGAATTAACGTAAATAATATAATGCACTTAGATGTGCTGTGTTAACATAATAAACATGTAATTTGTGAAATAAATAGAAAACTTAGTGCTAGGCTTATGAGGCCTAAGACACTATACATGAGTTTGGCTTGTTACAACATAATGATTAACTCCAGATGTTTAATTATACTTAGTATTCGATGTTGAATAATCCTATTATTTGTCATGTTAATTAGTATGTCTAGTCTCTCATTGGGGGGTATTTATTTCCTTCACATTTGGACATCTATTTTCTCTTTATGTATTTTATTTATCACTTGATCAGTATTCCTTGTGGTGTTTGTTTTCTTGTGTTCATTAGTGTTATATTAACTTGTGACATTCCGTCATGTTACAATATACATCCGGATAACGGAAATAATGCGTTTGGAAAACGTTCCATAAATAAATCAATTGTATCACTTTTCAATAAAAGATAGCCTTGCGTTAATAACTTTCTATTAATTGTTAGATTGTACACAAGTATGATGCACATAAAGCTCCTGGAATACATCAGCCTCTTAGTTTATCTTTATTAGTTTATTTTCAGCCCATAAGAAAGGTTTAATACCCTAGCCATACCATTGTGGTTCTACAGACGACATCTCAAATTATCATGACCTGAACGCAAAAGATGATTTTTTATTTTTAATGAACTACAGATAAAAGACAGGTTATTTAAGCTTTTTAACAATGAGTACCAAAGTTACTGTGAATGCATAGCCAGGAACCAGACTAAATGTAGAACCTTGGCGTACAAGATTCAGTGGAAGGTACAAGTTCTTGGAGCCCTAGGTCTCTGACGACGTGGGGGCGGATAGGAAACAACGGAACATTCTCTATACCAATGGTTTCCAACATTAAGATGGCCGAGGACGCAGCAGTAAGATAAAGCACGACCTCTCCCTCTTACCAAGCATTTCATACTACACACTAAGGAAAAAGAAAACTTATTTTCTAAATCTATTCTCTAAAAGTACAGTGTGTATAATTTAATTAAAGCAATTTTAATTTGAACAAAATTTAATTCGAGATAATTAAAAGCAAACGAAACTGTCCCTATATTACTTGAGATTAATTTCAAGCTTGTATTTGTGTCACCCGCTGTGCGTTTTTTCGACTGATACAGTTGCTGAAAGCCAGTCGTATGTACAAAGACTTGCGCATGGCCAGCTCTAGTAGAAGGCCGGAATACTAAACGTGGCAACGTTGCGTCTGAGGCCTATAAGCATAGTGTAATAAAATAGTTAAAGTGAACATGTTATATTTTATTTTAATTTCATAGCATTACTAAAATCTTGAGAAGGCCTATTTAAATCTAAATTACAGGTCTGTGCGCACTTAGTACTATACGTTTAAGTTGAAGAAATTAGTGAGTTAGTGTTAGGCCTAACGAATTAATTTGATTCGAATTATTGAATTAATATCATATGAATTAGATAATTATTATATTTCTTAAATAATATAACAGTAGTTTATAAAAAATTAAGAAATATAAAACTGCTGTTAACCGGCAATTAAAATGTCGCGGTTTGATTATTGAAATACATAAATTAAGAGATCGTCTAGTCAGCCTCAATATCAGCTTTTTCCAGTGTTGCCACGTTTAATATTCCGGCCTTCTACTAGAGCCGGCCATGACTTGCGTCATTTTTAGTCAATTATTAACATAAACTATATTATTAAATATACGTGTTGATGTAATCATTATACACTTTTTGTACGTATATCTTGGTAATTCCGCAGACCACTTTTGAGACTCTTGACGACCACTAGTTGGGAACCACTTTTCTATATCCAACAAATTACGTTGGTCCACAATAGAGTGTTCTAGAGAGAAAAAGTGGATATAGTACCACCAAGCCTTCTCGAGGAAAAGGACAAAGAGGAGGAAGAGAAGACAGAGAACGAGCGAGAAAGAGAAAGGAAGTGAGAATGGGGGAGAGACAATAGTGATAGCTTAAAACAGATAATGTATGTCAAGGATATATTCACAACACAAGACACAACTACGTCGGTATACCTTAGAAAGTACAGTGAACAGTACATTGTCTTCAATGTAAATAACTAGTTGTGGTGCAATTCTTTTTGTTTTATTATTAAATAAATACAATGGAGACTCGGTCGAGGGGATGAGGAGCGGTGGTAATAAAAACAGCTTCGCCGTCGCCGAGCGCGCTCAATGAATTCCGTTTTACGCTTTTAATTAACTAAATTACTTCTCCAAAGACACAACAGGGCCGGCATTTCTTATCCAATTAGAAAAAACACACATTTTCTACGACTGTTTTATCGCTAATTATAATTTAAGTTGCAGACACACGTATTACGACTTATGTACCTGAAGTATGAGCGGTATAACGGAAATATTTTAACATATTGGAGTAAACTGCTCAACCCCATTTATTCTTCGATTAATAACTATTTTATTTTACTCAATAAGTAGAGGTCTTCTTCTTCTTCTTCTTCTTCTTCTTCTTCTTCTTCTTCTTCTTCTTCTTCTTCTTCTTCTTCTACTACACTATAGGGATTAGGCAATGTGCCTGTTCCGACTTCGCATACCAGATCCATTTCTTTCTTTTCCTCCCTGCATCCCTTCTTCCAGAAGGCTTGTACTTGTTTACAATTACTGGGATTCTATCTTCATTCATGCGTCTTAAATGCTGTCTCCATTTCCTCCTGTATTTTTCAATTCTCTCATTTAGATTATACATATTTTATGTTCCCGTACATCTTCATTTCTTATATGATAACTTCTTGTGCATTATGTAAACCTTCTTAAAAATCACAACCCTGTTGATTGTATGTTGCTTTTATCTCTTTGTTTTGTAATCCAGGATTCACTGCCGTATAATAGCATTCGAACAGCCATTTTTCTGTGGAAGTTTAATTTTGTCTCAAGTCTCAGTTTTATTTTTCAGAAAAGTAGAGGTTAATTGCTGAAATAAAAAAATATCTCCATTAAAATAAAATTAAAATTTCACCAATTCCGTCAGCGTTCAGTTTCTCGACGTGCCTTGAATAATTTTGTGGCCCCTAACGCGTCACATCTGGGCCACCCCGCTCCTACAATTCAGAATATGTATAACTGAAATAAGCAGCGCACTGTATAGCAGTATTTCACTGAGTATTGAAGTAGTGTCTTTACAGGGACAATCTTCCACATTCCAGCGATACGCGGCTGAATCGCCACTCGGCGTATGAGAACATGTCTTGTCAACATGGCGATTCATCATGCACTCACATACGTATATGCAGTGTACATTAACCTGTCTTCTAAAACACACATATAAAATGGTGTTCATATACACCAACTGAACTTAATATAACAAAAGTACTGCGAGATGAATTCACGGTTTGAGCATGAACATTCAGGGCTCAAGCTTGAAAAAAATTTCGGACACAACATTGACACGTTTTAAATCAAAGCAATACTCTGAATGGTAAAATTTGTAACCGTTTTCAAGGTACGAATAAATTACATATAATAACAACTTACAAATTAGTATCTGGATGCAGCAGTGCGATAATAGTAGTATAATTATTATACTATTATAACTCTGGTAACAAGCCATACGTGAAGTTATACGACATTACAATTACTTACATGTAAATTAAAGTGTCAAATATGAAAAAAGCAGCTCCTTCAATTTGTTCCTGCTTAATTAACGGTATATTGTTTGAGGTTTATTCTGGCCCACAAGCTCAGTTACTAAGACACTATAGATACTTTTGGACGGAAGCGTATGGTAATAAAAGTCACAAAATCTATAAAGTTACTAAGTCACAGTTCTTCTTCTTATGATAGTTCCTATCCGTTTCGGATGTTGGATATCATACAGACTATTTTAACTTTCTGTACTGCTGCACGGAATAAGTCAGTTGTATTCATGCCAAATCAGATCCTTAAATTTCTCAGCCATGATATTCTGGGTCGCCTAACTCCTCTCTTTCCAAGTACTTTTCCCTGTAGTATGGGCTGCAATAAGTAAAATCTCTGTTAATTTCTCATGAGATGTCCTAGACACTGAAGCTTTCTTATCTTTACTGTGTTAATAACGTCCCTTTCTTTCTCCATCTTAAATCGCAGTTAAAAGTAAACAATTATAAAACGAAAAAGTGTATCCAAATAACAGAAATTTCAAGGTAAAAGTACAGGTCACCAGCAAAGCAAACAACAACGTGACAATCTGAACGACACCAGATATGTCTCGACAAATGGAGATAGTTGATGAATGGAGAATACGAAATAACTAGGATATAGATGAGCTATTGAAGCATGAGGATGCCGTAAGATTCGTAAAGGCTCAACGAATACAGTGGCTAGGTCACACCTAGAGCGGATGGATGCTCAGCGTATGCCAAAGAAAATCTTGAGGGCTCAAGTCTATAAAAGCAGAAACAAGGTTAAGATAAAGGATAAGATGGTTGGATGGATGATGTGCTGGAAGACCTAAGAATGGGTGTGAGGGGTTACACTGAGAGGGCAATGGATAGGAGACACTGGAGAAGATTCCTGTTGAAAGCCAAGGCTCACGTTGGGCTGTAGTCCTAAAGAAGGAGAAGAAATCGATATAGTTGGAGTAGAACGTTTATTTATTGCTCATTGCGACTACAGATATTAATATGTGGTCCATTATGAAAACAGCTACAAGTTAGAAATTAGTACTTGTCCTTTTTCGTAAGAATTTATTATTGCATGTAATAAAGACACGAGCTAAAAACTACATATTCCTAAATTACACGTTTTCAACTCTGGAAAAATCAATACAAACAAATGATCATGAAAATATTGAATTAATTGTCAAAGAAACTTGTTAACGTCTCGAGTTTGTTCTGAACCGATTGTTCGAATTTTGCAGGCTGAGAAAACTCGAAGCGTTTCATTACGTCGATTTTGTTTCAAAACAAAAGGCGGGCGAACACGTTTACTTCAATTTACTTTCGCCGGAGTGACAACTGCGACGATATTGAACGGCGTGAGGAAAGTTTCGATGACAGGAAAATGAAATTTAGCGACTACAAGTCGTTTTACAAGAACGTTTTGATGTCGCTTATAATGGGGACGGGGAAGATTGCAACAAAGTCAGATACGCTCTGGTACATATTAGTTGTTTGCTGAATCGAGTTAAATAGCTTTCTCCCTCTTTGCTTCTGTCTGGCCCTCTCTCGCTCTTTTCCTTTTGTATTTATAACGGGATTGTCTGTTGGCCTTAAGAAAGCGACAGCCCGATTACAATATTCAGTCTACTGCAGCGGATTTATGTAACAAGACAGATCGAATTCTTTTAAAGTTTTATCTCGACCGTATTCTACATAATTCGTTGATGACGTTGTTCATCCGCTGCCAGTACGTTGATTCTAACAGATGAGACAGCAACTGTACAAGGAACGATATAAAATTAAGAGACGGGACGGCAGGAAAATAAAAGTAGAAAACGAAAGCGATGGAACACATAATGAAAGAATTAGGTGAATATAAATATCTAAAAGGAAAAGGAGCAGACAAGTTTATTGGAGGACAAGAGATTTGAAGAGTACACGACTACGACCATTTGTAAGATGGACGAGGGATCTGAGTCTGGCTAAGTCCTCTGCTATCGTGAATTGGATCAGACATAACATGTCAATCAAGAGGAAGAAAACCTATATACCTGCGCATTACATTGATGACAACTCTCAAAAATTAGCAAGAACATTCGCAAAATACGACTATCAATTAGCGTTCAGAACAAACAATGACATCTACAACAACCTGAAAATAAGCAATACAAAAAAGGAAAACATTTATGAAAAAGCTGGAGTTTACCAATATCAATGTCAGCCTGGTAACTCGACAGAATATAATGTGCGGTGCAACAAAAAATACATAGGATTCACTTCAAGATCCTTTAAACACAGATATATTGAACACACCAAATATTCTCAACACTCAAATCCGAACTCAACAGTAGCTAAACATATAAAACAACAGTCTTGTGAATATGGTTCAATACAACAACATTTAACTGTATTTAAAACATGCAGTGATGAAATAAGATCTAATATGTAGCCTATGAACAATACCGAATATACAAACACGTAAAAGAAGAGGGCCACGAAAATCTATTGAACATCATGACGGACTTCAAAAATAGTATCACATTTGAAATATTGCGACAAAATGAAAATCAACATATAGTAATCAGCTGATATACAGTAATATACAGAACGGAATGTAAACATAAACACTGTAACAAAATCAGTTCTCGGGAAACTTTGGACAACGACATACGAATCACGTTCATTAATCAGTATCTACGAATTCGTTTTTGTAAATAGTGGCTGTTTTACCATATTGTGACCGCAACTGTGGTGTATACTGACGATGGTCTATGATCGAACTCGATCGTTTTTAAGAATGTGAGTAATTAAAACTTTATTGCACATCATATCTACGGTACCTTTAGGCTATGAACAATAAATACACAACAATAGAAAATTGCAATCACCTCTGCTTCCACGCGAAAAACAGATATCGTGGATCTACAACACCTATGCACAAATCTTAGTCAATACGCCCTGTGGATAATTCTCGCTACGCCTCTGCCATAGAATAAATGGGAAACACTCGCTGATGATGAGTATGACGATGATAATGACGACTGAGATTATGGGATTACGACGGTGATGATGATGATGATGATGATGATGATGATGATGATGATGTCGTCTTTGTGTGTGTGGGGGGGTGCGCGTGTAAATAATCTTTCATATAGTGCGATGTTTTCATTAAAGGTTAATGAGAAAAGTTTTTTTGTATATATACACAGCTTCTCCTGATAATTGTCAGATTCTACAAGTTGTGTACATTTGCATGCTCGCATAGCTGCCTGTACTCTTACATAACTTATCCTCCAATACTTTATTCTTCCTAAAATGTCCACTTTGGAAGGGATTCGAAATGCCACTAGTTGAATAAACATCGCAAAAGATAGCTTGGACAGATGAGGACAGAAATTTGGAATCGAACAACGGGGCAGACGGATTGATAAATATCATTTTCAGCTACCTTCATTCAACTGTTTCCCAAGAAACTTAATCTCATTCTAATCATTTTTAAAAGCATTTTTATACGGCAAAAACTTGAACGTACGGTATATATTTAAGTTTTACGCATTTTGTTGTTTTAAAAACAAACCTTGAAAACACACGCTCGCGCGCGCGCACCACAATATATATTTTCAAGTGGCAAAAAGGAAAAAAGCAAAGCCTTTTGCCTTTTCCCTTTCAGCGGTTAATTACATTAGCCATTAATGTTGTTATGGCATGTTGGAAATAATTTTTCGTTTCCGCGTAAAAAAGATCAAGTCATTTAGTTAATTAAACAGAAACCAGAGACGGCGCTTTGTGTTGTATACGCTGTATACAGACGTACGTACTACCAAAACAGAATCGTGAACGACAGTTAGGTCGGCAGTGAAAATCTTCTCCGCAGGCATATTATCTCTCAGCATTACAGACATGTATTCTTGCTGTTTTTTCTCTAAATAGATCGTTTGATCTTTCCCCTTTCTCTCTACACCTCGCTAAGAAGATCCGTCTGTGTACATCTGTCTACCTATCTACCTGCCCCAATATCCATACAAAAAAGTATAGGCTATATAATACCGTGTTTATTGAAAATCAAATATGTTGTTAATGTAAAAATTACCCGTATTATTGACGAACATGATATAACAAGTGTTTACTACAAATGACATTTATTTGTTTGTAGAATTAATAATAAATGATACGTTATATTGTTACGACGGTCTCACGGGTCGTCGTATTGTACAGTGGAAACAAAACACAGACACCAATAAAGTCACTAATTATCAGCTTTAATTAGTCACAAATAAAAATTTGAAATCAGCAAGTACTCTTATACAAGCAAGTTCCTACGGTAGATATTTGGCCTAGTTGGAGATTTCGATTTAATTGTAAGCTGAAGCAATTTGGCAACTTGGTGAATTTTGTCAAGTTGCAGTCACTTAGCCAGGCAGGGTATATAAAAAGTACGGAAGAGGAGAGGCTGCCACGGAGGCATTTTCTGGAAAGGAGAAAATCAAGTTAAATTTGTCCACAGGCAATAATACTGTCAACTATTATATTTCCGCACTAATTATAACACAATAATCACTTGATCCGCACTCTACAATATCTAGCTACAATAAGGTGTAGCTAGACCCTTATTATTGATTGGTATAAATAGATTGAGTGGATTCTTAATGGGTCTCTGCTTTTTCTGCAATGTAGAGAAGGAGAAACTAATGGAAGTTACGGCCAATTAACTGCACAGAGTACAAAGCAAACACGGTACGTTGACAGCATAAACTGATATCCCCGTGAGAAGTTAGTACCTGAGCTGATGGATTTACGTCCTTTGGCGCATGTTACGTTTTACTGTTAATCATTTTAAAGATTAAGTTTACTCTTATAAAATCTAATCGACTCCAAGAAATTGAATGAAGTTACAAGTTCTACAAGTTAGCTATTTATGCTCAGTACGGAGTTAATATAATATAGTGGCACGGTCCACAATCACAACAGCTGTGCTGCGGTCGTGGGATCGAGTCGAAGTCACGACTCGCTCTGCCTGACCACTGGGAACAAATAAAACAGCTGTCTTGTTTGGCATGCATGGGCTAGATAGTAACAAAGGCACACTTAGACTACGCGCGCGCGAAACTCTCCCCCAGGCGGTTCGTCACCACACCACGTGGTTACTAGACGGCTGATTTCTCTCTGGCGGTGGTGGAACATGAGTTGTGGCCACAGCCGGAAGGCCTCTGTTAATCCATGGGTATGGCTCTTAGTACTAATCCAGAGGGTCCCATGGAGGACCATGAAATTAAGGTGCGTTTTCAATGTCCAAAATGGATTCAGCTTGTGGGAACGAGTAACTAGTGTAACAGCCAGATAATAAGTGCCTGAAGCGTACAGTGCATCCCTTTTGTGCCAAACAATTCAAGCCAGCAGCCTATCCTATCTCTCCCAAAACTACTTAATTGATACAAACAGCAATCCATTACGATTTATTACGTGCAACAGATATGGGTTTTAGACGAGACCAATGGGTACGGGAAATGCAGACTGACTGACGGTCCCAAGATAACGGCCCACGACATGATACGCGAAACCAGGTATCATCCCCCGACTTAATTCACAGGTATGGACATGCCTAGAAATATAGCCAGAAAACAAACATATACCAAGTGTTACAGTGATCGTCTGTTGAGCGAATTTGTATCATATAAACGTATCCATGTATAGGTATTGCCTTGTTACTAACACCAGCCAGCAAGTCAGACAAGCACTCAGTGTACAAAGTCAGGCTAACCGCAGTGGACCGGGTCAACACCGAGCCTAACAAATGAGTATACTGAGGACAAATAGCATAGATGATGCGGAATCACCTTCGTGAAATTTGTTCAAGTAGAAAGACAACTTTCTCATCCCCACGAAAGCATACGAGAAACCTGATACAACGAATCGAGGAGACTAGGGCTCCCACACTACCTTCCTTAAAACCGCTTCTTCTTGTTAGTTTCCTATTTTAACACAGAACCTTCATTGTCAGTACAATGACCGATTGTGACAAAAATATGTATCAAAAGATAGTCGCTGTTAAAATATCAGAAGTTCTGATATGACCTCGCACCACGATGATAAGGAATCTATGAGCCTTTCGCAGTCTCTGTATTATGGTGACTCTGCATTAATGATATGAATCGTCTTACCGCAAAAAAAAAACTAATCTTTACAGGACAAAACGTTATTCGACAGACCGAAATCGACAAATTGTAATAAACAATCCTACAAGAAATAAAATGTAGACCGTTGAAAGCAAACTAGGAATATTATACCGTACAAATTATATACAAACAATAAGATTATGACGTACAAGTTAGTGCACAGCAATACAAAGCGAATACATGGAAATCAAAAATAAGGCCTATAGTTGCATATGGATATGAAACTTGAACATATTTGATGGAAATGCTTAACGATTTAGAAAGTTCCTACGGTAGATATTTGGCCTAGTTGGAGATTTCGCTTTAGTTGTAAGCTGAAGCAATTTGGCAACTTGGTGAATTTTGTCAAGTTGCAGTCACTTAGCCAGGCAGGGTATATAAAAAGTACGGAAGAGGAGAGGCTGCCACGGAGGCATTTTCTGGAAAGGAGAAAATCAAAAGGCGGGGCAACACCATAAGACAGCTGCTGTGTGCCACCGATTAGCTGCCATTGTCACGGAGTAGAGGTGTTTGAGAGCGGACGTTGTTGTAGCTAGGATGCAGTGAAAGACGGTCACTCCACAGGAAGAAGAGACACAACATTCGACGACACTGCGTCAGAAGCTGCCCCATTCACGTTTAAGGAAGTGAATGGAGAAAAACAGATAGGCGCCAAAATTCCCCAACCTCTTAATAACTAAAATTAGGAGAACTGGTGAAAACCGAGACCAGTAGCGGAACACCAGAAACCCCTTACCCATGGGCGGCTCTAGTAGAAGGCCGGAATATTAAACTTGGCAACGTTGCATCTGAGGTCTATAAGCATAGTGTAATAAAAAGCTAAAGTAAACATGTTATGTTTTGATTTAATTTCATAGCATTACTAAAATCATTAGTAGGTCAATTTTTAGCCAAATCTAAATTATAAGTCTGTGCGCACTTAGTACTGTACGTTTAAGTTGAAGAAATTAGTGAATTAGTGTTGGGCCTAACGAATTAATTTTGTTCGAATTATTGAATTCGTATGATATGAATGAATTAATTATTATATTTCTTTAATAATATAACAGTATTTTACATAATAAACTTTCAATTTGTAAAAAATGAAGAATTATAAAAGTACTGTTAACCGGCAATTAAAAATGACGCGATTTGATTATTGAAATGCATAAATTAAGAGATCGTCTAGTCGGCTTCAAATATCAACTGGTTCCAGTGTTGCCACGTTTAATATTCCGGCCTTCTACTAGAGCCGGCCATGCCTTACGCCTTTTAAACAATTTTAAAAATGTCCCAGGTGTATGCCGAATGTACAAAATTTTAAGCAAAGTATTTTTACAAAGTGTTTACACGTATTATCTTATATTAGATGGAAGAATAAAAGTGCGTGGAGTCATGTACACTGGAGACGACGAACACAAATTTAAATAAGAAAAAACAGTTTAAACGGTAATGGGTTTATCAAGATAAGATTAATATCCATCGTGGACCTCCAAACGTGGTCACCTTTAGAGATTACAAGGAGAAAAAAAAATAGTAAAAAACTAGCTATCGGATGTGAACAAAATTTCATGTTAAAACCATGTCTTTCAAATTTTATGTACTGTGTTTAGAAATATTCAGGAGCGCTCTGTGTGAGAGAAAATAATCTATAAAAAGTAGTGATACGAGCTATCAGTACATAAGCAAGCTATATCAGATACAAGATATAAATTAAGCAGTTTTTATAATTCTACGATATTAATTATAAAAAATTAATCAGCTATTAATTGATTTTTTATTAAATCAAGAGCAAAAAAGTACAGTTATATTTTTAATAAATTGGGATTTTAATTAAAATGTTATCTACTAATTTGAAGAAAACCCCTGACACTCATTTGCATCAGAAGTTATCAGTTGCATCAGTAAAACAACTAGCTATCGGATGTGAACAAAATTTCATGTTAAAACCATGTCATGTATTGTGTTTAGAAAAATTCAGTAGCGCTCTATGCGAGAGAAAACAAACTATAAAAATACTGGTACGAGCAAACATTTTCATTTGAGAACTGTCCAGTATTTTGCAAGGGATGCTAAAGGGGGCAAATCGATCCAAAGTACCCAGTTAATACTGGCTCAGCCAGAAGGACGACAGTCGGAAGCCTTTGATCTAATAACGTATTCTGTAACAGTCCCGACACTGTTTTAGTGCACCAATCAGATTGTCTTGTTAGTAATATGCGTTTCGTATTTATTCCACGTAGCCTCTGCGTTGCCACAAAGTGCAGCTTATCATCTTTAATGAACACATACACATCCTGTCGTGTCATTGTCATCGCTCTCTCGGTGTAGCCGTTGTCATGTGAACATGTCAACAATGTAATTGTATAGCGGAGATAGAAAATTAATTACGACTAATAACAATTGTTTAATTAAGAAAGTTGTGTTAGTGGTTACAATCACAAACAGAATTGTCACTGTTGCACACCACTATGAAATGTCTTGCATATAACCATACAACCATAATTGTATGGTTATATGCAAGACATTTCATAGAAGAGAACCATACGTTTGTTAATCCTTTGGAAGACTATGAAATTTTAAAAGTAGTGAATAACACAGTTGAAAGAAAGCTTAGGGAGGAGTTAAGAATATTGAAAGAAAAAGAAAAAGGGTTAGGTAATTTAATGAATGCTAAAACTAAATTTGACAATGAAGAAATATTTTATAATATACAGTAATTAAGAAGTAAAAGGTAGAGGACAGGTAGATAACATTAAGAATTATATTGCATATATGGATATTTTTGAAATACGGGTGAGTGACCGCGCCCATAGGCGGTGATAGGATGGAACGAAAAGGGTGTTTACCTAAGTTGTTGTTTGCGTTGAATATAGAAAGATAAAGGGAAGGTTTTGACAATATAACGCATTGTAAAACTGTACCGAAAAGCAAATTGCAGTTTAAAGTGTGAATGAGAAAGGTTTTACAACGTTAGGTTTTGAAAATAATGTACACACAAAACACATACATACAGAATGTGCTAGAAAGATACGCAACTGTACAGACATGGGTGACTGAACTCGGTATATAATAACAGCTAGAAAGGACATTTAACTTATAGCTTGTTTACGAAAATGTGTACAAGTAGGGGTACTAAGAAGCTGTTTGTCCTATTATCGTTATTTCCGATCTGACGATGAGTTGTGAAGCTTGAAAGCGCTAATCGCAATAATTTTTCTATAGTGGTGTGCAACAGTGATAATTCTGTTTGTAATAACAGTTGCTTTAATTGCCGACGTTGAAATAAGGGAACTATACAACCTTCCAATCATCCACATCCACACACATTAAATTCACAAAAAGCACCTTCTATCAGCGAAGAAAATTAACCGCGTAACAGCTGTAAACTGTAAATCGGAAATCGGTTTCTCGCAGACGAAATGTAATAAATTAACAGAATGCGATTTCCACGCCGTTTGTACCCCATTGACTGAACTGAATTATTGATAATCGTGGGCACAACTAACGACTATGGACGGGGTAAAGCGAGTGAGTTGTGAAGGCTTTGTGAAGGCGATCATTGCATACCGAGCCAATCCGTACCTTCACACATACAAAGGGTTTTCCGCTTCGAATACTGCTTTATTAAAAAACAACTTTTGCACTAAACAAATCCAATAAACTTTATATGCTCCTTTGAAGACTTCTTTTGTTCACGGCTGATTAACGCCATAAAGAATACAGTTGCAAGGACGAGCGATTTAATAACTTTATATGAGAATTCATCAACAGAAACGACTTAAACACGCGAAACACGCCCCGTTATATTTATATATAAGATGGAAACACCGTTATTTTTTTTTTGTAAAATGAATTATAGTATATGTTTCGACAGGTTATTTATACTGAGAAAACTGTAAATTAATACATATGCTTGATTATTATTTCAGTAGTTACATGTTTCAATAATTACTGTATAATCGAGTCCGAACGGTTTTAACATTCATGTATGGCAAACAAGATCGAGCGGGGCTTTAAGAGATAGCAATTGTACATTTGTAATTGTATAAAAAAAGAAGCCTATATAAAGTAGATTAATATAGACATCGCTTTCTCGGACAATCACTAAAATGATAACGAAGATTAACTTAAGACTACAAAAGCCTTCCATCGAAGAATCTAACTGCACTACGAAGTCTATAGACGGCAAGCAGAATGTGTTCGTATGTTTTGCAATGGAGAGCCGATAGTTATTACGAACGGTACAACGATTACCGGGAATTATACAAATGTATTCACAAACTGTGAATACTGAAAGAATGAGTACACTGTCGGGTTAGGTTTATAAGTTGTTTATTGAAGTTCGTGATCGATTCAACTACGTGTATAGTGTGGATTACATTTATAGTGAGAACAATAGTACAGAATATTGTCAATTTCAAACGATTTAATCTACTATTAGTCAGTATTTAAAAGCTCGTATATTAATAAACAAAAAACGTTAGTCTAAACTTTATTCCACTTAATTGTATTTTAACTAGAATATACAAGTGAGTAACACGAATTTTACTCTGTTTGCAAAACCAATATTTCCTTAAGAGCTCACGCAATCTATGCCTCAGAATTTCATTTAGCCGAATACTAATAGAAAAATAAATATAAAAAAGAAGTAGAAGAAAAAGGAGGAGAAGGAGGAAGAATATGAGGAAAAGAAAAAAAACAAGAAGAAAACTAGAAAGGAAACAAAAAGAAGGAGGAGAAGACATGGGAGAAAAGAGACACACTTAAAAGATTATAGAGATATGAAGTAGTAGATGAAACTATAGAAAATCTGAAAATGCATAAAGGGTATTGAGAGGACTAACAGATGGAAACTATGAATAAGGAAGATCGCGACAGCAGCACAAGACCGAATTAAAAGAAGACATTTATTTATATGTTGCAAATTTCTCGCCTAATTTCATTGGCATAACAGAACAACGTTTGTTAAGTAAGAGGAAAGCGTGACTATTCTCAATCTTTCTATTTGTTTCTACGTCATTATAATTGTAAACTGTGCGTCTAGGCCAGTAGTTCCCAAACTTTTTAATCCGCGGATCCCCGATATAAAATTTAAAATTTCGTGGAGTCCTTCTGAATAAAACAAACAGTGAATATGATAAAAACTCGTATATTGTTATTATAAGTGATTTATACAACAAAGTCCTTACTAGCGAAATATAATATTAATGACATCAAACCAATTTCAATGTGAACAGTGAAGCTGCTTTTGAACAGTTAGGTCTGAAATGTTGGTAATAATGTCAGATAATTTCAATATTAAGCCACTGTCAACTTCAAGTTATTCCTTAACTCTGACATATCAAGTATGTGAACCGAGAGAAAGCGGTTCCATAACATTTACTAGTGGTAAACACAGTTATGAACTTCAGAGTACTTGCGAGTTCAGCATAGTCGTTGATTACACATAACAAAAGTCGGCAAGTTGTAACTTCGATAACTGTAATTTTTGTAAATTGTCAGTTATTCTTTCGATTAAAACTTGCAATCTGTTGCAAATATCATGCTTGTTAACTCAGATATCAGCACCACTCAATTTGGCTGACAACCGACCTTCTACACAGCATTAATTAAATGGCATTATTAAACAAATCAGTTTCATATTGCTTACACAATTACAATTATTTTGAGCCAAATGCTATTGAAATGCTATTAAGTTCATCTGTCTAGTTTTAGATCTAAAGTTCACATATACAACATAAAAACTGTATATCTTCGGTTTTTTTCTCTTAAAAGAGTCCGCAGCCTCTGCTTTGGGAGTTATTAGTCTAGGCTCTTAACACCTGCGTACAAGCTATTAATTTTCAGTGCTCCTGGATTTTTGGGTAGTGTCAAAAATTGAAAAAAAAATTAAATACTGAAACTGCAAATGATTTATTGCATTTATTGAAGAGACACGGGTGTTATACAGCTGCTATTTACTAACAACATAAGTGGTTCAGTTTTTGTATATAACACCAGATTGTGCGTTCGCGTAACAGCGAACAAACGGCCATTAAGTGAACACAATACGACAGCAAGTCATTGTTATTTCTGTCGCGGAAAAGATAATTTTCACAGCAAAGTGTACTATAAAATGAAATTATTTTTGTCCTGTGTTTGAATAGTTGAGCGGCGCTCGCTTTCATGTCGACGCCCCCTCTGCCCATGAATGAATAAAATCACCGAGTAAGCACGCTTAATGTGGCCTACCGTCCCCCGTCCCATCACCATCCCCATCCCCAGCGAACTGAACACTTTACACTTTATTAACGCACTTCACTTTATATAGTAGGCCTACTATACACCCGTTCCGTCTGCAGTTGTGTAAACTGCTACGACGATCGCTTCATTACCTGAACACACACACACACACACACACACACACACACACACACACACACACACACACACACACACACACACACACACAGTGATTCAATTTTATGTGGAAAAAATTCAAACTAGAAAATTCAGTAGTTTACAAACTAATAACGCCTGCGTTCTTTGTTGAAAATATTGAAAATCCTCTTGCTGCCGTAAATATTAAGCCTTCCTATATCATGAGTAATTTGTATCGCGTTTACAACTCTTCTTTCGTCTCTTTTTTATTCATATGCTACGCTGAGGAGTCAGCGATAGCACGCGTGGTTACGTGACGCTATGTGAGCGGCAGGATTACGCGATGCTATGCGTCTTTCCAGACGCGCCTTCCAGAATTTTGTCGAGTATTCTACCGGCGTCCAGGTCAATCTTGTCAGTTGACACACCGTACATACGAAGTATAAAGTCAGTGTTCGGAAGCAGCGAATCAGTTTGAGACTGCGATTGAGTGCGGTTTACAGCGGACTAGTGTTAAGTGATAAGTACAAATTATTGTGTGCGGGCATCTGTAGTTGTTAGTGACTTGCGTTGTCACAGTGTTAATTAGACGGCATTTATTGTTTATTACGTTAGCGTGTTCTATACGACTGTTTGTTGTTGTCTTCGTTAATTTTGTAATTAGCGATTTCTCTGGTGTTTCGTTATTTTAGTTACACTGTTTACACATTGTTACTGTCGTAACAAATGAATTGAACGAGCGAAGCGATTTCTCGGTTTTAACTCGACTGATTCGTATTTGTCTATCTGTCTAAGGTCAGTCTTCTCTCTGTTTGGGGTACGTCTTACGATGACGTTGAAGGCATCACCCGATTTTCATAAGGCACGCATGTCTATAATTTTACCCTACAAAACGCTACAGTTATGTAAGATTGATGTCGCACAAAGTAGGAGAGCTGGAGGCAAAAATGTGACGGAGTCAAAGTTATGAAATAATGCAAACGTCCTTGTATGGTATCAACTTAAAGGAAATTTTAACGACAATTTCATTTTTGAAAATTTCAAAAGTGTTGGTAGTCAGAGCCTAAAAAGTGGGTGAAAATTTTGATAAATAGAAAATTCATGTGGGTATCAAATTAAAAATAATTTTAACTAATATCTGAATGCAGTGTTAAGTTTTGGAAATTTCAAAATTTTTGGATTCCAAGGGGCAAAAGTTGATAAAATTGTAAATTCGGGACATTAAATTAAAGAGAATTTTAACCAAAATATGAGTATAGTGTACAGTTTTGGAAATGCCAAATTTTTTGACCCTAAGGCCCCTAAATTGGATCACGAATTTGAAAAAAATGTAAAAAATCTACACTACAGAGAATTTTAACATAAATCCGATCATTCAGAATGTTTAGTGTTTCTATGATGGTTCTATGATTTTTCTTCACCACTACAGCCCAACGTGAGCCCCGGCTTCCAAAACCAATCTTCTCCATAGTCGCCTGTCCATTGCCATCTCATTGTAACCCCTCGCATCCATTCCTCTGAGGTCTTCTAGCACATCATCCAACTATCTTATCCTATGTCGGCCCCTCTTTCTGCTTTTATAGACTTGAGCCTTCAAGATTTTCTTTGACATACGCTGATCATCCGACCGCTCTAGGTGACCTAACCACTGTATTCGTTGACCCTTTAACAATCTTACAATGTCTTCACAATTCAATAGGCCATTTATCTCCTGGTTTTTTATAAAGTTCTGCGACTGTTACTTATATAAAGAAACGTAGGGTAATTGAGATTCGTCAATTTTCTGATAATTGAAAAATTATCCAATATCAAAATTTATCCAGTAACAAATGTACTTCGTTCAAAAGAAGTGGCCGAGTTCATCAGCTCAAGGAGCATACTAGTTGTTAACAGTGTCCAATTTGTCATTGTCACTTTTACTGTCAATCGGCCACACGTCAGCACAGTATCGATGCCGACATTTACCCGAAACTGAAGCTCATTCAGAGATGTAACACCGGAGAAAGATGAGGGAGAAAGAGAAACGAACACTATACGTAGTAAGTGATTACTAATAGTAAAGATTATTACTAGGGAAGCAGAAGAAGGAGAAGCGTTTAAATATTGTCGGTGTTCTAATCATTTCATTATAAATATGATTTTCCGGGTTTTAAAATTTTCACATTCCACAATGAAAGAACCCTTAGAATATCAAAATGAAGCGTCTCCTGTGTGAGCACAAATTACAGACAAAATGTAAAGGCATTGCGGACAAGAGACAACAAAGACATAATGTACTAGGGTTTGGAAAGTTTTAACTGAATAATATTTGCTCGGGAACGAGACGAAATTACTCGTGTACAACAAACGCAGACTCATTGGTCATTGTTTACCTGTGATACAGTACAGTACCTAATGACTGTAAACAGGCCTATACTAGTGTCTCCTCTCTCCGGCGTAATCCTTTCGGTTATTAAACAAACAGATGGACCAGTAGTCAGTGGTGGGGACGGGGTTAATAAAAACATCGGCTGCTGCCTTTCAGTGACTGCCAAATGAATTCAGTTTTCCTGTTTAATTAACTAAAGCATTTTCTCTCTGTCGCGTATGAAGAGCACCGGTTCTGATTAATTTACCCGGACAGGAAAACAGACGGTTTTTCAGCTGCTATGAAAGCTGCCTGAACGGTTCATTTTGAAGATATTTTGTGAACGTTCAAATATTTTTTTTCTAAACGTTCACAGTTCTAAAAAGAGAGAAAACAAAGCGATACAGCAATACGTATGTTATAGACTTAAATTTTTATTGTAAGTTTATAATTTCCGTAAGTTGTGAGGTTAAGAGATGGATCTAAGAAAGATTCAGGCCTCTGATGTATTGAGTTTTCTGACTTATGGAGGCAGAGATTAATCAGCGTTTGTAAGAATAGAAAGTACGAAGCGTATATGATATACGCGAACAGTTCCTAATAATGTTGTAATCCGAGTAACTCATGAAAAAATAACCTGCAAATTTCTTTCAAACTGAAAGGGAGAAACGTTTATGTAAATGCTATAATCAGAGGAGAACATACTTTAATATCTACGAAATCTAGATTGGCTGATTCCATTTGGGTATATGGAACAAAAAAATCAAAATTAAAATGTTGCACGGAAATTAGCGTAAAGTCAGGTGCGTACGATGATGAAGACCTGTACTAAGCTGATGCAAATTTAGGTAGGATTTGTGTCAGGATTTGGTGGGAGAAGGAGAGTGTGGAGGCAATTGATGGAGTGGGAGCCAAGGTCTAACCAAAATTTCATAAATCGTATTAAATACATTAAATTTTATAATAATTTAATAAACCCACCTATTGCAATTCCATTTTCTGTTCCATCTATTTTTTACGTATAGAATATCATCCCTAAACTTGAAGTTTGAGACCGAGCCAGCACTCAGAATTTTAACTTGTGGGATAGGCACAAATGCACCCGCGCGCGTGCGTACACACACACATTACAAAATAAAACGCTAAACAATGCTTTCAGATACGGTTCGAGACAAATTTATAAAATATTTTTAGAGAGTTTGAAAATGGTGTAATTTTAAAGGTATTGTTTATAATTTTATTCGTTCAAAAATAATAATTGATTATTTCAAAAAAAGAATGTTCTGAAAGACATTTAAACTGTAAGAAACATGTATCGTGTCGACATAAGGAATATTCCACACCGTAAAAACCGTTTAAAAATTATCAAACTAAACATTTATGAGCCTCAATTTTAACTGCTGGGCCACTTCACTACAACTGTTAATTACTTTTATTATTCGGAAAGGTATTTTGTGTACCCTCTCCTTCTAAGTGTACAATGAGTACAATGTTATGTTAAGATCATAGCCTTTTGAACGACATATTAGATTGGGTAGAAGAAGCTACATTTGACTTAATTCTAATTCTTGAACAGTTGGCATTTCACGTATGATCTACAGTTGTAGTTGGTGTACATCAGGCAGAATGTTTAACACCCACGACGTGCCACAAAAAGAATTATGTGACGTCACATTCCGGTAAAGACATTATTAACACACAACGTAAACTACATAATAAAACGGTGCATATTTCTCGCAACAACAGCAGCGGTGGAAGGAATGATGGATCGATGACAGGAAATGAAATTTTAGCGACAGGTCGTTGTTGTGCGAAACGACGGAAAACACTTTTAAACGATGAGAGACTGTAACAAAGTTTGCTGAGTTCGTACTTACCGGTTGTTTGTTGAAGCGACACAATTCTCTCGCTTTCTTTTGTACCTACTGCTGATTCATTATCTCTCTTTATACAAAACTTCAAAAGTAGCCTACGTCTCTATTCCTTTCAAACGTTAACTCATTATCACTCATTAATTTTCGCTCGTTCCCACTGGATTCTTCATGAATTAGGATAAACTAATTTATCCTAATTCGTTTATTCTCTACTATCAGCTGTTAACAGACGTTCTCCCATGTCCTGTACTCGACTCTGCGGTATTTTGCTCGGTTGCAGGGGGGGGGGGGTCAACAAACACCACGACCGCAGCATGAATAAGCGAGCATTGCATTGCATTATGTGTGCGGGGTGTCTTTGCACCTGAGGCTTGACTGTAGTATCTGGGTTGTGCCCAATGGCTGCCAAAATATAAACTTAGTCTGGATCAGTCGATGGGAAGCCTAAATCTGGAAAAGGAAACGGCCAATGCGTTAACCCAGAAGACGGGGGAGAGAGAAAACTTTATGTATTTTTGTGACACTGCCGCTGGAACCGATTCAGGCAACAGATGTTGTCCGTCTCGAGCCCAGCAGTAGACGCCTTGAGACGTCGGTCACTCCACGCGAGGCGGATTGCCCCCGTGCCGGTGACCAAGATAACAGCAACAAGCAGCTGGCTCAGCGTGCTAGGAGACGGGCAAGGAAGGAATGAAGGAGAGTTTTAGTTGTGAACTCTAGGGCTGGGGGGTGATGTAAATGCAAGGCTGGCTTCATGGCGGGTCATCAAGAAGCGCCCGAGGGCGCTTGACCCTGAGGTGGTGGTGGTTCTGAGGCGCTGATAGTTAACAGGTAAGGGAAGGATGAAGTCAAGGCCGCAGCGAAGAGAGTTAAAGCCAACGACCGGACAAAGGCAAACAAGGTGGGAACTCGGAGACCCCTTGGAATCACATTGAATAAGCGAGAGGAGTCTCTTAGCGCTAAATACCAGCATTAAGCCATATTAAAATAGCCGAGCCAATCAGGAAGGACAGCGATGCGATTAGTCAAAAAATTAACCAGCTAACAGTGAGTGTAGTTTTATACATGAAAAAATTTATGAAGTTAAATATATACCTTAATTGATAGAATTGCCTAAAGTTAGTCCTATGCGGGAGTTTGAGATCTGTTCCCGCACCATTAAAAATGTCCATCAAGGTTACAGTCGAAACATATATTCATATCTTGGATATTTTACACATACGTATAATAATACATAGCTGGCATTAATTTTCCATATCTTGGACCACGGCCAACAGCTCGGCAAGTTTTTCTCTTTTTTCCTTCCTCCTTTAACCTAACCTAACCTAACCTATCCATCTGTTTCTCTCCGCTACTCACTTCCTTCATCTCGCTTCTTCTTCATTCGTCTGTGACATGACTGAACTATTTCCCTGGATTCTGAGATGATGTAACTACAGTATATTCACATAGAGCGTGAATCTATTATTGACAAAACGTCTGTCGGGTTGAAACGTTGAAATTGACTTGGTAATTGAGGGGTTGGAGACAAACAGATGAGGGACGCAGCAAAGCCAATATCCCGGCGTTTTGCCCCATCCTCAGCCACACAGTTACATCTACACCTACCGTTATTGTAGTGGAACAATCACCAATTTCTACCGTCACAGTGGTTGACTGATTCATTAAAGAAGAGTTTACCTTCTAACGTACGTAGAGAGACGACAAAGAGATACCAGCATAACCACTTACGATTCTGTAAAGCCACTAGAAAAAATCTACAAGCACAATTCCAAACAAGACTTCCGATGGTATGTAATGAATGGCCTCTATTGTTTTATAAAGCCAATCGAAAGTATAACGTGTAATCGAAATTATACTTATGCTTGGATAATGGATATTGGTAAACTATATCGATTACTTTACCCTCTGTTTACCCTTACGACTGTAAAAGTCCCCGGCCACCGGGTTTCAGTATAGTGGTCACCTAGTATTGTAACCATAGTTGAACGAGAGAAGCTAGTTCTCAGTTTAGACTCGACGTTTGATATCTATCTATCTGTCTATCTATTTGGAGTATTTCCATATAACTATATAACTATTGAACGCATGAACAGATTTTCGTAAAACTTTACGTGTGACAACACTTTTACCCTACAGAACTCTACTGCTTTTGAGATTGATCTCCAAAATAGGGGAGGGGGCAAAAATGTGAGGGGTTAAAATTGTGAAGAATCGCAAAAGCCCACGTGGGTTACCAGATTGAAGGGATTTTAGGCCACAATGTCAGTGTAGTGTTCGTTTTTGAAAATTTAGAATTTTTTGGACGTCACGGAACAAAAGGTGGGTGAACATTTTTGTATAAAATTCATGTGCGCTATAAAATTGAAGAAAATATTAAGTAACTTATGAATGTGGTGTTAAGTTTTGGAAATTTTTGAATCCCAGGTACCAAATAAGACATCAAAAATTTGAAAAAATTGTGAAATCCAGCAGGATGTCAGACTAAAAGGAATTGTAACGCAAATCCGAATATTTTGAATTTGTACTGTTTATTGTAGATTGTGTGCTCTACAAGTGTTATATTACTAAAGAAATAATATATAATGGATGCATTACGTCCACTGTGTTCTGGATGTTTTGTAAACGTTTTACCACTTGACCCACAAATGGGACAGAATTTTTAAGAACTGTCAATACTGTAGTAAAAGTGGCCACGAACACAACAATATTGTTTCAGGTAAGTAAGACCTGTTTCAAAATTAGTTACGGTTTTGATGATGATAGTTGGCTTACTATCGAAACATATGTATTTACAAAATAAAAAATATATTCTTGTTAAAAAATGTTTTATTATTAATAATAATATAAAATTACAAGAAAAATTTGAGCAATTATGAATGTACTAAAGAAATAGTAGAGTAATTGAGGTTTTTAAAAATGTTTTCCATAACTGAAAAGTTACCTAATATTGTAATTTATGTAATAATAAATGTACTTCGTTGAAAATAGTGAGCGAGCTCTGCAGCTCAGGTATTTACTTATAGTGTAAATTAAACTCGGTTAGTTACAACTACGATTATGACAGTTCGCAGCGCTGTTACAGTCGGATGTGCATTGTAAACTTTAGTGCAAAATCAGCTGAAAAACGCTACCGGATACGTACTGCAAATCCTTTAATCGAGAACATAAATGATTTTTGGCAACTATTAAGAAAGATGTGAGCTCTAAATTCACCGTACTCGTACTTGATTTACACGAAGAAATTAATAATGTGGAGCATAAAGGCCTTATATAATAATGTATAATTTAGTCCGTCTTGGTGATTGATAAAGCATTTTTAAATATTAATGAAAATACTTTAAAATTTTTTATGGTTACCAATTATTTATTATTATGTTACTGTAATTTCACAAGTGGTTCAGACCGACACTAATGTGGTTATAAAAATAAAGTGTACTTTAAATATAGGTTTCTTATTACATATTGTGAATAATGAGTAATGGATCATTGAGTTTATGTAGAAGGATCATTGACTTTAATGTGTTGTTAATTAAAACGATAAATAAATCCTATGACTGTTTTAGTAGATTGGGTGTCGATTTGTTGGCTTGGCACAGTAAAAGCGGATGTAAGCGTAACAATATTTGGGAAGTCTTTAACAAATTATGTACGAGTTAGAAATCAGTTATCAGCTACTAATGAGAAAATCATTAAAAGAGCAATATTTTTTTATGTCATGAAAAATTTCAATCAACTCTGCTACAATATACACGTAATAAGAAGAAAATGTTCTGTAAGTTGTGTTAAAGTCGGAAGTGTTCATCGAAGGTGACCTTCTGGACATTGGTGTTTTTGAATCTTCTGACTGTATCTCGATGAAAAAAATCAGGGTATCCAAGTCTGCTCTTGACGTTTTCTGGCTTTGTGGTAATAACCAATAGAATAACGTAAAATTGAGTTGTCACAGACGGCAAATCAGCTGTTTTTCGGTGACTCGTGTCTATAAAATTTCTTTGTAAATTTTGAACGTAAAATATAAGTAGTACGCGTCCGAGTTCTCAGAAAGATGAAGATATTCGAGACCGTCCAGAAGAGGTTCGAGGCGGAACGAAACTCTACTTTTGGGTACCCTTGCGTCTTTAACAGTACCCGCGCCGTTAACAGTAACTTGTATGGACACAGTTTTGTTATCGACGCGAAATGAGCACATCATCCGGATATGTCTAGTGTATTTTTTATACGTTATCCACAAGTAGTTTTTATCGCGATAAACAGCGTGCTTCTTTCTTTTAATAACATTATAGGAAAGAGCACTC
The DNA here is from genome assembly GCA_034769895.1 of Magicicada septendecula. Lineage (NCBI taxonomy): Eukaryota > Metazoa > Arthropoda > Insecta > Hemiptera > Cicadidae > Magicicada > Magicicada septendecula. The sequence continues at coordinate 126,025,714 of CM068372.1, forward strand.
TATAATAAGATGAACAAAGAATGAGAAATTAAATTAACACTGAAAGCTTGGCGTTCACTGGAAGTTAGTTGTAATTAGAAAGATAAGCTGCAGACTTTTTTTCCTTGCAGCATCATTAAGATTGTCAAGGTCCTTAACGTTTTAATGTAATGTTATAAAAACTAATTACCTCTTTTTAATCTAGAAGAGTTAATTATATTTTCTCTTGCAATTCTCAAAACTAAAAGTCACTTCTTTATTAAGTCAAATAAATGTATGCGTTTTGTAACAGAGAACGAAGAGAATTTATGTTGTTCTGTATACGACATTAGCAGCGTTAAATAATTTTCCACGAATACAGTCCGTGCGTCTCAAAAATGTTACTATCAGTTACAAAAACGTTAGGCTCAAAATTTTTGTATAAAGTTTGTAAACGAGATCAACGGTACAATGTACGGGCCTTAAGAGGTAACCAGGTTGTTCATGCCCTCAACATCGTCATCATCATCATCAACAGCAGCAGCAGCAGAGTCATCAACAACAGCAGCACAGTAGTCATGGCTTTACGCTCCTCGCAAAGAAAGACATGTTAAACAAAGACTCAAAAACATCTTCCCGCTTTCCATATCTATATTGTTCATGTTTTTTGAAATCAAGAATCGTATTTACGAATCTTGTTTCCATCATTAAGCACTGGTTTTACATGTACCCACTGTAACCACACAAACTGTTGATTCGCACATCGCGCAAATTACGAAAATGGATTTTACTAATATAGTCACTGATACAATGTTATGAAATAAACAAAGACTGACAAGACGCGCTCAAATCATTTACATGCGGCGCATTGTAAATTCTTAGAACTGAGGTACTGTCCGTGTACGCCAGTCACATTGTCTCGTTAGTACAGTGACATGAAGGTGTCTTGTCCACGTGGACTCGGTTTTGCCACATTCAACAACTGCAGCTTATCACCTTCAGTGAAGCAGCGCCATCGTGTCGTCGACATTGTAATGTCAGCGTTTGCTTAAGTGATACATGGTACAGCCAACATATAGCTATCAGCGAGACTGCTATTCCTCATAGCTTCTACACATAATCTCCTCTCGAAATGAGACAACTGATGCCAATGAAATTCATGTAGGACATAATTCTTTTACTTTGTCTCAATGTAGTACACAATTAAGAACAGTAAGAAAAAATAGGAAAATTAATAACGTAATCATACATGTTTCCGTACTTACTTATCAATTACGTCTTACTGAATGAGGTCTATAATGTAATCAGATATCAACAGTTTATCTTCTACTTTCAATACGCGCCGAACACAGTGAAATCACTTGCTTCATGTCTCAAGCTTCTGGCTGGACTGATTGTTTTATGCCTTATAATTTGTATGAATAGACCTTGAAAGATACGACTACAATAATTTTACTTTACGAGTAATAAATTGTAATCTGGGGTGGTATTTTTGTAAATATATAAGTTCAGCAACCGTAATTATTATACTAATAATATGATATAATTTATACACAAATTGAAACGTGAAACAGGAAGGAATTTTAGAATCAAAATACGTACAAATAAAAGTAAGAAACGAACTGACTAAACTCCGTGCTACTGGGCCGTGGTCCACTCCTGTTGGTACACACGTTTCGACCTCTCCTCTACTGGCCATCTTCAGTGTGCAAAACGATTCGCTAACAGACACGGTCTTCGTCAGTTGACCACTGTGGCAAAAGAAGATGCACACGGGTTGCACACTGAAGGTGTTCTCCAGACGAGAGGCTGAAACGTGTATTAGTAACAAGAGGAGTAGATCACGGCCCAGTAGCCCGGAGCGTAGTCAGTTTGTTTCCGGCACAGTTGACGCCGGACGTGAAAGCCTTAGGTACAGAAACAATAAGAAATTCCGTCCCCCTACTTCTATATTACTCTGCCTGTCTCTCCTCCTTTCTCTCTTACTAGTTTTTCCTTTTCCTCTCTTTTTACTGGGTGAGTGAAGGGTCCTGTGCCATCGACTAAGTCCTGTGACCAGTGGCGGCTCGTCCATAAGGTTCAATGGGTCAGTGAACCCCCTAAATAATTTAAATATGTTTGAGGATTTGTTGAGACAATGGTTTCATATTTAACTAACAAGATTTGCGGGATTAATCTTGTTGACTGAACAGTAACGGATTCGCGTAATAGGCGAATTGCTCGCTACTATTGCTTTGAGGTGCAAAACAGCTCTCAGCACCTCATGGACTGTGTAGACAACTTTGGAGGGGGTATATCAGTACAATCGCGTTACTTTACGGTGGCCGCTCCATAGCTGCGTGAAAAGTGGGGGTATTGGGGAGACTCACTGTGCTCAGTTGTAACACTTAATTTCAAAAACGTCCGTCTTACTGTTGCTACAGCCGGGTTCGTGGGTGCTCTAACTATTTAATTATTACAACTCGGGTTTTACACATTGTTGACATTTCCGGATGTCATTCAACTAACTACTATTTGTAATTTTGCTCAGTAGTACTCGAAATTGTATCAAATATATATTTGGAATACCACAACAAGTTATTTGTTACATAATGCAAATAATAAATAATTACTAGTATAAAGCAAGGAACGAATAAATACTAATAAAAGAAAAGAGAAATATAAATTTAAAATGACCAGAAATATGCTTTATGCAACTGCTGCTAAAATATGACCTAAACGAAAAAAGTGGGTACAATATATGTAACCATGCATACGAATATGTATGCTTTATACAAAATATCACACACAATCGAGTCCATTAATTATTCTTGCATTTAATACAATATACAAATTATTGTACTATTGTAATAATAGTATTTTCAGAAACTCCTGTTGCTGACGCTATTCGTTTTTCAACCTTTTTTTAGTGGAATACTAGTTCCATTGTTTTCACCTTTCATAAATTTACACACATTAGAAATGACTTCCCGAGAACATTCTATGCACAAATCTTTTTACCTAACTTTGATTTAATAGAAGGCATTTTTTCTTATTACGTAATGAAATAAAATGTACTGTAAAAGTAACAATATTTTAACCAAAATAAAATTTTGTTTAACATAACATGATATCGGAAAACACAACTACAGACAATATTAAATGAAATTTAAAATCTAATTAGATTATTTAGCACACGTCACAGTCCCAAACTAAACACTAGTAACGATACAAACTAAATAATTAAATTAAATACAGGCCTACAAGGTAAACGTTTTTGAAAACCCATCAACACTTACGCACTCAGCGAGATGTGCCGTTATACTGACAAAAAAATCAGGGTTCTGCGCACATTACTTTCCCCAAGGTTGCAGGCCACCATAAAATACACAAGTTATACGAAAAATTACATTTAACACTCGCTAAAGCCGAGTGTTAGCGATAGAGGCGAATAGTTCCGACGAGGGCCGAACCGCACTGACCGGAATTTTAACTGCCATTCGCAGTTATTATGATTTTTACCACATGATTTGTCCGTTCACCATCATTTTTGTCTCAGATTTCTCTATTTCATTTAGAATGCAATGGACATGTGTGCAGTAAAGTCTTACAATAAAATAAAATAGTGAAGTAATTGTATTCAAAAAATAAAGTATGTTTAATGTAGTCATTAAATAATTGTATTAACGTTAAACGGATCGAAGGGTGTAGGTCTATAAACTTCAAAGTGTTTGCTGGTATTTTTGTGTGTTGTGTGTTCAGGTATTTCTTATTTTTGTGTTCAGTTCATTGATTTAGTAAAATGAATAGTGTTCAATCTATTTAAAAAATCTCTCTCTCTCTCTCCCTCTCTCTCTCTCTCTCTCTCTCCCTCTATTAAAGATAACTGCAAAATTAAGGAACTCGGTAGGCCGCTTCCTGTTTTAAATATTAAACAGAAACATTTAACCATCCTTTTATTTTAACTATATATTTTTAGAAAATTTACAAACAGCATAAACACAACTTATTATTAGGCCTACTAAAAGTTGTCAATAGTTATGACTTCGTGTTGAGACCCCGCTCTTATCTTAGTAGAAACAGTCAGACATTGAACCCCCAACTGTCAGAACCACGAGCCGCCACTGCCTGTGACACATCCCTAGGAGCTATTCTGTAGTTTCATAAAGTTGACTATCCGCAAGATAATGTTTAATAGATCAGTCGTTAATGACAGTGAGCTGGCCTGCTGTGAGTGTTCGAGCGTGAGGAAAATAAAATTACAACTCCAGCCGTGTACAACCGTTTGGAGTATCCGTTAAATTTAAGCCCCATATATTTATAAAACACGCACATCGTGGCCATATGCAGGGATACAGTTTACGCTCGACATAAGCATAGCTTTCGAAGAAGTAGAAAGGGCAATATTTTAGATCGACCTTTGCAACTGGCATCCATTCTGACAGAGCTAAAACCAACGTATACAATGGCGCAACTGCAATGCGAAGGGGCTTCGGACTAGATGGGTTTGCGTAAACACTTCTCGTAATCTATTAAGAATAGGTATAAACTACTGAACTTAAGTAAAACCAAATGTACCCGTATGTATTTAACATGAAAGAGAAATACATTTTTTACTGTTATTCTAGCAGTACCTGATGATGTACTTTGAGAGTATACATTATTTGGTTAACTGGACAATAGGGCGGTGATTCTAGTTAAGAACGCACTGAGGCCACCAGGCGGGCCTGTTTCGCATCATTATTCGTTACGAGTTACTTTCGACCATAAACGGGACAAAGTACTAGGTTGCGTTGTAAATGTTACTCTGACATTGGTAGCTTAAAATTAACCTTTAAAGCCATAGCTTAGAGGCCACAAAGGGAAGATGGGCCTGCCCAATAGCGGAAACTTTTTGATAGTTACTTTTTGTTAATTATTGGTCTTTTGAGTAAATGCGATCCATTGTTGGAAGAGATAATCAGTGGCCCTTAAGAAGGGGCTAAGAACAGGAGAAGTATATGAGTTCCAAAATTCAAAATGAACTCATTCAGCTTTTACCTAAAAAGGTCAAAAATATTATTTTGAAACATATTAAATCTTCTCAGTTTTTCTCTGTAATAATTAATACTACACAAGATATTAACAGAAAAGATCAGCTGAATCGAATAGTCAGGTATGTGTCAATTTCTGAAGGTGAAGCAGAGAGGACCACCAACTTAAAGTTAATAAAGCTTTTTAGGATTTGCAGAAACTTGGGTCGTCCGAGGATGAGATGGGTGCCGGAACAGATTTATATAAGCTAATCCTTGAAGAGGAGAAGAAGAAGGATTTACAGAAGTGACCGATCAAAATGGCCTAAGTTTAGAAGTAGAGATTTTAGACAGTCTTGAGGAGAATGTTTTTCTGTTTAAGTTTTGTACTGTTAGTAGTTGCCACAGCTATAAGGAGGGGTTAGTGTTTAAGAAAGAAAATGGCATGAATAAAGTAAGAGTAGTGGGGGGGCTGCCCTGGGGGTTCCAGAAAAAAGAGTTATGCCACTGAACATGTAACTTTATCAGTGATACACTTCACCTAAAGCACTCTGCAATCGATTTTTAGGAGAACGGAGCATGCACGTGGTAAACAAATTTCAGAATTAAAATGTTCACCTTGTCGATGCGTAACAAAGACCAATATTGGAGCAATACAATTTATCAGTAGTGCAGTCGCAATAACCAAATTAAATGAGACGAGTCGATGCAATGATGCTCTACAAGAACATGCGCTTTGTGGCCGCTAATTTAATTTGCCCGGTAAACAATGGCTTAGTTCCACGTGTGTCAAGCTAATGTATGCAACCGTGTGTCTAGCGTTTCAGCTGTAATTGTGTTAATATTGCACTATACTCTGCGAAATGATGACACTATTACTACAACTCACGTGGCTTATTGATTTATGCCCCGTATCGTTTTTGTATAGAAATCAAATCCGGTAAAAGTGATGAGACACCGAGGCACCTTCTTAGACAGGCCGGTTAAAGATAAAGTAAGAAGATAAGAGAAAGAGAAGTAATTCGCATGAATTTCAACGGAAAATTCTATTTTTAAACAGAAAAATGGAAACGGGCAGAATTGAAAACACGCAGTTGATAAAGATAATATATACGATTCATACATAATGCTTGATTAATTAGAGAAGAATAATTTTTGTAAATGTCTAGAATTTAGAATTCATAGTAAATCAATCTGAAACTGGCACTGTCACTTTGTCACAATCTTGGGACTTGGTAACACTGCTTAAACAGCCGATTCCCATAAATTTTAATTATCAGCTGTGGATTTTGTTAGAAGTGTTTAAAGATTATCTTTTTCTTGAAACTAGTAAAAGTAGGCTGAAAATCAGCGAGTGAAGTAGCAAGGTATGAGGATGTCGAAGAGTGGCTTGAATTATAGGCGGAATGCAAAAAAATTAAATTGTCTAAAATGTGCGTTGACCACAAGGTAAAAACAAAACTGAAAAGACTCGTATCCTGTTGGACCTCTCCAAAAAAATAGGCCTAAATTTGTCACATATGAGTATAAAAAATCGTAGAGCTACTTTATCTGATCTTTTAGTTAAAATTAAAGATTCTTTTGATGTTAAAATCAGTGCTGAGACTCCAGGCCATCGTCTTATTGATTCTTAGGGAGTCTAGACTGATGTCTTACGTAGGCTTGCGTAAGCCTCTGTTGGATGACTGGGCTAAGAAAGGGCGAGGAGTGGCGTGCTATGTCAGTGTAATTGGGTGAAAGAAACATGGAAAAAATGTGTTTTCTCTTGTGAATGTCGATGTGAGCTGTCCCCTGGTCGTCAAGTAAACGTTAGGCACACGCGAAGTGAGAAGTTTTTGCCATCCTGCATTACACATGCTGTTCAAGCTGGAACAGACTTTAGAATGCATAAACTATAAAGGTTCTGGAAAACTTTACATCTTATTGTCTTAGATGGTGCTATCAATAGCCAGAGATACGTGCAAATTTTAGACGAAATCATGCTTCCAGCAGTCACTACAGTGATGTGAGAAAATTATCTCTTTCGGCAAGAGTAGGTCCACAATTACGGAGTAGCTCCATTTCAGAGTAATTCAAGGAAAAGGATATCAAACTGATACCGCGGCCAGCATGTTCACCCGACCTTAATCCAATAGGAAATCCGTGGAACAATGATGCTGTCAAGTTGGGCAAGAGGAAACCTATATCCAAGGAGAAGCTGAAGGAGATTCTGGTTGGACATTTTCTTGTCTAGGAGCGAGACCAGCACAATGTGCGTATTGGTGTGGCCAATTCGTCATCTCATCAAGTTCGTGACTGATTGAATCTCTTTCCTTTTTTAATTCAGTAAGATTAATAGTATTTTATTTTGATTTCAGCAATTGCCCATAATGCCGCTTTTTGTTTGTTCCCTTATTCATTGCTATACAGGCCACTGCCCACAAGCTACTTTACCGCTATCAAAATTAGTTCACAATAATGATGATACATATGAACATGTGTGAACAGGCCCCTCCACACACGTGCATGCACACACATATTTGAAGTCGTGTTTTCAATTTATGTGTCGTCAGAATAAATGTGTAAGGATACATCTTATAATTTAATACTAAATAATCATAAAAGGAAGCGAAATAGATCAGTGCAAAAAGTACTATACGTTTTCTCTCTCCCTCTCTTTTACTCCACCAAAGGACTAAGTTTTGATATCACAGAATGTTGTTTATCTGTAATGAGCAATACTTTTTTAATACTGGTTTAACACATAATATAAAGAAATAAGAAACATAAAGAAGTGGGTTCGTTCACTTAAACATAACCAACACTATAAAGAATATAATCAAACTATTCAAAACAGATATTAAAAAAACAATAACAATTTTAAAATTTTATTAAGTTTACAGAACAAACAGTAACAATAAAAAAAGGTTCTACGATGGAATTTTAAAAAGCGAATACGAAAAACGCACCAAATTTTATATAGGCCAGACAAAAAATAAAAATTCAAAACGCTATTCGGAATATTTAAAATTCGTGCATGCACAAAACCAGACAGTTACAAATCTAATTTGGCAACTCATGTTGTACACACAGGGCACGAATTCCCAGATATTAATAACACGAGACTAACAAAACATAGTCTACAAAATGCCGCTTAAATGAATGTTCGGTAAAACGCATATACAAATATACAACACAAGACAAAATACAAAAAAAAAAAAAAAAAAAAAAAAAACAGTTAATACCTGAACAAATTTGAGTCAACATTGAACACGATAGAATTATGAAAAGTTGAGTATTGGAAACGAAATAAAATTATTCACCGTAACAAATCACAATTCAATCAACAAACAACAACAGCAACATTCAGCCAAAACACAAATATTTCACTAGCCAGGCAACAAATTAATATGGATGACGATGTTCATTCAACCATGAATCAATATGATGCCCGAAACACGTCTAAATATGATGATAATAAAAGAATGTATGAAATATGTAGAGATGCATGTGCGCCTCTGCAGTTTAGCGTGTAAGGAATTCGGTAATTTTACTTTTTTAAATAAATTATTGTTAAGTGCAAATATGTGGTTAAATAAATGAAAATGTGATGATTATCGTAAGTTCAGTTCGGAATGGTCGAGTGCGCTTGTGCATGTGTTGCACAGACGCTAATTTGGAAAAAACCATTTAGATTTTGAGATGGGATTCTGACAAAAATGTAGTTTATAACAAACAATTTGCCGTGATTAAATGTACTATTTACTGGGTGTGCATATGTGATTTATAACTCTATGTACGACTCACACTTGAAAGGTCATAAAAAGAAAATCAAATTTTAGATAATTTCTCCGCAGGTTCAGAAAATTCTTGACCTGAATAATCTGTGATTTACATGATTTGGTTGTAATTCCCTCAGACAAATTAGATATCTGTAAAGAACGAGTAAATGGTTGACGAATCAGAGGTTTAGAATTTCAGTCAAGATTTGGTAAAGCTTTGTGAAAGTTCAGTTCGTATCAGTTTTTCAATCGTGGCGCATATGGTCCTCTCTACAGACGATACGGCCACACGTCCGCGGAATCACCGCGCTGATCGCTGCTGATTTCGAGAGATAATCTCTGGGTTACGTAATTATTATAAACAAGTGTGGCTTCGACCGCAGTTAAAAACGAGTGCTTTTCGTGTCATTGAAACGTTTTTCACATACGATTAGAAAGACACTTGAAGCGTACTGGATTTGGTGTAAGTCCAGTACCTCGTATCGAGTATATCCCGTGAATTTTCGTGCCGGATTACAACCGCAAAGTGTTGTAACTCTACCGCAAAGAAAAACTGAGTGACTCTACCATCTACAGTATTACGGGCGTTCACACGGTTGCTGGAAGTGTCTGCTGACGGGGAGATCATCAGGTCACCGGACTTGAGCTACAGACGTCGTTCTTCCGTTTACATTCAAAGTTAAACTAAGTTACAATAACTAATTTTGTAGTTAAAATCATAAACAATAAATAACTTTTAAAGAGTAAAAAGAGTATAAAAACAAACTATCAAAAGACAATTTAGTTAATTTAGTGTTGGCCAACAGACTTATTTATAAAGTAAATGAGTAAGTTTAGTTAAAACTTGTAAATTTCAACGTTTGTTTAGTTAATTAAATCTCAATAAAGCTGGAAATATTGGCTTGACAATTTTAATTTACCTAAGTCCATCCATAACATCGCTATTTATAAAGTATACACAAACCACATTAATATTTAAAAAATATTAAATTAAATATATTATATCAAATATTAAATATCAAATATATTAAAGAATATTTTTTAATTATTGTACAATATAGTAAAATGATATCAAGGCCTCTGTGTATTTTTTTAAAACCATTTAAAACTTCTCACAGCTTTTGCATACCATACATTAGCCGCGCCTTATCTAGTGTTATCCGCAGTTGTACTCGACACAGCCGTGAAAGCTGTAGCAACAAGTTCTCTTTAACAACAAAGAGAGAGAAATAGCATTATCGCTAAAAGCGTGGTACTAGACATAAAATGTTCTATTTAGTTAGAAAGATAGGTTGCAACAGTTTTTCCTTGCTAGTTCACTGAGGCCGTCATGATACTTTTTGGACGTCTACATGTAACGTAAAAAAAACTAACTACGAACGTATTTTTACACTTTAGATAGTTTCTTAAACGCTTTAGTTATTTACTGAATCGATAATGCATTTTCTGTAAAATTCACTGCTACCTATTAGCAGTATAATGCAATCTAATGCATTTTTTTACACTGCTATCTATTATTATTGCTATAACAATACACCGATAAGCTATTTGTTTATAATTTAAGGGGAGTCGCTACTGAAAATGGCAAAAATGTTTATTTTGAAACTTTTTAATTTATTCAGACTTTTTTTTTATTTATTGTTGCACTAAATAAAGGGTAAAATTTTGTAACTGAAAAAAAAATTATTTTAGTACGTACTAAAAATTGAATTTTTTAACGTTTCTTAGCAACGTTTTGGGAATATTTTTCAAATTGACATTCCAGAAAAACTAGAAGTCCTACGACCTTTTGGGAGGTGTCATTTTGAAGGGGATAAAATTATCTAAAAAAAAACAACATGTATTTTTATTAGGATGTAATTAAAAAATTTTTTTTTTGTGACGAAAAGAGTAAAAATAATTTGTTTTAATTTTTACATTTATAAATACAAATTTATCACCAAGGAACTATAAGCCCAAATTAAATAAAAATACGTAATTTTTTAGGTAATTATATCCCAAAGACCTGTGCAAAATGTCAGAGCAGTAAGTAAGACAGTGTTTTAGATATATCAAAAAGTATGTATAAAAATATGAAAAATTGAATTTGCGGGAAACGCGGATTTTCTAAAAATATTCCTTTCTGTTGGAAAATTAAATATTTATGGAGTACAAAGGCTTTGTATGTTTTCTTATTACTGTATGGGTATTAAAATAATAAACTATAATACAATAAACAATAAAATATTTAATTTTACATTCTTAATAATTTATAGAAACATATCAATATTCTTATCGGTCATGTCTCTGTAATCCACATTTCACTTTTTTACATTGTTGATCAATTGTTGATTTCTTTTACTAATGGTCAGTAAACTTTTCTTCTTCCTTCCCATATTTATTATTGGAAAATAATAACAATTCAAACACAAAACTGTTCCAAATCACATCCACAAAGCTCAACACAGCAGGAAACAAAACATTGCAAGTTATCAACAATACGTCAATCAGCTGTTTTACAAGTCTGATTTTTTCTTTGTGAATAAGATAGCTGATGTTTTATACTTGCAACATTTATTTCAAAATTAGTACTAATATAATATATATGTGTAAAATTATATTATACAGTATAAATAATAGTGTTTTGTTATACTGTAATACCTAAACGAAACGTAAATCGCGTAGGTGCTAGGTTTTCCCAAACAATTTGTTTTTCCTACAAAATATTTCGGAAAAAATGTTTTAGTGTGTTTTTTTATATAAAGAACTAATCATAGAACAATTTAGGACAAAAACAATTTTGCATTTTTTATCAATTTTTGGCCATTTTCAGTAGCGACTCCCATTAAGGAGTTAAATAAATTTTTCAACCGCCACCGTGGCCAGTAGTGGTTACCCATTGGATAGATCGTGAATGAGTTTCCTTAAACTTTTCATGTCTTATATATAAACAGAAGTTAACGGAGTATTAGATGAACAGACGAGAATAAAAGGAACAACGAGAAACGTTAAGATGAAAAGAGCAAGACGAACGACATAGGCGATATGGAAACAGGGAACCTCGGGAGGCAAGCGAAAGAAGGCTTATATTTTATTAAAATATAAACAACGCTATATTCCGTCATAAGACACGTTTAAAAACACTGTAGGGAAACAAAGAGATTCGACGTTGGAACGACGTCGTTTATACTATGAAAAGAATGTGTTGTGGAGTACAGTAAAAATAGCGGCAGAGATGGGTGTACGGACGAGCAGAGAAGAAACAATGAAGCAAAGAACAGATACGGGGAAGTTAATGTAGCGAATAAACTGGAAAAGGAAAAACAAACAGCGTAAGATATTTTCGGGAACAACTTAAATAGAATATAAATGTTTTTTGATGTCAAGGAAACGCGCAGAAACTAAACTACTTGTGTGGGCAAGCTCACGCTAGACATACAGAAACCAACCGTCTGAAAGTATGACTTCTGTAAGAGACAATTTCCGTTTTATCTAAATCGTACTTTGATGCAGTTTAAGAAACAAGTGTAATATTATACAATATTACGTGTAAATAACACAATATAATATGAAATATACTAATACGCTCTCTGATCTTCAGTACTTGCTTATTGAACAAAATACACAATTTCTTATATAAAATCAAATCAATAAATTTTAATTTTTTAAAGCTGCAGTATGTATGATTCTTACCTTTAGCCGGAAACACCACGAGGAGGTGTTTAATAACACAAAGTTCCTTATGCTTTGTCTTTACTATTTTTTAATTTTAATGTGTTCTTGTATACCGTACGTGTACAGATTAAAAGGTTTTACTAGGGTTATTATAGAGATACAATAGAGACATAGAGAGAATTATAGAGATAAACAGATGTACCGTAAAAACGGTTTACTTAATCAGTACGACAATTTTTTTACTTTTTACAATCAGTATTTCAATCCCCAGCAACATTAATACACGTCCTATCTCTGAAAAGGCTTTTTTATGCCTGCTGCAAAAAACAATCTTTATGTTGATGTCGGAGCCATTTTTGGACATTTTCTATGACCTCGTCGTTGTCACAACACTTCGTACCACGTAACGCCTTCTTGAGTGGACCTTTGCGCGCAGAAATCCAGGATGTTTCCGCATCACTGCCCGCGTTATTATATTGATAAGAACGTCAGGGTAGTGTGCACTGTTTAACGCTAAAACACACAAAAAACCGGGACTGGAGTTGTAACCTCGAGGTGGTCATCAATAACTGATGTTTGACCACTGTTAAGCTGTTCTTCCCACTTCTAAAAATATCTACGGTTGATACAGCTTTTCTTCCGTAATGTTTAGTCTCACGAGAGTAAATTTTAGCCAGTTTTTCAATGTCAGATATCAAAAAAAGGTCACTGCACGTTGTTAAACTAATTCTGAATCTTCAAGAGGACTCACCTTCGTTAAACGAAAATTTGAGGTTTTAAACAAAACAATTCTAATCAAACAGCTGATCAGAACTCATCACAGGGATGCCAATTTACGGTTCTGGAACTATTGTACTCTCCCTATCAACCGATTTTCCTCTACAGCTATTTGTGTCTTTAATTATTGACTGACCCTCGTATATAATATGCTAAGTGTCAAAGTTAATTATCCAGTATACAAAATAAAAATATTATGGTATTTTAATAGTACAGTGATCTTATAAATGTCCTTCATAGACTCTTACGACATTTTCAAAATTTTGATTCTTTTGTTGAGGCCTGGTATCCAAAACATTTTGAAATTCCCAAAACTGAATACTATAATCAGGCTTCAGTTGAAATTCTCTTGAATTTCATACCGACTTGGTTTTTACAATTTTTTAAAATGTTGACACCTTACATTTTACCCCTTATTTTTCGGCAGATGAATCTAAAAACAACAATGGTGTATGGAGAAAAAGTGTGAATATGCATGCTAATTTTTTGAAACATCGGTTGGCGTGTTCAAACCTTACCGTGAGGTATACCTCAAATAGACAGACAGACAGGAAAATGCCAAACGGTCGAGTTAAAACTGAGGTCGCTTTGCTCGTTCAGTGATGATATTACATAATATATTACAATATTATATCGTATACGCTATTACGATACGTCAGTGATATTCTATGAATGTTTATTTTAGGAAAACAAAGATAAGATGGAAAATAAAATTAGCATTTGAATGTATACAGTTCAAATTAGAAACATAAGAGAACCCGTTTTTCTTTCCAACAGCGTTAAGACACTCAGCGTTATAATGTAATGTTCTAAAAACTAATTGGATTTTTTTAACTGAGACAGTTGACTGTGTTACCTCCTGTAATTACGTAAACTAAACGTTTATATTCACATAGCGTAGAATAGCGGGTGCCGATGCGCTCTTATTGTGAAAAAGGGAGAATGAAAGAGACATGCGAAAGAGAAAGACAGTACATGCGCGCATACCTGACAAATTATCAAGTATCAGGTATCTGACTGTTTATTATTATCAGTGTATTGGGTTTCAGTGGCCGATTACTTCCGTCAATAAATTGGGTTGAGATATTTGTCCTTGTAGTGTAAAGCCTGCAGCAATTGGGGACAGTGTAAAAAGGCGTTTTTGATCAGAAAATAGATGCACAAACCAGAAGATGAATAATAATACTTTTTCTAGACGATGCAATGCAGAAACAGTAAAACTGTACAAACATAAAGAGAACGCACGGTAATCGCTCAACACACTGTTTTTACGGCGGATGTTTTGTGCCTTGTAATTGGGTTGAAGTGATATGAAGTGATTATTTGTTTTAACTGCGATTTAATATAGGCCTAATAAAATTCTTTAGTAATCGTAGTTGTTAGTATAATTCGTGACAAACTGGTTTGCTCAATTAAGCGTGATGTGTACTCAGTGGTGGTTTCTTAATTGGTGCACATGTGCACGTAAACCCCCTACATAAATATAAATAATTTAATAAATACTGCAAGTAGGTTTATTTTCACCTAGATACACCTACTACTGAATTAATAAACCTACTTGCAGTGTATTTATTTGAAGATATTACATAACCTATATTATATAATATTTTAGAAGAAATAAATTGAAACTAAAAGTATTAAGAGTGTTACTTTACACTGTGACTTTATTAAACTATTACTGTTTAAAAGAAAATAATACACAAGAGAATTTATAGGCCTGTCTCCCTTTGGGAATACTAATTTAAGTTTTCACTACGAGTAAACAAACTAACATTGGTTAGACAAATCAGTTGCGAAACTCAGGCAATGAAATTTAGAATAGCACAAAAAATAATGTGAAAAAACATGAGAAACATATAATAAAAACATAACAGTAAGCTACAAGAGTGAATGAGAATAAACATGAATTAAACCGATTGCCCTTATAAAAACACAACCTAAACAGTTTGCGGTAAAATTTCATTAGATATCTCCTCTTATCTTATTTTATTTTCTTATCAGGTAGTATTCGATAAGAATGCGGAAGACCGAAGCGGTACGCGGGTCCCGAAAGGTTGGGAACCACTGATAATAGATCAACTGTGCAACTGATAGGTCCTGGCAAAAGCACAAGTTGGGCAAATAATGAAAACTTCCAACCATATCATAAATCAATCATGAATGTTTAACAGTCTCCAAGAAATTCAAATAAACTTGTAGCTTTCTCTTCTTATTACCTTGTTTTATTGATGGCATTCTAATAAGTTTAGTAAATTCTTATCTTCATCAGATCGTGTATTTATCTTAGGCTGCAGTTTGACCATTTACACCTAAATGTGTTTATCTGTTATGGAGTTTATTTTTATTTCTTTACTAAGTGGAAACTACTATTAGTCAAATGATAAGTAAAGTGATAGAGACAAAAATTCAAAATCAGCAGTTTAGATAAAAGAAACAAATTTATGAAAACACCTTGTTTTTAGGGTAGCCTTATCAGATCAGTAAAGATTTAATGAACAGGACTAGATAAAGTGCATAAATGTCCGTTACAACAATCTCATCATTTACGTGAGATGTACAGTGAAGTTAAAATCACATTAACAAAAGTATAATGTATAGCACAACAAATGATGTGAAAAAAACATCAAAAACATAATAACAACATAACAGTAAGCTACAAGAGTGAATGAGAATAGACATGATTTAAACCGATTACCCTTATAAAAACATAACCTAAACAGTTTGCAGTAAAATTTCATTAGATATCTGCTCTTAGCGGCCTATCAACTATTATCAGCCACTCTGTAGGTTATAACACAATATAATTTGTTTTTCAAAATTTACCAAGTTGGTGACTAATATAATATATAATTTATTATAATCTGTATTATGTATCTGCATAACACATGAGAATAAATGTAACAACAGTACGAATTTTGTTCATTACGAATTTTTTAAAAACAGCTTCGTCTCTTTGCGCAGAATGAAGTATTCAGGACCAAAAAGTGGCTTCGCATGTATTAGTTCGTACTCGAAATACTCATGATACTAGTTGTTCCTAAAATACTAGTGTTCCTCGTGATACGCCTAGTATTTGTAATACTCGTTTACTTGTTGTTCCTTGTGTACCGGTGATACCCCTAGTATTTGAAATACTCGAATACTTGCTGTTCCTTGTGTACTAGTGATACACCTAGTATTTGGCTTTGGCGTATTCGTTTACTTGTTACTTGTGTATAGTTGCGTAGGGGCGCGCCTCGACTCGGAACAGCGAGGCCGCGAATAATAGGTATTTCAACTTTTTAGTCACTGTTAAATCCGTTCCATAAAAATATCGTTCCAAAATACCTGTTACAGGTATATCGGCCCACCTCTAGTTGTGACTTGTGAGCCAGTGCTGTCCTAGCCGTTCAAGGGGTCATGTCACTCGCTCTCCCAGTGTCGTTCGCGCCCAGTGTAGTTAGGATTGGTGTTGGTGATTGATTAGCAATGGCTACCCCTGTGTATGTGTTAAAGGAAATAGTTTTTTCAAGTATTTCTTTAGAAAAGAAACTCGAAATAAAACAACGTAGTCGTCCGACCCCATAGCTTAATATTGTACAAGTGACCAAAGGTAAAATAGGGATTTCAAAAGCGAAGTTAAAGAAACTTTATATGAAAAGATTTCTTGGCTCTGCGGTTGTGAAGCTACAAATAAACTGTATTGTTTTCCTTCTCTGTTATTTGCAAAACAAAGCTCTGAAAACTTAATCTGGATTAAGTACGGAGTGAATGATTTAAGTCATTTACCCTCGAAAATTAAAAAACATGAATGTTCTCAAGCTCATTTGAACTCCTTGCTAGAGTTTAACTTGCTTGATAAAGTCGACATACGTCAGCAGTTGGACAGCGCTTATCGGAGGAATGTAAAAGAACATAATGAAAAAGTAGAGAAAAATCGTTATGTATTGTCAAAAATAATTGATTGCATTAAATTTTGCGGCGCTTTTGAACTGGCACTTCGGGGACACAGGGAAGGAGATGATTCTTCAAATCCTGGGATTTTTCGATTTCGATAGTGGATTTTACTGCTCAGCTTGATGCCGCACTAAGAGAACACTTACGTGACGCAACCGTTTTTAAAGGAACATCAAAAGAAATTAAAAACGACCTGCTCGATTATACGCTTTTTGTTTGTCAGAAAAAGATTAAGGAGGATTAATAAAATTAAATAAATGAAAATAAATAAAATTTGCAGATTTTTTCTCTGTAATCGCCGACGAGACAACAGATGTTAGTTTGACATTTCAATTAACTATTGTTTTTCGCTACGTATTACCTAACGGAGAACCAGTAGAAAGATTCTGGGGGTTTATACATCCCCCCCCCCCCGACACGACTCAGACTCGATCGCCGGATGCATTCATGACATCTTGAAAAATGTTGTTGATAAGCCGGAAAAGTTAATCTCTAAGAGTTATGACGGAGCAAACGTGATGAGCGGACACCTAACCGGTGTACAAACAATTATTCAACGTCATTACGAGTATGCTTCTTATATCCATTGCTATGCTCATCAATTAAATTTAGTGATTGCTTAAGCTGCTAGCCAAAATCAGCAAGCGCGGATATTTTTCGCGAATTTAAGTGATATAATGAACTTTTTCAGCAACTCGCCTCAAAGAGTAGAAATTTTGGATAATGTTGTCGGGAAAAGAATCTC
This sequence comes from Magicicada septendecula, assembly GCA_034769895.1. NCBI lineage: Eukaryota > Metazoa > Arthropoda > Insecta > Hemiptera > Cicadidae > Magicicada > Magicicada septendecula. The sequence continues at coordinate 126,043,536 of CM068372.1, forward strand.
CCGAGCTTCAAGCACTAGATGGTATTTTAAAAGCAGAACTGTAAGTGCAGTATTCGAACATAGGGAAGACCTTATTACCTGTACGGAGGAAATAGAATCAACCTCTAAACAAGAATCTTACATTACCAAAGCTGGAGCAATCCGGCGAATTCTGGAAGACCCAACTTTTGTGTTTTCGCTTACAGTTTTCCATAATATAATGCCACACGTCGATGTTTTATACAGACAAATTCAGCTTACCTATACAGATGCTGTGCGAACAAAAAAAAACGTGGAAACCTTTCTGAGGGAAATAAATAAAGAAAGAGAAAAAATGAGCTCTGTAAATAGTACTGTAGACCAGATGCCTCTACAACGCAAAAGAGCAAGACACGAAGAAGACGGTCATGCTAATAGGACTATCGCGGCTAAAGAAGTGTGTGACATGATTTCAACGCAGATAAAAGAGCGGTTTTCATTTACATCACACCGTTCACCCGTATCCCTTATTGATCCTCAAAAATTTAGTGAGTACAGTAAATCATTTCCTCAATCTGCGTTACATGAAACAACAGAAAAATACCCCTTTTTATACAAAGCGAAGCTAAAAACCGAACTGGGAGTGTTTTACCGACGTGATGACATTAAGATATATGACTGGGGCTGTGAGCTTACTGCAATTTCTTATACAAAATGATTTGAAAGATTTGTTTTCAGAGTCGTATAAGCTTTTAACGATGATATCGACAATCCCAATGACTTCAGCTGAAGCGGAACGATGCTTCTCGACTTTGAAGAGGATAAAAACCTTTTTGAGAAGTACGATGTCTCAAGAAAGACTTAATGCCTTAGCCATGTTAACAATAGAGAAAGAACTGGTGAAGGCCATCCCTAAGTTTAATGAAATGGTGATTGCTAGATTTGTTTCAAAGAAAGACCGAAGGATGGACTTTGTTTACAAGAAGTTCACTTAGTTTTTGTTATCCGATTAACCTACTGATACTTGTAAGTAGTATGTATATAACTTATTATTGTTTCAGAACATGATTGCTATCATTATTGCTAAATTTAATTTTTCTAAGATTAATTAAATAAAGAATCGAGTTGAAGCTTAGTAAATTATTTAAAATTTCTTAGTAATGTCATTTACCTGAATGTCGAAAAATTCTTGAAAATGCTATTTTCAGTGCAAATATTAACAGGCACAAGGATTAATATCGTTAATATGATCTAACTGTGTGAACCCCTGGAGAGTTTACTCACGAGCCGCCACTGTGTGTATTTGTATGTTTCCGGTGAATTTTAATGCCTCTGGCGATAATTTAAATCCAAATTTAGATCGCAAATTTAATTACAAAAAAATCGTAAAAATAAAACCACATAGGCCTACAAAATCAATTGCAGACACGTCATAATGTAGAGCGCCTACCGTACTGAACGTATCGTATGTCAAAAATTCCGTGCACAGACGTTGTCATGTCACATCGATTAACACGGGTCAGTGATGCACGGTTTATTGATGACGATTGTGTGTAACCAGGAACAGATATAATTGAATTAGATCACTGATTAGATCGATTAGTGATTAGATTAATTATACACTATTACTGTGCGTTGCGTTGCCATGGAGTGCTTTACGGCAGCTAATTTACCTGATAAACGTTGACGTTTGACATGGTTGCTGTTCTGATTGACGGGTTAACGTGTGAAAGCGTCTCTAGGGCCCTTGATACAACTTTCACACAGTCACTTTTACTTCAGCTCTGGATCCGTTATAAATTGTTGCGCTACAGAATAACACAAACAACAGAAACGAAGTCGGTACGAAAGAGTTGATTACGAACCAGAAAAAACGTAAGTTGTTAAGGAACTTGGTTTGTCGTGTTATTATAACGAGCGTCAGCCGTGCTGTTAAGCCGTGGTCTTGTGCCGCTAAAAACATACGTTTCGACCTCACCATCGGAGGCCATCTTCAGTGGAAAAATTTTCGGCAAATAACCCCTGTACTGAGAAACAAACTATCATAACATTGACGTCGTGAAAGGCTTAGAGCAAAATAGGTTTGTTGTGCTTTCACCCCCCCCCCCCAAATGCATGATCCTGCATAAAAAAACATTATGGAAACCACACACATTCCTTGCGAACAAAACGTCCTAATCTTAGTAGAGAATGACAAAAGCCGACTTTAATCACCTTGCTGCTGCCATTTGAAACTGTTTCACAGACGAGCTTCAGGGACAACGTCTTCAACGATTTGTGAACCGCTACCAGTGTTACGTTATTCGCACATTAACACACACACACATCCCGAGAGATAAACGCTTTCTTACACGTTCGAGAATGCCGGTGGGGGGAAACGAACAATTCTCCGACGTGTTCTGTCTTCTCTTCTATAGTTAATTAACTTAAATAAGACGTTGCTGTTGTTAGTAATAACGACAGCCGATTCAAATATCACTGCGCGTACGTATGTTGCCAATGCTGCAGACAGAAGTGGAACGTTATACAGTTTGAGCTTGTGTGGGAGTGCGCTGACGCTACCCACAGCGAGTTAACGAGACAAAAACGAAGCACTGTACTCGTTTTACACGAAACGAGATAATCACCCTTTTTTCCAGTCCTTAATCAACAAACTATCGTATTTGTCGGTTCTAATTTTGTTTTGTTTACGTTCAGCCAAGAGGAAGATAATTCTGATAAAAGCAACTAACTCTTAAGGCGTCCAGAGTCTTCGCCCTGGACGGCAAAAAATCTGTCTATATGTTACTATTAACGGTATGCTTCAAGTCCTGGGCACATTGTAAAAATTACCAGTAATACTTTACCACCCTTATAACCCGAATTGTCTTGGTTAACCAGTGTGCCCTTTTATTACGCCTGGTCTACGAAAATTGTGACTCTAAACTGTATGTCATTGTGTTGTACAGAAATAAAATTTCATCTGTACTTTATGTCTAAAAGAAAATTTAACTTACTGTAAATAAATTGTGTTTACACGTTAACCGACACAGTTTCCAAAATTAAATTCCTATGAGAACTTAGTGACCCCTTCTCAATTTACACTTGCGTACGTCAAGAGGATGGACTCTCCCCTATTCACTTTAACTGTGTCCTAGTCATGAAAACCTTCCATAAAGCCAATTCCACTAGGGTTAAAGTAGGTAACAAATGCAAAGGCGTAGAATTAAGCTGATTAGGTTTCCCGGATGATCTTGCCATCTTCGCTCACTCAGAAGAAGAAGCAAGAAAGCAAGTAGAAGATATCAAAGAGATAGCGGAGAAAACTGGCCTCCAAATCTCCTTTGATAAAACGGAAATTATGACCACCCTATTTAAATTCCCGAAAACGTGCCTGCAACATTTACCTATTTGAGACCGGAACAAACAATCCTTGGCTTAGTCCTTGAAGATGATAATGATGATGATGAAAACGTGCCTGAACACTACGTATGGAGAAATAAAATATACTAACAATGTTAAATATCTTGGGGTAAACATATCCCGAAACGCCTCACACAAAGAATCCTTTATGATAAAGAAACTCAAATTAGCAGAGGCCTTTACTTTAACCCGGGAACTGTACGGAAAGAAAAACCTTTCTAGAAGTGCGAATGTCCGCCATAATACCACTATGATCAGGCCGGTGATCAGTTGAGTGGAAACAATGTGCTTTCAAACTTTGGAACCTCTTCTTAAAATTGAACGAAGAATTCTTCGGAAAATTTATGACCCCAAGAAAACTGAAGATGGGTACAGGCATAGACCCAAAGAAGGGATCTGGAAGATCTGGAAACGAAGGAATCCGAAGGAAAAGACAGATTCCTTAGACATATGGTTCGGATGGATCGGTCCAGATTATATAAACAAATTTTCTAATATATTAGACAACTTTCTAGTCTGAACGGATACACCAAAGAACTCAAGGAGGGAATGATGAAACTGGGTATCTATTTGAACAACTGTGTGGATAGAAATAGGTATAGAAACAAAATTCAAAATCTTGAGATTCTGTGTGGTGAGAAGAAGACGAGAAAGGGGTGGATACTGAAAAGGAAGGCGGCGCATAGTGTGCGAATGAGGGCCTTCTGGCGGAAGAAGAAAGGAAATGATATTCGCGTGGTCCACGGCTGGTCTGTTCGTGGAAAAAATTGTGTTCACACACACACACACACAGACATTATACTTCTTCTATAGAAATAAGACAACACCATCCGGAATCTTATTTTTCTTTTTAGTCTGTTTCTCAGCTTCCATCTAGTAGATTGCGAATTGCGAACCACTATTGCTCCATCATATACCAATATAGCCATGGTATTTTTTTCCGTCTGGGTGTCAGCTATCGTCCCCATCATTTCTTAGTTCACCTTTCTCCTGGCATTCGTCACATGTGTCCATACCGTAATAACTTTTTAGCTTTGATGGTCTGTATTATGGGTCAGCTCTACTTATGGTCTCGTTCTGATCTCGTAATTTCTAATTTATCCAAAGCTTGTTATTTCATAGATCCGTCGCTAACAATTCATATCCGTTCCCGTAATGTTTTCGTTGTTATTGATCATTACCACACAACTACATCTTATATACCAGTCCTTTCGAATATGTTTCGTATAATCGACTTTTTACAGTTTTCACTCCATTCTTACAAATCTTGTGCTTTATTTTCTGAACACTTCCTTCTTCTGCAGATACGAGAGTACCAAGATGTATATAGCTCTGGCACCGCGTAACTATTTGCCATCTCTTTTCTATTTACAAGTCCTCATTCCATTTCCACGGGAGTTTCGCGTGTTTTGCCTACAGGATTATTGTAATGCTTTTATCATAAAATTTTACGGTCTGTCAGGAGTCGCAACACAGCGTTTGGGAGACATCAGTGTAACCTTTCTAGATTAATCAAACTTTTACGCTTAATACATACACTGCTTGACACCACAAGGTTCGTTAAAACGCAGTACACCGAAATAAGCAAAGCTCTGTTATATTCAGCCAATGAAGATTTCAACAATATCTGTTTTTTCGCTCCTCTACGTTTGTTACTTTAATATAAAAAATATAACTATGACGCTGGGGAGCAGTAGGATAGGGATACGGCAAGAGACGACGGATGCTATCACGCCGACGCAGAAACAAGCTAGAAAAACTATGAAACGGTACATGTGGTGCGTAATGAGCTATAAGTAGGACGTTATGGCACATTACCAAACCTACACGAATCGATCGAACGTTAGTGTGGCCGAGAATGTACAAATACGACAAAGCGCGGGGTAATTATTTAATCACCTGTAGTGTTACAGCTAGTAAAAACGTCTGAAGTACTAAAAGATAAGAAGAATTAAAAAGTCATGACGGAAATGAAGTATATGGAGAAAGAGGTCCATCATAAATCAAGAAAAAGTTTTTTTTTTTTTTTTTTTGAAAAACTTACAATATTCTTCCGCCTTTAGGATTATGACATAAAAGTTTCTAGTTCCAAATAGAATAGCATAACTTCGAGTGCTTCTGGTGTCTACCTTAGAGTCTACAAGCTAAATTTCCCTCTTCTTCCCTCCATCCTCAGCAAACGCTCTTTTCAATTACACTTGCTCTACTCTTTTAACTCTGGCACCGAGCACGGTCCCAACTCATATCTTATCCTTTGATTCCTCATTCCCTCCTCCCTGGAGAATCGCACCGTACACATAAGAAAACACATTTCGGCTGAAGTTAGTCTACTCGAATTTCGTCGTTTATGAATACATACCATCAAAATACATGAAGAAATCTAAAAGAAATATAATATAATACCGTTCCAGCAATATACGGTAAAATGGTCTTCTCACGCGCGCGCGCGCGCGCGCACACACACACACACAAATATGCATGCACAATGTTATTATAGTAAGAGATTCCTTTCGAGTTCCTTAAAATTAAAATCATCAATAAGAAATATATGAAATGGATGCAGTGGATGAGTATATGGATAAGTGGAATACAATTATTACATGGAATCATCTTTATTGTAGATCTATATTGTGCAAGTCACAGAAATGAGGAAAGACAGAAACAATAGTAGGTATAGAACGAGTGCATTTGCAAACTTAATGCATAAAGCGCGGAATGAAGTGCATGAACAATATGCGTTGTATTCAGTTTATACGTGACAGGGTATGTGTTAATGAGAGTTGTTGTTTAATACAGTCATGACCGACCTAGTTGCTGGAATAACCGTCCTAAAGCTGTGTTGCCACGTTCAAACAGCGACACATACAAACGCGAGACGCGCTTCTGTAAAAATTAAACTTCAGGAGGGCGCTGAAATGGATCCAAAAGTATGTCATTACACTTCACCCAAACGTGCTACATTTGTCACTGCTTTTAATAAAATTGTAGAGTAAAAGCCAACAAACCAACTTGTTTTTAAGGTTTTCATAATTAATATTTTACCTTTTAGCATTACGGTGTCTTTCTAACATTATGTTAAATTACTTCTACTCAAGTAGCATAAAACCGTCAATTACATAACGACACGTAATCATTAAACGAGCACAGCTCCTAAAATAAGGTACACAAGCGCTGCTCCTGCGGACAGGAATGCAATTATGGTCCCGATCCTGTTTCATCGCAAGATTTCGACCAATCGAATGTAGGTGGCAGAGGTTGTTTATTGTTTTCGTTTGAAGAAAAAGAAAAAGAAGAAGAAGAAGAAGAAGAAGAAGAAGAAGAAGAAGAAGAAGAAGAAGAAGAAGAAGAAGAAGAAGAAGAAGAAGAAGAAGAAGAAGAATTTTCTAATACAAATGGCTTTTAGAGGTTCCCCCCGCCACTCGCACAGGCAATCATGTAACACGAAATGAAAATGTCAGTAAATACACACAGACCTAACATATATAGTCTCATCCTATTATCGTGTGGATCTAAAGAATAATTGACAAGAATATTTTTTGAACGTTACGCAAACGTTACTAACATAACCACAGAAATAGGATAACAGAACAAATCCTTAATGACCAATGTGTTATGTTTGTGTGTGGGGGGTCAGGGCGCACGCTCGTGTACGTTAAGTACTGCATTTACATAACGTACAGCCTTCAGATATAGATGTTTTTACAACTTGGAACGCTGGACGTATACAACTAATTCCCTAGGGTGTTTGTGTTAATCAAAAGTTAGTCATCTTGAGGAGTTGGGCGCTGGTAGATGGTTGACGGCAGTGTATATTTTAACGTGCAGCCAGACACAAAATGTGGAGTGATAAATTAAATTGTGCAGTGATAAAAGTCGAAAATGTGCAGTGAAAAAAATTTGAGAAAAATGCCGGGAAAATAAATTAACTGACATTTGAGTAAATGAAGTAATGAAACAATATTAACCTTATTAAAAACTAACGCAGTCTTAACTCAAGCTTATCATATTTCATTTTAATTATTGTCTTTAAAACTCTTGTCTAAAAAGTCTTGCTCTTCATTTTCTTTTTCTCGAAGCCATCTTCTTCCTTCTCTTTCACGGCTCTTCTTGCTTGCTGCTGTAAAAACCCCTGAAAAATAAAACTGCTCTGTTGCTTTTGGAGTCTCCCTGACTCTGTGTTGTCTTTTATTCATTCATGTAAGCACTGCATTGAGGGGATCCCACTCCGACAACTATGGCATGTTAAAATGAGTATACAAGTGAAAAATCCCAATTTTTGTACCGTACTAAAGTAAAAAAACGCAGTTTATCAAGATGATTCTTTTTTCTGAAAATTAGGGAAGACTAGAAAAGCACTAAAATAACGTTTTTGCAGTTCTAATTATTGAAAATTTCCCGGGAGAGAACTCCCGGACCCCCCTGGTAAACTACACATTTGTGCAGTGATAATAATTTCTTAAAATATACTCTGGTTGACCGTTGATGTTAGTGCCACGCATGCTTGTTGCAAATAATTAAACTGAAAATTCATACACTTCTATACGTCCACGAATTGGTAGAGAATACAGGAGATGCTGTAAAATACCGACTGTGTTAATCTTAATGAGAAATTTGACTAGACGAGTTTGGGCTTAGTAGGCTAGTGGGTACAGCGCCTAACCACTAGCCTCTAGGTCCCGATTACGATTTCCAAGCAATACAATATTCCCCGGCAGTACAGTAAAAACAAGGTGCGTTTTCCAGACCCCAGGTCGCCTGAACATGTGGAAATGAGTTCCTGAGATAACTTCCTGTGGGCTAAAATTGACAGCCTACTCTGACTAGTACTCGTAAGCTACTTCCGTCGTACAAAACAGAGACATTACTATTACTATTATAGTTGTTATTGTTGTTATTAATAACACGTTTTAAGGTTTAATGTTTTAATTGCGGTATTGTTAAAGCATAGTTAAAGTATCAAGCGGTAGGCCTAATACGAAAGTTATGGCGTTTTGAGAGTCAGAACCAGTTCTACGTATGGTAGGAGACGATACTCATACAGAATATTAGTTACTAGCTGTTACCCGCGGCTTCGCACGCGAATATTTGACTTTTAATAAATATTTTAATATATTTTTTGTCTATGTCTATTTGGCGTTCTGTCACCTCGTGTAACAATTTTGTTCTCATTAGTCAAATCCTTTTCAAAGCTGTTTTCAACACTTGTACTATTTTAACTTGTACCAAATTATTATGTTGGTGCAACAGCCTTTGGAGATTTAAAAGTACCCGTTTATAAAGCCTTTGGAGATATTTATAAAGTATCTGTTAAATCAAAAACGCTAAATTCTTTATTTTAAGTGTTACTGTGTTAGAAGCATTGTATAACACATTAAACGTTATGTTTTCCTCAACGATGGCTTTTATTTATTTCAGCAGTAAACTAAAAACCAAAAACCGTTGTCACCTAACCTCACAAATGAAAACAACACGTATTTTCGCTTTGCATTAAGTAGGACAATTTACATTTAGTGCACTTCTTCTTTTCCACATCGTAATATATCGATACAATAGCATATTATATAAAACATCAAAAATATACTGCAGGAATGGATAAATGTACAGTTCCGATGCCGCTAAATAGCTTTTGTTTATTTACTTGTTACTATGGTAATTAATTCTGGTCTCCATGGTGTTGTTGACATCTTTAGTAGTAGTATTTAATACTTACATTTCATTACTTACTCATTGCATCATCAGAAATACGTATAAACATAAATTTTATAATCATTTAAGACAATTACAAAATATATAGACGTATCTGTATACAAAATTAGAAAATATATTGATACAATCGCCTATTAAAAACTGCAGGAACAGATAAAGGTACAGTTCTGGTGCAGATAAATATCATTTGTTTACTTATTTGATACCTATGGTAATTAATTCTGGTCTCCATGGTGTTGATAACATCTTTATACGCGTTAACCGAAAGGCATAATTAAAAGGGCCTAAATCGTACAAACGGGGCAAAATCCAAGTTCCAAATTCCAAGTTAGACTTTTTTTTTTGCCTTGTGTCAAAGGTTACCTCTGAAAAATTTTGTGGCAATCGGTGTAACGGTGTGGATTTTGTATTCAGTACCCATAAATCCTCAGACTTTGAGTTTTATTTATATATATATATATATATATATATAACTTTTAATTATCTTGAAAATGACATTAGTTACGGTTGTGCCCGACTTAATGGCTGCACAATCGAGAGTATTTGTCGGGATTTTTTAAAAGTCAACGTAGTTACAAAGTGTGGGAGTTACATCCAATTACTCAAAACACTATTATCGTCACCATAATCTCATCGTCTTCTCTGAAGCTTTAGACCTATAGCCTGTTATGCCTCCTATTCGAAACACTTCATACTACACCAAGTGTGGGAAATCAGTCTGCAACAGTCGCGACTGTACTGACTCGACGCTGAGCCGGACTCACCTTGCAGAAAACGCCGTCCAAGGCGAGCTACTTACCAACGAGCTACCCCGTCGTTAACGCTAACAATTGAATGTAAAGTAAATAATGTAAATTTAGTACTATACTCTTTTTAGAGCTACTTGTGTAGATCAATGAAAGATAAATATTGTAGGAAGAAAGAACTGAGTTACAAAGGAACGAAGCGTATGACAATAAACGTCACAATAGATCTAAGCGAAAGGTAAATAAAGACAAACTTTAGATCGATTATCTGAATACAAGAACATCATATGAAGTAAACTGTATAGAAATATTTACGGAAAGTCATTTACATCATATTCGTACCGAATTTTGAAAGTGAAACTCTTGGCGCCAAGGTAATTCTACTCTCTTTATTTGAAATTCTAAGTACTCGTTATTGCGTTATTGCCAGAAAGTTGGTAGTGACGTCCATTCTTACAGGAGGTATAGAAGAAAACGGTGAGGTTGCATGAACGAATCACGTTCAAACTGTGAATACTCTAATCACGTCAAGAAACACTCTAATCCCCTTAATACAAGTTGTAACGTAGTCGTGGTTTGTCAGAAAGTGGATACTGACATCTATACTTAAAGTCAGTGAAGGTTTCATAAACATATCATGTTCAAACGATGAATACACGGCGTCAGAATACGAAAAAATGGGGGCAGTCGGTAGTCTAACTGTACAGACATGCGAAACGAGATGGAACAAAAGTATACGAAGAAGTTAATGTAGCGAATAAGCTATGAAGAGATAACGTAATGTAAGATATTTTCCTAAACACGCAGACAAAATACAAGTGTTTTTTTCAGTGCGAGGGGATCACGAAAAAGACAAACGTCTGTGTACTATGCAAATATTGTTTGCTACGTTTGAGAGTCACAAGCAGACGTCGCGTCTGGCACTAAGCGTAATAACTTCTATGATTAGCACTGTACTATACTAATAATATATATTATATTTTCTTGATACATACATGTATCATAATAAAGCGCACGTGCCCAAACATGTTTTTGTGTAATTTTATAAGTGGGATTTATTCAGCGCGGATCAAGTGGATGTTGTGTAAAGTGATTACTGTGTTATAATTAGTGCGGAACTCTATTACTTGACACTATTATTGCGTGTAGACAAATTTAACTTGAAATATTGTACGAGACCTTCTTGATTACATATTGTTATTTGCGATTAATTAAAGCTGGTAATTAGTAATAGCATTGGTGTCTGTATTTTGTTTTCACTGTACCATAAGACGATCAGTGATATTATATATATATATATATATATATATATATATATATATATATGTAATCAAATTATAATTATTTCTGCAAGTAGAATATTCGTACTTTTTTATAGTTCTATTTCAACCTGATTCACTTTTCACAGAATATCTGTATCATCATAATATATTATATATTATATTGATACATACTTATATCATAATATATGATACAGAAGGGCGCGTACCCGATCACGTTTTGTTTAATTAAGTCTTTTTACATGCAGTTATATATGGCAGTTGTAATTGACATGTAACATGTCGAAGCGAGTTACATCGCTGATTAGATCATGTATTATTATGATGCGTTGCTATGGCGTGTTCCGTGGTTGCTAAATTAATTCAATCGATGAATAATGGCTCTTGACATAGATCCACTGTAGACTGCGGGGATTTTGTTTAACTTGTTGCTGGCCCTACCTTTGGTTATTGAATTCTCTGACTCACCTGTATATTAAGCTAATTTTACATGAGCATTTAAAATCCACTGTGCTGGCACTAACGTAACTCTGCATCCCACACGTGACTTTAAAATGTGGCAGTTAAAGCAATGTAACGAAACTCTGTGAGCAGTAATAACGACGTTTTGCCGCTTCAACTTTAAAGAATCATTTGTAAAGGATTGGATGCATTGTAGGAAACATTATACAGGGTTATTCAAAAAGAATGAACCGATTTCATAACACAATAGTTTATTAAGGAAAATTAATACAAAATTCCAACCAAAACACAAGTATTCTACACATAATCAAGTTTTAATTCCTGTCTTGCAAGCGTTCTAAAAGAATAAACCGACTTTATGGAGTAATTCTCACATAAACAAGATTTGTAGTCGCTTTTTCTTCGAGGGAAACGCCGTTACAGGACAAGCCTATCTCCATTTGCCTCAACAATGGCTCTTCCCAATACTGCAGGCAGATTCAGATGATTTCATTTTAAAACAAGATGGAGCACGCACCGCTCCCTGGCACCGGATGGTTCGAGCTTTCTTGAATGAAAAAGTGCCCCAACGATGGATTGTTCGAAAGGAGGCCCAAGACCTTGCTCTTTGTGCTTACCCTGTGAGTGTCCCGATATCATCGGATGTGATTTTTGTCTTGTAAGGATATGTAAAAGATAGAGTTTTTTTCTTCCACCTCTACACACGACTACCCACCTCGATGACCTCAAACGTTGAATCACAACAGCGATCAACTCAGTGGATCGTGATATGTTGCTACGCGGCTGGGAAGAATTATCATATCTCCTAGATGCTGTCCGTGCTGGAAGTGGTGACCACATTGAACACTTGTAAGACAGGAAATAAAACTTGATTATGAGTAGGATACTTGTGATTTGGTTGGAATTTTGAATTACTTTCTCTTAATAAAATATTGCGTTACGAAATGGGTTCATTCTTTTTTGATAACACTGTATTATAGGAAAGTCACAGAAAAACCTCATCCATAGAGATTTTGGACGGCCCAATTCATATTATTTAACCGTTTTAACATAACTGTCATGTTATCTTTAAAAAAAATACATAAATTATCCGAAAAAGTTCATTTGTCTCTTTGCCTACGTTTTTGGAAAAAATGGGCATTAAGAATGCGATCTGACTGCGCCGTTCGGTAGAGGCAAAACAGTGGCGCAGCGGCGTTTAGCTGGCAATGCTGCATGACCGTTAGGCGTAGCCGTGACTGAATGAACAGATTATAAAATGTGAAGTGAACATTTCTTTTTAAATAACTCTTGATGATTGAACTTTGTTGCAGTACTTCTATGTTTATTTTTCTTTTCTCTCTTCTAGGTTAGCAGCTCATAGGCTGGTTGGCCGCAGCTCGCCATTCCTCACGCTTCTCTGCTTTATTTTTCAACCCACAATATGATGTGCAGTTCATTTCGACCATAAGCTGTTTCATGTAGTCTGAACGTGGTCGTCCTCTGTGATTCTTCCCTTCAATGTGTCGTAATATATGCCCTAAAAACTTAGCTCTTCTGCCTTTTAAATTTTGTAGAAAGCTCGTCTCCTCCTGAGCTCTTCTAAAGACTTCCTCTTTCGTTATCTTCTCCCTCCAGCTTGTCTTGAATATTCTTCTGTAGCACCAGGTCTCAAATGCTTGGAGTCTTTTCTTGTCACTTTCTCCAATTGTCCAAGATTCACTCCCGTATAGGGCAATACTCCACACTTATGTGTTTACTATATTGTTCCTTATTTTTAGGCTGATAGTGTTTGAAGTGAAGAGGTTTTTCTGTTTGTTGAAAGCAATTTTAGCCTGGTTAATTCTGCTTATAATTTCCTTACTGCTACGTCCATCACTTGTGATTTTACTTCCTAGATAGTCATATTCTTTAACTGCCTGGAGGACATTATTTCCAAGAGTTATTCTGACTGGATCTTCTTCCTTCGGACTACAGACTAGGACATTGGTCTTCTGTTCATTTATTTTCATAATGAATTCATTCTTCATTACTTGATCCATTGTGTCAAGAATCTTTTGTAGATCTTCGTTGGTCTCTGCAGTCACTGCTATGTCATCTGCGAACCTAAGCATGTCTACTACTTTTTCCCCGTCTATGTTTATTATATCATTCAATAATAGATTACTTCTGCAAGACTATTTTAATTCTTAAGTATAATTTAATTTTAAATGTAAATTTACATTAAACTTCTAAAGATATAGATCAATTCTGTGAAATGTCTGTCAGATTTACATATAGCCTATACTGATAAAAATTAAAATACACTTACAGAAGTAATTTATTATTGAATAATATAATAAATATCCGGCGTTAAACTGTATGTCCCATATACCTGTGAGAGACTCCGTAACACACGCACCACGGTATATGCGGGGAGGCTGGAAACCAGTCGAAGGACTGATGACTCCAGGAGGGAATATAATAAATGTAAAGTGACTACGAAGAATCATATGTACAGTACTTATGTGGAATAGGTTACTAGTTTCTACGGCTTCGTTTCTTTTCTTACGAAAAATAACTCCGTTTTTACTTTGTATTTGTCATCACTAAATAACGGTAAAAAACGCACAGAGATATTCTCTTGTATGAACTCTCTTACTCTATATAGGAAACGTTACATTCAGGAGACAGGTAACATGCGTGGGCACGTGACGCTTTGAACGCGTTGTGCGAGCAGCAGGATGTCGCAACGCTTATTAACTTTCCAGAGCCTTCCAGACGGTGATTAATTATTCTACCTGCATCTGGGACAAATTCTAACGTTATTACGATATACTGACGAAGTATAAACAGCGGTGTTTTGAAAGCGGTCAGATATTACAGTTTACGCATTGTGAATCGAAGGGATAAGACGTGTTACTAGTAATTCTGGTCTATTTTGTGCGGACATCTGCAACTGATGATGTGTATTATTTTTTTCTACAATGTTAATTAGGTGATATTTACTGTTGGTTATAATTAGTCTGTCTGGTCAGTCGTAAACTTTAAGAATTGTTTATTGAATGTGATACTAAAGTATCGAATTCTCTAACGTTCAATAATTTAAATTCCACTATTTAAAAGACGAAGATCCGTGCGATCATCGTAACACTATGTATGTATATGCTGGGTTGTAGCTCCAGTTCGGCTCTAACTTACGGGATACTAATACTAGTGATTTTATATCCGCAGCCTACTAGTTACAAAACGTTGCATGTAATGCACACACACACACACACACATACACAGCACAGAGGGTACATAGCCCCTAGGGATAAGGACCGTTCTTACACGTTCAAGAGTGGCTCTGAGGGGGGTAAATAAGCAATTCTCCGAGGTGTTCTGTGTTCGTTCTCCACTAGTTAATTAACTCGAGTTAGACGTTCCTGTTGTTAGGAGCAGCGGTATCTGTTTCAAAATAATTATTCCACACACACACACACACACACACACACACACACACACACACACACACACACACACACACACACACGTGAGAGATACAGAAACAGGGAGAGTTGGTTGATTGCTCGTGTTTCAGAAATTATCGAAGCGAGCGTTCAAAACTTTGAGTACGTGCCAGTACTCAGTGTTCTTAATTACAACTTACCGTAGTAAAATAAAAAGACATAACTCGTTTTCAATGCTCGCTTTGAGTAGACAATTTTATGCGATTCTTGGTTAGTATGCTCTTACATTTTCGGATGTTGTCATCTGTTTCCGCTGAAGAACACATTATAAAGATTGGACTGCAACCTGTGAAATTGTGGGAAACTGAAATCATACTCGCTTACCTGCTTCGAAAAGATTGCTACGTGTGTGTTTTAGATTAACAGAACTTGTTTAACCGATTCAGTTACAATAACAGCTGAATAGCGACATGGACCAACTTCGTTTTGGCTACGCTCACATCGAAGATGCCAAGAATATAGTTTGGAATAGTTCTCGTCGTTTATAGTAATATTATGACGTGTGTATTAACTCAATACAATATTGTAACGTCGATGTAAATAAATGACTTGCCTGTAGCCTTCATGACGCTTGTCATGTGTTGCGTAATCTCGGCTTGGACTACTGATGTAGAATATTTCCGTTCTTAGCTTAATCCTGATGTAAACAAACAGGGTGGAACATCTGAAACTCTATTTGTTGCTTGAATTAGAGGCGTGTCACTCAATCTGATAGAAGCAGTACAGACAGTGTATATATAATATTGATACTGTATTAACACATGTAGTAAATTGTGATAAGTTTTAGATTCTGAACCAAAGTAATATTTGTGTGACTGTGTCAGAGCGACAATTATATATTTTTTAACACGCATAGTTAAAGGCTTTTTTTTATTTACAGTTTGAATATCAAAAGAAAAATAATAAAGTAGGCCTTTAAATATTTAAAGCGAACATAGAAGCTGTGATAATTACTTACCAGCGTACTCTGTTTATAAGTTGCTGTCAGAAAGTAATTCAATGCCTTCCATTTCTGTGTCGGAACATGAATCACCACTTGAGTCAGCAGTGTTAATGATAAGATTGTCCACGACCGCGTCGGTAATTTGGTCGAATTCTGATGGCTTATCTTCTTTCTTGAATACATGCTCGACACGACTCCACTTGTCCATCGTTATTTCATTTACCGCCTTCTTTATCAGTTGTTTTACATCATGCAGCTTATACAACTTGTGTACTTTATGACGGCCGCCAACCTTGGTGAAAGCAGTGTGCGCAGAACGCTGTTTTTTGTCAGTGTAACGGCACGTCTCACTGAGTGCATAAGTGTTGATGCGTTTCCAAAAACATTTACCGTGTAGGCCTGTATTTCATTTAATTATTTAGTTTGTATCGTTACTAGTGTTTAGTTTGGGACTGTGACATGTGATAAATAATCTAATTACATTTTAATATCATTTAATGTTGTCTGTGGTTGTGTTTTCAGACATCACGTTAAGTTAAACTGAATTTTATTTTACTTAACGTATTGTTACTTTTACAGTACATTTTATTTCATTACGTAATCAGGAAAAATGCCTCCTATTAAATCGAAGTTAGGTAAAAAGATTGTGCATAGCTAAGCTCGGGAAGTCATTTCTAATGTACTGTATGTAAATTTATGGAAAGTGAAAAAATGAAATTAGTATTCCACTAAAAAAGGTTCAAAAACGAATAGCGTCAGCAACAGGAGTTTCTGAAAGAACGATTCGCCGTATTAAAAGTGAGGTTATAACAATAGAAAATGAACAGTCACCACACTTTATAACACCTCGTAAAGAAAGAAAGAGGAGGTCAACAAAATCTAATATTGATGATTTCGATAAATGTGTGATAAGACGAACAATTTTCAATTTTACGACAACACAAAAAACATATCCTTCGCTACGAAAACTTCATCAACTTCTGAAGTCTACTGAAGTCTAGTGTGAACTTTCAAGGTAGCTTATCATGTTTAAGGAAAGTTATTATAAACTTAGGGTTTAACTGGAAGAAGATTAGAAATAATAGAAGTGTATTAAATGAACGTCAAGAGATAAGGGCAAAAGAATTGAATACCTTAGGAAAATAAAACAATTCAGGACAGAAAACCGGCCAATCGTTTACACAGATAAGACGTATATACACACGTCTCATGCAGTAAAAAAGTCGTGGTACGACGAAAGTGGTGAACGGGCGAGTGTACCGTTAAATAAAGGAGACAGATTCATAATAGTTCACGCGGGTACTGATCAAGGGTTCATCGATGGTGCCTTATTGGTTTTTAAATCGGGAAAGAAAACAGGTGATTATCATGGGGATATGAATAGTACAAATTTCGAGAAATGGGTAGTTGAAAAGCTAATTCCGGGATTACCAAAAAACTCAGTGTTAATATTAGATAATGTACCATACCACAATTACCAATCTGAAAAATGTCCCACATCAAATTCTTCAAAAAGTGAGTTAGTGCAGTGGTTATCTAATAAAAAATTCCTTTTACACCTAATATGTTTAAACCAGACCTACATAAGTTAGTAAAAATGAATAAACCGTTAGAAAAACCCTATAAAATAGGTAGTATTTTAGGAAATCACGGCCACACTGTTATTCGTCTACCTCCGTATCATCCTGACCTAAACCCCATAGAACTTATTTGGGCTCAACTTAAACACTCTGTTGCAAAAAACCTAATAGATTTAACTAGGCAAGCATGCCAATCAATAGAAAAACAACAATGGACATCAGTGTGTGAACATGTAATTAAAATTGAAGACGAATATTTGGAAAGAGTAGGATTAATAGATGAAATGCAAGATAGGCCTTTCATTAACTTAAAAGAAGATGATGATGACGATGACGACGACGATGACCTATCAAGCGCTGAATCTTCTTCAGATGATGGTAGCTATATCTCCGGTGTTGAAGCAATTTTGGACAGAGAAACATTGCCGGACTTGGAGAATGATACTGAATTCCCAGTTCATTCTGACTTCGTATATACTTCTTTATAAGTCGCTAAGTTACTTACATATTAACTTTAAAATTTGTATAAATAATTGTATTAAATGCAAGAAAAATTAATGTGCTCGATTTTATGTGATATTTTATATAAAGTATGCATATTTTTATGCGTGGTTACCCACTTTTACCGACTTTTTTCGTTTAGGTCCTATTTTACCAGCACTTGCATAAAGCATAGTTATGGTCATTTTAGATTTATATTTCTCTATTTCTTCTATTAGTATTCCACTTACTTGCTTTACACTAGTAATTATTTATTATTTACATTATTTAACAAATAACATTGTTGTGGTATTACAAATAGCCTACACATTTGATACAATTTCGAGTAATACTGAGTAGAATTATAAATAGTAGTTACTTGAATGAAATTCGGAAATGTCAACAATGTGTAAAACCCGAGTTGTAATAATTAAATAGTTAAGGGCACCCATACAGCCGGCTGTAGCAACAGTAAGACAGACGTTTTTGAAATGAAGTGTTACAACTTTGCACACTGAGTCTCCCCGCTACCCCCACTTTTCGCGCAGCTATGGAGAGGCCACCGTAAAGTAACGTGATTGTATGTTGTGTTGTGACGGGCAACATATCCTTTCAACTGGCTCCATATTAATTCAATGAGATTCAGAATACAATAATAAGGAGAATGTCTTGGACAGATTTTTCGGCAATATCATTTTCTAAAAACTTTTTAAATTTATGTTCATTTTGCTAGCGGCGATAAAGTTCTACTATGTATTCATAAAGATGATTAAACGTATTCAAAAACCACTTGTCGCAGTAAAGACAACTCTCACATGACTGTACAGACATTCTGCTCATGGGCGTAATACATTACTGTGTTGTGTCAACGCCAGCGTTATTAGTGAAAGTGGCAAGTGTACAATTGTTTATTTTCTTTGCGAACTACTTTAATTATTGTAACCGTGTAACTTTAATTATTTGTAGCACAATGCATACCGGATTTGTAACTAGTAGAATTGTTAGAAAGGGAGTGTTCTTCATAGAAGTATAAATAAGAATAAAGGTTATGAGTATCGGCTATCTGGTGTTCAATAATTGATTCATTGTTTTAAGATCGCAATCCATGCGTCGTGTTTTGAGTAAATCATTGACTGTAGACAAATATTTACTGCCTTTCTCTGATGTTCATATTTCGGGTGTAGTCTTCCATAATTCATACTTTAACATACCGAAGAATCGTCATTTCCATCGACTTTAAAACTTGACAGTAGAAAGAAACTTGAATTCTGTTAAGATACGTTTTTCTTGTGACATAGGTTACTGACACAAACATACGGTTCTTACTGTTATTGCTTTATAGATTTTTAAAGTGTTTCAATTGACTTCTTTCTTCTTAAAATATTTCTATCCGTGGCGTAAATTAACTGAAATTTGTCTACATTTTAGAGAAAAATAAAATAAGCGTACTCTTACGGTATTTATAAAAGGTACTGAAGCAGGACAAATTATAAGCAATCTTTTTTACACACAGATGCAGATGCACATGTAGTACAGAGTAAGCAATAATTTATGTTGAGTCCCTTAAAATTAATATAACAAGAAACAACAGAATCAAATATACAAATACAAAATGTAGATGTTAAATGGAAATGTATTTAATTAGTATGTATTGCGTTTATTAGAAAGAAGACGGGGACACAAATAAGGAGAAGAAAATTAAGAGACAGAATAAGAAGGGTGAGTGGGGTTAGACAGGGAGTTACTTGACAAGTCACATGGAAACAGAACCGAGTAAAGTACGCTAATAATACGTGTTTTATTATGTTTAAAAGGGCGAGGGGAAACTGCCACATTAAGAGTTCTTGTTTATTACATTCATAATGGCCGCGAAAGGGAGACTTTCTGAAAGGGTAGCTTTTATGAAGCCTTGTTGTCCCGTTCAAAACTGTGACTTCAACCAGAGAGGACATTTCAAAGAAAATTAACTTGAATACATGTTTTTTTCAGAGAAATAATCTTTTCTGGTTTAATCCACGTTTCTACCCGTTTCAAACAAAATTCATACGAAAGAGTGTATTTTTTCCTTTGTCGTTCTAAAGTTTTTATTGTTTCATTGTGAGTAGGTTAGTTGAGTCGTTTCTGAGTTCACTGGAAGTTTTTATAAATTTCACGTGAAAAATACGGGTCATATAGGAAATAAAAATTGTGTAGCAGTACATGCGTGTGCGATCTCTCTCTCTCTCTCTCTCTCTCTCTCTCTCTCTCTCTCTCTCTCTCTCTCTCTCCCTCTCTTTCTCTCTCTCTCAGAAAATGATAGAGAAGAGAGAAAGAGAGACTGAGGAAGGCAAAGACAAGGCTTAAAGCAAGACGTAGCTACTAACTCCTACATATGTGCCTTGTGAAAAGATATATATTTATTTGACTTCTTAAATTAGTAGATTCTCAAACGGTAGACAGCTTTAATGTACATTATCCATAATGTAAACATTACTGACGTGAACACGTAGGCCTACATTCATTCAAAGAAGATTTATGTACATTTACTGAAGAATACAGGTACGTGCAAGGCTGGTTTAGTTTTCACCGAACGTTTTATGGACAAAAAGGTTTAAGAGTGGAAAGCGTAGACTGACGACCTAACCCCATATACATTAATAGTCCGTAATTTACATCTGTAAATTTTATATAATGTCCGTAATTTTTATAGAAGTATGCCTTCTATGTGCCTAAGTTAGATTTAGTCCTGCTTCACTTTCGGACGACAAATTAGGCAATCGTATGAAGGGACAAAAATATGTTTATCGTGTGTATCCCTTAAACAATATCGTGAATTGTGGAGAAATAACTACAAATAATGAGAAACGAATACTCACGTTTAAAGTTTCCATGTGTACGTTCAATTCTTTAAAGAACTGAACATTTTAGTATCCAAGGTCGTATTGCAGAATATTTTGCCAGATTGGCAATACAAGATAGTTAGACAGAGAAGTACAGGAGGACCTAGGAAGCGTTGTTGGGGACGTGTATATATTCTTTTGGGACCGGAACAGGTGATTCGCCAAGAAGAAGAAGAAGAAGAAGAAGAAGAAGAAGAAGAAGAAGAAGAAGATTATGATGATGATGATGATGATGATGAAGGAGGAGAAGAAGTTAACGTTCAATTTTCGCGTTAAGTTAACATTGTGGTGTAGTAAAGCTTCAATTTTTATTCATAGACTTAACACGTAGGTAATTTTCTTCTACGAACGTACAGAGAAAACTATATATATATATATATATATATATATATATATATTGCGACAGTACAACCATATATGGTATTGTGCATTGCCAAAATAATTAAAAGAATTAATAAAAATAAATAAATCTATAGTTGATAGACATGATTCAGATTGCAAGCTGGATTGTTTAAAATATAGGGAACGCACAGTTCAGGCATGTACACGCATATCTGGCCACCTGGTGTACCTGTGTATTTTGTTTGTTTGCGTGAAACGTGTCTGTTCCTGGACAGTAACCACCCCCATTCAAATGATGTTAGAATTTAAGTATTATTTTAATTATAAGAAAACTATGTACAATAATGTAAAACTAAATGCACCAAAGTATGTATTTTAGAAAGATGTGCAAAGGGTTAAAAAACCGTTTAAAAGTGACGTTAAGTGTAATTACAATGAATAAAAAAGTGAATAACTCTCTGAATAATTATAATAAAGAAGTGTAAGTTACATATAATAGACATATGAAAATTAGCGATCGATTGAGCAGAGTGTAGTGTAAAACAGACTTCGCAATTCGCGAAGTCAAGAGAAATTAGTGAATCGAACGAGAGTGGGAGAAAGGACGCTTTCGACAAACTCTGACAAGACCGATATTGTTCAGATAGGAGTTTTCCACGATGTGGCTATAAATACCAGGTCGCGCTAATAAAGTGTTTTCTTCTTAATTCAACCGTTGCCGCTGGAGGCTATGTCAGTCAACAACGCTGTCCTGAATCTACTGTAAGAGTCACATGACGAACTGGAAGTCAAAGCAGAGTAGCAGAGCACATATGCAGAGGTTCTATGGACACACATACAGCCCATGATGTGAGGAGAGACAACAAGTAAGCATAACATGCAGTGGAATCCTGGCAGAGGACCCGAGGACACGAAGGACACGGATGAGGACCGGACGAGGACACACCGATAATTTACCACATCAAACGAGGTGATAAAAAACATAATAATTACCGACAATTGAAAGACAATAATTAAAACTAGAATGAATGACATTCGAACTGTTAATAAAAATAATTAAATTGTACATAGTAGTGTAAAGGCAGATTGTTAATTTAGAATAATATCTCATGTATAGCAATTAGGCTTTGAAGATAACGTAAATGCTATAAGAGCAATATCTGACTGAAATCGAAGTAAATTAAAGTAATTAATAAAATCTTTAGTTGATAAAAGTACAATGCATATGCAGTAGAAAAGTACTAAAGCCAAGTAAGATTAAAGGAATTGAAATAAAAGTAAAATCATTGTTGAAATAAATTAATAAGCAATTGCAAAGATGACCACATTGAATGAGTAAGCCGAGAGCAAAAATAATTGATAGTCAAGAGTAGATAATAAGGTTTCTGTATAACCTGTTTAAATGTAAATTGTTCATCAGAAGTCATATGCATAAGATCGCACAAGCGATGAATAATGAATATTTTTGTTATTTCCGAAATAAGTAAAGAGGTTGTTAAATAAATAATGTAAATATTTGAAAAACGTATTACGCATTCTTGTTATTACGATTACACCTAACAACATTCTTATTTTATATAATTCACACATGCATAAATATCATTGCATTAAATTCGTAAATTTACAATATATGTGTGTTGTTATTACATATACATGCAATAAACACAGGACACGAATTCCCAGACATAACCAATGTATCACTAATAAAACATATACCACACAAAGGCATCATAATGAACATTTGGGAAAATTTACAAATATACAAACATAAAACACAAAACAAACTAATACCAGAACAAATACAAATCAATACAAAACATGACACAATATTCAAAGCACTCAACATCGAAAATACACAAAATACAAAAACATATACCACAATCACACACAATAATACAACTTTAAAATATCAAAGACCAACAAACAATCTTAATAGCATCCAGCAGCCAACACACAAATACTTCACCAGAAACAAGATCGCGAAGGCTGAAGATGAGAGAACAGGAACTCTCGAAACATGTTCCAAATAGAAAAATAACATCTTGAGGTAAATTTAATTATAAATATTAAATGTATTATATACATCAAGAAACGGACTGTAGCAGAAAGTGATTGAATATATATATATATATATATATATATATATATATATAACAGGGAAAACTTAAAGCACATTGAAACTGAAACCGTAAAATGTAAATGTGAATATTCATCATTTTGTATTATTTAATAATTTCCAATAATATACATTATTTATGCCGATTTCTCCATTGTGGATGGTGCGAATGCTGTCTTCTCTATACTTTCACCAATTCCTGGTGCTATCCAGAAGTGGGCTAAAAATCCCCCCTGCGCGCGCGCGCGCGCGGACACACACACACACATTTACGTTTATTTTAGATCTAACAAGTCGTCCGTAGTTTTGGTCTAAAATTACATTAGTCACAATTTTTGTTCAATTTAGACACCGAATGTTGTAATTTACCATGTCATTGATTAAATTAATCCCCTGCAAAGAAAATGACACTTTTTAATTCTGTGCACCAAAGGCATAAGACACCATGACATACACAGTACTTTACAGGACAGCTAAAAACATTTTGTTTCCTTCAAGAAGTAATATGAGATAGTGTTATTTTAAACATGGGTATTGGCTGCATAAAAATAACTAGGAGATAGTGCCATATACTGCTAGAAAGGGGCAGTCTGTATATTAACACTATATAAAAAGCTCTATTTTGTAAAAAATGGAGATGGTGTTTTATGCCTCTGGGGCACAGAATTGTTCTGGACCATCGTTGTTGGTAGACTTACACCTACAGATGAATTATCGATGTACTGTTATTTCAGACTTGTGGAAATTTGTAACTTTAATAAATTATACTTTAGGATGTTTGCAGAAAACTTTAACAAAATAATTAACATTTCATACTTAAGTTAATTACGGACTGTTGAGCGGAGGTTTATTATTTTTTTTTAAGTTAATTTGTCATACCGTAGCATCTGCTAATATTAATTTTTTAGTAATAATGTTTGCATACTAATTTGGAAAGCTTATTCTTGTTTAATAAAACGTGTAGAAACAAAAAGGAAATATTTAATCGGGTCAGAACTTCCTAATGAACTACAGAAATGCCTCGCAGATATGTTTTGTTCAGAGTCTTAAAGCTCCGAAAAGGATTCCACAACGAATTTTTTTGTGCAATTAGATTCTGCCACTCTCGGCAACGGCAGTGGTATGAAACGGGGACTGTAAATTTATAACTGATGGTATGCCGGATGGTATGTCTCCCCAAGGAACATTACAATCACGTTTGAAAGGCGGACAACTGACTGATCACCACCTTGACTCCTCAAACTCAGCATCCTTACCATAAGTGCTGAGCTTCATCAAACAGAAATAAACTCGATAGGTTCATGTAGAAATAGACTCCTATGCACCCTGAGGTGCAGAATTTGTTCAAAATTTTGAATGAAGTACATTTATTATGAAAAATCTCGTATTACATAAATTTTAATATTAGATAATTGTTCAAGAATGGGAAACATTTCAAATATCTCAATTGCTCTACTATTTCTTTAGTATTATTATTAATAATAATAATAAACGTTTAACACGAATATATTTTTTATTTTGTAAATTACAAATGTTTCGATAGTAATACAACTACCATCATAAGATATCTGATGAAAAAATATATTCGTGTTAAAAAGTTTTTTATTATTAATAAAAATACAAAATAACAAGAACAATTTGAGCATATATGAATATTTCTTTAGTAATATAATAATTTTATAATATACAATCATAAAAATAAACACTACAAATTCGAAACATTCTGATTTGGGTTACAATTCCTTTTACTCTGACCTGCTGGATTTTCACAAATTCTTTTAAATTTTATATCTCCTTTTTGTACCTTAACTTAAAAATATATTAATCCTTTAAAAATGAACACTAAATATAGATTGTGGTTAAAATTCCGTGTAATTTCATAGCCCACACCCCATTTTTTCTCCTTCCCTTTCATCTTCAGGTTTGGACTTCACGAACCGTTGTGCACTCCTTGTTCCGAGTATCTTTTCATTGGTTGGTAAGTCAGTGTACTGAGTAGTAAACGATTTAGCTGCATTTGTTAGCTGTTGATTTAATTACGTGTTGTGGCATTGTTTTAAAATATAACAAGACATTTTAAAAAGTACAACAGGGTACTCCATAACAAGGGTTAGAAGCATAATTTAATAATATTTTTTGAAACGTTATGATCGTTTAATCACACACGGCCTAATTACAATGATAAAAACGGCCACTGCCTCTATCATGGTCTAGTGTTAAGAACGTAGGCATCGATCAAAACTCTTCACGAAACTTAACTGACTATTTTAAAACTGAATACTTCTAAATTAGATAAATATTTAGATAACCTTTTCTTTGGATACCGCTGAAAGTTTAAAACAGTACAATCATGCGAGTCAGTATGTTTTCCACTAGTTATTGTTGACGGCAAATTAAAAGGAAAATATATTGCGACAAAGTAACGGAAAATCTGATTACCCATTCGAGTTTGAGTACTCCGGGTGGAAATCAGTCCGTTGTCTACCTTCCAACTGTGAACGTCATATTTGGTTGCGGATACACCATCCTCATTTTTCCACAGACAGACAAACTGTCACCCTCCTCCACCCCCTCCTAATATGAAAATTCAGGGGTGGAGAAGGATGAAAATTATGCACACACGCACATTATGAAAATTCATTTTAGATCCTGAAGGTCTTTGAAAATGAAGACGCAGTATTGTATTGGGTTTTTGATACTCCGCACAGTGGATCCGAATTGCAGAGACACGGCCAGAAGTTGAAAAATTAAGTTTCAGTTTGATTAGACAGTTGAGTCAGGTAGAAAGAAGTCTGAGTTGCCATGAAATGGGATCAGAAGGGTAGAATCTAATATATTTGCCTGTATAGAAGAAGAAGAAGAAGAAGAAGAAGAAGAAGAAGAAGAAGAAGAAGAATTGTTGCTTACACTTTCATTTAATAGGATAAATAAAAAGCAACTGTAAATGAAATCTTATTGGACATGTGTTACATATATCTAATAAGTATCTAAAATAGTGGTTAGATATCTATCCTCTTTTTATGATTTTGAGACAATTGGTGTCCTGTTCATGAAATTTAATTTTCTGTCATGCAAAATCATCTTTTTAATGTTGCCCTACATAGAAAATAAGGTAACATATTCTACTGAAAGTCCATATACGATAAACTGGCTGTAACAATTTTGTAGTATCAATATGCCAAGTCTAAACATGAGATAGCTTGGCTCTAAGAAAATGTACGTTTGCTGGCAGTAGTGTTAACCAGTGGATAGGAATTATCACACATGTTTATAGTAAAGTGCATAATAGGTTTTGAATAATTTTTATTAGACTTCAGATTAATTTTTCCAGTTTCTAGATAACTTTTGAGTTAGAATTGCAGTTTACAGATAATTTGTTTATTTATTTCGATAGTTACAGGAAACCGTTTCTAACGAACTCTTGATAGTGAAGTTAACAAATATAATGAATAAAAAGCAAGAATGATTTTGGAAGCAGCCATTGAAAAAGGTATTTATAATAGGGTGATATATCATAATTAAAGATTATGATGAAAAATTTATATGATTTTGCCTGTACATGACATGCTCTTTTATATATTGTTATGTAATACGGAACGTTCTAAAAGTATCTCGGCTATTCCAGCAGAGACCAGCTGTAATGTGTGCGTGCGTACATATTGCTGCTACTTTGAGATGAAAGACAATTCCGTGACACTTGCCATGCGTCATCGGTGCACTGTGTTCAAGGCCAGACAGTTTTCACGGTTTCTAGTCGATTCTAGAGCGCCTGTAATACGCAGTTTGCTCGACATGTCATCCATAAAGTGACCTGGGTATAAATACTGTATAAGCATCCAGCAACGTACAGTCAGTTTACATAGGGCGACTACTCAGTGCGTTTAAGTGGCGATTTATTTAAGTGAAGTTCGAAGATTGTGGCGAAGTGTTGTTGTATTATAATTGTGGGGGACTCTATCAGTTGACATTATTATTGCGTGTGGACAAATTTTATTTGAATTGTTGTACGAGTATAAGCTTGTTGATTACAACTGATATTTGTGATTAATTAAAACTGGTGATCAGTGACTTAATTGGTTTCTTCATTTTGTTTCCCTCTGTACCATACGACGATCAGTGAGGCCGTCGTAACAATACCTATTTTTAATCTACTTTTTTTATTGGAACCCCCATTACATTCTAGTTAAATTAGTAATTAGCGATCTTAAAATTGTATGCTACCTAATTTCATACAAACTAAACATCTTTTAAATAATCGTGTCCGCCATAGTGCGTCCGCCATTTTGTTTTTTATCATTTTGACCATGTAATCATAATCAGGGACTTCAAAACCCACTCTATACCCCTTTCGTCGTCTAAATTGAAAACCGCTTTCATATTTTGACCAGCTTTTGGTGATTTGGATTCAAACGTGTGTTTCCAACAAAACATGAAAGGGAAACGAACCTTCATAACTATATAAATTTATAAATGTCCGCTGATAAAGAAGAATAATTCGATTATTTAATCACAAGAAAAACAGAATTAATTGAAAGCCTGTTTGAAGCGTGAAGGTTCAAAGCTGTTTGTATTACCTCGCCACAAGTGTCTATTGGGTTCATTTCAATAACAAAAAGAATTCCGTGCTCGACAAACGGTGGGAAGGCGAGAGGTTATTAACATTGTAGTCGTCCTTTAACGCTGCTGTATCGAATCTTACAGTATCGTTGTTACGGAATCTCTTTGTACACAATGTTTCTATTTTCCAGTTGTTTAACTTTAAGCCAGGTGCAGTGTACGTATGTAACATAGTCTCTGTTTAAACTTGCCAGTATTTCTCTCCACTGCTGTTCATTTTTCGATTTCTGTTTCCTCTTTAAAGAAATTCACATAGCCTACACAAAGCAAAGACACTTTTAACATCCACTTGTTTAAATTTAAACTATTTTACTGTATCCCGATGACGATTGTTTTTAATGTTATGTTTAGAAATATGTCTCTTCTTTTTTACTCCCATGTTCCATAAATGGTGATGGCAAAAAAATCGTGTTCGAGATTCTGATTGTACTACCCTCAAAACATGAAGAAAATTCATTTTTCGAAAAGTGTCTGTGTGTAGAATTTTTTCTATGGCGAACGATAACTGCCGCAAATTCAAACAGATTCACATAATTTTTACCATACATCGCTGAATTGTAGAGGACTCAACGCCTATTGATTTTGGTGAAGATCTGTTAGGGGAAGAGGTAAGGGGTCGTTTACCTGCAACATTTTATGTTTTAACAAGAGTAATTTTTTTATGACGAACGATAAGTGCCGTAAATTCAAACACAATCAAATAAGTTTTGCATATGTGCCTGAGTTGTAGAAGACTCAAGGCCTATAGATTTTGGTGAAGATCGGTTAAGGGGAAAGGGTAGTTTACCTGCAACATTTTATGTTTTAACAAGAATAAAAATAAAGTAAATAAAGTTTTTAATTTTGATAAATAAAGTATCCTGAAAAGAAGGTCATAATAATCCACTGAAGAAACGTAGATGAAATATCTATAAATAAATGACTAGGGGGTTGAAGAGGGTTGGGTAATTTTATATAAATTAAAATAATAGTTGAAGGGGGAGGGGATAATTTTTATTTATATGTCATGTGTATTACGTTGTCGGCAACAAAGAAGTAGTTTGTTGTTAAAATTCCTTCCCAGGCTGTTTGGCCGTGATCCAAAGTTTTCTACAAAACCACACGTTTCGGCAGTGCTATCGACTGCCATTATCAGTGAAAATCGATTGCGTTAACGTGAGATGGTACACGTTAGTGGCCACAGTACTGTGGTTAAGGATGAAGCAAGAGTAGAAAGAAGTAGTTTCTATGGAAATATGTCAGTTCGAAAATGATTTAAATATAAATCTTAGAACATGGAAGTCATGTATGGTTGTCCATACCGATATTTCTATTACTTGCTGTGACACCATCACCAGCACCAAATCAGTGCATCGGGGTTGCGTGAATCTGAAAATTTCACGTTAGCCATTACAGATTAAATTTTATAAAAAAGCAAAGTCTCGGTTACACCAGAAAACAATAACCGTCTTCAAGAAAAATTCTCAAATATAAAGTGCAAGGTACATAAACAGTTATCTATAACTCCAATGACAGAAAGTCATAAATCGTTTTCGTGTGACTTTATCATAACATTCCTTTATTTAGAAAATTTAATCCGCGATGGTTATCGTTGCCGTTAAAACAATCCGGTTTTTAAAATTTAAATGAAAATTTTCCATCAGTTAAGGATTAAAGACAATCGGTATATTATTGGACAGAGTGAGGCAAGTTGTTGGAGACTGTTTTAGATTCAGCCCGGCTTAAGGTAGGCCTACATGCCGTAACACAAAGAACATGAAATTAGATTGGTTTTTTCGTTTCTTTTTTTAACGACAATATATACCGAGTTTCACCCATTATGTAATTGGTTGAATCTTCCTCCTGCATTCCTCTTGTTGACTTCGTCAATTCATACGTTCTTCACAGCTCATCCGGAACTACGCCTTATCATTGTTTCCCTTTATTGTTGACTGCTAGACTTTAGTGTCGATCTTCTACACGAACAAACAGTTTTCACCATTTATTCGTATTTAATTTGATACTTGCTTGCCCTATACGAACATTCCTTTTTTTGTTTCAGTTTAATAGAAAATAACAAAAAACGTATACCAATTTTAAAATAATAAAACTTAAACAATAAGACCACTCTGATTTTGAATTTAGAGTTTTACAAGTATGGTAAGAAATACTTCATGGGTGCAGCTTGTCACCTCCCCTGTTTAAAATATATATACAAGACTCCAGCAGTAACTGGAGAAGAAAAACATCAGGAATGGGAATTCAAATGGATGAGCAGTGCTTAACAGCTCTCCTATTTGCCGACGATCAGGTAATTATAGCGTGTGATGATGACGACACGGACTATATGTTCAGAAAATTGAAAGAGGAGTACGAGAAATGGGGTCTAAACATAAACACTACTAAAACAGAATATCTGAAAATAAGAGACATGCAAGAAGAAGGCCCAGATCTGCAAATCCATAGGATCGGAAAGTGTAGCGAATTCAAATATTTGGGAAGCATTATTTCAGAAGATGGAACAACAACAAATGACATCAAAAATAGGATACAACAGGGAAAAAAGACTATTAGGTTGCTAAAGTCATTACTTTGGTCGAACAAAATGAAACTTCAAACTAAACTGACAATCTACACAATTATTGTGGAGCCCATTTTAACTTATGGCTGCGAATGCTGGCAACTTTCAGATAAAAAGAAAAAGATGATAGAAACTGTGGAAATGGACTTCTTAAGAAGAGCGTGTAAATTTCTAGAATGCAACATGTTAGAAACGAAGATATAAAAAGGAAAACAGGGTGCGTATTTACAACAGCAGAAATAATAGAATCCAGAGAGTTGCTATGGTATGGTCACGTAATGAGGATGGAAGAGAAGCGATGGCCAAAGAAAGCATCGACTTACACACCACAAAACAGGAGAACAAAAGGAAGACTGACAACACAATGGAGAACAGGAATTATGAAAAGCATGAGAGATCGAGCTATTGAAGATGATGACAGAAAGAATAGAGAGAAATGGCGATCAAAATTCGGGATGCGGCATAGACTGTAGGACCCCGCTAAAAAAAAGAAATACTTCATATTTTATAAACTGTCGAACTTGTGCGAGAAACGAATTGAATAAACAAGTCCAATGAATGTAATTAAATCCGCTTTCAACAATTCAATATTATTTATTTGTTTTATTTAATTAAAATAAATTATAATTTGAACAATACAGCAAACGAGCGGTATTCAAATTTAATAAACGACATTTTTGTCGCTCTAACCGCCGGAAGTGTTAATTAAAAATGCACAGCTGCTGACATCGACACGTAGATTAAAATCTGGGAACACGAAATCAGTTTCTTTGCTCATTGTGGCGGTCAAACAGTGTGGAATGTTGTCTGATATAAACATTTGTATTAACTGTTATCCGTCGCAATTGATGCAGAAATAATTAAATCCTTGGTGGTCAGCTGACATCGTTAAGCTATGGATCGCCAGACTGAGTCCCGATACCGCCTGCATTGGGGCTTTCACGAGCTCATCCGAATCCTATTTGCATCCATCAGGTTTGAAAACGTTGATATTAAAACACATTTAAGTATAGTTACAGACTCACGTAATTGGCTATACAGTGATTCAAAATATTTGATTAGCTGAACGGACGGCGGACAGTAAACAAATGCTTGGGTTCGATCCCCCTCGCGGACAAAATAATATCTGGCCTTCATACCGTCACTCTTGTCGTCTTCTAGGCAGCCATCGAAATAAAACGCTCTTATCACTGTCGACATCTTGTTATAAATTTTCACAGGTAAATATATAACACAGAAAATACAAATACCGATTCACAACTGTGATATCGATTATTGATACAATCGTAATTAATACAAAGAAAAAGATAACACACAAATATAATATTGATCCACAAATGTTGTATCAAATATACACACTAATTCTGTAACTTAACTCACCAAGTCTCAGAATCGCGACTGACTAAAATTGTCAACCACCGTTGTTTACAGTATGGTAATGACGTCATTCACCAGTATTTGTCATTTACTAGAATAGTCTAACCAAAGTAGTGTCCGCGGACCCCTGGGGGTCCGCGACAATGTTTCAGGGGTTCCGCAGACACTTTTAAGAAAATCCAGGATATACTGTAATATTCTCCGATTTTTTATGCTCTAAAATATAAATATAAATTTTAGAATCTTAAAACAATTAGTAGAAGATTTCAGTATTTTGGGGGGAGGGGGTCAAACTAATTGTAATTTTAAAAGTAATTTCAAACTAATGGTTTGACTAATGTCTTTAAATCATGTCGTGTAGCATATCTGTTTGTCAGCCGAACTGACTAGACCTCTCTCTTACACTACAAAAAAAAGATTCATTGGCAGAACTTTCAACGAACAGTTCATTAAAATTACAGGTTTAGCAATTACAGCTAGCTGACTTCTGGTTATATGTAATGACTGACTATACTGAACCCTGAACTCGGAAAAAGAGCTTTGAAGTGTTTAACTGTGTTTTCCTCTACTTATTTGTGTGAAACCGCAGTCTCCCTGCTCACGTACTTAAAGTCAAAGTTAAGAAATAAACGTGATGTCGACAGTGACTTAATATTGAAATTATCAAACATTAAACCCAATACTGCAGAGCTAATTGTTCAAAAGCAGCTTTATTGTTTACATTAAACTATGTTTGATATCATTAATATTGTAATTTTGCAAGATAAGAGAATTTTTATTTTAATACATTTTTTATAAAATATAAGAGTTTCCATCATAGTTACTGTTTCTTTTATTTCAGAACTCAGACGGGGACCGTGAATTTTTTAATTATTTGGGGGGGGGGTCCGCGGACTGAAAAGTTTGAGAACCACTGGCCTACGCACAAACGAGGCGCACAAACGTGAACACTGTAGAACAAACTTAACTATAGTACATTGATACAGAACATTGTAGTGTATTCTATGAATAGTGTCTCTCAATGTACATAAGTTATACATGTCCATACGTGTCCAGGACTGAGTCACCACAAAGAGAACTAAAAGTGAGAAAGTACACCGTTATGGTTCCAAATCACACTTTTCAGTGACAAAACATCTATAAAATATTCTTTACATCTGAAAATTTTAAAACCGAAATGAAAGACCGCGGGAAGGAAAGTAGCTTGACGGATAGTCATATAACTGATGTCATCAGGGAAGAGTTTCAGCAAGAGACAGGACGAAAAATGAAACGGAATTGAAGTTTTACGTGGATTGATCCCGAAGCACGTATTTATAAATACGAACTGAACGTGTTTGAGAACGTACGTTCTAGCTACATACCAGTTGGTAAAAGAGAAGATCATAGCGGATCTTCAGAATAAAATTTGAAACTGTGTGAAAGGGAACGCGTTAAGGTCAAAGCCTTAATATAAACACGAACAGGAGTAAGTTCTATCAAATAGTGTAATCAGTAACATTACGAATTAATTCTAAACAACAAACAAACAATAAAACTTTTCACAAAAATTATTATAAAAAGTATACATTGGTGGAAAAAATAACGAGCACATTACGATACGGTATATGATATTCACTGGATAAAGCCTCTGACAGATATTGCAGCAGTGCTAATTATACCATAGTACCGATTACAACAAAGTCTTCTGCGTAGTCGAGCATCAATTAACAACAAACTGTTACAATATTTTAAAGTGAGGAAAACAGGAAATCGGATGATTGTGTGTAATGTCATCGCACCACATCCGTTGTAAAGGGTCGGAACAATGAAGGGGGGGGGGAGAATCGACGACAGGAAAATGAAATTTAGCGAGACAGGCTGTTTTGCGAAAACGCCGGAGTTGCTGGAACGTTTTGATGTCACCTTTAAAAAGGGGGAAGATAATAATAACAGACTTAGCTGTGATACACATCGTCTGTTTGTTGGAGCGAGGCAAGTCGCTTGTCGCTATCTCCGTCTGTGTCTTTCTCCCTGCCATCCAATCTGCTTTTCGTCTTCTTACTTTCATCTGGGAAGTGGCGCGATGAGCCGACGAACGATTATGCTCAAAGCATTTGAAGGGTGACTTTTTCAAAGTGCATCAGAATCGTATTATGCGAGTCTGATGATGAATCCTCCTCCCCTCTCGCTGCCAAGTTGTGAACACTGAAATTGACTTTATAATTGGCAGGGGAGATGGGAGTTGGTTGTGTGTCAAGTTTGTAGAAACCGACACTGTTCCATTCCCAGTGTTGCCAATTTTGTAGTATACACACAACAACCATTTGGTGTTTGTCGGTTTAGTTTTACGACTGGGTGTCGTGAGTGTTAAGAGGCCCCATACTCAATGACAACACGCATCATTAGTTGTAAATATTTCATTTTTATTGTAATTTTTTGTCATAAAATTTTGAAAAGTTGAAATAATATTCAGTGAGGGGACAATCATAATGTGCGGCAATAGTTATTAAAGGACTCTCAGAAGTAGGAAGGAAGGAAGGAAATTCTTAAAGAAAATCCTAGGATACAGAAAAGTATCAGCAGACGAATTTACAATTTATTTGAGACCAAACCAAGAGTTGTATGAAAATTTGTGAAAATGTAGATCACTATAAAGACAGGAAGAATGGCTTTGTATGAATACCTTCGATGAACGGGAGCAGAAAGAATAGCAAAGAAGATCCCACCTTCCCTGAGAACAGAAAGGTTCAGGTACTACGGGTTTCCAGCTAAATTTGGAATCAGAGAAGTGTTCAGGGAAAAGAATTACAAATATAAAGGATCTGAAGGATCTGTCCGAAGAGAAACGTATTAGAACCTAAAGAGTAATATCAGTAGAAGAACGAGGAACTGCGAGCATGAGAAAGAAGGAATACGGGAAAGGAGAAAAGGACTTGAGGAAATAATGAAAATTATGTCATCGCAGCCCACCGGTAGATGAAACGAAAAACGGACGGAAAGACAGAATGCAGAAACATGGTCTGAACAATTTATTTATTTAGGGAGTAAAATCATAAGGGATGGGAGACGGGAGAAGGGAGAAGGAAATCAGAAATAGTATTGGACAATTGAAAACAGCAGTTAACACAATGAACGCCTTTCCGCTGCAAATAATATCAACTATAGGCAATGAAAGATTGTTGAAAACATCTGTTTGGAGTGTGGTTCTGTAGTACGAATGTGAAACGTTGTTAATAATAAATGAAGAAAAGAGACAGTTTAATTCATATAACCTACGGTGCTGTACACGATTGTAAAAGATCAACTGTTGTAATTGACAATTTGTACT
Source organism: Magicicada septendecula (assembly GCA_034769895.1). NCBI lineage: Eukaryota > Metazoa > Arthropoda > Insecta > Hemiptera > Cicadidae > Magicicada > Magicicada septendecula. Next base: position 126,078,764 of record CM068372.1, read on the forward strand.
TACTGTAATTGTATCATAATTGTGCTTTGAAGTGAGAGGGTGAAGCATTGTCATTTAGTAATAATGAAACTAGCAGATGTTTTGTACATAAAAATAGTTTTAGGGAACTTTCCCAGGGTTCAGATCTACCCTGTTTCTTAAGACCAGGTGTCAGAAAGCAATAATCGTAAAGTTTAGTTTATGGGCAACCCCCCGGTTACTTAAAGCCCCTATCTTGACGAGCAGCTGTGGGCGGTTAAAAGCCACTCTATTAGATAAAAAGATGACAGCTTTATGAAAATTAGAGGGAGTCTTATGCGGGACACAAGTTAGACAGAAAACATAAATGTCACCATAAAGTTGATACCCTTCAGGGGTGAAGTCGAATAAATTGGTCACAGGTGTGAAGACAGGTGTTGTATTTCCGTGAGAACTTTAATCCTAGAGGGAAGACACCCCAGATAGTGACGTAGTGTCACGTGATGCAGTCTCTGACGAATAGTGGTAGTTCTTATAAAATTATAAGAGATTTACCCTCACTTCCAATAGAATAAGCCTATCATAGTTAAGGTTTTAGAATTAAGAGGAGGGAACAGTCCCACCACTAAAACTAAGGGTTACACCCACGGTGGTGTACTATAAAAACTCAAGTACTTGCTGTAGAAGGCAGATCTGATTGTGTAAGAGGTCTGAGAGAACTTACATATATTTTCTCATTTTGACTTTGATCTGTGTTAGAAAACCAGATATGGTCAATAGTTTGCCTCTGTAATTTTTTAAAAGTAACTAAAAGTAGATACATTATTTCGTGAACTAAGTACTTAGAGTTTAAAAGTAATTGAATTTAACTGACTTTATAGTTTGTCAAGAAGAATTGTATAAAGTAACTTGTAGAATTTTTTTTGTATTTTTGCTAATCACAATAAATTGTCTTCAGAGAAGGACGGTTCATATTAATGATTCAAATTCACCTCCGGAACCACGTCAACAAACAGTTGTAGCCTAGCAACCACTCGATAGGTTACAACACAACTGGTGAGACAATATAACTAATGAAGATATTTATCAGATCTGAAGAGATCTGTGCTAACTGGGAAAATATTAAAAACAAATCAGTGAGTATGATTAACAGTTAGTATCCTGTGTGTTGATCAGAACACTACTGGATGAGAAGACGGAAGGGAAGAGGTGTCAAAGAAATATATAAAACAAACGTGGAGATCGACAATCGCAAAAATTATACTGAACAGAGAGGAAAGCTAGGAAATCAGCTTACTACAAATACATGTTCTGAGTACTCAGCATTAAGAATCTCTACACCCTTGACACGTTTAGGTCATGCTGGTCAGACTAAATTAATTTAGCTCTACGGTAAACAAGTTCGTATATACAGACCAGGCAAGACTGCTTGACACCAAGTAAAAGTATCGCTGAGTCTGGCTGGGCGTTGTGAATACGATTCCATCCTAATATGTATTCGAAAACACGATTTGCCACGATGGGTAGAAGTGAATACGTTTTCCACTGCATGTCCTTAACATTACTTGCCAGTCGTTGTCGCCAGTTTTGTTTCTATTTAAATCTTAAGGAACCGGTATTTATGAATGATTTGTTTTATTCCAGTGTGTTTTACATGCGATTGTAGCCCGGAAGTCAAACTACTGTACCGTTGTCATAATAATTAAATAGTATTACATTAGTGCCACACATATCCATAATAGCTGTTAGGAACCAGCAGCTGACAGTAGATATCAGACAAAGCGCACTCCTCAATAAGAAATAATGTTAGTGACTGGATTGAACAGTACAGTAAACGGCTCATTAATAATTACAACATGAAAAAAATTACCAGAACGGACTACTTCATTATTAACACATGAATAAAGGGAGGGTTCTATACGTGAAATTATGAAAAAAAAAACACTTTTTTTACAAAAATATATTATATAATTTTTTAAATATAATTAAAAACACTACCGACTCAGAACACAAACTTTTACGTTTTTACCCATAAAAAACTTTGTGTTCCGAGTCGGTAGTGATTTAATTATATTTAGTTAATAAACGGACACGTCATGGACAATGAAAGCCAATAACGTTTTTTATATATTTACAATGTTTCAATAGTCTGAACTAAAATCATCAGAATATTTGAGAATAGTATTTAGTTATAAAACTAAATCTAACAAGCGGAAAGTTAACTCGTAAAAATTAAAAACGAAAGACTATAAAAATATAAAGACATTATTTCTCAAAAAACTCTGCTGGATAATTATCTGGACGTAGATCTGAACACACTACGTCAATAAATTACTAACAATAAAACATATTAAAAGATTAGTATTAGTTTAGTCTACTAATGTATTATTTTAGTTTGTTTTGGTTCATATTTATGGGGCAGCGTGCAGACGGTATAGACAAGGTACCAAAGCTTAGACACGTTTCTTTTGAGGTTTTCAAAAGAAAGGTCCTATTAAAGATATTTGATCTAGTCAAAGAACGCGATGTCCGGTTTAATCAAAAGCTGAAACAAGTATGAAAAAATCCACAGGTGATAATTTGGTGAGGTTTGATTAGTTGCAGAGAGGAAGACAGGAGGGCTCATAGAAAGAATGAAAGATGCAAGTATACCAAGGATAGCGACAAAGAGTCAACTTCATTGAAGAAGGAATAAGGGAATATCACGTACATGGTGGCAGACCAACATAAGAAAGGATGCAAGAGTGTTGCTGGATGTCGCTTATTAGCAATCAATATCGCAGATATCGCAAAGAGGTGCTTGGAGGAGGATGTTGAAGGAGATTACGATCCAGCAAAGGATTCTCATACCAAGGGAGGAAGTAGAAGGAACAGAGTCGTATCAATTGTTATACACAGACGAGCTGTGATACTGTCCGGTAAAATGTTCACAGACTTTTGTTTTTGCAGCCGCAGTTTAATCTTCGCTTTAGTGTTGGGCCGTTGTTGATTGTGTTATTAGCCAGCGTCATTGGCTACGCCATCACAGGAACCCAAAAATAACTTCTACATATTCGTACCTAGGTTAGCTACAAAAAGGTTAGCTGGAAATAACAGTCGACCCCAGAAAACTCAGAAACCAAATCAAAGATTAATTTATACAAAAATGTGAATAATAAAAACGTTAGAAACAACCAAATTTCTCACAAACATTAAAAACGCGGCAAAATTCTTGGTAACAGATATTGGTCGAATAGAAAGGGTTCGAAAATTTAAGTATCTAGGAGAGATAATTCAAGAGAATGGCTTGGAAAAATCTGCTATAGAAGAAACGATTCATAAGATGGAAAGGGCATATGGTATAACTAAAGATGTTTACAATAAAAAGTGCATACCTAAAAATGCGAAAATAAGGCATTAAAATACAGCAGTGAAGCCAGAATGCCTATATGCAAGTGAATGTCTAGCATTGACTAATAATTTAGACAAACTAGAAATATTGGAAACACGAATTATTAGGAAAATATGAGGCCCACGAAAAACATCAGAAGGTTGGAAATTAAGAAGGAATGATGAAATATATCAAAGTATAGTTAATAAAACAGAAACAATGAGAAAAAGAAGACTATTATTTTTTGGACATTTATATAGAATCGACGACAATAGGTTGACAAAGCAAATCTTTTAGATATCTGTGGGAGAAGAAGTCAACATCAAGTTGGATTAAAGAAGTACAAAAGGATTTAGAAAAAAACTAATATACACGCAGCAGAAGCAATTGACAGAGACGTTTTTCGGGTAAAAGTGTTGAAAATAGAGGGAGTCCATGGTAGTAGAGATAAAAACGCAGGTTCAACGTGGACTGAAGACAGGAAGAAGAGAGACAGTGAGAAGATGAAAGAATATTGGGAAAAAAGTAAAGAACAAAGAGTAAAGAATTGAAATTGGCATGTGGCCCTTAGATAGCCTATTAAAAAGAAGTTAGAATCAAATCGACTTATGTTAGGACTATTAGGCAGTGGTCCACTCCTGCACTTACGAACAGACGTTTCGACCTCTCCTCTGGAGGCCATCTTCAGTGTGAGAACGATTCGGCAACTGACACTATTGGTACTGGCCGGATTAAACTCAAAGCACCTTCACTTACTAGTATTTAGTTCACGAAATAATGTATCTACTTTTAGTTACTTTTAAAAAATTACAGAGGCAAACTATTGACCATATCTGGTTTTCTAACACAGATCAAAGTCAAAATGAGAAAATATATGTAAGTTCTCTCAGACCTCTTACACAATCAGATCTGCCTTCTGCAGCAAGTACTTGAGTTTTTATAGTACACCATCGTGGGTGTAACCCTTAGTTTTAGTGGTGGGACTGTTCCCTCCTCTTAATTCTAAAACCTTAACTATGATAGGCTTATTCTATTGGAAGTGAGGGTAAATCTCTTATAATTTTATAAGAACTACTACTATTCGTCAGAGACTGCATCACGTGACCCTACATCACTATCTGGAGTGTCTTCCCTCTAGGATTAAAGTTCTCACGGAAATACAACACCTGTCTTCACACCTGTGACCAATTTATTCGACTTCACCCCTGAAGGGTATCAACTTTATGGTGACATTTATGTTTTCTGTCTAACTTGTGTCCCGCATAAGACTCCCTCTAATTTTCATAAAGCTGTCATCTTTTTATCTAATAGAGTGGCTTTTAACCGCCTACAGCTGCTCGTCAAGATAGGGTCTTTAAGTAACCTGGGGTTGCCCATAAACTAAGCTTTATGATTACTGCTTCCCGACAGCTATTCATAAACTAAACTTTACGATTATTGCTTTCTGACACCTGTTCTTAAGAAAGAGGGTGAGATCTGAACCCTGGGAAAGTTCCCTAAAACTATTTGTAGGTAGAAAACATCTGCTAGTTTCATTATTACTAAATGACCATGCTTCTCCCTCTCAATTCAAACCACACTTATGATACAATTACAGTAAGTACAAATTGACAATTACAACAGTATCTAAATTTCACTATTTGACATTACCGTGTCGATTAGATATGCCGTCTGTTATTAAGTTTTTTAATGCAATAAAATTCTGTTCCATTTAAACAATTTACTTCCACTCATATTTACTCATAAATGTATAATAATGAAGTACAAATGTTTCAAATACATACTCAACATTGTTTTAATTAAGTGTCTTTGTGTACAGTGTATGAAAAACGTTGTTAAATAAAGTGGAAAATAAGGAGAAGAAAGTGTTAGTAGGAAGGAAGCAAGCATATGTTTTCTACAGTACAGTAGGCCAGAGTAGGGAAAAACTATGCGCTCGCTACTCTATACGTGGAGAACCTATAAACTCTTAAAATGGGAGTATGCTCACACTCATCGCAAACTACCGTAGGCAAGCTGCTTCTGTTACAGTATTCATTTTTCCAGTTTTTCTCTGTTTATTAACAGAATCTCTGTCATATTATTTCCACTGTCTTCTCTTCGCAATTACAATGTTTTGTCAGCGTTAACTTTGTTTTTGAATTAGGTAAACACATTTTGTAAAGTTGTCTTAATGGATTTGTACTTTGTACAAATTACACATATAAAAGTTATCGTCTTTCCGATTCCTTTGTTTTTTCATAGAGTTCTTTTTCAAGACATTACTATTCAAAATTATTAAGAAACATCTCATCGCATAATAGAGTTTCATCTTGGGGAAGTTTTATTTCACTACTTCACATGTCTATTTTTAGGAATCTGACACGTCTAATACTTTATAAACTAAGACGCGATGAATATTACACAATTATCATTTCCAAGTGGCCTACTATCATTATCATTGCCAAGTAGGCAGCACCGAATTCGTATTAAGATACAGGACGAGCAGAGAAAGTCGTAGATACGTTTTTCACACGATTTTTTTCAACAAACTGACCGTTCATATTGTTACGACGGTCTAACCGATCGTTGTATGATACAGTGGAAAACAAAATACAAGACACCAATAAAGTCACTAAAAACCAGTTTTAATTACAACAATTTTTATCAGTTTGTAATCATCAAGTTATTCAACAAGATTATTCTCGTACAACAATTCAAATTAATCTGTCCACACAAATAATCATGTCACAATTATCCCTTTAATTCTAATATCACCTCTGCACTATAATCACTTTTTACTAATACACCACTTGAAACGCACTGTGTAAATCGCCCGACAGTAACTCGAAACTCACTTGAATAAACGGCCACTTAAACTAAACTGACCGAAGCGAATGACTATATTTATACCCCGCCGATATGCCAGAATAATCTGTCACTTGGATGACGTGTTAAACAAACAGACGCTCTCGAGAAATCACTAGAAACAGAATCCTTGAACACACTGCGCTGACCGGTACGGTCTGGAATAGACTCGATAGTTGACGCGTAATTGTCTTTCATCTCAAAGTAGCAGCAATATGTACGCGGACACACACATTACAGCTGGGATAGCCGAGATACTTGTAGAACGTTCCGTATTACGTAACACTTTTCCGCATTACGTAACATATTGATTGGTCTGTAAACACAAAAGGGATTGTGTACAAATAAATACATTTAAATACAGATAAAGGGATTTTGTACATTTAAATACAGATCAAGAGATGTTGATATGTATTAAATGCGGTAGCACACAAATAAATATTCAGAAAGTCTTTCGTGAGAAGTGAAACAATAAGAAGTTGTTTTTCTGAAATTAGTGATTACATTTACATGTGGTTAACACATAATGATATACCCTAAAAGTCTGTTATATCTAGTGATAAGAAATAAGATGTTTCTCAGATCAGATCGTTAACCTAATTCGTATCTAGCTCAAAAATTGTTAAATTTATAGAAAAAAGTGGGAAGAATGTTAGTGATAATATTTCTTTCAACTATGATAATTTATAATGCACTGAAGTAATCAATCAAATACTTATTATTATTTGCTTTTCGATTAAGGTCACTTCGGCCACATTTTCTTCTTTCCTCTTTTTCCGACTGGCGTTTATTCTTTCGCTTCTGATCTTTATCCGTTCTTCTCAGATTTTTCCTCACCTGTTGATCTGTTGATCTTCTCTTCCAGCTTGAATTCCTCTATTACTTTCCTGTACTTATTTCTGCCCTTAATTGTTTATTTGTCTACAATTGGGATCTGTTCTAAATCTTTCTATACTTCTTTCTGATATCCAAATTTTTTTCCATGTTTCTTAGACATTCTGATATCTCTTAAGTTTATCTTTTATTTTCAAATCTCAATAACTGTCCATAAAATATGGATCTTCTCTTCAGCATTTCTGACGAAACTTTAGAGAACTCTTTGTAAAGTTTGATCTTAAACTAAGTTTAAATCTCTCATTTCTTTTGGCCCATGGCCGTTCTTCTTCTTCTTCTTCTTCTTCTTCTTCTTCTTCTTCTTCTTCTTCTTCTTCTTCTTCTTCTTCCTCTTCTTCTTCCTCTTCTTCTTCCTCTTCCTCTTCCTCTTCCTCCTCCTCCTCCTCCTCCTCCTCCTCCTCCTCCTCCTCCTCCTCCTCCTCCTCCTCCTTCTCCTCCTCTTCCTCTTCCTCTTTCTCTTCCTCTTCCTCTTCCTCTTCCTCTTCCTCCTCTTCTTCTTCTTCTTTTTCTTCTTCTTCTTCTTCTTCTTCTTCTTCTTCAATGGATACTACATATACAAAAGATTCATGAGGAACATAGAAATAAAAGTACTAATTATTGACAAGAAAATGGTTTTTTCAAAGTTTTAGTTGGATTTCATTCCAAAACCTATTTTTTATTTTTATTTTACAGTTATAACCATTAGATTCCTTAAACTTACTGTTTTCGGAAATATCTTTAGGAATGCCAGATCAGTTTTAGGTTGTCTACAGTAAGGATTATGAAATAACTGCCACTCAAATGGCATCAAAACCTTTAGTTTTTCTACATTTGATTCTTCCGAAACAATATATATCGGTCCGCGTCAACATCCGTCAGACAATAACAACCGCCATTTTATTTTGTTCCTAAAAATCCTTATATTCGATGACAGCCACAGGTTTAGCACGAATGACTAAAGTAATCGTGGACAAATTTCGACTATCTTAGTTGTCGAAATATGGTCCAGCCAGTTTGGAGTTAAAAGGTAAAAAACAAACGAACAACGTACATCCTAATCACGATACCGTCCTCCTTGCTCGGTAGAGTTAATAAGTCACAACAGTGAAAAAACACACCAAAATGGAAGTGAACGTATTCGATCTTGCTGAACGGTGTGATTGCTGACTACGTTACACGTGGGCATGAAAATTTATGCACAGGGTATTGAAAACCCAATAGACTTATGTTCACAAGTCGTGCAGAATTAAAGTAGGAAGTCACGAATATCCAACTGCTGAGGCGCAGTTGAGATAAATAATTTTCTAACTAATGATTAAAAAAGAGGAAAATACGCAACACTCACAGACGCAATAAAAACGTTATTAAATTAAAAAAAAAAAAAAAAAATGAATAAAAAGACTATACTAGAGTCCATTAGACTAGATAATTAGCGTTTTCTGCACGAAAGTTCAAGTGAGGCGAAAATATATAAGGGTAGTTTGATTAATAATGTTTTTATTACGCAATCAAAGTCGTTAGTCGTAACGGTACTCATGCTCCGTCCCTACACAGAGGGAGAGAAAACGCACAATACTATCAACCTACTCCACTCTATTGAGACACGGACACGCGAGTATTTTTATAGCCCTGTGCGTCATCATTAGTTGCGTTTTCATTTCAGGAATCACAAGAATAAAAATATATATTTAAAAAACTAAACATAAACAACTGAAAAAACAAACAAAATTTTACATTATAAAATATAACTCTGAAGTACGTATTAACTCTGATACTAATAAATGCTACGTTGTTTGAGATGACACCACCTTGGTACAGCCAATCATATAGAGTTTACTTGTCTCTGCCTGCCACAAACCGCAAAAAAAGAATTTTTAATTTCATATAAAAATTAATTAGTAGGCCTATAGTGGACGTACAAAAACTAAAGTATTTCAATAATTGACGCTTAAATTCGAATGTAATTAATACCTTAAAATATTATTTTACGCACAAATTTCATAAAAAATTATAACACAAAGGTAAGTCAAAACCAGAAATATGACGTGTTTAGTCGGACATCATATTAATGCCGAAATATCCTAAAAATAGGTGTAAAGACTAGTTTTAAGGGGCAATTTTTACAGCTCATATAATTCTCTGTTAGAGAAAATTCTCCACTCTGAGATTAGAGCAACCTTTTTAGGGAAGAACTGATGTCATCAGGCTATATTAGTTTACGTTATATAAAACGTAAACTAATAAATGTTTAGTCAGCTAGATTTCAAAAAACATGAGCAGGACTGTCGTGTGTGTGTGTGTGTGTGTGTGTGTAGTGAAGCTGTTTTACGAGAGTCTTGTCTTTAAATAAAACTAAAAAGACAGACAGATTACGATGTACTGTGTTTTAAAAAACAAAAAATAAATAAAAGTACGACTGGTGTTAGAACAAAATAATAAAATAATAATTCAAAATAATATTCAAACTAAAGAAGACTGTAGACGGAGGTATCAGCGGAAAGGCTCTGCAGCAGAAGAGAAACATATGATCGTAGAAGACGACTCTAAAGTGGAGAAGGATGGAGAGAAAGAGGAGGACGGAGAAAAAGCCAAAAGAGCACAACGGGATAATGAAAGAGGAAGCTGGACACCTCTAGGATGGGGAATCATCAGGAATTTTGAAAAAGGCAACGATAATTCTTCGGATACAACATTAAAAGAGGTAAGTGTTGCACTATTATGATACAACATAGTCATTCAGCAAAACAATAATCTTTTATGATAAAACAATAATTTAGCATACAGCTGCCTAAACCGGCATTTATACTAGTAAGCTCCTCTGAGCTGCAGAACTCCCTCACTATTTCCAATGAAAACATTTACTAATGTATTAGTAAATTTCAATATTAGATATGTTTTTAATTGTCAGAAAAATTAAAAAACCTCGAATAATCTATTTATTTAGAGAAATAACGATTGTAAAACAGACACTCACACGATAAACACTAAAAATTCTACACTAGTTCATTTTTTTAAAGTTTTAGTTACATTTATAACCATGATGTCTAAATGACAAATAATTTAGTCGTAGATTTCAAGTTTATGTATGATTCCATAGATATCTATAGGACCACAAATATACATAAATGATTAGAATATATAGTCTCTTTGTGAACACAGTATACAAACTTTGTGAAGGAAATTCGAAATATCTAATGAGTGCTGACATAATAATTTTTGTCAAATTGTTAAACATACCGGGTTTGTATGTTGAATAAAAATCCTCATTACTTGATCCCCCACACAAAATTTTACAATTTTCTTAAAACTTTGAGTTCAATTATTGTTCTTTGGTGTCCCTAAAGTAAAACATTTTCATAGTAATCACTGTATTTGGATTGCGGTTACAATTCCCGTAAGTGTGACACTCTACTGGGTTTGAAAACAAATTTTAATTTTTGATTTATCTTTTTGGCCCTTGTGTCCTAAAATGTTGAAATGTACAAATCTGTACGATATATTCAGATTTTGGTTAAAATTCTCTTTAATTTGATACACCACATAGAATTTTTCGATGTTTTGACAATTTTGAGACGCTTCTTGCGCTTCTGCGTCCAAAATTTTGAAATTTACAAAACGGAACAGTATATACAGATTTTTGGTTAAAACTACCTTTAATCTGATGCGCCACATGGGGTTTTGCAATTTTTGGACTCCCTCACATTTTTGCCTTCCACCCCCGCATTTTTGGGAATATCAATGTCAGAAAGAACAGGATTCTGTAGGGTAAGAGTATGGACATATAAGAAACGTTTTACGAAAATCGGTTGACGCATTCTAAAGTTACCGTGATGCATATCCCAAAACTGAGAACTCCCTTTGTTCGTTCAATTAGACTTTAAAGAAACATAATTTTAATTTCAGAACAAAACACCAAATTTCTACATCCATTTAAGCAGCCTACTGCGGTAAGCATATTATTGTTATCACTCAGGGCTTGATTTCAGGGGGAACACGCTGGAACGGCGTTCCGGAACCTCTTGAATCCAAAAATAAATTACAAAAAAAATATATATGAAAATAAAAACCTAATTATTACACATATTTACTACTAGTTTTGAAATTGTGCCCCTCACCAGCCCCAATACAAAACTAAACATTTGTCAAAATCAAACACCAGCACTAATCTTTATGTTAACTACTATCGTTCATTTATTTATTTTTTTTTGTATAATCGCAATGTTGGTCTGGGTTTTGCGAATAAAAAACTGAAAATTACAGCTTCTTTATTTGCAAGTAGAAAATCAGTACCAGGACCCCATTATTCTATGGCTCTGAAAGCAGTACAAAACTTTGGAGTAGTTTCAAAAAAAGGAAGGTAGGAAAAACATCAATCCCGTAGACCCTGAAAAATTTTATGAGGCACTGAAAAAATCTATTGAAAACAGACTGCTTAGTGAGCAAGATCTCGAGCTAATATAAAATATACGTATATTTGTGTCTGTACAACTTTTGAATTGATGCGTTCCGGCACCTATCATTTTAGAAATCAACCACTGGTTATCATTATTATTTTTCTGTGTTATTGAATAGTTTTATAATTTAACTAACATACACTTATACGAACACAGCTTGAAAATGAGTTATTTAGTTATTTTCTTATAAACAAGTTAGATGACATTGTTTGTCTACACAAGGACAGAGTAACTGGACAGTTCAATGAGCCACTGGTAATTTAGACCCAGCGAGAATCGTTTATCAAGTTATCAACATTTAAACAGATTTTCAGTGCCAATTTGAAAGAACTGTGTGTACACAGTGCAGCTCTGGTAAAAACAAACAGTATACGACGTACCAGACATCACAATTAACTAGTGTAACGGAATGCAACCAAACAAAACTGTTTTGTTGACCTAAGCAACAGAAAGAAAATTAACAATACATATTTTTCAACATGACTATTGTATTGGCAACTGAACCATGTTCAAAAATTCTAATAAACTGAAGCATTTACAGTTACCCCCAACGAATCCATTCTAAATCAAATTTAATTGTTGGCTGTCTCTATTATTTGAACGAGTCACACTGGATAAAATTATAAGTCACACTGAACAAGGTCTTTCGATGTCTTCACCATTTTCGAGTCCATGGATCGGCCTTTACCGAACTCAACGAATTTGAATGCATCAGCAGTGTTAGTCGTAAGAAATATATTAATAAAACATACACGTAAAGCGAGTAGTATTAGAAAGCATACTTTTTGAGTGAAAGGAAAGTCTCAACCCGTTTATAATGTTTATCTTGTCTCAGACTACAATTCTTATCGTCTTCACGCAGACAAATTCGAATAACGCCGTAAAAACGAACTTTACCTAAGCTTCAATTTCGTTATGCTTTTGAAGTCTTGTTCCGGTATGGATCGCATCACAAATGTCTTGTATGACAACGATTCACTCATATTACAGTAAGTATCCTCAGGTAATATGAGTGAACCCATGCTTTGCACTAATTTATTGTCTATTTTTATTGTATTCATAAAATAAAAACTATTAATTTTAAACAATTTGAATGAACTTTTTGTTACTGCAATCAGTCATCTCTTGCAAATAACGACAACGATATAAACTAAAAATTAATTAATTAATCAAAGCTAATAGAACAGAAAATTAATAAAAGCGATAAACAATGAATGGATTTCATTTGAAATACGTACCACGTGCCAACACGGCCCATTTGAAATGGTACGGACTGAACGGATGCGTAGGCAAGCGCTCGGATCTCGCGTTATTTGATTCTGACACAAAAGACCAATTCCTACAGGAAAGGTGCCGAAGCGAGGCAAGATAAAACGAACGGTGGCGAGGGTAGATCGGTATGTCTAGGAGCGCATCGATGAAAGTGTGCAGAAGTCATTTAGGTGCGACTTGGAAAAGTGTTTTAAAAAATCTGCACCGCTTGACGCTTCGCTGTTGAGTTGAGAGTTCACATCAGGGCTCGTAATCCATGTACAAGTGTGTCGAGTTTATTGAACATATTTTTGTGTTCAGTTTAAAAACTGTATACTTAAGTATATTATTAGTTCCAGTACGAAGTGAAGACGAGTAGTCTTAAGACTAAAGCGTGATTATACACTTCGAAGCGAAAGACGAAACACTATTCAGTCATAAATTATTCAGTAAATGGAAGCAGACGATGCTTGTTATTTATTAAAACTCAATGACGGTGGGAGGAGGGTACATTAGCTAAGTCTTATATAGTCATTAAACTACTTACATTTGCCTTTCCGATCATGAAAACAACGAATTAAAGCCGTCCTGTCTTTATGACTACCCTCGCGTTAGAGCTCCCAAAATAAAATTGCAAATACGTGTACCAGTTTTATGATTGCCTCAAGGCAAACGGCAATTATTAATAAAATAAGCCACATTAGAGGGATGAAAAAGTTACTCGCGTGTCCGTGTCTGAATAGTGCAGAGTTTGTTGATGGCATTCCGCGCAGCAATGAAACTTTTTCTCTCCCCGTTTGTAGGGGAGGGTCATGAATGCCATTACGACAATAAAGCACACTTAATGTGGTCTCTTGAATGCGCAATGAAAACAGTATTAATGGAACTACGAGTTTTTTTTGTATATTTTTTTACTGCTTCTACTTTTTGATAATATATTGCACCCAGTTGAACTTGGTATAGAACCCTAATTATCTGTTATAAACGATGACTTTCAGTTTTTTGTAACTTTGCGGTAATAATGTTGTTTTCACAATAATGGGCTTTATTTTCTCTTCTCTTTGTACGTTGTAATTCAGTAATTACAACGAACAAAACATAAACGCTCTTCTTTTTCTCTGCCTTGTTCATATTTCTTTCACTGGCACATATGTCTTGTACTTAAGTATACTAAGACGTAATTTAGATATCCTTCCCTAGATTTACTGTAATATCATTTTATTTATTTTTAGTTAACTAAATACTTGACATTAGTTACATTACATTAAGTAAATACTAATGTAACATTATGTTATGACATTACAGAACAATCTACGTGTTTCTCGAATGTTCCAGAAGAATCCAGCTATAATGCTGTGTGCATACGTGATTTCAACGTGCATTCGTGAGACTTTTCTAGACGCCGCCAGCCGCGCGGACTGTGTCAAGGCCGCAGTCACTTATGTCGTAGTGTAGAGCTAATGCGTAGTATGTGGAATGTTCTGGATTTTCGGCGGGGTATAAATACAAGTACTCAGGGACGTTCGTTTCAGTCTGAGTGGCGATTTATTGGAATGCGGTTCGTAGTATTATTGTTCAGAGTTATTGTCGGGCGATTACTCTGTGCGTTTAAGTGACGATTTACACAGTGCGGTTTGAAGTATTATGGCGAAGTATTATGTGTTTTACAATTGTGCGATACTCTATTAGTGGACATTTTTATAGCGTGTGAACAATTTCTATTTGATTTGTTGTAAGAGACTATCTTGTCAATTACTAAATCCTACTGTACTGATAACAGAAATACGTGTAAGTGTGCCGTGCGCCCGTGCGCTGTGCACGTATTCTGTTATTTTTGTAAAGTAAAATTTGATTCGATTGGGTCAACAGAACAAAACTATGGGAAATTATGGATATCGATACGAGGGTATCCAAAACACTTGATAGGTGTTATTCAAGGACTATACCAACATACTAGAATTATAATACATACTGGAGAAGGTAAAACTGCCCCTATAACAATTTATAGCGGGGTTCGAAAAGGGTGTAGATATCTCCCACTTTATTTAATAAGTATATATATATATATATATATATATATATATATATTATAACGTGACCAAATCTCATTGATTTGGAGTTATATGTAAAGGGTTTACTATATCAATGTTTAAATAAATTCAAAGCGTTGAAATTCAACTCTTATGATGTAGCGTGCATCTTAACGCATTGTACAGGGTCACACGGCAACGCCAGCTGCCGTTACGTCACCACACACACTATAACAAATAAGGGACACGCCCAAATTTTCAATTATTAATGTTTCGGAAACCGGTAAATTTAGGCAAAATCCAAAATAGCCAAAATGTTTTCCGAAATATTAATAATAGGGTGTGCGAATTTTATTTAATATAATTAAACATTAAGAGAGATAATTGATTTTATGTTAATAACTTCCTTAGTAATTGAGCTACACAGAAGAGCTTTTAATATGTAATAGTCATAAGAATTAACAACCAAATGTATATTTTAGAATTAGCATAACTTGGCTTGCAGCCAAAATAATCGCAATATAAATTGCGACCGGACATCCGCACCGACAATTAAAATCCGGTGAATTAAGAATATTAAAAATAATATTAATTCTCAGACTGTGGGAATTAGTTTCGTTCTCACGGAATGAGGTGACTCAAATTTCAAGTAGAAGGGAGAGTGTGTCAGCCAATCAAATCATTCAAAGAAATTGGAACTAACGCAGAGTTATCGGCTGATAGAACACTCGACTGCCAGTACTCAAGAGGAACACACGTACATCTTCAATCGTCTTAGTAACACACATTTGTGAAGATACATCTGTGAAGACTCGAGGTGTCAACACGCATAATTACGATCGTCTTATTCAACAGATCAACTGTAACGACTCGTAATAATAGCGTCTATTCAAGATACTCTTACTTATCAACAATAAGCGTATCGCGCAATACATTAACTGTTGGCGTACGCACGCAAGAGATCAACTATATACTACAAGAAACCACTTCAAGGGTACGACAGAAGAGGCCGTCTATAACCAGGGCACGAGCTGAAGAACTGACGAGCAGAGCGACAACCCGTAACGAGACACACACGCTGGAGTGAAACGTGAATCGAACGAGGAGCCTGACGCAGTTGTAGCAGCTGAAACTACAGACGTAAAACCATCACCAGTTGCAGAAGGAGCAGAGTGTTGCTGATTCTCGGACTCATCGCCAAATCGAGTCTACTGGCTCGACGCTCAGTAGATCGTCGTCTCTAGCAGATTGGATCAGGACAGCGAGGGATTTCCGGAGCATTTCTACATCATCTTCTGAACCAGGGAAGTCAAAATCAAATTATTCACTTCTCAAAAGACCAATTTTTCCTTTCTTTCTTTTTTTAAAATTATTGTAAAGAAATAATTCAGATTCCGATAAAGAAGAGACTCTAAATTAATAAGAAATATTCAATTGTGATAATCTGTATAGCATGTATGAGTAACTAATAAGCCCTAGCTAAGAATTAGATATAGATAAAAAGAAAAGCGCTATACAAATCTTATTAGAGAATTAATTAATTACTTATACTGCAGTATACGTGAGTCAAATCACTAGTAAATAAAGGCACGTTGAACTAGATTCACGGCTAGTTTATTTCAGAATATTTACAAGCATTTTAGAGTAATTAAAATCATTTTAAAAGCATTGCGAATTAAATTAAATCCATAAATTAAATTATTTAAAACTAACTTCTTTGAAATCAAGAAAAATACAATTAATATAATTTGAAATAACAGGCTCATTTTCTGAATAATAGTAACCATTCAGAAAACATCATACCAGTTTCTATTTACTGTTTTAGTTCGTAAGAATTGTTGTAACTATAAGTTTTTTCATTCTTATGTGTGATTAGAATATTAAACCCCGATTTTATTACACAACACTGTATTTTTATTGCTGTACTACGGAGACTGCCAACCTCACAAAACTCTTCACAATAATTATAACAAATTTAGCGTTTTGTTTTTGTACACTTGAGTTAACCTCCTTGCGAATTCAAATCACAAATCCACACGCTCATAATCGGAAGAAGCCGCAAGAACGGACAGCAGGTAGGTGCTCATTAAACACGCTGCATAAAACACAACAACACAGAAAACATTGCAACAAAAACAACACGTCATTTATTGAGTTATAATATATATATTGTACTGCTGTTAAAATGCACACAGTACATAAGAGGTAAATAATCAATTTTAAAAAGAAAAAAGATACAAAATTAATATTAAAGGGAACATATGTTTTAGAATGTAAACAGAAAACATTGTGAATATCGACTTACTCAATCAACATAGAGGTCGATTCCTATATGATGTAAAACCATATTTAGTTATATGTTCAGAAAATAATATATGAAATTGAAATGAATGTTATAAGAAGAGTAAAGAGTAATAAAATTATAATTTAATAAATAACCAATAGAATTACGAATATTAGAGGTAAAATAAAGATGTTTAATAAGAAATAGGAAAATGATATATGTTTTAATAGTTATATGATAAACAGATGTAAATAAATTAGGGAATTATCATAGTGGCAAATTGTTAAATTGTTAAGAATTTGTTTTGTATAGTGATGAAGGAAAATGTATTAGTCTAATTTTATATTCAATACTATAAAGATGAAAGAGAGGGATTATGTAAATGAAGTCTTCAATTATATTTAATACAAGTAACATCATTAGTGTTCAATTATATCTGATAAAAGAAACGTTACTAGTCTAAAAATTAAATATCTAATACTAACTACATGAAGAATCTTAAATTATATTAAATAACAGTTGTATATCATTAAAGTTAATGTAACTGGAAAGAAAATAAAGTAAAGGATTTTGAATCGTGATACCAGAGATTGATTATAATATCTCATAAATAAATAATAATACGAAAAATCTAACAATATCCTTGATAGAACGACGACAGAAGAGGAAAATCTTGGACTGGAGAAGAGTTTAAGTGGCCCTAAAGAATAATTAAGTGTTCCAAGGAGACATCGGTGTTGCAGTAGTCCTGGAGAGCGGCATTCAGAGGTGAGAGCAATAAGAGATTTGGGTGAAGAAACAGATTGCCAAGCTTAATATTGCTGTTGAAAAAAGGTAAACAACAACCAGAAGTGAACCCGTGGCAGCTGGAAGAATATTCAGAGACGGTTAAGTATTTTATTAAATACATTAACATTAGTATGTTATTTATTTTTTACATGGTTAATTATCAAAATACGACATATTAACCGAATCTGGGTTGGTTTAAAGAAAAGAAAATAATAGATATAATCGTAAATACGATCAAATAACTTATTAATCATTAACCCTGAGAGAAAGAGTTTCTTTACATGTACTATTAAATAATTACACTACCTGCAATTAAACAACAGTACATTAAATGGCGCCCAACGTGGGGCATATCTTGATTACAATACCAGTAAATAAATGTACAGTACATTAAATGGCGCCCATACGTGAAAGCAAAGATTTTCTTTAAACCAGCACCAAATAACACAATTTTGTTAAAAAATTTAATTAGTATAAAAAAAATTTGTTTTCCTTGTAATTAAATTAAGTTAAAGTTTGTAAAATGGCTAACAAACCAGAGCAACGATATGAATTAAGGAGTAATAGTGCTGAAGAGGAAGAAACTGAAATGGAAATAATAGTAAGGGATGCCCAAGGGGACCAACCAAAGAAACCAACCCAACCAATGGATGCAAATTTTCAGGAGATGATGAGAATTCTAATGGAAGGGATAACAAAGCCAGCGAATCATTATTGAAACAAATGAAGGGGAATAGGGAAAAAATGAACAGTAGTAATGAAAGTTTAAAGAAACAAATGAGAGTAGATAAGGAGGAATTAAATAAATAAATTGATAGCAATAATGAACAAATGGAAAAAATTGACAAGAAAATGGACATTAACCAAGAAGAGTTTAAACAAATGAGACTAGATAATGAAACCTTATTAAAACAAAATAATGAGGAATTAAAGAAACAAATGAAAATAGATAATGAAAATTTATTAAAACAAAATAATGAAGATTTAAAGGAGACCATTCAACAAAAAATCAATGGGGTGGATAATAAATTAGACCAGCAAAAGGCTGAAATCAAGTTAATATTACAAAATTGTGAGGAAAGGAACGTTAGGCAATCCGCAAAAGTGAAATTGAATATAGAAACAATGAAAGAAATAATGAGTGATGAAAACCAGTCAATAGAAACAACGATAGAAGATGACAAGCAAAGTGTGGAAACATTGAATAAGATAACGGAAGAAGTAATAAATGATAACAAAACGGAGATAGAAATAATACCAAACGATCAAAACAGGGAGCAAGTAAGTCAGAAAGTAGAAGATAATGGAATAAAGAAGCAAATAATTAAGAAAACAGAAGAAAGAAGAATAACACATCCTAAGAAAATTAAAAATACACGAGAAGAATTGGAGATGATGAATAATGTACATAACATCCTAAGTACTAACTACAGAAGAATAAGTAATTTTAAAGATAATAGAAGGAACTCAATAGAAACTTTCAAAGGGAATTACAATAAAATAGTGAGAAAAAACGTCCGAAAGTCTATAGGTAAATTAAATAGCACAGAAATAGAAGTGTGTAGCAAACTGTCAATACTGTCATCAATAATTCAAATACCATTAAAATACCTGTTCAATAAAATAAATGGGAAAGTGATTGATGTAGGTATAGGTTCAGATGAACATGTAGTATTAAAAGAATGGGAGTACCGGGTGACAGGGAGATATTTAATAAAAACAGAAATCATTATAGACACTGCAGTAATAAGAACAACAAGGGTAAATGAAGTATTTGACAACGGATGAACTAAATATGAGAAATATGGAAAGAAGGGACTGATTTTCTGGGTATGGACCAAAGCAAACTAATGGAACAAAGATTGGATTACTTATTAATACAAACGACATAATATAAAGGTTATTACAAATAAAAAAATTTATTTTATGAATTAAGATAAATAAAAACCCACCAAATTCTAAAATAAGTAAGAACATCTTACCGGATAGTTAAGACAAATTATTTTGAATCAATTAAGAAGAGAAAGACAGTTAATAACCATAATAATTATTTCAATAACCATTTTAATCAGTATAATAACAATGATAAGAACAATCAAGACTAGTTACTATTTAAGAAGGGTAGAAATGAGTTAGATGAAGAAAGAATAGACAAATACAACTTACGATAATGATGAAATTCAGTACTTAACTGCATAATTAAAGGTGAATAAATAAATAAAAATGAAGATGAAGATAGAATCTAAAATATCATTGATTGACAGCACCAAGATGGAAGTAATCCAACATGTATGTCGAATAATGTTAACCAGTTACCTGTGAATGATAGAATATTAATTGAGGTGACAAAACACCAGAAGTGAAACAGTAATGGAATAAAATGTGAAGAGACCTCAAAAAAATCATCTAACAATCCCTTGAATATAAGTTTGTAGCGAAGGAGCTACCTTATAGGTAATAATTATATGTATTGTGTTGTGATAGTCCAACTTTTATTTTTTCCTGGACAGAGATGAAGTTCCTCTGATCTCAAATGATATATATAGGGAAAACGGCGGAGTAATGGAAGCCAAGAGTGCCCCTCCGAATCCGAACCCATGTATAGTATTTAATGTTAGGGAATTATGGTATTTTAGGGATGATACAAACAACGAGGTGAAGAAATACAAATAAATATGACAATATGACTCAAGGTGTGAAAAGTAAGAAGAAATTAAGTGTTCCAACATGAAAACAGGAATATAATTAAAAGTAACCAAATAAATGATAGGATAACCCAAAGTGTATGAAGAATCGACATCAAGTTTTAGGTGCTAAGTTAATATATGATATTTGTAAAAAAAGACAAGGTAGCCAATGTCAGATATGAGGGAAGGTGGATAAATCATCAAGCATTGAGAGCGTTAGAGCAAGTTTTATTGACATTTGTGGACCATTATCAACTAGTGATAGGAGATGTAGGAAGTATATACTGATTATCATGGACAGCTATTAGGTTTACAAAGCATATCACATCACTAAAGCTGATACCCATATTATAATAAAAATAATTAAAAAAAAAATAATTAAAAGAAAAATAATTCTGTAATTAAGAACACAGGAAATGTATGCCCCGGATTGGGAAGGTGAGGTCCGAAAGAAAGAGAATGTTTATTCATGTTTTTGAGTTTTTTAGCCATGAAACTAGGCACAATTGTTATTTTATACTTATTATTTTTGATGTAAAGCCAGTTGGTTTGATTAATGTTATTTTAAGCCATAAATGAGTGTGTAAGATATGGTGATTCTTGATAGTGATGAACCATACTTGTTATGTTAATAAAAGAAAAAAACAATTTATGAAATGAATTTTGTGATATACAATTAGCGAATTAATCAAATGTTTTCAAATTTAATGTTCGACCATGTTTGTGATAAGAAATTAATTATTTCAAAATCTCATATCAAGTTGTATCTGAGATTATGAAATAAGGGAAGATATTATGTACTGCTGTTAAAATGCACACAGTACATAAGAGGTAAATAATCAATTTTAAAAAGAAAAAAGATACAAAATTAATATTAAAGGGAACATATGTTTTAGAATGTAAACAGAAAACATTGTGAATATCGACTTACTCAATCAACATAGAGGTCGATTCCTATATGATGTAAAACCATATTTAGTTATATGTTCAGAAAATAATATATGAAATTGAAATGAATGTTATAAGAAGAGTAAAGAGTAATAAAATTATAATTTAATAAATAACCAATAGAATTACGAATATTAGAGGTAAAATAAAGATGTTTAATAAGAAATAGGAAAATGATATATGTTTTAATAGTTATATGATAAACAGATGTAAATAAATTAGGGAATTATCATAGTGGCAAATTGTTAAATTGTTAAGAATTTGTTTTGTATAGTGATGAAGGAAAATGTATTAGTCTAATTTTATATTCAATACTATAAAGATGAAAGAGAGGGATTATGTAAATGAAGTCTTCAATTATATTTAATACAAGTAACATCATTAGTGTTCAATTATATCTGATAAAAGAAACGTTACTAGTCTAAAAATTAAATATCTAATACTAACTACATGAAGAATCTTAAATTATATTAAATAACAGTTGTATATCATTAAAGTTAATGTAACTGGAAAGAAAATAAAGTAAAGGATTTTGAATCGTGATACCAGAGATTGATTATAATATCTCATAAATAAATAATAATACGAAAAATCTACCAATATCCTTGATAGAACGACGACAGAAGAGGAAAATCTTGGACTGGAGAAGAGTTTAAGTGGCCCTAAAGAAAAATTAAATGTTGCAAGGAGACATCGGTGTTGCAGTAGTCCTGGAGAGCGGCATTCAGCGGTGAGAGCAATAAGAGATTTGGGTGAAGAAACAGATTGCCAAGCTTAATATTGCTGTTGAAAAAAGGTAAACAACAACCAGAAGTGAACCCGTGGCAGCTGGAAGAATTCAGAGACGGTTAAGTTACATTAGTATGTTATTTATTTTTTACATGGTTAATTATCAAAATACGACATATTAACCGAATCTGGGTTGGTTTAAAGGAAAGAAAATAATAGATATAATCGTAAATACGATCAAATAACTTATTAATCATTAACCCTGAGAGAAAGAGTTTCTTTACATGTACTATTAAATAATTACAATACCTGCAATTAAACAACAGTACAATATACATATATATTGTGTATATATATATATATATGTATATATATATATATGTATAGACGGTGTTGTCCGACAATGGAAGGAAAAAATAATCACCGGAATTAAATTGACACCATCAGGCAGTGTATCAATACATTTTTATTTGCGGATGATCAGGTTATTATCCAAAAAACAGAAAAAGATCTCCAGTTAGCAGTATTCCACTTGAGCCAAATATGCAAAGAATATAATCTTGAAATCTCAACCCAGAAAACAAAAGTTATGGGCTTTAGAGGAAAGCATCCGATACGTTCCAAAACAATTATAAACAATCAGGCTATAGAAAAAGAAGTATCTCATTTCTATTTTCCAGGGAGTGATGTAACTTATGAGTATAACAGCGACATCGGTATAAAAATAAATAGATTTCAAATGATATGTAGTACTGCACACAGAAAACTTGGAAATAAGACAAGGAAAGACACCAAGATGAAATTCTATAAAGTAATGGCAACAGCTGTTTTAATTTATGGAAGTGAAACTTGGACGATGACGAGAAATGACGAACGAAGAATACAAACAAGTGAAATGAAATTCTTGAGGAAAGCCAAAGGTTGCACCCTTACAGATCAAATATGAACTGAGATAAATGTATATTCTACAGCCAACAGAATAAGGGAAGGACAAATCAAATGGAGGCAGCATATCGAGAGAATGGATGATATCAGGCTGCCTAAACAAGTAATACGATACAGACCTCAGGGGAGACGTGATATAGGTAGACCAAGGAAGAGATGGCTTCGGTAAAGTCAGAACAGGCTTTTTGGAGAAGAAAAAGAAGTAAAATTTTGTTATTTTTCTTCTCTTCCTTAACCCAAGGTTGGTGGGTTTGTAAATTCTTCCTTTCCGAAGACAATCTCTTAATGTCTTGATATTTTCTTTCTTCTTTGATTTCCTCCATACAGATCTATTCCTGTCTGGGGCATAGCCTACCCCACCCACTTAGCTCCATGATCATTCTCTCGATCAGGTGGTGCACCAGTTTGAATGGCTTAGTAGGTGACAAACCATACTGCTTCTCCTTTCCGTAATGGATTTAAACAGTGTCCTTCTTTCGTCCACTCTTTTCAATACCTCATCGTTAGTCATACTTTCTGGCCACGATATTCTAGCTTTCTGCCACTCATAAAATGTACATAAACACACAAATGTTTTTAATTATAGACAAATATGCAAAATACATAAAATATATGAATGGTTTAAATAATAAAACAGATATTAAAAATGTATAAATTATGTTTAGATTACTTATGTTTTATTTTGTCTGTTTGCTATTTGAAGCAAACAGTATTTTGTTCCTTCCATCACGTCCAGTGGTATCACGTGCGGTGATATTGAAGAAGTGTGTCAAAATATTGTTACGTCATTACACAGCATTCTACGTGTTTCCCGGCTGTTCCAGCGGATCCGGTTGTATGTGTGTGTGCGTACATATTGCTGCTACTTTGAGATGAAGGACAATTACGTGACACTTGTCACGCGTCCGCAACCGAGCAGACTCACCGGTCCGCGCGCGCTGTGTTCAAGACGGCAAGCAATTACGCTCTACTGATTTCTAGTAGTGCTGACGCGTATTATGGATTATTCTGGAATCTCAGCGGGGTATAAATACAAGCATTCAACGACGCTTAGTTTCAGTTTAAGTGGCGATATATGCAAGTGAGGTTCGAGTTTACTTCGGGCGATTACTCTGTTCGTTCAAGTGGTTATTAGTGAAAAGTGATTATTGTGCGAGACTCTATTAGTTGACATTATTATTGGCGTGTACAAATTAACTTGAATAATTGTACGAGTATAATCTTGTTGAATAACGTGTTGATTACAAACTGTTAATTGAGATAATTAAAGCTGGTTTTTAGTGACTTAATTGGTGTCTTGTATTTTGTTTTCCACTGTACCATACGACGATCATTTAGACCGTCGTAACAATACTGTTCAACAGGAATTTTTAGTACAACAGGATCGTAATTACTTTTCCTCTTTTTATTACGTCTTTTTTGCCTACCTTTATTGCATAAATTTTCTAGTTAGTACACATTACCTTATAGTCTTCTTTTTGTCGGGATTATTTGAATATAAAATTTCATGGATGGCGGCTTGTACGGTTGCAATATTCCATGGTTTTTAAACCACTGCGTCAGACTTGGTACTGTATTCTTCCATTTTTTCATTAAAGTTTGGTTTCATATAATAAAGTTCGTCTTGAGGGTCACTTCCATCTGCGTTACTGTCCTGCACACTTTTGACAGTTGGGAGTTCCCAAAACAACCTCCACTGTTTTTAGAAGTCGTTCGATTACGATGGCTACACACAACAAGACTAAATAAAAACGCAATATGTTAGGAAAGAGAACGCTAAATCGAACGCAAATACCAGTACACGTCGAGCCAGTTAAATTGTTACTGAGCAGTTTAGAAGAAAAGGAGTGGAGGGGAAATTCTTCTTTCTGGCATTTATGACCGTGCATGTTCCAACAAGTTTGTGATAACTCAGTCGCGTTACTGTTCTCAATACGCCTGCATCAGAGAAGGGTCACTGCAATAAGCCTGGATGGAACCAGGCTGTTTGAGCGTACTGCTGTCACTTTCTAATTAGCCTACAGCTGTTATCGCCTCATTGCAATAAGTTTAAAATTATCAGGCTGATTAGAAAATGAGATAAGATTCCATTTAGCCTGGCTCGTTACAAAATAACGGCGCTTTTTTCAACAGCAGGATTTTTCAATTCGCCTACGACATGTATTTCTCTACTACTGTTGTGTTTTGTTTACATGTACAGATACACTATATACGTCGCGTATATCTGTGAGTGTTTTGTTTGTTACACTCCGGGCTACGATTAAGCAACAACAGTCGACACAACAGTTTTTCTGCTAAATAAATGTCTTCCCCGCGTTTTCACTCTTATAGTTTCAGGTAGAATAACACGTATTTTGTTTTCATTGTCTTCCGAAAGCAGCGCGTTCCTTAAGAAGAGAAAACGAATTTTAATAACCGTTTGACAGGGACGTATGGTAAAGTCCCCCGACTGAATTTTTGGAAGAACTACGGCTCACTGGCCCACGTGGCCATGTTGTGTAGTGATTATTCGATTTAAACATGATTATCGATGGTTTCTATCGATATAATGTTGTGCCCGAGTACTATATGAATTTATTCTTTTAACGAAAAGAGGCACTGTGAATAAAATATACTGAATATTTTTCAGTAAACAGTACTAAAAACAAGAATGTAATTGTATATTTTTATTTTTAGGAGCTTGTAATAATAAAATTCTCAATCGTGCCTTATTATATTTAATTTTCTTCGAGTTGGAGCAAAATCCCAAAGCTGTTGTCGCTTGAAGATATGAGAAAATTTTATGGTACATACAATTTGTAGCAATTTTTCGAAATTAATCCTCATTATTTTAGTCTTTTGATTTCACTCTTTTTAAATTACCTCATGTTAAACTATGCTAACGCATTAAACATGGAATTTAGATAAAATAAAAATACTTGTAAAAACTATTAAATCTAGTGAAGATTTGAGAAGAGACTTTCTATTTCACGAGGAAAATTTCCGATTTCCTTACGAATCAATTCCGTAGGCCGTTCCAATATTTCATTGGCTTTGCGTTTTATACTGTTTGATACGAAGTTCGTTGTATTTCGTTCACACATGTTACGATTATGTTTTCCAACTTGAATGACATCGTTGATTTTGTTTCTAAATAAAAAATAAAACAGCAAGACATCTTTTCTGATCGCACCTCCACTTTTATGCTCGTTTGATCAAATCATTCTTCTAAAATTTCTCCTCGTTATAGTTCACGGCCCCGCTCACTGAACATAGATACTTTCTTAGCATGTTCTCGAACCAACCACTCGACTAAAAGTGACTTCATAATTATAGGTTTATAGACGCAATCGTATAAAACGTGGTCGGTTGCGACCGAGGTGTAAATTTGAAACAGGTCAATTGCGACCCGGCCAACTGAGGTCGAAAATATCGTCCTACAAGCTACAGACACAGGCTACATCTATCAAAGACGTGTGAAGAGATGAAGACTCACGCCTGAAATGGCAATGCGCTACGACAGTTTCCAATGCCTGTATACGGTTAACGACCAATCGACTTTCTCTGTGCTCCCGTAGAGTGAACTTTACGCTGTCGTAAGGTGGTCCCGATCGTTACTAACCTTTTCATGTTCCTATCAATTCCTAGCCTATTCCTAACCTAACCTAAACTAACCGAACCTAACCTAACCTAACGTAAACCAACGTAACCTAACCTAACCTACAATATTGGACTAAAGAGGTTACTGGCACTAATGAAAATGTAACAGAATTGAAACCTCATCGAAGTTGGGAACAGGAAAGTTTCTACTAGTTGCCAGAGATTCGATCAGTTGCGACCAAGTGAAACTACGGGACGAAGTTGACCAGGTAAGAACAGGTAAAAACGTCGTTTCGTTGCAACTGACCGAGACCGTTCTTACACGACGGTCATGGAAATAATTCTGTTTCTTGCAAAAGTTTGCAAGGTAAATCAGCTTCAACACTGTTATCAAATACTGCGTTTGAGACTCTATTATCAGTTATCACTATGTATCACTACTATCAACATTATTTTAAACTCTTTTAACGTTGCCGTCATACTTACATTTAATCTGAAAGTCGGATAATTTGGAATAGTATTAATCTTGCAATCGATTGTATTATGTTAGTACATAAGACTCAAGCCTGCTGTCCGATGCTGTCCACATTGCAGATCGCAATAGCGTTGTAAACACTACTAGTAGTTCTCGGTTTTCTCTTTTTTTTCTCGTGGCAGTCAAAAACAATCGGACTCGTGTCGGAGTATTTATTGTGGGCTGACGTCTTGCCAAATGGCTTCAACTGCAGCTAACGATCGGCTATCAGCAGCTCTCATTCCCGTCTCTCATTCTCTCTCTCTCTCTCTCTCTCTCTCTCTCTCTCTCTCTCTCTCTCTCTTTGACTGTCTTCTCCTAATATCTACTTCTGAGTGTTTGTTTTCTTCTGTTTTTTTGTTCTCTTCCTTTCTAAGACCCTATCTCCTTCGCCCCGTCTATACGCTACGAAGGTAGCGGTCCCAGGGCTGAATTGCCTTCTCTACTTTTTTTCATTACACGTGTAAAAAGTAGCACTTACACGTACACACAAGAAGGGTGATACAAACGTATCATATTGTACAAAACACATGACGTCTCGCCATAATAATTTACAATTATTATTTACTCTACAATAGCTATCTAGAATATCTATATTATAACTGAATAGAAATGTTTACACACACACACATTTTTATACTCATAAATGCTAATATTTTCTTGTATACATATTTTATATTATTAATAATAACAAAACCTTTTACAAGAATATATTTTTATTATTTTGTAAATTACAATGTTTCGATATTGTTCAACTATCATCATCAGGTAATTAAATTATTATTATTAAATAAAATTATTATAATTATTAATTCACAAAATAATAAAAATATATTCTTGTAAAAAGTTTTGTTATTATTAATAATAATAAAAAGTAACACACATTTTTATACATTCCCAGACGATTTATTTTTTTCAATGTCTTCAAATAGCTCCTTCGGCCAGAAGGATGCCAGTCGACATCGAAGAAACGATGTCAGTGGTAATGAAAACTTCAGTTGATGAATACCAATTGTGGCAAAACGCTGACAATATGGACTCAAAACGGTAATATCGTCTTACTAATGGTGCAATCTGATTGGTGCACACAGACAGTGTCGAGAAGTGCCGCGCAATTATAAACACATTGTTACCTCAAAGGCTTCAGACTGATGTCCTCTTATGACGGAGGGAACTACAACTGGTGGTCTTTGAATGACATTTATTGCCCCTCTTGATCTATAAATCGGTGACAATTGTATCCTTTTCATCAAGAGCTTCATCGTTCAATCCAATACATAAACTAATAGAAACTAAGAGCCCCTGAAGTAACTTTTTTTTAAAATTTTGTTCAATATATTTTTCAAAATACTGTTTCAGTACATAAACGTTAAATATAAAATGAAAATAATATTCACATTCTTCACCATAACTTAAGAGAACGTGAAAAAATGGAGCTGTACTTATATAACAGATAACGTATTCATTAGAAGTGATCATGAAATAATCTCCAACAAAGCAGTAAAAATCTTGAACGATGTTTTAGCCAAACACGTTCGGTGAAGTATTACCATTTAAATATTTATCTATTCCTGGGATGTACACATAGGCCTATCCAGCTTTCTTTCTGGAGTGAAACAGAGCGAAGATACGAAAACATGACGATGGCTTTCCAGAATAATTCCGTCTAACAACGCCAGATTACTATTTTTAACAACAAACTTTTTCACGTTGAAACGAATACAGAAACGTTCGTATTACATACCCGTCAACTCTCTAACCATTTTTCCTGGGCACAGAAGTCGGAAGGAAATGTTATCTAATCCGTTTGGTCTGCCGATACAGCAGATTGCGATCTAAGATTACGGGAAATAATTTTCAGTACACCGTACGCTTTTGTTTCGAGTTTAACTTGTTATTAATTATCTTAATGGGCATACATAAACATAATAACATTCCAGATTTTCCTAATTATAATTTAATATAATCCATTCACTGCCTTAACAAAGTTAACAAACTAATAAATATGCTTTACTCGACTGCTTGTATAGGTATGATAAAAGTTAAAAACTAGTTACGACGCCGTGGCAAAAGAGATGGAACCGGCGTTAAATACAGTAAAATTAACTTCAAGCAGAGAGTCGTCAGAAAGAGACGAGGTAGCAAAAGAGGGGATGACACAAATAGAGCGCGGATGATTAAGTAAAACTTGGTAAACAACTTATTAAGCCTTTCAATACGCTTTTCAACGAACTACAACGTAGTGAAAACTTTTTAAAATAGTATCTTTCTGTTGGTTTCTTTGCTGGAGCGCTAAGTTAGAATTACTTTTATCATAAATAATTTGGAAAGAAGTAATTAAGTCAGCGAACGGAACCAACTGTGACGAACTTTAGAGAGAGAAAAAGAGGTGTCGGAAAAACTTTCTGACCAGACAAGCTTATTGAATTATCAAAATGAAAGCATAAAAACCGTCCATATTACTTTCTTTATTTGTATACACAAAACGCTCACCTTTGTTTTATTTTAAACGTAGCGTTCTTAGACATTTCTTGACTGGCCGCGTTTGACTTGTATAACTCACTGCGTCAGCGTCTAATTCGATTAATATGTTTTTCAAAACAGACTTTCAAATGAAAGTTTATGTTGACAATTAAATAACTGTACGGTACATGTATGTGTGTTAGTCTTTTTCACTTGCAGCTTCTAATCAGAGATCGACAACTTGCCCACACCTATACGTTATCATGTTCTCCTCATCATCGCCTGATTATTTTGAAACTCGATCTGTACTTTCGACTTAATCTGTACGCCACTTGATGTTCTCGACCTTCCTCTAACATCCTGTTGTAGGCCCGCCAGCCTCTGCTGAACAGTAATCTGCGCCGACCCAATGCATGAATTACCCCCACTTTCCAGTATAGCTAAGTTATCTAGACAGAAGTGAGGGAAGACGACTCTATAACAGTTCACGGTCTCCACTTCCATATTATTTCCCTCTCTGTCACACACATGCTTTCGTTGTTCTCGCCAGTCTTGTTGCAGCCGATGTTCACGCTATGAAACACTGCACAAAACTTTTCTGCGCATGCGCGAAGTGAATGAAAATTTTGTTAGCCTCGCAACGAGGTGTTTGTCTACTGCGCATCGAGACCCCAGTGTTTAATTTACATCGTCCTGCCTCTACCTTCTGTCTCCATTATGCTGTCCAGTTGTAACGTATTTTAATTAAGTGGCTTCATGTAGACGCTGTATTTAATTCTGATGGCGTTTATCACACAGTCTTCTCTAAACAAATTATTTTTGTCTCTTCACGAAATCCTTTGTATTCTTCTTGAGCGTCACACCTCAGAAATCTCCATTCGTTTCTTGTCCCGTTTTATCACGGTTCATAATTCAAAGTCGAAAGAGAGCCAAACGTTTGTGAGACGTTTAGTTCTTCATACGTGTTTGCAGACAGCAAGAGTCTACAGTTAGTAGTTAATAATGTCACTATATGGACAAACATAAATCTACTCATGTCAGCTTCACCAACAGGAAAATAGAGCACTTATCTTTATTAATCAATCATCAAGTAATTTCACGTTAAAATTCGGGAATATATTTGGGCATGACTCTAGATGCTAAGCCTTGGTGGAAAGAACATGTCAAGCAGAAACGGGAAGTACTTGGAATAAAATTCAAGAAATGTGGAAGACACTCTGAACTGTCATTGCATAATAAACTGTTATTGTACAAACAAGTTTTGAAACCAGTGTGAGTTTATGATGTCCACTTCTGGGGTTGTACAAGGAAATCCAACATTACAATAATTTAGACTTTTCAAAATGAAGTGCTTCGCAGTGTTGTTGATGCACTGTGATATTTAAGAAACGAAAACATTCACCGATACCTGAAAATACGTGTTCTTAATTATGAGATCAAACATTGTGTGGGTAGATATAAACAAAAAGTCAAATTAATGAAGTACTAAAACTTCTTGATAATGCTAGACTTGTTGCAGAGACAGAAACCCTTTGAACTGGAGTAGGTAAGTGAAGTGTTTAAAGAAATATCTTGTACACGAACGAAGTGTAAACTACAGTATAGTGAGGATCGAGCACATTCTACACACTGATAACACAGTTGTTAGAATAAAATTGCCTGCTAGTTTTGTTACTAGTTGCAATATAAATAAATTAAAAAATGGAGCTTATTGATTTCGATTGTTGTTTGCAGACGATCAGGCTATTCTGTCGGACTCTGAAAACAGATTTCAGATGGGTATACATTTGTTAAATCGACTCTACAAAGACTCTGGATTGCAGACGTCCACAATTAAAACCAAGGTGATGGCTTTTTGTGGAACTGATCCCGTACGGGCAAAAATTGTTATAGACAGTACTGTCCTGGAACAAGTTAGCAGTTATGGATACTTGGGCTGCAGTGTGTCTTATAATGCAAGCAACGACGTGGTGCATAAGTTGCATAAGTTAACCTTATGTGCGGGACCATCAGGGGAACCCTCAAGTCAGCAAGTAAAGAAACACACCTAAAATACTACAAGGTGATGGCTCTTTCCACACTTCTTTATGGGTCTGAGGATTGGACTTTAACGAAAGGACAGGCCAGTCGCATCCAAGCGGCTGAAATGAGATTTCTCAGGCACGTGCCAGGGTATACTCTCCATCATCATGGCAGAAACGCCGATATACGGCAGGAACTGAATATTATGAGTACACTCGACAGGATCACCCAGTATCGGCTGAATTGGTGGGAACATGTTTGCCGAATGGATGACTGCCGCATCCCCAAACAACTATGGAACTATAAGCCGAGGGGACGGAGAGGTGTGGGACGTCCGAGGAAGCGCTGGAGTAACCAACTATAATACTTGCCTTTTTGAGACCGGAACAAACCATTCTTGGTTTAAACCTTGATGAGGATGATGATGATGATGAGGATGATGGTTGATTTGGAATGAAATTCGATCGTATCATCTTCAAGCTACGGACAACTTGATTTTTGTAAAAATTAATTTTACGTTTCTTTGCGATTATCTATACAATATTTAGCTACTCAAATACTCTTTTCTAAACAAACTGATTTTACCTGGAGGACGCAGTAATGTAGCACACACCTTTTCTTCGCTTTAAACATGAGAATTCCCTCTGTATTTTTGCACTGCACTGACTGCAATAGAAAATTCTTCCGCATAGCAATTGATGGTTTGTTTTACAACAGTAACACGTAAACAATATTTAATAGTTTGAAAAATTCTAGAACCTGAAGAAAAAAGCATTTATTCCTCACAATGGATGATGAAGATGTTTTCATTGTACTGTTCTGTTCTGTCTGTATTTAATAATGAACCGCAGAAGACGGGAAAGAACTACACCGTGCTTGTTCTTGCGAACATGAGGTACACATGTGCAGTAAATACTAACAAAGTAATACAAGAATATCAATTGCTGACGTTTAAATAAAATAAGTGACAGTACGCGTAACAGCCGGGTAGAATTTAAATTAAGAAAATTCTCTCGTATTGTTTCAATTACGTGTTTTAAACAGTTAAATAGTTTGTCTGGTATAAAAATCTACGTATTATGATAGCCTTAATACAAAATAAATGCATAGTTGTATGTTTTGCTTTGTACTATATTTTGTCCTCCCTTAGCAACCTGTGTTGTAAACAATTAGCAAAAAAGAGAAACACAAGCCGTTTTCCACCTAGGCTATCGTTTTGTTTAAAACATAGATTTTGTTTTTGAACTTAGTAGCGTTGAGGATTACTGTGAAAACCTAATAAATTTTCTACGAAGATTTTTTTCGGCCCTTGTGTTGTTTCTGTCTCCTTGCCAGTTACTGGACTTTTATGTGTGTGTGTATATTTGTATTCACACAAATATAACATTCAAATGTTTTTTTCGGAATATTTCTGCTGTCTGTGGATACAGTAACACGGATAAACGTCCATTAAGAAAACAATTGGGTTAAAAGTACAACGGAATCCAGAAAACATTATCGAAACAAAGTGTTCATGAGTAATTTATTTCAAAAGATAATTTTTAATAAAATTAAAAGATTCAATGTACTTAAATCTTTAATAATTACAGTGAACGGTTAGGTTGAATACAGTTAGGCCTTTCCATACGACGCCTTTATAATCTTTTAGAAATGCCAGTTGTATGTAGTCTGTATATATTATTTATAACGGATTCACCCAACCAAATCAGAGTTTTATATCCGTGTACACATCATCACCACCATCACGTTTTTTCTGTCCAAGGACAGGTCTTACGGGGTATGCTCCTTCCATGCTTTCCAATCCTGGGGTATTCTCTTCGTTTCATGATATCGCATCCGTATATCGACTACCATCTGGTTTCTCAACCGTCCTCTATTCCGCTTACCATTTACGAGCCATTCCAGTGTTTATCGTCAGGTTATTTCTTGTTTGCCGCAAAGAATGCAACCAATTTCTCTTCCTGCTCTTGAAGATATTCAACAAACTCTTTTTCTTTCCTATTCTTCCGAGCACTTGTCACTCTATCCTTACAGGAAATCTTTCCCATCCTTCTACGTGTCCAACCTGCAACCTACTCTCCTCTTCTTTATCAATGTCAAGTTTCTACACCATGTAGGAGCACGCTCCAAACAAAACCATCCTCTTTATCCGCTTTACATCTGATGATGAAAAAAGAGGAGAGCATGTTACAGGCCGTCGAGGCGTGAGCATGGAAAAGGATGGAAAAGATTTCGTGGAAAGCCATTGACCTCCTAAGTACAATAGGAGAAAGGTATTTGAGAAAAATAGACCAGTGATTGCGGTCTTCAACGGTTTGGAGAAATCATCTGACAGAGTTAACTGAAGCAAGTTGATGAATATTTTACAGACAAGGAATAGACTGGAAAGAGAGGAGGTTGGGTAGAAGTCTCTATAAAGATCAGAAGGTTGTAGTGAGAGTAGGAAAAAAATGGACAAGGGAATCAAGGCAGCGCTGATGTGGACCTGTGTATCCCATGCTCTTTTAAATATACTTGGAAGATACAATAAATAATTTTCCTGATGGGATATTGAGGAGCCAGAGTAGTTGGAAGGCGAAGAGATTGCATCGAATTTACAAACGATTTCTTGCCGAGGGTGAAATGACATAAAATAGAATACTGAGGGTTTAAACGAAACTTGTGAAGAGTTTCGAGTGAAAATCACTGTAAAGAAGAGAAAGAGCATGGTCATAAGCAGAATGAGCCGGACAGCACAGATTAAAATAGCGAATGAGGACATTGAACATGTGACAGTTTTTAAATATCTGGGATGTTAAGTTTAAAAAGGACATTGGTTGTGGTCGTGGGGGGAGAAGATGCAAAATTTCCTTAGCTAAGGAATCCTTTAGTAGAAAATAAAAGATTATTGTGCAGGTCACTAAACATAAAGCTGTTCGTACCACGGCCAATACAAAATCTTGAACGTTTTTGTGATTTTGCAAGTATTCGTCTTTTGGGATGACAAATATTTCTTAATAATATCTCGTCATATCTCGTTCTGGCGTCCAATGCTCGCTCTTCCATGCAATTAGATTAAAGTAGCCAGATATGGTGCTGTCACAATCAATTGTGATACTGTAATTGTGATTAATTTCGGAGAAAACTCTGAGGCGAAATGATATGGGTAACCGTGGGATCTATAAATTTCTCATAACCTGTTTGTACAGAGTACACTGTATTAAATCACCCCAAATTTTGCGCTATTTTTTAAGGTAAACAGCATTAAATAAATGACGACACGCTTGCGTTAGGATGTTTTAACCACCTCCGATTTCCACAGAAGGTGGAACAGTGCCGTGTTCCGATTTAAAAATATTAAATAAAAGCAGAAAAATCGCTTTCTTTTCTTCGCGGTTACAAAAACAGGAAATAAAGGAGACGACGTATGCAGGGTCAGAGACTTTTATAATCTTACAAGGTCAATCAGATATAAAAAATATCGAATATTGTCATTAATATACTTTTCGGTTACTCGCTTCCTTGCAAGTAACACGCTATTGTTTCAATATTTTCCGCAACAAATCATCATACGATACAATGATATAATACAATCTAATTTACGTTTTTGTTCTGACTTAATTTACTGATGTACTGAAACGTAGTTAACTTAACACAGTAATAAAATACATTAGTCGACCTGTCGAATTTGTTACAACTTATACTGAATTAAAAATCTGTCAAGCTACCGTGGTAAATGAGGCAGAACTGAACAGAACTGACAATGCATCCACTAAAGTCTGCGAGAGGAGGTGATAGCTAGCAGCAGAAGTGACAATAGGGGGAGAAGAGGGAAGGAGAAAGAGAGAGAGAGGGGATAATTAAGTAAGACTTGGCCAAACAACTTGTTATACCTTTCAATACGCTATTGAACGAAATACACTATAAAATGCTTTTAAAAGGTATTTGTTCCTCCGTTTCTTCGTCGTAGGGATAACTCACGTTAATTTTATCATAAATAATATAATTTTATCATAAATAACTTGGAAAGAAGTAATTACGTCAGTGAAGATAATTAATTGGGACCGACTCTAAAGCGGGGGAGGAGGCAAAATCTTCTGCAAGTCTATTGAATTATTATAAAAGCCAGTGTAGGTTACTTTACTTCAGTCTTTCCTATACATTAACTCCACTACTTATTTTCCTTGAAATGCGCCTTTGCTTTGATAGCCTAAATTTTATTGTTAACTTTGCTTTGTTTAAACCCTTTAAATACTGCATTGAATTAAAACTTTATTAAGTGTGTTAAAATTCAGTGTAGAAAGAAATGGAACAGTTCATAAAAGTTCGACTACGATTTTAATAACTTTACTTCCGTAAGTAATCTTCTGCTACACACAATAATATGCAATATTCTTTTAAAAGAAGCTGATCAATATCATTTATTAAACTATAAATATATTAACATTTTTAACTATTAACATTTTGAGTTTAACGATTGACCATTTATCCCTTCAACGATGCTTTTACAGTTACTTAGAGCTTTCATAATGCTCACATAATATAAGACAGTGGTAGTCGATATTAAGGCGCCATGAGTCATTTTGTGACTGTGAAACATAGGTATGCATGCGACGATGGCGAATTTTCTTATGAAACAAGTTAAAATGTAGGCCATTGCCGTTTTTGGAATATTTAAAGTTTTCCTTGTTATACTTTTAACCGTCGTGGATTTTTAAAACCCACGAAAATATTATAATATTGTTAATAGACAAGCCATATAGTAAGAGTATTTACAGATTATAATTACTTCTGCAAGTAGAATGTGTTTATTTTTATCGTGCGTTAGGATGAAATACAAATATAAACAGACGAACACTCTACTTACAGATTACTTCTGCGATTTCTTTCATACAGTAGGCTTAGTGAGCCTTAAGCTACTAAATATCTTATCAAAGTTGAAAGAAAATACATTTTTAGTTGAATAAATTTATTAAAATACATGAACTTCACAGATAACTATATATATAAGACTAGGCACGCAAGTAATTTCATTTTATTTTATATAAAGAAAAATAAAAAATACATCCCGTTTTATGAATTCGTAAATACGAAACAGATTACATTAGACGGACAAGAATTTTGCTTAATTTTGGCGCAAAATGCAATCTAATGCGGATTTAATAAGGGTATTTTATAATTTCTTCTCTGTTCGGATTAATTTGTGAAGTGGTATCCGATATATATTCTACCTCACCATCAAACAATATTTTCAAACAGTAGTTTTCTTACTTTTACTGTAGGCCTGCTTCAAAATTAAGTAAACAGTAAGCATTCGAATTTCACTATAAATCCAATAAAAGTTTAACAACAACGAGGCATTTAACGTGTTTCCGCCTTACGCAAGTTGACAGCCGCTGCTATAAAACGTACAATTTAATTATTTTCAATATTATAGACTCGATTAATCATCATTAGAATTGTCAATCGGTTTACAATATGTATATAAAATCAATCGCTTAATGACCACAATCGCAATTGACCGACCACATTTGAATGATCAACACGGGTGTAACCGGTTAATCGAACCGAAAAAGGGACAATGCGTACAATAGGTGGTGAAAGAAACATCTTTTCTGTTAACCGTGTGATTCTATCCGCCACTACTTTGGCCTAGGTTAACTCAAATTGAAAATACTATAACATTATAAGTGAAGCACGTTAAAAATAAGCACAACGCCGAATTTTAATTTTTAATTCTGCACGTTAAAATCTTGCACTGCAGAATTTTAAGACGTAATTTTGAATGCACAATCCAGCCAAGCAACGAAAACGTTGCCAAACGTTTGTTTCAACTACAGCCAGTGTTTAGAAAATCAACTTGTCGAAAATTAAACTATCCGGGACTTGAGCCATTCAAACTGAAACCGCAGCACACAAATCTAGATGGGACAGAACTAATATTTATTCAAGTATTAGTGTGTTACCAACTATATAAATCTAATTTGGCCACACATACAATAGACACACGACATGAATTCCCAGACATAACCAACATGACACTAATAAAACGCATACCACACAAAGGCACCATAATGAACATTTGGAAAGATTTACAAATACACAGACACAAAACACAAAGCACAAAACAAACTAATACCTGAACAAATACAAATCAATACAAAACATGATACAATTTTCAAAGCACTCAACAACAAATGCACGAAAAAACTAATATATACACTACAGTCACACACAATAATACCAGTTAAAATACTAAAAACCAACAGGAAACCATAACAACAACTAACCAACACACAAGTATTCCACAAGATTCAAAATTAAGAAGGCTGATGGTGTGAACAAGGAACAATAAGTTTCCCTAAACATGTTCCAAATAAGGGAAAAAACATCTTGAGGGAAAGTTATTATAAATATTAAATATTTAACATATATATTAAATATTAAATAAATATATGCATCAAGAAATAGACTGTAGCAAAAATTGTTTGAATTAATTATTATTATATTGTATATATATTTCCTTTTAAAGTGACACTCTTGACTTTCATGTAGTATATGTATGTTATATATTATACTATCGAATAATTATTTTTTTAAGTAAGTATATTTACCTTATTTTCGTGCTATATTTGCATATGACATTCTGCCATATGACTTCACAGATTCAGTCTGGATCTTCAAGAGTTTCTGTATAAATTTACGAATCATCGACTTTATTTTCATTAAAATTTTCCCATTTTGCAATGTTTGTTTGCGTAATCAGCTGGTTTGACGGTTTAGTTAAAAACATTTAATGTTTATATTATATTTACTTTAATAAATTTAAAATTTTAAATAAATATAATATATATTATATTATTATTATTATATATAATAATAATTAAGTACACGTGGCAAACTAATCATTTGGTTTAGTCATAACAAAAAGTGAGCAGCCCGGCCTACAGGAGTCTAACCTGATGTAAACACGACAATTTAATTCATCAAAGGCAGCATACTGAACTAACTGGCATATATATGTGTGTATCGTTATGGGTAGCAAATAAACAAGTAATTTCAGTGTTATAGAGTGAATTCGTTTAAGCCGTCATTATCGTAAATATTGCACAATAGCTTCATTATTATCCGATAATAACAGTCTGTGTGATTTAGGTTAATGGTACAGAGTTAATGACGGTAACTCAATCAGTGTCATCAAGTGTACAGTACGTATTGTCAGCGACAGACTATCAACGTGTGTTCACCCAACATAGCCCTGGATATATTATAAGCTCTGGATAATAATTATAAACAATGGGTATCCTCCACACCTTGTAAATGCAATCGAAAGAATCATGCGACAAGAATAGTAATAAACACAGGTAATAAGAGAACGGATGAGATAAAAATTAACCAAGGAGTGAGGCAGGGATGTAGCTTGTCTCCCACGCTTTTTAATATATATATTGACGATGTTCTTAAAAAATGGCAATCAAAGGAATAGCCTGGAGTCCAGCTAGACCGACATACTTACCTGAGTACGTTACTATTTGCTGACGATAAAATAATAATAAAAGAGAGTGAAGATAACTTACAACTGGCAGTGCACCGACTGAATCAAATATGTCCAGAATATAATCTTAAAATTTCCTTGCATAAGACGAAAGTTATGGCTTTCCAAGGCAAGTATCCCGTTAGATCGAAAATAATTGTCAACAATAAGCCAATCGAACAAGTATCAAATTTTACATACTTGGGCTGCAACACAAGCTACAATTATGACAATGACATGGAAAATAAAATAAATAAGTTCAGGCAATATGTTGCACAATAAATAGAACATTAAATAACAAAACACGAAAAGACACAAGGATATTTTTTATAAAACGATGGCTGTACCTGTACTTATGTATGGGAGTGAAAGTTGGATAAATACCAAAAAAGGAGACAGCAAAATACAGGCAGCAGAAATGAGATTTTTGAGACGGGTCAAAGGCTGCACAAGAAGAGATTTAGTAAGAAATGAACTAAATGTATATGCAATAAATGAAAAAAATAACTGAATATAAAGAATGATGGAAACATCATGTAAATAGAATGGGAAATGCGAGAATACCTAAAAAAATTTTAACTACAAACCAAGAGAGAAAAGAGATATAGGAAGACCACAAAAACGGTGGTCGTAAGTTTGTGAGGACGGAACAGGCAAATGCCTAATCCTTGTAGTGCAGAAGATCTTCACCCAACAAGTGGTGCCACACTGATCAATCTCGCACGTTTTGTTACAACCACAGCTTTTGTGTACGCTTGTGGGATCCCTCATCTTCAGACAGACAAACGTCTTTAAAGCTAAGAAATGTGTTTTTAAACGTTTTAAGAATTACATTTTTAAGCAGAGGAGTACGCTTACTTGACTAGAACATACATGATATATACAAGAATTCTCAATCAGAGAAATCTTTCAATCAGATTAAAAGTTATTACGGATGCATTACTGCATTACTTCTCAATGAATAGATAGGTCTTAGGAAAAGTAGATCAGCTGTGGATGTTCGTATTATGACAGACATTATAGCAAAGGCGGGAAGTGAATATTCCTTTTCTCGATCTGGAAAAGCTTTTGATAAAGTAGACCGTCAAAAATTATGGAATAAATTATGGAAGAGGATATTCACAACATTTAATAAATTCAGTTGAGGTTGAGGTCCTTTTTAAAAGTATATCTACAGTCCGTTTATCTGAATGGTAGGTTATCAGGTGACATTCCAATAAACAAGGAAGTTAGGTAGGGTTGCCGCATTCCCCCCAGTCTTGTTTACTATATATATGTTGTAGCAGATTTTTGGGTACATCCGTGTATGTATGCTTATAATGCTTATATTACGGGTTTCGTTCCGTAATCCCGGAACATTTTCAAGGCGTACTGATGTTGATTTTACTACGCTGCGCGTTTTATATCTTGCTTCCCTTGTGATTTTTGCCGTGGGAGGGTTAGGGCGTGGGGGTAAGTGTGTTGTGGCCATATGTTGTTTGTTAATTTGTGAACTGTCAGTTAGAAATTTCCAATCTGTCGCTAGTTTTGTATATTCGTATTCGTTTCTGTCGTTGACCGCTCCCCCTCGTATCCGGTATATTTCAATGGCTTCTCCGTACTGTCTGACTTTCTTATAATTGGTTCGTGCCAATATTTTTGTGTTTTTGAAATCGAAAGTGTGTCCTATTTCCTTGGCGTGGTTCTTTAGGGATGTGTTATCTTCTTGTTTTGCTACTGCCAATTCGTGTTCGCGGACGCGTTGACGTATATTTCCTCCAGAGTGGCCGATATAAGATCTCTAACAGTTTTTGCATGGTATTTGATATACACCTTGTCCCTCTAAGTGTATGCGATCCTTCGGATTTTGTAGAACTGCGTTGATTTTTTTGTGCGTGTTGAATGTTGTCCTGATGTGATGTTTCTTGAGTATTCTCCCTATTGTGTCTGTTGTCCCTTTATATATGGTAACGTTAAGCTGATGACGTGCTCCTGTGTTTCTTTCTCCGGTTGTGTCTTCTTTTGTTTGATGGTGTTGTTTAAATCGGATGGGGTGTATCCATTGACAAACAGCGTCTCCTTCAAAGTGTTTAGCTCCTGTTTCCTGTGTTCATCGCCCGGTAGGTGTAGGGCTCTGTGTGTAAGTGTCTTCACTACAGACTGTAGCTGAGCTGGGTGGTGATGGGACTGTCTGTGTAAGTATTTGTTTGTGTGTGTAAGTTTTCTGTATGTGGAAAAGCTGAGGTGATCGTATTTCTTCTTTATAAAAAGGTAGAGGAATGTATAAATAATTTAAAGTAGTTAACAGGAACACGCGGGCAATTAACAAGCCGTAGCCTGTCGGGAACACCTGTCCATTTTAAGCTGTGTGTGTGTGTGTGTGTGTGTGTGTGTGTGTGTGTGTGTGTGTGTGTGTGTGTGTGTGTGTGTGTGTGTGTGTGTGTGTGTGTGTGTGGTTTGCCGGCAGAGACAGAAATTGTACTATAAATAAGGGTGCTCTATGTGCATGTATTTTATCTGTGTTAGTGAACTATGGTTCAGACATGAACGAATGAAAATACTGTAATTAAATATGGTTATTTAATGAAAGTCACACGTTACAAAATAAATTACGCAGTTCAGACAATGGCATCGGAAGAACAATGGCACATTGACGCGCCCGTTTATATAAAATTATTGTAATAATTGCAAAAGGAACGAAGTTATATAAACTGAAGTTAAGTACAATTGTAATTAATAAGTAATAAAAAATTAAGTTATATGCAAATAACGTTGAAAAATTTTGCATTTAATGTAAATGCTGGTTTAAGCATCAATTCTACCGTTATTGTAAAAACAGACAAAAAGTGATGTGTTGAAAAAAAACGCTATGCAGGCGTAAACCAAATTGAACATGTTAAAGACTGCAATTTTTCATACCTGACATATCGAATTACTGCAGACTATAAATATCTCAGACAATTTTGAAAGAGAGACAGGAGCTAATAATTTACTCACGGGGACACTGTCAATTTGATCAGTGACATACACTCATCATCAATCCGTAAACAGAACATACCTCGATTGATAAAGGAGCACCAGGACCATCATCATCATCATCATCATCATCAACATCAACAACGTCCAGGAACCGCGTACACGCACACACGCAACATACCGATACGCAGGTGAAACATGAACAATTATTTTTTTTTAAGAGAGAGCTCATAAAGATCAGTAGTATGAGCTAACAAAGTAAAATAAATACATAAATGTAAATAGTGTAAATATTCAATGTAAATAAGTAATATATAATTGTAGGTTGTTATTGAAAATAATTTTTCTATTTAAATGGGTGCATTATTATAAATAATCACTCTTTTTACTTGTGGTATACACTATATTATTTTATTAAAATATTAACAGTAAACTTTCAATTTATTTAATATAGCCTAATACTACTTTTGTAGCCTAATCATTTTCTATGATTGAACATTTTAATAATGATTCACAGTTGATACTCTTGTCAAACACCCAAGAAATTTAAATAATTTTATAATTGCTTTATCATATGTGTTTTTGTTTTTAAATTAATATGTAAATTGTGTGATACATATAAGATGTATAACTTACTGTCAGCGGTATTAATGATAGACGCTAATCGTAATATCGTTAATATGAACTGATACATTTCTTCCTTGAAACATATTTCCTCATTCAAATTACCTCTTATCTTGCACAGTTATTCGTGGAACTAAATGCTGGAAAGGCAGGAATAGAGCAACAGCATACACGTCCGAGCAAGAGTGTACAATCCGAGTTAGTACCGTGATTGACGAGGTTCATACTTTAAATACTCGTTCACAGCTAAAAGAAAAACAGAACAAAGATCCAACGATGTGGGCGTGTTTGAGTCAAATAACTACCTATCCAAAGGCTGCACACTCACCCACAACTTATCAGATTGTCGGAGAATACGATTCATTCTTTCCGCGTAAATTTCAGTTATTTTGGATACAACAGACCCCCCCCCCACCGCAAACATAAGTTAGAGTTAAGAAGTTCTACTTAGTAACGCGTATTTATTCAGAATTTCTAAGCCCGTTAAATACACAGAAAAGAAAATGAATAACCAACGCGTAGGTACACACAAAAAGTCAAAGACATACTACCGTTCAAACACGCCTTTGGACAACACCTTTGGACAAGGACTCGTGTAATCTATTTGCAGAAGTGAATACATATATACTTTACATCAAACTGAAAGGAATACGATAAGTTAAGTGAACTATTTGCGACATAATCCGAGACAAAACTTGGAAACACAGTTTGAACTAAGACTTGCAGGTTGCTAAGACCTTTATTGTGCATATCTAATTAATGACGCTGTTTAAAATGCAACCCTCTTGAAGTTAGTTATAAACAACTGAACTATATATATATAGCCTATATAGGCCTTTAAAATCATCACGTTCTTAGTTTT
Source organism: Magicicada septendecula (assembly GCA_034769895.1). Classification (NCBI taxonomy): domain Eukaryota; kingdom Metazoa; phylum Arthropoda; class Insecta; order Hemiptera; family Cicadidae; genus Magicicada; species Magicicada septendecula. The sequence goes on from CM068372.1 coordinate 126,122,461, forward strand.
TGAAATTAAATAACATTGCTTGTAAATTCATGGCCAAACAAATATATTTTATTGCTAGTGAAACAAAACATCACGGGATAACATTTGGCGATTGAAGTGCATTGCTAGCCGCATTACGGTTTACACAAGAAGTCGATTTTCCCAATTTCATAAACTATTTCAGTGGTACAAAAATGAGCCATTATATGAATAAAAATTCCGAAAGATCATTCATTTATTATCCATAATTTCGTAAACTATTTCAATGGTACAAAAATGAGCCATTATATAAATAAAAATTCCAAAAGATCATTCATTTAATATCCATTTTAGCTGTTACACGCCGAACACATAATTTAGATTAATTACCATAATATAATCCTCCTTGGTACTTAGTAATTTTCTTTAGCAGGATATGTTTAAAGTTCAGGCATAGCGAGTAAAAGAGAAAGTGAGATCACTTAGCTAGTTACTGTGGTTCGCCCCATCGTGGCGACATTTGTTGTGTAGGCCTAAGTGAGCGTGAAGCACGCAGATAAGTTTTAACAGAAACACAATTTTACTTACTTCAAACTGTCGTGAAATGTTTTTACATGTTCTAGCAATTAAAATTATATTTACGATACACTGCAATGCATGTAAATACAAAAGGATATAAGATTTAACCAATGTACTCATCCTAGGATGTCAACAGTTCGAAAATTTCCGAGAGGATTTAACTGATTTTGTACAGGTCATTTCTCTACGTATTTCCTCCGTACGGAAAAAGAATCGGCACTGGGTATATTTGAAACATGGCTTGCCTACAATGTCTAGTGTGTGTTCTCGGCAACATCTTACGCTGTCCATTGCGGGCACATTAATTTCTTTGTTTAATCCAAAATTCATAAAAAATACCCCCCCCCCCACATACTGTTTGGTGAACTAAGTTTTATTGTAACAGTTGTTTCTGCTTGCAACAGTATACGATAAACACCATTTAAACAAGATGTTTCTTTGATAGTTCCGTATTATTTTATTTTGTCCACACAGTAGCAGGTTAGGAGAACGATACTACATTTAATATTACCTTTTTTCCCACAGATTCCTAAGTTCGTCCACACATTTTTATTAGATTGACTACCATATGATGTAAATAAAATTATTCTTACACCTCGCTGATCTAACTGCAAGATAACTGTATCAGAATTTTTGCAAGAATATCACCCGAGGTTGCACTCCTGCTTGCGTTCACTGCTACAGACTGTACCCAGTTGAATAACAGAGGTACAAACATGAATATCTGGGCATGGTTCGCCAGAAAAATTGTCATGTCCTCCGTAGGTGTATAATCATCAAAGTCTACAAAACCATCAATTTTTAACGAGGTTGCATCAAACTGAATTTCCTCCCTTAGCTTCACTTCGTTGAATATTACTACTTTGAGACATCTATTTTTATCAGTTTCTTCTCGCACAAACTCTGATATGGCGTTTACAGTGTTAGCGTTTACCCCGTATGGGCACTTAAAACGTTTACACAGTCTTTTCAGGTGGCTTTCCGACGGAAGTGCCAATAAATCATGTTGAAAACAATGTCTGTATCCGTTTGGGGATTTAATTTTAAGCAGTAAACTTTCCAGTATTAGCTCATTAAAGTACCTCATTCCTTTGGCATTTGACAAATTAGACTTTTTAATCTACAATCATGTTCTGTTTTTTACTTAAATTCTTCATCCCTCTTTCATACGAGTCATATTCCTTCCTGGTAAGTTTCTTCTCTAGTAAAGCAACGTTTGCTTTCTCACAACGCAGTATATTCTTAGTTCGTATTAGTACGAGTACGAGTTAGATTTTGTATTTCCGCGTCAGTAACATGATTTGGCTTTGTTCATCCTGGGTGTTCATCCTTTGATCGTCTTGGTGTGTTCTAGTCTGGGGGTGGTCTGAACTCACTGTTTCTGTCACAGAACAGTTTGTCGAATTGCGTTTTTCTTGGCCTGTTTGTACTTGCTGTATTTGCCTTCTTGCAGGTGACTTTCGGAGTTTGAGAGGCTTTGTCAAACATGTAGGCAATTGCGAAAAAATGTGAGGTACCGCGCCAGGCTTTAAACTCCATCTCAGTCTTGGAATTTCAACCTTTTTATTATTTACAACAAACGAATCTACTTTCAAAAACAACTCATCAGAAAAATGTACTTGACAGATATAAGATTTATGTGTAAGACATTTGCCCTTCCTGGGAATTGCCGTCACCCACTTTGCAAACTGATCTTCGTCCCTGGGAGGTCTAAAGAAATGATTTCCTTAGTAGGAATCTTTATCATATCTATTCCTACATCCAGGTACAAAACAGGACGAGATGTCTTTATATATTTTAACACACACCTTCTATATAGCTGCACTACTGCATAAATGTTTTACACGAACTGTTGACTGTAACTAAAAACTACCCATATATGAAAACTAACACACACAAATCTTTATTATAATCATTCACACATTCTGAGCATTTTTACTATATATTATCACACGTTTATTACTCAGAATGTTTGTAAATCATCAAACCTATATCAATTGCAACTGAACAGGATATAAGAAATAAGACGTACAAACTCACTTTTAACAACACATAAAACACAGCTCTTTTTTGCACGTAGCTAATAGGTTTAGCGCCTCAAATACAACAATAAGCGATCGCAGCGCCGAAGTTTAACGTGTTCACCGCTAGCCCTATTCACGACTATAGCGCGCGCCCAGAGTGATCTCACTTTCTCTTCTACTCGCTATGGTTCAGGTAACAAGTTCGAATCGTCGGTTGCTAAAATCCTTATTCTGTCATGAGAAAGCGTCGGTGAAATTCAAAAGAGTCACTATATAAATTATTTAATGAATACACATAACATTATGAAACATCGAACAGAGCGCACTGTCGCAAGACGGATTATATTGAGGTAATCAATTGCGAACTAGAGACCGTATGTACACAATTTACAGTTAATCAGTTTAAGGGCACTCGTAACCGCCAAATCGGCCAAAAAATCGATTTTTGGTTTTTGTCTTTAAAAAATCTTCAATATGTTCTGAGTAATTTGATACCTTTATGTGAATACGCCTAATAATCCATTTTTTATAATTTTTAAAAGAAATTAAGATTGTAGTAATTTTCTGTCAAAAGTGCTGACAGTGTTCTCACTTTTGCCTTAAAAATAAAGACCCGGTGCAAATATGACCGGGCCATCCTAACTGGTGAAACTTATTCATTAATCATTCACTACTGTCTTTAGTGTATGGTATAAAGCCAATATTTGGTAATCTGGTCATCCTAATTTGTTAAAAACAGTAGTACACAGAATACAAACGACTCGCTGATCTATTTGATTTGGAATAGATTGAAAAACTATATATATATATATATATATATATATATATATATATATATATATGTAGTCACTTTCTGCTATAGTCCGTTTCTTGATGTATATAATAGATTTAATATTTATAATTAAATTTACTTCAAAATATTATTTTCTTCCTTTTTTGGAACATGTTTCGGGTACTATCTTGTACCCATCCTCAGCCTTCCGGCTTTTTTGTCTGGTGAAGTAAATATGTGTTGTTGGGTTGACTATTATTATTGTGGCTTCCTGTTGGCTTCTGGTATTTCATATTGGTTTTATTGTGTGTGATTGTGGTGTATGTGTTAGTTTTTTGTGTATTTTCAATGTTGAGTGCTTTGAATATTGTGTCATGTTTTGTATTGATTTGTATTTGTTCAGGTATTAGTTTGTTTTCTGTTTTATGTTTGTATATTTGTAAATTTTCCCAAATGTTCATTATGGTGCCTTTGTGTGGTATATGTTTTATTAGTGTTACATTGGTTATGTCTGGGAATTCATGTCCTGTGTTTATTGCATGTGTGGCTAAATTGGATTTATATATTTCTGGTTTTTTGTATGCATTTAGGTGTTCAAAATAACGTTTTCTCAGCTGTTTTTTGTTTGTCCTATGTAACATTTATTGCAATCTTGGCATTCAATTTTGTATATGCCGTTAGTTGTTGTATTATCTTTGTTGTGTGAGCTATTTAGATTTTGTAATTTATTTTTATTAGTTTTGTATGCTATTTTTATATTTGTGTTTTTAAATAGTTTTGTTAGTTTTGTCATTTTATTATTTATGTATGTGAATGTGGCCCATTTTTTGTTGTTGTTATTATTTATGTGTTGTTCAGTTTGATTAATTCTTAATTGTTCAGTTTTTATTTTATATTTGATTTTATTTTCTATTTTGATCACAGTATTTTTATTGTATCCATTTTCATAACCAATTTGGTATATTATATTTCTTTCTTTGTCAGTTTCTTGTTTGTTTAGGGGAATTTTGTACATTCTGTTAAATAGCGAATAAAATGCTGCCATTTTATGTTGTGGTGGGTGGTCAGAATGGTTAGGTATAATGATGTTAGTGGAAGTTGGTTTTCTATATATTGCATATTGTATGTGGTTGTTGTATCTTGTGATGGTTATGTCTAAATAGTTGATTTTGTTATGTTTTTCTTTTTCTTCTGTGAATTGTATTTTGGGATGTATGTTATTGATTTGTTTCAGTATGTCCTCTGCATTTGTGTTTTTGTTATTTGATACATATAGCCCATCATCTACATATCTTATCCATATGCCATTTGGGTCATGTGATTTTATGATATTTTGTATTTTGGTGTCTATGTGTTGTAGGAATATTTCTGCTATTATGCTTGATAATGGTGATCTCATTGCTAAACCTTCTTTCTGTTGATAAATTTTGCTATTTAATTGAAAGTAATTTTGTTTTAGTATTAGTTGGAGGCTATTTTTTATTTCGGTTATATATTGTTTGTTTTCATTTTGTTCTTTAAGTTTGTTTATTATTATGTCAATTGTTTCTTCTACAGGGATGTTGGTGTACATGTTTGTTATGTCATATGATGTGAAAAATGTATTTTCATTTATATTTATTATTTTTAGTTTGTTTATTAATTCGTATGTATTTTTTATGTTATGATGGTTATTTATTTGTTAGATGGTTATTTTTTAGTTTTTGTGCTATTATTTTTGCTATTTTGTATGTAGGAGCTTTTTTGAAATTGATTAATGGACGTATTGGGTTGTTTAATTTGTGTATTTTTATTAGGCTATTCATTTTAGGTGGTTCTGGATTATTATTTATATACGTGTCTGTGTTTTTATTGTTGAAAATGTTTTTAGTTGTTTTTATTAGTTTTATTGTTTGTTTAAGATAGTTTTCTGTTGGGTTTTTGTTTAGTTGTACGCATTTATTATTGTTGATGAAGTCTTCGGTTTTTTTTATGTAGTCTGCTTTACCAATGATTACTGTTGCTTGACTTTTGTCTGCTTTAGTTATTATTAAATTATTGTTCTTTACTTTATTTTTAATTTCTTTTATTGTTTTTCATTTGTTTATCTTTGTTTTTCATTTCGCTAGTGATTATTTTTTTAATTATATGTGTTGCTTCTGTTCTTTTTTCTTCTTGTATATTGTCTTTTATTAGGTTACTGGCAAATTCTGTTTCTACTATTAAAGTTTCTAGATTTTTGTTTGCATTCTGAGTTGTTAGTTTTTGACATATTGTTTAAATATTCTGTTTCTTTTTTGTTAAATTCTGTATTGCTAAGGTTCATGGTTCGAGGGTAAAATGTGTGTTTATTTTTGTTTTTTTGTTCTTGATTTTTGTTTTGTTGTTTTAATGTGTTAAGTTTTTTTTTTATTGTATAAGTCTTTTTGTTTTTTCAAATCTTATTCTATTTTCTATGTTACTGTATTTATTATTCCAAGTGATTGGATGTAATAAACTTGTTAGCTCTAAGTGTAGTTTGTATATGTCTAGTGTTATGCTATTTTTCTTACTGTATAATTGATTAATTTCGTTTTGTATCCATAGCCTTTGTGCTTGTTTTATAGTTTTTTGTGCAGTCATATTTTTGTTGTTTGTGTTTATGTTGATGTATTTAGGTGTTACTTTATGTTTTTGGCATTGTCTATTAAAGTATATGTTCATCTTTGTGTTCATTAGTTGTTTTCTCGTGTTTGAAATTTGTTTAATAATTTGGTAATGTGATTATATGGAATTGTGGTTATGTTGTTTGTGTACATGTTAATGTACATTTATGTGAGAGATAATTTGTCAAACATGTATGCAAATTCGAAAAAATGTGAGGTACCGCGCCAGGCTTTAAACTCCATCTCAGTCTTGGAATTTCAACCTTTTTATTATTTACAACAAACGAATCTACTTTCAAAAACAACTCATCAGAAAAATGTACTTGACAGATATAAGATTTATGTGTAAGACATTTGCCCTTCCTGGGAATTGCCGTCACCCACTTTGCAAACTGATCTTCGTCCCTGGGAGGTCTAAAGAAATGATTTCCTTAGTAGGAATCTTTATCATATCTATTCCTACATCCAGGTACAAAACAGGACGAGATGTCTTTATATATTTTAACACACACCTTCTATATAGCTGCACTACTGCATAAATGTTTTACACGAACTGTTGACTGTAACTAAAAACTACCCATATATGAAAACTAACACACACAAATCTTTATTATAATCATTCACACATTCTGAGCATTTTTACTGTATATTATCACACGTTTATTACTCAGAATGTTTGTAAATCATCAAACCTATATCAATTGCAACTGAACAGGATATAAGAAATAAGACGTACAAACTCACTTTTAACAACACATAAAACACAGCTCTTTTTTGCACGTAGCTAATAGGCTTAGCGCCTCAAATACAACAATAAGCGATCGCAGCGCCGAAGTTTAACGTGTTCACCGCTAGCCCTATTCACGACTATAGCGCGCGCCCAGAGTGATCTCACTTTCTCTTCTACTCGCTATGGTTCAGGTAACAAGTTCGAATCGTCGGTTGCTAAAATCCTTATTCTGTCATGAGAAAGCGTCGGTGAAATTCAAAAGAGTCACTATATAAATTATTTAATGAATACACATAACATTATGAAACATCGAACAGAGCGCACTGTCGCAAGACGGATTATACTGAGGTAATCAATTGCGAACTAGAGACCGTATGTACACAATTTACAGTTAATCAGTTTAAGGGCACTCGTAACCGCCAAATCGGCCAAAAAATCGATTTTTGGTTTTTGTCTTTAAAAAATCTTCAATATGTTCTGAGTAATTTGATACCTTTATGTGAATACGCCTAATAATCCATTTTTTATAATTTTTAAAAGAAATTAAGATCGTAGTAATTTTCTGTCAAAAGTGCTGACAGTGTTCTCACTTTTGCCTTAAAAATAAAGACCCGGTGCAAATATGACCGGGCCATCCTAACTGGTGAAACTTATTCATTAATCATTCACTACTGTCTTTAGTGTATGGTATAAAGCCAATATTTGGTAATCTGGTCATCCTAATTTGTTAAAAACAGTAGTACACAGAATACAAACGACTCGCTGATCTATTTGATTTGGAATAGATTGAAAAACTATATATATATATATATATATATATATATATATATATATGTAGTCACTTTCTGCTACAGTCCGTTTCTTGATGTATATAATAGATTTAATATTTATAATTAAATTTACTTCAAAATGTTATTTTTTTCCTTTTTTGGAACATGTTTCGGGTACTATCTTGTACCCATCCTCAGCGTTCCGGTTTTTTTGTCTGGTGAAGTAAATATGTGTTGTTGGGTTGACTATTATTATTGTGGCTTCCTGTTGGCTTCTGGTATTTCATATTGGTTTTATTGTGTGTGATTGTGGTGTATGTGTTAGTTTTTTGTGTATTTTCAATGTTGAGTGCTTTGAATATTGTGTCATGTTTTGTATTGATTTGTATTTGTTCAGGTATTAGTTTGTTTTCTGTTTTATGTTTGTATATTTGTAAATTTTCCCAAATGTTCATTATGGTGCCTTTGTGTGGTATATGTTTTATTAGTGTTACATTGGTTATGTCTGGGAATTCATGTCCTGTGTTTATTGCATGTGTGGCTAAATTGGATTTATATATTTCTGGTTTTTTGTATGCATTTAGGTGTTCAAAATAACGTTTTCTCAGCTGTTTTTTGTTTGTCCTATGTAACATTTATTGCAATCTTGGCATTCAATTTTGTATATGCCGTTAGTTGTTGTATTATCTTTGTTGTGTGAGCTATTTAGATTTTGTAATTTATTTTTATTAGTTTTGTATGCTATTTTTATATTTGTGTTTTTAAATAGTTTTGTTAGTTTTGTCATTTTATTATTTATGTATGTGAATGTGGCCCATTTTTTGTTGTTGTTATTATTTATGTGTTGTTCAGTTTGATTAATTCTTAATTGTTCAGTTTTTATTTTATATTTGATTTTATTTTCTATTTTGATCACAGTATTTTTATTGTATCCATTTTCATAACCAATTTGGTATATTATATTTCTTTCTTTGTCAGTTTCTTGTTTGTTTAGGGGAATTTTGTACATTCTGTTAAATAGCGAATAAAATGCTGCCATTTTATGTTGTGGTGGGTGGTCAGAATGGTTAGGTATAATGATGTTAGTGGAAGTTGGTTTTCTATATATTGCATATTGTATGTGGTTGTTGTATCTTGTGATGGTTATGTCTAAATAGTTGATTTTGTTATGTTTTTCTTTTTCTTCTGTGAATTGTATTTTGGGACGTATGTTATTGATTTGTTTCAGTATGTCCTCTGCATTTGTGTTTTTGTTATTTGATACATATAGCCCATCATCTACATATCTTATCCATATGCCATTTGGGTCATGTGATTTTATGATATTTTGTATTTTGGTGTCTATGTGTTGTAGGAATATTTCTGCTATTATGCTTGATAATGGTGATCCCATTGCTAAACCTTCTTTCTGTTGATAAATTTTGCTATTTAATTGAAAGTAATTTTGTTTTAGTATTAGTTGGAGGCTATTTTTTATTTCGGTTATATATTGTTTGTTTTCATTTTGTTCTTTAAGTTTGTTTATTATTATGTCAATTGTTTCTTCTACTGGGATTTTGGTGTACATGTTTGTTATGTCATATGATGTGAAAAATGTATTTTCATTTATATTTATTATTTTTAGTTTGTTTATTAATTCGTATGTATTTTTTATGTTATGATGGTTATTTGTTAGATGGTTATTTTTTAGTTTTTGTGCTATTATTTTTGCTAGTTTGTATGTAGGAGCTTTTTTGAAATTGATTAATGGACGTATTGGGTTGTTTAATTTGTGTATTTTTATTAGGCTATTCATTTTAGGTGGTTCTGGATTATTATTTATATACGTGTCTGTGTTTTTATTGTTGAAAATGTTTTTAGTTGTTTTTATTAGTTTTATTGTTTGTTTAAGATAGTTTTCTGTTGGGTTTTTGTTTAGTTGTACGCATTTATTATTGTTGATGAAGTCTTCGGTTTTTTTTATGTAGTCTGCTTTACCAATGATTACTGTTGCTTGACTTTTGTCTGCTTTAGTTATTATTAAATTATTGTTCTTTACTTTATTTTTAATTTCTTTTATTGTTTTTCATTTGTTTATCTTTGTTTTTCATTTCGCTAGTGATTATTTTTTTAATTATATGTGTTGCTTCTGTTCTTTTTTCTTCTTGTATATTGTCTTTTATTAGGTTACTGGCAAATTCTGTTTCTACTATTAAAGTTTCTAGATTTTTGTTTGCATTCTGAGTTGTTAGTTTTTGACATATTGTTTAAATATTCTGTTTCTTTTTTGTTAAATTCTGTATTGCTAAGGTTAATGGTTCGAGGGTAAAATGTGTGTTTATTTTTGTTTTTTTGTTCTTGATTTTTGTTTTGTTGTTTTAATGTGTTAAGTTTTTTTTTTATTGTATAAGTCTTTTTGTTTTTTCAAATCTTATTCTATTTTCTATGTTACTGTATTTATTATTCCAAGTGATTGGATGTAATAAACTTGTTAGCTCTAAGTGTAGTTTGTATATGTCTAGTGTTATGCTATTTTTCTTACTGTATAATTGATTAATTTCGTTTTGTATCCATAGCCTTTGTGCTTGTTTTATAGTTTTTTGTGCAGTCATATTTTTGTTGTTTGTGTTTATGTTGATGTATTTAGGTGTTACTTTATGTTTTTGGCATTGTCTATTAAAGTATATGTTCATCTTTGTGTTCATTAGTTGTTTTTTCGTGTTTGAAATTTGTTTAATAACATGTTACATAACATGTTCCAAGAAAGGAAAAAAAATAACATCTTGAGGTAAATTTAATTATACATATTAAATGTATTATATACATCAAGAAACGGACTGTAGCAGAAAGTAACTAAATTAATATAACCATACAAGGTAAATAAGCCTACAGTGAAAAAAAAACGAAAAGTGAGGTTATAAAACAAATGCAAAAACAAAATTGTATAGTGAAAAAATAGTGAAGTGAACATCAAATTAAATGAAATCAACTACCAAATAACGGAAAATAAATATAAAACAAATTATCTCTCACATAAATGTACATTAACATGTACACAAACAACATAACCACAATTCCATATAATCACATTACCAAATTATTAAACAAATTTCAAACACGAAAAAACAACTAATGAACACAAAGATGAACATATACTTTAATAGACAATGCCAAAAACATAAAGTAACACCTAAATACATCAACATAAACACAAACAACAAAAATATGACTGCACAAAAAACTATAAAACAAGCACAAAGGCTATGGATACAAAACGAAATTAATCAATTATACAGTAAGAAAAATAGCATAACACTAGACATATACAAACTACACTTAGAGCTAACAAGTTTATTACATCCAATCACTTGGAATAATAAATACAGTAACATAGAAAATAGAATAAGATTTGAAAAAACAAAAAGACTTATACAATAAAAAAAAAACTTAACACATTAAAACAACAAAACAAAAATCAAGAACAAAAAAACAAAAATAAACACACATTTTACCCTCGAACCATGAACCTTAGCAATACAGAATTTAACAAAAAAGAAACAGAATATTTAAACAATATGTCAAAAACTAACAACTCAGAATGCAAACAAAAATCTAGAAACTTTAATAGTAGAAACAGAATTTGCCAGTAACCTAATAAAAGACAATATACAAGAAGAAAAAAGAACAGAAGCAACACATATAATTAAAAAAATAATCACTAGCGAAATGAAAAACAAAGATAAACAAATGAAAAACAATAAAAGAAATTAAAAATAAAGTAAAGAACAATAATTTAATAATAACTAAAGCAGACAAAAGTCAAGCAACAGTAATCATTGGTAAAGCAGACTACATAAAAAAAACCGAAGACTTCATCAACAATAATAAATGCGTACAACTAAACAAAAACCCAACAGAAAACTATCTTAAACAAACAATAAAACTAATAAAAACAACTAAAAACATTTTCAACAATAAAAACACAGACACGTATATAAATAATAATCCAGAACCACCTAAAATGAATAGCCTAATAAAAATACACAAATTAAACAACCCAATACGTCCATTAATCAATTTCAAAAAAGCTCCTACATACAAACTAGCAAAAATAATAGCACAAAAACTAAAAAATAACCATCTAACAAATAACCATCATAACATAAAAAATACATACGAATTAATAAACAAACTAAAAATAATAAATATAAATGAAAATACATTTTTCACATCATATGACATAACAAACATGTACACCAAAATCCCAGTAGAAGAAACAATTGACATAATAATAAACAAACTTAAAGAACAAAATGAAAACAAACAATATATAACCGAAATAAAAAATAGCCTCCAACTAATACTAAAACAAAATTACTTTCAATTAAATAGCAAAATTTATCAACAGAAAGAAGGTTTAGCAATGGGATCACCATTATCAAGCATAATAGCAGAAATATTCCTACAACACATAGACACCAAAATACAAAATATCATAAAATCACATGACCCAAATGGCATATGGATAAGATATGTAGATGATGGGCTATATGTATCAAATAACAAAAACACAAATGCAGAGGACATACTGAAACAAATCAATAACATACGTCCCAAAATACAATTCACAGAAGAAAAAGAAAAACATAACAAAATCAACTATTTAGACATAACCATCACAAGATACAACAACCACATACAATATGCAATATATAGAAAACCAACTTCCACTAACATCATTATACCTAACCATTCTGACCACCCACCACAACATAAAATGGCAGCATTTTATTCGCTATTTAACAGAATGTACAAAATTCCCCTAAACAAACAAGAAACTGACAAAGAAAGAAATATAATATACCAAATTGGTTATGAAAATGGATACAATAAAAATACTGTGATCAAAATAGAAAATAAAATCAAATATAAAATAAAAACTGAACAATTAAGAATTAATCAAACTGAACAACACATAAATGATAACAACAACAAAAAATGGGCCACATTCACATACATAAATAATATAATGACAAAACTAACAAAACTATTTAAAAACACAAATATAAAAATAGCATACAAAACTAATAAAAATAAATTACAAAATCTAAATAGCTCACACAACAAAGATAATACAACAACTAACGGCATATACAAAATTGAATGCCAAGATTGCAATAAATGTTACATAGGACAAACAAAAAAACAGCTGAAAAAACGTTATTTTGAACACCTAAATGCATACATAACCAATGTAACACTAATAAAACATATACCACACAAAGGCACCATAATGAACATTTGGGAAAATTTACAAACATACAAACATAAAACAGAAAACAAACTAATACCTGAACAAATACAAATCAATACAAAACATGACACAATATTCAAAGCACTCAACATTGAAAATACACAAAAAACTAACACATACACCACAATCACACACAATAAAACCAATATGAAATACCAGAAGCCAACAGGAAGCCACAATAATAATAGTCAACCAACAACACATATGTAGTTCACCAGACAAAAAAACCGGAAGGCTGAGGATGGGTACAAGATAGTACCCGAAACATGTTCCAAAAAAGGAAAAGAATAACATCTTGAGGTAAATTAAATTATAAATATTAAATGGAATATATATATATATATTTGTTGGACTGAATTATTTGGTTTTGGGTGTACATGAGGCTGTATTGGCTTTCAATAAATGTAATATAAGTAAATGTCAAGTCTTACAAAAATTAGGGATAGAACCAGAATCAAATATAGTTAAGGTAGTGAAAAAAACTGACTTGTAACGAATCTTTGAGGCACAGACAGGAGTAGATAAATTGATAAAAATGTTAGACAGTCCATTAGAAATGTGAAGAGAAAACTAGGGGACCAAATGGACCTAAAGTCCCCGAGTGCCCGGTGCTGGGCTAATTTTAAATTAGGTAAAACAATAAAAATCAGTTTCAAAAACTTTGAATGTGTTTTTCTGAACATCTATTTTTTGTAGATAAATGACCCATTATTTCAGAAACCAGAGAAACTATCAACTAGTTTCTTTTGTGGATATTGGGTTAAAGGAGATATAACTACACTACTATAACTATACAGTTACACTGAAAGAAAGCGTTAAAAAATAATAGGTATTCTTTTTGTACGCAAATTTTTAGAGCAAAACATAACAAAAATTATAAAAACTCAGACAACTGAGATATTCATATAATTGTAGTAGTGCTTGTAGTTTATAACTTGCTTACATGCGAGGTAAAATTTCAGACTTCTTTCTTTAACAGGTTCCGACAAAATGGGTGTCAAAGTTGATAAATTTAACATGGTAAGCATAGCCAGTTACGAGTGCCCTTATAAAACAAACCTATTGTGTACGGAAAATAACACATCAAATATGACTGACTAAAAAAAAATCCGTTGTTTTTTTATTTGTCTCAGCTTACACAAATTCTGAATTTAGATTAATATCTAAAATAATAGAGCCAAAAAATTTTACGATTCGAAATAAACGTCCTCCGTAGACTTTTATTAACAGTACATAGCACGGAAACGTTCATAGAAAGATGGGAAGTCAATCATGTAATCAATAAATTTGCGTTCTGAAGCGAAACGAGACTTGAGAGTCGGGAATGGACTGGCGAGAGCGCCAAGTTACAGATCCTGCCTAATGTGATACAGCGGTGATTAGCAATTTATCTACACACAGATTCAACGGCGCGCACAGCATGCAGGCGGCCTTGTGTTTAATAACGTATTTAAGGATTGCACTACAGCAACAATCTGAAAATTAGCCTAATGTTATAAGTTTCGTGTCCTAATCAAACCAACACACAAACACACACACACACGAACGCCCGTATACTATTTAAATCATTTTTTCGCATTTTAATTTCTGCTACATTAAGCTTTTTCCAAACCTTACTCTGAGGCTGATTTGGATGCTACACGTATTTGGCCTGTTGCACAATCCCCTACCAGGAGGACCAGAGACTCTTCTGTCAGGGTTACCATACCTTAGCCGAAAGGGCCCTGTTTTGGGGCGCAGGAGATTCGCCCTCACCTTTCTCTTTCTGAGATAGGATTTGGTGGCTTCGTATCATTTATTCTGACGCTGAAAGTTTCTTAGTGTTTCCAGTACTCACCTGTGGGCATCAGTGAGCACTCTAAGATATTAAGCCACCCAAAATTAAGAAATCAGAATTGAAAAAGGAAGACACCCTACCCCTGGATTACTCTAATAGAGTCGGGTTCAGAAAAGAACAAGAGGCACTCAAGAGAGACTAGACAGAAAAGACTAAAGGAAAGGATCTCACCCAAGACAACTTGAAGCAAGTGAAAATCCGAGACTTGGGTCGTTCGAGGATGAGATGGGTGCCGGAACAGGTTTATATAACCTAATCCTTGAAGAGGAGTAGAAGAAGAAAAAGAAGCTAAAGCTTCGTCTCTCGTGCTTTACCCGCTGAATATAATTAAAATCCTGATCTTCCTACAGTTTTATATACACATCCCTTAACTTTAGCATTGATTCTATCATCACACAGCACCTCTGTCATCTTTCTTCAGTTAATTCATTCTGCTCAAAATCCTATGTGCTATCTCGCTACCTCTTCATCAAGATTTCCGCCTGCAGTGACCACGAGCCCATGTAATTAAACTTGTCCACGGTCTTCAACTTTCTCTTGCATCCTAGTCTAACAGCCTTGACCCACGTTGAAACTCAAATACTCGGTTTTCTACTAATCATTTTTTGTTATGATACTGCTAAACTAAATTATAATACATTAATATAGACGTAATATCTTCAAATAAATACATTGCAAGTACGTTTATTTTCACCTGACGCACGTTTCATAGAAATTGTTCTGTATCTTCAGAGGTTCACATTTGGGTTTGAATTGTAATTGAATGTTTCGCTTACAATATACGTAGTTAACGGATAATCGATTTTACTTTGATTCTATTTTAGATTGTTTTAATGTTTATGTAGTCAGCTGTTTATTGTATATTGCGACAGTACAAATAAGTGATGTACTGAGCATGGAATATAAAAATTTAAATTTACCTAATAAACTGTAAATAATTAATAATATATTAGAAATAAGCATGTCAGGGATTGCAAGCTTGGCTCAGACAAAAATATGAACAGGTGTTTCGACCTGAATCGACGTGCACACACACACAAATGTAACTGAAAGTGTGTACACCAGTATTTTGCTAGTGTGTGTGAACGCAGGTCTCTGCAGGCGAGTTTGCCACCCCAAGATGAATAATTGCACAATTACTGTTTTTCCGTAATTATTCATAAACTATAATTAAGAATTAAAATCCAAAAGCACAATAAAATGTAATAAAATTTACTAAATACTGTGTACGAAAACCACGCGAAAGTGACACACCGTACGAGTGTAATAGTGAAATAACTGTGTACAAATCGAAAGGGTTAAGTTGCAATGCCCAAAATTACAGTGAACATGTGTTGTAAAAATAGTTATAAGATAAGTATAAGAGTATACTTACAGGACTCTGCAATTCGCAGAAATATAAAAAATAGCGAATTTGACAAAGAGTGGGGGAACTGAATCCAGAGACAGTTTCTAACATGTCGATTTCGTACCACTGCAGGGTGTCGACCAAGACATGGGTATAAATAGGACACGCAAGCTACAGTGGTTCTCTTTCTTAAATCATCCACGGTGCAGCGGGAGCTTATGCCCGTCCGCACGGCGTATTTATTTTTTTTTGTAAACAGTTTAAATTTTCCAGTTACGTACAACTATGTAACTAAGATGTAAAGACAATCATTTTAATTAATAACAGCACTACATAAGAAGATCCATTAACGTCAGAAACAGCACGAGGAGAGTTCCAGAGAATGATTCGACACTAGACAAGAGAGTGATACGACGCTGGACAAGAGGAGAGTTCCAGAGAGAGATACGACGCTGGACAAGAGGAGAGTTCCAGAGAGAGAGAGTGATACGACGCTGGACAAGAGGAGAAGAGAGACAGCCGACGCTGGACGCGAGACGAGGACGAATACCGATGGATCAAAAATGATCGAGTATGATTGACGACAATAAGGTGATAAACAACTTATTTATATCTTAATCATACAAAGAACTCAAAGACAATTAAAGACATTCCTATTTTATTTAAAAGTAAGAGCAATGTTTCTTGTAAAGTAGAATTAAAATCATAGATGTTTTAGAAATACAATTAACGTAACAAGAGCTCAAATTAATATGATATAAAATGATTACAATTAAATTGTAAATTTAAATGAAAACAATTAGTATTTGAGAAAACAGTACTGAGAAACAAAAGATAAATTCAATAACTATTAATATTTTGAGTACATTACAATATAGAAAGAGGGATTTAAATATTGATATTTTGAAACACATTAATTGACTGAGTAGTCTGAAAATGAGATTTTTCTTTTATACAATAATTAGTAGAATAGAATATTTAGTCAGTAAGGATGTATATAGCTTAAGCCTTACGGCATAATAACAAATAATAACGAATGTTTTAAATCGAAGTCAGTGCCATGTGCACATTTTTTAATAGTATCAAATAAATTTTAATTACCGTTTCAAGTTAGTTAGAGTTCTTATTGCAGATACACCTGACACCCAATTTAAATGTTATATTGTTAAATAATTTGTCAATCTTGAACGTGAGACCGGTCACGCCTATTTTATGTATATGTAACGTTGCATAAATTTGGCGCTCCAAGATCGTGGGGCTCCACAAATTTAAATTATATTAAATTTGCAATTTGTTACGTTGCAATATTTAATGTTTATTTTATTATTCTTATAAATGTATGATTTTAAATAAATCGTCTTGTTTTTTTCATTTGAATTTGTTCTTTAATTAGTAGATTATTATTATTATTATTATTATTATTATTATTATTATTATTATTGTGTTTGTAAATATTAAGATTTTCCCAGATATTTATTTTGTTATATTTTTGTACGTTTTTAAATAATTTGACGTTTTGAATGTCTGGAACTTTATGTTTACTGTTCAAACAGTATATGGCTAAATTAGATTTGTAAATATTAGGTTTTACAAACGAATTGCGATGTTCACTGTATCTCTCGGATGGTTTTCTCTTCGTCTGGCCTACGTAAAATTTATTGCAATCTGGACATTCTATTCTGTAAACTCCATTCTTATTATGAATTTTGAATTTAGTTTTAGGTTTTATTTTGTTAAAAAGAATATTATCTGTGTTATAAGATATTTTTAAATTTGTATCTTTAAATAGTTTGCTTAGTTTACGAGTTATGTTTCCGTGGTAAGTAAAGTTGATATATTTTATATTATCATTAGTGGAAGGGTTTTTACGCGAAGGTTTGTATCGTTTGTTTAGTGAGTTTATGTTTTATTTTATTTGCTAATTTATTGATTTTTTAAATTTTGTATTCATTGTGTATTGCTATTTGTTTGATAATATTCCTTTCTTTGTTCCTTTATTCCTTCAACAAAGGAATAACATAGAAGTGTAGATATATCATAGCACAGCTAGTTT
The DNA here is from genome assembly GCA_034769895.1 of Magicicada septendecula. Classification (NCBI taxonomy): domain Eukaryota; kingdom Metazoa; phylum Arthropoda; class Insecta; order Hemiptera; family Cicadidae; genus Magicicada; species Magicicada septendecula. The sequence goes on from CM068372.1 coordinate 126,140,449, forward strand.
CTCCCTTAACTAGTGAAAAGCATTTTCTTAGTATATGTTAATGACAAGTATTAAACCAAGGAATATAGTTTACACCTTTGTCTCTCACAAAAGCATAAGAGGTTCTTATGCAACAACAATCATTAGCAAAAACCACACAAACTTCAGCTAAAGACGTTGGTTGAATAAAACAAGCAACACTCTTCACGCAACAGAAACACGTTACAATATAAGAAAATAAACCTGTTTATGTTTTTTGTAGTACATTACTTCTAAGATGACTTCTAGAATTTAAAATTAAAATTATGGAAAAGTTTCCTACTTTTAGTTTTTGTATAGTCGTGTATTTTTTCGTGACTCTAGAGAAAACAAATGGAAATAATTAAACATTAAACGAGAAAACAGGACCATTCTCTGAAGATTTACTTGCTACGTTCTGTAGCGCAGAGGATTACTGTGACAAAATAATTAATTTTCCACCGTGAGTTGCCTTTTTCAAATGTTTCTGTCGCATTCCTAGTTAAACGAGTCTGAGTTTTCTATTGTTTTTCACACTCATCCGAGTACGAGACTCGAATGTGTTTATCTCGTATTTTAGGAATATTTCTGTTGTCGTATAGGTACAGTCCCAGACATAAAACTCACCCACGTACTTTATGATTATTTGACGTTACACCCTTAAGAGTAAAGAAAAATATCTATTTGAAATCATGACGTATTCGATGTGAAACATTATATCAATGTTTGGAGAAAAACTTGAAATTTATTACAAAACAAAATCTGTAATAAAATCATACGCGTTATTATAATTAATTATTAACAATTGAAACGAACTTTTAATTTACACACAGTATGTTATCTTTCAGTAACACTATTACATAATCTTGTACAGTGTAGAAACAATGCACTTGTGAGGAAGCTTTTTACATGCGAGTACTCGTAGCTTTTTTCTTAGTTATACTCGCTCTGCAGTAACATTACCAGAGTTATGTCATCTTATGCCTGCCTCATCATCAGATCTTTGAAATATTCGTGTTTTGGCAATATTATATTCTTCGTTGTATTCTACACCTTACTTTCTAGCGTCTGAAGCTACTTCTATTTAATAAATATCCTTCCTTCTTCAGCCGTCAACGATCTGGACTATGTCTGTCAACTTCAGCAGTTGGACATAGGCTTCCTCTTCTGTCCTAAACTATTGTCCATCTTGAGCTATGCGCGCCTGCCGTGATCCGGATTGTCTTTTTATAGATCGTCCCCCCACCTCATCTATGACTTTTCCTTTTTGCTTGTGTACTCCCATCGTGTCCAAGTTTTATTACTCCTTCCGTTCTTGTGTCTGCCGTTATGGTCGGCGAATTATCACTTTGGATTTGTTGTCTAACTTGAAACGTCTTTTCCTTTTGTCATAGTCCGTACCTTTTCACTTCTTTTCAATTTAAATAACTTACTTGATATCTGCCAATTGTCTCTTCAGTGATCTTCGTGACTTTGCTATGTAATCGAGGTTTGCCTTCTAAATGTCAAAGTGTGGGAGCCACACGTGACTACGTGAAGAAAGCATTGATCGAATGCTTAGATTTTAATTACAGGGAATATTTCTCATTTCTCAAGATGTAACCGAGATGGCCAAACGCTGTCCACGGTAGTCTAATTCGTCATTTAGATTTTTTGTGTATTATTTATTTTATAGTCGAATTATTTTTTTAATATTTACGTCAGTAAGCAGCAAGTTTTCCGTCCTTTGCTACACATATTCATAAGTTGAGATTAACTTGATATAATTATTTACAAAAACAAAATAGTTCTCTTCAGAAGGAAATGACGTAAGCAACAAATAAATCTGAACAAACGAACGGTCCTTGTCTATACAGAATTTAATCAGCAGTCGGTTTAATAAATATTTACTGACTTTTGGGGTTCGTGTATTTAATTACCCCTAAGTTTTGCTGTGTTCCTAAAAGCAACCAGTAAGTATCATAAGCTGTTGCTATCCTGACTTGCATCTCGGGTCTGCACGTTTTAATATTATCACTGTCAGCGTACAAGGGGGAACAAAAAGTGACAAATTTTATTTTGTAATTTAAACGTGGTAGAATAACTTTTTAAATTACATGTTATTCTGTCATGTTATGCCGTCCGTGTTTCTGTCATTACATTTTTGTCAGAAGGACAGAAAAACAGAAAGCAACAGGCGACGACTACGGGCCAGAATCTCCTTCCATACAGTTACCGTCTCCTTCCATTCCGAGAGTGATGCGGTTTAATTTACTGTTTTACAAAATGGAAACTGTTAAGACAAAGCCACGTTTAAATCATCCGCATTACATAATGACACTCAACGAGAAACAAATCCCATTGTCTTGTTTACTTACAGTAATTTAACACGATACTTTGACGACCAACGTCAAAGTTAATAGACTAATGCAATTCATTAATTGACCTGTCAAGTAGATTTTGTTAAAACTTATACAAAATTGAAAAACCATTAGAATGCTGTGCTAAATGAAATGTAACTGACATTGAATCCAATAAAAACTGCTAGCTACAGGAAGCAGAAAAAGAGTCGGTAGGAAAATAAAGAGAGTGATTGACACATAAGGAGAGACAGAGTAGAGGGAATAGTTAAAGAAAACTTTGTAAACAGCTCATTATTCCTGTCAATACTCTTTACAACAAAACTATACAATATTGAAAATTGTTTTTGAAAGAGATCTTTAAAAGTTACTTTCTTTACTGCAGGGATAACTCTGTGATAATTGTATCATAAAGAACTTGGAAAGAAGTAATTAAGTCGCTGAACAGAATTAAACGCGACCGACTTCGGAAAGCACTGTGGGGAAGTGAATAAAACTTTGCAGCCAGACAAGCCTATTGAATTATTATAATGAAACATAAAATTTGTCCATATTGTTTCGAAAGTTCAAGTACATTAAGTCCAATCCCTTGTCAGTTGGGTGGCTGTTTTTTTTTTTTTAATTATTTCTACTACTTTCATGTCCTATAACTAGTATAAATTTTTTGTTTCATCAGTATTCTGAATTTTCACTTTCCAACTGACATCGAGTTAACAGTTTCTTTAAAGAGATATTTTTGAAACGCGTTTATTTGTGTGTGTGTGTGTGTGTGTGTGTGTGTGTGTGTGTGTGTGTGTGTGTGTGTGTGTGTGTGTGTGTGTGTGTGTGTGTGTGTGTGTGTGTGTGTGTGTCGGTTTTATGTATGCATCCGCGACAGATATAGAAAATTCGCATCCAGCAGCACCACCACCACCACCACCACCACTACTACTACTACTACTACTTACGTAATAGCCACAATAACGTACTACATCATGACCGGCTCTAGTAGAGGAAGGCCGGAATATTAAACGTGACAACACTGGAACCAGCTGATACTTGAGGCCGACCAGACGATCTCTTAATTTATGTATTTCAATAATCAAATCTCGTCATTTTTAATTGCCGGTTAACAGCAGTTTTATAATTCTTCATTTTTTGGAAATTAAAAAGTTTATTACGTAAAATAGTGTTTTATTATTTAAGAAATATACTAATTAACTCATATACGAATTCAATAATTCGAACAAAATTAATTCATTAAGAATAACATTTAATTCACTAATTTCTTCAACTTAAACGTATAGTACTATTTGCGCACAGACCTATAATTTATATCAAGCTATAAACAAGCCTACTCATTATTTTATTAATGTTATGAAATTAAATCAAAATATAACATGTTTACTTTAGCTATTTTGTTACACTATGCTTATAAGCCTCAGACGCAACGTTGCCTCGTTTAATATACCGGCCTTCTACTAGAGTCGGCCATTACTACATACATTGTACAATATAATAACATATTTTACTTTTAGTATGGATGGAAGAGCATTATTTACGACGCAAGAATAGTTAACTACGCACTGGTGTAATGGTAAGTCAGAAACCAACTTTGTTAACTACGGGTAATATGAAAACACAAACGTTCTTTCAGCTTAATTATTTGAAGGGCAATCTACTTATACTCAGTCTTTCGACCACTGTCATCTCCAACCACGGGTGATTCTGGAAAACACAAACGTTCGTTCAGTTTAATTATTTGTAGGGCAATCTACTTATACTCAGTCTTTCGACCACTGTCATCTCCAACTACGAGTGATTCTGGAAAACACAAATGTTCGTTTAGCTTAATTATTTGAAGGGCAATCTACTTATACTCAGTCTTTCGACCACTGTCATCTCCAACTACGGGTGATTCTGGAAAACACAAACGTTCGTTCAGTTTAATTATTTGAATGGCAATCTACTTATACTCAGTCTTTCGACCACTGTCATCTCCAACTACGGGTGATTCTGGAAAACACAAACGTTCGTTCAGTTTAATTATTTGAATGGCAATTTACTTATACTCAATCTTTCGACCACTGTCATCTCCAACCACGGGTGATACTGGAAAACACAAAATTATTAGGTTCAGTTAGTAATGCATGAGCGACACAAAGACATTCGCAAGCACGTAAGTAAATAGCCCATTATATAGAATATGCGTACCTATTTTCAGAACGAAACGCGAATAATTAATCGAGTAAATTAATTCCGCAATATCTACGGCCATAAGTTACGAACGCAGCGGGATCGTTATTGCAATTTGATATGGGCGAGGTCGTGGTGTCCCTTACTTTCTGCATGCATAAGTAATCAGGCCGTTTCCCACTGGTTCTGTTTGAATTGCATTCTTCTTAAAGTGAGATATAAATTGAACCGTCTGTCCTCTGCTGCGGTGAAATTAAAAGTTTCCGGGCCGAAGCGTCGTAGCCCAAATTCCGTTTTCCTTCCACGCGTTTCAACCGTAGCTGCGGCAACCATCATAGGTGGAGTTGCCGACGTGTAAATGTGGCATTTATTCTTCGTCGGTGTGTGTCATCTTCTGATTAATCGATCTGAACCAGGGTCTTCTCTCAGTTAAAAGATGTTCTAAACTTGACCGTATAAGGAATGAGACCATAAGAGAAGAGTTACAAGTTTTTAACTTGAATGAAAAATTAAAAGATTACAAACAACGGTGAAAAGAACACTTAGGAAGAATGTCAGATTCTATACTAGTCAAACAAGTATGGAAATACAGACCTATACGACACAGGTGTTTGGGTAGACCCAGGAAGGGATTGCTGGAGGATCTGTGAAGGCGGAACGGGCAAAACCTTGCCTATGTCGTGTTGTGAGGATAACAATGATGTTACATTGCATAAAAAAAAGGATTACATGATTGTAGAATAAACTTCATTTTTAGCGGGAATGTGACATCATGTTTACAGAAAAAACTACTACAGTGACGTATACAGAGCTCAGTTAAATAAGTTGTTTGAATTAATAAAAATCTTATTATTCTTTTGAGTTATAGTATCATATTATTTATATTTGTTAGTCAACGTACGTCTGATTTAAAAACGTACACTAGGAAGGCAGCATTACAAAAAAAGTAAATAGTTTTCTGTTTTCCTTTGTAGTGCAATTTGTTCTCTTCTCTTGTTGAAACGACTGTAAATAATTAAACAATAATGGATAAACAGGAGCCATTCTCCGCCGGCGCTATCGTTACATTCAAAACAAAGATTCTGTTCCTCCACTCTGTAGCGACGAGGATTACTGTTAAAAATCTAATTAATTTTCCTTTCCACGGTGCGTTTTCCTTTTTCATCCCCTTTAGTTGTTTCTATCGCAGTGCTAGTTAATATACTATGTGTGCGTTTTTAATGTTTATTTTTCTACTTTCACACAAATATTTAAGATTTTTCTCGTATGTTCGGAATATTTGTATTGCCATCTAGGTACATTCGAAGATATAAACTTTCATTGAGTGTACAGCTTAATGAAACAATAAAAGTATTCGAACCGTCATAAGTACTTCTTCACATTCTTTGTTTGATATCTTTATTCGTAAAAGAGACATGTTGTTTAAAATTATAAAAGAATTAACAGAGAAATGTTGTAGCAATGTGTTTGTTTAACATCTGCTATTTATGAATAACAATAATTGTCAATGAAACAGTAAATACCGATAATAAATTAATCATATAGGCCGAATAAAACAAGAGTAGAAAGAAAGGTTTTGCCTTGTGTAGGCAGGTATGGAAGAAATGTTCTTGACCAATCAGAGTCTGTCTGCCGTTGGCATGTTGCCATCTGTTGGCTACTTGACACCCGAGCCACTGGTTTGTGGCACTATTTATATCTTAGAGCCACTGTACAAAGTGGCAACGCTGCGTTAACTGTTATCCTATTCTAGTTTTATTCATGATATAATAATTAGGATTTATTTACAGATTTCACGCGGTGTTAAATCTTTCAATCTACCTGCCAGATGTTTATGTAGAACACAACTTGATACACTTCAGTAGTCCAGCTTCTCCAGGCCACTTGTCAGTACAGTCTGATGATGAGTTACATCACCCTATAGTACTTACAAAAAGTCACTAGACTATTGGAAAACAAGAGTTCTACACAAAACTCTATAATCCAACAGTAAAATTTCATTAGCCAGTCAAGTCTTAGTCTTATCGAAATGCTAGTTCTATCTAGTCCTTCAAATTCCATATTCACCGATTCTCTCAATAACAATGATTTCCAAGTAAAGTGGTTACATCATCGTCGTCGTCCACCTCCTCCTCCTCATCATCATCATCATCATCATCATCATCATACTATGAAGTGAACGAGTAAAAGTAGAACGTAAAACACATGGATTGGACTTCACTATGACTAATGGTGTGTCCTGAAAAATTTAAATTCCATACTTGTAAATCTGAGAAAGAAAAAATTCCAGAAACGTTTAAAACTTCGTCTTTGGAGCTCCGATAAATGCACCGTGGTATGACACATCCAACCGTACACCTATATAGAGTGAAAGACGAAGTTAACAAAGATTGTAAATTACAATGACAGCATAAGAAAAAAGGCTAATAGTTTAATGATTGACTCATCGGGCCACTCTTCTCTTGCCGGGTAAGTTACAGCGTTCGTCGTATTCCGCACTCAGCGCGTCATTTTTCTCTGGAAAACTGTCTGTTCTGACTCTTTACTTCCTGGTTCTCTGGTCTTCGTGGTCGTTTACTTTTCCTCCTTTCAACAGTAGTCCAGTCAATTATTTATAATTAATACATTGCATTTTCTGTTCTTTAGCATGCCAGTACCAAATTGTTTTTTTTCTACTATCCATATGTTATATCGGAGTTTATCTTCATAAATTTTTATATCAGTGTTTGGGATGTATTCAGTTCTTGATATTCTGAAAAATTTTCTGATTATGATCATTTCTATGGATTAAAATAATTTTATCATATTTTTTATTTCACACAAATATTTCATAAAATCGTTGTTCCTACAATACGATAAGTACTGTATCCTTCCTGTATCCCTACTGCTGTCGAGTACTACGTAACATTTTTAAGACGCTAAGTTGTTTTTACGTTTTCTTTAATGTGCCCTCGTATAAGTTTAATAAGACATGTATAAGTTCTCACTGGGAAGTAGAGGTGTATACTGAGATACTTGTATTCAAGCCATGGACTTTTATACGCCACTCAAAGTACCAGCCGTTCTGTACTGGTGGACACTACGTAATTAGTTACATTTAAAAAATGTTACCAGTACCCGTCTGGACCCACAGACGTCATCAGTTCGGGTTTTGAGAACAGCTGTGTCCAGGATATCAAACAATTCATAGGTTATACGTTCTCTCTTCTCATGGCGTCCAATGCTATTTTTATATTTTTCTGTAAGTACCCAAATCGTGTGCACGCAACAAAGCATTTCCAAAATACTGAGATTATCACGAATATATATTTAAATCGGAAAACAAAACGCGGAGTACAACAGGAAAAAAAGAGTTACACTACAGTAGGAGCTTTAAATGCCGCAAGTCTTGTTTATACAAGATACTACTTTGCAGTAAATTTTCACAAAGTTTTTACGCTTGTGAGATTTGTGTAATCTATTTTGTTTAAGGTTTGCTCTATTCCTTAAGGCAGATAGCCAGAAGGTAAGAAATACGCCATTCAATATGCAAATTCTCTCCCGGTTTGCATGTTTTAACCTTGACATCTCGCAGTACATTGTGGAACAAAACGTTTCGTGTTAAAAGTCTAAAACGTGGGGAGAATCTAAGATTTGTTACAGTTTTCCTCGCGAGCACAAAAATATGAAGAAATTGACAGCGAGTTCGAAGTGAAACCTCGATCAATCCACACTTTACAGAAAATTTGTAATCGTTGCATACGTGTTGTTAAATCACTGTTATTCAAAAGTCCAAAATTGATGACAAAATCATAAGCAAGAAAACGTCATTTCAATTTTTTCTGTCTGTAATGTAGAATATTATTAGAATATTAGAATATTATAGAATAGAATTAGAATATTATATTAATACAATCCTTTGAACGTCAGAAAGTTAACAAACTGAGGATATGACGAATAGTTTTTTTTAATTTAAAAAATCACAAAGTATAAGGCACTATGGTAAAAGAAGTGGACTAATGTTAAATCCATTAACGTCGCCAGATGAAGAAAACTATTATGCAGAAAAGATAAGTGGGAGGGATAGGGAGGGGAGAGAGAGAGAGAGAGAGAGAGAGAGAGAGAGAGAGAGAGAGAGAGAGAGAGAGAGAGAGAGAGAGAGAGAGAGAGAGAGAGAGAGAGAGAGAGAGAGAGAGAGAGAGAGAGAGAGAGAGTTTAATTAGAACTCAGTAAACAAACATCACTTTATATATATATTAGTACGAAATATACTACAAAATAGCGAAAAAAGTATTTTAAAAAAGTATGCCTTCTCACGCTTTGTTGACTATAGGATAACTTGCGCATAAGTTTATCATAAACAACTTGGAAAGAAGTATTAAGTCAGTGAACAGAATTAATTGTGACCGACGTTGAAGCGAAGTGAAGGCCCGGCAGAGGGGAAAACTTTATGCAACCAGACACGTCTATTGAATTATTTTAATAAAACCTAAAAGCCATGCAGATTACTTTAATGGTTTCTATACAGTTATTAAATCTACCAGCATGACCATGTCTCTATTTTGTTTTTTTTACGTCTTTAGTCGCTTATATATTACATTTAAATATTAAAAGATAGGGAACAAATCATACAAATCATAATCGGATTTCGATCACAGTAACATAATCAGAAAGCAAAAATAACAAGACAAAATAAAGTAGTAACAAAAGTGTAAATTCCTTACGAAACCTTCTACGAGACGATTGAAACAATTAAAGAAAGGAGACGACGTAAACTTGTAGATGAGAATCGGGTATAATTCAGGACGACAGATCATTTGCGTTGAAAACAATTAGTGTTTTGTGAATACTGTATTACACATACAATTTAAGTAGAATTGCAAGATAAAATGATCGAATATAATGTAAAATACTACGGTACGTTGTCGATTTTTTGTAATGGAAAAAGAAATTGTATAGGTTTATAGTTTAAATGTTGCACTGTTCCAACTTCATTAGTAAAAAGAAAAAATAAATAAATAAGATAACATTTCTCCTGTGCTGATGCATTCACAGTCTCTTTATTAAGTTAAGAACTAAAAAATTAAGTTTCTTAAATAATAAAAATCAAAATCATCATCATCGTTGTAGTACTAGTATTAATATTAGTAGTAGTAGTAGTAGTAGTAGTAGTAGTAGTAGTAGTAGTAGTAGTAGTAGTAGTAGCAGTAGTAGGCCTAGTAGTAGTAGTTGTTGTTGTTATTGTTGTTGTGATGATGATGATGATGATGATGATGATGATGATGATGATGATGATGATGATGATGATGATGATGATGATGATGATGATGATGATGGCGACGACGACGACGACCGTTATAATCACGATGTGTACTTTTTTACTGTGAAAACAGTTTAAGAGTCTACAGTGTAGGCTGCCATCTTGATCAGTACAGCACACAACAAAGGTTCTCCTTTCTTTGAATGCTATGGTAGCCTAGCATTCGTGGAAGAGTAGGAATATTCCGGAATCTAACAATCATCGAGGTTTCTGATAATAGCAATGATAATTAGACTAACTAGGGAATAACATTCCACTAAAAGAAAGATAGTGTAGCCACAAATACTCTTCACCCGTCCATTATTAAATTAGACCATTACTCTCGGTACTAATTTCTATAGGCTGAGTCGATCTGGGGGCTGAAAAATGCGCCTTGATTTTATGGAGCTGTCCGGAAACGGAACCCGAGACCTCTATGTTAGTAGCTAGGCTACATACCCATTGGTCTAACAACTCCTAGCTTTTTTATATACTTGAGTATATAAATTACAAGAACAGTCAAGTGGCATTCATTATTTCTTTATCTTCTTATTTCTTTATTATATATTATATTATGTAATAATACTATAATAATGTTATATTATTAATAACATATTTTAATATAATATTTGTCAGTGTTTCGCAGCCTTCTGCACCGAAGATGGTCGTCGAAGGCACGGCGGAAACGTTCGTGTCAAACAACATTGGACCACGGCCTTACAATCCGACAAGCCGAAGTTCTCATAATACAAAATGTTTTTAATACAACTTTTGGTAGTTAAAGCATTTATAAAATTATAATGCTTCAAAGAAATGTCACTGTTACAATCCAAAAATGAAAAACAGAATCAGACATAATCATGTGGAGATCAAGTACTGTATTCAGATCACATGTAAATGTCGCGGACATTATCAAGAATTACTTGAGTGGAGAAATTTTCGTTTACAAGTTTCGTATTATTCCCACACGTGATTCTGAAATGCTCCAGTAGCACAAACGAATTGTGTTTTCATGTAAGCCTTTCGCAGAACATTAATATATTGTTCCTTTGCGTGCAGTGTTCCTCATTCAATCCGGCACGACCGCCTATTCATACAGGAAAAGCATTTAAGTGAGAGCGTTTGTGAACAGTTTCATTGTGCGGGAAAGGCTTTCTAAAGTTCTTTGTTCCTACTTTCCTTCAAAACTGGGTTATTGGGTAACGGCGTGCGGTGTTTCGTAAACGACTCTTGTAGAAAAATCCAACTTTTGGGTTTAGTTAAGAAAAAGTGATACGAAATGAGTGCCGAAATTTTTTTAGATTTTGTGACTAGTAGTAGTAAGATGCACAAAGCGACAGTTGAAATTATTTTTAGTCGGGTTTTGTTATCATTTATTTCATTATAAATCTAGTTGTGTTGTTAATAGGATCGCATAGATAGTAATTCATAAAATCGAAATAAATTATTAAACACTGGATTAATGATTTATTTATTTAATAAATGGTGAAACCAAATAGTTATAATTTCCAATAACACGCTTTCCATAACACTGTGATACAAAATTAAATATATTTGTCCCATAATAGCAATTTTCGCGCTGAATTCAGAGATGGTTTCATAAGTTTTCTATCACGTAACGATTTTTAGAGACACCTATTTTAATTTTACAACATTACTTATTTAAAATGCATACTCAGTACAATATTATCATACCTAAAAAGTAGTAACGTTGGATTTTCTACAATATTTCGCCCCACGAACATCTCTCTTTAGGGTCTAACAATAGTCAGCTAGCATGCTCGGGCTCCACTTACCCTGGTTCTGCTTTTCCATGTCCGAAATATCCTGATGGAACCGTACACCATTTTCGTCGCTGACTGCTCTTAGATTTGGTGGGAACAAATCTAAGTGTGAGCCCAAGAAGTGAATCTTCAGTGACATGTTGCATCTCATGATTTTATAAGATTTTAAAAGATTGCCCACTATTTCTTTGTAATTTTCGGATTAATGGTTTCCAAAGAAGTTCTGGCAAATGTTCTTAAAAAACTTCCAAGCAACTTTCTCCACCTCGTTTAACGTACTACCAACGTTGTCATCTTCAATTAACTCTCTTATTTGAGGTCCTACAAAGATTCCTTCTTTGATTTTGTCTTACTGATCATTAGAAACTTGTTTTTTAAGTACGTAAATCCAAGCCCATTTCGATCCATTGCTTTCATGAAATTTTTCATAAGCCCCAGCTTTGTATGTAGTGGAGGTAAATAAACTTTTCCTGAATCAACAAGTGATGCATTAACAACAATTTTCTTTCCTGGAGTTAATGATGTTCGATTTGGCCACTCTTTCTGTACGTAATGATTGTTTCGGTCTCTGCTGTCCCACTCGTAAAGAAAACAACAGTACTTTGTGAAACCATGTTGAAGTTGAAGTAATTGCAAGAGAGCAATTACTTTTAAGTGACCACAAATATTGCACTTAAATTCTTCATACTTTATATTATCCAGCAGAAATTTCATGTTCCCGTAAGTTTCTTTTAAATCCATAGAATAAGTTAGTGGCACTGATGGAAACTTATCCCAATGTGCATAAGCACGGCTTTCAGACTAACTTTAGAAGAATCAATAAACAAACGCCACTCCTCTGTTTTCCACTCAGGATCAAGTGATTCCATTACGGAAAAATATTATTACAAAAAACAAGTCCATCGTCAAATGAAAAAAAAGTTCTTGAAGTCAATATGCCTATTTCTTAAAACACTTAATTTTGTTTCGTTCTGGAGGAGGTTCCAACCTTTTAATTGTAACCTTTCAGACTTTCTTTCATACCAAACTGATAATTTTTAAATGTTTAATCAATACAAATTGTTTACTAATTTATGTATTACAAATAATACCATAACATAATTTCATCATTTCCATAGCATATATTAACACTTAAGAGGGGGCAACTTGAAAATTAAGAGTGATAGAACAATTTTGTTAACATTTTTTGAAGTCAGGAGAAAAATACATATAAAAAACATGCTTTTACTTACTCTGGGACAAAATCTTTGTTTACCAGTGTAATTACTAGATTCATATTACGTGTGTTTTTCGCGGCTCGATAGGTATCAATACAGAGTATTCACAACAGACAAAAACGTCACTAAATTCATATATTATAATACTGTAACACAAATAAACAATCTTATTCTTCTTCATCTCAAGATTTAGTACTACAGTCTGTTCCGTCTTCTTCTGGGCCTACCTACATCTCATCTTCCTTGGTGTGTATAGGCCTACCTCTTTTATTAGACAGTCATCCCTCGCTCTCTCTGCACGCTGTTTCCATTGCAATGGGAACGGTTTAATTCTGTCGTTTACATTGTACATATCCAGCTTCATTCACTCGCAACAACTTTTGACTCGTCTCAGGAACTTCATTTTAGCGGCTTGTGTACGCTGAGTATCTTGTTTCCGCAACGCCCATTTCTCATACCAATAGATTAGCACGGGTGCTACCACTACATTAGAAAATATAAACAACACTCCCTCAAATAACAATACTAACACTCTCTAATCGCCTCTTTAACTCATGTTTCTCCAACACAACGGCCGCTCTGATGGACTTTCGAAGTCGCTCTTTGGCCGCATCTTCCGTTGCTCCCACCGTGGTAGACCCGCTTTCATTATTCATGCTCACGAGGTGGAACATTTAAGGCCAGCGTTTACAGCGTCAGTTACTACAATGCAGAGGTTAAGCTCACAAAAACAATTAAGGTCTTGTCCAAATGACATAGTTTAATCTTTCGTTAGCTTTTTTTAATAAAATTTAAGAATACGCTTAATGATTAGTAGAGGAATGTTATCGTTTATCAACGTATGTCTCATCACTTACATTGACTGTCTGTAGTTACACTCTTCTTCGAACGTACAATTCGTAGTTTGCATTCATTTACAAACAATAAAATTAAATGTGCTGTACCTACCGGAAGACAACGTAATACATAAAAAATCTTAATAAGCCACTCTTGGACAATAAATGAAAAAAAAACTGAATTTTGCGATTTTTTGCCTCCTGATATACTCTTAATAGCTGTATGCAAAGAAAAATAATAAGTCATAATTATTAAAACAAAAATAATAATCACGGCTGCCGGAAACACCTCGCATAATATTCTATCAGAGAAGGGAACCGTGCGTACAGAAAAAGACGATAGATGAATATTTCTCATTGTGTCTGATGTAATAACACAATACATTACATTATGTTAATTACACAACACACGAAACGTTTGAGTTAACAGTTTATGAAAGAAACATTTTACTGTTTATTTCATTAAAGCTGATTCAAATATTTCCGATATATATATATACACAATATAAGATATTTCTGAATTATTTTCTTTTTAATTTATTATTCTATACTCACATGATAACAAATTGGTTGAAATGATTTAATGAAACAAAGCTAAAATATTAATTCTTGTATAGCTAATATTAGATAAAATTAAAAATTGCGAACATTTTTGGTCATTTATCACCTATAAAAATAGTGTCTTGGGTTCGTCATTTTGTTTTTTGATAGTATTATGTATAAAGAAACTTTTGTAAATAATAAAAATATTTTGCATTTGTATAGAATGGACGATAATAGGTTAACAAAGCATATCTTCAAATATCTGTGGGGGAAGAAGTCAACATCAAGTTGGATTAAAGAAGTCCAAAAGGATTTAGAAAAAAATTATATACACGCAGAAGAAGCAATTGAAAGAGAAGTTTTTCGGGCAAAAGTGTTAAAGATGGAAGGAGTCCCCAGGGTAGGAGAGAGAAAATCGCAGGTTCAAAGTGGACTGAAGACGGGAAGAAGAGACACAGTGAAAAGATGAAAGAATATTGGAGAAAAAGAAAAGAACAAAGAATAAAGGACTGAAATTGGCATTTGGTCCTTAGATGGCCGATACAAAAAAAAAATATTTTGACGTTCGTTATATTAAAACTGATCAAGCGGTTCTACAAGTGTAGGCGTTGATACAAACACCACCCAATCGAATACCGTATGTTCTTCTTTGCTCATGCGCAAGTAAGTAAGAAACAAATAGCAACAACAACAAAAGAATAATAATAATAACAATAACACATTGACAAGCTTAAATAATTTAATTAAATTGTTTCGATGGTCGCGTAACATCACCAGTGCATTGGCGTACCATTATCGCCGTCATTGTTATTCCCGAAGACAAGGGACTGCGGGGCTGCAAGTATTGTGTATTCACTCAGAGTTAAAGCGTTGTGGTCGCAAGGTCGTTATCAGTAAAACCGACACCTACTGTTTGCTTGAAACGACTAGCTGCTTGTTGACGATATTCTGTCCGCGTAAAAGTGAACGCCCTACATACGTGTGGGTTGCAGTTAATAAAATCCACTTAGTAACTTATAGTTATTGAGTATTGTGCATGTACGACCGTTGAATATACATAAACTAAGTAACAAAGGTATGTGCGCTCACATACACACGCACAAAGACGCATGTACATTAATTCAAAAAGTGCATGTACTCCTCACGACAAAACGCCAAACTAAAAGAATTACAATCAGGTAGCTGAATTAATTGGTTGAATATTTGCGGCGATATCCGCCACGTAGAAAGCAGTATGAGAATTGTCCGATTTGACATGTTGTAACGCGTCCATTGTACGTAATAAAACCATTTTTACTGCTTTTTCTAAACAACGTTGACCTGTATATTCCCTTTTTTCCATTTCTGACTCAATACTTTTCAAAAATACATAGTATTTCCAAGAGTTACCAGCTGTATTAATACTTTTCAATGATACTCACTAATAAGCCTCTGTAAAACTATCCATCCAATGAATGGATATTTCTTCGTCTCTCCTGTGGCACTGCAGCCCTGGTTGGGCCCTGGCCTCCTTCAATTTTCCCCCCATTCTCTTCTGTCGGCAACCATCCTCCTCCACGAACGCACCCTCAGCATTTCCTTCGCATCCTCATCCACTGCGTCCTCCCATCTTCTCGTCGGTCTTCCCACTGGTCTTTTTCCGTGGATTCTGGTATTCAATAGTTTTCGTGGTATTCTGTCGTCCCCCATCCTGGCAACATAACTAGCCCATCTAAGACGCTGTAGTTTTATGTATTGTGTTAGCGGTGGTTCTTTATACATTTGATACAATTCAAAGTTATATCTTATTCTTCAGCCGTGTACGTCATTAACTGGTCCCAGGATTCTTCGTAATATTTTTCTTTCAAAGATATCGAGAGTGTTTTCTGCTTTGTAGTTCAGGATACACGTTTCGCAGCCGTAGGTTATGATGGGTCTTATTATTGATTTGTATATCCTTAGTTTCGTTTTCTGTGGATATCTTTGGATCTGAAGATATCTGATGTGGCGAAATACGCTTTATTGGCTTGGACTATCCTGTTCCGGATTTCGGTTTCTTCTGTGCCGTTTTTTCTATGGTTCCCAAGTATTTAAAGTTGTCCACCTTTTCGATATTGTCGATTGTTCCGTAGTTTCTTTGTCTTCTAGTTTGCACTAATATTTTTGTTTTATCTGTGTTGATTTTGAGACCTATATTGCTAGCATTTTCTTTGAGCTCAAAGTACGTTTCCTCTGCTGCATCTTTTGTCCGACACATTATGTTGATGTCGTCCGCGTAGGCTCCTAATTTGACCGATTTGTTTGTCAGTACCTTATTTCTTCCTACTGACAGTTTTCTGATTACATCTTATACAGCTAGATTTAACAAGGTCGGGGCCAACCCGTCTCCTTGTTATAATCCTCGATTGATTGCAAATCCTTCTGTTATGTGTCCTTGTACATTTCTTCATCTCTTATGTCACATTTCTTGTGTCTCATTTCTTCGGTACATTCAATGGAAATCGCCTTACAAATAAATTACAACTGAATTCGTTAGTAAAAGAACTGACGAATTAACCAATCAAATTACGATTTCCTCTAATAAAGCCTCCTCTTATCTTAACATAATATATTCCTCTTTTTCGAAGAACTAAAGTATTTGGCATTAACGCCCGCACTAACATGTCTTGCATCTGTAAGAGAGACGACTGAGACAATCCGCGTTACTATAGGTTGTCACTTGAAACTCACACAAGGAATGTAAATATGAGAGTGCCCGTTTACTACGATGACGTCTAATCTGGGACAGACGTGATTAGCAATTTACCTAACCACGATCTGCACGGCGCAAGCTTCCGCTCTGTACGGACGGGGCCAAGTATCTAATGACTCGTTCACCAGAATTCCGTCTGCTTCACGAACAAGTAATATCTAATTACACGTAGATTCTTTCTTTCGTATATACAAGGATTTTTATGTTTCTAGCTCATCAACGTACCTCATTTAATAGGTAACTTCTTGTGACGTAAAATCCTCATATTTATCAGGAAAGTTGCTTATTTCTTGCACTGCAAAATAAAAAAAAAGTGCGGTGTACAGAACACGGTGGGTTATTTGCAGTGTTGAAAAATATACGGTCATGTCCTGTTCTCTTATTGAAGATGTTTACCGCGCGTGTCACTGAAATGTGTAGCAAAAGACTATAGCCAATTAACCGGAAGTTTTAACAACAGTAAATTAGGTAACTGTGTTAAAATATAACACAAGTTATATTAGACTAATTTTTAAGAGGACATAATTAAATTAACAATGTCAAAGTTTCACTGAGAATGTTGTTATTAAACTGATTTAAGTGTTAGTATACGAACCTGCAGCCGTATGGTATTGTCATTTAACTTTACTGTGATTTATTATTGTGAATTATCGTGATTCAGTCATCCAAGCATTTACTTCATTCTGTTTTTTTCAGAACAAAATAGACAATCTGCTGTGAGACAAGAAGTGTATCTGTTGAAAATGAGTTGAGCCCAGTAGCCTGTAGTTTACAATAATGTCCTTTACGTAGGCCTGTACGACATCGTTTATACGAGTAATTAAGTGTACTGAGTTGATAAACCTGTCGGGTAGATTTCACCTTATGTGCCTTTCTGCCGATTTCTATTTTCTGTGTTATCAAGAAAAGTCACTGCTAGTACGTTTAAGTGTTTATCTAATTGGTTTAGGTATTTTTCATTCTGGTTCATAAGTTCGTTAATCACAGTATCCGCTCGGAGGTCTCTGGTGTTATGGACGTCCTGAGGTGTGTTCAAAACGGTTCGCAGACCTTTTTTTTGAAATCGTTTCCGTATTTTAATGTTGGCTTTGGATGCCATTCTCCCGAATTTGATTTCGCAGCTTTCCAGTTGGGTTTTACGACTATACAGCAATAACTTACTTTCGAACGATAATGTTGCCACATTTTTTTCAAGCAACCAATGCGTTGGTTTTGTTTTGAGATTAAGGTAGTTACGTTTGATTTTTTATGTTTTGTCCAGGTAAGGATACCTGTCAAGGTGCATACCAAGACATATAACATCTTTTTTTTTTAAGTAATTGAACGTGGCCTGATTTTGTAGGGCAGGATTTATGTATTATTATGAACTGAGAATAGTGTATTGGATTACAGCATTTTGTAAAAACCGTCTAAAGAAGTCCATGATGGATAAAAGATTTCACAGAGTGTTACATTCGTAAAACTAGAATTGCTGGAGAAGAGGTTAAATCCTTACTTGTTGCGCGGACACAACGGCTACTTTTGCAATAAAGTACCACGAAAGTCAGCAAACGTTTACTAGTCCAATAATGGAAGCAAAAGTTTGTTTAAGCCATTACAGAACCTTCTACGTCTTTCTCGGCTATTCCAGTGGAGCCCGGCTGTAATGTGCGTGTGCGTACGTATTGCTGCTACTTTGAGATGAAGGACAATTACGTGACACTTGTACGCGTCCGCAACGAGACTATTACAGAACATACCGGTCCGCGCGCAACGTGTTCAAGCCCGCAATCAATTAGGCTCGTGTTTTCTAGTAATTGACGCGTAATATGGATTATTCTGGAATCTCAGCGGGGTATAAATATAATTACTCAGCGACGCTTAGTTTCAGTTTGAGTGGCGATTTATTCCAGTGAGGTTCGAAGTATTGTGCCGAAGTGTTATGTGTTTTATAATTGTGCGGGACTCTATTAGTTGACATTATTATTTCGTGTTGACAGATTAATTTGAATTATTGTACGAGGACAATCTTGTTGAATAACCTGTTGATTATAAACGGTACTTATGATAATTAAACCTGGTTATTAGTGACTTCGTTGGTGTCTTGTATTTTGTTTCCACTGTACCATACGACGATCAAGGAACAGTCGTCTCCCCGGTAGAATATGAGCTGTGAACTCTAATAATATCTGTTTTTCATCGACTAGGATAATTCAAGATTGTATCTCCAATATAAAAATGTACACACTATAAGGGTCGTATTATAAAAATTTAAAGAACAGTTTAAAGTTTTAATTCTTTTTGTTGTAGTGCGTTTACTAGCTTGCGTTTTCTCAAACGACCGTAAGTAATAGAGAAAAAAGTGGCAAAACAGAATCCATGCTATCGTTACGTCCAAACAAACAAAGATTTTGTTTCTACATTTGTAGCCACGAGGATTACTGTGAAAATATAATTAATTTCAACGGTGGGTTTTACTTTCCACCCCCGTTGTTGTTTTTCTCCCTCCTCCAGTTAGCAGAATCTGTTTTTTGTATGTTTCTAGATAAACACAAATATGAAATACAAACGTTTTCCTCGTATTTTACGACCATTTTTGTTGTTGTGTAGGTACAGTCGCAGAGATAAATGCGCATTGAATAAACAAACACAAGAGAGGTAATAAATGAAAAAAACTCGTGTGTTTTTTTTTTAATATTTTAGCTACGAAACTGTTGTTGATACTATAGAGGTTATAAAATGTAATGAGGTTTTCCATACCACAAAACCATTCACATTCATCTTATATAATTTAAATGTTATTTACGAAATAATTAACTCACAATCCTAGAACGACTAACTTACTAAAGTAAATAATAATGATGGTGATTTGCTTATATCATAGCAGTTGGAGGTTAATTTACGATTTATTGTTAAAAAGGAAATTAGGTTTGTATTTAAAATTGTATGAAATATGTTACACTCATGACGCAAATGTAGTATACACTGTAATAAGTATTATGTACTATTATTATTAGAATCTAAATGACGGTCTCCTGCCACAGAAAAATCGTAAGAGCGACGTTTCGGCCACCATAACAATCGGCATCCTCATTCAAGCTAACTGTAAATCAATATATAAAGAATAAAAGTAATAAAATTTAGTGATTTTAAATTGATTATTTTTTTTTTTTGTATCGGCCATCTGAGGACCACAAGCCAATTTCAATTCTTTATTCCTTGTTCTTTTTTTCTCTAATATTCGTTCACCTTTTCACTATGTCTCTTCTACCTGTCTTCACCCCACTTTGAACCTGCGTTTTTCTCTCTCCTACCCTGGACTCCTTCCATTTTTAACACGTCTGTCCGAAAAACTTCTCTTTCAGTTGCTTCTTCTGCGATTATATTATTTTTTTTATAAATCCTTTTGGACTTCTTTAATCCAACTTGATGTTGACTTCTTTCCCCACAGATATTTGAAGATCTGTTTTGTTAACCTATTGTCGTCAATTCTATATAAATGTCTAAAAAATAATAGTCTTCTTTTCTCATTGTTTCTGTTATATTTTCTATACTTTGTTAAATTTCATCATTACTTCTTAATTTCCAGCTTTCTGAAGTTTTCCGTGGGCCTAATATTTTATTGATTTTATGAATTACACAAGTGAAAAGTTGTGTAAATGTAGTAAGCTAATAATGAACGCAGTACAAGAAAATGATTTCAAAAGTGCTCGATCTCTCACCATGTGAGTACACTTTCTTTTATCATAAATAAAATTATTTTTAATATTTACGTTATTCTTGTAGTACTACTTGAGCGTTTATGATATGCTCATATTTTTAAAATCTTACGCTTTGCGTAAAGCACAGATATTTGCAGCGGTGGTGAAATTTTGGATAACTGTGAGGGGAAAAGAGGTTTCTTGACATGTCAACACTGCTTTTTCGTTTCAGCTATTTCGTGACGCGTTGAATCGGTTTACTGTTTAGGAGAGCGAGGCGTACGGAAGTAAGCCTGCACCATAGTGCTGTATATAAAGTTATCACTTCAAAAGTTGTCCGAGTTGCATATAATTACATACTTCGCATAGTTTCATGTCGTCGGATCATCGATTACATTTACTTTTATATGTACACATTGTAATACTATTTATCTCAATGCCTTAAGACACAAAACATTCGCCCACACCATTATCATATTTCTAACTTTCTGCCTCTACTGGTACTTAATCAGAACGTCAGACAGACTATACAGGGTGATTCAAAATTGCACGACAATCTCTCGGGACGTGATTATATAGCTACAAATAAGAAAAATTTCATATAAACATAGGCCCGAAAATGGTTCGTCAGCGATTTACGGCTCGCGAACCAGTTCGCCCTGATAAAATGACGCTCCCACGGTAAAATGACACCATACTGAAATTCTTGGGGTACAAAATGAAGAGTAAATTTTGTGGTTTCTTATGGTTTTTTTATCTGAAAAATTGAATAAAAGAGGTCCAAGAGCTGAATCTAAATTAGTTTCAAAGAAAAACAGTGTAAAACACAAACATTGGAGTCGAAAAACACACTTTTTATTAGTTTTGGGATAAAATAACTAACTAACTTTGTAGAGAATTTAATTATGAAAAAACTTATGTGTATAAAGTCTATCAAAAGTAAATACAAATTTGGAAAATTCGACTTTAATTAAAAACAAACAGACCAAAATGCGCCAGAAAAATGTTACTAACTTTACTAAGTGTTAATTTCTGTTACTAACTTGGAAATCATTTATAATTAACTGAAAAGCTAAATATTTGTATAAAAGTTTCAAGCATACGTGTAGACCTAGTAAATTCACGACCTATTAAAACACTGAGCATATTTAAACCCAAACCTATGAAAACCCAACTTAAAGGTCCTTGGTAGTAAGGAAGATGGTATTACCATAGGTGGCAGAAGGATCCTTAACCTACGAGACGGCGGTGGTACTGTCATCATATCGATACTATGATATCGTCTCAAGAACACCTCAAGGAAGTGATGCAGACACTGGGCATTACAAGTCAGGAGTATGGTTTGCGTCTTAATAAAAATACAACTTAGATTATGATCGCTGATAGACCCAAACAAGCACACTCACGCGACCTTGAAGGTTATGTGGTCGTCTCAGATTTCATCTATCCTGGTTCCCTCACTACTGGGAGCGGTGACTGTGAAGATGAAATAAAAAGTCGTTTGCCATTAGCCAGAAGAGCTCTGTAGTCAAACTCGACAAAATACGGAAAGATTCGGCGCACACTCTTACCACCAAACTCAAGTTAATGCAGGGTCTGATTTTCCCGAGAACAACATATGCCGCCGAGATATGGACTCTTAAATCATGTGACTGGAAGATCGTGGACACATTCGACACGTGGGCATACAAAAAGACATTACGAATTTTCTGGAGACAACACGCTAATGATTCGATTTTAAAACAGCTACGCATCAGACATAGACTTTTCCCAGAATTCGTAGAAGTTCCCTGAAGTGTTTCAGTCACTGGAAGCCCTGAACGAATGATTTAGACAGATTTATAGTGCTTGAAAAGATAAATGGAAAGGTACCAAGAGGACGGGGGGCCTACACTGTGGTTAGATCAAATGGGGTCACTGACCGGCCTGGACCTAAACGAAGCTGTGTATAAGTGGCTCAAGACAGAGAAGCCTGGAGAATCGCCATTGAGGCAGCAACATCATAATGCCATTGTGCTCTTAGTACGCTATATGGTAGAAGAGAGAGAGAGAGGAGAGAGGGAGAGAGAAAGCACACACACACACACACACACACACAGAATACTACGTCGTGTCCTTTGTAGATTCAACGTTACAGACGCATACATTTTCTAATAGCTACTGTAAGGTTTTCGAAAACTTAGTTTCAAATTACTTTAATCGAACATCAGCTACTGGTGAACACTCACTCCTGTGCTAAAATTTTAAAATGAACGTTCAACTGGATTTTTAAAGCAACGTTTAGGAAATTTACATTTGAATCCGCCACCGAGGCTACCGATTTCTGGTATGGACGAACTGTTTTCCTAATTCGTTTGTTCTTCTGCGCGAATGAGACTACTCCTTCCGGCATTTCTCGAATCGTAGCTTCCAGTTCAGTCTCCCCCGTCTCTCCGTAATTTTCGTCTTGTAAAGTGCGGTCCTCCAATACCTTAACCACTCCACCATTAAGATAACGTGTGATATCTTTTCAACACGTACATAGCTAGCGGTTGCCATTCCCATAGCATGCCTTAACTCTATGGTAAGGTAACCAACATCTGGTAAAAAGCCAAGTATGCCAGAAACAACACTAAATATAAATACATGCCAGAGGTATACAACATTTCCGTATATAGATGTCGCTTAAATAAAATAAGTAACACAATAAGCGATTCACAAAGGCGGTTCGCTGAGAATACAGTATTTCCTTATTTATATTATTTTTTGCCAGCTTATCTGTGGTATAAAAACGTACAGAAAATATTCTCTTTACATGTATTGCAAACGTAGGTAAATATTGTATTACATTTTCCTTACTGATCTTCTAATTGCTTTTTTATCTCTAGAGAAAACAACTGTAAAAGTTAATAATACAAAAAAAGTAGTAGGAAAACAGGGAAATATAACCGTCCATCATTACGTTAACGTAAACAAAGATATTATTCGTACCGTGTTGCAGCGTTGAGTCGTACGATAAAGTTTAATTAATTTTTCCGTGTTTTTCTCTTCCCCGTGGTTAATATACTTTTATCGTTTGATTAGAGTAAAGAAATTACAGTCCATAAGTCTTACGGATAAGACTTATGTTGTCGCGTTTACGAGTCTTGTAGACACTTAAGCAACGTCGATTAAGTAAAAACCTATATTAAGAAATTGAATATTCGCAAGAAATTATATTTCTCTTACTTACAGAGCGATGTAATGTTAGTTTTACAAACTATTTCCGTGCATCGACGACGAATTCAAATAAGAAACTTTTAACAATACAACCCGCAAGCATGTAGAATTATAATTTCTTTTTCTTAATTTCAAGTCTAATAAGTCGAAAATATATTTGCTGTTCTTATTGTTTTCCATAATATTGTTAACTATTATTAATGTCTATCTTCACACTGTCGTTTGTATTAATCTATATACATAAAACTCAAAGTATAAGGATTTATGGGTAGGCCTACTAAATACAAATCCACACCGTTACACCGATTGCCACAAAATTTTGCACAGGTAACCTTTTACACAAGGCGCAAAATACTGTCTAACTTGGAATTTGATATTTTGCCCCGTTCACACTATTTAGCCCCTTTTAATTATGCCTTTTCGTTGACGCGTACAAATATGTCAACAACACCATGGAGACCAGAATTAATTATCATAGTAACAAGTAAATAAACAAATGGTATTTAGCGGCGTCGGAACTGTACCTTTATCTGTTCCTGCAGTTTTTAATGTTATTAATATGCGATTGTATCGATATATTTTGTAATTTTGAATACAGATACGTCTATATATTTTGTAATTGTCTTAAACGATTATAAAATTTATATTTATACGTATTTCTGACGATGCAATGGATAAGTAATGAAATATATTAAATACTACTACTAAAGATGTCAACAACACCACGGAGACCAGAATTAATTACCATAGTAACAAGTAAATAAACAAAAGCTATTTAGCGGCACCGTAACTGTACATTTATCCATTCCTGCAGTAGATTTTCAATGTTTTATATAATATGCGATTGTATCGATTTACTACGATGTGGAAAGTGTACTAATTGCAAATTGCCCTATTACTTAATGCAAAGCGAAAATACGTGTCGTTTTAATTTGTGAGGTTAGGTGACAACGGTTTTTGGTTTTCAGTTTACTACTGAAATAAATAAAAGCCATCGTTGAGGAAAACAACGTTTAATATGTTATACAATGCTTCTAACACAGTAACACATAAAATAAAGAATTCAGCGTTTTTGATTAAACAGTTACTATATAAATATCTCCAAAGGCTTTATAAACGAGTACTTTTAAATCTCCGAAGGCTGTTGCACCAACATAATAATTTAGTACAAGTTAAAACAGTACAAGTGTTAAAAACAGCTTTGGAGAGAATTTGACTAATGAGTACAAAATTGTTATACGAGCTGACAGAACGCCAAATAGACATAGACAATAAAAATTATATTAAAATACTTATTAAAAGTCAAATATTCGCGTGCGAAGGGTAACAGCTAGTTTGTCAATAATTAGGTTTTCGGCATAACATTGCATCTATCACGTATATTCCACATGTAATTAACTAGAGTGGTCTGTAGGCGATTTGAACTTTGCTCTACTGATTGCGTATTCCACACGGAGATCACACTCTATATTTTTCTACGTTCAAAGCAAGAGCATTGCAAACACCTCGGTGATAGGGTATAACATTACCCTCTTGTACACTTTATCTGTCTGGTTTTAGCATCTGCGTCATCGTCTAGCATTACAGAAGCAGTACGACGCCAGTATGCATACATCCCTTCACACACACACACACACACACACACACACACACACACACACACACACACACACACACACACACACACACAGTACGTGTGTATTTCAACAATAGAAAGTTGTACACGAGCAATGCAAAATGTGTATATAATGAATAAATTTACGTGTAAATTTATGCCAACTGGAAAGTGTAAAATTGATAATAAACACCCTGTAATCTGGACAAGAAGCTGAAGCCTCATGCAGGCGTGTCGCCTGATTTGATGTCATGTTGGGTGAGACTGAAACGCGCGCGCGTGTGTGTGAAGGAGGAGGGCGAGTGAGTGAGAGAGTGAGTGAGTGAGTGAGTGTGTGAGAGAGAGAGAGAGAGAGAGAGAGAGAGAGAGAGAGAGAGAGAGAGAGTGAGAGGGGGCAAATAGACAGACAGACAGATAAGACGATACTGATTAGAAGTTAGACAGTCATAAAAAAAGTGTATGTTTTACGTGAAGTGTGCAAAAGTATGCGGCACATAGCTAAAACAAGATCTGCCACCTTGTAGTGCATATACACACGGTTATGCAAACTCAGGTGTGAACAGAATCTATCTTTCTCGAAGGGATTTTCACCGGGTATTGCCGCATACCCACACCTAACCGCCATCTATCTCTGTCCTGTGCATCTTCTTCCAATGGTCTTTCTCATGTTTTCATACCAGGACAGTCTAGGTCTGCCCCTATTTCCTCTGCCTGGGGGCTTCCACTGAAATATTTTCCTCGGCCATCTCTGTACATCCATTCGGAGTAAGTGACCGACCCACTTTAGGCTTCTTCGTTATACTCTTTTAATAATTGTGTTTTCTGCATGCATCCTTCTTCTGATCTCCTCGCTGGTTATTCTCTCCCTTCTTCAGACTTCGGCACTTCTACGGAGATAATCCATTTCCACGGCATTCAATTGTCTTATAATTTCCGTGCTCAACGTCCATACCTCACAGCCGTAACACAGAACTGATTCAACAAAAGCTTTTCCTATATGAATCTTTGTGGCTCTCGAAATATATTTGTCCCACCAAATAGACTTCAAGCTTCCTAAAACTATCCTGCTCTGTTCTATTCGTTTTTTTTATTTCGGGTTTTCCTAGGCCTTCCCGTGTTATTAGTGCCCCTAGTTATTTAAATTCAACGACTTGTTCAACTGACATACTGTCTTTAATCAATATTTCAAATCTGGCATCGGAATTAACGACAAGATATTCTGTCTTATTTACATTAACAATCCCCACGTTTCATATGTCTTGTATAGTCGGGTGAGCGTAAATTCCAGGTCATAAGGTGTGATAATAACTTAGTAATTATTTATCCGATATTAGTAATTATTTATCCGATAATAAGATAACCGCGGAGTAATAAGCAAGACTGACATGTAGTGAACATATACTGCAGTTACTACCGCTGCGTTGTACGTAAGTGTGTTGGTACGTACACATATTACAGTCTAAGTAGCTGATTATGCTATTTTATCTTTTGCTTCTGTAAACTTTATGTTTGCTTCCATTAATCTTACGTTTTCTTACTTTAAATTTACAAATAGTGTCCATTTTCAATAGTTTCCATAGGTGGGATTAGACTATTCGTACGTGCGAAAAGGAGTTAAATGTAAGTGTAAGTCGTTTCAAGGTAATTAAATAAAACTTAAAATTGTTTTACTTTCTGTGGTATTAATTTTCATGCACCATACAGGTCTTTCATATCGAAACGTACTCATTAAATAGGCCTACTACTTACCTTACGGACAGCGAGAAAGTCACAGCTATATCTACTGTATATCCGCCATCATCTCAATCATAATCACCTACCTGCAACAAAACACAATACAACCTGTAAATTACTGTCACGACAATTAGGTAAATTAATTTACATTCGTACGCACTTTACATTTAGAAATTATCTTTATAGGAATGCGTGTAACGTATTTTATATTTCACTAATGTTATAAATATAATTAATAAATTTGTTTCAGGCATATTGAAGCGGGGTTGTTTGGAAAGCGGGACTTCATTGGTTCGACTTCTTAGAATGGATCCTTCCCCATCTAGCCTGACGCTCGGTTGATTCGACTGTAACGGGTGGTATTAAATCTCATCGGTTGGGCAAGCCTACGGGAATTGTTCGGCGCATTGCCGTACTTGAGTGCCATACAACTGACATAATGTGGTCTACCCACAACAACTTTAAGTGCAGTAAAGAGTATAAAGAGATAATATTAACTAAATACGAGTGTTTGCAGAGTTTTTTATATTTATTATTAACTTTAGTTTTTAAAAAACCTTTCGACTAATTTTCGGAGCGTATATCTCTACTCCCCGTGTTTCGTTTGAATCAAATAAGGGTAATTTTCCTGTATAAGATTAAAAGAGCGGTCGAAACTGTAGCAATAGAATGAAAATGCTACAGCGAATCTTGTCATTGTTGTTTTTCCTCAAATTGGCTCGTAGGAACGTTGTACAAGGTCGTATAACGCCCAGAAATGTGGGTTCTAAATATTATACTTTATACTGTACTCGCATATTTTATAAAGTACACAATGTGATAAGATTCAAATTATTATGCTTTAAGGAAAAAATGTATAACGGTGCTTGGTAAACTATCTTCTGCTCTGATGCTAAAAAATAACCTATAAGAATTCAGTAAACGAAAGAAAACTTATTTATCCTTGAAGCCCGCTGAACAGAACCGGGAAGCACAAAAACCTTTAAAGATTCACCCAACAAACACAAAAATTTATGAATTTTATATTTAAAATTTATAATTTTATATTTATGAATTTTCGTTTTATTTTTATAGTTTCTGATGCGTATAATGTTTCAGTCTGTGACACATTGCATTATTCCGTTTTCCCTTACGTAATTTCTAAAAAAATTAACACTTTTAAAATACGCCACAGAAAATAATGTAAAAACTTGAAAATTTGAATGTGATCGTGAAATTTAAATACAAAACTAGCTGCTCGCCATTCTTACAGTATCGCATTGTTGCCGTTATGAGCAAACATGGTAATGCTGGTTGTAGGAGATAACGACAAGGGGCTGGAAATGCGCCTTACTCCACCAACTTGGGCTGTCTTCATTTTACATAAACATCGACACTCAGAATAATAGTCACGCTTTTTAAATGGTCCTAAAAGTAGCTATGTCTCCAGTGAAATTTACAAACGGCCATGGCCCCATCCAGTACCGACTAACCTTACTTATTTTTCGAAGATTTGTGCCTGTTTTTGCAAGTTCTGTTACACCTGAAGATGACCGTAGACTGTTAGTTGTCGGAACGTGTAATTTAAACTCGTTACAGTAAGTGTAAACTCTTCAGACAATGACTACATCATACCATTGTAAATTAGGTTGTGTGACAACTGTTTAGATGTTACCATCAATTCAAAATACGCCTAGCGTTTTTTATCTCGTTTTTTTCTTATAAACTGTGGCGCAATGTCGGGGCTGCTAAACTCAATAGACAAGAGAGTACACGCGAGCCGTAAATCATCTATAGCCTATTCTTTCGTGTGTATCTAACGCGTGTTCCCTCCCTCCCACCATCACTCCCTTCCTCACTCTCACACTCTCACACACACTCTCTCTCTCTCTCTCTCTCTATCTCTCTCTCTCTCTCTCTCTCTCTCTCTCTCTCGATACAAAACACTTGCTGCATAAGGATGAGTTGCATCGCGTGTAGTATAACAACCAACATTCACACAAAGTAAATGCACATTGTACGGATTTCGTATTCTGTTCATGCTGACAACACGTGTTATACAAATCGCATTCATGTCAAACACACTGGCATTCTTTATATAGACTATGTAATATCTATATATCATGTATATATCTATGACGTCTCTGATTCTTGACTCGAGTTGTCGATGTACAGAGATTACAGACAACTGTACAACGCAAACGAAGAAACTCTACAACTCTACCAACGTACTAACTGTCTGGAAAGCAACTGTACAATTACTCAACGTTTGAACTGCAGACTCTCATATGGTCAGCGGGAAACGACACACTTCAAAGTTTAATAACAAGCACCACAGAAATATTACGCTACGTATACGTAATAAATCGCTAAGTAATTATGCTACACGAGACAGAACATGATAACACGGTCAGAAGAGACAGGCACAAGCTGCGCAGTAAATTATCAATAAGCGTTCTATTTGTGTGTGTGTGTGTGTGTGTGTGTGTGTGTGTGTGTGTGTGTGTGTGTGTGTGTGTGTGTGTGTGTGTGTGTGTGTGTGTGTGTGTGTGTGTGTGTGTGTGTGTGTGTGTGTGTGTGTGTGTGTGTGTGTGTGTGTGTGTGTGTGTGTGTGTGTGTGTGTGTGTTGCTGCATAACCATGAGATGGAAATCCGTAAGCGACTGTAATCTGCGGATTCCGTATTCTGTTCCGAACATGTTTATTCTGAAGTCAGTACAAATTGCGTTCACGTCAACACACTCTCACTACAACTTGGCAGTGACTACATACACACACACAGACCAGTACAACCATTAAAACGTTTCTGTACAATTAAACATGAATACCGCATACTCGTATTTATAGACACTAGTACTGAATCTTCTACATGTCTACTGTTAAACTGAAAAATAATAGCTTGTATCGGCTCTTGGAGAAAAGATGAATACTGTGTCAGTCACACTGTGGTAAACAGAAAATTTATTTCTTCTTCTTCTTCACTACGTGGCTTAGGATATAGCCCGTTCCGACTTCACAGAGTCTCTGACCATTTATTCCAGGGTCTTCCACGATCCCTCCTCTCCACTGGCTTATATTCAAACGCTTGTTTATTAATACGCGTGCCTACCATACGTTCCACATGGGACTTCAAATTCTGTCTGTATTGCTTTATTATGTCCAGAACCGACTCAAACTCCAGGTCTTGCGTTATGTCGTTGTGAATTAGCAATGGGCAGACCGGGGTCATCACCCTTAGAGAAGACGACCCGTCTAGGGGTTGTGTGTCCCGAAATCAATGCACCTGGTCCTCCAGGTTGGAGGTTGTGCGAGGGGCTGGTAATCCTTCCATATAAAATTTAGTTTACTCGAATACCTCAACAGTGGAAAAAACCTGCTGGATATACAAGAAAACGACTTGGCAATCCTAAGGCTAAAGCATTTGGAATTTCGGAAAGAGAAAATTTATTTCATTAATTAAATATCACGTAATAAGAACACAATCATCACATTATCTTTTTACTTTATATGTAGGCGATGTCATACATAACTGGCATATGAAACGTCCGGAGCACTTTATGATTGGTAACTCTACAGTTGACACGTTGCTGTTCGCTGACGACCACGCTACTCTGTCGAACTCGGAAAGCAGCTTGCAGATGACTGTACACTCATTACATAGAATAAACAAGAATTTCGAAATACAGATTCCATATTGAACACTAAGATTTCCAAATTCAGATTTCCCAATATCTATTTTGATGGACACATTTTTTAATCCGGTGTAGTTTTGAAATAATGCATTTTCACAGAAATCGGCGTTAGACTTTTCTTATTTTTCAGTTAAAGTGCCCGTTTTTGTTTTAACATCATATTATTCATTTCTATGAATAAACTTACAGGTGAACAGAAACGCTATAGTTCGATAGCTTTTTATGGACCATCCATCGATTCCATACGAAAACACATTATTGTAGACGGTACTCTTCTGGAGCAGTTAAGCAATTTAGAATATCTGGGCCCTATACAACTGACTCGGTATATGCTTTATCGGTGAACCAGCTAAATAAGTTCACCCATTTAATTTCGTATTGTTCGGGACCATGAGGAGAACGTCACCCACCTCCCAATACTCTATTGGTCCGAGAATTGGGCCTTAACGAAATCCTAGGCCAGTCGTAGTCAAGCGGCCGAAAGATTTCTCAGGGACGTTGCACGGTATATTGTCGAAGATCGTACAAGAATGCGAATATACAGCAGGAATTGAATATTACGAGTACGGAGTTTAGTCGGTAGTTGCGCAATATCGGCTAAAATGGTTGGAACATCTTAACCGAATGGATGACTGCCGCATACCCAAACAACTACTGAACCATAAGCCAAATTAAGAGGCGTCGGACATTCGAAAAAGCACTGGAGTGACCAGTTCTAGTCTATCTGCTTGAGACTGGAATAAAGCATCTTTAGTTTAATCCTTGTAGAAGATGATGATTATGAAGAACAAAAGGCGAAATAAACGGAAACTAGTTTCAAATTTTGTAGAAAAGAATAACTCAATCAAATCTGTTAAAAAATTCAAATTTCTCAATGTTTATTTTGATGCATATTTTTTTAATCCGGTGTGGTTTGGAATAATGCGTTTTCACAGAATTCAGCGTTAGACTATTCTTATTTATCAGTTTAAGTGCCCGTTTTTATTATTACATCATATTATTCATCTCCATGAACAAAAACCTACAGCTGAACAGAAACAGCGTAGATTGAGTCTAAAACACACGCACACACACACAAAACCATTACAGTTTAGTACGACAGAATAACAAAACAACTGAAAAAACAAAACCCACAGAAAATGAATTAGTTTTTCGCAGTAATGCTCGGGGCTACACCGTTTAGGTACGAATTCTTTGTCTGGCTAAATTTAATGACACCGAGAGTGGTTGACTTCTGTTTATGTTTCAGAATTTTCAGAATTAAATGGTAATTTGTTTTACAAATGTGTATTAAATACGTTTTTAAATTTAATATTTCAATTTGCAATCACCTCATTGTAGACTATTAAGTACAGTAAATGAGATGTCACAGTATTAAATCAGTTCAATGGATTTTATAGCTGTTTAAAAATTAAAAAGTAAAAGTTGTAACCCCGATTTGCATATAATATGTGAATTGTACGGTAAACTGTATAGCCTACTCGGTAACGGTACATTCGCCCATAAAGTCTAAGGTCGTTTAAATAGATTGGAAACTTCAAGTTAGACAGAAGCAGAGTTCGTTGCCTGCTCATTCCAATATTCCTTGTGACCGTGTAAAATACTACTTGACTGTAAACAGTGAAGCCATGTGTGAAATTGGTAAAGTTTTTGTGCACTTACATGTGGTTCTGTATTCAATACGCTAGCCATTTTATGAGACACCTGGAGCGTTCTTTTGCCTTTTCGTTAAGAAAAAACCACCTAGCTACTGTCGTATCATCACCAGAACTGTGTATTACTGCTGTTATGAGGTCATAAGCAATCAATAATTTTACTGATTTGCTGCTAAATCACTAAAACTTCAATAAGGTTTTAACATTTATAAGCCGCAAAAAAGCAATTTAAAGTGCAAATCATCATCCGAATGGAATGAGATTAATAATTTTTTATTTCTTCAAAATTTTGTCCCCCCCCCCACGTTCCGCCCTCCTATTTGTGGGGGATCATCTAAAAAACAATAAGGGTCCGTGGGGTACAAGTACGGACCCGAACAGAAAGTTTTACGAAAATCGATTGATGCATTCAAAGATATCGTGAGATATTCCTTCAAAAAAAGTGGCGAACAGTCGAGTTAAAATTGAAAATTTCCTTCACTCGCTCTAAAAACATGAATTTTTCTTTGCGTCCTACAGCTTCAACTTATTGAGAAAAACTATGTTTTACATTGTTTCAAATTCTGTACAACAATTTTCCTCAGTGTTTACAAATATAAACATATTTCTATTTATTATTATTATTATTATTATTAATATTATTATTATTTGACATGAATTATTTTAAAATAAACATTACTGTTAATCTGTGCGCAAGTTCCTAAGCTTTTACCCGCGGCTTGAACATTGTTGAAATTATTATTATAAGCCGGGCTGTTAGGCCGTGGTGGACTTCATCTCTGAGGTGAATTGGCGGACACCGTGAAAATCTAGACACTGATGGTGTTCTCCGCTGGTGAGGCCGAAACGTTTGTCAACTGCGACAACTGTGGATCACGGCCTAACAGCACGGATGATGATAATAATTAATTTGTACGTTTGGTACGTTTTCAGTCTTTGCTGACTGCGCTATTGATACACAACTGTACTGTACGTATTCTGTCACGGTGAAGAAGAAAGTGCGATAAAGGAAAATGTTAAAAATCTGGAGTTGTCTTTCACGACTACATTGAAAAATAAAGAAGATAATAATAGTAATAATAACAATTTAAAATTGAATATTATCGTTGTTATAATAATAATAATAATTATTATTATTATTATTATTACCATTATTAATGGTTATTAATAATCGGTATTTTGTATTAATTGTTTGCGTCGTGAAACGGTATACTGTGTTCAGTTGTTTTTTAACTATTCAAGTAATGCATTCTTTTAATCCGCTAGTAAAGCAGACATAAGTTGGGACGAGACGTTAATGGAAAACGAAAGTCTGTAACGTTTCAGTGAACAGCAGCAATCTGCATCTACAATTCAAATCTACAAGAACAAAACGACTGTAAAAATTCCAAACAACAACGAGATGAACAGCAGCCGGAGTATTCACAAGGCCGGAGCCGGAGCGCGTGTTGACGGCGTAAATTGAATGTGGGAAACTGATGATGGGCTATAAGCGCTGAAACTTTATACTGTAGTGCGTGCGAGGCGCTCTATTGACCTTGGCGCTTTTGTGTTTCTGCCATATACACGCGCCCCGTTACGAGCACTGTGTCAGTGTTTCAAATATTAAAAAAAAAAACATCATACACTGCTCTTGTTAGTGGTTACTTACATTAGATGTTAAACATAATTTACGTAACATTTAGTTGAAAAGTTGAATTTGATATGAGCAGTACGACAATTCTGTTTTTGCAGAGTATAAAATAGCTGAATTACTAAATGTAATTTTAAAACATAAAAATCTTGCAGCAAAATGCAGTATTAAAAACCAGAATCGATCTCATGGATCAACTAAAATACGTACGTACGATGTAAACAGAGATACAAAATTTATACTCTTTCTACATTTCAAATATGTAACCAAGCATTCTCATTGATTATACTATAAATATTATAATAAAAAATAGGTGTCACTGATTTTAAATTGTTTTTACGAATTAAGCAATTGGAAAGTTGTGTGTAGATACGTATTACGCTAATAGTGAACTAAAAAGGATTCCAAAAGCATTCATCTCGATCTCTCAGCATGTGAGTACATTTTCTTTTCTCATAAATAAAATAATTTGTAATACTTACGTTATTCTTGTAGTAGTATTTAAATATTTAGAATATGCTCACACTCTTTAAAATATTACGCATTCTTTAAAGCACACAGAGGCAATGGGGAAATTGTGGGTAGCTATTTGGGAATAGATACTTGATTGACCTGGCAACACTGCTTTTTTGGTTTCATCTAATTCGTTACACGTTAAATCGGTTTACTGCCCTAGGAGAGCGAGGTGTACGGGTTGATCCGGACACCATACTGCCGTACACGAAGTTCTCACTTCAAAAATTGCATACTCAATAGAAATATTTATACTTTGTCATTATTCATTGTAATTCGATGGCAGAGGTGCGTTATCGTAGGAAAGCAGCGGATAGGCAACTAGGCGCCATAGCGGTGAATTTTGTCCACCCAAAGCTCAACAGAACACGTTTCTGAAGGTGCTGCTCTGTTCGGAAGAGGAAATAAAGGCTTCAACAATTAATTCCCAGTAAGGATGAACGGATTCACCTCTTGGTACCTAACACAGAAACATGGACGAACATAGGGGACTCATGAAACGATTAATTTTTACCTGACTCAACTTTCATCGGGCATCACACACGTTTCACGAGATTCGAGCCACACAAGTATGATTAAAGCTGCCCACGCTGCCAGGTCTTCTATTGTTAACACTACAGTGAGGGACGTGCAGGTACTATTTCCACAGCAGCGTTTGACAGTGGGTTGTATGATAGAATCTAAGATTAGATATTATTCACTTGACTGAACAGATTCAGAAAATACCTCCGCAGACATTGTCTGTTGTAAATTTTGTTTCTACTGTGTCCGTTGATACTTCAGGTCAAGTTCTATAGAAATCTTAAGTCCACGTCTACTAATCTCGCAGTCCTAGGTTCAATTTCCGACCGTGCCATAATATTCGCCGTTAACTGAAAAGGTAAATAAAGCAGTAGAACATAAGGCAACCAACAAAAACTATTTTCAGGAACGTTAAATAACATCAAGAGAAATTCGATGCCTTAATAAACCATGATTAGTACATTCAGGATATTTCATACACCCTGCCGAGTTTGGTTTTGGGCGTCACCAACGGCCATATCCTACTCGTATAAACATACCAGCAGCAGCAACCGTTCAGATATTTATGCGACTGGCGATTGTATTTGATAGTTTCACGACACTAGTACACTGCGTAGCTAATTCGCACACATTCGCACAGTGGATGTGGGAAGTCAATATTAGGCGTTTTCAAATACGATACAAAAAGTAACACTTTACTTTGTGACAAACTAGTAATCACTTCAATGATTATTATTGATTACTCTGAATAGTGTGTAATTGATCACTTATTTATGAACGATTGTGAATTATATGCGATGTGGATAACAGCGATTAATAATACGCGCAATTGCTTTACTGTCTCTGGACGCAGGTTACATCACCAATCGTGAAAGTCGCCATTCGTAACATTTATCAAGGTGCTCTTCTTCTCAGTCTTCATATTGACTGCCTTAGTCTTCTTCAGTCTGTGAAAACTTGTACCTTGGCTAAGATGCTAATTAATAATGGTCGGCTGAATTGAATGCAACCTACTCACGCTTCTTTTATGCCATAACATTCACACAGTTTACTCTTCTTCTCTTAAATTACTTCTGTAAAAAAATAAATAAACCTACTTTTAATGTGTAAAAGAAATATTTTAAATACATT
Organism: Magicicada septendecula; assembly: GCA_034769895.1. Lineage (NCBI taxonomy): Eukaryota > Metazoa > Arthropoda > Insecta > Hemiptera > Cicadidae > Magicicada > Magicicada septendecula. Next base: position 126,176,700 of record CM068372.1, read on the forward strand.
TTTTTAATTTAATAGAATTCTTAACGTTCTCTAAAATTTTTAGTGTAGAACATAGTTATTATTAATTTTATCTTTTCGCTTTATATGAACTGAGGGTTCAAATGTTTTAATTAAAGGTAATAAAATGTTCCTAATGATAGTTAAGTTTAAGTAAGACGACTTCTGTTAGTGGTAGTCCTCCAATACGGCGGATGCAGGTTCGAGTTCCGGCGGGAGAGAAAATTACTGCGAGGTGCATCGAATCCTGGCAGAAAAACGTGGAGTTTCGGCGGAGAAATAACCAAGACTTGGGTCCATTAACCCGTACAAAACTATACACATAAAAACAATATGTTAATTCTACAATTGTATAAAACTAAAATTGGAACATTCATGGAAACACGATATAAAAAACAGAATGTTTCTACTTAAGGGTTCATCAAAAGTGGCAGCGCATGTTTTCCCAGCAAGCACACATAAGTATATGGAACTTAACGTTGTAATAAGCAGTATGCTCCAGAGCTGCAGAACTCGCTCGCTATTTGAACGAAGTGCATTTACTATATAATTTTTTAGGTATCAGAAACAGTATGAAAAATCTCGATTACACAATTACTTTTGATTTAGTAAAGTAACAATTTTAAAGTAATCTTACAGGAAACTGACATCCTGGTGGATTTTTACAAATTTTCAAATTCTTGATCCCATTTTTGGGACCTGTCGTCAAAAATTTTGAAATTTAAAAAATTGTACACTATATTCAGATTTTAGTTACAGTTGATATCTACTGTTTGATATCTCACAAACTTATCTCACTGCGATTTTATCAAACTTTTGCCTCACTTTTTGGGCACTAGTGTCCCAAAATTCTGAAATTTTCAAAACTTAATACGAATATCAAAATTTTCGTCCACGTTTTAACCCTCGATATCCCAAAATTTTAAAATTTTCAATTATGAAGCTAAATTTACATTTTGGTTAAAATTCCCTTTCATTTGATATCCCACATGGAATTTTACGATTTTTTCCAAAATTTTAATATCCTACATTTTTGCCTTCCGCCCGCCCTATTTTAGTGGGGAACAATCTCAAAAACAATAGAGTGCTGTGGGGTAAAAGTATAATCCCCATGGTAAGTTCTACGAAAATTGGTTGATGCATTCCAAAGTTATCGTGAGACATACCCCTCATAGATGGTCAGACAGACAACAGCCAAACGGTCTAATAAAAACTGAGAACTCGCTTCACTCGTTCAATGATATGAAGAATACATTGCTTTCTATGGCACTGAAATAACTTAAGACAGGTAGGGAAGCTACCAGCTTGACCCGTACGACACACAAGAAGGGTAGTGTGGTCAGCACTATGCTTAAGCCTCCCATCTTTGCTATAGTGATTCATTTATATCGGCTGAGAAAACTCATTGATTTTATGGTACTGCCCAAGATTCGAACACGGGAACTCTAGGTTACTTCAAGTACCATACCCGCTGGTATATTAGATTCCTTACATAGTTACTAACTTAATAATTCTCTAACAATGATCTAAATGTCAAAGGCTTCTTCTGTCTATATAGAAGTATCTTTAGCCCTTAGATTTGACCTTATGAAGAGTATAGTCTACTTAAAAAAAACTACAATGAGAATAACTGAAATTAACTGAATTGCATTTTTACCTAAAATTACGCTGCAAGATCTAAATCTACAAAGGCTAAATCTGACGTCAGAGGTGACACGTTGTCTACTAAGCTTTAAATAACCTTTACAGCTTTGGAGCGATAAACATGGAATGAAAGCATAAATATCAGTTAATTCGTCTGTTTACGACTTATGGCGTAGTTTATTTACTTATCAACGGCGTTATTAATCTTCCGGGGAATGCAGATAACACTCACAAAACGATTTATTACGTTACAAGCGGCAACTGTCCCGTGACGCGCGTTTACTGGTCGACACGTGCTGCCGCGTTTATCGTCACGGCGAAACCGTGAACTAAACCGGAATGACAAACTACAGGAAAGAAGGAAGGATACAATTTCACGGTTTTTGTGCGCTGCGGAATATCAACGACTTCGGAATATAAATTGCGTGTAATATGTACGGGAAACGTCTGGTATGTGAAGCAGCGGGTTGCTGATGTAAAATGATTTTGTTCAAACACGCGGATTTGAGACTGTATAAACAATGCAGTAATATGTTTTCGGCAAAAAAAAAGTGGATACAGGCTCGAATTTAAGAACGATAAATTACTGTTGTTTATATTATATGCTATTATCGACACTGTCTGAAGTTATAACTGCGACGAAAAATCGTGGGCTAGCCTTAATGGATTGATCTTTTTATCCCAACAACAGGAGTCCCAATCGGTCCCTTGGACAGGAGAGTCGATGGACATAAATTATTGTTATGACGGTCTACTGATCACCGTTAAGGCACAGTGAAAAACAAATTATAAGACACCAATGAAACCACTAATCACCAGCTTTATTTATCACCGTTAACAATTTGTGTCTTACAACAAATCAAATAAAAATTGTCCACACGCAATAATAAAGTCAACTAATAGAGTCCCGCACAATTATGAGTAAAAAACATATAACACTTCGCCACAATACTTCGAACCTCACTGGAATAAATCGCCACTTAAACTGAAACTAAGCGGCAGCTGTCGTTGTTTAATAGATACCACAAGTGTTCCAGAATAATCCATAATATCCGTCAGCACTACTAGAAACCACTAGAGCGTAATTGCTTACGGCCTTGAACACAGTGCGCGCGGACCGGTAAAGTCTGGAACAGCCTCGGCTGTTGACGTGTGATAAGTGTCACGTAATTGTCTTTCATCTCAAAGTAGCAGCAATACGTACGCACACAGACATTGCAGCTGCAATCTGCTGGGGTAGCCGAGAAACATGGAGAATGTTCTGTAATAGCTTAACATTATTGTCGTTGAAGCCTCATCTCCTGCTGACAAAACACCACTAAAGAGTCCTCCACCTGCATTGTTTTGGTCGGTATATCGAACTGAGTGGATGGTGAAGCCAAGCCTCGTTCTTATTTTTCTAACAATAGTTGAATAAAGTATCTGTCCATTTTATTACACCGAGGATGTAAACTGCTACAGCAATAACTCACGTGTTAATAGCAACCATAGCATTTAGAAGTACTGTAAGTACAGATAGTGATTTTGATTCTTGACTTGATGTTAGGTCTCCAGATCTTATTTACTATAAAAAACACTTCATTATAAATCCTATTTTCACAGTTTCTTTCAGACACGCCCAGCAACTGCAGTAGCTCCAAATATTTATGAGTATCTTTGTTGCTACGACTCTATAACAAGGTGTTGTCAGAAAGTTACAGACCTTGTTATTAATTCTGGACTTGACCTCACGTGAAACCGATCACGAATAATTTTTTGTATTTTCTGTAGGGCTTCCACATACTCCCACACCCTGTTAATCCACCCGCTGCGACAGAAGGACACCCAGTACAGGTACAGGGGACAAGTATGATGGTTCATAAAACCTTAGTATATCACATTTCATTGAAAAAGATATCAATGTGAGGGAGTATTGTGTCCAATAAGAAGACGACTGTGACAAGAAAAAAATAGAAGACAGAGTAAATTCTAAGTACCGCTAACAAGTCACGTCACAAAATGAATGTAGCAGGTCAAACAAGTGCAGTCAAAAAATTGCATCCCTCACTGCCCGTTCAAACTTCTTTTTTTGTCACCAAAGAAGTCAAGGACGTCAATATAGAGGTTGGTAACTTCAATACACTTCACAACGAGATTATAACATTATTACGCTATTACAGAAACTTCGACATGTTTCTTGGCTACCCCAACAGAGCCCAGCTGTAATGTTTGTGTGCGTTCGTATTGCTACTTTGAAAAGAAAGGCAATTACGTGATACTTACCATGCGTCAACCATCCAGGCTGTTTCAGACTTCACCGGTCACCCACTGTGTTCAAGGTCGCAATCAATTACGCTCTAGTGATTTCGAGTAGTGTTGACGCCTGTAATGGATTATTCTGGAACACTTGTGCTATCTATTTAAACAACGACAGCTGTCGCTTAGTTTCAGTTTAAGTGGCGATTTATTCAAATGAGGTTCGAAGTATTGTGGCGAAGCGTTATTGTTTTATAATTGAGCGGGACTCTATTAATTGACACTATTATTGCGAGTGTCCAAATTTTGCTCGGATTATTGTATATTGTACAAGTTGATTATAAACTGTATTTGTGATTAATTGAAGCTAGTGATTAGTGGTATCATTGGTGTCTTGTATTTTGTTTTCCACTGTACCATATGACGGTCAGTGAGACCGTCGTAACATATGATCCTGCATGTCCACCAGTAAACTGGACACTTGCATGAAGTGTGAGGGACCTTAAAACGATCGGTCGTGGTCAATCCACTAAGTCCAAGAAGAACTCGATGAAAAAACAACAGGTCTGTATGAGTTCTTCTAGTCAAGAATGGAGAAAGACAAAGACCTTACATGACCTCCACATCATGACGAAATAAGGCGAATCTGTCGGTCATCCGTCCAAGAAGCTTCTGTGAACTCACTCAATGGAGTTAGCTGTGTATTCACGGGTCCTGTTCCATACGACTGAAGCATATTCTAGATAGTTTCGGACCAGAGATTTATAAAGGAACCCGTACTCTTAAAGGTCTCCCCAAACCAATTAATAGGCCGAAATTTCTGCGGGCCTTGACGACACCACTTTCAACGTAATAATTTTCATTCCACAGGGGGAAATGCTTTATGCACCGTCAGAGGAAACCGTATCCACCTAGTGTGTGAAGTGTGAGACTTTCACCCACTAAAAACCCCACCTCTAATTCAGGCATTCATATCAATCGTGCAACCAGTTAGCGTATTACTTCAGGATGGAGCCTATTGCGCCCTTATCAGTCTCCATTAAGTTGTCCCTTATCTTCTACTGCACGTTGGGTAAAAGTTGGGACTATTTTTTTTTTCTTTTCCCACTGAATACATGCAGAAATGCGTTCCCATTCCACCTTGCCTCGAAGCATAAACTCAACTACGCTCTCCGGCGTGAACTCCTTGAGATCCATCTCCAGCGTCTGCAAGGTACCTTCATAGGGAGAGTCACCATATTGGCATGCTGGGCTTTGCACTTTTCTCATTCTGTGGAGGTAGGCATTGAAATTGCAGAACGTAATAATAATAATAGGAACAACAATCAAAACCATTATTATTAGTATTATATTTTAACGGGTAGTAGAAGATGAGGAACAACTAGAAGGAGCCCGATAAGGACGCAATAGGCTCCATCCTGAAGTAATACGCTAAGTGGTTCCAGGATGGACATAAATGCTTGAATTAGGGGTGGCTTTTTAGTGGGTGACAGTCCCACACACCAGAGGAAGCACGGCCTTCTCTGACGGTGCATAAAGCATTTTTCCCCTTCTACAAAAGAAAATTATTATATTTAAACAGTTATTATTGTTACTTTTTATTATAATTAAACACAATTATTAGACCCACTCAACATCGATTCGAATATACCGAAATGACAGCTTAACAACAGAAGACAACTATCGAAATCAGCTCATGTGCTAGCCTACATGGGCGTATCACTCAGATGAACACTATCCGACTTCCAAAGCAAATCGTCCTAGGTAATCTGGTTTTACGTGATTAGGTTAAACATAGTCCACACATATGTAAACAAGCTCAACGCGCGCGCGTCTGTTTTTGTATATGTTTGCGATTAAATACGTACTTGAACAATATTGGAATTGATTAGAACGCACAGAAAGTGCACTATGCTTATCCAGATAATTTGGTATAAATTCGAAAAACGATTTCCCAATAGAGATATTCTTAAAAACGCATAATACAGAGAAGGCAGACGGGCCGTAAAATGACAGATGTCATTCCCTTTAGGCAGCAGTTTGGCGTCTTGCCTATTCCTTTACGACTTGCCAAAAGCCGGCGCGGCGGGAGATAAGAATCGGTAAACAGTATTTTTCACTTATCGCCGGCAGTATCAACTTGACTACCTTTCACTAACATTTCCTCTAATAACAATCTTTTGCTTTCAATTTACAAAGCGTAAAAAAGGAGAACGAAGAGATTTTATCTTTTCGTTGTGAACGTGGTCAACTACTCGATTGTAGGCTACTCCGACAAACGTGACAGAGAAATCCCATGGCGTTACACTGTCTATGTCCTCTTTTATTGAATGTTTATGTAAACTAAACAACAAAACTTTACTATAGTATATTAGTGACGAGAAGACGAAAAATATTGCTAGATGGAAAGTATTAATAAGTAAAACCTCTGTATGAAAAAGTAAAGAAATTAAGAGAACATAAAAAATAAATAATAAAGAATATATAGCATATATAAAGTAGCAATAAATATGTTTGAAATACAGGCTGTTGCAATATTTCCTGAAATATGTATCAGACAAGTAAGTATAGGTCGTCGTTTTTAATTAATATAACTGTATTTAATGAACTGTAAGATGGCCGGCTGATGGAGAGAGAGAGAGAGAGAGAGAGAGAGAGAGAGAGAGAGAGAGAGAGAGAGAGAGAGAGAGAGAGAGCACAAAAATATTAATACACTTTCTTCCCGATTGTACGTTTTTTGTCTTAACCTAATTTACTCATTACGTTATCGGTAGGATCGATCAAAAAGTTAAGCAATTTTTGTTTATTACCCCATACTAGAAATGTCTTGGTATGGGTCACACCCGAGAGCTCAGTTTGACTCGACCTTTTGGAATTTGCCTATCTATCAATCTGTCTATCTGTTTGGAATATGTTTCACGATAACTTTTGAAAGCATCAAATGATTTTCGTAAAAGTTGCCATGCGTGTTCATACTTTACCCCACAGGACCCTATTGTTTCTGAGATTGATCCCTCCAAAATAGGGGGGAGGTAAAATGTAGGTGGGAGCAAAATTGTGAAAAAACGAAAAAACCGACGTGGGTATCAAATTAAAGGGAATTTAACCACAATCTCATTTTTGTAAATTCAACAATTTTTTTATGTCAGGGTCCAAAAAGTGGGCGAATATTTTGATAAAATCGCAAAAATTCATGTGGGGTATCAAATTAAAGTGAATTTTAACTAACATTATGCAAGTTCTTAAATTTTATAAGTACACGGGAATGTTCTTATACATATAAATGTTCTTAAGTCTGAAGCACATAGGAATGCTGTGTTAAGTTTTGGAACCTTCGAAATTCTGAGATTCCAGGCCTCGTTAAGATTTCACAAAATTTTGAAAACATTTGTGAAAATCGAGAAGAGTGTCAGACTGAAGGGAACTGCAACCCATATCCGAATTTTTCGAAATTTTATATTATATTATAATATTAATGTACGATTGTGTGCTGTGCAATTTTTATATTATTAAAGAAATAGTAGAGAAGTCAGGATTTTTGTAATTTTCCCATAATTGAAAAATTAATAAATATCGAAATTTATATAATAATATATGTAGTTTCTTCAAAATATTGGCGAGTTCCGTAGCTCAGGGAGTATACTAGTACACAATTAACGATCTCTGCGGAAGAAGAAAATTATCCAGAGAAATTAATTATCCAGTAAAGTCCAAATTATTGTAACTGCTTAAATTGATGCGGTTCTGGAAACACAGCGACACGAGTAAGTCCCTACGTAATAATTTTATATTTAGAGAAGAAATTAATTATTGTTGTGATCACCGTCGTATAACTGCAAGGAACTTTGTACTTTATGATTTACAAGTGAACTTATTATTAATAACAAATGCACGTATATAGCAGAATGATCGATTGTCTCAACTCAGCGATTTCAAAAATAAAATTCCCTTAACGAAAAACCATTCAAATGCTAATGATTTGAGTGAATTTGTTAATTAATCCAGTGAGAATATATTCGTTGTTGGTGGTGGCGGCGGCTGAAGTATTAAAGAGGGTGGCAAGCGTCGGGAGTTAGGGAAAGCTGCTTGCTACTGAGCGTATTTGCATAAGTAAACCCATCAGACTCCTCTCAAGACTCTAACAAGGAGTAGATGACAATGCAAACACTAATGACTTATAGATATGTCAAGCAGACAGACACTGTCTCTCCTTGTATTACTGCTATTGTGATAGTGTGTTATCGTTAGGTTACACTCAGCACACACACACACACACACACACACACACACACACACACACACACACACACACACACACACACACACACAATCTGCCTTCTCCACTATTTCCATATATGTGTATGTAATGTCATTCGAGCGCATCATTATCAAACAAAGTATGTTTTCACGTAAATTTTTCATTTCCGATTTATTGCTTAATCTTGTGTTTTAGGATTTACTTTTTAAAAAATTTCCTCAAATATTTAACAACAGCAATGTTTTGTTTTATGGAAACATATAAACGATAAGATTATATAATACTGTATAAAACCGAAGGGGCGGAATTTGCACTTAAATGACTATACTGGTCGTTTCTAAAAGACGATGCCAGACTTCGGAAAATGAATTTACTCATTAAAGTAAAGGAAAATGTCCAATAAACATTGCCGAATAATGCTTCGTTTTCCATCTGTGTGTCTATACTATACGTTAAAAAAATAGTTATTATTATCAAAAGAAAATGACATTTATCAATAGAGTTGATATTTGATATACACCGTATGTACAAAACAAACCAAAATATTGTCTTAAACATTTTCTAAATTGAAAATTTAAATTCTAAATTTTAACTAAATCAGTACTTATAACAAAAAATGTCTCATTACTTACAATATTACCAATTTTATTCGTAATCCGTTCGTATATTGTTTATAGAATTCGAACAAAAAATAACGGAGCTGTTACATTTCTTTTACAACAAAACATCTGGCCCACTTACCTTATAGTCATAGTTTAGCCTTTCTTTGTTATAAAATAAATGTAATATAAGAAATGGTAAACTTACTGCGTATACCAGATTTTAGATCCACATCTGACTTCGTTCGGCAGTAATAATTTTTACAGAAAGCAAAGCATCTTTCAGCATACGTTTATCGGGTATTTTCCTTCAGTTAAATGAATAGAATCATTTCCCGTATTTTGGCAATATCTTTTGGAAACACTCTGTATAAATAAAAAAAATGCAGAAATATACACAGGTTTTTCTACACTACTGCGCTTAATTAAGCCCCTATCTATTAAGTCTGCGTAAATACATTTCTTTAGTTTATATTTAAAGATACATAAAAAGTGAAGATGTAAACTTTTGTGACACAGTCCTGTACTCACTGACGTGTCAACGTAATAGGTAGGAATACAATATACACCAATAATTATGAATTTAATTAAACTGTAATGTGAAATAGACTAAAACAGTCTAAACATTTCGTCTGTATACAGAGTGACTTGTCTCATAATATCGCTTGAGTTAAGTAAACCAATCAGTCGCTTCTAAAACTACTGATACAACTAATTATGACAAAATAAATGTTTATTTATTTCTTATATAACTATTAGGAAAATCATTTGCAATAAAAATATTCATTGATTCTCCAAAGCAGATTAGACATTTATTGAAACGTAATAATTAACGTGTTGAGAACTCTCTGGTGATATCCATAACAGAACAAGTGGGAATAGAAAACACGCCAATAATTGTAGAGTTAATTAAACTGTAACGTGAAATAGACTAAAATAGCCTAAAAATTTAGTCTGTATACAGAGTGACTTTCTCGATAATAGCCTATCGCTTGAGTTAAGTAAATTAGTCGTACACATCTTTACGTGCTGGGAACTCTTTGCTGACAGTTCTCCCTAACGATCGCAATGGCCAGTAACTTCTTCCTTTTTTCCCCCATTCAAGGTGTAGTCTCTTTACGTGGTCTTGCAACTACTTTTTTTCTTATATACGTGAGAACAACTCTTCTTTTGTGTCTACGGTGCACACGTTATATTCACCGATTGTAAACAATATGGAGCATATGCATTTAAGGCTTCTATTTCTCCATTTATAAAGGTGGCCTCCCTTACACATACCCTGACATACATACCACAATAGAATTGCCATTATAAGCAGATCACTGTTAAGGCTATTCACTTTGCTAAATAATTCTAGTCTGTATTAGACCTAAGTGTTATATCAACAAAAGTAATAAATCGAACTTTAATTTTTTTTGTTTTTCTTCACATGGAACACCGTTTAATACACACTCCACTAATTTGTATATCTAGGTAAATAATTTTGAGCGAAGTAGCTCATCACGAAATCATCTACCTAGAAAGCGATTATCGGAGTCTCTAAGTCAATGGCGTACAGTAAGTGGAGTAGTACTATATAAGAAGTCTGTTTCTACCAATAAAATTGGTTAATTAATTTTTCGTTTTTATAATACAATAATGGCTCATTTTCTCCCGTCTGTGCCGGCTAGCAGTTGGGGATACAAGGACGACAGTGTGACCAGCACTTCGCTTCAGTCGCCCGTTATTACCCGCAGGTACACAGTCGACCTCCTGGGTACTGGAAAACGTACCTTGATATTATGGTACCTCCGGGCATGGAACTCGGGACCTCCACATTAGTAGCCATACGCCATACCCACTGGTCTAATAAGTCTATAAAATCAGTTATTTTAAAAATTATTTATATTTCCAAAACTTCTGTCAATCAAAAAGAGTCCCTACCCCCTAGTTACGGAAATGTAGGGTTTGCCCAACAACGTAGCGTTTTCGTGTAAGAGGGGAACGTTCGGGGGTCAACATTTTATCAGTTCTTAAGAAACGGTCAGTAACGCTGACTTTAAAGGCATTTTAGCTGGGTTAGGCAACACTTACGCACAGTTAATCAGTTGACAAGTGTTTATAATGTTCATTACGTTATGATATTATCTCGTATAGATTCAAAGCCCAAAGTCAAATTTTGCGCTTAGGTGTCAGATTATTTTGTTTTGAGTGTGTACGTATTTGTTTATTGGCTTGTTAGAAATGTATTCTCATTTAAGAAATGAAAATGTGACTGGAATATTGAAAACGGGAAAGACCTTTTCAAGAATAGTATACAAGTAGTACAGCCTATCGAAAAAGCAATTATGGATTTCATTTATTTTATCGATTATTAATTTATTTTTTCATTTGTAAGTATACCAATTATACAGAATGTTAATCTAATTCCTGACCATCAATTCGGTTTTAGATAAAAGCCTTCGACAATAGACCAGATGCATCGAATTACAGATATAACTGAGAAAACCATAGAAGAAAAACAAATTTGTTCTGCACTATTCTATTTATCGCGCAAGCCTTTGATAAGGTGTGGCATGAAGGTAAAATTTACAAGTTAAATAAAATGTTACCTACACAATATATAGAAATTCTTACCTCGTACATATCTAATACATTGTTTAGTGTTAAACAAGAAGAAGCATATGCAGACCTAAAAGACGTGCAGGCGGGAGTACCACAGGGCAGTGTTCTTGGGCCTGTCTTGTATGTATTATTTACCAGTGACATACCAAACTTACAACTAGCAAAATTAGCTACTTTTGCTGATGATACAGCTTTGCTTACAACAGGACAATATGATGAGGTTATTTCAACCTGATTATTGCTGAAAGCTAGCAACACCATATATGAATGGACCAAAAATTGAAAATTAAACTTAACGAAGCCAAATCGGCATACATTAAGTTCACCAATAAAAGATTGAATAATCTTCCATTATTGGTCACAAATGAAATGGTAGCTCCTTATGAAAACAAAGCCAAATACGGGGTATGGCATTGGATACCAAACTGAGATGGAAAGAGCATGTAAAAAAAGGAAAAAAGATAGGAACTTAACATAAAATTCCGACAATATAAATGGCTCATAGGAAACATTCCAACCTGTTTTTATACAGTAAAACTCTGATCTATAACCATGGATGGATTATACTATGCATTATATTATGTGTGGAATTCAACTGCACGAAAGATAGTAACATCAGGGTAATACAAACATTCCAAAACAAAGTTTTGCGGACCATGGTAAATGCACCATTGTATGTTAGAAACGCCGATACCCACAGAGATCTAGGTATTCCAACAATTAAAGAAGAGATTAAAAGGTTTGCGAAGAAGCATGAAGAAGGCTTCACCTCCACGAAAATGTAGAAGTTCTTCACCTGCTGGACAATCAACACATGTTCCGAAGACTGAAGAGAACAAGGGTATTTGAACTTGTATAGTGTTTTGTGTTATAAAAGCAGAGCATTGTGCGCGGGTGAGTGTTTAGTTAAGAACACCAGAACTAACTAAAGGATGTCATTGGACTTAATTTGGCTGATATGTATTTAGTATTAAGAGGTATTAGAGGTAAGTTGATGGTTGGTCTTACAGACCAGTTTTCGCATGTTAAATTCAATAAAAAAAAATTGTAAGTATAGTCTTTTCATTTTCCCTTATTCAATTGAAATACAGGCACCGTTGAGAAAATCGTTCCATTATAAATAACAATACCGTATTCTGTACGTAAATGAACATTAACGTTAAATGTATGTAGAAATTAAATTTTTATTTTTCAAAAGAAAAGGTCATTTTCAAATCGTTTATCCAACAGCACTGTAATGAACAAAATGCTAACGGTACATTGTGTGTCTCAGATTGTCTGTACAGTACAGATTTCATGTCCACGATTGTCCTAGGTTCTGAAACCGATTATTCTTCCAATTTTTTCACAGATGGCAATGCGCGTTTTGCTCTAATATCGTCTCAGTCAACTTGCACATTAAGTATCACTTACCATAGCTCCAAAAACGTTTAAAACCCTTTGCAGAAATTTCACATTTCAGCAATGATTAGCTTTCAGTTCGTATGTCTATATTGCCTGACTGTCTATCCATCTATCTCTGTCTCTCTCTGCCTCAACCCACTATGGCTATCATGCTACCTACCTTATATATTGCTACCTCTAACAAGATCCGTTAAACGCAGAAGACAGCCGCCTTTGTGACATGCTCTCCCGGTCCGAAACTCAGTAGAAGAACAGGAGAACAATGTGATCGACTATGTAGACGAAACCACTATTGTTTCTCGTCTGGAATCCGCGCATACTTTTTGCCATCTGTACGGTAGGAACGAGAGTTCAGGCCTGACACGCGTTCGTAGCGTAGGCGATGTGGGGTCTCATGCTCGTTGCCTTACGGTGTGGACAGTGTTCGGAAAGTGCGACAGGCCGGAAGAATCACTCTGAGGTTATAATGTTACCTAACAAGTCAAATACATGTTTTGTGCTCTGCGAAAGCTTTGTTGCGCTGTGGGTGATTTCGGGGAGCAAGGGGCACACCGATCTTGAGAGCTGGGTTTCCGCTATGTAAACACACACACACACACACACACACACACACACACACACCACACACAAGGGTAAAGGTGCGACTTGGAGATTGATAGGTTAATATTAATACATTAACAGACGATTCAAGCATCTGACGTTGAACAACAGCTGCGCTGACAGTTCTAAATTTACAGAATAATGAACGAACAGAAAACATGCTTCAGGGTTTACGCTGAGCCATTCTTAGACGAATAAAATTACAAATGGCATACGCAATTATTGGCGTAAGATCTCATACTCCAAAGAAGTGTTGAATAAACTGAATGAATTAATAGAAGAAGAGCAATTTGGTTTTCGAAAGAGGAATAAAGGCATAAAGAACATTTTAAGAACGATAAGGGAAAGGTATTTTTACAAAATACATCAGTATTTGCGGTCTTTATTGATTTGGAAAAACATTTGATAGAGCTAACTGGAGCAGGCTTATGGATATATAAAAGGAAAATGAAGGCTCCACCATGATCACAAGAGATTGTAGTGAGCCTTGGGAAGGAAATGACAACTGGAAATCAAAATTGGAAAAGTGTAAGGCAGGGTTGTTGTATGTTTCCCACCATCTTTAATAAATACTTGGAAGAAATAACAAATAATTGTCTTGATGGGAGAAGAGGAGTTAGCATCGGTTGCAAAAGGATCTAGGTGTTGCTTTCCGAGGGACATTAAATGGAATATTGAGGGAGCCTTTGAAGAGCTCGGTATGAAAATCAATGTAAAGAAAACAAAAATCATGGTCAAGAGCAAAATGAGCAGGACTACACAGATTGAAATAACGAACGAGGAATTTGAACAATTGACAGTATCTGGGATGTTCGTTTAGAGAGTACATACGCTGTAGTCAGAACTGCAAAACTGCCTTACCCAAAGAAGCCATTAACATGAAGAAAAGATCATTGCCCGGGCGACTAGACATAAAGTTGAGCAAGAGGACGGTGAAGTGTTTTGAAGCATGCTCCTATACAGAACAGAAAATTGGAAATTGAGGAAACGAGAGGAGAGGAGGTTATAGGCTTTCACTAAGTGGACATAGAGACGGATGGCAAGGATTTCTGGAAGGACAGAAGAGTGCTTGAAAGTTGCCTGGAAGAGTAGGAGAGAAAAGGATATTATTAGATATCACCAAGGACAGGAAGAGAAATCAGTTGGGACACTGTATGTGGCAAATATAAGGTAATGTGATGGTAGAAACACTGGAGGGGCGGTACATGAGAAGCGGAAGAGAGGCCAGATAATAGATGTACACGATATACGGATGCGTATCATGAAACGAATAGACTCGGATAGGAAACCATGAAAGGGGCACGCCCTATCTGACCTGCACTTGGGCAGAAAATACTTTACGATACGTAAAAGGGCATCGTAGATTATTTAGAAGGTGTTTAAGTCAAATAGATTACACGTCTACAAAGAAAGATCAAACTTTATGAAGTTTGTCACAATACTATGTACTATGGAGTATGTCACATTTTGCGAGTAGGAAGTATTGTAACATACACATTAGTACAAAGATTTATTTGTCGAAGGCAAATCTCCGATTGCAATTGATAATTACTCCCACAATTATATGATTATATATGAGTGTGTAGGGACGGATAGGGCGCAGCTCAATGACAATACAATAACACAGAGACACAGCGTCTGTCTGCTTGACATATCTATAAGTCATTAGTGTTTGCATTGTGATGTACGCCTTGTTTGAGTCTTGAGAGAAGCTAAGATTTGTTTATGCAAATATACTCGGTTGCAAGTTTCCCTTTACCCCGATCCCTTTCAAACAGACAATCAGCCCTCTCCCCGTAACAACAACTTAACCACGGCCGACAAACGAATACATTTTAACAGAATTAATTAACAAATTCAGTTTAAACAACTATCATTCGAATTAATTTTCAACGACAGAAATCGGTTTCCGCAAATTCACGAAAGCTGGAGAATATGTTAAAATCGTTTTCTTTTGCACATAGACAAAAAAAGCGCTCGCAAACAAAATACGGTAAGATTTAAAGCCAACGATAACTCAAGACGAAATTAACGCGAGATCTGAGACATCATATACTTAATGTAGACAAGGGTATATCTAGAGAGATCGAAGCTGAGCGGGGAACAACCTTTCCCTATACTTTATGTGGTAACTCCCGAACTATGTATAATTTGTATTATAGGCCCGATTCCGACAGATTCATTTTAAACGGATGGGATAGTCGGATGTTACGATAACTGATATAAGTTTTGTGTATAGTATGTTTCCATGGTAACCATTATTTTTATTGTTAATGGATTGGTTTTCGATGTAGAAGAAAGCTTATTTTAAAATACATTTAAAACAAGATTATTTTTTTTAAATGAAAAATAATAATTGAATTATTGGAGGCCGTCGTTGTCTCTATGGTAAGGCCTATAGGCCCTCGCCCAGGGGCGGGTCCAGAGACATCGGACCTCCAGTGAAAACGACAAGCGAATTCGGTATATAAAGCCTGAGTTGTCGACTTGGGAGGCGAGAGTTTCTTTCGAAATTATACATTTTTATGTATATAACTTAATCGTTGAGAAAACCTCTTGCTTCCTACACACAATGGATTTTTCTTCAACCTGTATATGTTGAAATATTCCACAACGGTGTTACCGGTCCCCAAATATTGGCCAGTGTAATAAATATTTAGAACAATAACACGCTTTAAAAAATAAATTTGTTTATAGTTACATTTAATTTATAACAGATCCCACTACCATAGACGAAATGAAAAAAACATACTTTTACAAAAATATGTGGACATAAAATAAACAAAATATGTACTTAAAAATATTTTAAATATATATACATTCTAAATGTAGGTCTATTTTAAAATATATGTAGACAAAAACAGGCACCACAGACAATAGTTATTAGAAAGAAATCAAGTGTGATATGATTTAACAATTTACTTGATGTTTATAACCCTAAAGTGTACGCGCGCGCGAGCGTTTAGCATTTGCATGTTTTATTACGTTCACTATCAGAGCACCCTACCATTCTACCTTGCATAAAGTGGCCGCAAAGAAGAATATCAGAAAAATATTATCAGATTAATCTCTTGTTTTAAACACGTAGTGTCACATACAGGACTTTAATCACGACAGGTTCCAATAAGATTGGTCACGTCTTCGAGTATATCAGCGTGTATGAAACTACGATATTTCATACGTTCCTGGTAGGAATTCGTTCGGTTCTGTAACGACCCGAGCTCCACTTTCAAATAACAATATCGAATTTGGAAATTAATCTTTGAAATACTTATTTATAAACTTCAAGATGAGCCTCTTTTATGCTTTAGATTAATTTAATTCATTTGGAACCAGTACAAAAATGTAATACTTAATTATCGGTATCTACGTTCGCATCCTAAATACTTGATCAAACACACTTATAGGTCACCTATATTACTTTTAAAATAAAAAGTCGTGTAGGACAAAGTAAACAAGTGACGAGACAGTTACATTCCTCTTCATGGAGCAATCAAATAAGACCCGAAACAGAAATTATAATATATTACATAGTACTAGACCCAGGAAGAAGCTGGAGGATACTAAACACTAAATACTAAATACTAAACAGACTGGAGGATCTTTGTTAGCGGTACAGGCAGCACCCTGCCTATGCCATGATGTGAAGATGATAATGGTGATGATGATGAAGACAATAGTAAAAAGTATTGTAACATATGGGGCTGGAGTGTGGGAAACTAAAGAGCATATGAGGAGAAGCTTACTAGCCATGGAAATGGGACACTGAAGAAGGTGCTGTAGACTTATATTGCAAGATAGGGTTAAAAGAAATAAGGAGAAGTATGAATATACGCACCAGTATAAACGACACAATTGATGCAAGAAGATGAAGACGATACGAACATTGTGTCGTATGGGCAATGATAGACGGCCTACGAATTACCAGAATGGACCCCCTCCTGAAAGTAGAAATAGAGGGAGGCCTCGGAAGACTTGAATAGGAGGTGTAAGAAATGCAATACACAGAGAAATCTGAAGGAGAATGATCGGAAAATTTGGAAGCCAAGACGCGGAAAACGAATTCTAATATTGTTCAAAAATGGCGATATAATATTATATACACTTATTTGTTCGTAAACAAGTTTAAATACAATCAGGGAATAAATTGATTTCATTGTCAAGCAGTTACCAAGGCGGTTGTCATGGTAACCACAAATCTGTTACATATTAATTTAGAGTCTATATTTTTTTATTTCTACAAACTAAATGAAATAACCATGTTTAAGATCAAATTACTGCTAATTTTTAAACAATTTTAATATTACTATTTTTATAATGGGTTGTTGTAAGTTAAATTTCGATGGTTGATAGGAATTGCCCAATGAATATACGTAAAACGTTCAACAGACAGTTTTACGTGATAATAGAACACAAAAAATTCACAAAAAACACTGAAAAATTAATATAAATTCAATATCAAGAGTGATTTAATAAAACGTTGGATAAGAAACTTAGAAACCAGTACATCTTTCGGAGTATTACACGGAAAGACAAAAAAATATTCACTTTACGTATGTCTCATTGAGTTTATGAGCCTGGTGTCTATTTGTGAATATAAAAACATGCTGTGGTGTGCTCTGGTATACGATATAAATATTTATCATCGCTACAAAACGAGTTCAGTTAAATGCGTAATATGTATACACCATTTACAACTTATCATCGTGGTCCCGTTCTCCTTCGGTCCAAAGTATTCCTCGACCAGAGTTTGCTCTCCTTCCTCGAACGCTGAGGTTTAATAACTTTCTCTTTTTCCAAATACGTCATTCCGGCATTTACAATAACTTTTTGTAACTGAAGTTTCGATGATTGATAGGAATTGCCCATCAATACATTTAAAATCCGCTATCTAGACAATTTCACGTAATAACATGAAACAGGAAAAATCATTTAGAAAATTAAAAAAATTTATAAAAATTCAGTTTTTGAGAGCGTTTAATCAAGACTATTATATAAGTATCTCACAAACCTCTAATTTTCACACACAATTACAGGGTAAAGTAAACAAGTATTGACTACACTTGTATCTACTGGAATACTCGCGTTTTGGACGTCTGTTCGTTGGTTGTGAATGTAAAAACATGCAGTGGTGTGCTCTGGTATACGGCATTATAGTTATCGTCCCTACAAAACTAGTACAGTTAAATACGTAATATGCTCACAGTATTTACAGCTTATTGCGGTGTTCCCGTTCTCCCTTGATACAAAGCTTTCCTACACCAGCTTTCGCTCTTTCATCCCCTCAGTCCACGGACGATAGCTTTTTCCTTTTATCGAAGATGTCATTCCAGCATTAATAAAAGATTTCCTAACCCATTACAATCTGCGCTTTAATTTTTTTATATTACAGTTTTGGTTTCTTTCGTTTTGGAGTTTACAGTTTTTTTCTTGCCTCCATTTGGATCCTTACTCCTCGTTCGATTTTCTTTCCAGCTTTGATATCTTAGCATTCCTTCTTACGTAGTCCAACTCTGTTATTGTCAACCTTCTTTAAATGTAGGCGGTTAAACATGGTCCATAAAAACACAATATTGAATCAACTACCACACATCAAACTCGCATCGTGATATAATATTTAATATGTTACAATCCCTCGCCAAGCCCCAGCGAGCAGTAACGTATCTAGAATTTGGACGGGAGGGGGGGTCCGGGGTAGGGTCGGCTTCATAGAAAAGAAAAAACAAATTAATTCTGAACAACATGTCTTTAAAGTGGCTGAAATCAGTCCCATTAAAGGAAACGATAATAACACAATAAAAATACGCGTTACTGAAACATTGTTTATAAGATACCAGTACTTATTGACTCAATTTATTTTCCTATATTTCCTATTTCATAAATATACGCTAATGCGGTCTAATAAACTTATTCGTACATTTAAAAATGAATTACTACTATATTATCGTACACAGCTGAAAAACTAAAAGTTAAGAGATTATAAAAATTCGTCAGTTTTAGACTCTCTGGGGGGGGGGGGTCCTGTTCAGTTCGGCCCCTCCCGTAAATACGCCGCTGCCGGTGAGTCCAAGTAAGCTATAACGTTTACAATTTAATGTACTGAATTTTACTAACTTTAGTTTCATCTACACTACTTCTGTCGACGTGAACTGGAATATCAACTCGTTTTATTTGGATTTCGTTATTAATGCTTCGTCACTGCACTAGTAGACGTTTAGTAGTAGTTTTGTTTAAGCTGACCTGAAGGCTTCAATTTCCATATGTTTTAATCGTCGTAATTGATTAAAAACATATTTTTCTTGACACATACCAGTTCAATTCAGTCACGGATACCATACCTATATTTTGTTGTATCGTTCATATCTGCGTTGAGTCGTGTGCGCGTAATATGTATCATTATCAATTCCATTCCATTATTCTGTTGCACACTGCAACGTATTGTAACGAGAATGGTATCGAACCGCGTAGAACAGCTGAGAACATTCTCCACTCTCCTCCCCGTCCACTGTGCCACGTGTTGCACCAGTTAAGGCCGCTCTGAAGTAGGTTGCAGTGTATTCAAGAACACTTGAGATAAGCATTAAGTGGTGTGTTACGTAATGCGGAACGTTCTTGTGCGTTCGATTGTGTCGTTCTACGAGCTTCTCGACTAGCCCTGCCGGTGTGTGTTTCTGCCAAGGCCGCGTTGAAGTATCCTCAAGAATTTTCAAGTGTTTGTTAAGGACGCATATTATGGAACCGTGCAGACTATAAATAGCCCATACCTGCCGCTTAGTCTTCAGTTTTCTTCAAGCGATTACTCAGTGCGTCTCAAGTGGTGTATTAGTGAAAAGTGATTTGTAATTAGTGAAAAGTATAGTGTGGAATTTTTTGTAGTTGACGTTATTATTTGTGTGAATAGATTAACTTGAATTGTTGTAAGAGACTATCTTGTTGATTATAAACTGGTAATTGTCATAAAGCTGGTTTTTAGTGACTTCATTGGTGTCTTGTATTTTCACGATATTAATTGATGACTCGTTGGGCACTTACTGAAACATATTAATACAAAGGTTTTGTAAAATATATAAAAAAACACTTGGTAAGTTTCACAAATTTTTTAATTAACTCTGACAGCTGTTTCGATTAGCTAAGCCATTGTCAAAGAGGCGAGTGAATGAAATTACTGAACACAAGATGTTAGTGGAGTGTAGGTGGTGAACATCTGTTTAGGGCGTATCTGGAACATCTGTGTTGTGATGGCGAGGGGGGGAGGTGCAAGAGACAAGGGAAGGTCAGGTGTCTTTAAAAACTAAATAAAATCATGAATGCAAAATATAAAATTAACTGAACTAAATATAAACTGAATGCAAAATTTAAAATAATGATGAACATTCAAAATAATATAAAATAAACTAAACTAAATAACAGATTTTAATAAAGGGGATACACAAAATTCAGTCTGTTCATTGGTTAAATTTTTGTTATTTTTTATTGCTTCTTTAATTTCTAACAAATCCATTTTTTTACCTTTTTGTATGTTGTGGAGTAGTGTTATGTTTTTTTGTGTCTATGAAGTGATTGTGTTGTAAGCAATGATCTGCAAAACCTGTATTAGATGTATTGGTTAAAATCGCCTTCTTATGTTCAGAAATGCGATGTTTCAGAGCACGGCCACATTGTCCGACATAAATAGCATCGCATTCTGCACAGTGTATTTCATAAACTCCATTTTTCTCCAGTGTGTTAGATTTTTCTTTATTATTGACTAGTAGTGAAAAAAGATTACGTTTGTTTACTGATACCATGTTAAGACCATGGTTTTTTAACCTATTATTAATCTTACATGTTATACACGGAATGTAATTTGTTAAGTGAAATCTTTTGTTACCCTGATCTGGCTCTATGGAATAAAATTCTTTTAAAGTAATTTTCTTCTGTTTTTTTTTTTTAATTAAAGAGTCAATTATTCTTTCATCATAACCGTTATTTTGTGCTATGGCTTTTATAATATCTACCTCTTTATTGAAATTTTCTTTGGATAAAGGAACTATAAGGAGACGATTAACCATTGCATGAAAACTGCTTAATTTTGTGTGCCATGATGTTAGTGATTGTTTATGTATAACGGTATCTGTAAAAGTAGGTTTTCTATATATCTGAAAACTAAGATTATTTTGTGACCTAGTAATGGTAAGATCCAAAAATTTAAACTTTTCATATTTTCTGTTTCAAGTGTAAATTTCACGCTACTATAAAAGGAATTAATATAATCTAAGAACATATGGAGCTGTCTATCTGTTCCCGTCCAGATACATATATATCATCAACATACCTTGCCCAATGAAAAACATATTTTATGTTGGGGTTATCGGATGTAAAAATGTTTTCTTCCAAAAATGTCATAAAGATTTCACTTAATAAAGGTGATAAAGGAGAGCCCATAGGTAAGGCATTTAATTGTTTATAGATTTTATTAATAAACTGAAAATAATTTTGTCCTATGCAAATATCTAAGGCCGAGAATAATTCTTTTTTCTGATCACTATTTAAGGTTAAAGTATTTTGTATATGTGAGGAACAGATAGACAACAGAACATCTACAGGTATAGACGGAAATAAATTCTTAACATCAAATGAAACTAATTTTGCATTCAGTGGTAAATGTACACTTTTTATATTATTAACTAATTCTAAAGTGTTTTTAATATATATTTTACAAAACCTTTGTCTTGTATTTTGTCTTCCACTGTACCATACGACGATCAAGGAGACCGTCGTAACAGTATCATATTCATAATGTATTAGAGAATAAAACAAAATCATACTTTGATGATGTCACAATTTCTTATACCTCAAACCGCTAGCGAAAATATAACGTTCAGTAAGAATATTATTTCATACATGGTAGTGGGCAAAAGAGAGGCGGGGGAAGAGAGGGGAGAGAGACTCGCGGGAAATCAACATACATGTCTACGCTTTAAACGCCCGTTAAATTAACTTACACGTTCCATAGCTTTTACTCAAGTTGCATGAAACTCAAGGTTGCAATACAATCTCAAATGGATTATGTGGAAAATATAAGAGCGGAGTAAATAGACTTGACATAAATTAAAGAAGGTATAAACGAGAAGTGGAGCACTAGAAGATTCACAAATTAACTTCGTCTGCGCGTTTAGTGCTGTACTTTAGGGACTGTCTAGGGGTCAACTACATGAGGGTAACTATATCGAGCCATGGTTTAATAGAAAAAGAAATAACTCCAACTGCCAATTCATATAAGCAAAAAGGAAATCAGTACGTCGGTCCCTCTTTCTGAGTTTATAGGATTACACCCTCAGGATTTTCATTGGCATACGCTGATTATCCACGCGCTCTAGGTGATCTAGCCCTTGTATTCGTTGAGCCTTTACGAATCTTACAATGTCCTCATGCTTCAATTACTCATCTACTCCTGGGTATTTCTTATTCTCCAATTATCTTCTTTAATCGGGTCATTTTTATACGGGGCAGTCTGATTAACGCAGGCACGCAGCCCTACCATTCTAAGAACGTATTTTACATAAAAGGGCTATGAATTAAAACCTTGTGACTACGGCAGTTATACTTGTGTGTGTGTAAGACATTTAATGAAACAAATATTTGCCCTATGAGTAATGAACAAAGAATATAGTCTTAAATGAGCTTTACTTAGTGTATTGTTTCAGACATGTGCAAGGGAATGTTTTAAGTTTCTAAGTGGTGTGTGTGTGTGTGTGTGTGTGTGTGTGTGTGTGTGTGTGTGTGTGTGTGTGTGTGTGTGTGTGTGTGTGTGTGTGTGTGTGTGTGTGTGTGTGTGTGTGTGTGTGTGTGTGTGTGTGTGTGTGTGTGTGTGTGTGTGTGTGTGTGTGTGTGTGTATTTTTGCGAGACCTTGACAAAGAGAAATAGGGAGACCGTGGTAGTGCATAATGAATATGAAGATAGACAGAGTTGGAAGGGCGGGACAAGGAAACGAATACCTGAGGGAAATCACGGTGTGGATAACTATACCTTCAAAAAACTTCCACGAAGGGCAAATTGACCTTTAGGTTTCTTTAGATTATTTTTAGTGATGAGCTAACGGCCAAGAGATTAAGCGGAACATAGGCCTACTGTAGCAGTGAGCAGATTTTAAAATCAATTCCGGCCATTTAACGTTAACACTAAATAAGGTTATTTAGTTGGCTTGCTTGACGCGTTGTTTGATGTGTTCTGTAAGCGGATTGGAGTTTACAGCCACGTCAGATGAATCTCAGCTGTACACAACTTAAATTACTTACTCTGACACTGTACGTGCCTGCATAGAAAGCGGTACTGTCCGTGCGGACAGGATTAACTGAAATGAACTCTCATGGAGCTAATCCGTCAACGTTACAGTAATACAACTTTCCTCTCCAGCGCGAGTGGTAAGTTATTTATTTTGTTACATGCAGTCTTGTGTGTGTGTGTGTGTGTGTGTGTGTGTGTGTGTGTGTGTGTGTGTGTGTTTTGCAGTGAAAAGTTGTCTGAAAGAACTGTAAAACCAGTACTTCCGTTTTTCATATAACCCATTTATTTATTTTCTATAAACAGCTTAAGTTGATGATACCATAAATTATTTTCTTTCCTTACAGAGTGGGATGTCAATGAACAAACTGGAAAGTATCACAAGCAGATTTGTAAGGTCATTTTGTTATCGCATCGAATGTTATTACTTTAATTACTAAAATTTGTGGACTTTGTACTAAGTGTATAGTCTCGTTGTATCTGGATCTTGTACAATTTGTTGTATTCTACGTATTTAGAACCACAGAGAAGAATCTAGTAAAGACATACGTGTGGAGTGTTGCCCTATACGGGAGTGAATCTTGGACAATTGGAGAAAGTTAGAAGAAAAGATTTCAAGCATTTGAGACCTGGTGCTACAGAAGAATATTCAAGATAAGCTGGAGGGAGAAGATAACGAATGAGGAAATCTTTAGAAGAGCTCAAGGGGAGAAGAGCTTTCTGCGAAATTTTAAAGGCAGAAGAGCTAAGTTTATAGGGCATATACTACGACACAATGGGTTGGTTAAGAGAATAATAGAAGAACAATTGAAGGGAAGAATCACAGAGGTCGACCCCGTTTAGACTACATGAAACAGCTTATGGTCGATATGAACTGCACATCATATTGTGAGTTGAAAAGAAAAGCAGAGAAGCATGAAGAATGGCGAGCTGCTGCCGACCAGCCTATGTGTTGCTAACCTAGAAGAAGAAGAAGAAGAAGAAGAAGAAGAACCATAAAATAGCTTCCTGTACAGTCTAATATAAAAATTTAAATACAGCAGCACTCATATTTATCAAATTTGCTTGGGACCGGAATTAATCGGAATAACAGAATATCCAGATGACTGGAAAAGGAAACAGGAAAATAACTCTTTTCTGAATTCTAATAGTGTACAGATGAAATAGTAAGACATGAAATGGTTCGCGCAGATCGTAGCGGGGAGAAAGTGAAGGCTGTTTAGGAGGTGGGGTGTGAGGTGACCAACCACGACACACCAACCATGCAGCTGTTCTGAACACAAAATGAGTGCTTGGATAACAACGCGTCAAAGCTACTCATGCGCAATGAGATCTTTTGACATTGCGCACAGCCAGACACCCGTTTCATGTCTAATTATTTTACCTGCATAACCAAATTTAATTTTTTAATTAAATTCCGGAATAATAAAATACACAGGAAATTCAAAATTAGAAATCGTAAACCATAAAGTACTAAAGACTATGTTAAAAAATAATATAAGAAAGAAAATGTAATAAATATAACTAAATAGAAGAGAATATAAACAATGAGATTAAGGAAAAGAAATTAGAATTTTTTTCTGTTAGTTTACCCTTTTTTCTTGCCACCAAATCACGAAGCCGTTTTTCTAGTGACAAGAGTTGCAGTGGATCACAGTCACTTTGTTAGCCGTGTCACCGTAATATCTCTTCTAAATATTCAAATGGCTCATTGTGTGAAGGAACATAATGTATTATGTTTTAAACATGTACCTATCTCGATCTGAGAACCGTCAGACGAACGTTGATTCTAATACATGACGACATGACGATATTTAATAAGGGGAGAGGTGAAAACGTAGCAATGAACATTGAGAATAAATATTGTTCTACTAACAGGCGACCTGGGTAAGTGGAAATCCGGATGACTTCAGTCTGGATAATCGGCCTTATACTCTAATCATCCGATGTTTACTGAAATGGGATGACATTGTTTACTGCGTAGATTGCATCTTTTCACTTCGCAACCTACCAAGGAAATACGTAAGTACTTGTACTTATTGCACAGCCGTGATCCGGCATTTAATGGCACTTACCAAACCAGACGTTTCGGCTGGTTGTTATGAGCGGCTGTTTGTCCTAAACGCTCAACGACGATGGAATGGCCGAGAAAATAACGAGCCATGGAAAATAACGAGGCATACCTCATATAACAGAAACGTTTTGCTGAACAATTTCATGAGATCGAACAAAGAACGATGCCTTCTGCACTGTAAGGTTAAAACAAACGCCAATATTACACCGATAATGTTCATTGTAATGCAGTGGCTCAACTATGGTGGTGTTGGGAGATTAAACGCCAAAAAGGGTTAAAAAAAAAACAGAATGTCAAAAATCGAAAAAATGTCCTGTTAAAAAAATAGTCATATAAGTCGAGGTAAATAATTAAACTCATTACGATTATTATTTGGGGGTGTGGCGCTGCTACGCTGTCGTCGCGGGTCCGATTCCCGCCGGGGCCATCTGATTTAGATACGACCGTTCCCCCCTCGCAAGGCGATGGCAAACCAGCGAGAGCTATCCTGCCTAGTATAAACCCTCCCCAACTATACTGTTCGGATCCGGCGTTAAACTGTAGGTCCCATATACCTGTGAGAGACTACGTGACACACGCACCACAGGTGTATACGAGGAGGATGCAAACCAGTCGAAAGACTGAAGGACCCAATAATTATTATTATTATTTGGGGCACGCTATTAATCGTATTAGTACGAAATCAGTTAGAGTAAACATCGCTAGTCTGATGATGCATCAGGTTTTCGATCGTGTCAATTAACATCCGCATTTTTGTAGTTTCTTCGTATTTTTCAATTTGCTACTAAAGTTTAATACCATTTCGAGCGTAAAACAATAAAATTGGAAACGTGTTCGTTACTCTGTAGAACGCGTGAACCTAAGGCCTAGCGTGGGGTTCGGAATGCCCTTTACAAACGCCCCATTGCTACCAGTGAACTGATTTGTAACCAATTAGCTTATATAATATATATTTGCTCTCCCCACATCGCGATTCTGAAATGTTTGTTTTTCAGGTCCTGCAGTGCCCATTTTATCACAATATGTGAAACATTTATTTGGTAAAACGAGTATACAGATTTGATTATATCTGTTGTTCAAAATATTTACATAGATTATGTTCTCACTAATAAGGCAAAGTTTAAAGAATGTATACAAACATTATCAGCTTGTGTAGATAATAAGCCAATTGTACCAGTTCCCTGGTACCCTTTATTTTAGTTGTACTGTAATGTAAAACGTCACTTTTGTTGTCTCATGGCTTTGCTTAATTCTAAGTTACCTAATAAGCTAATCCTTGCGTTTCCACGTAAGGCAACTGGGCTATAACAAAATAGGGAATAAAAAGTTCTTTTTAAAATGTTTTTTTATCAAGTTTATTCCTCCGATAAGGAAATGCTGGCAATGAAGCGGAAAACAGTCAAAAATGATCTAATCTGAACAGAGTCGATTTGGCGTTATTGTCTTCTGTCGGCCAGACAATAAATGTTGGTATATAGTCAAACCCCGAAACAAAACAAAACAAAACAGCGACACTAGACACTCGCAGAAATATTTCCAATTCCTTTCAATAATTCCAGAGAATGTGTCACCGCTGAGGAGACACATCGCATCGACCTTGAGTGACCTCTAGCCGTCGGTACAGCTTTGATCGCGCGCCGCTAATTTTATAATTAATAACGCGACACTAATTGATTTAATTATCAGTGCGTTTGGCGTCGGCGGCGACATAATTGGCCGAATAATTGCGCAGAAATGTGCCGTGCTAAAGAAACGACACGCTGTTCCCCATCCCCGAACGCACATGAGTCCTCCTTATTTGATTAGCCGCTAACTTATCTGGTGATAATTGGCTCTCTCTCTCTCGTTCTCTCTCTCTCTCTCTCTCTCTCTCTCTCTCTCTCTCTCTCTCTCTCTCACACACACACACACACACACACGCGCGCGCGCGCGCGTGCATAGTTAATATTCCCGACAGCTCGGCTCACGCGCGCCACGGATCAACAACCTTCAGTTTCGTTTTCTTCTTCTTCTTCCTCCCCCATTATTCTGGTTCCTGTGTTCTAATTCAGTCACGTAGCCAAGTATTTGTGTCAGTCCAGCTATGCAACGTGTTCCACCTTAATTAGTAATTAAGATGAGCAGGCACAGATAAATGCGGACTGTGTTTACAATATTAATTAATTTTTTTTCTGGTACCAGCGTATGGTTAAACAATGGCGCGGTGGTTGTTTGACTGAATTGGTAAACACCCCGGCTCTGCTACGTAAAGGACTGTTTAATAGCCAGCCACGGCCTTTTCGTTTTCAATTAGAGAATCTTAAACGTTTTTTAATTGTCCGCTGGTTACAACACGTAAGACTGAGCCGGTTACTGCAAAAGAGGGACCGGGCGCAATTACCTAGTACGCTTTCCTCTTTCTATTCTTTGTTTACTACTCTGCACACTGCACAAGCGCGCGCGCACGCACTCACACAAACAAGAAACATTTTAATACCAACGCGATAAAAGATATTTATAGGGTTATTATACTTAAAAATGAGGAACTTTTTCCACGGAAGCCTCACGACAATGGGATTAGAAGTGACAGGAAACAAGATCCTCACCTTCGATGTGAATAGAAGGACACACGTACCATAGGTTTAAAAATGATCTAAGACCTAAGAAGATCCAACATGATATAAAAATGTGGAATCATGGAAGAAAATATAGTGTTTTTAGAAGGAAAATTGCAGAAGTGAAGAGAACCAAGGGGTGTTATCGGAAGAAGAACAAGCAAGAGCGAGCTAGAGAATGCAGGAATAATGGTGAAGTAGAAGAGAACTTCAGATGGTGAAGGAAGTTGTGTAATCGGACAGCCATAGTTAGCTGTAACGGAAAAGGAAAGGAAGGAAACAATAAAGTGAACACAAAGTGGAAAGTGATTCCTAGCACGACGATCAAAAACAGATCGTGTGTTCTCTCTGATAAAGAATCACTGAAGGCTACCACATAATCAAGAAGTTTCTTGTTTTTGTGGTCCTTAAAAACTATATGACAATATTCATACAGGGAAATTTAGCAATCTAGAAAAAATAGTATTATTATGAAACTAACAAAATCATTCATAAGCCTCTATATCACTCTGTTACGAAAAACAAAACCGGAAAACATATAGTAACAAGACCTGTAAAGCCAAAGGGACCAAAACAGGAATGTTCTATATCACAAACTCTTTTTAAAATATATCTCAAAGGCGTAAATGAAATACATCTGAAAACAGGAAAAGGAATGCAAAATTCGAGGATACCTCTAATTGATATCATGTTACGTACTTTGTGTTTCACACACGAACAGTTAGGTTTGCCCAAGATTACACTTGAACTACGTGACACGAGAACTCATGGATATATAGAAAGTGCACGTTAGAGGTAAACATAGAGAAAACCGATTATATATCTTATTGGAATAAAACAATGAAGTAAAAATCATTTGAAATATGCGAAGATGCTATTATACACTTTATGACGTTATAGAGATGTTTTAAATTGATTGTTCAATTTTGTAAAGTAGCTGTAAGTTTCGAAATAAGAAATGGGTAGTTAGGTCTATGTGTTATATGTCAAAATGGCATAAATTTATTCTCTGTCATGTCAAGTGTAAGTTTTGTGCGCGAGTGTGCTTGTTATTCGTGTACTACTGAATAACTCCTATAATAATTAAAGTATCGAAATGAAACTTAGACAGCATATGCGTTATTAAGTCCGCTACATTTTTCATATGTCATAAACTCAAAACATATAATTCTAATATGTATTTTTAAACTGAATTCATTTTTCTATAGAAGCCTTATCTGCAGAAAAGTCATAAAATTTTAAGATAAAATCTTTACAAGATTTTGCAGACTCTGGCATTGTCGTACACGAATTTGTGCTCTCGAGGTAGAAATCTATGACGTGTTCTAATCTTTAACCAATCAGGAGCTTCAATTTTCATTTGCGATGTGCGCTAGTAAAGAAACTTTCGGGCAGTCTTCGTCTACAGCTCGTCCTATTCAGACGTACTCTCTGTGTGAGTTCTTCGTGACAATGCACGTTTCCTATATAAGTGACGACCGTTCTAGATTTTATCTACGAGTTACCTGCAAGCTAAAACAAGGGTTATTAGACGTAGAACAAGTATTTGAAAATCTATTAGTGCTAATTCGCGCTAGTCAAGATTTTTCCGCTTAGGGCAGTTGTACTCGCTCGGAGTATACTGTCTGGCCGCGATTCGATGATTGAGCATTGTGTAAGGTGGGAGAAGCATGACCGGGTACTACGGTAGGCTAAGTGGGGGTAAACCAAACGGTTAGTACACATATTTCACCCTACCTCGCTTACAAGCGGCCGCGTGGTGGGGGAGAGCAGCCTCGATCATCCAGATTACACTTATAATATTTTTATATTACACTTAGATTACACTTTATATTTCTGACCGATCCTCATAAAGCCTTCACTGAAAAATTCATTGTTATTATTATTATTATAAGAAAGCAAAACTGTTGATCAGCGTGTACAACGCCAAAAATGTATACAGTATTACTAGAGACACTTTATAAAATTTATTTACAATACGAAAGTGGTAACGATGATCCTCATTGGTTCAGTGGAAAATGACGATGCTTCACCTCCGAATGAGCGAAGCGTTTGGCGTAAAAAAAATAATAATAATAATTACATAAACACTTAATTAACATAGCAGAAAACACAGTTGTGCCTAATATTTAGCTTACTAATTGGTTAATTGACGACAGATGTTGCTCGTGTTAGCACATCGTCATTCTAGCCACATCTGCACTGCAGTTATCTATAACGTTTGTTTTATTCAACGTCTTATTAATGTGTAACTCGAATTCCTTGTTGCTGTTTTTTTTTTTCACTTCTCTTAACCTTCCCTATACAACTCCATGTTATTTCACCTTTGTAACTCGAATATGTTCTAACGGAAACTTTGATAACTCGAATTTTTGGCACTTTCTGACCATGGCGCTGACTCTCTGTAACTCGAAGTAGGCCTAATGTATGTATATGCGGACCTCTGCAACTCGATGTTCTATTAAAAATACCTTATTTCGCGAAGTCTAGCCACGCAAACCTCTATAAATAGAAGGTAGCGTGTTTATACAGTAGAGAAGATAACACACTTTCCTGTTCAAACCTGAAACCCCCACCAACCCTCTTGTCTTCACATCTTCATTGATGGAATAAACAGTAGCAGTTACAATAGACAATTAAGTAAGTACGAATTACAGTATAATTTTTTACAGTTTTTGGTTTAGAACGGTTTTTAGTGGACAAATCATACACAATTTTAAAATATAAATTTGAAACACAATTGTATTTTTCTAAGTAGGTCCAACGATAACTTTTGTCTCTACTGTAAACTTTTGTTTTGATAATATCAAGCTGT
This sequence comes from Magicicada septendecula, assembly GCA_034769895.1. Lineage (NCBI taxonomy): Eukaryota > Metazoa > Arthropoda > Insecta > Hemiptera > Cicadidae > Magicicada > Magicicada septendecula. The sequence continues at coordinate 126,207,788 of CM068372.1, forward strand.
ATTTTTATTGTATTCGGAATCTTTACGATGGATACTGATCCTAATTTTTTGTTCAATATTAAAACTCATAGATAGATGTAGCACGTAGTTGGAAACGTTATGAGCCGGGCTGTTAGACCGTGGTCTAAAGTTTATGCTGACAGACATTTCGGCCTCACCATCGGAGGACATCATCAGTGTCGGTAACAATTGACCAATTGTAGTAGTAGACCTTGAGGTAGTCACTACCGCATCACTGGGGTGAAATGGCGGACGCCGTGCCAATTGTTACCGACACTGATGATGTCCTCCGATGGTGAGGCCGAAACGCCTGTCAGCATAAACTCTACACCACGGTCTAAAGCCTGGTTAATGATGTTTCGAACTATGTAGACGCGGCCGTGAAAGCCTTAGGACCTCTAGTTGTGGCACGTGTTCAGTTTATTTTATCAAACAAATTTCATACACACGTTACAGTATTTGTGTTTAGCAACAAGACCGCATGTTGTCCAGTGGCGTGCTTTGAAGAACGCTGTCAGCTGCGTACCGTCAAACCAGCTGTGCGAAAATTGCCGGCGACGCTATATACTGTATTCCGCCTTTCGCGAAACTCTGTGACTCGAATTTTAATCATCCTACTCTTGATAACTCGAACCTCAATATACCTCGAAGTATTCGGTAACTCGAATTTCCCCATTTCCCCTTCGATTCGAGATTCCACTGTAATAATCCAAATAAAAGAGGACAGAAGTTTTGTCATGTCGCCTGACAACGTAATAATACACTTGCGATATCAAAATATTCGCCACTTAATTAAAAAGTATTATTCACAGAAGAGTTTCCGATTGCAACTTTTGAATTTAATGCGCGCGCGCGCGCACTCACACATCTATATAAAGATGTAGTTCAGTACAGTACTCTACTTAGGACAGAAGCGTAGAGACTCCCAGAAACTGTAGCCTACGACGACGGAGGAGGAATGGCATAAAAACGATCCTTATTTGGAGGCGAGCCAGTGTTGCAGTGTGAGTAGTCCGACTGGCGACAGCCGGTCTCGTCAACGAAAAATGCAGCGGCTCAGCTATTTTCGAACTTCGAAAGTCATCAGCAGTTATGACACTAATAATTAATAGGTATGTGAGTGCATTGTGTAGTGGAATTCGTGGCAGCCACAGCACCAGCTCATGAAAGACATTGTTCTAAGGTTACTGTTACGCGGTGCAACCGACCATATGTCATCCAGATGTCGCCGGCGAAATGACAGCCAAACCGTGAGATGATTTATCGTCTCGGCGTGTGTGCATGTGCAGTTGTAACCGGCGTGTTAGACCATCCGGTGGCATCTGAGAAATCGTTTTTTTACGTCCCAAAACTGCTCCGTGGAAATTAATCATCGAATAAACGCTTCAAACTGTGAGACGGTTCTTATAATTAACAAACGAATTGATTAATGTTTACATTTTGTGACTTGCCGGTAGGCGTACACGTTTAGCCTATATACACATTTTGGGCACGATTTAATTTTGTCGTTTCGTGTTGTATTCACGCGATTATGTTTTTACATCTAATACGGTCACACTTTTTTACTCATTTAGTATAGACCAAGTGCCGTTACTGCTATAACGTTAATAATACATTTATTTCAGCACTTTAAAGTCGTTTGTCAGCAACTTGGAACCGAAAAAAATGTCTGGCAATTGTAATTTTTAATTTATTATATTGTCAAACTAAACATATCAAAAAGCCGGACATAATGCTATAACGTTTTATTCATTAACTTTTTAGCCCTTTGAGGCCGTGAGGGTGGCAAGGGAACCGGTAGCAAATCGCCAGACTCCCCGTTCTATTTCCAGCAAGTGAAGTTGAATTTCTATACAAAGTATCAAGCGTACTGAAAGCCTGTAACTATTTTCGTCGCCAGCTCTTGCTCTCTTCTTCTTCTTCTTCTTCTTCAAGGATTAAACCAAGGATGGTTTGTTCCGGTCTCAAATAGGCAAAGATTACATCTGGTCACTCCAGCGCTTCCTCGGACGTCCCACACCTCTCCGTCCCTCGGTTTATAGTTCCACAGTTGTTTGGGCATGCGGTAGTCATCCTTTCGGCAAAGATGTTCCCACCAATTCAGCCGATACTGGGTGATCTTGTCAATTATACACATAATATTCAGTCCCTGCTGTATATTGTAATAAGAAATATTTACGATGCTGACTTCGTTAAGACCTGAACGTTTTCTTTTGGATTTTGCGTTAAAAATTATTTATTAAAAAAATTAATTCGTATTTGTTTTATTTGTTTACTAAGATTCATAAAAAATTATTTTGAATAGCGAAAGTGGTTTTGTTGATGTTTGCGATCGATCGTGATATCGAATTGGCTATTGTAGGTTATCTGATTCTTCCTTGTTTGCTACGAAGTTCAAATCGCCAATATGTATTCACTCTTCTTTATTACCTAAAAAATCCTTTAACCTTAGCTTAATTTATCAGTAAAAACTCTTTTAACACCAATTGATTAGTTTTATTAACGTTTATTTTATTCACATTCAGTTTGCCAACCCTTAGGTCGAAATAAATTATTGCCGTATCGACTCTTACTTAATTCGACTCTTAAAAATATTTTTATTTTTATAAATAAAGTTATTTCGTCAGTTCGTGGGTTCTTTTATACTGTTAGGAAAAGTCAGAAATGCATACGGAAAATACCATATATTACAATTATTCCAAAATCTTAATTACTAATACTAGAGAGAGTTAATTTTATTTAAATGTAACAAAATTAATTTGCTTCATCCTTCCACAAGCAACTGTAATGGAGTCTATACAAAACACAAAATGGCCGCTTGTTGACCACCTAACGATATGTGAAAATGTATTCACTGTCAGTTTTACAAATAAAATAATTTACATTAGTTGTTCACTGTTTTTATGTTATATATTGTTTTCTTTCACTTGTGTTGTTGGTGGAAAGTGTTAGTTAATGTATCTTGGTGTTGTGAAGTTGAACTGTAATGTTACAAAACGTTTAACCTCAACCAATTTGAGAATCAGTTATTCACTTTGGTATCTTCTTAAATATATTATTATTATTTAAGTTTTTCTTCTTTAGATTATTATGATTTTATTTCAATTTAATTTCTTCCACTTCATTTAAAATCTGGTGTATTATAATTTTTCATTTTTTTCTTCAAGATTTGGTTCCGTTATACTTTTGTTTCTCTAGACAGCATATCGGCGACCTTAATAGTTTGGTGTCTAACAACAGAGTGAATATTTTTTCTTCTGTTCTCAACGATATTGGCCAAAATTTAGCTGATCTCCTATTGGTCAAACGCCGGTTAAACGGGTCACGGGACCGAAATTATTTACATTTTACAATTTTTTACCTTCCACTCCAACTTGTGCCCTATTTAGTATTTAATAAATCTTAATTTGGTTAAAATAATGACATTCCTTGTCAAAATACAAATATTTTGACATCTCATATGCTATATGTGAGTGACAATAATTAATTTAGGAACTTACAAAATTCCATCTCCATGGCCATTATACTTAAGTTCTGACACTTTCCTTATTCTAATACTATTATATAAACTATTAACATGTGGTTAACATTTAATTTAGGCCTACTTTGGCATTTATATCATCTCTTACTAATATACTTTACTGTTGTTGTTTACTGAAGGTTTACTATAATTGTTAGGCAGCGCTTGGCCTATTACTAATTACTGTCTCATATTACAATGTTTCACTTTCTGATATTAAGTAGCCTTTTGGTCCTTTACATTTTGGCTATTTATAATTAATTCATAACACAACATTCAAATATTAAATATTGTTCTGCCCACATACTATGACTATTTTATAACACATTATATAAACTTGAAACAATATTGTGCCTCTATGGCTAATTACTTCGTGACAAAACATACAAAGATTAAAATAATATTATGCCTGTATATTACAACTGTTTTATGACACATCATATAAACATGAAAACAATAAAACAATATTGTGCCTCTATGGCTACATTCTAATTAACTAAATTATAACATCTTATTGTGTAAGACCCTGTCACCTAGCTTGTACAATAATAACAGCTTGTTTTGTCTTATCAGTAAGAGTATTTTGTTTATACACTCTTCCTTTACTATTACACAGTTAGGGTATGTTGACTGTAATGGAATAAATTTCAGTATTTATCCTGTAATAAACATCGATAATAATAATAACCAGTAAATGGTTAGTAATAACATTTTGAAATTTAAAAATATCCTCTGAACATTAAACATTTTGCTTACATTACTAATAATGTAACTTTCGTTTACTTAAATCTTACCACCCTTAAATGCGTGTTCATCTCCAATGATTACCAGTCCCTTCACACTTTACTTCGTTTTTTCTTTTAATCGCACTTTGCTTTCATTTCCTTGTGCCTATATTTTGTTCACTAACACTGACACTAAACTTACAGTCCTGTTTGTCTATAGTGACTGTTGTTTTACAGTTATTTCCTCTGTATTTTATCACAGATTGCCTTTACAACACTTACTTATTACTAACGTTATTAGTCTATTCTCATTATCTTAATTTCTATTTTATTTTACCCTACCTTGTATGGTACTTATTGTATTCATTTGTCACTCTTAAATTACCTAGGAGTTTTATGTAACGTATTGAGTCCTTCAATTCGTCGCGTACAATATCTGTGTTTCGCCTATGATGATGGAGAGTATACCCTGCTACGTGCCTGAGAAATCTCATTTCAACCGCTGGATGCGACTGGTTTGGGCCTTTCGTTAAATTCCAATTCTCAGACCCATAGTGTGGGAAGAGCCATCACCTTTTAGAATTTTAGGCGTGTTCCTTTACTTGCTGATTTAAGAGTTCGCCTAATCGTCCCGCACATGCAATGGTTGAACTTATGCAACTTATTCACAACGTCGTTGCTTGCATTATAAGACACCTCTTGCTCTATTATTGCTTACAATCTATTCAGTATCAGAAAGAGATCATGGGCTGCGCAAGCCGACAGCAAAGCCCGTCACACCACGCGATTACGCTGCGCCCCGAGCTTCAGGTGAACTGCCGCCCAATTTTTTGGTGTAGCCTGCTACCGGCAGCAGAGGACGGAATTGATACAGACGCACAACGACACCAAGCGAGTGGCTATCGTCTATCTAGAGTCGGGGAGGGAGCTATATGCGTCTGCAGAAGACTAAATCTGTGCTCTTGACCAGATGGCGACCATCCATCCATTTGTCTGCCCACATAACGTATGCGTCCAGCTGTCTCTGGACAGCCAAAATTACGGCGATGTCACCACTACAGTCGACACATACACTGGTGTGTCGTCGGCGAAATTAGCCAATGCGATTTCTGGTAATTTGGGCACGTCGTTGACGTAAACAGAGGAAATCAGGGGACTTAGGAAGCTGGCCTGAAATACTCCAGTGTGATCAACAAATGACGACTCTTCTTGAGCACCAGCAGCGGAATGCGTATGTATTGTGTTTCCTTTAACAGGCATTGTGTATTATTTTAAAGGCATATCGGTTTCCATGTGTAATTTCAGTTTGCACTTAACCTAACGCAAAATGTTTTGGCGTTTTTCGCGTCCGTACCTAGTTTTTTACCTGTAGTTTATGTAGAAACACAAACTACATCCGAGTTTTGTGGCTGCCATAGCTTAGGTAGTGACTCCCGACTATTGCGTTCATTTATCAAAACAGAGAAAGTTTACAAAATATTCAATGTAATATGTAGATGATAGATGACGAAAGTAATCAAGGCGCTCGTTCCACCCCGGCATTCGAGCCATGGGGGGAGGGACAGAGATCACGATCGCAAACGACCACACGTGACGAAATTTGTTTGCTAGTCTCGAACAAGCGATCGGTGCACACAGAAGGATCACCTCATACCACTGAGCTATCGCCATCTCCCCTTACACCTGTGTTATGAATTCATTACACAGGTAGCCTTCATATTTTTAACATCACATCAGTGTGAGAGATATAGTCTCCGGCTACCAGTCCGGAGTTAATTATCATCTCTGTCACTGCATACATTTTGAAACACTGTTTCTGATTAAAATACAGGTGTCAGCTAACTTAATTGAAGGGTGGTTTAATTAATAGGGTCAGCGGTTGCACAAATCGTAATGGCTGTCTGTGGACGCGTTGTTCTTCTTCTTATCCGGCTTCCAGTTTAATTACACAACTACTGCTCATGCATAAACACACACACACACACACACACACACACACACACACACACACACACACACTCACTCACTCACTCACTCACTTGTTGGATCCAATCAATAAATTACTGTCCGTCGCCCCAGTAATAACTATAATTAATAAATAACGAAACAATGTAGGAGTAATGTGAACGGGTTTGCCGAGATCAAACTTTAAACTCAATTACAAAATCAATTTCAACGGAATGTCAAATAGAGCAGACGACCCGACAGGAGCACACTCGTCTCCGTCCTTTTACGTGCAGTGCAGTGCAATGACTGGTTAATCATTCTGTCACTGATCCCGAGTGAGGTAATAAAAGTGACTTTTTTTTATAAACAAACATTCTACGCTCATTTTGCAGTTCGTAACTATGTGCATGTTGACTGTCCATACTACTTTGATGATAGGGCGAAAGGCAATATTATCTCACTCTCTCTCTCTCTCACTGTCTCTCTCTCTCTCTCTCTCTCTCTCTCTCTCTCTCTCTCTCTCTCTCTCTCTCTCTCTCTCTCTCTCTCTCTTCATCTTACTCTTCCTCTTCTTCCTCCTCTTCTTCTTCGTCTCTTCCTCCTCCTCATCATCATCCACCACCTTCTTTTTCTTCTTCTTCTTGTCCTCCTCCTCCTCGTCCTCCTCCTCCTCCTTCTTCTCCTCCATCTCCTTCTCCTTCTTGGAATTGGGAATCGGCAGATTGCCAGTTCCGGCACCTACTCTTCCTAGGTCTTCCTTTACATTTTTGTCCAATAAACGTCTATTGCCAAACTTCCTTGGGCAACCTGCCAGCCGACAGGTTACTATTACTATTCAGATGAGCAATCATTTATCTTTGTTTTCCGCTTTGGATACTAAAAATTTCAACTCTGCGTTTGTCTCCATTGTAGAGTTTATCTCTTCGTTTGCAGCCTGCGACAGATCGCACGAGTCTCATCTCCGACGCTTGTATCCAACTCAGACGTTTCTTCGCCGAAACCACCACTCAACAACACTGGCTCAGGCAGTGTACAATTTAAATGTGTAATTTTATTTTAAACTGTAAAATTTTAGTCGAGTCTCTTTCTTTGTTTTCCGCGATAACGTTTGTCGAATTGTTCCATATATTGACTGAAATTTTGCCAACTTATGATCAACGTTACGACCTACGTCACAAGCGATGATACAGTCAAAATGTTAATCCGCTCCGTACTCTTCGTATCTAATACAATTTTAGTTTGCAGGGGTATTTTCTCACAAAAGCAATTGTATTTGTCTTCAGCACAGACAATTTTCATGTTGTAATTGGATCAAACTTTCTGTAACTGAAACATGAATTTCTGGAGCGCGCATTCGTCACATTATTTGTGTTCTATTATTTATTGTTATTCCTGGATCCACTCTGAACTTTCATTCAATAACTATGTCATCGGTATATATATTGTTACGACATGACAGAGCAATCTACGTGCTTCTCGAACGATCCGGTGGAATCCGGCTGTAATGCTGTGTGCAAACGTGATTTCAACATGCATTCGCGAAACTTTTCTACACGCCGCCGTCAGCCGCACGGACTGTGTCAAGGCCGCAATTAATTACGTCGTAGTGTAGAGCTAACGCGCAGTATGGAATAATCAGGATTTTCGGCGTGATATAAATACAAGTACCCAGCGACGTTCAGTTTCAGTTTGAGTTGCGATTTATTGGACTGCGGTTCGTAGTATTATAGTTCAGAGTTAATGTCGCACGATCACACAGTGATTACACAGTGCGGCTTGAAGAATTGTGGCGAAGTATTACGTGCTTTATAATTGTGCGAGACTATTGTAATAAAATTGTGTTTTATATCAGTTAACATTTTTATTGCGTGTGAACAATTTTTGTTTGATTTATTGTGAGAGACTATTTTGTTGATTACGAACTGTTTAACTGTGATAATTAAGGCTGGTGATTAGTGACTTAATTGGTGTCTTGTATTTTGTTTTCCACTGTAACATACGACGACCAGTAGACCGTCCTAACAATATTGTACAACGTTAGAGATATGCTACAACCTTGGCGCACTCCCTGATTAATGTAAATCCCTCTCTCACATCCTCTCCTATAGACAATACTATCCTTGAACGATAATATAAACTCTTTATAATGTTTGCGAGATGTTGAGCAGAGCCCCTCTTATGCATAATGCCCCACAGAATGCATAGAGTTTGTTAATTCTATCAAACACTTTCTTATAGCCCATAAAAGGCAAGGTGTTCTCTTAATTAAATTCCCTTCTTTTCACAATCAATATTTTCAAAGAGTCAATGTACCTCATCAATGTTAAATCGGCTCTTACAAAATCCTGATTTTTCGTCAAGTAGTAAAATTTTCCGAGGTAGAATGAAGTCTTTCATCAATAATTTTCCCATAAAGTTTGAGAGTTGTATTTGTCAAGCGTATACCTCTATAATTTGATGGTACAGGTATATGATCTTTCGTCCCAGGATCATGACCCACATCTAGCACATATACAGCAAATGTAGCAGTCCAAACTTAAATACTCTACTAGAGTTTTCAGCAATTCTGAGTTACAACCCATCCAAACTAGCTACCTCCCTATTCTTCATGGATGAAACTGCATACACTAGTTCTTCAAATGCTATCGAAACCACATCTGTGTCCACTCTTATATCTTCTGCAGTTTCCTGAGGTACGTTAGGATCATACCAGTGAGAGAGCGGCGACAGGTGGGAGAGAGAAGAGAGAGAGAGAGAGAGAGAGAGAGAGAGAGAGAGAGAGAGAGAGAGAGAGAGAGAGAGAGAGAGAGAGAGAGAGACAGGCAGACAGATACACAGACAGAACAGTGTAGGTCGGAAAAGAAATAGTATTGAACACAATCCCGAGCAGAATATAAAGCACAGAGGCAATGGAAACAGCGTTCCAGAACAGTGACCAACGGGGGCGCCGCAGCGTATGTTATGTTATGAAACATTCAACAAACTATTATTCTCCACTCCAAATTTGTTTACTGGTGCTATTAGCTCCTGGTGATCTTCTATAGTAATTGCACTGCCACCTGTTTGGTAATATTCGGTTACTCAGGGTTGGATTTAAGAGAAGAAGTGGAGGCGCTTTCACAAATGATCTTCTTCTTCTTCTTCTTCTTCTTCTTTTTGCAAGTAGAAGGCTCAAAGCCTATTACGTAGGTCGTTGTTACAACTGATCTCTCTATCATTTCATTGGCCGTCCCAGACTTCTTATACCTCGCATATGTTTTGCACTTACGTGTGGTATTCTTGATGGGTCCATACGTTCTACGTGATCAAACCATTTCTGTCTATATTCCTTTACCATGTCATTCACTTTTCACTTGTAGAACGGCTAACTAACGACATATATCTTCATTCATTAACCTATCTAACCTATTATACCCGGCTACTGATCTAAGAAACCTCATCTGTTCACTTTCCAATCGACTTTCACGTGCATTCGTCATTGTCTATGTTTCACTACCACATAGACAGCTTGGAATGGACATCACCGTGTAAAATTTTCATATCGTCTCTCGCCTAACTTTATGCCCTTAAGGTACGCTTGGCAATACCAGTCGTCCTATAAAAGCGTTGTATCTTATTTCGTATATCGAACTTCCTAAGTCAAGGTATATTTGCATCCTACGAAACTAAACGATAAAACTTATAAAGTTATACTTTATCGTTGAGAGTCTGAAATGGTCTCCGTAATTTGACCGTGAATCGATGTTTTCAAAATTCTCGTTGATACAATCGTATTCTCCTTGTATGGATAAGAGACGTGAACAACTGGAACAGAAGTAGGGGAAAGACTTGAAGCACTGAAAATATGGTGATATAGGAAGTTACTGAAAGTAAGAGGGATCGACAACGTTAGTAATGGCGAGATTCTGGCTAGAGTCGAAGAAAAAAGTTTTTGGTAAAATATTGTGAAGCGAAAGAGTGAACCTATTGGCGACATTATGCGTCACGAGAATTTGATAAAAACAACAACAGAAGCACACATTGAAGGAAAAGGAGGAAAAGGAATACTGAGACACCAATATATGAAACAGATTATTGGTGATGTAAGTTGTAATTCCTATGAGAGGATGAAACGGAAAGTACAGAGAAGATCGGTGTGGAGGACTGCTACAAACCAATATGAGGATTGCTAACTAAAGAAGACGAGAAAAAGAGACAGAAAAGACGTGGGTCGTCCGAGAACGAGATGGGTTTCGAACACATTTATGTAACCTACAATATCTAAATATAATTACTTCTAAAATATCTGTGGAAACAAAAATGTAGAAATATCTTTATATCTAAATAAACTAATTAAAAGCATTAATGTACGAACCTTAGGAACCCACAATGCTACTGGAAACCTTATTTACACCCATAGCATTTAATCTTCCCACTCGCACTTGCATCTCTCGTAGACCACACATATAGATTTCATAATTATGAGTCAAAAACATTTACACACGAAGTGGGTAGAATCTTCGTATTACGATTTTCAAGAATAAATATTACTAAAATTATTATATACTGTGCTGTTGAGCCGTGGTCGATTCCTTACATTTCTGTCACTAAACGTTTCGACTACACCTCCGGATGCCATCCTCGGTAGAAAAAGAAATAAAGAAAACTTACGCAAAGATGACTTGCGAACGGTTTCGTTCTTACTTTTTCTACTGAAGATGGCGTCCGGTGTGGCCGAAACGTTTAGCGACAGAAATGTAACCAATCCCAACAGCCCGGTATATAATAATTTTAGTAACGTGATTCCAGCCGTTGATAGTCTTCGTAACAATTTTCAAGAATCTTAAATCTTTTAGTCAAATAAATCAATATTTGTCGCAGCCACAGCCGGCTCAACGATGCGAGAGATGAGAAGCTAGCAATAATGCAGTGTAATGCAGTATCGTACAGAGCAAACTGTTGCGGTCGGAGGCTGTTTACGTCACAGCCAACAACCACGTTATTAAACGCACTAAATTCTACCTCAACTCGTGCGGACAACGCCAACTGCAACGATCCTAGTTTCGTTAAAATAAATAAGTAGCCTACTACTCGTTGTTAACCGCATCGTTTCTCACGAATGTCGTACTTACGTTTTCACACGTCCCTGTCTCGGTATACTGGCTAGTGTGTCGGGTTTGCGTTCGAATCCCGTCGCGGACAAACAAAGTCAGATCGTAAAACTGTAACTACTTGCTCAATAGGCAATAACTCAGTGGCGGCTGGTGGTTGAAAAGTTTGGGGGTTGCAGTTGAGTTGGATGGTATTAAATTGTTTTATTTTCTGAATAGAAAATGTGCAAGTCTCCTCCCCTCCAAACACTACACAAGGAAAGCAAAATAATGCAATTTTAGTGTCACACCCGCACAACCACGAATGTTTATTGTATAAATCTTTATTAAATTTACGATTAAATATTCTGTTACCTGATTTTACACTTTAATAAAAATTTTAAAGGCCTACCTACTTGCTTAATTTCAATTTTTTCCTCAATAGGACGTAACCTGAACGGCGTTTTCGTTAAATTTTCGACAGAATTCATTGTGTCCTACCAGTTGAATATAATAAATATCTTGTACTGTTACACCTTAATCCTTTATATGCACTATTATTTACATTTAACAATGAATTGGACTGTCACTTAACTGACACTGACAATGAACTTCACAAAAAATTCGACCAACACTAACGAACTCAATTAACATAACATAACCTTATAAATTCCAAACTATTATTAGTTATTGTTTTATTCATAATTCTATAACTTAAAATACATTTAAATAGAGGATTCAGTGGAGGTTGTGCAACAGTCCAACCTAAGCACAGGCCGCCACTGCAATAACTAACCACTTATTCTGTATATCATTTCCTATACCCCTGATTTCCATATTGCCAAAGAATACATACCCGTTTATCTGTTACAAGCCGGAGTCGTATTTTAGGCCCTAGGTTCTATGAGAGAATCTAAAGTGTGTTCACTCTTAGAGTGAGTCCTGATGTAGAGAAAGCGGAGTGATACATCACAGGAGGTACGTCCAGTAGAAAGTTAAAACTTTCTTAACAGACCCAAAGAATTATAGTAGCAATTACCCAGGGACGAAACTAGGGGGGGGGGCAGCTGCCCCGGGCGCCGGATGTTGGGGGGCGTCGAAAGGAGGGGAAACTACGTTAGTTTGGCCTTCCTCTGACAAAACTATAGAGGGCGCCAAATAACTACATTGCCGCTGGTGAAATTTGGTCTAGTTTCGTCCATGGAATTACCTTACTTTTAGTTGTATTAATCCCAGTTGTATTCAAAGAAAAGTTTGATATATTTTTAATCAACTAATAATAATAATAATCTGTTGCGAACTACTTTATTTCTGGCGGAGGATTTGTGTTACGGCCACTCATCTAACCAATCCGGTTCAAGTACAAATACATGGCTCTGTTTATATCAGGATCTACTCTAAGGGTGAACAAACTTTACTATCACAGACGCTCCGGTTCACGCAGAGATAGACACCGATATTCGAAATGTTGACTCTTACACAAGAACAAATGCGCGCCCATACACCTACTTATACTCCCTCACACACACGCGCGCGCGTGCACACACACACACACACACACACACACACACACACACACACACACACACACACACACACACACACACACACACACCTTACAACACAATTCTGGAATATAACTCCGTCAATGTAAATTTCTAAGATATTTTTCGCTAACAAATAGATTTTTCTTAGTCTTCTTGCAGTATTTTAGTGTAAATAGGCCTACAATAGTCGAATGTTAAACTCTCTTCTAGTTACATTAGTTACAATCTATACCCTGATTAACGAAAGAAAGTGACTGGCGGAGCGGCCGCGCGGCGACCGAGTTTGTAGTAAAAACATTCCACTTAATAACCTCGTGGAAACGTGAAAAACAGGGCTAGAAATGTCTAATGAACTGTATTTTAATCATCAATTAAAGACGTTTTTATCAAGCTTTTCTAATTTTTAAAATCCTTTTTCAATTAATTTACATTGAGAGTTAAATAAAAAAATACAGGAATTTGAATTAAATATTTAGGGTTTATCGTGTTTATTACGTAAGAACTCAGAGGTTAAGCATCGGAAAAACATTTCTTGTAGACAAATGGTAGTCCACCTTCTTTGTTACAATATATCAAAAGTTGAGATTCCTACGATTAAAATTAACGAAGTTATTAATTTGTTTCTAATGTCCTGTTAACTCGGTTGTTAAAAGTTGTACATGAATGAGATTTGCGTGACGCTCTCTTTTAGATAACCAAGTGTAGAAGACATATACAACTTACACCTTGTACGTGATAGGAATACTACAATGGATTAATATATAAAGTGAATTTCACAGAGAGCAGTGAGCGGCGCTCTGCGACGGAAGTACAGTCAGAACCTAGTGGACCCATTTTATTCGCGCGCGCTACCGTCAACCCCAGCGTCTCGGCCTCTTCTTTATGTCCACAAACAGCACACGGTTTCAGGAAAACTGAACCGTTATACGCACACTAAGGGTAAGGGAAACTTCCAGCTTTCAGTTTAGTTGATGTGGTGGTTGAGTGATGTTCGGTTGTTGGTTATCTTGATTTTAAGTGTGAGTTTCTTGTGCTGTCATTATAAATTGACGTGTTTTTAAGTGATTTTGTGTAAATATACTTCGGTGGCTGAGCATGGAGCAACGTAACGAGGCTGAACCAATGAAACATAGGGGAAGACCTAGGACTCGAACTCCAAAGAAAAGACAAACTTCGGGCCGAGGGGTGCCTATGAAAGGACAGTCAAGAGAAATTGTGTGCAAAGTGCGGGAATATTTTGATAGAGAAAAGGCAAACAAAGGTCCTTTGATTCCGGCTAATAATGCAATACAGCGAACTGCAGATGCTCTGAAAATACATAAAAATACAGTTGTGCGAGTTTGCAAGGAAAAAGAATTGAAAGAAATACAAGATGACAGTAATAGCCAATTTTCAACTCCGGGCAAACAGAGGAAACGGGAGAAAACTGTGACAAAACTTGACACTTTTCAGGAAGACGCTATACGAAGATGTATATCAATATTACATAAGAAAAGAATATCCCACTTTGAAAAAACTCTTATCATCGTTGGAAAATGAAGAACTATTTAATGGCAGTCTGCCTCCGCTTAGAAACGTGCTAAAAGGTTTAGGATTTACGTGGAGAAAATTTTCGGGCAGAAAAGTGATTAAGGAGAGAAGCGATGTCGCTGCCTGGAGGTGTCGTTTTCTTCGCCAAATCAAAGACGAGAATTTCGATAATATAATTTGGCTCGATGAGACCTGGGTCAATGCTGGGCATTGTTTGAAACAAGGATGGACTGATGAGTCACTTCAGGGGACAATGTCAACACCTATAGGGAAAGGTGAACGATTAATAATATGTCATGCAGGTTCCTCAAAGGGGTTTGTTCCAAATTCCTTTCTACTATTTAAATCGAAAAAACCGGTGACTACCATAAAGATATGGATCACGACAAATTCTTCGGTTGGTGTTCTGAAACTTTGCTAAATAACCTAGAAGAGCCTGCAGTAATAGTCGGAGAATGCTCCCTACCATTCTAAGCAAATTTTAAAGCTCCCACAAGCAAAGATAAAAAAGCTGACATACTTGCATGGCTGGATAGGAAAAATATTCAATCTACAACCGACTTGAAAAAATCAGAACTTTTGGAATTAGTGAAATGGCACAAGCCCCAGAACAAAAGGTATTTTGTTGATGAATTGATAGAGAGCAGAAGTCACAAAGTGATAAGGCTACCACTTACCATTGCCATCTTAACGCCATTGAGCTTATATGGGCTCAGGTTAAGGGGTATGTTGCCGAAAACAACAAAATGTTTACTTTAAAAGAAGTTGAACGACTGACTAAAGACGGATTTAATCTCATTACTACTGAGAGGTGGAAGCAAGTAGTGGACCACACCAAAAAAGTTATTATCGATGCATGGAATAACGAATTACTAATGGAAGAAGCTGTGGAGGAAATGATTATATCCGTGGGAGACAGCAGTAGCTCCGAGGATGATAATTGTTCAGATGATAATAGTGATGACGATCCAATGGAGAGAATCAGAGAACTTTCGTTTGAAGACTACTAACGCACAGCTATAAGTGTTTTTTTAGTGTTTTAATAGTGTATTTTTATGATTTATACACATATTTTATGAGCGGATTCCATAAAAGCTGAAGAACACTACAATACTTGTAAGTACCGTACTGTCTTTACTATTTATTTGTCAATGCTAATAACAAGTAATTTACTAATTGTTTTTACATTTCAATACATTATAACAGTAAAATACTGTTATAATTATGCAATATCTGGTAGACCGAGCTTTGCTCGGTAGTTTTAAACTGTAAACTGTATTTCATAGTTAAATAATTAGTTGTTGAGAAATTTGAATGGCATTAACAATTTCCCAGTAATTACGTTGCACTTCAATTAGTAGTATTAACTCTGATCACAAAACAAAAACAGTTAATTAACAAGAAAACAATAAATACCGTACCCCAAAAGAGTGATAAACAATCATTCAAGACACTCAATCTGTTATAAAAAGCATGTAGTTCAACTAAACCACAAAAGTCTGGTCAGATGTAAGTTTTTGACAGATCTCCAGGTAGATAGATTAGATTAAATAAGTAAACAGATAACTAAAATCTCTGTATATACTTATGAGAGGTTGGTGACTCGTAGCAACTTGGCTATGTGTCAATGTGTGAGTCGTGAGCGTATGCACCACTTTCTTTGGGCTGTTACTGTACCTTGTCTCGATCGCGCACCGTTGACCAATGTTAGTTCTAATTTTCCTATATTAACTGATGATTGCGGTTATATTTCGTAATATTTGAAGGTTACATACCACTTTGTATTGATGAATACAATTTTGTTATGCTTATTGTGAAAAAACTCAATGAAAAAAATGATTAATAACGGAGTTAACAGTACATTTGGAAAAAATTAATAACGTCGTTAATTTTAATCGTAGGAATCTCAATTTTTGATATATTGTACTAAAGAAGGTGGACTACCATTTGTCTATAAGAAATGTTTTTCCGATGCTTAACCTCTGAGTTCTTACGTAATAAAAACGATAAACCCTAAATTTTTAATTAAAATTCGTGTATTTTTTTATTTAACTCTCAATGTAAATTAATTGAAAAAAGATTTTTAAAATTTGAAAAGTTTTTTAAAAACGTCTTTAATTCATGATTAAAATACAGTTCATTAGACATTTCTAGCCCTGTATTTTACGTTTCCACGAGGTTATTAAGTGGAATGTTTTTACTACAAACTCGGTCGCCGCGCGGCCGCTCCGCCAGTCACTTTCTTTCGTTAATCAGGGTATAGTAAAAGAAATACATTACAACAGTGAAATTTTACAGCCTAAACAAATACACAATGTTGCAGAATTCTTATGACTAGATTGATGTAAATCATAAGGAAAACGCAAAAAGAAAGAAAATCGAATGTCAGATTGGACAGGCTTATTAAAATAACTCGTGAATATTATAATATCAAAACTACGGATCAGTGAGTATAGAAAAATTCTGAACACATAAGGAACGCCAATTACATAAAGAAATTAGGAATAAAACCAATAACTGAAACAGTAAGACAGTGCAAAGAAATACTATAGCTTTATGCCATTATGGCTTCAATTTTTTCGTCCCAAAAACAAAGATCATGTCTTTACGTTATAAGTCGTAACTACCCAGATTGTTTTGGAAGGCAGAATATTGGAGCGAATGATGCATTTTACAAATCTGGGTTGCAATTTCTCTTTTGATTATAGCAAAAACCTAGACTCATCTTTGAAACCTGTATTAATAACTTATATGTAACTTATAATAGAAGTTACGTCAAATAATGTTTAAAAAATAAAACAAGCCGAGAGACAAAAATAAAATTATATGTCATTAGAAGTACCCGCACTCACGTAAGGCGGCGACACTTGAGTTACAACATAAGCGGAAGAAACAATGATCAAAGTACAGTAAAACGGTTAAACAATGGACACGATAAGAAATGGAGGGACTTCAGATGTTCACTTTGAATGAGAAAATTATTGAATGGAACAGATGAAACAAACTGAACGTCAAGCAGAAAAGAACGCCAATAATTTTGCACGACTAAAGGCAATACGATCAGAATAAGTAGATCGATGAAAGACGAGGACCATAACAGCAAGATCCTAATACATGAAGCAAAGATGGTGTGCAAAAAATGGATTGGCCATCACGTAATGGGTTATGTCTTCAGGAAAAGTGACACGAAAAGCTATGCGTTCTCGCTATAGGTCACTGGGAAGGAAAACAGTTCTGGGAGACCGAGGAATAAGATGGTGAATCCGGAATAGACAAACACGTAAAATCCTGGAAAGTTACGGGAAGACAAAAGTTCTCAAATATTTAACTTGTAGAACACATGGAAAATACTTATACGCCGAGTATTTACACTAAAACTCATTACCAAATACAAAAACCAGTGTGTATACAAACACATTTAATTTGCATACTAAACGCATGATAACACACTCACAAAACTTAAATGTTTCTGTTTTTAATATTTTAATGGCATTTCACAAGTGTCGGTAGAAAAATATACACTTATTTTCATTAAGAGTGAAACATTAAGTATCAATTTCCATTTACTGGTAATTCATATCAACTTAACGAAAGTAACAAAATTAAAAAAAAAGAAAGGAAAGATAGAAGTTATGTTTGTTACCTGCCTCGTGGCTATAACATTCAACGTAGGTAGGTGGGGGATGAAAGGGTGCTGGTGATAATTACGGTTGCTGGAATTAATACCAGGGTGGATGGTCTGTTTTGTATCATTACATGCAGTAAATCTTAATCTCACCAAGATTAAGTGCTATGTTAATTACCGAAGATGTTGTTCCGCCGTTAATTACTATGCTAATAAAACTCTGGTGTAATTTATGCGGCCAGGTGATTATGTTTATTTAAATACGCGTGTCGGATAAGTTTATATATCACATTTATGGAACGAGGAACAAATTATTAAAAATGTTTGAAAGTGGATAGGCCTACTAGTCGCATGAGGTCTGGTAAAAAATTATCCGACCATGTTTTTTCGCCCAGATTCGATACACTTTGTTTGGGAAACGGTGGTGCGTCTTTCGATTAGTGCCACTATTGAAGATTTAGTATCACTAAAAGGGGTTGCTGCAACCACCAACTCGAAGATTGATTTGATTCGTGCATCCTTAACACACACGCTCACGGAATTTGTGCATACATTTGGTACATCTCAAATAGAGCATATGCTTCGTTGACAACTATATTCAAGACAAGGAATATCCACCGCCAGTTCAAGGTCACATTATATAAAGTTATGATTAGACTAGTGATAACATATGGCAGCGAAACTTGGACTCTGAACAAACGAACCGCTAACATAGTCAATACCTTTGAAAGGAGAGAATTTTGAGGAGAGTATGTGGACCAATCCAAGTCAATGGGATATGGAGAATGCGTTACAATAATGAACTATATAAGCTATATAAAGACAATGATCTGGCCTCCACCATCCGACTGCATAGATTGCAATGGGGAGGACACATCATTAGGATGGAAGGCAACCGAATATCTAGGAAGGTACTGTTTAGTCAAATCGAGGGTAGAAGGCCTGTCCGAAGACCCAACCACCGCTGGATTGACGCTGTGGCGAGGGATACTGATACTTTACTTTGCTTACAATAAGAAGATGGACATCGATCGCCAAGGACAGGGAAAAATAGAGGCGGATGATTATGGAGGCTAAGGTTTGAAACCGAACTGTGATGCCATAAATAAAAAGAAGAAATGGTACATCTCACAGACGAACAATATAACCGCATCTTACGAACGCTTTACCCAGAGGCATACTTTGACACGGACAGTGTTTCAGAAAAACAATTTTTGTTCAAAATTCTCAGAATGCTCAATTCTTAACTGATCTGAACAGCAGATTTTCCGAGCGTCGAAGGAAACGCGAACTCAGAGTCGGAACCTCCTACAAGAGGAGGAAGCAGGTGTAGCCCATATAAGCCCTTGGGACCCATAACACACACCCTAATCCCCAGAAAGACCAGTGTTAGGGAAAATCTATCCTAGCTGGGACAACCACCGCCACCATGAAACTTTTCCTCAACTCGTGAACACCGGGTGAGACAGGCCCCCCGGTCAGTCTGGTTTACGATTCCGTGGTACCATTTTTGAGTACGTCACTGATAAACACGACGATTCCCGAAGCCCGGGGCCAAAATGGTCGACAAATGATCTGAACAGACTAGTTTTTTCAAATACTAATTATTTTGTGATGTCGACAAGTGGAATTTTTATTTTCGACTTCTAAGTTTTTTTTATTACGCCATATATAAAAAAATTTCTAAAAGTTAAACTAGACTATAAATGTTAACCAATATAATGTTTAGAAAAGATATTAAACGAGTCTGAGATTCATACAGGAAAGAAAGTTTGGCATTTAAGAACCGCAGTCGTAAGGATACACTCGCGGCATAGGGATCTGAAGTTAAAATTGCAAAATACTGGAGTGCGGCCCTTCGACCAGGGGCTGCGTATGCTGAAGAAAAGCTCATCGCATCGCGTCCCGAGTTCCGACTTTTAGATGCGCTCCAATGGGACCCAAAAATATGGCTCCGATAAATAAGTTATAACTTCAAAATGTTATTAAATTTATGAACGAAGTGGTAGTATTGTGTGTACAATACTATTTCATCTCGAGTAACTACGAATCTAAAATTCAAAGTTTCTTACGTTTTCTTAGAAATTTATTTGTGTTATTTTTTGAAAAATTGTTGTTTGAATTCCTTGTTTAGAATGAGGAATTTAGAGAAATTTGAACAACGTAATGTGTGCGCCATCTTATCGCCGCTTGTTCTGCACTTTTGACATTGCAAATGCAAAAGTTTGCAAAGTTTACAAATGCATTGCAGAGTTATAGAAATATGTGACAAGTCAACCAAATTTGTATGTGCTTACTAAGAATTTACTAGTTTGTACAAATATAACACTCTGCAAGATGGTCGGACCAAGAAGTGCGCAACGGATCGTAAGCTCCACACCCTGAAGAAGAAGAAGAAGAAAACACTTTGCAAGAGTCTGAAGTTTTAAATGTACAACAAAAACACGAAAGTCTAGTAAATACTATATGATGATGCGCACTTATAGAATTCAATTAGATGACAGAAAGTAGAAAATATTTATTATTCTTCAGACTTATGTACAAAATAAATCGATATCGTCCCACTTACAGTTTTTTAACATCAATAAATAATAAAATATATCGCATCTATTAAGTTGGTCTTTATTTTTTTTAGTACAATACAATAACAATAAAAGCACCAGTTGAATAAAACGTTCGTGTTCTAAAATAATTGATTCTACCTTATGCTAAACGAACTACATAACTGCAAACTGCAATACATTGTAAAGCTTAATACCCAAGTAACTGATTCCCTTTCCCAGTCTAATTGTATTGGACTGAATTGAGTTTAATCAAATCAATTCGCGGAGTATTACTCGTAAATTACCGTTATTGAGTTTATGAAGATAAACTCGGTTTGTAAAACAGAGCACTGACAGTTTAACAAAAAAGGCGTACTTTGCTCATCCTTACTTTTGCTACAAAACTTTAGTGAAAATAGATATTTCTAGATGATAGATTATGGCCATTAGACTCATATTCCCCAAACTTACATCCTGAAAGGAAAGAGTTATCGTTTAGTTACAATCAAATGTACAATTTCAAAGAGTAGAGCACTCGTGTGCGGACTGCAGACTTCTGTAGAGTTTTCCCAAAGGAATAGACACGATTTTGGAAGGTGAATCTATAGCTAAAAGCAGGAAAAATTGATAAAAAAATAAAGCAAATCCCAAAATGGTTTGTTCCTCAGTTATGACCAACAAAATGTATCGTCCACGTCCTGTTTCAGCGGTAAAATACTGCAATATGAAAATTACAGGAACTAGAAGGTCTGACCGTAAAGTATCCGACCATTTTGAATATTTCGGTAACCGGTTCTGTAACTGCTTTGTAACTCGGTAACCAATCAGATGAGACCTCTTGACGCAATCGTGGACGTTCATTAACGTATTCGACTATTCAGTTAACAATGAGTCTGTGTTGTGTAAACACGTTGTTTTTTGACTGACGTAGTACAGTATATGAACTAGATCAGAGGTATTGCATTAAATGTTGCGTACAACATGAACACTCGCCCGCGAAACTATCACAAAGGTTAAGAAAGCCTTCGTAAAGGACTCAACAAGTGATACGCACGTAAAATTACGGTAGAAACTATTGAAAGATGGCAGGAAATCTGTTGAAAGTGATCCATGTTTTGGAAGACCTTTAACAAGCAAAACACCCAAAAATGTTGAACGCGTATCATCTTACAAAATTAGAATCGACTAAAGAATATTTCTGCTACAAAATTATGAACCATGGGATTTAAGAGCAAACATCCGATTTTAACGGAATTATTAGTTCGCAATCAAATATGTTTGTAATTTTATTTACATGTGACCACTCTACAAAAATATATGACTCGATAAAAAGTATTAGGAATTGAGACACATCTGTGGCACTATCCACAGAACCCTAAAAAATAAAAATACAAATACAAACGGTACCAGCATAAAATAGCACAACATTTTTACAAACCAGAGGAACTATCCCCACATTTCTGTATTCAAGAGAATCATGGCCTCTCAGTAAAGAGGAATAAAAATTAAAGCCGCTGACATGAAAATTTTAAGAATCACACAAGGATATTCCTCGTAGATCGAATATTGGAAGAGAATAAAACATTGGAAGATAAAAAATACGCACACAAAGATTAGAGACAGTAAGAGTAGATTTTGTTATGCGCCACTTGTACCGCGTGCTAAAAAACCATTACCAGTGGCGGTTTCCTCACCACGGTATAGAGATACCAGTACCGTTAGGCTTCATATGTAATCCTTAAATTCGTAGTGACCGACAATCAATTAATTTTTCGGTGAAGGGTTTGTGTCAAAAATATAACACAAATTTTAACTTATTTGTGTCGACGTTTCAACAATGTTTATTGTCATCATCAGGACCTGTGTATAAATACAACAGAAATGTCAAACATAACAGAACAATTATTATTTGAGTGAACGTGTTTGTTTATGTGAGTGTGTGCGCGTGCGTATGTATGTATCATTGTATATGTGAAGGAGTTGAGATAGTTTGTTTACATCTTCAATTGTTTTCTTTAAGACAACGAGAAAATTATAATATCACAGAACTTAATTTATACACTATTACAAATTAAATTACTCATAATGTAATGATATTTTTTAATTAATTATGAAACCAATAATTAACAATTAGATATTAGAATTGGTACAGAAAACGTTTATACATATACCAGTCAACATATCCTCCTATGGCGCTACAGCCCAAGTCGGGCCCTGGCATCCACCAATCTCCGCCTCCAATCTACTCCGGTCTGCCTCTAGGTCTCGTTCCCTCCCATGTACCCAGCAGAGCCCTTTTGGGGTTCCCGCCATCCTCCATTCTAATAACATGTCCGGCCCAACGCAATCTTTGCATTCTTATAAATTTTGAGGCTGGTACCTGTTTATATGTTTGATACAGTTCATTGTTGTATGTCAGTCTCCATAACCCATTTTCTTGTATTGGGCCTATAATGCGTCTGAGGATTTTCCTTTCAAAGGTGTCTACTATGTCGGCTGTTTTCTGTGTGACCAGATAACATATAGCATAGTAAAAAGTAAAATATATTATAATTTATATATATATATATATATATATATTATATCTGTATATACTTAGTAAGTAATAATATTACTTATATATATATACACATATATATATATAATATGCTAAATACTTAATAATACTTAAATAAGTCTGTTTTTAGCTATAATATATTTTACTATGCTATATGTTGACTGGTATGTGTATAACCGTTTTCTGTACCAATTCTAATATCTAATTGTTAATTATTGCTTTCATAATTAATTAAAAAATACCATTACATTATGAGTAATTTAAATTGTAATAGTATATAAATTAAGTTCTGTGATATTATAATTTTCTCGTTGTCTTAAAGAAAATAACTGAAGATGTAAACAAACTATCTCAACTCCTTCACATATACAATGATACACACATACGCACGCACACACACTCACATACACAAACACGTTCACTCAAATAATTGTTCTGTTATGTTGACATTTCTTTTGTATTTATATACAGGCCCTGATGATGACAATAAACAATGTCCAAACGTCGACACAAATAAGTTAAAATTTGTGTTATATTTTTGACCGATCCTCACAAACCCTTCACTGAAAACTTCATATGTAAGCTTAATGGAAAGAAACAGGATGGTAGACCGGGGAGGGAATAGGTTCCAGAACAGGTCAAACAGGGCCTAACCTTTGATAGGGTTATAAAAAGACTATAAAGTAACTGGATTCAAACCACATAATATTAGAGTGTATGGACAGAACTGAGAGAATGTTAATTCCAGTAGCTAACTAGCTTGCGTCCACTTTACGCTGGGAATGATATAGTAACATAATACAGTGTTACGTAATGCGGATAAAGTGTTACACCATGAAAGAACATTCTACGTGTTTCTCAGATGTTCCGGTGGAATCCGGCTGTAATGTTGTGTGCGTACGTGATCTCAACGTGCGTTAGAGAGACTTTTCCAGACCTCGCCGGCCGCGCGCACTGTGTCAAGGCCGCAATCAATTACACTCTAGCGTAGCGCTGATGCGTAGTATGGATGTTTCTGGAATTTTAGTGGGGTATAAATATTGGAATTCAGCGGCGCTTTGTTCAGTTAATGTCGGGCGATTTACACAGTGCGGTTCGAAGTATTGTGGCGAAGTGTTATGTGTTTTATAATTGTGGTGTGCAACTGTGATCATTCTGATTGTGTTTTATAATTGTGCTGGACAATTCTAATACACTTGTGTTTTGTATTAGTTGACATTTTTATTGCGTGTGAACAATTTTTATTTGATTTGTTGTAATATATTATCTTGTTGATTACAAACTGTTTAATTGTGATAATTAAAACTTGTGATCAGTGACTTAATTGGTGTCTTGTATTTTGTTTTCCACTGTACCATACGACGATCAGTAGACCGTCGTAACAATATGTTTATTTGGTGTGTTTGGTGTCCCTTTACGTGGAAGGATACAGTGGGAAAAAGAAGTAGCTTAATAGCTTGAGATAACGAATTGTTTGTTAAAAAGAATATAAATAGAGGAGGGAATAAGAACACGATTAAAACGAAGTAGAAAAACAAGAAAACGGGGACAGAAAGAAAAACAAGACCAAATTTTAACAGAATCGAATATCACAAATAATCGCCCAATCTATATTTACCGAATAAACATTCCAATTGATTTACTCTTCTTTGTTAAGACAGCCGTTAATAACTACCTTCAGAAACAATCAAATACAATGCGGGTGCTGCTTTCCACCGTGGAAAGATACGCGCATTACTTCGCGTCTTTCATTCCTGCTGTGTAATCTTCTTTAATTCGCTTTCCTTAAAACACTGTGTTTAGCTATTCGACGACTACTCGTGCGTTCGAGATTGAGACGTAACAAAAATAGCGCACATCTCAATCTCGGTGCGTGAGTGTGTGTTCACGAGATGCTAGAGATACGATACGGGCCGCCGCGCCGCCACCCAGCTGTTCGGAGTAGCTCTCCTTCAGTACAAACACATACAACAT
The DNA here is from genome assembly GCA_034769895.1 of Magicicada septendecula. NCBI lineage: Eukaryota > Metazoa > Arthropoda > Insecta > Hemiptera > Cicadidae > Magicicada > Magicicada septendecula. The sequence continues at coordinate 126,232,825 of CM068372.1, forward strand.
ATAGAAACACGCCAGTCGTATCGCAACAATTATGGTAATTTGCAGCCAGACTGCAAACTCGAGTCTTGAATCGCCCTATCCAAACAATCGTGGCCCGTGATTATATACACCACGCGTATAATTTACATTTGATTGTTTTGACGCGGAGGGCAATCATACACATACACAGCAAATACACGGCATGTGAATAACCTGTTGACAAAGCCTCCGTGATTATATACATTATATTTGCGCGTTCTCTCTGTCTGTCTCGTTTCTTTCTTTTTCCCCAAGGTTATTTTAGGTTTCCAAACAGGCCCACCGCTACCGTATGTGAGAAAATACGACCGTAGTAGACTCTCCATGCCTAGAGGCGGCAAACTGATGTCAATGGGTGCTGTAAAACAAACTGAAAACATTTATTCAGTATAAAATAAACTGACTAGGTCTAGGTGTTTCAATTTTATTGAATTGCTGTTAATATATGTTTTATTAACATTACATAAGAAGAACACTGAATGGAAAGTTAAGAAGAGATACTACTTTGAAATTTTATAAAGTGATGGCAGTGCCATACGGCCTTTATGACATTGAGATTTGGGCACTCAACGCAAAGACCCAAAGCCGGATACAGGCTAGTGGAATGAGATTTTTATGATCAGTACTATGATTATCACGGAGTGACCGGCTAAGAAATGATGATATGAGGAACATCCTTGGAATATCCGACCTAAACGGAAGGATAAAGCAATACAAACAGGATTGGACAGACCATGTTGAAAGGATGGATAAGAACAGAGGATAGCAAAACAAATTTTGGTTTATAATCCGAAAGGACGGCGGAATATTGGAAGACCAAAGAAAAGATGGTCGGACCAAGGAGTGCGTAACACGGATCGTATGGTCCACAGCCTGAAGAAGAAGAAGATTAAGATTACCACAAAGTGCTGATGATCTCTGCTATCCAATTTCTTGCTGCAACTTCTTTAAGCCTTATACACTACAAAGTATTAAAAACCCTATCTTCTGAGAATTTACGTTTTGTTATATAAGTATTGACATAAGGGCATAGTTACAAATGCAAAACATGAATAATCAAATAAAAGGATACAGGAGTAAACAGGCAAACCATCTAGAAAGAATACAGCCCATACCTTATTCCTAATCGACGAGAGGGACGAACACCCATGATGAGGTGTCAAGAATAGGATGGACAGATTAAGGATAGAGGTAATGTTAAAAGGTTTTAAACCTAGAAAATAATGATAGAAGAAAATAAAGTATCAGAAAAAGAAATGGATCTTGAAATCGGTCCGGCTTATTCCTCTGAGACTCGTACGGTTATTTCGCGTATTCCTCTCTACAGTTACACGTAGAGAAAATGGATCCCTAAGCCGTAAAGGATGACGACGACGACGAAAAAGAGAATGAAGAAGTTTTGTTCTTAAAAACGAGTGCCTTTACGATTGAAACTGTTGAACCTATATTTCTGAAAACGTATTTAGCACTTCTTCGAGGACATCGTCCACCTATCATAAAAGTACCCAGTTATAAGTTTACTTTTTATATCTGCAAATGTACCTTGAAAATGGGTGGCAAACACTTACCGGCGGTTGCATTCCCAAACAATGACTACAATTTATGAAAATGAAAACTTTATTTTTTTAATTTTTAGTCTTAAATGTTACATTATAGGGTTGCTGCCTGTTTTTCTATACTGTTACACGACTCTAAAACCTGGACTTAAAAAAAAAATAGGCAGATACGAAGATAGCAGAGTCGTTTGAACGGTAATTTATTTGGAAGATACTGTATCTATCGTATTTCAAATAAGAGAACCTCAGTCTGCTCAATAAATGAGGGGAAATACTGGTAACTCTAAACAAGCAACATGAATTAATTAGACGAAGTAACGAGATATTCGAGCGTAACGTTGCCTTTATATTAAAGTAAATTGTGTAGGGAAAACAGAAAACAAGAAAAGTACAAGAGATGACAATTCGTTACGAACGTCAGAAACTGATTCGGATTCATACCAGTCATCTAGTTAAACTTACTAGCCTTCTTGTAGTCTTTGACATGACGTGGAATCCTAAACAAACTAACCGTGCCTTTCATGCATTCTCCGTTATTAGTAAATCGCAATGTGATGTTCTTCATTATTATTATTATTATTATTATTTACTTTCGTTGTAGCTCTGCTCAGCTCCGTAGATGATTTTCAACATCATTCTCTCGAAGATTCTGGTTGATTTTCATACGTGATGCGTGATCTAAATCGCGATGCTTTTATGTAACTCTTTAATTCCAACTTTGTCATATTTACTTGCTGAACTGCTACTTGTCATGTTCTGGACGAGGCCTTTTAGTGTTTCCACCATTTTAAAGTCCTAAACCACGATAAAAATATCCCGCTAGAACCCGTAAATCCTCCTTCACAGCAGGTCAATACGTAAAAGAAGTCTACTTGTCACTACCCTATTGGCTCAGATAGTGACAAGTAGACTTCTTTTACGTATTGACCTGCCGTGAAGGAGGATTTACGGGTTCCAGCGGGATATTTTTATCGAGGTTTAGGACTTTAAAATGGTGGAAACACTAAAAGGCCTCGTCCGGAACATGACAAGTAGCAGTTCAGCAAGTAAACATGACAAAGTTGGAATTACAGAGACTACTAATTCAAATATCAAGATGAATAACTCTTTATTTTTAGACTGTGGTTCAGGTGGTCTATTTTTCATTTAATTGTCTACAAGGGAGATATGACATTCCATATTGGATTAATTCATGTCAGCCCATGCACTTCATAGTATTTTCAGTATGTATGAGAAAAATTGTAGTTTTCTTTATTATAATCTTTATGTTTATTTATAGTAAACGCTATGGTCGTTAGGAGAAGATTTTGGGGCAGGTACTCCTCCCTAATAACTTTCTGTAAAACATTTCTAAGGGTTTAACGGCTGGCGTCGTAATTGTTGAAACTGTGATCCTGCCGTGGTCTACTATTATAACTTTTCGTTAAGCGCGCGTAATTTTCGACTGTTGAATAAATAATTTATACAAGAGAGTATTGCATGTAATCGGTAATTACATTGATTTATTGTGTTACAAATTATATTTAGATATATTTATTACTGAATACTTCCACTCATATTTGTATTATTGATTAATTTGCTTGGGCGCCAGAGCAGAGTATCTCAGGATTGTTATGAAATAATAACACTTCGTTCAGATACTAAGATTTAATTTGTTATCTTCTTATTACTTAATACATCTGAGAATTAATCATTAATATAATCTTTCAAATCTATACTCATTACTATTCTTTATAATTAATAACAAAAAAAATTTATTAATATCTCTAGCTTACGGATTCTTCAAAATCATATTAATCAAGTATTATTCAAATGAGCAATCAGTAGGTTCAAATTTACTCCGTTAACACATTTAAATCTTCAATATTAATCAAACATATATGTATCATAATTTCTTAACTACTATGAAATTCTATAATCTTCAATTGATTCAATTATTCAACTTCGTTACCATTTCTATAATTATTATAACTTGTTTCCTTACTTTAGTACACCATAACTCTCCAAACATGTTATATAGCATAAATTGTAATATTTAGTATTTGAACTCGTGGGTCTTTTGAGAATGAGATGAGTTATTTTTGAGATGCAAATACTATGTTAATTTATTGAGTTGTGAATCATAAATGATATACTGTTACTTGTTGCTGGATTCCAAGTAAAAGGATGATGAACTGTAATCCTGCGTTGAACATCGCACTACACTTTGCACTAATCACGCTTGATTAAACCTTCTTTATTTACTTCACTCTCTCGCGTTAGTACTAAACGTCGCGCACATATAAATAAGTATACTTCTTGCTGCAATCTATGCGCACAAGTTAAACATCTTCTGGTCCGTAGGTACTATCGCGCACACATATAAAATAAACTTCATGATGACTGTAATTCTTTCGCAACTATTTAACCGAGTTAATCTATTGATTTGAACTTAGAATTATAGTATCAAAATGCTCACATCGAGTGACGCAGGTTTCCCGTATTTTGCGTGAAAATTGAACTTAGACTTCCCTTTCTGTTTGCTTCACTTGTTTTTTTATAGTTTTCGAGTCCTTCCCTCACTACAGCTCTTGTTGATCATACTCCCATTGGCTTGACTTTGAAATAATTGCATGTAAATTCGAACGTACCCATTCCGGTGCTGTATCTTTTTCGCGCTCACTACCGACGCTACCCGTGATTGGTTGCCAGAGAGCGGGCGATAAACTTACGCGGACGTTCGTTAGACTCCTAAAAAGTGACGCTACTTTCTAAAATAGTCATACTTATTGGCGTGTCATCTATTGTCTGTTGAAGGACACAGTACCGTTAACCTAACGGTACCGGTACATGGGCGTTTTTTGCTGGATTTTCTCTACAAAACATTTTATGCTTTTATGACATGTAAGGGTGTTTTGGGTCTATTGTAACTTATTTTGTCGGCGCCTGACTGTCGCATAGTCGAGCCTCTTTTGATTCAAATTTTCATAAAATTTTACTTACATCTTTGTACATTTCAATGCTTTATATTATTATATATTGTTATAGTTACCATTAATAGTTGATTTATTATTTTATGTGTTTATATACATATTAAATTAATACACAGGTTCACAGTAACGTTTCACTATAGTTATCATTCTGAAAGATGTTGCTCTCAGACGTTTCGGCCTCACCTCTGGAGGTCATCTTCAGTGACACGGTGTTCGTCAGTAACCACAGTACTGTGGCAAAGAATATGGTGAGGCCGAAACGTCTGATAACAACATCTTTCAGAATTATAACTATAGTAGACCACGGCCCAATAGCCCGGATCTTAATTTCAACAATTTCTGTAAAACATTCATTAGGGAAGAGGCGCGAGGTCGGTCTGGGTTGTCGTACTTGGGAAATGTGATGATCTATAACGTGATGATTCTCATATCAAGATGGACAAGGCTCCTAGAGACAGGAATGTGTGGCTGCAGCGACAAGACTTTAACCTTTAGGGCTAAGTAAGTCAGAAAGAAAATATTAGCAATGACAGACGACCTTATGAGAAGAGGTTTGTAAGAGCACTGTTGAATAGGCCTGGACCCGGAGAAACTGGAGCCAACAGTGTGTGTACGAGAGCTGCCAATCGACAGATCACATAATGATTACGATAAAGATGAGGAAAAGCCGTAGAATTTTCGCTGTTAATAAGAAAAATCTTCTCTTCCAGCATTCTCACGTTAACCTCTGGTTTCATTTATTGTAGACCTGAGATATGTGAAGCGCATTTTAAAATTTAGTCAGCTGTTAAAGCATAGCGCGCCTTGTAAACAAAGTGAAATGGTCTGTTACCTGTATTAAAATTTATGTGTGAATAATGTTTTCAACGAGACGAAGTGTGGGTTTCTTTTAAAGAAGTATTTAAAATTTTTGTCGCACCTACATCTCCATTGTTACTTGCCTGTCATACGTCATTTCGTTCCAACACGCCTGTCACTCGTTCTTTTACTTCATTCTGAGAACCGCATTCACATTTCACTACGACTGTCTCTTCCTACGGCCTACATTCTTTCAAATCTCGTTTTCCTATTGCTAACTTACAATGTTCTGACAGCGTTTGAGGACAAAGTAATTCAGGCTACATTATAGTCGTATTTGTTTTGTGGCAAGGAGGTGGTATAATCGATTCGTGCTACGCGCACATATCGCGTCTAACCTAACCGTCTGACCTGCTCTTACATTTTTACAAATGTTGAACGTATCCAGTGTACGAACCATCGTTGTGGTACTACGATATTTTTATTACGAACGGTCGATCAAGGTGTCCCACGACCTAGTCTAAAAATCGTAGTGTAGCACTTTTTCGTGAAGACTTATAGCTTTTCGAAACGTTTAACGTTTTGTTTTTCTAAAAGTGACCGCACTTTCTCCAGATGCATTCATCCATACGAAGGTAATTTCGTTAACTGTCTGCATCATTTAATCGGAGTTCATCTAATACATTTACGTGACTGTATAAGTTCCTTTGCAAAAACCAACTTCGCGACCAAAACCTATGTCTTCTTTTTTGCTTTCAAACACTTTACTAAACTTACAGAAAAACAGGCTATTTGACGGTTTTGAACAGGAGGGATATTGAAAACAACGACTGAAACACTGCAAAGGTCACTTGTAAATGGATGGGCAGTTTCAAGGAAACTTGCAAGGAAATGTGCCGAGGCTGATCGAGACTTGTCGAGCCTTGCCAAGCCTGTAGCAGCCTGTTCAAGGTTTGGCAAGCCTTGTCAAGGCTTCACACATTTCCTTGTCAGTCTTGAATATCTGTAAATTTTTAAATGCATTCAAATCCACGACTCGGTCTTTGGGAAGTAATCAATCTGTACTAATCGTTACTGCTAGGCACTTCGTGTTTCATAATTTTTACGCTTGATCATATCTCACCGAACTGTTTCTGAAGGACCCGAAATCGTTTTTTAACGAACTTGTACGTCACTTGGCTGAATTTATATTTGCCTTTGACTGAAAATTATTTTGTACTAAACTGAAATCATAAAATTATCCATTAGTTTCAAATTCGAACGAATTTCAAATTCAATTTCCAAGGTTAACGAAGACTTTAACGAAGTGCGTCGCACAGACTAGCTAACATATGTCAGTGAACTATGTCTTAGTGATCGTCAAAGCTAACAGCAAAAGAAGACAGACAGTAGTCAGATAATATAGAATGTGACCTCTCTTGAATTAAAGTAACATATCACTTGAATTAAAGTGTTAATGACTTACTACTGACTTCTGTAATGCTATTGGACGTACTATGATTTAAATTTGTCTACAATCGTTCCTGCGATCTGCAATTTGTCTGTGTCATCATTCTGTAATTAATAATTAATAAATTCTGTAATTAATAAATTCTATAATTAATAAATAACGAATCTTCAATGGTGACTAAGATTAAATTGCTATGTCACATACTTTAAAGTTCAAGTGCACTCTACATTTGCCTTGGCAGTCTTGCTTCCTTTGAGGAAAATGTTAGTAGAAAAGAATTTCCCAACTTAACTATTATGCAATAAACAGTGATAAGATAACAAAGCTATCGGACGTTATGCGTCCGTGTATGTGGGATCTCCTAAGGACGTTTTTTATTAAGACAGCGCGGAAATTTGAATTCTAAGAAGATATGCAACGAGCGGGAAGAAATGTGAGGACATCGTACACACCTTACAGGTATTCAATCTAAATATAAAAAGAAATAGACAGAGAAAGAACTGAAATAACATTGAATACGAATGGAGTAAAGAAGACAAAATACTCCTAGAATATAAACTAATATATGGAAGAAGTAATAGCCGACCTACGAAGAGGTGCTCTCAACAAGAAATGTGAATACAGAATAAAATTCGCATTTGAAGCAAAACACCCTAGCTACCCTCTGTACCACAATTAAGTCTACAACACAAACGCTAAAATTCAATCCTCAGTATTAATTTTGTTTAGACGTGGCGAAAACTGACTTCTGTTTTGATCACTAAATGAATACTAACACAAAGAGTCCATGGAAAATACATAGTACTTACACTGTTCACACTACGACTGAAATGAAACAAAATTTATGTATGGTAAATAAATTTAAATATACTGTACAATCCCTTAATTTTTGTTAAGAATTTTTTTACTTTGTACCTTGTAAAATCGTTTTATGATTTTTTTCTTTCTTCTCCACTCGCCGCAGGTTGAAATTAATTTTAATTTTATCTTAAACTTTTTCCCCAAAGAGACCGGAAGAATATGAAATAACATTGAATGCGAATGGAGGAAACAAGCCAAAAATACTCTTAAAATTTACCAATTAATCGCTTGGTAAAAATGGGATAATTTTTTTTAAATAGTTAAAGCAGTGTTAATAAATTGTCCTGCATCCTCTTCTAATGAAGTTATATGCTACTTTGGGGTTTAAGCTTATCTGTAATATTTTCCCACTCCGTACTGTCTTTAGATTTCCTCAGTCTTCTTATTAGTACAGTGACTGAAGCCGAAAAAAAAATAGAAATTACAAATTAAGTGGCTTCTACAAGATTTTTTGTATAGGGCTAGATAAAAAGGTAAGAAAGAATTTAAAAAAAAGTTTAAAAAAATTCAGTCGCGGGTTTTCGAAAAAAGGGAGGGGGAGGTACAAAAAATCCATTTTTCGTGATTATCTTAAAAAATATTAAATTTATGAGAAAAATACAAAATGCCAAAAAGAAAGAGCATAACAGTCTGCATAAAAAAGGTTATTAACATTTTTCTATCAGGGCGATAATTTTAGTAGAAAAATTAATTCAAAGTCGGCCAAATTTTTCACAAGGTGGATTTTCACATAAAATACATGTTTATTTAATAGACATGCAATTTTTCAGGAATATAAGTTTAAAAATTCATTATTACTCATTTGTGTATATATTATTATGTATAATTTTTTACTTATTTATTACGCATTATAATAAAAATGTTATTAAAAAATGCACTTTATAAATATATTCAAAAATGGTTTTTCTTCCAATCATTGAAGATTTTGACAATAAAATAACTTATAAATAACATAAATTTAGTTATAAAAACTTATAAAATAAAGTTATAAATAACTTAAAATTATGAATTATTTACTTATTATGATTTACAAAATTATTAAAATATCGTTTTTTTCTTCAATTTTTCGGAATTTGTCACAATTATCAAGGTGGAAAATAACTTTTTAGTACCGGTACATTTATTATTTATTTATAAAATTTAATTATAACAATTATTTTTATAATGATAAATATATTTTAAAATCGATTTCTTCTCCAATTTCTTGAAAAGATTCAGAAGTCAAGTCTTCTATTTCTATTTCTCCCTCATCAAACACAATATTTGAAAAATTTGTGCACAAATTAAATTCACAGTTTCCACAAGCCGATGAACAGTACAATCCACTTTTTCTGCAACTGCATAATTTTCCACAATCTTTTTTGCAATTACAGATCATTTGCGCTAGAACCGTACCAAATTATAAAATATCAAAATTACTAACACAAATCTTAAAACATAAAATTGAACTTGCAGCAAAGTACAGTATAAAAATAGTACCGAACTCACGGAACATTCAATACCGAACTGCGTTAATTCAATATCTGTATGGCGCATGTACCAGCTGTCTTCGCTCTCCCTAAAATTCTTCAACTTTCAGGCTGTTCTTTTTATGCCCAAGCACGGATATAAATTCTCACTATGTAGAAGAGAAACCTCAAATATTGTAGTTTTACGTACAATAGTTACATTTTAATATTTTTTTTTTAGTTATTAACTATTAATATTAATACGCGCGATGGACATATTTTTACATTTATTAATAAAAGTTACAATAACTAAATTTTAACAATTCTTTTCACCGCAGTCTTATAGAAGACACTTTGACCAATACGTGTTCGTAATTTTGTTAAAAAATATTTATTTTGAAAATTTCTGTAGAAATTTTAAGTTAAGAATATGATGTATACTTGCGAACTCAAAACAATGATAAATTTTAAAACTCGCTTATTTTATGCCAATAAATCAATACTAATTTTTATTATGTTTTCCAAGACCTATATATGTAAAATTCATATTGTGAAGTTTTTTTTAATGTAAATACATTTGTAATAAATTGTTAATATGTTTATGCATTAGTTGAAAAAAATAAAAACAAAAAAGTTATTACTTTATTTAAGTATTTATTATTATTTTAATTATTTTATTTTCATTTTATGTAATAGTACAAACATTTAGCTTTAAAGTGCTTTTTGATTTTTGTGTCTACGACTATTATAACGGATTTTATTAAAATTTGTATGTTGCAATGTCAGAAAAAATTAGCCTTCCCGCTCATCGGGGCGGACACCGACAATCAATTTTTTTCTAATATTTCAATTCCATTTTTCTCACAAAGTATTGGCTTGACAAAAAACATGGTAAATAGCTTCTTGTAGAAAATTTAATGCTCCTTATTTTTTTTTAATTTGTCTTTTTTTCGTAAATTTGTTATTTTTTAAGATAATCATGAAAAATGCATTTTTTGTACCTTCCCCCTCCCTTTTTTCGAAAACCCGCGACTGAATTTTTGTAAACTTTTTTTTAAATTGTTTCTCACCCTTTTATCTAGCCTTATGCAAAAAATCTCGTAGAAGCCACTTAATTTGAATTTTTTTCCTTCAGTGACTGTACTATATCCCCATCGCCAGCAAATCGTCGTCACCATGTTTTTCTACCTCTACGTCTAACGTTTCTAACCACAGTTTTCCCTTCCAATACCATTGCAAGCGTTCTCTGATCAACTAATACACATAATACTATTACGCCGTTGAGATTAGGCAACATGCCTAAAGGTTACGTAATATCTGTCGTGACGACTTACACGTAGACCTACGTAATATTGCGGAGGTCGGCTGGACGACATAGTTCGGAATATTCTGGCGCGTTCTGCGCTTTCGGGACGTTCCCGATTATTCTGCTTATTACTGGTACTTTGTCGTAAACAAGACTATGGAACAGGCGATCTGACCAGCTTATATAAACACCGTGCAACCACAATTTAGTTAGTTGAGCTTTGAATTCGACGGAATAGCAGTATGACCGGAAGTGGAAGTAGTTTAGTGCGACATTTGGGCAGCGGCATTTATTGACAGATATATTTATTTATAGGCCAAGTATTAATTGTTCATTCGTGTGAGGACTATTTTAATTTCATTACTTTGGTACTTTTATTATTGTTGTGTACAGGGTTATTCAAGATTGCACGGCAATCTCTCGGAAGCTGATTCTATAGCTAAGAATAAGAAAAAAATTCCATATAAACATAGGTCCGAAAACGGTTCGTTAGCGAGTTACGGCTCGCAAACCAGTTCGCCCTGATTTCTGCTCCCACGGTAAAATGACGCCATACTGAAATTCTTGGGTACATAAAGTGAAGAGAAAATTTTGTGGTTTCTTATGGTTTATGATCTGAAAAATTGAATAAATGAGGCCCCAGAGCTCTATCTCAATTAATTAAAAAAAGCTGTGTAAAACACACAAAAATTGGAGCCGAAAACACGCATTTTTACATTTGGGATAAATTAACTTCGTTCATTTGCCAATAAACAAATAAACATTTCTAACTAACTTTGTAGAGAATGTAATTATGAAAAAATTGATTTGTATAATGTCTATTAAAAAAGTACAAATTTGAGAAATTTGACTTTAATTTAAAACAAAACATTAAAGTTGATAAAATTTTTCTGGCGTTCAATAATTTATTCTACTGTGTTAAGATCAGCATCCGTGGGATCGCCGAAACAACATATAAAAAATGTTTAAGGTACCGTATTAAGTATATTAGACAATTTGTTAAAAGATTTATTTATTTATTTTTTTGTTTTGTTTTAAATCTTGTGACATACTTTATATCTGAGAATCGCTGATCTAAGGTAATCCAATAACAACAACTCCTGAAGTCTTACCTACACAGAACAATGCAAAAGTAATATGTATTCGAGCGAGCGCGCTTGCGTTGTACAGCAAAAGCAGGTGTGGCGGAGAAATTGTAAACTGTGTTCTGTTTAAATAATTGGAGCGTTACAGACTTAACTAGCTAGGCAGGGATTTGCGTAGGCCGTGAAAGATGCGGTATTCGAGTACGTTGAATCCTTAATGTACGCACTAGCCGCCTAATCCTCCTGGATTACCTAACACATTGTACGGGCGTAATAAATTCGTTTACTAAAATTCACGCCGTACTAATCTCCTGTACTTGATTACAGCGAGAGACAAAATTTAATTTCATGTTTCAAAATTCTTTAGCTCACAAAAATTACCACGTTCAGTCAGTGCTTATTACATAAGCCTAAATAATCTATTAAGAATTTTAACAACCAGTGTATACTAAAAATTGTGTGTGTGTGTGTGTGTGTGTGTGTGTGTGTGTGTGAGAGTATGCGCCCGCGCGCCTACTGTATCTTTAAAGAATTTAATTTTTGCATTGATAGGTTCACTTTTGAACTTCGAAAGACCATTTTTGCAGAATTGACTGAGTACAGTTCTTCGATTGAAATATCGATTTTATTAATGATATTAAAAGTTTGAGTATCGATGCCATGTTTCACTGACCTCCGTTAAGAATTTACCGGCGATTAAATCACAGTTTAAGGATTTAACGGGAAACATTCCGTTTTACGAAGCTCAGTTAAAGATAACGGCCGTTAAAATCGTCAGTTAACTTAACGGGACTTCCGAGTTAATTTCAAGAAATGTTTAAAACACCAGTGAGTGGAATTTTAAGATAAGAATATTAAAAGAAAAGAAAACATAAGCAAAGGAAAGATAAGACTATTAGATAGTTTCGTACGGCTCTTTTGTATCTCACTGAGTTTACTCAAGCAATGATTATAACGGCAACTGGAGGAAATAATTTGCAAAGGTAAGCAATGCTTACGGTATGCATCTGTTTCCTGAAGACGTGCAGAAGCAGTAGGGAAAGTATGCAAAAGCGAAGAGACTAGCAAAAGTAAAAGAGGTAGGCGAGTCGCTTCGATCAGTCTAGAGACCGATTACGAGAGGATCATTATAATACAAGGGTAGAAAGGATAATAGCCACATAAAAAAAAAACTTATTTTTATAGCTACTGAATACAGTACGGCACACGTACTTCGAGCGTAATCCACCAAAAGTAATTATTGCACTAAGAAAGTTGTGGCCATACATGAATAGGGCATATGTATGCGCTGAGAACTCGAGAGAATCATGTATTTAATAATAACAAATCAGAGTCGATAAGCTATTTGACGAAGGTCAAGATGGAAGACGTTAAACGCAAAGAGTACTTTACAACGAAGATTTGATTTACTTCGCTTTACAAGATAAACATCTATCACGAATAAACCAGGTGATATTTTCTGTAATCATCATAACGATAGGTGTTTGTTGTATACTGATCCCCGGCTCAATTTCTGCTGTGTAATTATTTTTAATTCGCTTCCCGTAAATCATTATTCATAGCCAAGTGAATGGTTGTTTGCGTTGCAAGATTGAGATGTTATAAAAAGTACGAAAGCATGCAACAGCTTCCAAGAGCGCGGTATGTAGCGATCGGGCCTTTCACATCTCTTTCTCTCACTCTCCACCACCAAGCAGTCTTTCTCATAGCCAAGCACACGCGCGCCAACACAACAATTATGATAATTCGCAAACAATCGCGCCGCACTCGGTATCAAAACAATTCCCTCTCATCATCATACCCCACACATGTATTTACATTTTATTGTTTTCCAGTGTACAATCATACATATACATGTCAGTAAACCGTTGACACGGCGCGGTTACAAATTGCATGTAGTGCGTGTGTGTGGTCGCAGCGCTCTTGCTTACAAGTTCTATTCCATCCAGCGAGAGTCGTTTCTCAGAATACGTGGTCGCCCAACCTTAAAGTGTACCGCAAATGATTTTGTGCGAATATTTCTGAGGAAGGGGGTACTGAGATGCAGTAGTGTCGAACAGGTATACTTAACCCTTATATCTATTAATATACTGCGACCATTAACCTAAAAATGTTGTGTTGAGGCAGTCAGCTTCAATTTACATTTTGTATTAGCTTTTTTTTGTGGGGGCTAGATATACGTTCTCTCTTCTTATATTTACCCTCGTGAAGATATAGTGGCATTTTAGTGACCCTATAGGTCTGTCCAGGTCTGGCCAGGGGGTGACCTGGCTACGGTAAGAGAGTTATCTTTTCTTACCGTACTGAGAGCGACCCAACGCTGAGTTTTCGGCAGTGTATTAATAATTAGGGAGATTAGGGAACCAACGGTTTTGGGCGGATGAGCTCCGTTAGAAAGGCAGGCAACAGGGAACCACTTGATCATTACTCCTACGACAGGGTCCCACATACGTTATGTTAGTTCAAATACTTTTTTTTTGTTAGTGAGGGGAACTTCAATTTATGAAGTAGAGGACCAATGATATATGGGTAAATATGGGTTAGAGAGCTTAGGTAAATATGAATGTCACATTCGATTTCATGGAGTAGGAATATAATCAATTAAAAAAAAGATTTAATGAATGAATGATATAAGGATAGAATGAATGTGAAAAATTCAATTGTTGATTTAATCCAAGCAAAAAAATTACAATGGTATGAACACACGAAAAGAATGGCACAGGAAAGATTGCCAAGGAGAGTTATGGAATAGATTCCACCAGGAAGAAGGAAAAGAGGAAGACCACCGATCACCTGGATAGGAGAAATTCAGACTAGATTGAGGGAACGAGAAATTGAAGAAGACCTTTGGATGGGCAGGCAGCAGTGGAAGGTGAGAATTCAATCACTTCTGTAATCTTTGGTTCCGGAAAATGTGTAAACATTGTACAGCCGAAATAATAATAATAAAATAATAATAATAATAATAAACGATATGACCTACAGAACAACTGCTGCCAGTACTCTTGAGAAAATGAATGTGGATGATGAACGTACAGAATGAAAAAATGCTACTATCAACGGAAGTGGATTATTGAGGAAAAAATAACAAGTAATCCAGGATGGAAAAAAGAACGGATAATACAATCAGGAACATTAAAGAAGGAATAATCCCTAAATCGGTAGCAGAATAGAAGACGAAGAGAACGACTTAGAAAAAGTCTGATTCATTCTGTAAAATCTACAGGGTGCTACCCATAATTGTGGTCATCAACCGGATAGGCTCAAGTGGCGAAACGAGATGAAGGTGGAAATGATGAACATTCTTGTTCTTAAGGCATTCGTTGCGAACAGCAACATTTGTTATCTCACTGGAGTGACGTTACAAAATCTGCAACGACCGCCACGTTCTAGTGCCTCGTTACAGAGTTAGGACCTACCGCCTATATATTAAGAGATATATTGAATTTGACATGGGGCCATGATATTACAAACCGGAAGTTTTTACCAAATTTTAAATCGGTTGTGAAAGCTTAATTGAACAAATTAAATTAAATTATCTACTTTAATAAAGACGTTTCAACGTTAGAGACGGTACGCCGCACGGAGATTCAATGAAGTAAACCACTTACTGTTTTAATTAAACGCAATAATTCTGGGTTAAAAAAAAACTAATGTAAAGTTAAATTTTTTTCGCAGTAACAAATCCAGAAGATTAGACCGGCCTAATAAGACTTACCCAGAAATTTTACGGTAGCGAACCAATTTATTATTCGCCGGCACAGCCTGCTACGCGGTGCCGGATTACGTTTGCATTATGGATTCACATAATGCAGCCAATGAATCCTACCTACGTAAACCCTGTTCCCTCCGTCCCGTTACGCACTGATTATTATAACTAACGCCGCACCGCTTCCTAACCACTCCACTGCTACACAATCTTTTGCTGCGCAACTTGCACAATATTAAACTCGCGTCAACTTGAAATTACACGCTTTTTCACGTTTTCGTGCTACTTTTCTGCAGGTAAATAGTATATAACGCCAAAATCAGAAATTTTGAAAATTTCTTATTTTGAGTAGAGATGTATCTTTAAGCGCCGTAACAGGGAATTGTTGTGTGAAACGCAGAGGTGACTGACAGGCAATAAAATCATATATCAGCCCCAACACGCTCACGGCAAATAGGCTGAGTTCATCGCTCTCCATACTAAGAAACGTTAAACTTTGACAACTACCTCAAATCCGTAGAAAAAAGGGCACAAAAGTAAACGAACTCATTTGAAGAGCACCTGTAGGTATTAACAATAGACCAGAATACGTATACACGCCAGCTGCATATAGCGAAACAAAAAAGGGTATATGTTATTGAAAGACTCAAACGGTCAGCGACAGGACTTCAACCTTACTGAGAAGAGAGAGAGCTCGGAGTAATGTCCGAACACAAGTAAGAAGTGTTGATGGAAACAGAGACAAAGAAACGGACATACAAAGAAAGTTTGGTGAGGCCTTTATGTAACAATAGTTGATGCCATTAGAACAACCTAGTGCACGAAAACAATACTTGACGAGAAAGTTAAGGGTTGTTTTGTTTACTCCAAAAAAGTGACAGGCAAGAATTATTGCTACTGTATCTAGCAGCGACAACGACCTCAGTGTAGTGACCTAGGGAAGGAATCTGGTGGGAATCCAAAGGCCTATCAGAGAAGTTCTTTCGGAAAAATAGGTGGTCTCTAAATCTGAAGAGTCGTAAAGTAGAACCAATTAGAAAACAGCGTAAGAAAAATCAGAAGTAAGTGGGAGAAATATGGAATTCGATATAGGAACGCGAAAAAGGCGCGCTCGAGGAGTTTAACTAAAAAATTTGACGGAAACGGGAGTGTAAGTCCGCGACCGAGATTTCCATAGTTATTGGACTTAGAGAAATTCGGTACGATGGTTAGAAAAGTAAGCTCGTACTAGAACAGATTTCGGTAAAGAGAAAAACTGTAATTTTACTAGTGACGTACAAGTGAATTAATACAACACAAATGATAATCAAATAACGCTGTAATTTAGTTGTGCAAATACGCAACAATAACTTTATCATCGAGTAACATTACGAAACGAGCTAAACCCGTAACAACAGTAATTCAAACCATAACGCAGTTAATAAATAATAATTAATAATGGCTGTAGAAGCGAATAACTATAATAACAATTAACGCGAACTAATTTGAGAGAGTGAAGTTTGGTGTTGTGCAGTGTCTTGTGACTCAAAGGAGACCACGTTACAATCCGCTAATCCAGAGGGAAATATCGCAGTTACGCCAGACGATCAACATGCCAACCACACCATATGAACTGCTACCAGATTTGGATACATACCACAAGTAAAATTTTCATGCCATAATTAGTATTAGGTCCACTGTCTGTTCACTTAAAGAACTCATAAGATTTAATTAAAGGATTAAGATAAAATTTTATTTAGAACAAAATTAAATAATATTAGGAAATTATGGAAAATAAATTTATCTATGAGCACCGATTTTTAAATGAATCCAGATCAATAATTAACAATGTCGTAATATATTAAATTTAAGAAAATTATTATTAAAAGTTTTGTCTTTGAATAAGAATTACAATATTTAAATTATTAGAGCTATGAATATGAGTAATGAAATAAGATTTATGAAAATGAATATGTTTATATATTGATTAGAATTTATATAGTTCATGTGTCAATGATAAAGTATGATAATCAATCATAGCTAATTGTAATAAATCGAAGAACAATTTATAAGAAAATTTGAGCATTTATTTATATTTTACCCTGAGATAAAGAGCATATAAAATATTATAGTTATAAGTACCGCGCTTATAAGTACCACGATGCTTTTCGATTCTTTATGAATTTCATTATTCCATACACCGCATTCACCAGATGTATAGCACTTTCTCAGCGAATTTTGTCTGATAAATTCATGTAACTGTCGTTTTACTTGAACACTTGCACACCATCGTATACTTTAGTTTGGCATTTCCGTTGCCAAGGTCCAGTTCTTCAGCACAATTCATGGCACTCAAACGTCAGCATCCTCCTGTTGCCATACTCGCTGTTTTGGTCAGTTTTTGTTTATAACATTCCCTGTGAGGTTTCGTAGTCAGACAGAGGTTCCCTCTTTAAAACCTTAAAATTATACACAATCAGTGGCGAAGAGTCCGTATTCGCTACGAAAGCGCAGCAAACAATTTAAAAATCTATGGTATAAGAAAACATATTTTTTGTTAAACCCGCTAACGTTTCTAAATCAGTGCATCGGTTCCAAATCCTAAAATGTTTCTGTATAAACAAAATGAGATATTGTTACGCGATCGTCGTATGGTACAGTGGAAAACAAAATACAAGCCACCAATTAAATCACTTATCACCACCTTTAATTATCACAATTAAACAGTTTGTAATCAATAAGACAGTCTCTTACAATAAATCAAATAAAAATTATTCACACGCAACAAAATGTCAACTAATATAAAACACAATTGTATTACAATTGTCCCGCACAAATATAAAACACATAACACTTCGCCACAATACTTCGAACCGTACTGGAAAATATCGCAACTCAAACTGAAACTAAGCGCCGCTGAAGCCTTGTATTTATACCCCGCTCAGACACCACAACATTCCACATACTATTCATCAGCTCTACACTTGGACGTAATTGATTGCGGCCTTGGCACAGTGCGCGCGGCTGGCGACGTCTAGAAAAGTCTCGCGAGCGCATGTTCAAATCACGTACACACACAACATTACAACCGGATTTCTCTGGAACATTCGAGAAATACGTAGATTGTTCTGTAATGTCGTAACAATATTAATCAACGGACCTTGAAGGGTGTTTATAAGTTAGGGTGAATACACACCCTGACTCTCGCATAGCGAGTGCCTACTGAGTTCATTGCTCCCTGCCACTGTACAGCATAGAGCCGAATGTCTTAGCGGAGAATGAAGTCCATATTCGCATAGCGGCCTAATATGGTGTAGTAGTTGTAGCGTATTCGCTTAACTATAACGGTTAACCGTTGTGTTAATCTCTAACCGTTGTCTATTTTTCCGAAGACAGCTCCTACTGCTCCTTGTGATTCTATTGCAGCATATTTACTCATGCAGTTATTGTATTATTACGTAATGCGAACAAAACTGTTACGTAATATGGAACGTTCTATAAGTATTTCGAATATTCCAGTTGTAATGTGTGTGTGTGTGTGTGTGTGTGTGTGTGTGTGCGTGTGCGTAATGCTGCTACTTTATGGTGAAAGACAATTACGAGTCAACTGTCGAGTCTATACCCGACCATACCGGTCAGCACAATGTGTCCAAGGACACACTGTTTCTAGTGGATTCTCGAGAGCGCCTGTTTGTTTAACAAGTCATCCAAAGTGACAGATTATTCTGGAAATCAGCGGGGTAATCCATTCAGCGTTCGTCAAGTCAGTTGTTGTCGGGCGATTACACAGTGCGGTTTCTATGTATTGTGGCGAAGTATTACGTGTTTTATAATTGTGCGGGACAATTGTAATACAATTGTGTTTTATATTAGTTGGCATTTTTATTGCGTGTCAACAATTTTTCTTTGATTTGTTTTAAGAGACTATCTTGTAGATTACCAACAGTTTGTGATAATTAAAGCTGGTGATTAGTGACTTAATTGGTGTCTTTGTATTTTCTTTTCCACTGTACCATACGACGATCAGTAGACCGTCGTAACGGTATGTTATCCAATTTTGTTATTACCTTATGGTGAAATATTACGTTCCACAGACTATAGCTTTTGCCTTACTTAATAATTGGTAAAACGATAAAGTAACTAGTTTATTTATTCTCATTTATTGTGTTGTTATTATTCAGTTGCACAATTTTAAATAGGCCTACATGGGAATGCAAAATAGTTCAGCAACAGGATAAAGAAATCATGTATTAAAACTTACTGACGTTAAAAGGCATAGGCAGACGTTAGGATCTGTGGCAGGAATTGAATCAACAACACGGGGGGGGGGGGGGGCTTGCTTTCCGGCCGCTTACAAATCGCAAAAGTGCACGCTTCGACGCTGTAAACAATACATATTAGGAGTGTGTAGTAGTGCTGGCCACGCTAACCTTCCTTGCATATCGAACAGTTTCCATAAGGTAGCCTAGCCTACCTAACCCCTAAATTACTTCGATGGTGCTATAAGGAGCCATCATTACATTAGCGGCCGGAATTATCCTAGACCGTAGAATCATACTCCACTATTGCTGAGAATTACGTGTGGTGCAGGTTAAATCCTCGATAGTGAAGAGAATTTCTTCACGAGAAGACAGAAAAGCTACCAATGAGGTTCCACGTAAAGTCCCAGGTTACTGCTTGGGAAACTTTCTGTACTTGTTTCATTTTTTATTACTTTAAATTGTCACTTTTACATCCTAACGGAATTAAAGGCCAATGTGCGCATCCTTCAGCTATAAATAATCGCTTACTGATCATACGACTGGAAGAAACGAGTATTGGTCATACAACTACATTTTAAAATCATATCTGAATTTGAATATCAAGTGGAGACTTGCTCTGAAGTTTCACCTTGTGTTGCATGCGGCTCAGGACTTTTGTGTTAGTATCCCCCTCAAAAAAGTTAACTAATTGTTATGACAGAACGGAGTTTACTGAACATCAAAGGGGGGGGGATAAAATTACATCTACCCTAATTGTACTTCACTTGACCGGCGTTATGGTGCTTAAGCTACTAGACTAGAAAATGAAACTAAGTAAGGAATGTAGATAGTGTGAAGAACGATAGTCGGACTAAGATCGTTACCGTTTGGTATCCTGCCATGTACAAGACTAGACAGCCTGTCATGTGGAGAAGTCTGTCAGATTCTTTAATGATACAAGAAATTGTCTGCACACGGAAATGGTCAATGAGACAAAGAAATTTACCTAGTTCCAAACGAAAGAAATGTCAAACATCTCCTCTTCAATCGCCGTCGTAATTTTCATTGGGCAATTCAATAAGAGACGCTTCTTTGGAAGAACCATGAGTATTCTTAGCTGTTGAAGAATCTCTTTGTAGATTATGTTTTTGAAGTCTTCTACCGGTATGAACCGCCGGAAGATGTCTTGTACGACAACGTTTCACTCATGTTACAGTGATGACGAGGATGGCAAGCGAACTCAGTTAGCCTATATTGTGTTGAAGTGGCGGTGGGTGGTCCGGTAAGTAGATCCTGCCCTCGAGGTGTTAACGCCGCTTGCCTTATTTGTGCGGTCAGTCAACTCCCGTACATCAAGCCAGAAACTAAAAGGTTCCAATTCATGCTGAGCGTGACTGCTTCTCTGTTGGTGTTATCGTTGTGTCTGTTTATGTCTTTTGCTTTATAGAATTAATATCTTTATCGCTTTATTAATATCTTTGTAGACTCTGTTAAATCGCACGAATCTTAGCTGGCGGTATTGGAACTAATAAAAGTTTTTAGTTTTGTTATTTTCTTACTTTTACCTATAAGTAGGTAAATGTGTAGTACGTTCCAACCACTTCACCATCTGATGAAGTTATATAGCTATAACCATCTCATATATAGCTATCAGAGTTCTAAAGCATTGTTATGGAAGAGAAAACGCTAACCACCAAGTTATCAGTTCGTCTTGACATCGTTAAACATTGAGGGAACACATGTCAAATAGAATTTATCCGTTTATTTTGAGCCCTACTAAACGCACGTCATTGAAGTTCGTATTTGTACGTGCCGAAGGCCCAGGCAATTTGCGTTTCTGGTAGCTCCCGCTGTTCAGTAACGAAGAAGACACAATTTTTTATTCTGACTAAAGTACTGTACGTTGTCAAATTAGCAAAACCGGGGCGCTTAACGAGGACACAAATAAAGGACACGTCGTTTTTTTTTCATCGCCCAAAGCGGTACGCAATCCCCGCGTGTGTGTTTACCACTGTATAAGGGTCGCAAACAATATCCCTAATCCTGTAGCTTACATACATACATCGATAGAAATAATCCCTATTGTTTTGCAGAGGGGTTGGAGATTGTTTGTCCTTCAATTATTTTGTTCATTGTAGTTGGCTTTGTTGGCGGTTCTATTATTTTGAAGTTAACTAATAACGTCGAGGTCAGAATAGCCGTGTTTGTTTCAGACGCCCCAAGGCAGCCAGTTAGCCCTACTACTCCGTGAAATATCGCTAATCTCAGAGCCAAACTCAAATATACAAATCTTTGCTTCGCAAGTTTTACGTTGAAATGAATTGTGGCTTTTGTTTCCCCTACAATGAAACAGACGATATTGGTATCTAACAATTTTAAAAGATAATATTTGAATAAATCAGATTACTTTAATAGTTATTTTGTAGGCAACATAGCATACGACTGATCCAGCGTGCCTTCAATTCGGTTCGATTCTCACCTCTACGTCTTTCTCAACCGGTTTCTCGTTTGTTCTTCTCTAGAGTTTTCTGTTGACGGTCTGGTCTAGCCAGAAAACGTACAATACTCCGCGTACGATATGTTTATAATGATCTCCATCTTCTAGATAGAAACTTTTGTGAGTTCCCATGTTTCAGTCCTGTAAGACGACAGATTTGACTCTGGTGTCAACAAAAAATTTAATTCTTTTGATTTATTTCCACATGAATATTAGTCATTTTAAATGAGTTTCTCGCTTTTCATATGCTCTCCCCAATATCGCGTTCGGCGCCTCCGATAAAGGATAGAAGCAAGCTAAACAAACTCTGTTGCAACCTTCACTGACAGATGTTAATACAGATTGGTTCAGTGTTTTGATTATTCAGACTGATTTGTTTTGTCTGTTTTTAATTTTATATCCAGTTATATAAGCTCCTGATGGAAAGGTTTCTTATGCTTTCTTTCATTTCTGCCATTCCGTAAGACACCAAGCACATACCATCTACACTAGACACCATATCTTCTAAACGGTACAATAAACCTACCTTATTCATCCAGGAACGCCAGTTGCTTTTCGAGCGGCGCGTAACTAAGATCAATACTGACTAACAGATCTGATTGGGCATAGTCTTCCATTTAACAAAAGTATAATACTTTTTGTTAATGATAGGCGAGACTATGCAATTTTCATTAGTCGATTCTACGCGAGAAATTTCTTTGTAAGAGTCGTGTATATATAGCTCTTGTAGAAGCTTTTTTTTTGTAGTCTGTGTTAACCCACATGTTTCTTAGCCTGTGACAACGGAGATAATTTATTGTCGAGTCACATATTCGACACAGAATAACTGTGAAATATATGTTAGAAAAAAGCGTAATGGTTTTCACATTAGCTTCTACAGAGATTAGCCCAGCTCAGGCAAAGCAGACATTCGATGGGGAGAGAGACCAGACTTCCTAATCACGTTGGCCGACAGAGTTAAATGACCTTGAGCGCAGTGATGTTATTAACGACTGAGGTCCATGCCTATGTTAGAGAACGAGTCCGCCATTATAATACTTCCAAATATTTTGCTATGATACTGTAACAAAATAAGATAATCAGGTTCAAATATAAATTATTAAAACTCGTTTCAGGGGGTTCGGTAGGATAAAAATTAAAAAAATTAAAAATTGGGTTCTTTTAATTTTATTATTCTGTGATAGTTCCTGATTACTTTGGTAACAAAATTATTTAAATCGGATAAATAGAAGAATTTAATTAATTAAAAACAAATATGTTTACACTACTTTCGTTTCTACGGTAATCAGTTGTACAATATTATATTATTTTATTAATAAAATATTATTAAACATATAGCCTTGTTTTTGTTTTGTAATTTTACTTTCAATTGTTGGCACACCTTTGAAAGCAGAAGATGTTATCATACAGATGTAGGCTGTTGTTGTTTAGCAGAACAGATATTGCTTAGTTCATCTCAAAAGAGTATACTGAGATTTTCATTTTTAACTTTATTTGCGTTTTACCAAAAATGATTTTTTTGCCACTTATGTACCTTTTTCTCAGGAACCATAAAAAAGGAAATTTTGTAGCTTAAAATGTGTAGAAGGGTTCTAATAACTACCTCTGAAAATTCCATGATGATTTAATAAGTGGTTCCTGAGAAAAAGGTACATACAATTTGTCAAATTAACATTAGAAGCATAGGGGCTACCGACTTCTCTTCAATTAAAATGTTACTCATGGACTTACATTAAAATTTTTCTTTGTTGCTAGGTGGAAAACATCTGTCGTCCGTGGCCAAATAATAATTAATATACTCTAAACATTACTGGAAATGGAAACAAACTTTTGTGATGCAATAGTAAAGTTGAGAATGGGTGGTCTCCACATCTTAGTGCATGTGCCAATAATCAACGTTAATAATCGCTGCCGTATAATGCAGATGATTCGATTGAATCACTTGTAAAACTGTCGCACACTACTCTTATTGTGAATCATGAAAATTATCAGTGACGCAGATTAAATATACATCAGGCGTGTAGTTTTAGTTTGGTAAAGTTTTATTCGTTGATTGAGCAGTAAAAAAATGCATGGTTAGGCCTATAACAAGCGACGTCGTTCCTGGCATTTCGCCAACGCAACCACCATGCACTGTTGTTGAGTCCCTGTTTTATAGTACCGTCGCATCGGACTAATATTGACCGCCAGTAGTTAACGCGACGAATTTTCCGATACGTGTTAATTGTCAGGGTGACAATGTGAAAACAAAATAACTTCACAGGACAACAAGCATGAATAATCTTGGAATGTCTGTCAACAAAACACTACTAGACAAAGTAGCGAACCAGCAGATTAGTCAACCTTTATCAATGGTTTTATCAATAGTTTACAAACTACAAGAGGAAATACTGGAATGAACCCATTAACAGAAAAAAGAAATATTTATTTTAAAACACAAAATCGATGAAGATCACGAAAGAAAACCATACAGATATTTAGAATCATTATTAAAATCCAAGAAGAAGAAGAAGAAGAAGAAGAAGAAGAAGAAGAAGAAGAAGAAGAAGAAGAAGAAGAAGAAGAAGAAGAAGTGGAGGAGGAGGAGGAGGAGGAGGAAGAGGAAGAAGAAGTGGAGGAGGAGGAGGAGGAGGAGGAGGAGGAGGAGGAGGAGGAGGAGGAGGAGGAGGAGGAGGAGGAGGAGGAGGAGGGAAGAGGAAGAGGAAGAGGAAGAGGAGAGAAGAAGAAGAAGAAGAAGAAGAAGAAGAAGAAGAAGAAGAAGAAGAAGAAGAAGAAGAAGAAGAAGAAGAAGAAGAAGAAGAAGAAGAAGAAGACTTGGGTGTAGAAGTTGGTGTACACTGATGTGGTGACAATAAATGAAGAGACGACCTTTAATTGGATTAAAACTGTTACGAATCTTGTTTCCTTTGAAGGAACCCCAATTATCAGTCAAATTATAGGCAAGTTAAATTAAATATGGTGCTATATTGATCAATTTAATCAGACAGAATTGCGGATCACAGACTCTACGGTAGTTCTGCGTGATTAAGTGCTTTCACTCTACCTTTCTAACAGGTAGTTTGGCTTGGACCTCCTTTATGAACGTACGAAAATTCATTTTCGCGTACTTTATCAATGTGCCTTACTCCTACTAACATACAGGGTACGGACAAGTAAAGACATGGATTCTTACAGAGGAGTCAATGGATAAACAGGGAGTTAGACAAAGAGCGACGAAGCACCATGTGCTGGGGATGACCCTGAAGAACTGCAAGGGAAACGACTGGATCCGTGCAGTAGAGAGACATAATTTGATAAAGCAGTAGCCGAACTCAAGCCACTTGTAAAGTGGTTATGACCTATAAACCTATAAGTCATTATATGACTGAATATGAAGGTGATATATGGTTTAATACCATTTTGCTATGAGGACGACGTCAGTTCAAAAGCAGAGCGATGTTATCTTTGTCCTATTTACTTGCTGAACTGCTACTTGTCATGTTCCGGACGAGACCTTTCAGTGTTTCCACCATTTTCAAGTCCTAAATCACGACTTACCACTACGGGTCGTGGTTTAGGACTTGAAAATGGTGGAAACACTGAAAGGTCTCGTCCGGAACATGACAAGTAGCAGTTCAGCAAGTAAACACGACAAAGTTGGAATTACAGTGACTGCTAATTGAAATAACAAGATGAAGAGCGTTGTCTGTCCGAACCTATCTTACGGCGTACCGCTTCTCAACGTCCAGCTTCCTAGTTCAAACGAGTACCTTCCATCATCCGAAAAACCGACATAAAGACGGTCGAGCATAATAGTAAGCGAGTTGCCAGGCTGAAACAATGTCATTGACCTACAATGACCTTGTACCTTTAAATAAAAAGAATAACATTGATTTTGTACTTGGTTATTTCTGTATAGTCTTTACAAGAATTTCCATCGACATTGTAATGTTTTACCCTTAGTCTTTCCAAAAATGTTGTATTGATGTTGTGTTGTGTTCTGTGAGGATATTTTTCATTTTCTCCTTAATGTCACAATACGTCAGTATCAGTTTATTACCGCCGCACCGTTGGAGGTGGCATGGGATTATGTGGTAATGGGGTAAGGAAAAAAAAAAATAAATAAACACAGAATAACATAAAATTATACACTAATCAAGGCGTGCCTATATCGATACACAACATCGACGTGTCGGCGTATTTCGGTGCGTCCCAACAGCAGTACTGTGAATTGCGTACAACGTAATCACGGGCTCTGGTGCCATGTTCGGTGTAATTTAGACGTCTGTGGATTACCATAATTATTGCGATACACGGCCTGATAGGCTTGTCACGATCGCTGGCAACATGTAGTTTGTGTTGCATACGTTAAGAAGGAACACGTCTAAACTGCTGCGCGAGGACGCCAACACACCACACCACAGTGATAGTAACGGTTTTGGCGTTCGTAATGTCTCAATTTTGATCGGACAAGTCGGCGGTTTGTTAAATACCCTTAAGCACGATTTAAGTATACGTTTATGACGCGTGTTTTGCGAAAAAGTGATTTATTTATCTTATGGACTGAAGCGCGTGCTCATATGGGAGGAAACTAGTTGTGGCTTCACAGTTCTACTAGTAAGGTCCTGGAGCTGAAAAACTCGCTTACTATTTTGAAAAACATTTATTATCAATATTGTATTTCAATATTAGATAATGTTTCAATTATCAGAAAATTTACAGAACCCCACTTCTCTGGTCATCTTTAGTTGCAAAACAGATAATAATACAAGAAACACTAAATTCCCAAATTTGTTTTTTAGTTAAATTTATAACCACTGTGGCTAAATGACAAACAGTTTAATCATAGCTTTTAGGTTGATGTATGTTTCCATAGATATCTGTAGGCCTACGTCTAATACTTTTGATAGATAAACATAATTGATAACATTATATAAAGTTTGATAACAATATACAGAGATTGTATTTTGAAAAAAAAAACTCCTCAAAACTTGATCCCCCACTTAAAAATTTTACAATTTACCATTTTTGGCCAGTGGTAGATTATCCCTAAAGTTAGAAAACTTTCATAGTTAACGCTACGTTCGGATTTGGGTTAAAATTCCCTTCAATCTGACACGCAGCTAGATTTTTATGTTTTCCACCATCAGCACAACTTACTCTGAGACCGAAGACAGAACTTTGAAAAGGCTTATTTGAACTTTGAAAACGTAACAGCCACTTTGACTGATACCGATGTGAAGAAGAAGATAAGAGGAGGAGATATGAAGAACGGCTATTCAGTAAACTAAAATAGAGACTGAAGTCTCGGTCGCTAATTTCCTGTAAGCTTTCCTATAACGTTGTTACGTAGATATCGACTTTACACGGTACCAATGGATTGACTTCAGAGTCAGTAAAACAATTATCGGTTTCATTACTTACTTAGATCGTCATGAGATTAAATTCAGCAGCTGATATGACTTCTTCTGTTCAGGCGGCAGCAGAAGTCACGAACGAAGCGTGAATAATCGCTTGGTACCATCATAATTATCACGATAGCTTACGGAGTTTTTGAACGTACCATGTATAACTCATTACGCATCACATTATTATGCGATACGCAACAGCAGTACGTACGCTGTTACTACATTGGCGAATAAGAGACACTGCAATGTAACACGAAGCAATAGAAAACTTTCTACCTCCTTCATTACCATAATATCCGTAATAACTAGAGAAGTTGTCTTGTTATATTTACAATGCTGTATGTAATGCGTACGTAAAGCTATATCTATAGTTTACATGTAAGATGGCCCTATACTATATCTAAACGTTAAAATAAAAAAAAATAATAATAATTACCTGTGACTAAGGAAATATTTGTAAGTTGTTTTCACAGGAAGGGTACAGACCAGATCATACTGTTGTGGAGGCATATGTTGCTGATTCTATTTTATATTGCTGAAGTCCACATATATATAAAAACAACAACAATTGATGGAGAAAATGCAACATTCACAATTCATACTAATTCATTTTTGCCTTCGTCTAAAATGTCGACTGTCACACTCAGAGTGGGCTCACATATTACGAACACTGGAACGTGTGCGAGTACCTCGCCTGACCATTTGGCGGCAACGATACAGCTTACATACAACTTGTAGGCAAGATGTTATCGCACCGAATTTACGCGAACTGCGTCACGGCATTGAATAATTTTCCACCTGTTGTTCCCTGCTACGGAAACGTACACCGAAAATGGTGGCAACATACGAAGCACAAACTACAACGCTGTACCGAACAAGCGATAAATATAATAAGAAAAAGATCTATTACGGAAATGCTTTTAAGCCGAAGTTCTGTTGGTGGGAAAATCATACACGAATAACAACAACAGAATAATGGAATTACTGTTGACACTAGAATGCCTTGAGAAAAACATTGTAGTAACAGTAAAGACCTCCGGCAAGGCTTTTCTACAGACACTTGCGTCCCTTCGCAGTATGTAACTTATTTATGCGACATTTCTGGTAGTACTTGACGAATTGGAGCACAACGTTTACAGTGTTAGAAATGACGGTGCACCTTGCATTACTTTTAAAACAATTTACTATAGGCCAGTGCCGTGGCGTGGGTACATAACACCTGTTGCCGGTTGTGACAGGCCTAAAACTTAACCTAAAAATTAATTCGAATTTTTCTTGTACCAAGCGTTCTTTTAAAACAGTTTCTATCATTCGCTGGGAGAAGAAGAGAGTCCCGGTTCCACGGGATCTGATTCTCATTATACTTACACAGAATAAATCAGAACACAAATAATCGATTTAAAAATAATAAAGACAAACAGAGAAGCACATGACTAAACGAACAAAACACAAATAGGTACGTAGCATCTGCTGCACGTCAGTTCCGAAAACAAACATAGCTGCTAACTGAGCGTTTTGTCGGTTTATACAGCGGGAACACATTGGGTGGACGAATGTTCCCCCCTCTTCAAAGTTTGTACAGTGACAACTACTACGAGGTCAATTACCGTACGCCGTAAAACATTGCCGATGTTTGAGCCGGCAACACAAAGTGCAAGTGCCCAGCATTTCGAAAGTATTTCTACCCTTTTCTTCCAGTCTCCCTACTTACATTGTTCGGATTTAAAATGATTCAATAACTAAAGTATTTATTCTGTAATATAATTAATATTATTTTCTCTTATTTACAGTACTGTTGCTGCCGGTACATGGACGCCACGCTACTGCTGCAGGCTATACAATAATAAAAGAGTTAGTTGTGTAATATCCACTGCCATAATGCCTACGACTCTGTGCATTGTCAGTGTTAGGAATGTCAAAATATGTCGCGAAAACAAAAACGCGTTTACCATGTCTTATCACAATCGCCATGACTGAGCCGAAAGTCGGACCAACTTCAATCATAGGCCTATATGCGCAAGTTCAGCTCTTCTCGCTTTTTCCAGTGGTAATATTTACGCTCCCCCAAGCAGGACGTGAAGGACTCTTATAACTCGTCAAGCGAGAGCGTTACGTCCTCCCGCCAGTGCCTTGTACTTTCAGTCAATAAGTGCGCTTACTGTTTTTAAAAGTTTACGCCTACCCTTCCTTCAGGAAGATATAATTTCAACTCATCAGATGTATATAGACCTTTAAATATAAAGGCCTATAGACCTCCACTGCAAGGAAAAACAAACTCAAAGAAATAAGTTACAGGTTGTAGGTATTATCAATATACAGACATACGTGTATACTAAGTTTAAATATTTTTTCTTGTAGACTGCAGATTTAGACTTAAAAAACGGAATACGTTTATTAAATAAGTTTACCGACTTCACTTACGTATGTGGGCCTTGGCTGACTGCTTTCATGTTATAAA
The DNA here is from genome assembly GCA_034769895.1 of Magicicada septendecula. Lineage (NCBI taxonomy): Eukaryota > Metazoa > Arthropoda > Insecta > Hemiptera > Cicadidae > Magicicada > Magicicada septendecula. The sequence goes on from CM068372.1 coordinate 126,262,590, forward strand.
ATATCAAACAGTATGGTAAAACGCAGACGTTCTGATATGAACAGATTTGTTAAAAAAATAAAATGAAATAAACTAAAGCACACAGAAAACGCTTTGAGCAGCAGAGGATGAAACATCTGAACACCAGTCGCAGTGGAAACGGCAAGGAATTCCACGTCAGACGGAGACGGAGGCGGCGAGCAAATAAAATTACAGTGTATTTGACTTTGGTGTTTTAACAAAGGACGCTTTGAAATCGTCGAGTGAAAACAAGAATCTTAAAGAGAACGAGAGGGGGAGAGAGAGAGAGAGAGAGAGAGAGAGAGAGAGAGAGAGAGAGAGAGAGAGAGAGAGAGAGAGAGGATGCAACAACGAAATAACTGTATTAATTCCAGAACGATGATGCCAGCGACGTCGAAACGATATTATTAAATCGCTCCGTCTTCTGCTTCCCTGTGAACTGTTTGCAAAAGCCGATGATGCTAAAGTTCCCTCTTTAAAATTACCACCCTTTTGTACTCTTCACTGGAGATCAGTGTTTGTAACGCGGGAGTCTGTTTGCGTTGTATTGAAGAAAAAGTCAAATGTCTGCTCTGCTGTTACATCTGTTGCGACTCGACTGATATCACATTATTGGTTGCACACCTATCCTCTGGCAAATTTGGTTAATTATGAAGTGTCTGACTATGTTAAAAATTCGTAAATCATAATGCTTAAAATCATAAACTGTATAAAAGCGCGGTATAGTATTTGATATGATTTTGGTTTTCCGGTGTACTATCTGACATAATTTCGATTGTCTAGTGTAAATTTAAATAAACTTACTTACAAATAAGTGTGGTATATTACAGCTGGCAAGTAGGAAGGTGTGCAAAATTATTAGACTCATCGCCATTTTTTTACATTTTGTACTTTTCGTACTTGTTTTGTCATAACTTATGACTGTAGGACTGTTTTACAATGCTGTAAATTTTTTCTCATTTATTACCTATGAGGACCGGTCTTCTCTTAAAAAAACAAAAACAGTTGGGAAATTTTCGTTTTTTAAAAACTCGCTCGATTGTGCCAGATGTGTTAATAAAAATTTTACATGAACTATTTCGTTTATTGTACTAGTGCACATTCATTACTTTAATGAACTTGTTTTTTTGTTATACCCTATAAATTGTGATAAATTGAGAATTATAAATAGTACAAAAGATTATGAAGCTGTACCAGTATAGAAAAGCCCTTAAATCGCAACTTTCTCCGCAATTTAAGGAATGGTTCCATAATAGAGACGTTTTTTCATGCAAGATAAGGGGCATCTTCCCACAAAGCCCAATCAGCCACAATTTTTCTGGCAGAAAACAATGTCAATGTCTTCCCTTGGCCAGGTAATGGCCTGCATACAAATTGTATAAAGAACAATTTATACCACCTTTGGCAGTTGTTAAGAAAAAAATTAAGAATATGACCATCTCCACAAAGACTCGCTTTACTGCTGAATTTAGACGAATGTGGCACAAGGGTGGAGGCAATAAGAGAAACTGTGAAACTCTTATGAAAAAAACATACCAAACCACAGCACAATGATTACAGAGAACAAGTGATATAATAGTAAATGTTAATAGAAGTTAGTAAAAAGAATAATAGAAAAATGTAGGTTTGTTTTAAATTCCGTGTTTCAGTCAAATTTGCATACCTCTGTAGTTATCTTACGCCTTGCCTCGTTAATACGCAGAATACAGCAACGTATTGTAATTATTGGGATGATTCCAATAATGATTTCTAGTCAAGCTGGATGCGTGTCCTAGTCAAGCTGGACGGGAAATGCCAAGGGACGACGCCAAGGAAGGAAAGAATGCCAAGGAGGCGAGGCGAAATGACGATGCTTCTGCAATGTTTAGAAACCTATTTATTACGCTAACAAACTTCTCACACATGAGTCGATATAACAAAACATTACAATAGACACACGCCAGAAGTGAGAACTTCAGTGTCGGGTTGCGAGTGAACTGATTCAACGTGTAAAAGGTTGCTCGTTGTATTTGGAGTAAGAGAGATTTTGCTATAAAGAGATAAGATTCAAATAAAAGTGAACGGATAATTAAATGAGACGAGGGCATGGTAGTGTTTATATGGATTTTATTATAAAAATAATAAAATAATAATAATAATATAATACAATAATAATATTGTATTTTATTTACAATGAACATAAATAAAATCATATCACACGTCTTATTATTTTCAATAAACACACGTATACAAACAAAATTTAACAAATATTTTTTCTAATGTAACAACATGATTTATGCAATATTTCGTTGAAAAGTAGAATTTGATACGCGCAGTATAATAATTAAATTATAAAACTGCTTAATAACTAAATCGAAATTTGAAACATAAAAACCTCCAGCCAGATACAATATAAAAACCAGAATCGAACTCACGGATTAACTACAAAATGTACAATGTAAACGAAGATACAAAATTATACTCTCTCGACATAATTTAAAACATGTACCAAAACATTCTCATTGACGATACTATAAATATTATAATAAAAATAGGTGTCACTGATTTTAAATTGTTTTTATGAATTAAACAATTGGCTAATAATGAACAAAGTGGAAGAAAAGGATTTCAAATGTATTCAGCTGAATTTCTCAGTATGTGAGTACATTTTCTGTTATCGTAAATAAAATTATTTTTAATATTTATATTATTCTTGTAACATTATTTAAATATTTATAATATGCTCAATTTCTTTAAAATATTATGCTTTGCTTACAGAGCATACACATTTGTGCCAGAGGGGAAAAGCGGTTTGATTGACCTGGTAACACTGATTTTCTGTTTCAGCTATTTCGTTACAAGTTGAATCAGTTTACTGTCCTAGGACCGCGAGGTGCACGGAAGTGAGCCATTCACGATAGTGCCGTATATGAAGTTCTCACTTCAATAACTCCATCGTTGAGCAATTGATTTTGTTTGCAGTAACTCTTTCTGTGGCAATAAAAATTATGAATTTCATCATCTTCATCATTATCATCTTCTTCTTAACGGTTTTAGACTTTAGCGGCCTGTTCCTATTCCACAGTCCACCTTTTCTTAGGTCTACCAACTTTTTTTCTGCCTCTAGAGTTGTAATCTTTCGCCAACTTCGGTATTCTACTTTCTTCCATTCTACTGATGTGTTGAATCCATTTTCTTCTGTATTCTTTAATCCTTCATTAAATGTAAAAATATCTAAATGACTTCTTATCTCTTCATTTCTTATATGATCTCGTCTATTATACCTTTTAACTGATCTCAGAAATTTCATTTCTGCTGTTTGTATCTTCTGTTCATCTTTTTTTTTTTGTGACCCAAGTTTCAGAACCATACAGTACTGTAGCTATTGCCATTGTTTTATACAATTTTATTTGAGTTTCTTTTCTACATTTATTTTCCAACGTTCTCCAAATCGTTCCACACATTCTTGTGAAAATCGTCACTTTATTTTCTATATCCCTATCTTGATCATAAGTAACGTCACGTCCATGAGAGTTAAAATGTCTTACTTGTTCTATGCATGTGTTGTCTATGCACATTTTGGTCCGAACCGGTTCATTTCCTATAAAGGCCATTACTTTTGTCTTTGATTCAGATATGTTACAGTTATATTGTTCTTCATGAGTGTTACGGGTATTTCTCTTCACTGAATTCATAATGAAAAGACAACTTAAATTTCTGATTTCTATAATACGAAACAAACGATAAGGATTTCACGCGATCTAACTAATACTAGGCCCATAATTACGGAGTGTATAGTTTAAATCTTTGTTCATAACTGTTGTTACATATGCTGTATTGAGCATTGATGTAAATAAATATAAAATTTGTAAAATTATTATAAGTTTGGGGTAAATGGACAGGTCTGGGATTGTAAAAATGTTTCATTGTTATACTAGGGGAGAAATCGACCTGTTCCAACAGGCAAAGAACACCTGCTCGATTGTAAGTGTGTTACGCGTGTATCTTGTGTGTGTTAGTGATGCATGTACAGACAGGAATCTCAGCTACCCTCCCCAATTAATTACTAAAATAATTATTTTAATTCACTGTGTGAAAACTAATTAGTGTATAAACAAACAAAAGGCACCAAAGTGTGTGTAAATTTTATAGTTATCCTATCCACAGTAAGAAAATGACGTTAATAGGACACACTACGCGAAGTCTGCGCGAAATAAATGTGCCAAAAATAAACAAATTACACTAAGACGCTCAAATTAATACAGTGAGATCTTAATCAAATTAGCTATGATTTGTCCTATCTCAATTCCGTACAAAACATTGCCATTTGCAAAAAATTGCAAATATATGAAAAGGTTCGGGAGTGGGGGTTATCATGTGATCTGCAGGTCTCGACAGGATAATTTCGGAACCAACAGGTGTGGAATCTCGAGAGGGTATAAATTAAGGGTTCGACTGGAAACCCTTCACTTCTTTTCAAAACACAGTTGCAGTCGGACATGCTGTCCGTCGGCAGAACAGTTTTATTTTATTATAAGTCTCATCTACGAACGATAAAGACGTTCAGTAATTATGTTTACACTAGTACGGGAAACCTAGAGTACCAGGACCGTTTAGGTCAGCAAGAGTATCAACAGAGAAGCTACAAAGAGCGACGCGAGATGCTAGACGTTAGGAGATGCTTTTTAGACGCCTAACAGCCGAACGAGATCCACATCGCAGCAGATAGTAATTCTCTGGGACGGACCACACACTGCTGGAGAACGACGCTGGACTCTGGACATATCCAGGACCACGCCAAGCCAGGAGTAACGGAAACTCAACTCTGGACAACGCTGGACTCCGTCAATAAGTCGTAAGGTCATCAAAACTCGAGGTGACATGCATAATGCATTTATAAATGAGATTTTTAAACAGGTTATAAAGACTATATAAAGAGACAATGAATTAAAACAAAAAAGTTTATAATTAGAAAGAATGTGATTGAGTCTTATGTAAATGTTTTAGTCGTAAGAATGAGCGCTCGCATATAGATAAATATAAAAAAAAAGAGTTTAATTTTGAGATAGTATTTTTTTTTTTTATCGAAGTAAAATAATTGAAATGATTTGATATTTGCTTTTTGTAGAAAAGAATAATTTAAATTTTGAATACGAAACAAATGCCAGTCTAACAGTAAACAATATAATTTTAAATTATTTAAAAAAAAAGAAACATTGGTATAGAGTGAGCAAGCTGAGGTCAGATCTGAGTTAAATGATTTCAATTAGAATAAAACTTAATTACATTTAAATTTTATTTTTTTTTTTATTAAATCAATTGTAATAAATGTCTAGATTAAGATTATTAACATGTCTAGAGGTAAGAGTGTTTTAAATGTGTGTAACACCGTATAGCTTAAGAGATGAACTTAATAATGAGTGATACCTTGATCGGAGATTATTGACAATGTTTTATTATTTATAATGCTTGTTAAAACAATAAACATGAAATTTTAACTACTCATAAATTTACTACTCTTATTATAGTTACAACTGGTATTGTTATAATTATTTACTACCTGCATATACAAGAGGTATCGTTGTATAATTTTGGTGTCCCAAAGAAAGTGGGGCCACATAAATTACAGTATATCAAATTTATGTTATGTATCGTTGTAATATATATATGTGTGTGTGTGTGTGTGTGTGTGTGTGTGTGTGTGTGTGTGTGTGTGTGTGTGTGTGAGAGAGAGAGAAGGGATAAGAAATGTATAGGAACTCAAAGCAGAGGAAAATCAAGAGTTGAGAATAACGCGACAAAACCAGCGACAAGCGACAATCGCGCACGAGTTTGGAACAGCTGTCAACTGAGTAGGATGTCAATACTGAGTCACCTGGTACGGATATCTGATAATAATGAGTGTCGTGGGAATGAGAAATGAACAAATATCTAAGAAGTAGAGAGGAAAGTGTGATGACCAAGGCAGAAGAATAGCAAGAGGGCGTGAAGAGGGAGTCGTAACACACTTTCCTCTGCGAAGAGGCGTGCGTAAACACTTGGAGTACCATTGTATTCGATGAATTTACCAAACAGCGTTAACTTACCTACGTGGAATATAAATGAGCGAAATAATGAAGTCACTTCATAAAAATTATACCGCGAGGTTCAGACAAGTTTTTGCCTAGTCTGTCCTGATCACATATCCACCACCTGTGGAGATACTCAAGCTGATCTAAGAGAAGACGTATGTACGTGACCTGTGGTTTAGTGGGCATATCAGATATAGACATTTGAAGAAAAGAATCACTCTCTCTCTCCCTCCCCCTCCTCTCTCTTCCTCCCTCTCTCTCTCTCTCTCTCTCTCTCTCTCTCTCTCTCTCTCTCTCTCTCTCTCTCATACTGTTACGGAGGTCTAACTGATCGTCGTATGGTACAGTGAAAAACAAAATACAAGACACCAATGATATCACTGATAACCAGCTTTAATTATCACAATTACTAATTCGTAATCAACTCGTACAATAATTCTAGTTAGATTTGTCCACACGCAATAATGATATCAAATAACATAGTTCCACACAATTTATAACACAATAACACTTCACACAATACTTCGACAAACACTCGATCCGCGTTAAGAAAAATCGCTCACGTAACTGATTCGACAACGCCAGACGCTCTTGCTTTTATAGGTTTCGCAAAAGTCCGGTATAGCTTTCCTTCCTTACTGCACGTCGGCTTAATGCGTATCTCAAGTGCTCTTGAATACACTAGAACGTACTTTTGCGTGGCCTTGAATGAGGTAACACCTGCTACACTGGACGGGGGGGTGGAGAATGTTCTGGGCTAGTCGATAGGCTTCTCGTTTCAATATCTTCGCCGTCTCGATGACTTGACTTATTTTTCTAGTTCCTTTTATCTTCTTCTTCACTTCACGGAATAGGCAAATTGCCCGTTTTCACAGTATATCTCGCCACCTTCCTCTTTGTCTTCCTACATTCTTGGTTCCAAAGGGTCTATACCTATATGCTACTTTAGGTAGCCGTCTATCTTCCATTCTGTCCAGATGTTGGGACCATTCCGTGCGATATTCTGGATTGTATCGTTTATGACCAGTACATGTAGTTCATTCCTGAGCTCCTCCTACAATAAACGGTATCCTAATCTCATAATAACAATGACACCGTTTTTACCGCACTTCTAGCAGTCTAAGAGTTCGGCAAGGTAGGCTGCCTCATGTGACCCATTCGTCATATAATGAAGGCAGTGTGGGCATCATTGAAGGCACTGAGTGGACCTGGGCGCTTGAAAACGCACCTAGATGTTATGGTGTTCCCGGCAATCGGACACGGGACCTGTAGATTAGTAGCCAGGCGTCATACCCACTAAGACCAATAGGAAGTCTAGATTCTAATCTAAATACCTCCTAATATATACAACACATTTCACATCCTCGGCATTCTGCCTCGGATACTGTAAGCGCTGCCTTCTCTACCGCAGTTCTTCCCTTTACTGCACCCTCCATCACCAAAGTCATTTATTTTGTACCTTCTGTGTATTTGATCAAACTTATTAAACATAAACAAATTTACCTAATATAGCTGGCACGAATACATTTATAACAAAAATAACGAGACGGATACAAATAACTAGTGAAGAACAAACTGCCAAGCTCGTATTAATAATAATGCACACAAAATCAAAAAAAAAGTAAAACCTTCTTCACATCCAAACAACATATTTCATTCGCTTTTTGTTGCCAGCATCACAGTTAGCAAGTCGCCGGATAACTAATGCCTTCTTCATTTAATAAAACTGATGTACTTGCATTAGTGTTGCTTCAGAAGGAGAAAAAGCTCGCTAACAAAGAACAAATAAACCATACTTTAGCATGAATTTATGACGTCTCTCCATTGCATGAAGGTAATAAATTGAATTTATGTGCATATAAAATGTGTATTTATGTAGATGCGGACGCAAATGAGACAGAATTGCAGACCTGCGTTGAGCAGACGTTACGACTAACAACACCGCGCTAGTACGCGAAGGTCACCTGCAAATCATATTAGTACAAACTTACGTTAAAAGCATGTTGCATCGCACGTATAGGCCTACTAGTAATAACTTAGTTTACATATTTGATGACTGCGTAGCGACTCATTAACAACTGTAACCAGGGGCGTATTTCGGGGGATGACGAACGGGCCCGGACCCCCCCCCCCAGAGGGTCAAAAAAGTTGACGAATTTTGATAATATCTTAAATTTTAAGCTCTTTTATTACCTTTTCAGCTAGTGACCTTTATTAAATATACAAAAAGGTTTATTACACAACATTTGCGAATACGTTTTAAATATAAAATATGGGAAAATCAATTCAGTCAGTCACGATTTTCTAAACAACGTTTCAGTAACGAGTGTTTTTATCGTGTTATTACCGTTTACTTTAAGGGGACTGATTTATGGATGTTAACACACGTTTTCCGCCACTTTAAAGATAGTCACGTTGGTTAGTCTTAAATTGTTTTTTTCTTTAGTCGACCGGACCCCGGACCCCCCTCAAAGGCCAAATTCTAGAGACGCCACTCATTGTAACACGGGGTGTAAGATTTTTTAGGAAAATCACAACAGATCACAGAGAACAGATAAACAATTATGTGTTTTATTCGTCTCTTTTTTATCGATATCACGTTATTTTTCATTACGAAAAGGATTAATAAGATTATGTGAAATTAAGGAAGGTTGGATGGAAAAGGTTAAAAGATGTATTCGTGTGACGGAAACACCAGTGAATCGCTTGCTGAGAACACGGAAGGGTAACAACACTGACGAGGAAGTGTTATTCATACATTGACGTGCTTTGTACCCTTATATGCAGCTAAGACTTGGATAATATACCAACAAATAGTCTAAGGAAAATCGACGTTTTAGAAATGTGAAACGGTTTTAGAAATGTTGGCAAATGCTAATGCGTACAACTTAGGGAGGCCATCGAACAATTGCTTCAATCTTGGAAGAATGCAGTTATCGCCGACTCTAATATTCTAAAGTCTTAAACGGCATTGTAACATAACGAGAAAAGCAAATGGACTGAAATAGCGACAGTAGGACAGGCGTTTGGGAAAAGATAAAAAGCTCCATCAAGTGGATGTCTGCGTCAATTAAAAACTCAAATTATGAATCCAGTACATATGGATAAATGGAGCACATTGTGTGGAGGCAAGCAGTTGACAAGACGGTACGACCTTCATGTACACAAAAATATTAAGACATTCGCGTCTCGTTACACACATATGCAAAAATAAAAGTTTCAATTATATTACACACTTTCAATTTAACCAAAGTATTAAAATATCGGTATGGAGAACCATACATGACTTCCATATTCTAAGATTTATATTTAAAATCATTTTCACCCAAACAGCCAGGCTGTGTCTTACCTGCCTTTTTATTGCTGTATTAAATGAAAAATATTATATTACATTAAAATGAAAAAATTATAATTTTATTGCCTGGCAACAAAATTATTTTATTTTTAACAATTACCATTGTTTCAAAAAGTTTAAATAAATTTTCAAGTACTTTACTCTTGTTAAAACGTAAAAGGTTGCAGGTAAACTACCCCTTCCCCTTAACCGATCTTCACCAAAAACAATAGGTCTTGAGTACTCTACAAATCAGGGCTGTATGCAAAACATTATTTGATTCTGTTTGAATTTGCGGCTGTTATCGTTTGCCATAGAAAATACCCTTGTTAAAAAAACGTTGCAGGTAAACTACCCCTTTCCCTCAACCGATCTTCACCAAAAACGATAGGTCTTGAGAACTCTACAATTTAGGGCTGTATGCAAATAATCTTTTGATTCTGTTTGAATTTGCGGCTGTTATCGTTTGCCATAGGAAATACCCTTGTTAAAACATAAAACGTTACAGGTAAACTACCCCTTTCCCTTAACCGATCTTCACCAAAATCAACAGATCTTGAGAACTCTACAATTCAGGGCTGTATGCGAAACATTATTTGATTCTGTTTGAATTTGCGGCTGTTATCGTTTGCCAAACAAACAAAATTACCCTTGCTAAAAAAAAACCGTTGCAGGTAAACTACCCCTTTCCCTCAACCGATCTTCACCAAAAACAATAGATCGCGAGTACTCTGCAAATCAGGGCTGCATGCAAAAAATTATTTGATTCTGTTTGAATTTGCGGCAGTTATCGTTTGCCATAGAAAAAAAATCTACAGACAGACAGACACACAGACACACAGACACACAGACAGACAGACACACACACAGACACTTTTCGGAAAACGACTTTTTTTCATGTTTTGAGTGTAGTACAATCAGAATCTGCAATAATCTCGAACACGATTTTTTTTGCCATCACCATACTTCCATTCCTTAAGGAATATGGAAGTAAAAAAGTTTAAATAAATTTTCAAGTACTTTACTCTTGTTAAAACGTAAAAGGTTGCAGGTAAACTACCCCTTCCCCTTAACCGATCTTCACCAAAATCGAAAGTCATTGAGACCTCTACAATTCAGGGACGTATGCAAAACATTATTATTTGATTCTGTTTGAATTTGCGGCTGTTATCGTTTGCCATAGAAAATACGCTTGATAAAAAAACGTTGCAGGTAAACTACCCCTTCCCCTTAACCGATCTTCACCAAAAACAATAGGTCTTGAGTACTCTACAAATCAGGGCTGTATGCAAAACATTATTTGATTCTGTTTGAATTTGCGGCTGTTATCGTTTGCCATAGGAAATACCCTTGTTAAAACATAAAACGTTACAGGTAAACTACCCCTTTCCCTTAACCGATCTTCACCAAAAACAATAGGTCTTGAGTACTCTACAAATCAGGGCTGTATGCAAAACATTATTTGATTCTGTTTGAATTTGCGGCTGTTATCGTTTGCCATAGAAAATACCCTTGTTAAAAAAACGTTGCAGGTAAACTACCCCTTTCCCTCAACCGAACTTCACCAAAAACAATAGGTCTTGAGAACTCTACAATTTAGGGCTGTATGCAAATAATCTTTTGATTCTGTTTGAATTTGCGGCTGTTATCGTTTGCCATAGGAAATACCCTTGTTGAAACATAAAACGTTACAGGTAAACTACCCCTTTCCCTTAACCGATCTTCACCAAAATCAACAGATCTTGAGAACTCTACAACTCAGGGCTGTATGCGAAACATTATTTGATTCTGTTTGAATTTGCGGCTGTTATCGTTTGCCGAACAAACAAAATTACCCTTGCTAAAAAAAAACCGTTGCAGGTAAACTACCCCTTTCCCTCAACCGATCTTCACAAAAAACAATAGGTCGCGAGTACTCTGCAAATCAGGGCTGCATGCAAAAAATTATTTGATTCTGTTTGAATTTGCGGCAGTTATCGTTTGCCATAGAAAAAAATCTATAGACAGACAGACACACAGACAGACAGACAGACACACAGACACTTTTCGGAAAACGACTTTTTTTCATGTTTTGAGTGTAGTAGAATCAGAATCTGCAATAATCTCGAACACGATTTTTTTTGCCATCACCATACTTCCATTCCTTAAGGAATATGGAAGTAAAAAGAGATGATAACCAATTTCGTACATTATTCAAATAATTTATAATTCCTGTGAATTTAAAAATCAGGTTAGCATTTTATCAAACACAAAATCTGATTTGTGAATCATCATCGGTATTCTGTTTTAACGGTCACACGAAAAACTGTTATCGAGTGTATTATTTAAATGAAATAATCTTGTAACTTCTATTACAGTGGTTCCCGACCTGTGGTACGCCGCTGGCCACTCAGAGGTACGCGAAAACTAATTATTAATGGTGGACGAATAATATTAATATAGACCTGTATTATCAGTATAAAAAATCAAATTTATGAGACATTTAAATAACTCATTACGAAGTCGACTTTGAGCTTATATTATACTTTCTATAAGCAACTAAATTTTTAATATAAAAGAAATGAAATGTCTTCTTACATTTACACTGTATTATTTTCTCAACTTCTTTCACTGTCTGTAGATCTACTTCGTGTTACATTTTTTTAAATTATGACTCTGAAAAGAATAATTAAAAACTTTTTAAAAAGGAGAGTACAATGTGTAGAAAAGAGCTGTAACGAGTATTTAAGCAATTAAAGGTTGGAAACAGGTCCTCTATTATATGAATCTTTTGCTGTTTTGTAAAATCTGTCTTAATTAATCTCTAAATAAGGGTAAAAAAGGGTGGAAATGAAACGTATGTTACACGGCTTGCAACACATCAGTTTAATGTACGGTTTCCGTCTAATAGAATGAACTCGTATGATAATCGGCTCAAAAAACTGGACCACCCCGGACACCAGACCTGTTGATCTAAAACACCAAAAAATACAATACGTGTGGTGTGTCATTAGAGCGACATTGATAATAGAATTAATAGGTTGCTAAAAATAATAAAAATGATTTTTGAACGATTCTATTGTTCTTTTCACTTATTCACTTAAAAATATGTAAATAATAAAAAATATATACATACAGGCCTACAATACATTATTCTTATAGGCCTACTATCAAATGCTCCGTTTTCTTAAATTATAATGAGATTTAAAATTAAATAGGAAATAAAACTAAACACGGCAAAACAAAATTAAACAGTAATAAATAAAAATTAATTAGAAAAATAAATGAAATTTACTTTTTTTTAAGGCCACAATTAATTGCACACTTTTCTTGTACGTCCAGTCTGTTAAGATCTTTCCCAAATTTTCTGATTTAAACTGACATTACTTTAACACAGAAATCGCAAACTCATTAGGCCTAATATAATAAAACACTTGTCACCTGACTGTAATTGTTGCCCAACCTAGCAAACTTGCTTCTCAAAATCAGATTTATCAACCGCGTTACCTAACATTACCGATTTATAAAATCCCAAACTTTGATAAAAATTCCCTCTGACGTTCCTCTGTCACATGAAAATGGACATAGCCAGCAAAACCCGTGGAAAACCAGCTTAATACTCAAGAAGCAGTGTAGATCAACAGAATCATTTTCATTTCAAACTTTGTCAGCTACACATCACAAACCGAATAATACCTCAAATCGAAATAAAGAACAATATTTTAGAGAATATTATTCTGTCGAAACGACTGCCGCGTGGAAAGACAGATTATTATTCTCAGCTCTAAAAGGGCACGAAATGAAACTAAACAGCGACTTTATAAATTCTCCCGGTGTCGAGACGGAGACCAATTAAAAAACAAATTTAAATGATGGGCTGTTTCGTATAATGAGTTGTGATTACACTCATCATAATGGCACTGCACGGAATGACAGCTTCTTCTTCTTTTTACTCTTTCTCTCGTTCCCTTTGTAATACACGACCACCTGCTGGCCTACGCGTTGTAATTATACCGCTGCTATATTTAAGTGCGTACAAGCGATTTCAATAAATAAATTATTATCGGAAAGAAACGCCCGCGGACGTAATAACTATAATTATCAAAATAACTACAATGAAATGCAGTGCGTCAACGGCCCACGTATTGTGTGCACAATGCACGCACAAAGCTCGTTTAACGCGGAGATTACATACCCAGTAATATTATCATCTCCAACGGGAAAATAATTAAACCCTACGTTCTACGGTTACAAATTTAATTACTGTAGTTTCGATAACGACGTGTTTGCTTTCAAATCAGTAGCAGCGAATTAACAGTCCCGTAGAATATCGAAAGCAGTATTTTATAGAGTTCATTTCTACCCTGTTTGTTAGGTTAAAGTTAGACGATTATAAGCAAAGGCGTATTTATGGGGGGGGAGGAAGAACGGAACGACCCTTCCTCAAAAGGTCGAAAAATTTTAACGAATTTTGTTAACCTCTTAATTTTGAGCCCATTTTATTATTATTTCAGTTGCGTATACTAATGAAACGCTAATGAAAGTTGCGTGTATTTAACTCTTTTTTAAAATATATAAACACGTTTATTACACAGTATTTGCATATACGTTTGAAATATGAAATATAGAAAAAGTCAATTAAAAAATCAATTTTAAGTTAGATAAGTTCCAGTCGATCTGTGACGGGACAATCAACCGTATTTTTAGAAACAAGGTACGTCGAGATACAAAATTAAAGTTCTACAAAGTTATTGCAGTAGTTCCTGTATTGTCCTATTGGTGTGAATTACAGACAACAACCAAGAAACAAGACAGACAGTAAAATACAGACCTCGGAAATGGCGTTCTTAAGAGGAGTTAAAAGGTGTTCTAAACTTGACCGTATAAAGAATGAGACCATAAGACAAGTCTGGAAATACAAACCTATAGGACACGGGTGTGTGGGTAGATCCAGGATGAGATGGCTGGAGGATCTCTGAAGGCGGAACAGGCAACAGCTTCGTGTTGTGAAGACGATGACGATGATGATGATGATGATGATAAAAATCAATTCAGTCAATAAGTATTTTCTAAACAATTACCGTTTAGTATAATGGGATTGATCTCGGGATGTTATCATGTGTTTTCAACCACTTTAAAGATAGTAATGATGATTAGTCTTAAAACTTGTTGTTTCTTTTGTACGACGCCGAATCGACCGGAACACCCCCACCCCCAGGCCAAATTCTAGGTACGCCACTGATTATAAGTGAAATTAGAATCTACCAAATTTAGAATTTACCAAATCTAAGTACTGTTTATGTATGTCTAAGCTCGTTTACTTATCGTAAGGTCCCTGGTTCAACTTCTGGGCGCACCACAAAATCTATCGTCTGGGACAATATCGTCTGGGTAATAATGATCACCTCAGCTTAATGCAGTCACACTACATTCAGTATATTTCGAACGGTTTACTTAAAAAGCTAACCCTGCATTTTAAATTACTCCATTGGCAGAAAAACATTACTAGGCCCACTATTATTCTTATTATTATATTGATATTACAAAATATGTTGAAAAACGTTCTTTACGTCATCGAAAAGCGTATAATACGTTTACATGATTCGGTGTCGTTAGTTGTTCACGTGTCTGGCTATTGAGTAACAAATCTTAAATAAAACGATTCTATTATTTATAGCAAAAATCTGTAAGTGGAAGGAGAAAGAAATATCAGAACAAAGAACGTCACATACACCAAAATACCCAAAATAGAACTCGGCTAAGGTAAAGAGTCTGTCCGAATCCAAGACGCTTTGCATCGGTCAAACGACATCAGATTTAGTGCACATGCACGAATTACAAATTTATTGTAGAAGAAAATAATGGCACATAAATCAGAAGACTTTAAACTTTATTTAAGAGGCAGTAAGAAGACAGAGGAGGTAGAAATGGGTTCCCTGAGAATAAAGTGTTGAACACTAAAATTCGAGCGCGTATCGAATGAGGAAATTCTAAGAGTCTCCGGAAAAGTATCAACAAACTGTATCAACAAACACAACAGAAACAAGATAATTCATACGGTACAGACACGGTACGGTACGGTATATTGAGAGTGAAAGAAGAGAGATAGCTCAAACAGGGAATTAACAGTACTCCAAGCAGGAGGTGGAGGAGGATCACGATGGTGAGGAGAGGAGGAGAAGGAAGATGAGCGGCCGTGGGCGGCAGCAGCAGCAGCAGCAGCAAATTTACTCGCATTTATATCGACTCTAATTAAAACCGTTGGCACACAAAAACTGTTGAACTGATAACGTGCAAAGGAGTCTCCATTACACGATCGAGGAAGCTGATGCATTCTGCTAACGAGCCAGATTTTATATAAGCCTGTGTCTGAGATTTGTTATATTATGTACTGTACGCTCTGGCTCTACAAGAGCGCGC
The DNA here is from genome assembly GCA_034769895.1 of Magicicada septendecula. NCBI lineage: Eukaryota > Metazoa > Arthropoda > Insecta > Hemiptera > Cicadidae > Magicicada > Magicicada septendecula. The sequence continues at coordinate 126,278,373 of CM068372.1, forward strand.
TGACTAATCTTTTGGTCAGATTAACTTTTACGTGTTCTGAGACGAAAATAAACACCACTTCATAACACTATTACAAAATTATCCACGGTAAAGATATAAAAAAAAATACGCAGTCGGTAGGACTCGAACCTACGCTCCCAGAGGGAATCTGATTTCTAGTCAGACGCCTTAACCACTCGGCCACGACTGCTCGCTGTATACAGATCACTTGTAAATGTATGTGAACCAAAGTTGTACAAAGAACTAAAATACGTTGTGTATACGCGCTGCTATATGTTAGTGTGGACACGTGAGTAAAAATGAATGGGGCCGTACTGACACAATACTAAACGTGAAGTAAACGTTTCGTACCGCTCCCACGTGGTCTACGTTTTCACGGAAAAAATTAAACCAGTTTTGTGAATGTTTTGCCACACAAATTTGTAGGCCTATTTGTTAAATATTACTCTCGGTTCTGCGGATATCTACTGTCGCTGTACTTGTTTAAAAGTACGTTTCGGTACGAAAATACTCGCGTCCGTCATCAGGTATCAACTGTTTGAATGCACATGACTGTAAAAGTAAAGTGCATCAGAATTACGGACTTGCTTCTGAAGGAGCTAAGTCATCTTCAAATACTAGTCCAGTATTGAAAGTAATATGTTAGATCATATTCTTCTAGTCGTTTAAGCCTGAAGATGGTAGAGACACCGAAAGGGCTCATCAAGAACGAAGTATTTAGCAGTGTGGCAATAAGTAGTGACAAAGTTGGTGTTAAGATGGCTGCTAATAAAACTAACAAAACTGGAAGTGACATATTTTCATCATCGTCGATACGGATTTCGCCTCAGACCTCTTCTTGCTCCACTGTTCTCCTTTTTCTTGACGTCTTCCTGTGTTTCTGCTTTGCAGTTGTATTGAAATCGATATTCTTTTATTATTAATTCGTTCCACATGTTCCCACCGGTATTCTTTAGTCGTATAAATAAAAAAACTCACACAAAGAATACTCAGAGTTCTGGCCTTATGTCTTCATTTTGGTATGGTCACATCGATGCAGCCTTTCACCGCCGTCTCGTTTCTGCTGACTGCATTCCTTGTTCATCTAAATTTTCGACAACCGACCCATCCTTCGCTGCCATAAGCGAGCCAAGGCCAGAGACTTATAAAATTTTTGTTACGTCTCTGTTCTACAAAGCAGCACCAGGTGTTCATCAAATTGAACCAACGTTCTAACCCAAAATTATCTACGTCTCAACAGTTTTCACAAGGAACTTTGCACTGAAAGTATGGAAAAGTTTTTTTTTTTCTCTACGAGTTTTTTTTTGTTCTAGGATTTGGACTTAGAGGGTATAAAATGTTGTTGTACTCGACTCGCTCCTTTAAATCGCTCCATTTTTGTTATGGCGATTTATACCTCACAACTGTATTCTTCTCCTGTCTGGCTGAGGGGATGAACGGCTTTTGGAATTTGTCTTCTGAAGAAGCATGGTAATCTGCAAATACTAGTGCTGTTGTGAAAAATGATAGCTTAGATCATCTATGTTATTTTTAAATTAAAATCATTGGGAAAATAAAATGGTTTCAATGATGTCGCCATGATCAGCGTAACAGCCGGATAGTATGAACGAAGTCTGCAGGCAGAAGCGCCTGCCTTCTACTTACAACCTCAGTCCGGATGGTGGTTGGCCGTGTACTCAACCTGTCGATCACCTTCATTGATCCGAGCCCATTTCTAAATTTACGTGCCGTAAGGAACTTCTTTGTTGATATTCTCCTAGCACTTCTCTCTATCAACGTGTTGCCCAGTTGACGACCCTGCTTTGGTATTTTTTGTAACAAGGATTCCTATATTTTTGTTTTAACGTCTGTCTGCTTAAGTAATTCAGCAGCAGCAGCAGAAGAAGAAGAAGAAGACGACCTGCATTAGGAAGGATTGATGGAATAATCTCAACAAAGAATTAAACGGCGATTTAAATGCAAAGTGTGCAGACGCAATGATGGAAGAATATAACGAGCAAAGATGAATCACTTTTAGGATGTTACACGGAATTACGGAAGACTATGACTAGCAGAACAGAGGACAAAAAAGTTAGAAGAGTTATTAGGTTTTGCAGTGAGTGCCCCAATTCTCCGGGATTTTGCTTAGAGTATCCAAGTTCTTAAGCTTTCGCGGCTGGCTTCAACATCGTTGAATTTATTATTATCAGCCGAGCTGATAGGCCGTGGTCCACAGTTGGCCACGATGGTGGGGCCGAAATGTTTGGCCCCGGTTGGTTATTGACAGTTGCGGACCACGGCCTAACAGCCCGGCTGATAATATTTTCAACACTGTTTGTTTAGAGCGTTTTAACAAACAACATAACTAGAACTGTTAGTGGTATTTGTAATTATTTTTTTCGAGTGGTAAAAGTCAAACGTTACTTAACAAAAGAAATGTTGAAAGTGAACAATACTTAGCACAAACAAGCATAAATGATTTATTTGTCATGCGAGAATCGGTTATTCAGAGAAAATATCTTTGTTATTACAAGTGTTATTTTACTTGAATAAATTGGATTATTGAAAGTGATACTTGTTTTGACGTCTATTATAATCGCTTCCAGTCTCCCGAGAAAAGCGCTGCTTGTGGTGTGTCGCAATCTATATTTACACATTCAAAAATGTAACACAAATTAGGCACTACTTAACCTTCAGCTTTACAGACAACTAAAATCGCGAAGCTGCATACAAGCCACCGGGGATTTGTAACGCACAGTGGGCTAGTTCGTTTACAGTACCCCGGCGACTAGTAACGTAGTCAGGACGAAATAATCAACATTCGTCCCACAATCAACGTGTTAAATACTTTATACTCCATCGGTTCACATACATTTGCAAGTGTTCTATATACAGCGGGCAGTCGTGGCCGAGTGGTTAAGGCGTCTGACTAGAAATCAGATTCCCTCTGGGAGCGTAGGTTCGAGTCCTACCGACTGCGTAATTTTTTTATATCTTAGCCGTAAATAATTTTAATAGTGTTATGAAGTAAACCATTTATTTTTTTTCTAAGACCATGTACAAGTTAACCTGACCAAATGATTAGTAAATGGTCCCTTGATGCTTGATTTATCGCCGCTGTTGAGTTAGTCCAGTCGCCAGAGATTTTGACTTGAGAAAAAATTGGGGCAAAGCAATATTTGGTGCACGTGTTAAATAAACGTTAATAATTAATATAAAAAAATCTTTGCATGTTTACCTTTCTAGGGTTTTCTGAAAATGGTCTGGAAAAATCGTAAAGACAGATTTTCTTAAAGCACTCCGTAAATATGTACAGTTGGAAGAAATAAAAAGGTGTATATTGAAGAGCAAACAATTTCCTTCAGAAAGTCTCCTTACATATTTTTACGTTAATGGAACTGTTTTCCTGAAAATTGGTAATGATGAGCGCTGCGTTTTAAAAAGAGCGTTTGCCCCCGATCCTGCGTAATTCGCTAAATTAGCCAGGCGCGTCTATTCAAAAATATCATAACTTTCTTTAATCTAAGCGTAGCCAGTTAAATAAAGGCTAGTTTTGAAGGGGAACAGTATAGCTTTCAAAATTTGTTGATTTTTACATAAATATTTTATTTGAACATAAAGAATATAGTGTATAAATATATACTGTAGATACAAAAAGAAGTGAAACCACAAAATTACAAGTACTATACAATAAAATTTAAAAAAAATAGTAGTTCTTTACTAATTTACCTTTAAAGGAGATAAGCTTTTTATTTTATAATAATGAAAACTACTTTTGAAGTTGTTATTTAAAAAAAAAAACCTTTTCAAAAGTGAGTATTTCGACGTATTTTAAATTTACTCTAAAATTCAGAGTTTATCTGCCTTTATTAATCTTAAAAATAGAGATATCGAAATACAAAAAATTGTATTTGAAAGCTGCAAGTGTTCTGCATCAAAAACTACACTCATGAAAATTATAATCATTTTCAAAATTAAAAAAATAAATACAAATTTTATATACTAAAAAAAGGTGCCTCCTTTGCGTTACATACATGTATCTTTTAAGTGGGTTTATTTGAGTACTTGAAATTAACGTTATAGCTACTACAATGCTAAATCTATCTATTCATGTTATTCCTCTTACCTGATTATACCTATACTCTAAAAACAAGGCCCTAGAAAACAGGTAAAATTTTTAAACGGCGCGGCGTTCTATTCCCCTCGAGTGTGCAACTCTAAATGTAGCTGCGCACGCAACACCCATTGTTGTGGTATGCCATACAAACATCTGCTATACAAGAACGGAGCAGTAACGCAGTTGATATTTCTTCAAAGGTTATAATCAAAACATTACAAATATTTTTGTTTTTATCATATAAAACGGGTAACAAAAATTGAAGTTTAAAGTTTTTATTTACACTTTTTATACATGCTAATATTTATTTATTTGTGAACACGTGTAGTGGAGTCAAAATAAAAATCAAATGTGAATTGTTATGGGAGTCATTTTTTGCATGCTAAATTGGTTAATGGGATCAAGTTGTGAGCTAATAGTTAAGTTTTGTGTAAAATCAACCCGTTTATTTTTTTATTAACAATTTAAGTTGCAAAATAGCGTTTTTATAAATATCTTTGGACCTAACAAGCCGATTTTAATGTGAATTTTTTTCAGTATTCTATAATAAATGAATAACATTTTTAGCCTTAAAGTCGATATTATTATTATTATTGTTAATGTGCTATCAATAAATAAAGTGGCGATGGCGTTTATAAACAAATTGCTGTTGTTTTAACACAAATTATTGAAAGTTGATAAAACTTGAGGGAAAGGTAACCTTTGTGGAGTACTATAAACCCCACAAATTTCATATTGAAATGTTGAATATAACCTCAAAAAAATCGCAATTCACAAAAAAATTTTGAGTGCTCATAAAGTATGGCAAGATTGTGGCACAAAGGTGTATGACGGCTTAAATTAAAGCTTATTAAAAATACTTTCGGATGGTTAATTAACAAAATTTTTTGGCCTTTATGACACCATTTTTTGACCATTTAAAAAAATTAAACGTAAAGAACGCATTTTTTCTAAAAAAAAAATTATTTGTACTGATAATTTTTTACATACATTAAAAGTTTATAAATGCACATATTTAAAAAACAAATTTGGTAAAAACTGTGGATTTAAAATTGAAAATAAAAAAATTTTCAAAAGAGATATTTTGACTTCACTAGTGGTGAAGTTTTAAAGAATACTTTTACTGAACATTAGTGCTACATAAGGTTTTTTGATTTTTAGGTATTAAATATGGACCAGTGTGATACTGAAATATGTTTTATTTGTAATGCTGATCTTTGTATTGAAGATACAGAAAAAGTGACTCGAGGACTACCGAATTTAATAAGAGTTAGCTCTGAGAGAAACGATGGAAAATATGAAATGTTAAAAAAAGTTGATTCAATTTTAGTACACAGGAAATGTCGAGAAAAATATACGTTAAAAAGGAATGATGTTTTGTGTTATAAAGATTTAGGCACTTTGTCGAAAAAAAGTAAATATAGCCCAGTCAAGAGTAAAGTCAGAAAGAGTAAAGAATTGTTTAATTTCAAAAAACTTTGTATAATTTGTGGATTAGATGCCGATAAAAGTAATACGAGATTAAGTATTAATCAACGCAAAAATATTTCCATAATTCAAAGTCCTACTTTTAAAGAAAAATTATCAGAAATGATTGCAGAACATAATGACGAATTAGGAAAAGCAATTCTACGACGAATTTCTTGTGATGATTTGGTAGCTGTACAAGCGAGATACCACCGCAGTTGTCACAAAAAAGTTTTAAGCAGTTACACTCGTGACACAAGTGATGCTAAAGGTCGACCCAAGGATGTAAAAATCTCACGTCAAATGGAACTGATTTTTGATTATTTAAGTGACAGTGATGATACCCAGTTTACGCTCACAGAATTAATTGCATTATTAGGTAAATATATTGCTTAATTATAAATTATAATTATACTATTTTTTAAATTAAATTTTCATGTTTATTTTATTTAATATCTAATTTTCTTAAATAGGACATGATGCTTGTCATCCAAATACCATTATTGCTAAATTAAAAGAAAATTATGGCGATTGTATAAGAATTATATCCAGAAAAGGTGGCTCAACCCTCATATGTCTTGTAGATCGTGAATACAATGTCATGCGTCAAGCATGGATAGCCTCAAAAAAAGATGAAAATGAAGAAAAAAGAAAAATCTTAAAATCTGAAGCAGGAATTATTCGAAACGATGTTAATCTGAAGAAAAGTAATACAGAATTTTATCCTCCAAGTGATAATATATTCCAAAATATTAATGAGAATATCCCAGAATCCCTTCAGTTTCTGATAGAAGAAATAATTTAAAAAAATAAAAAAGGTGATATTAGTTCATATGAAACAAAATGCACAGCAATTACTCATTCAATTATGAGTTGCATAAGACCTAGAACCTTTCTATCACCATTGCAAGTTGGTCTGTCTGTAATGTTGCATAGGAAATTTGCTTCAAAACGAATTATAGACATATTGTCGCATCTGGGAGTGTGTTCATCATACAAAGAAGCAGCACTTTATGAGAATAGTGTATTGCTTAGTCCACGTTCTCCATTTAGATCTGGCTGTTTTGCACAATTGGCATTTGACAATTCAGATATTAATATCAATACTATAGACGGGAAAAATACTTTTCATAGTATGGGAGGTATTATGATTGTAAGTCCAAGAGATTGTTATTATAACAAAGTTCCCTTAAAACGATTGACTGTTAAGCCTACTGCAAAAGAAATCAGCAAAATTGACAAAATACCATTCCAAATTTTTGAAAATATTAATACACATGCACTCCAAAACATTGTTTTTGAAAAAGTAGATAATCCGAGTTTTAATAATATAGATTTTTCTAATGCTGACTTGCTTTGGATTTATGGAGTGACCAAACCAGGCATTACTGGCTGGAATGCCTTTATGTCCAAGCTTTTGGAAAATATGACTTATACATTATCTAGAATTGTTTGCTTGCCTTTTGTACACTCTCCTCCAACTGACAAAAATACAATATACACCGTTTTAAAATACGCTGTAAAACTAGTGAAAAACTTAAATCTATTTAATTGTTTTGTTACTTTCGATCAACCTTTGTATCAGAAAGCGTTTGAAATGGTCCAATCCTCACCTGATGATGATATACATAATGTAATTGTTCGACTTGGAGGATTTCATCTGCTTATGTCTTTTCTTGGTTCAATCGGTTATGTGATGGCAGGAAGCGGTTTAAAAGAAGCATTAAGCTGTTGCTATGCGCCAGGAACTGTAGATAAGATGTTAGATGGCCATGCTTATGCTAGAGCAGTACGAGGCCACACATTAATTTGGATAGTTTTGTGTAAAAAGATTATTGAGGAAATGAATCTTTCAGAAGTTGAATATTCAAATATGAAATCTTTACTACAAGAATTTTTAGATGACAATCTTACTTACAAAGAAGTACAAGATCATAATTTTTTAAACATCTTAAATGGTAAATTTCTAGAAAAAATGATTGAAATTGAGGAACGCGGTAAAACTGCAAAATTATGGATACAATACATACGAATGATCTCTATTGCAAAAGCATTTGCGCGCTCTGAAAAAATGGGTTTACTAAAAATTCAATTACAAGTTATTCAGCAAATGTTGCCATATTTTTATGCAACTGGACATTTTAATTATACGAAATCAGCCTTATTATATCTACAATATATGAATCAATTTATAAAAGAATCTGAAAAACTTTTCACCTCAATGCAAAACCAAGATGTAATTCCAGAAACTACCGCTTTAAAAATTAAAGAATTTCAAAATTTTATAAATAACGGATTTTGTACTGTAAGACGAACTGAGAAATTCTGGTCAGGAACTCATACTGATATGACAATCGAATAGGACTTAATGAGAGTCATGAAAGTTGATGGTGGTATGATTGGACGGGGAGTAACTACCAGTACTGCAAATAAATGGATTTTAGCGATGCCATATACACATGATATCTGCGAAGAAGTAGAAAAATTTTGTGGTATAACATTTTCTACTTCCGATCAGCATGTAGATGCTAGAGATTCTCGAATAAAACGAGATACTGAAGATATTCTCAAAATAAACTCCTGGTTTGATTGTCACGAGCCATTTCCTTATCAAGATTCAATAATGTCTATATCTACTGGAGTTACTGGCGGTAATAATATTAACTGTCATAATGCTTTTGAGGTTGGAAAAGCAGGATTAGAAGAAATTGCTGGTACAAACTTCCATAAAGTTTCGTTTAAACGAAAAAATAGAGTACTGTGATTAAAAAGTGTTAATAGTAGTCTGAAAATTCAAGAGGAAATTGTCCCTATAGATCCAATGTTTATATTTCAACGCATTTGTGTAGCAAGAAAAAGTGACGACGAATTAAAAGATTACATGCATTATGAACTTGTACCGTACCCAACATCTATGTTTTACGAAGGTGTATTTCGGAAAACAGATAAGTCTAAACTATATGATATGTTTGAAGTAGACCGCACTGAGATTAACCTTGAAGATTGCATTTACGTAATTGATGGTGGTATGTTACTGCATAGAGTAGTATGGTCAAAAAATGACAAGTTCAAATGTATTTTTCAAAGATACGTAAATTATGTCAAGAGACACTTTGGATCAAAAGTTACTGTAGTTTTTGATGGCTATACAAACAATTCTAACAGCATCAAAGCTATGGAGCGTTATCGCCGTACCAATCAAAATTCCTCTCCAGATATTTTATTCCATGAAGATATGTGTGTCACAGTGACCCAAGAACAATTTCTTTCGAATAAAAATAATAAAACTCTATTTATTGAAATTCTAACGAGATATTTGGAAGAAGAAAACATAAACGTTAAACAAGCTGACGATGATGCAGACTTATTAATTGTGAAAACAGCCTTAGAATTATATGCTAACCTCCAGTTATTGTTGCAGAGGACGTAGATATTTTGGTGCTCATTACTGCGCTTACACCTAGTAATAAGAAAATTTATCTCTTAAAACCCACGAGAGGAACCATGAGTGCTAGTCTATTTTCTTCTGATAACAGCTTTAGAAAGCATAAATTTTGCAAAGAGAATATACTATTTTTGCATGCTCTAACCGGCTGTGACACAACATCATGCTTTTATGGTAAAGGTAAAAAATCGGTTTTTAATTCGATTGAAAAAAAATCAATAAACTCAGATTTAAAAGAAGCGATCGAAGCATTTAAACTGGAAAATCAACATCAAACATCTATATATAAAAATGGTCTATTAATTCTCCTGTATATGTATAATGCACCAAAAAAAATTACATGTGTTGATAAATACAGACATACAAGTTTTACTAAAGCGATTTCAAAAAAGAAAAAAAGCTTAAAACCTGTAAAGTTAAAAAGTCTGCCACCTACTTCTGATGCTGCCAAGCAGCACTTTTACAGAGTATATTTACAAGTCCAGCAATGGCTCGGCAATGATCTAATACCAAAAGACTGGGGTTGGAATGTTGGAGAAATTTTAACGCCTATAAAAATGACACAGCCAGCTGCCCCAAAATCTTTATTAAAAATGATCTTTTGTAATTGCAAAACTGGCTGCAAAAAAGGATCGTGTACATGCAGAAGCGCTGGTCTTTTATGTTCATCGGTTTGTGGTACACATGCTCAACTGAAACTTGCAAAAACTTTCCAATTGTTGACGAGATTGATTTTGATGATAATGACTTTGATAATAGTGAGGAAAAAATGCTCGAAGAAGAAGAAGAAGAAGAAGAAGAAGAAGAAGAAGAAGAAGAAGAAGAAGAAGAAGAAGAAGAAGAAGAAGAAGAAGAAGAAGAAATCACTAACTAAATTCTCAACATAAATAATTTTTAAAATTCCAAATTTAAATAATATATATATTCTTTGTATTCGTTTTACCTTTTATTAAAAAGAGAGCTTTTCTTTGAAATATTTTATTTATTACTGGAGGATTTGCCCGGGTTTGCTTGGGAGAAAGTGGTGTCATATTCTTACTTGCTAGGAAATTCACTTTAATTTGATACCATTTATGCTGTTTTTTTCACATCCACCAAGCAGGGGGGGATATTTATAATAATCCAAATTAATATGCACGTCAAATTGTTACTTACATTGAAATTCCCTTTAATTTGATACCCCACGTGCGGTATTTTCATATTTTCCATTTTTGACATCACCCCTCCTCCAATTCCACCAATTTATTGAGCCCCGGAGACCAAAATTTTTAATAGTGCGTATATGCATGTCACATACGGTATTTCATATTTTCCATTTTTGACACCCCTCCATTACAACCCATTTATTGAGCCCCAGGGCCCAAACATTTTCAATAGTTCGTATATGCATGTAAAATTGTTACTTGCATTGAAATTCCCTTTAATTTGATACTCCACAGTATTTTCATATTTCATATTTTTCATTTTTGACACCCCCCCGGGCCCAAAACACCTATCTTATGTTGGTTCTCCCGTTGCGTAAAAAATTTGTGCCAATATGATTGGATAAAACTTCCGGGCTGAAAGGCCGTGGTCGATTGCTTGATGCATTGGCGCTATACGTTTCGGCCGCACCACCGGTGGCCATCTTCAGTAGCAAAACTTGTTCGAATAGATGTACGCCGAACACGTCCCCAATGTACTGGGAACAAGCAACAGTGAGTTACAGCTACGAATCCTCTATTTATAGCTTTTTGGCCGTTTCAGGTGTATCGCGCGGACCAATGAGAAGCCAGCTCATCATTCTTGATTCTGATTGGCCATGGAAAATAGACCATGCCAGACACTATTTAAGGAGATGCTTTCTCCTCGGCGGTTCATAGCGACAGACGCATTCTTATGAATATGGATGGACTCCAGATGTAGGCGAGTGAAGTAACCCCGGACAGAAGACAACACGCGGGCTTCATCAAACATCACCCGGTGATCGTCGTGGGAAAGAGCGTGTTCAGCAACTGCGGACTTTTCCGGCTGGCCCAGACGGCAATATCTCCGGTGTTCAGAGAGGCGCGTCCGGACACTACGCTTCGTGGTGCCTATGTAGACCTGGCCACACGTACAAGGAATACTGTACACCCCGCACGACGAGAGTGGATCCCTGGCGTCTTTCACCGGTCGCAGGAACTGTTGGATCTTTTTGGTTGGCTTGAAGATCGTCCTGACGCCCCGCTTACTCAGCAACTTCCCGATGCGGTCAGTCACGCCACGGATGTAGGGCAAGACAGCAGAGCCAACAACCTCAGGCGACACCGACTCGTCCAGCCTACCAGATCTTCTCGGCCGGGCAGCTCTCCTAACCTCCGCAGCAGAATAGCCGTTGGACTGCAGTGCTTCCTCGAGATGCCGAAACTCATCTTCGAGATACTGGGGCTCACAGATTCTTTTTGCCCGGTCTACCAGAGTCTTCAGCACCGCCCTCTTCTGCCTAGGATGATGATTGGAGGCTTTATGCAGATATCTGTCGGTGTGCGTTGGCTTCCTATAAACTTTATGTCCCAAGCTGCCATCGGTCCTTTTTAGGACCAGCACATCCAGAAAAGCCAATTGTTCATCCCTCTCACGCTCCATCGTAAACTGTATGCGCGGGTGCACAGCATTCAGATGTCCAAGGAATCGCTCCAACTCTTCGTCCCCATGGCTCCAGACCACGAAAGTGTCGTCCACATACCGTAACCAACACTTCGGCTTGAGAGGCGCAGATGAAATTGCCAACTCTTCAAATTTCTCCATATAGAAATTTGCAACCACAGGGCTGAGAGGACTTCCCATCGCGACGCCATCCAACTGTTCATAGAAGCCGTCATTCCACTGGAAGTAGGTCGTTGTTAGGACCTGCCGGAACAAAGCAGTGATGTCCGCCGAGAACAGGTCACCCAAATACCCCAAGACCTCCTGAACAGGAACCATGGTGAAAAGAGAGACCACATCAAAACTGACGAGAACATCGCCAGGCTCCAGCACCAACTCCCGGATCCTCCGGATGAAATCAGAAGAGTCCCGGACGAACGAATCCCTCTGCCCGATGTGCGGCTTGAGCAATCCCGTGAGGTGCTTTGCCAAGCTGTAAGTAGGCGAGCCAATAGCACTGACGATGGGCCGCAGCGGAACGTCTTCCTTATGGATCTTCGGTAAACCATAGAGACGAGGGGGAAGGGCCTCCGAACACCGGACGGCCGTCTTCACATCAGGCGCCAGAGAAGATTGCTTAATCAAAGAATCCGTTTTTCTTAGAACTGTAGTAGTCGGATCTTTATTCATAAGAATGCGTCTGTCGCTATGAACCGCCGAGGAGAAAGCATCTCCTTAAATAGTGTCTGGCATGGTCTATTTTCCATGGCCAATCAGAATCAAGAATGATGAGCTGGCTTCTCATTGGTCCGCGCGATACACCTGAAGCGGCCAAAAAGCTATAAATAGAGGATTCGTAGCCGTAACACTGTTGCTTGTTCCCAGTACATTGGGGACGTGTTCGGCGTACATCTATTCGAACAAGTTTTGCTACTGAAGATGGCCACCGGTGGTGCGGCCGAAACGTATAGCGCCAATGCATCAAGCAATCGACCACGGCCTTTCAGCCCGGAAGTTTTATCCAATCATATTGACACCGGCCGTGAAAGCCTACGTACTAAAATTTGTGCCAAGTTTGGTGGAAATCGGTCCAGTGATTTTTCATATTTTCCATTTTTGACCTCCCCCAAAACCACCCATTTAATATGCCCCAGGGCCCAAGAATTTTCAATAGTGCTTATATGCATGAAAAAGTGTTACTTGCATTGAAATTCCCTTTAATTTGATACCCTACATGCGGTATTTTCATATTTTCCATTTTTGACATCCCCCAGGGCCCAAAACACCTATCTTATGTTGGTTCTCCCGTTGCATAAAATATTTGTGCTAAGTTTTGTTGAAATCGGTCCAGTGGTTTAGTAGGAGGTGTGGAATATAAATACACACAATGACTTTTATGTATATTAAGATACACATATTTAATAATATTATTCAACAGAGGAAGATTTGTTAAAATCGACCATTCCGTCTATCGATTTAATACTCCTAACGATGAAATAATAACAAAATCGTTATTTTGATTTTATTACTATTAAAATTTGAACTATTTTAAACAAAAAGAATGAAGACTTTATCATGATCCAATGGTTTATTTAGTAGTAAGGAAAGAAATTCACTGAATGTAAACGTTTTTATCTATTTTACCGCGCGCTGCCCTTAAATAAGGGTTTTTTTTTAAAAAGCCTGACCTTATAAACATGCAAAGATGATTTTAAACCGATATTTAGACCTTTTTCAATAACTATACCAAATATCACTTTGCCTCAATTTTTTAAGAAATTTTACCGTTATTTTTACTCTGGCGACTGGACTAAGTGTCTAAACTCGCGATCTTATATCACGAGGTAAATATCTTTCTTAGTTTCCTAACTACAAACCTTGCTGCTCTCCAATCTTCTCGACTTTCGTCTTTCACCTTCGATGCACAGAATGCGTTACAATTCATGTCTTTAACTATTTAGGCCAAATATTCCAAACGAGACTCATATAATAATTTTTCCCAGTATGTGCTCAATAAACTGGGCTATTATAGTTTTAAAACACTTAAAAAAACACCGGTCTCTCGAACTCTCAAAAAAAAAACTTATAATTCGTAAGCTTTTGTCTCCAAACGTATCTTCTTCGTTCTACTCCAATAATTCGAAATCTAGGAGTTTTTTCTTTCACTTCTCCTATTGTCCTTGATTCACTACTTCTATACTAGCAACGCTCTACCAAACACAATTCTTTAACAAATTCATCTTCACCTTTAGCTAATATTCATTCTTCAAAATAAACAGATTTTTCCTCTTACCGAATGTATGCTTAGGTTGACAAGTATTACTTGATACGTTCTTAGAACACCGCCCATCATTGGATCATCATGTTTTATTGAATCACCTAAATAACTATTATTTATATCACGTAAATAAGTTACTTATTTTTTCTCCTTTCGTGACGTCGTTTCCAATTTTTGTTTTATCCGACCTTTTCTTTCCTACTATCTTTTTGCCTTCAGATTATTAATTTCCATATTTAATCTGTGAATTATTTTATTCATTATGATAAGCACTCCCTAATCACCAGCGAACCTTACTGGAGAAGTAGTCGTAGTCGTTCTTCATGATTCTACCCCAACTTGCACTTCGTCCCTAACTCTGTCGAATGCTTCCTGAACATAAAAATTGAACAAATACAGTGACAAAGAGCATCCCGCTTGCGCACCCCTTATAAACAATGCTTCTTTCCGCTTGTTCGCATAAGGAAACACCAGAATTTCATGCTCGTACTTAAAGGTTGTGGGTATCGTACGTAAACGAAAATTTCTGTATTAAGACTCACTCTGTTTCTGTTATTATAGCCACAATGTATTCACGCGATTTATGTAGACATAACGTTAGATTACAACAGTCAGATCCAGTCAGAGTATCTGTCAGATGCAGATTATAACAGTTTGTTAGTTACAATGTTGTATAAAGTTCTTGCTTTCCTTCTTTTTACCTTACAGTTATTCATGCCTCTAATTTTCCTATATGTTATGACATAGTTTTATTAATTTTAAGAAAACTATTGTTAAAATTGTATAATGTTTAAATTAAACCTTAAAATATAACGTGTCAAAAACAACTTAAACTGAATTGTAACAAAGTCAAGTAGATCAAATTACGTTAAACGTGTAAAGCCTATTTTTCCAAGTAAAGATCATTACGAAATCTTGTTATTATCGCGACGGAGATGCAATGGTAGAATATCCCAGGAATGGTGATATTTTTCTGTGAAAAAGACTCAATTTTACAATGAAACGGCACTGGCAGTATTTTGGTATGGTTCTGAAACTTGGGTTCCGGGGAATAAACATCTGAGTAGGAATTAGGAATCTGAGATGAAATTATTGCGATCTGTTAAATGCTGCACACGAAGAGGTAGACTCTACAATAAAGACATACGGAAAGAGTTGAAGATTTTTAGTATCCAAGGTCATATTGCAGAAAACAAAGAGAAATAAGTTGTTTTTTACGAGTTGTTTCCAGACTGCAAGTTGTCTAAAGGGGTTTGGCAATACAAGCCCATTGGACACAGGAATACAGGAAGACCTAGGAAGCGTTTAGGAAACGTTGGTGTATTTCCTTTGGGGCCGGAACAGCGATTCGCTTATTATCTGATGGAAGAAGAAGAAGAAGAAGAAGAAGAAGAAGAAGAAGAAGAAGAAGAAGAAGAAGAAGATGATGATGATGGCTTATATATATCCGTGATTCATACTACAGATTTCATCGGTAAGTAACCTTTCCTTTCTCAAATTCATTTTTGTTTAATATTTATGTTGAAATTACATTCATAATTATATTTTTTTAAGGTGAGCACTTTAATGCCGACAAAGGTTAAGTACATGTCTTATATTACAATGTGACTTGTAGAATTTCGTTAGACAAAAGTCACAAACGGTTGCAAATAAAAACCAAATGTCAGTTACAAACTACGAATAGATTATCACTTTTCTCCTTTCGATCTCTCCTCTCTCTCCCTCGTTCTCTCTCACCATGTAACACAGACTTGTAGGCTAGTGTTTTTCTTCAGTTGGTAACCATCGGTGTTGTTGTGCTGACTGGAATGAGCCAGACTACAACTATTAATCATAACGCTTCGACTGGTTTCTTGTTTATTACAGTTGAAAGGGATTCTCGCCGGTTTGACAGCACCAACAGCTGCGTAAATCAACACACGCACGCGCACCACGCACTACGTAGCAGCAGATAAAATAACGTTATAAGAAAAGGAAAGAGCAACAGACGTAATTACACGTTGACCCTGTCAGTTGACCGCTAAATTTTGTTAAATTCCGTCGGTAATGTGGCGTTGTTTATTGGAATACAATCAACTGTGTCGGTAAAGATGAAAGTCGGAAGCTGACGACAGGTCAAAACCAATGAAATATTGAGACGAGCACGTGCCTCTTAACGCCACGTCCTACGAGATTTAGATCAAGGGAGTTCACAAGCAGTGCGACCCAAAAAAGTCAAATGAGAGACAAACGGGAGGATGGAGAGAGCATGAGATCAGTAGCATAACCCTTTCATGGTTGGTGGGATATATGTGTACCACTTATTGTTTTTAATCCCTGGCTCACTGGTACACATGTGTCCCACCTTTGGCTAGTGGTGCTACCTTGTGAGAAGGCTAGTAAACATAAAAAAAAATATATTATACTGTTGAGTAGTTACGATGTTGGGTGCAGTGACAGACTGATATTTGTTGACAGACTGCATCGTTTTGGAGCCATAACCTCTTCAAATTGTGTAATTTTGTGTGTATTATTCCACTACATCAATATACAATACGTAAAGTCAGTCATCATGTTTTTAACTATTTTATTATTATATTTACTTCATATCTATATCCATTTCTTGAGTTTTAGATAAGCATATAAATTTATTGGTGCACTTCTACTAGGCTGCTACCAAATTCATACAGTAGCAGTCAAATAAAAACTTGATATTCACTGAAAGTTTTGATATTTTCAAAGCTTTTATAGTAATTAATGAATAAGTTTAAGCATAGATTTATCTGTAATATTATAACCTATACTTCTGCATTGTTAGTTAGTATTATATAACCTGGAGGCCTTCTTGCAGCTTCTATCTGAACATTATTGATAATAATACTACCTCTATTTGCTTCTGAAATATATTATTATATCTATTCTAGTTCTTGACTAAAGAAGAAATAATAGATTTGATTTACTTAACTCCTAGTGATCCAGAAAGATTGGACATTGAAGAAGACGATGATGCGTTAGAGGAGTTTGACATCACAACCTCTTGTGCACCACAACAAGATGACAGTTTTGATTTCCTCAATTCATTGAATAATGGCTCTGTCAGCAATCATCATGATAATACAGAAAATGTGTCTTTTTCTCAAAATCAATTACAAGACACAGCGGAAGCTAATGGTGGTAGCGATAGAAATCCTGTGCAAATAGTAGATGAAGAAAGTGATAGGACTGGGGTCATGATGTAACAGAATTTGAAGGACTATGTAGTAGTGTTCATGAGATGCTGTCAAAACCAATATATGAGTTTTATAAAACTGATGCTATATTAGTATACTTGGAACAGTTTCTAGATGAAGAGATAATTAGCAAAATATGCTATGAAACAAATTTTTTTTATGCTGTTCATAACAAAAGTAAGAACTGGAAAGACATGACAGATAGTAAGCTGAAAACATTTCTTGGGTAAACATTATAATGGGAATACATGTTTTATCAGCAGCTTGTAATTATTGGTGTTCAGATGAAGTATTGAATGTCCAAGGTGTATCGAATGTAACACGACTGCATCGCGTCGTGTTATAAAACAAATCTCATAAAAACATGAGTTGTAAAAGAAACAAAATGTATAGACTCTGTTCTTAGTAAAAGTAATTTTATATTCAAATGTTTTTCTTTATCAAAATATAATAAAAAATCTTTTATTGTGAAAATGCACTTATGCACTAACATACGACACTAAAATAAATTGTGTACTGACGTGGTCAGTGGGACATATATGCCCCACTAATTATTTTGGACAAAATACAAAATCATTTCATTTATTCCATGTTATTAGTGGTATATAGAAGGTTCTTAAACCAAGTTTTTAAACAAATATTGCAACTTACAAATTTTAACCATGAAAGGCATAAGGATGCTTGTTACACATGCATATGTTGTACATCGTCATCACGGATTAGACAAATGGGTCTGTTGTGTTCCTTTGAAACAAAATTAAATTGCTTCTCTATAAATATCTACAGTGGCCGAAAAGAAAGTAAGAAACAAATAATGCACACAATGATGTCCTGTAACAAATACTCATGAATAAAAACCCACACAAGGTACCTATATTTCTTGTACGGAAATTTTAATGTTAATTGTGGCAGGGAAGTCAGAATCCGGCTGTACAATAAGCAGCGGGTTGCAGAACTCTGAATAAGCACTAGTCTTTGGTCATACTTTCAAATAAAATACGAGGCACTGTTCATATTACTGTATAGAAGATTAGAGTCTATCTTCAATGTACATTAGAGCCTCGATTAACCAAATTGCGATTAACCGAATTCCCGGATAAACCAAATGATGACGCGGTAATTTTTTTTTCAAGAAGTTTGCATATTTCAAATTTTATAGCGTTTACAACTCGTGTAACGGACTGTACTGTATGCGGTACTGTATGCGTGAACGAGTGTACTGTACTTCATCTCTGATGACGATGAAGTCGAGCAAAAAAAGGTTCCAAACCATTCTGAAGCGACAAAAATATTTAAAGATGAAATGGTATACATGAGCAGAAAGACGACACTTCCCCTGCGGAATTACTGCTAATGAAACGACTTCGCGATCGTGCAGCGCGTACGCGCTCATCAAGCCGCAAACAAAAGAAGATTCCTAATTTTTTCAAGAAATTGAACTACTGTGAGATTAATAAGGTTTCTTTTCTATTTTTCATTTCATTTATTCATTCATTTTGATTTATTTTTCTTCTTTGTTAATTTTTTAATGTACACCTACTGTAACGACTTAAATACGCACTACTGTATTTAAAAATGTCGTTTGAAAAATAGTTTTTAGTTTGATTAAAATAAAGTTGTTTTTTTAAATTTATACACAGTAATATTGTATAATTTAACTAGCGAGTACCCGGCATGCGTTGCAATGCCACTCAAAGAAAGAAAGTGTTTGTATATATATAATATATAAAGACTTCGTTCGCGTGGTCTTCAATTTAATGCGATAATATATTTAGAACAGAATCTATTCCATTGGGTTGCCATAGTAACCAGATCTAATAAGTTAGTTTTTTAAGACTCCAAAGGACCCCCCAGAGGATCGTATCGAAAAAAACACCTGTCCTATGTTGGTTCTCCCGTTGCGTAAAATATTTGTGCCAAGTTTGGTTGAAATCGGTCCAGTGGTTTAGGAGGAGATGTGGAAGACCCCAAAGAACCCCCAAAAGAACCCCATCGAAAAAACACCTATCCTATGTTGGTTCTCCCTTTGCGTAAAATATTTGTGCCAAGTTTGGTTGAAATCGGTCCAGTGGTTTAGGAGGAGATGTGGAAGACCCCAAAGGACCCCCCGAAGTATCATATCGAAAAAACACATATCCTATGTTGGTTCTCCCGTTGCGTAAAATATTTGTGCCAAGTTTGGTTGAAATCGGTCCAGTGGTTTAGGAGGAGATGTGGAAGACCCCAAAGGACCCCCCGAAGTATCATATCGAAAAAACACATATCCTATGTTGGTTCTCCCGTTGCGTAAAATATTTGTGCCAAGTTTGGTTGAAATCGGTCCAGTGGTTTAGGAGAAGATGTGGAAGACCCCAAAGGACCCCCCAAAGGACCCCATCGAAAAAACACCTATCCTATGTTGGTTCTCCCGTTGCGTAAAATATTTGTGCCAAGTTTGGTTGAAATCGGTCCAGTGGTTTAGGAGGAGATGTGGAAGACCCCAAAGGACCCCCCGAAGTATCATATCGAAAAAACACATATCCTATGTTGGTTCTCCCGTTGCGTAAAATATTTGTGCCAAGTTTGGTTGAAATCGGTCCAGTGGTTTAGGAGGAGATGTGGAAGACCCCAAAGAACCCCCAAAAGAACCCCATTGAAAAAACACCTATCCTATGTTGGTTCTCCCTTTGCGTAAAATATTTGTGCCACATTTGGTTGAAATCGGTCCAGTGGTTTAGGAGGAGATGTGAAAGACCCCAAAGGACCCCCAAAAGGACCCCCCGAAGGATCATATCGAAAAAACACATATCCTATGTTGGTTCTCCCGTTGCGTAAAATATTTGTGCCAAGTTTGGTTGAAATCGGTCCAGTGGTTTAGGAGGAGATGTGGAAGACCCCAAAGGACCCCCCCAATGGACCCCGTCGAAAAAAACACCTATCCTATGTTGGTTCTCCCGTTGCGTAAAATATTTGTGCCAAGTTTGGTTGAAATCGGTCCAGTGGTTTAGGAGGAGATGTGGAAGACCCCAAAGGACCCCCCAAAGGAGCCCATGAGGAGATGTGGAAGACCCCAAAGGACCCCCCAAAGGAGCCCATCGAAAAAACACCTACCCTATGTTTGTTCTCCCGTTGCATAAAATATTTGTGCCAAGTTTGGTTGAAATCGGTCCAGTGGTTTAGGAGGAGATGTGGAAGACCCCAAGAACCCCCCATAGGACCCCATCGAAAAAAATTCATAAACCTTCGCGGGCATGCACACAACAACTCACCGAAGTTTCATCGCAATCGGATGAATGGTATAGGAACGCATACGGGACAAAGAAAGAAAGAAAGAAACAAACATTCATTTTTATAGATATAGATAGATTACAGTATTAAAGCCCGTTGATTTTAAAGACGTCTGCATTTTAACACAAGTATGTACAGTAATAACGGTGCATGAGTACTCCTAGTTTCCTTAAAAACCGCTTGAAGAGGCTTGTTGTTCTTTAGCGTTTTTTCTCACTAAAAAGTGTAAATTACAGTACAGTACTACGTTTCCGTTTTAACCGAATTTCCGTTTAACCGAATCACCCTTGGTCCCATCAAATTCGGTTAAACGAGACTCTAGTGTATAGAACGATTGAGTAATTGGCAAGATGTACGCCAATTCCCACGGTACTGTACACTGAAGATGGCCTCCAATGGTGGGTGGGAGCGGAACGTCTGTTTGGTAAGCTACGTCAGCAGTAGGGCACGGCTAATAATATCAACAGTGTTGGCGCAGGTCGTGAGATTCTTAAGATAAGAGGCAATTAGACAAGTATGGGTCGTATCAGGTCCTCGCAAGGAAACGTTTAATTCTACCGTTTCAATAATGTTGCAGTCCTTCATTTACTTACGTTGTGATCAAGGGGGGTCATAAAAATTGCTGAAAGATTCACGTTCCTATCATTCTAGTTAACAAAGTATCTGAAAAAAAAACAAAGTATCTTTGAATGTTCTTTATTTGTTAAATTTTCACCGCTGTTATGATACTGAATAATTAAAAGTTGATAACACGTTTTTAATTCATAACAACACACGCAGTCACAACAAAATACGTCACAACCTATTAATCACGAGAAGCAAAATTAAAATAATCATAATTTCTATCCTCTGCGCTATCTGACTATCTTTTCTTCAGGCGTTATACTTGTTTCCTTTATTCTGCGTTTGACAGCTCCTTTACTCAGTCTTTCGTTACCGATCATTTTTATATTCTTTTTCTATCTTCGCCTAAGATCTTATATTTTTATTAACGTTGTGTGTATTAATTTCGTCGCGCGAAATTTCTGACATTTTAATTTTGCCGGGTGTCTTGCATTCTTTCACACCCGTACGACCTAGATCTCGGAAAACTGAATTCTCGTTGTTGTAGTTCCAGTCTATGTCTTAAAATCGTACAATAAAAAGCGGCAGCTAACGTTCGCAAAATTTAATTTTTGTATACGGTCAGAATTTGTTCTCAGGTGTTCTGTTAATAACGATTCCACGCATCTTTTGATATTTATATATTTTTCTACCTGTGCAGCTATCTCTAGCAGAAATTATAATATTATCCAAACAATTAAAGTAACTTACACGCTTTAGCATCCATTTTACTTCCATGTTCCATAAGGAAATGGAAGTATGGTCACGGCGAAAAAAATCGTGTTCGAGGTAACGGCTGATTCTGATTGTACTACCCTCAAAACATGAAGAAAAGTCATTTTTCATAAAGTATGTGTGTGTGTGTGTGTGTGTGTGTGTCTGTCTGTCTATGTGTAGAATTTTTTCTATGGCAAACGATAACAGCCGCAAATTCAAACAGAATCAAATAATTTTTTTCATACGGTACAGTCCTGAATTGTAGAATTGTAGAAGACTCAAGCAAGGCCTATTGGTTTTGGTGAAGATCAGTTAAGGGAAAGGGGTAGTTTACCGGCAACATTTTATGTTTTAGCAAGGGTAATTTTTTCTATGAGGAACGATAACTACCGTAAATTCAAACATAATCAAGTAATTTTTTGCATAAATTCCTGAAGTGTAGAAAACGCAAGGCCTATTGATTTTGGTGAAGATCGGTTAAGAGAAAGGGGTAGTTTACCTGGAACCTTTTATGTTTTAACAAGAGTAATTTTCTCTATGACGAACGATACCTCCCGTAGATTCAAACAGAATCAAACAATATTTTACATATGTACCTGAGTTGTAGAGGACTCAAGGTCTGTTGAGTTTGGTGAATATCGGTTAATGAAAAGGGGTAGTTTACCTGCAACATTTTATGTTTTAACAAGAGTAATTTTTTTATGATGAACGATAACTCCCGTAAATTCAAACAGAATCAAATAATTTTTTACATATGTTCCTGAGTTGTAGAGGACTCAAGGCCTATTGATTTTGGTGAAGATCGGTTACGGGGAAAGGGTAGTTTACCGGCAACATTTTATGTTTTAACAAGAGTAAAGTACTTAATTTTGATAAATAAAAAATCCTGATAAGAAGATCATAATAATCCACTGTAGAAACGTAGATGAAATATCTATAACTGAAGAGGTAGTTGAACGGGGTGGGGGTAATTTTCTATAAATGAAAATTATAGTTGAAGGGGGAGGGGATAATTTTTTATAATGTGTACTACGTTATCGGTAACAAAGTAGTAGTTTGTTGTTAAAATTCCTTCCCGGGGTGTTTGGCCGTAGTCCAATGTTATCTGCAAAACTAGACGTTTCGGCAGTGTCAGTGTCAGTGTCGAGTGCGATAACGCGAGGTGGTATACGTTAGTGACCACAGTACTGTAGAAAGAAGTAGTTTCTATGGAAATATATCATTTCAAAAATGATTTTAAAAATAAATGTTGGAACATGGAAGTCATGTATGGTTCTCCATACCGATATTTTATAATGGTATCCTAGTAACTTGTTACCAATATATATCTAAGTGACAGGCTTATATCCAATATACTGACACCTATACGCGCCAGTGCAAATGCTATTGAATTTTAACCGATGACGACCACTTACGACTTACTAGACTTAAGTCCTTAAATTCCTATAGGTAGAACGTAGGGCCCCGACAAAATTTCTCCAGCGTGTTCTGTCCAATGCCAGGGCCTTCACCTCCCTCCATGTCTTGTTGACACCAGCCAGCTCTCTTTCCATAGTGTTCCTCGATCTTCCACGTCTGCGGATTCCAATACAGTGCCTATCTTGCGATATTTTCTGGTAGTCTTCTCAGGGTGTGACCGATCCACCTCCATTTTCTTCTCTTTATCTGTAGTTGGATGGTACTCTGATTTGTGGCCTCCCATAGATCTCTGTTCGACATGGTCTTGGGCCACCAAATTCTCATTATGTACCCCAGGCAACGGTTTATGAAAGTCTGTAACCTTGTGGTGATGTCCTTAGTCACTTTCCAGGTCTCACGTCCATACAGCAACATCGATTTGACATTTGAGTCAAATATTCTGAGCTTTGTTTTCCTGCGTATATGGGGTGATCTCCATACGGGTCGTAACTGTGCAAATGCTCTTTTATTTATGCGACTTATCACATGCCTAAGAGTACCTTCATTCTGACTAATCATGCTACCCAGACAGCAAAATTCCTAAACTCTTTCTATAACTCTTCCATCTAGTATCAAATACGACCTCCTACGAGACATACTTTAAGATCTGATAATGAAGCATATGGTTCGAAACGCGTCATTAATAAAAAAAAAAGAATTTAGACTCTGAAGAAGCTTTTTAAACGCGAAAACTGGTTCAGGCTATAAGGTAGCAGGCTATAAGGTAAAACTTTTACGTTTTTACCCATAAAAAACGTTGTGTTCCGAGTCGGTAGTGAATAAATTATATTTAGTTAAGTAACGGACACGTCATGGACAACGAAATCCAAGAAAAAAAAGAAGTCACTAGACGGATTGAAAAAAGGTTAGTTTGTCTAATTTACACGCTACCATGTTTGGATTTTAATAATTATTCTGGAACTTAAATCTAAACTATAAATAACAAAATGGCCTGGTGTCACATTCTCAGGCTTCTTACCGTACTGCGTGAAGTGTACAGCAATCCGAAAAAACAAATGTCGGTTACCCGCAGAAACCAAATATAGCCCTAACCTTGTAACAGTTAGACTGTACGAAATTCCTTTGTTTCTTATTTGGTGACATCAGTCTCAACTGTCGGCTGCGACTAAAAGTTACAAAAATAGTTTGAAATTTCACGGTAGTGCAGCGACTCTTATACGGCTGGCAATGACACGTTTTGTTTTTGTGATCCGTGAATGTGTTGTCCGACATGTGGAAAGAGACGGCGGTAATCCGATGTTGTTACAACTGCATTGGAAAACAAATTGAGTGTAAAGAGAAGGAAATGAATCAGAAACATAACCGCCTGCAGCCCTTAAACGAGTGACAGAAGGGTGACCCGAGATAGGAGAATTTCAAAAATACGACTCAACGCGTCAAGGCAGGGAGGGAAGCTTAGCAGCGTCATAAACATGCTGCATCAAGAGAGAGACCTTGCGCACGTGTGTTACACATTTCGTGGTCGGTCGTAAATTATTGTCCCGACTCTTAAGCAATTGGTCATAAAATGACGGAAAGTTTTATAATGTGTTAAACCGATTGAAGAAGGCGCCTGAAACACACATAAATATAATAAATTCTAAAAAAATATACCAACATGTAAATATTACTAAATACAGACCGTAAAATATAGGGCTAATAAAGTTTTAGATGTATTTTTCACATAAAGTAACATAGACCCTTAAATAATTGAATGCTGTTTAACGTCATTGTGAATTTCTAAAATGTGTTACACTCGTGCGAACAATTGTTGTACACATTGAAACATTAACCTGATTGCGTCGCTCTACCGATTTGTTTCAGAAACCTTTTTAGAATAATTTGTCCGAATGTTTATGATGCTGTTACGGGTATGAGAAAAAATACGGAAGTGGTACACATCGAGCATTAACCTGGTTGCGTCGATCTGGCGATTTATTTCAGGAAGGTGAAGAAAAATTTGTTTGAAATTTGATGAAGCTGTTAACGGCCACGACAACAAATACGGTACTGGTGAATTTTTTAACAGACTTACGTGTAGTTAAAGACGATCAGAAAAATAGTCTATTATAAAATTTTTGTACACGTATGTAAACACTACAAACATTTTACGAATGATGACGCTTCCTTTTAGTAGAACTAAGGACACATTTACCTATCAATTAGCCACGAGGTTTAATTGAATAACCCCATTAAACACCGCACAAGATTTACGAGTAATAATTATAGGCCTATATAATGAAGGGAAACCAAGAATGATATTCAGTGAGTAAAATGTTATTTCTGGGCTTAAGCTGTTCCATTGAACACAAATGTTATCAACGATAATTACAAAATTCAATATATATATATATATATATATATATATATATATATATATAATTGGCAGAACATAATATAACTTGGGAACGTGGAAGGGGCAACGCAGTTCTTACACCTGATCAACAGAACTATCCACAAGTGATTCTGCGGTAATTGAAAAATACACGCTAACAATATAATCTCTGTAACTATCACCGCAACTGCATTACATTCAAATGAATATTAGGCGACATAATTGTGGATCAGAGACATAATTATCACGGTTTATGAACTGGCATAACTGCGACCTGCTCCTGGATGGGGGGAATTTGTTTCAAGGTTGGGCTCCCCGTTTTCCACAGGGCAAATCTGTTCATATAATTTTATAAATAAATTTTATACATTCTTTGCGTACCAAATTTTTCGAGAAAAGCAAGGTGAAGTATAAGGGTTGAAAAAAATACAAAAAATCCCTGATTTCAAAATATTCTACTTTAATTACTTGTCACTCAAATTAAATGTAATAATCTTATATCATTGGGAATTATTTTAATTCTAAATTTACACTCTTAATAAACTTTGTGAAAATGAATCTTCTGAAGATCTTTTTGAAAAACCAGGTTTTATTACCCCTTCGGACTTTAATTCAAGGACGTTGTCCCAAGAATGTTTTAAGCACCGTAGCCCTATAAGGCGTGTTAAACTACGTTATATGTCATGTAAAATCAATCGATAAAACCTTTTCACTTTTTCAAATTAAAGTCAAGAACTGCTAGTTTACCTAAGCAAAGACAACGGTTTCTAACCATAAAGATATAGACTAGAGGAGTGATGACATAGTTCCTACGGGGAATAAGGGGTCACAGATATGGACATAGACGTAGACATAAAATAATAAGGGGAACTGTGCCTTTTATTTCTATAATTGTTTATAAGACTTATTTTAACACACACAACTGGCGTAGAAATAGGCTTACATTAAGTGATTATGAAATTTTGCTGAATTTTTAATAGCTTCGGGGGGGGGGGGGATTCGCCTGGGTCTATGGTTCGGGAGGAAAACAATAAATGTCCAGATTGCAATAACAAACTGAATATCAGGATACAAGAAAAATGTAATCTGAAATAATAAACTTCTAAATTTAGAAATTAAAACATGAATGAATGAAAGACCACTATAGGTGAAACCTACATTGTCGTGCATAGCAGAAGTAAGACCGGACACTGCAAAACTAAAAGACAAATATAAGTGTTGGAATGAGAACGATATTGTCTTTAAGAACATTTAAGGATTTTAGCCTAATACGACGAAGCGGTCTCACCGATGTAAACAATCGAGGTAGGTGCAAATTAATAGCATAACGAGTGGGTAAAGAAAGCGAAACTCTGGAATTACCATGTCGAGAGGATGGATGAAGACATGGAGTATGGAGGACGGAAAAAGGCTCGAGGTAATCGTCGAAATGTAGAGGAATCAGATGACAAAAATTAGATTAAGGAACTAAAGAGAATAGTGATTTTTCGTGTGAATGAAGAAGACGGAGGAGGAGGGGAGGAGGCGGAGGGGATGAGGAGGAGAAGAAGAAGAAGAAGAAGAAGAAGAAGAAGAAGAAGAAGAAGAAGAAGAAGAAGAAGACGAAGTAGAAGAAGAAGATAATGATGACGATGAAGAAGAAGAAGGCGCTAACCCAGCTTTCATGATTTGTCAACGAATTCTTGCCACGATGTCATCTTCTAGAAACCATAGTTTATTAGTAATGTTTATAATTAGGGGAACACAGGCTCTTTCAAAGCGAGAAAAATAAGAATTAAATTACACTCTTGACATCTGGTTAATGGAAACAGTAGATATTCAAACAAACTGGAATTATGTTTTAGTTTTTATTGAGTCCATAAATCTGTCAACGTTTACATTATTGGAACACATGGGTAATGGGTACGAACAAAACAACAAAACAATAAGAGGTTTCGTAAATTTACGAGAGAGATATATTTTTCGCAAGGACGCGCGGACAAGAGATGCTGGGATATTGCGTCGGCTCCAGACGGGTTATTGCAGCAGTGTGGGTGCGTCTGTCTGTGGACCCTGTGGGTGTTTCCCTGCCAGCAATAAGGAAATCCGTTACACGTGCACAATTGTACTGCTGCACAGGAAACCGCAAATTACATAGATTTCGTTGTTTACGCAGTAAAGCTGTGCGCTGTTTTTCTGTTAACACGCTAAGTGCACTTAATTCCCTGTAGGCCCTACAACGTTTCTCCAACCAAACACCCTCGCGTGCTCGTTTATAATTCATTCTGTTCTTTTTTTATAGGTTAAGCTAAGAACGCGGTTAGGCGTAACTTGTAAACACTTTATCAAATTTAATAAACAATTTTTCTCTTGCTTATTAAAAGTATTTGGTGTATACATATGTGTGTGTGTGTGTGTGTGTGTGTGTGTGTGTGTGTGTGTGTGTTCGACTGATTTTTGACTTACATAATGTTCTTTTAATTAGAACATTTTCATAAATGTTATAAAATATTTAACCCCATGATAATATACATATTCAATTGAACTGACAGTTAAAATGTATATTTTTAAATTTGTAATTTGAATTATAAAAAATAACTCTGAACTTATAAACCAAGACTGTAGTACAAGTTACATCGGTAAAGACTTTATAGTTTAGATAATACAAAAATAACTTTTAAATAGCAATTTATTTCATTGTACAAATTTTAATTTTAATTTACGTTATGAAGGTCAGCAGAGACAAACTAAATATTTTTTTGTAAGTTCTATTAAAGGCACAGTAGATTGTCTGAAAAAATAATAGCATCATTCATAAATCCATTTTATTCCAATAACTTCTATCTCGACTATGTATTCTACGCGACCCTTATATATGTACATACGCACTACGGGCTCTATATATATATATGTATGTACATACGCACTACGCGCTATATATATATATATATATATGTACATATAAAATGAACATTTATTTTTTAAAGAGTTAACTTTAATTTGAGCTTTAATCCCCAAGAGAAAAGAAAGCTGCGACAGACATAGTTTCTCAAATTAGAACTACAGTTGTTAAACTACAAAGATAAGCGCTGCATGTTATCAAAATTGAAAAAACATTGTAACTCACAAACAAGAAACAGTCTGCGACCAACCGGTTCTACATCCGCTGTCTCTTACCTGTAACACAGAAACATGTTTTAATTTGTTTAACCGTAGTAAGTTTTTTACGCCGATACGCGACTGCGACAGTGGGATTAGGCCTATAAGTTATATGCATAATGCGAAAGTTTGTATGTTGCAAAGCAAAAGATAAAATTGTTTCACCTTCTTCCACACACCAAACATAAATAGCTTACACGATGATTTATCTGGGCGTTTTTGGTTGTTAGCATCAGGTAGAAGTCCCATATCTTCCGATGTTTCGTCATTTCTGCCTGTAATATCTTCCAGATGTCAATAGAAGAAGGACAACATCCCAGTGGGTGAAAAATTCATCAGCGCAATACGGCAGAGAGCAAAATCAAGATTACGCTTCATACTGTGACCTGCCTCCTGTCTGTGATTCGTCGCTGGTCGCTTGGGACTTCCGTCTGGAAAGCGATGTCATCTTCTGGACGTTCTCCGTTCTGTGTTTGCAATAACAGCGTGCAGTTACATGTGTGTGTGTAGCGGCTTAGTGGACCAACGGTTATGGAAACTGCCACTAATCCTTGTGTCCATCACTATAAAATGAAGTGTTTTATAACTCGAGGTCGGTTTACCTAGAAAATACGTAGCTACTCTAAAATTCGGGATAACAATACACGACAGAAATACAATACTAGCTACAATACTATCTTTTTGGTATTGTGTGCGGTTGGCACTCTGCTTCTCTTAAGGTATTTCGATAGTACGCGTACATAAGAAAAGTATATATTTCAAAAAACTTGAATTTATTGTATTGCAGTTATGACAAAGGCATATCGTTTTTGTTGATCTGGAAAAAGCATTTGATAATGTAGAGCGTCAAATGTTATGGAATATTATAGGCAGAAGAGGATATCCACAGCATTTAATGAATTCAGTTAAGATCCTTTATAAAAGTACATATGTAGTCCTGGATCAGAATGGTAGGCTCTCAGGAGAAATTTCAATAAATAAGGGAGTTATGCAGGGATACTGTGTTTACCCAACCTTGTTAATTATAGCCTATATGTTGACGACATGTTGAGAGCATAGAAATCCAGAGTGACTTCGGGAATACAAGCTTAACAAATCAATTCGTATGGGTTCCCTGCTACATGCGGATGACATAGTTCTTATTCAAGAAAATGAGGACGATTTGCAAAGAGCTATATTTCAGTTACAGGAAGTGGCAAGAGAGTACTCACTAACAATTTCAGTAAGAAAGACCAAAAGCATGGCCTTTAAAGGTCAATATCCAGTGAGGACTAAGGTAGTTATAAACAACAGCACTTTAGAACAAGTGAGCCGTTTTAAATATCTCAGCTGTGCAGTAAGCCACGAATCTGGATATGATATAAAAGAGACGATAAATAAATTTAGGAATATTTGTGGTACAGTTCATAGAAATAGTATAAATAAAACAAGACACAGCACAAGGACATTTTAAGACAATTTACAATTAAGGACATTTTACATTTTTTAAGACAATTGCAATGCCCACATTGACATATTCGAGTGAGCCCTGGGTCATGACAAAAAAGGAATGCGGCCAGGTTCAGACTGCTGAAATGTAGTTTCTTCGAAATACTTTAAATTATACATTGCAAGATAAGAATAAGGAATGAGGATATCAGAGCAGAACTGGAAGTAAAGGACGTACATGAAAGTATTTCAATTTACAGAAGACAATGGTGGGATCATCTGCAAAGGATGACAGAGGATCGATTGCAGAAAGCGGCACGGAATTATAAAGCCGTTGGTAGAAGAGACGTGGGTCGTCCGAGGATGAGATGGGTGCCGGAACAGGTTTATATAACCTAATCCTTGAAGAGAAGAAGAAGTTATAACAATGTTTTATTGGCTGTAATTTACGTTGCCTCTACCGATCTGTGTAAAACAACAATAAACCACATCTGATGTGATTCGCTCAGAGCTTACATAGTGCACGTCATGGTAACAACTGAAACAGCTCTGTGAAGTCATAAATACAGGTGCTTAATCCTCTCGTGCATGAAATCGTACATAGGGAAACAGCATAATAATTCCTTGTGCTGAACAAACACACAAGCGTTGCACTCGTTTGGACCTGGCGTTCATCGGACTCTGGACCCAGACGAAGTAAACAAACTAGGCAGCAAGGCGCCCCATACATCTTCTGTCTTCTGTCTGTCTGTCTGTAGGTGCTTAATCCTTTCATGCACTCAAATCGTCCATAGATAAACCGCACCATAATAGCCTAGATAATAATTATTTTAACAGTATTGAAAATACCGCCGCTTTTCGCGATCTATTATATAGGTAATTTACAGATGCCCTTACATGTAATAGTGTAATAATTTCATAATCAAAAATACAAAAATCAATTTGAATTTTACGAAAGTGGGACTTCACTTTTTGTCTTTAATAAGCAGAAATGAAACGTAAAATTACAAACATCCTTATTATGAACAATACAAGTATGTTATTCCTTATAGTTACATTTACTTATAAAACTAAATTAATCCAATATTGGAAGAAAGCGAAGCAAAGAGACAAAAAAAACTTACAGTGGAAGTCATGTGTGTGGTTACAACAATAGGAGACAACGTGGACAATAGACAGGGGTGCGGTAGATTGAAGCCACCAGATAATAGTAATGGGGTAGCGAGGGGTGGTGGGTGGCTGGCAGAGGGTGAAGCTTTGTTATCAGCCACGTAGGCCGACGGTGCAGGAAAGAAGCTTTATTGTCCAGAATATCACTCAATCACACGAGCACACACACACACAGTTGGTATGTCTGTGCTGCCCGCTTTCCTTTTCTTTGGTCGGACGCTGGATTGCGCGGGACACGAAACGCGTGTTCGCAATCACTCTGATCCTCCCTCAACCCCACCCAGGAACGTAATAAACTGTGATAAAATACTGTTGTTGATAAATTTAATTAAGCCTCTGCCAACGTCTGAATGGACGCCCACCAGTTATTTCGCGAACACAGTGTATCGCTTTAAGTCACCATTCTAAATAATTTACCTGTTCGTCTTAAAAGTTTCAAACACGAAAACCGGTTTATTGCGATTTTTGTTTATGATGAAGCGAAATGCTTCATTACTACGTCGCTTGTTATTCCGTGAAGAAACAATGTATCTAGTATGTACGTGGGTATGGTGTGTAAAAAGAAGAGAGAAAGAGAGGGAGAGAGAGAGAGAGAGAGAGAGAGAGAGAGAGAGAGAGAGAGAGAGAGAGAGAGAGAGAGAGAGAGAGAGAGAGAGAGAGAGAGACGGACTTAGAAAGGGTCAGCCAGGGTGGGTGTGGGAAAGGTAGATAGAAAGCGGAATCAACAATTATACACGAGGCGAATTTACTTTAACTGAAATTTCGAAAGCTGATATTATAAGACAAAATTGTAATACCCACATCGACATATGCGAGAAGAGTGAGGCGAGGGTCATGACAAAAAAGGAACGCGACAAGTTTCAGAGTCCTGAAATGCAGTTTCTTTCTTCAACGTACTTTAAACTAAACATTACAAGATAGAATACGGAATGAGGATATCAGAGAAGAACACGAAGTAGGGGACATAAATAAAATTATTTCAGTTTACAGAAGACAATGGTGGGATCGTCTGTAAAGGATGACAGAGGATTGATTGCCGAAAGCGGCACTGAACTATAAAGCCGTGGGTCATCCGAGGAAAAGATGGGTGCCGGAACAGGTTTATATGACCTAATCCTTCAAGTGGAGAAGAAGAGAAAAAAGAAGATCAAAAGCTGATATTCATAGGTGTGAAAGAATTTCTGCAACACGGCCGACAGTGTAGTATCACCATCAGTATTGAAGACGGCAAACTTACGTAAGATGAACTGTGGAGTAACTAACCCATAAAGTAAGATAACATTTTTTTCTACGTAAAAAATTAAAATCGATAGCTTTATTAGCATTAAACAAGCATTGAAAACTTATCTAATAAAATATACACTTTTAAACAAAATAATTGATAGACTTTTTATTCACAAAACATTTACGAAAACTAATCAGAAATTGTATAAAATTAAAGAGCTGCATTGCAGAGAAGTTCAGTTGTTAAAGGGACCCACACGAAGATGTTAAAGGGACCCACACGAAGATGGTAAAGGGACCCACACGAAGATGGTAAATTTCGAAAGTTTCTAACATTAATAAACTTGTCTTGTAATTTTTCCTTAATGCCTTAATATAAATACGTAAACATTTACGTTTTAATGTAATGATTTAAAAAAAACGCGTGTACAATACACACGTATTTGTTTTCGTAGTATGAAATGAAAGTGTCAAGACATAACGGTTTGCATATGACATATTAAGTCAGAATATAAATATACGGTATATGTTGGCCAGATTAAATTTTTGGCTGTCTTGATGTGGAGAGAGGCCGGGAGCCCAAGAGCTCTTAGTTAGGCTATTACTGGTAAGTTTATTAAAATACAAAAATGGCGAGACATATAGCAGTTGAGTAAACGAGCGCGGGAGTACGACAGCGTGGGTTGCAAGAAAGTTTATTCTAATTAATTCCCTCCACTACGACGTAAGCAGTTAGTATGCAAGGAAGTGAAGGGGGTTATTTAAGAAAGCGTCATAACAGCTAGCGTTACAATTTTAAGTGGGCACGTTTTTGCAAAAATAGTTAATTTTTCAACGGCGTTCCGGGCCAATTTCACCACTGATCGTCGTAACAAAGAAGCCCCTTCAGCGCCAATATTGCCGACACTTCTCCGTAAAATAACAACCATCCCCAATTTTCCGAAAAATTATCCCATTTCAAACAAAAAAAAACCTTTAATTATAGTACTTGTAAAGACTTGGTTACTCACCGTCTTGTGACTTCTTTAAACTTCCAATAATAACGCGTTTCAAGGACAAATCCTCATCATCAGGTTATACGAACATCAATCCTTCCGGAAAAGTCATCAGAAAATCAACAATTATTACCAAACATCACAAAGCACTTCACGCCACGTCGCGACCTGGTGCGCACCACTACACGCGATCGACTCCATCGTTGTCGCCCGTCTATATCGACTCCATTAAATCCAGCCGTCTATATAATACTGCCATTGATATTGAAATACGTACGGGCAATTGCGGTGCAGTAATAACCTCGGGCAATAACGATGGAGTCGATCGCGTGTAGTGGTGCGCACCAGGTCGCGACTTGGCGTGAAGTGCTTTGTGATGTTTGGTAATAATTTTTGATTTTTTGACGACTTCTCCGGAAGGATTGATGTTTTTATACCTGATGATGAGGATTTATCTTTGAAACGCGTTATTATTGGAAGTTTAAAGAAGTCACAAGACGTGAATAACCAAGTGTTTACAAATACTACAATTAATTACTTATACACGTGACTTGGAGACTATAATATAATGAAAAAAAAACCTTCTTAATAAATGAACGTAGCTTTCACGGCGGGTGTTTACATTATTACAATTTCCATTCCCAAACTGTTCTGTGTGCATTACCATAATTAAAGTGGGCGTATCGTGTGAATAAACAACGAAAAATGACCAACCAGCACGTTGAAAAACTGTATAAATATAAGTGCCTCAACAGGACACAACAGCCTTTGAATTCGTTCGCGGGCGGTTGGAATCTGTGTTCACGCGCGACTGTTCGTATTCATTCACGGGTGTTCTGATCGGTGTTACCTCGGTATGGACGAAACGTCTGGAGATAAACAAGAACAACCTAGACCATGACCTAACAATCTGGAAAATTGTGATAATGAAAAAAGCTTCTTCCATCAGGGAACAGGTGCATCAGGGCCTGTTCTGGTCCCAAAGGGAACACATCCGCTTCACCATTTCACCAACGGTTGTTAGGTCTTTCTATATTTCTTTGTCAACAGTCTTGCACTGCCAAACTCCTTACACCTCCTGCCATCTGGCATCCTATTCAGATGAGCAAACCACACCTCTTTGTTTTCTGCAATACATTCTTGGATATTAAAAATTACACAACTCTTTAGGTGTGTCTTCACTGTGGAGTCTACCTCTTCGTGTGCAGCTTTTAAGAGATGCCTGTATACTACTCAGATGTACCTTCACCGGATCCCAAGATTCAGAACCACTGGTACAAATTTTATACCTTATAAGCGTTTAGTTGAATGAATGAACCTGTTCAATTTTAGTCGGGTTAGCGTAATTTTCACGAGGTCACTTCCACTGCAGGCCGTGGTGGGTTTGAAACCATATTAAAAGGTGCATAATTTTACACAACTACCACTCTCACTACCACCTACAATCTGAGAACACCGAATTCTAATGGACACCTGCCCCATCAACTGGAGAAATTAAAGGCGGTCATTTCACCAGCTCACATAGTGAATGCCGTATTGCTGATGTTATGTATCCTCGCCTACATAACGTTAAGTCCTGCCAGGAATACACAAGGGATAATTTTAACTACATGCAACATGTATCTGAAACATATTTCCAGATGCTGCTATGGTACCATCGTCAGTATAATGATTGTTAAGCTGCCGTTAAGAGCCTTATTCTTATTTCACTCTCACGACAACAAATCTTAATCCCAGTAAACATGCTTCCACAAAATGAACGTAACCGCCGTTCTCAAGACATCCAATTCTGATCCCATTCATAAGTTAGCAAATTGTGACTACTGTTTCGGGTCATTATAACCACAAGGCTTGGATTCGAATACTGGCAATATAATGTAATATGGCTTTTATAGCGTAATTTTCTCTTGCAAGGCGATTGTAAACCAGCGAATCGTAACTTATGTATGTCTAGTGACATCACTATACTTGGCCATTTGGAAAAGGAGACACTAATCTGGAAGTCCCGTGCATGAGTGACGATCCATACACATAAGCATGTACGTAAAGAAGATATTCGAACCACTCTGACCAAAGAAAGAGTTATGTAAATCTAAGGTATGTTCTACGAGACGCGGATCCATGGGGGGGGGGAACTCCCCCTAATAATCATATAACACAATTTTCTTGACGTTTTGTGATTGTAGAATGGTTTTGCGATTGTGAACATGATAAAAAATTTATATAACGTTATGTAAGATCGTGGACGTACTCTAAAATTACGTTAAATTGTAACTGTACCTTACCTCCATGTTAATTTTGTTAGATAAGTTACATAACTTAAATGAGTAGTGTGTATTTTAAACTGTAAGTGAATAAAAGACTAATGAACTCACAAGCGCAGATATGACTTTATATTTGTACGTTAATAAACTTATTTTGTTGATAATAACACTGGTCAACAATGATTTTGTTAAATGCTCAATTTTTGCTAATTCTTATGTATTTTTGGGTGCTGAGTCAGAATATGTAGTCAGAATTTCTCTGTCAACCTCAGTTTTTTTTTTTTTTTTGTAACTGTCCTTTTTATTTTTCAGTAAGTACCATGCATGAACTCCATATGTATAGAATTTTGTGAACTTAAATAATATCAACTAAATAGCTTTGGTTTATTTATTGCAGCAACTAAACTGATAAGTCAACTATATATATTTGGGTTACTGAATAGTCATCATTATTTATTGTTATTGTTCTTACATTATTGTTACTTACACACTAATCAAAACAAACAAGAATGTATGATTTATCTCTCATATTTTCTTCGTAATGTAAATATTTCATCCATAGTCATAACATATTGTTTATCATTTTATTTCTGTAGACTGATGACTCAGAGCTGTACATTATACAATAAGTAAATTAAACAATAAACTATCATCCAGAGTGTTTTGAACACTTCATTCGAGTGCGAGTTCTCGTGCGTGTAAGATTCAGTGCTGCAACTAGTTATTCCATCTGTTTGCGTTTTATTTTTTTTTCTGTAAAGGGAGTGATTGTATATTACATTAGTGTGTGTTTATAAAGAGTTTGTTTTTATACAGTGTTAGCTATCATAATTTACAATGCCTCGCAATTGCATCAGTCATCCAAACAATTTCTGCTACGTATGTGGCGAGGTAACGTTGAAGTCTCAGAGAAGAAATATAACTGCATTGATAAAAAAGTCATATGAACTGTATTTTGGGTGTAAATTAGGTGATCAGGATAAATCTTGGGCTCCTCATATTTGCTGTGCTTCATGTGGAACGCAGTTGACTGGTTGGTTAAATGACTGGTCTCCGTCAAATGCCATTTGCAGTTCCAATGGTTTGGAGAGAACCGAAGGATCACACCACGGACTTTTATTTTTGTATAACAAAAAGATCTGGGATAACAGCTAAGACTAGACGTAATGTTAAATATCCCGATATTCCCTCTGGTATAAAGCCAGTGCCACACAGTCCAGAGCTTCCAATTCCAGTACCACCAGAAACATGGAACTTAGGCGAAGATCAAGTTGTTACTGATGTTGAACCTTGTGCAGACTTATCAGGTGATGAAGTAAGAAGAGACCCAAATTTTTTGGAAAATACATATACTGGACCTCACTTAATTAATCAGTCAGAATTAAATGACCTCGTTAGTGATCTAAATTTATCAAAGAGTCAAGCAGAAATACTGGCATCAAGATTGAAAGGATGGAATCTTTTACAGCAGAATACTAAAATAAATGTTTTCCGTGACAGGTAGTCTGAATTTGAACATTTCTTCTCCCAGTACGAGGACTTAGTGTACTGCAATGACGTGGATTCTTTACTGGAAGCTTTGGGACATATGCACCATCCTGAAGAATGGCGTCTATTTATAGACTCTTTAAAGCTTAGTTTGAAAGCAGTCCTACTTCACATTGGAAATAAATACCCATCAATCCCTTTAGCTTATGCTGCTCACATGAAGGAGTCATACAAAACATGAAACTTGTATTGAGCAGGATTCAGTATGTGAAATATTCATGGCATATTTGTGGCGATCTGAAAGTGATAGCACTTTTACTTGGGTTGCAACTTGGGTACACTAAATTCTGTTGCTTCTTGTGTGAATGAGACAGCAGGGATAGTTGAATCATTACATACAAAAGCAGTTGTCAAAGAAAGAGGCACTGACTGTAGAAGAGAAGAATGTTGTAAGTCAAGCACTAGTAAAACCTGAAAAAGTTTACCTTCCGCCACTACACATTAAGCTCGGTTTAATGAAAAGTTTGTTAAAGCAATGGTACGTAATGGTGCAAGATTTCAGTTTCTAAAAACAATTTCCCTAATATAAATGATGCTAAGATTAAGGCAGGTATATTTGTTGAACCACAAATAAGAAAACTAATGAATGATCCTGCATTTGAAGAAGGTTTGAATGAATTTGAGGTTGCTGTATGGAAATCATTTCAAAATGTGGTTAAAAACTTCCTGGGAAAACATTAGGCGGATAACTACAGAGAACTTGTAACTGAGCTTCTTCAAAACTACAGAGATCTTGGATGTAATATGTCACTCAAAATTCATTTCTTAGATTCACATTTGGATTTTTTCCCTAACAATTTTGGCGCCATGAGTAAACGAACATGGTGAACGCTTTCAACAGGAAATATCCACCATGGAAACACGCTACCAGGGAAAATGGAACCAAAAAATGCTAGCTGATTACTACTGGAATCTAAAGGGGGATCTACCTATAGCAAATTACAGCAGGAAATCCAAAAGAAGTAGATTTTAGGTAAGTACAAAATGCATGTAACATATTGTTATATTACCGTCACATAATTTTCTTTTTGCAAAGAAAAATGTTAATTACTAAAAAGCTATGCCCGATAGGAAACAACTGTTAACATATTTGAAATCAGCACTAAAAATACTATAAGAATCAGTTATTCACTTTTATTTAACAAACAAAAATTAAATTTTGTTGACCAGTGAAACATACCGAATTTTTATCTCTACCCATTTCTATCATTTATAATTTAGACCATTAAAAAATGGTCCAACTTTTCATATCCCACCAATTCAACTATTCACCTCAAAATTGCTTACTGGATTCGCCCCTGTATTCTCTCCACTAAACTATATGCATGACCAAAAGTATGACACAATCGGGAATTAAATATTTAATGAAAGCCGAATTCAGAAGCAGACTTTCACCATTTTTCTGCAGCCATTTGCTAAACAAATGAACACATGTTGCTTTTATAATATTAGAAACTGCTTTTTTCAAATTGTTAGGAATTAACAAAAAAATATGTTTACAAGGAAAACTTAATTTTGCCTTCATAAAATTACGTAAAGGCCAGAATATACACACAGAACTCTATTATTTAAAAAAATGCTGGCACGTTCCTAATTTCTGGTGAGTGCAATTTGTTGATACCACACGATGCGACCGGTCATATACGTATATGACACACGAACACAGTACACTGTACACATGGACAATCTACAGTAGGCCTACATTATAAATCTGAAAGCAATTAAGCAACGTCAAAGCGGGAACTTGTGTGCACGTGAGCGTTAAGTCTATCTTCATGTGTCCCTAACACTGATATCTGTTAAGTACGTTTGTGCGTGTGAGTGTACAGACCATTTTCTAGCGCACGTATGCATTACACATTTCTGTGTGTGCCAGCGTTGAGTCTAAACGTTGATTATGCACAATAGGGGAGGGGGTATTAATATTAAATTCCATGTTAAAAGCATTTAGCTAATGTTTCTAACTGTGTGGGTCATCTAATAAGTGATTTCTTTTTAGAAACGAATAAAAGTTAGATTAGAAATAAATGAATGAACGCTGGAAGACTGGTATTGACCTCCAAACTACCTTCACCACTATCTACAGAACGCTATTCAAGAAAAGCTATAGGCCCTATACAAAAATAGTGGCATCAGTGTTTACACTCTTTCGTCCGCCAACATTGACTAACCTGTACACGTTAGTTAATTTTAAGATTGTTAGAAACCTTACAGCCGTTCTTGAGCGGTGAAATGCACGTAACCAGTGGAAGAATTACCGCCACTTGAAAATATTGGAAACAGTGATTAGGACGCGATAACAGTTTGCTGTCTCACTCACACACTACCTCCCTCCGTCACATACTGTCGCTTCGCAGTGACACTTGCATGCTTCCAATGTTCTCGCCATTTTTTATGCAGCCGACCCACGTACTGTGAAACACTACACATGAGCGATCTGCACATGTGCAAACTTAATGAAAATTCTGTTAGCCTCGCAACTAGGTATTTATCCACTGCATATCTCAAAATCACCGTTCAAAATCTATTGTCAGGTCTACACACCACGAACAAAACATATTCGCTGCTCCACCAGTGTCTTTAGTTTAGGAACAACAGTTGATATATATGCGTAAAAAGTTCACTGCTGTCACTTTACCATACCAAACCGTGTAACGTCTCGTGAATAAAATACAGTAAATTATTAACCACTATATCAGTAAATACAAGACGTCCACTCCACCCAAAGGTCGAGAAACATGTAATACGACAGCCGGTTGTAAGCGTTCACTGATCGGATGGCCTTATTACGGTGTTGCGCTGGGGTGGGGGCAATCTTGTCAGTTCCGTGCCTTTATTATTATGTTATCTGTAAGAAAGCGATGGATACTGCAGCTAGTCTGTTAGCCCTAATTGACTGGAGCCGCAACATCTTCGATGGTGGGTGACAACGTAGTCAAGAGCTTATACCACCGTCGCACAGGTAGGTACGAAGATATTCCACCGTTCGCAGACGAACAGTTGAAGTTACTGCAAACACGTCAATACATATCTCACGAAGAGTGTAGTTATAAGTGAAAAGCTGAACTGAAGTTGAGGATGATAACAGAACAGCCAGTTACAGTGGATGATGATGGTGGGTTCATCACGTTTATCGCACAAACATGATGGTGGTGGTGACTGCACAAACGTTTATCGCTCACACACAGACCTTCAAGAAATTTCGTTATTCACTCACACACAGACCTTCAAGAAATTTCGTTATTCACTTTTGAAACACGGATGGAGTCCCATCTACATTGCTTCAATCGGAACAATGAGTGTCATTCAGAATCTCCCCTTTTACAAAATCGTGTGTTTCATTTAATTATCGTTTCCTTCTCCGGATGTTAGGACGTGGTCTTCATTCTTTCTCTTAAAAATGGATGTCTTCGTTCCCTGTCTTGACACTGTTAACACTACTGGGAACTTAGACGGATATTCCACACACGAAATACTTATAGCAAATGTTGGCGCTACATAGGTAATTCTTCTCTGCCAGTTCCATACAGACGTAGGTTTCGGGCTACTTCTCCTCTTGTACTTCGTCTTCCCCGACGAGATGCTTACGTTATTACAAGTTTTCCACAGCCAGAGTTTAAACTGGGCTTCGTTTTATTT
This sequence comes from Magicicada septendecula, assembly GCA_034769895.1. Taxonomy (NCBI): domain Eukaryota; kingdom Metazoa; phylum Arthropoda; class Insecta; order Hemiptera; family Cicadidae; genus Magicicada; species Magicicada septendecula. Next base: position 126,319,261 of record CM068372.1, read on the forward strand.
TTTTGAATGTAAGACACTCTTTTGCTGTTGCTGTTTGATCGTCACCGTTGTGTCTGTGAAACCAAAACCGGAGTGCTACAGGTAAATTATTTTTACCTTTCCACCGCTCGCACGATATTGGTTTGTGACAACTGAGAAACTTTATGCATTAAACAGTATGAAGCCCGAGGTCACGATCAATGTCAAATTTCCACCTTATTGGACGCATACAGTTTTGAAACATACTGAAATTGTCGAGTAGCGTGTGTCCAGCTTTGGCGCGCGGAGATATACGGGCTGCTGTTGTTTTCCTGTGACCCGTCGAAGGGTCCTTGAGGAAAATGCTGAAGCTGAAATTGGTACCAACATTGGACATAAGTTTGAAAGCATAGTGTGACTCTGCTCTCCCTTACTATCATTCTGTGACCCCGATGTCCACCCAGAGTTCAAACTTGTCTATCTGTTATGGCGGGTAAAAATAATGTAACTCCTGAGCCCCTTTGGGAAACACATAGGAAACGTTGCACCCCTAGCAATAGCAGCTTGCGCCAAACGGTGGCAGCGGCCTATCCACAACGCCAGAACGCCTCTGAGATTGCGTGGCTAGAGGAAGCCATGAGCCCGCTGCCTGGACCCGAAGTGTGGAAAGCACAGAATTATACGTTAAAGCCTACTCGGCCTTGCAGGCTAGTTTTTCCAGGATAGAAAGTCGTCCACATACTCGAGAGTTATATGTTCCATAGCGTAATGTCACATCTACCCCTCTCTCGAAACGCTGTCTCTTGTGTATTTACATACGCTGCAAACATACAGTATGACCGAGCAGTACTGAAAGAAACTGGCCACTGCGACTGGGATAGCTCGCACAGTCCGGGATGACGTGGGGGCTTCCGCTTTACTGCATTCCGTTAATATACTATTGTGTTAATTACCAAAATTCAAATAGAGGTATTGTGTGAATAAGCAATGAAAAAGTGAATACACAACGTATGTGGCCGTTTATAGAAGTGTTTACTTAATGAAGGGGGAACAGTTCTGTTTTATAGTTGTTAGAGGCGGCGCGGCTTGTAAACAGCCTACGCGACTACTACACAACGCACTCAATCAAATTAATTCTCAACCTCAACTTAACTAAACGCTAAAGGTGTTGTGTGCCTGCAGTTTACTATGTGTTAAAATATCGCCTACACTCTTCATAGCCGCCTAACCAGGCACGTTGTTTCACAAACCGTTGGCGTGCTAGGAATTTTCCTTTGTGACTGAAAACACACAAACTTAAAACTTTATAAGTACGGCCATTATTAAACACACGCCACATGGAACTGTGGATAATTTCTTTGTTTGTTTGATTTTAAAGTTAGGCGAGAAATACCAAAAGAGGTGACCGTAACATCATTCCCACGGTTAATGCAAGTTCTGCTTTGCCTAAAAATAGTAAGAAAAACTGAAAGGAAAATTACGACAATCCCGACTGCTCTACATTTGTTGTAGTGAAATAACAATTGTAAACCAGACCATCATTACTAGGTCTACTTATTTTCTTAATATGAATAGAATGCATTCTAAAATCCTGAGGACTGCAATGCTTTTTATGGTCCATAATGCATAATGACAAATATTTTACCCATAGCTTTTAAGTTTATGTATGGTTCTACGTATATCTATAGGCCTAAAAGTAATACTTTTCACAAATGTATATGGGACTCGTAGAAATATTTGAATTTTTTGTAAAGATAGACTAAAACTTCTTGAACGCGGTCGAGAATTTACAAGGCCTGTTAACAGATGTTAGTTTCATCAAATTAGGCCTATATGTAACTATTAGATATAATTTATAAATCATAAAATATTTTGAATAAAATTCGTAATAATGTGATGTCGTACATAGACTTTTACAAATTTTCATAATTTTGACTTCCATTTTTGGTACGTGAAGTTAAAATATTTCCAGCGTAGAAACTGCAATCTGAGTTAGATTAAAAATGTCCTTTATTCTGATACCTTTTGGCATCAGATTTACTTTTCCTGGGCCCTGGTGCTACAAGACTTCGAAATTTCTAAACCAGAGCACACACATTCAGAATGTATTTACCTTTAATTTTATATCCCACAAGGATTTTTGCGATTTTTAGAATCGTGGCCTCCAGGTTTAGAAAACTCAGTTTGTTTTTCGTAATTGTTTTAGTCTGAATGTTATGACGAATTTTCCAAAGACGAATTACAGCGGAAATAAAAAGGCTGAGACGCCACATTCAAGCAACAGGAATCACTACAGAAGAAGCTAAAAACTAGTCAGCTCTTCCAGTTTCACAATTTATTATTGAGATGGACGTTCAAGAGTCGTTTCCATACCTGTCTTTGTCCTTTGAGTTATTTTTAACAATTTTTATTTCAGTTTCTACCTTGTGAAAGGAACTTCTCTAAACTGAAACTGAAAAATTATTTGCGCTCAACCATGAGCCAAATCAGACTAAATTAAATAGCAATTTCATCGATCGGAAACAAGTTGCCAAGGAAAATAAGCTTTGATGATACAATAAGAAAATTAAGAAAATGTTCCGAGGACAAAACTAGAAAATGGCCATTTCAGAGAGTTCACCTTATTTGCACTAAAACTGCTGACTTGAAAAAAGAACTGCCAAGTATTCTTTGCAGCAATGATAAATTTGTTTTGCAGTATACAAGTTTATTGTTACTACAACAAATTTACTGGTATTTATAACTTATAAACTTATAAATTTACTTGTATTTATAGTCTATAAATAATACTACTTCTATTATTTCTTTAAACTTTGTATTTAGAATATGAAAGTGGATTTTTATTTCAAACATTACTACATGCTCCTTATAAAGTTTGCTAACTCGATGTATCAATAGAGTAATTAGACAACAAATATATAACAGTAAAGTGCTTTTTTGCTGTGTATTACTTAAAGATAAACTGGATTATAAACACCCGTCTTATGGGAGGGGGGGCTCAGAAAGAAATCCGCCCCGGGCCTTCATTGGCCTAGGTACGCCACTGCGGTATATAACAATAGTCTACATTGAACGAAACAAGAGTTTTACATAGAGCAGTCGACCCATAAACCGTTTAGAAACACAACGCGGTTTCTAAAATTCTTAACTAATTTTCGAAATGCCGGTGCGAAATTACATCATAACGTTGGATACATTTTTAACCGCAAAGCGTCGTCATCACGGGGCTAAGCGCTCGCTTGCATGGAACGCAATTTGTATTCAAAACTGGCGCCGTGAAGAAGAAATCATTGCCGGGTCGGTCAATTAGCGAAGTCGAGATACTTTCATTAGCAGTCAGGTCGCATACACCCCAGCCTCCTCTCTTCTGCGCTGTTTTACGCTGATAACGAAACGTTGTTATCAGCTACGTCAACCGAATCCGTTTTTCCGTGTAACGCAAAAACGGCTGAACCGCGTTTAAAAAGTACACCGTTTAAATTACAAAAAACAAAACAAAATCAGAAAAGTCCAATCTACGTCTGAATTACGCCAAACGAGTCTGATTGCTGATAAGAAATTGGTTTGTGCAAATGAAGATAATGTATGTGTTACAACAAAAGGTAACATATTTATCTACAAAATAGAATACAAACATACAAAATCTACATATTCTATACAAAATATAATATTATTCAGTAATTTCTTGAATTTAAAACGTGATAGGATCCGATAAATGATAATAAAATATTATTCAGGGGTGTAGACAACAATACAGAACAAACTAGTCGCCTGATCTTGCGAGACGAACAGGTTCGAATCCGCTTTGAAAGTATTTTTTTGTTTCCAAATCTTTTGTCGTTACACACAGACTGCATCCAGTCAGACCTTTAACGCTGGAAAAAGCATCAAATCGTTGCCTCAATTATACAACATAAATATGCAATCTACGAGTTTGGTATAACCTAAATATCTGCTTCAAAATCCAGAAATATCTTTGTACTATTAAATTATTCAAGTTAGTAATGCAATTAGATTCGAACGCAAGAATTATTTATGCAATGATGAGATTATCGTCCAAAGAAATTAAGGCAGATGACTATTATTATTTATTTATTTATTTATTATTATTATTAGAATATTATTTAAGATTATTTATTAGCATTATTACAATGTTAACGTAATGTTGCGACGGTCTCACGGATCGCCGTACTGTACAGTGGAAACAGACACGAATGAAGTCACTAATTACCAATTTTAGTTAGTCACAAACAACAGTTTGAAATAAACATACAGGCACTCTCATACAATAATCAAATCAAACTGTTTCCACACGGAATAATTAATGTCACCTTATTACAATGCCGCACTAATTAACACAGTTATCACTTTCTACTAATCCGCAACAATGACTTGATCGGCACTGAATAAATCACCAACTATAAATGAACTGCTAAGCCGACCGCTGACGCTTGTATATATCCCCGCAGAGGTTCCTGAATAATTTTCCATTCTCCGGGCGGCGTGCGGAGATAATGTGCGCAGTTACAGGCGCTCGAACAGTCCGGAGACTAAGTATGTGGACGACCTTGACACAGACGCCGCGTCTGCAACAAACTCGAACGATGGCGCTGGGCTACGCGAGAAACGTGCAGAGGGACAGTCTCGAATTTCAAGAGACGGCCGCCCGCACAATCGAAACAATTCAAAAATTCCCATGCGAGATTTTTGATCAACCGCCTTATAGTCCGATATCGCGCCCAGTAACTAACATCTCTTCCTACACCTCAAGAACTTCCTACAACGATTCGAGGAAACTGAAGGGTTCAAAACCTCAGTGCAAAACTGGCTGCAATCCCACGCGGCAGAATTTTATGCAGAGGGTTTGAAAAACTTGCTTCACGATACAAAAAGCGTTTGGAACGAAACGGTAACTACGTAGAAAAATATTGTAAATTTGTATGTATCTGGAACCACTAATACATTTTTCATTTTCTCAGTTGTTCTCGTTGTATAACCGATGGGCCCTTACTTTTGAAATACGCCTCGTATATAATTGTACTACCTGAATCTGAGCCAGTTTTGTAAACAGGCTCAGGTAAAATTTAATTAAAATTTTATTTAAAAATATAAAGGGTCAAGTAGGAAATGTTAATATCTTGGTACAGACAGGGTTCTTACAAACTGTTGTTAGACGTAATCTTTTAAACAGAGAAAGGAACAACGGTATAAAGAAAGATTTATTAAACACTACCTCTGAAACAATAACAGAAAAGAAAGTAGCCTATAGAAACAATTATAACTGCCTGAAAGACTTTATATAATGTACTTGTGAGTGGTTACTTTACTAGGCCTATTTTAAAATATTTACTACATCAGTGTACTGTTTTAAGAATCGATTCAGGGATTATACCACTATAAATTACTAACGAAAAAACCAACACCAACACTGTATGTTTAGGTTAGAGCAGTGGTTCCCAAACTTTTCAGTTCGCGACCCCCCCCCCAAAAAAAAACTTAAACATTCACGGACCTCGTCTCAGTTCTGAAATGGAACAGATAAAAACTCTTAAAATTTAATTAAAATCCATTAAAAATAAAATTCTCTTAACTTGTAAAATTATAATATTAGTTATATCAAACACAGTTTAATGTGAACAATGAAGCTGCTTTTGAACAATTAGTTCTGCAATATTGGGTTTAGTGTCTGATAATAATTTCAATATTAAGTCATTCTCGACATCAAGTTTATTTATTAACTTTCACTTCAAATACGTGAGCAGGGAGAATGCGGTTTCACACAGATAAGCAGAGGGAAACACAAGTAAACGCTTCAAAGTTTTTTTGCGATTTCAGGATAGTCAGTCATTACATATAACCAGAAGTCAGCTAGCTGTGATTGCGAAAACGGTAATTTTAATGAACTGTCAGTTGAAAGTTCTGCCAATGAATCTTCTTTTTTTTAATGAAAGAGAGAGGTCTAGTCTGTATGACTGACAAACAGATGTGGTACACGAGATGATTTAAAGACATTATTAAGGCTATTATTCTAAAATTTAGATTTTAGAACATAAAAAAATCGGAGAAAATTACGGTATATTCTATTTTTTCTTAAAAGTGTCTGCGGACCTCCTGAAACATAGTCGCGGACCCTACTTTGGGAACCACTGGTTTAGAGAGTACTAGGTTAGTATTTCTAATCTAAAAAGAACAGTGTGATGGCGGGCTGCTTTCACATGTCGCAGCGGGAACGTGTTCGGGAACACCACCCAACACACGTATAGCGTAGAGATGTCTTACACTTTCGAGTTTTTTAAAGGATGGGTTTATCGTCCGCATTAGAATTGCCCGGACCAACTGAAGTGAATGGAGCTGGTGCGCTGACCACCACGCTACCCGCATCTCCGAGCCCAATTTTGTTCTCGATAATCATTTATTATCCAGCACACTTGTTTGACAACACGATTTGACCGTGACCAGGTGAAAAGTGACGACCGAGTTCCGTTTCATTTAATTTCTCTCACCATTAGTTTTTCGATGTGTGATTCAATTAATCGGCGCTGGTGCTGAATGCATCTTTCCAGTTGTCGTATTTGATTTATGTTACCATCACCATCAAAACCCCTGTCGAGTCAAATACAAAAAAAAATCCAAACCAAACGAACCGTACCGATGTGTTGTTATGATTAATTGTTATTGCTAGTTATCCCTCTCCTTCTCTCGAACTGTCATCTCTCTCTTATTATTCCTGTGTATCTACGTGTATACGTATTTTCTGCCTCCCTGTGTGTTTTCGTAAAACGATCAGTGTCCTATGTTTATTTCTAGTCCGGATACATTTTTACACATTTATTAAAGATAATTTTGAAATAAAATAAGTTGAATGTCTGTTCTTTATAAAGATGAAAGACATAAGCAAACTACTTTTGGGGAAAAACGAGTGTATAATCGGATATGGAAGAAAATTATTTTCGAACGTATAATAATGATCTAGTAAATCTAGTAATTTAATGAAACCAGCCGGTTCGTTTCTGATTAAACTGTCACCGAACAAATATTTAATAAATCTGCGAATTCCAAAATATTAAAGTTTTCAAGTGTTTTAAATGTTTCAAAGGGCTATATGGAAAAATATATAGATATTTGAAAATCATCCATGTAGTAATCATTAGGCACGCACAGATGAAACAAAGGAAGATTAAATGCTCAAATCTTTAAGAACTAATTAAAAACAAAATACCAAATATCTTATTTATACGCTATAAAGCTATCCATTTGGAAGTGAAAAAGGAGAGAAAGGGAAAGAGATGCAGGAAAGGAGCAATGGAAACTGTGATAACTACATCTTTAAGAAGTAACCTACATTTGTTAAGGTGAAAATTAAGATGTTTTGTTCAGAGCCATATGTTACCAACTTTATATAATTAAATCACTATCCGAGTCGGTAGTGATTTAATTATATTTAGTTAATCAACGGACACGTGATGGACAATGAAATCCAAGAAGTTACCAACTTTGTCTAGCAAACTCTAAGTAAATCATTTTTGGCACAATTTAAACGTTTTTATTTAACATATTCAATAGTTTTATTAGCTTCTTTTCTCTCTTTACATATGAATGTACATTTGGTAACTTATTTTTTTTTTAATACTTAAACACAGCTAAACATTAAGTGGGGTTTAGGAAGCTCGGTAGTAGTATCTTTTTTCTCGGTTAAGTGGACGTTGTCCTCACAAGTTCCCTGGATTGAATGAAGTGATGTTACTTCCAAAGGACCTTAGTCTCTCTGCCGCTAAATCCGTATTGCGTTGTGAAGAGCCACACCCTACGATACATGACCATGTTGGCGCTGAACAGTGCCGATCTACACTGGAAGGTCAATGAACATAGTGGAGGGCACAGTTGTTCATCAGTACCGAGTTACCACATATTTAAGTAAGATTTGAATCCTAATTCCGCACTATCAGTATCGTAAATGCACTATGCTTTACTATTTGCCACTGAATTAAATTGAAATAAATGGTATGTGTATATTTAAAGAAACCTACCTTTTGGATTACATTTTGAATAATACCACCAGCTGCTGAAACGGATATGAAAGGATATTTTAAAAAATCAGAAAGCAATCAATACCGTTGACACTATTGTGTGTGCGATAGAGGAACTTCAAATACGGCTGTTGGAACGACAAGGATATCTCAAAGCATTCAACAATAGAGTTTCAGGAGGTATAACAATTATGATAATATGCAATTTGTGACAAACTTGTAGCAGCGATTGTTGTAACTTCTCAGAATGAACGAATTGAAGCAGGGATTAAGGAATATAGGACTACGTGGAATAGTGGACTTTACCAACTCATCACAGTGGGTCAAGAATCTGTAACACTACACAAGAAATACCTAGAGTTTCTTCTCGAATGCAGTCTAATAAGAAATGACCAAAGCACTAGATGAAGAGCAAATAAACATCATTTAGTCGGTTTCTTTCACACAGAATACCTCTTTGTTGGACACGTTTCTTACAAAAACCGTTTGTTGCACTTCTAAAGTTTATCTTTACGACCTAATATTTATAGCCAATCTTAAACAGTTCTCGATTAAAACAAAGAAAACTAATAAAGCATTTTACTGCCAGTATTATGAATCCATTTTGTAATATATCTAATCTCTTTTGTACAGCTTGTGTAACAAAAGACATTTAAAAACAAAACAAAAACGAACAACTATTCTTCACAGCATAAACTTTTGTTATTAAAATCCCAACTGCTTTTCTAGAAAATACTAACCATAAAAGAAACTCATAAGACATAACATATACTTTGTAACAATATACTTTGTCACTTTGCTCGTAACAATATACAGCTTGGCGACTACGATATACAGACAACTGTTGGTGTGTCAGTCTACAAAACATTTAAAATTGAAAAATATTAACCCATAAATTAACGGTAATAATAATTAACGATAAAATTCTGATAAACTTGGTTGTGACAATAGTAATTTTTTTATTTATTTGTCACTTTATCACTTCTCACTATTTTAATTCACTTGTAATAATGTTTTTGGGTTCCACATTAATTATACATTTATGATTATTACCATCACTTTAAATCAATTGTAATAGTGTTTTTGGTTTTACAATAAATATACTCTTATTTTAATATTATTATACTGGTTCATTTACACTTACTATATCATTTCATTACATGTTTACTTACTACTTATTATATAATTCCATACTCATTAGTTTGTACTTTTAGGTGGTCATTACAAATTATAATTTACTTGGAATAGGGTATTTGGCCTCGAATATTCCTTCATCGTTCATTTTATGTTGCATTTATCTTTCCCCATCACCTTACCTAAACATTTGGGTATAGTCAGTCATAGTTAGAGTCTGTCAAATATAGTCATTAGTGTTATGCTATCATTCTTTTATTTATTTATTTTTTTTTTTTTTTATTGTACAGCTTCTCATTCGTTTACTCTTGCAAATCTTACATGGTTTTATGTCATACCATTTGTCACGTTACAGTATACATGGATAGTAAATGCTGTTAGATAAAACAGGTTCAGACTATAACGTGTGAACGGTGATGCCTTGGTTTGAGAAATCGGAAGAAGAAAGAACTCCGCTACGTATTTTATGACCTTATCGGAAGTCGAAATAGTTACAACTTAACAAAATTGATAGGTTTCGTAGACTATTTAAAAAGTAAACGCAACCAATACTTCTGCGCAGCCATGAAAAGATTCATATAAATGAAATTACTACCCGAGAGCATGATCCTCATCGAACATGACTGGAGAGCAAGTGAACCACTGCTGAACTGTCTCGTCATTATTCCATCATTATTAAATAAATGCAGATGGAGGTAACAGTTTGGGAAACAACATATCTTACGGTTATATTAATTTGAATGGCGGTCGAAAACGCGATGAAGCTGTCGACTTCTGGTATTTTATTTTATTAATGCCTTCAGAACCGCCCCAATAAGAGGCGACAGATGAGCCGGAGACTCATATCTACTCGTCAGAAAAGAGGTAGAAGAATAAGAAAAAATGAAAAATACAAAAGAGGAAAGAAAGAAAGAAGAAGGCGGTGAAGAAGATCATGATGTTAACGGGAAAAGGGAAAATGAATAGAAGACGGAAGGAAAGGATCAGGACAAGAAGAAAAAGAAGTAGTCTATTTATAGTATAGAAAAGAAGAAAACAAAGACGGAGAAGAAGAAGAAGCAGAAGAAGGAAGGTGAAAAAACCGAAGATACAGTAGGAGGAGTTGGAGGAGGAGGAAAAAAATAAGAAGAAGGAGAAGAAGAAGAAAAAACCAACGAAGAAGTAGGTGTATGGTACTTGTTGCACGAATTGACATGCCATCTGTCTAGAACACTTCGAGAAGTACGGAGCGCCAGAAGTGAAGTACTTTAATCGACATACAACGTTTTATCGAGCCACAAAAATAAAAGTTAAAGAAGTTTTGATGAGGAGAGCAGTAGTAGCATTATAACATCTGCGTTTCTCAGCGTCCACTGAATAAATTTCTGTTTGATAAAATAAACTTTAAAAACCATTAAATAAACATTACGGCTTGAAACATTCTGGCTTTTGCAGACGGTCACAAGTATCGACGGAAAATAAACAAATAAGTAAACACTGTAAGCGGCACATTAAAACAAAATTATTTTGATTATATAAAAATAAGGAAAAACAGAGTCGAAGGATCGAAAATAAATATTTTTTTAAGAAGCCCGCGCTCGCTTTGACTGAACCAATAAATGTTTCCTCTTTTCCTGGTTCTACGCGTTTTTCGTTTTCTGAGTAACTGCGTCGCCTTACACAAACATCATTTGCTATTTAAATGCAGGCGGAGGCTCGGCGTTCGATCCCTTGCTGCAGTCGGTCGTCTTCAAACCGTTGGTGTTTTAGGAAAGCTTTGCATAAATAAACACGTAGCTGTAGATCAAAGGCAGAGAGCTCGAAGCAAACAATCTCTAGACCTCGTGTTCTGCAACGTTCACACTCGGATTGTGATTGGCTTTCAGTAAGAGAACTTAGAGATTATGTACGTCGTTATCTATTCTCATATGCCGCCATACGTTACACTAGTTGTGTGCGCGCGCGTGTCTGTATGAAACGAGGCGGTCAGACATTAATGACGTTAAATGATAAGAAAGGAAAACTTGAAAAAATGAATAAACATTTTTTTTAATTCTTGGATTTAGTTGTCCGTTGATTAATTAATTACAAGTATACCACTACCCACTCGGAACACAAAGGTTTTTATTAACAAAAACGTAAAATTGTTACCTTATAACCTGAACCAGTTTTCGCTTATTATTAGTCTCGTCAGAGGCTGCCACTAGGAGCGCTGTCCGTCTTGTTCTAGGCGACGGCGCCGTCGTTTGAAAGGTCGATGTGTGTGTGTGTGTGTGTGTGTGTGTGTGTGTGTGTGTGTGTGTGTGTGTGTGTGTGTGTGTGTGTGTGTGTGTGTGATATGTTCGAATAGTATGTGTGATTTGAATTGTGTCTGTCCACCTTTTGCAAACCACCTCATTGAAGCAAACCACACATACACAAACATAACCAGCAACATAGATATTGTAACGTGACAGCTTGCACCTTCCATAAACAAACTATGATTTAAGACCCAATGATCACCAAAAAACCCTTTCTATTAAACCTAACTATTAACAAACAATTTTAAATAGACTGAATGTAGAAAAATTAAATAATAATGCTTAATTATTAACATATAACTATTTTGCATCATGACTACAAGAAAGTACAAAATCAATAAGAAAGTACAAAATAAACAGAGCCTAGACCACTCAGGTTAGGTATAATGTAAATAAAATAATTTATGTTCATTAATTATTATATAGTTAGAGGTTTTGTGTTAAGTTATTAATTATGTTTGTATTAATAACATATCAGAGATGTTTAATAATAAGTAATCTGCCCAAATAACTAATGACGGACTAAGAAAAGAAAGTGAAATTGACACTCAAATGTTAAAAAATATTCTGTATGTAAAAGTGACATACTAGATATACTGAGTGAGAAGTGCCACTAAGTACAAATAAAGTGCTTTATATTAGTTTAAAGAGTATCAATAGACTCTAAACAAGGTTATAAGTGAAAAACTAACATAAATGTAAGATCTACAAGGGACATGGTTAATGTGCAGTTATATTGTAGACTGCATCTAACGTTAACAAACTTTGAATACAAGTTAACACTTAATACTTAGAGCAAAAGATGGATTGAAGATTGAATATTTTCTTTTTTGTTTGTATGACGTTATTATAATTTATGTGTTATGTGCAGTCGTTAATGAAAATAGTCATAGTTTTCTACATATGCAGGTTTCAAGTATTAGTGTCCATAGTATGTACACATAGCAGGTTTATAATATTAAGGGATTTGTACCGAGCCTTGGTTTAATATAATGTAAATGAATTTTGTATTTAATGATGGAGTGAATGTTTTCTATGAAAGTTATGGTATTGAATTGTATAAACTAAATGTCAGTCTTTAAACAGAAAGTCGTTAAATATTTTAACAGTAATCTATTACACTAACTTTTAAATGTTAATTCTATACTATTGTTTATGCTTTTCAATTTTCATAATGTTAGTTTTAATGTTACAGTTAATGAGATTTTATGTTAATAACTAAAAGATGTTGTAATATGTATTTTGTTTAGTAACTTAATTAAATTAATGATCCCACCTTTGTAAACTGAGATTAGGAGTGACATTGGCAAGCAACTCACATTAAATTTTATTGTGTATGTTAAATGTTTGTAAATTCAGATAGATTTAGTATGTGGGTTTGGATAGTGTATTTTAGTAATTTAATATTCCAACCAAAATATGGCTTGTGAGATATCAAAAGTGTCAGCATCAAACAGAGATTTTAGATCTATCAATGTATTTTAAATTAAATTTTGCATAAGTTCAGGGTTTGTGAACGGAAGATCAACTCGTTATTTTAGCAAGAAGCCAGGCTGGTCAGTTAGCAATGCCAGCCTAATCCAGCCAATCAGAAATTTTTACATTTTGGAGAGGGACGCCAGCGAAATTGAGAAAAAGAAAGTCATTCGTTTGTTGAACGTGGTTGTGTACAGATAGTACAGATATACTCTCCGTAGTAATTCATACCAAAAAAGTTAATAATCGAACCCAAGACAGGTTAGGTTGAACCAAACAGTGTTTAGAAGAAACAGTGTATTTCGTTGAATTATATTATTGAAGAGTTAATTAAAGTGAAATAGTAAAAAACAGAAAATCAGTCACAAATATTATTAATTGGTGAGATAAAAAAAATTTAATATTAATACAACCCGAAATTCACTAACCATCACGACACTTATTTCTGATGAACTTTATTGATCACTGTACACACTAGAACGTATAATCACAATATTTTATGTAAATTTCGACAACGGTAATCATTTATTGGAGAGAATTAAGCAACTTATTATATTTTCAACTCGTTCACTTCGAATCGAAAGAAGTCAGAACTGGACTAAACCTAGGTCCTCCATCTTTACGAAATTTGTGTTGCCAACTGTTAAGCTGACTAACCACATTTAGTAGACTATTAGAATAAGATCCACAAATATTGTAATTATTTTGTACTTTCTTTTGGTATTTTCGTAACATTAATATTTGTAGTCAAAAGAATCCACTAATATTGATCAAATTAAAATTAAAGTAATATTTGTTTTTAATCCTTGGGATGAGTCTCGCCAACTTTCACACAACTCAACTAGTATAGCCAAGGGTAATTGTATGTGTTGATCGTTATAGTTACAAATTAAGGTAAATACTAAGGAAATAAAATACTTCAATTTTTCTATTTAAAAAAAAACTACTTACTCAAAATTCTTATTTTTATTTATTCAGATCAAATCATAATAACTAAGTCATTTCAACGTTGACACCCCGAAATTAAGACCAACCCAGAATAATTCAAGAGTACAATAATAAATAATATACATTCACGATAAATAAAATAATTAATAAAATATCATGTTATAATATTCTACACGTACACACAAAAGATCGAAAATTAAAACAACTAGAAATATACAAACACACAAAAACACATAAAAACGACATCCTAAACGAGCAGACACAATTCAAATAACACGTATTATTCGAACATACCACACCGCACACACACAACATCGATCTTTCGAACGACGGTGCCGTCACGAAGAACAAGACGCACAGCGCTCCTAGTGGCAGTCTCTGACGAAGCTAATAATAAGCGAAAACTGGTTCAGGGTATAAGGTGAAAATTTTACGTTTTTATCAATAAAAATACCTCAAAAACTGAGTACCTTATATAGACGGTGAAGGTCAAGACATAATACTAGGAACAAAAGTGATAAAAAAATATTAATTAAACACTTCAAGTACTTGGGTGTAACAATGACATCGGATAGTGACAGCAAGCAAGAAATAAAAGTAAGAATAAGACAAGCTAAGACAGCAACAAAAAATAAAACAGTCTGCTTTGGAGTCCACGAATAACAAAAAGAATAAAATCAGAATATATAGAACTATAGTCAAAAGTATAGGCCTATATGGAGCAGAACTGTGGGAAATTAATAAAAGAAATAAATCCATAATAAGAGCTATGGAGATGGATTACTGGCGAAGGTGTTACAGACTAACAACAAGACTAGACAGAGTGAGAAATGTAGAGATAAGACAAGCAATGGGAATCGACCTTGACATTATATAAACAATAGAAGCAAGAAGACTGAATTGGTTTGGACACCTATAAATAATGTCGGACGAGTGATAGCCAAGGAAGGTATGGGAATGGACTCCACCCTCTTGAAGAAAAAAAGGAAGACCTAAGCATTCATGGAAAATGGACGTCGAAGATGCAATGAATGCAAGAGGACATACAGAAGAGGACTATTTAGACCGGCGCCAGTGGAAACTAGGATTCGAGAGGCGGCGGCAGCCGTAATTAAATCGCCTAAAGAAAAAAAAAAAACAATAAAAATCATCGTGTTCCGAGTCGGTAGTGTTGTACTTTTTTTACTTTATTTAACAGTAACATTCATGGTTCCTTCCGAACAATCATCTACCCATCTATCGACGCGGCATATTACAGTTTTCGCTGTAAAGCCCACACGTAACCACACATTCCTATCCGTAACGCTCTTATTATAAACCATAACGTCTTAAGAGACTTCATGCTCCTTGATTCCATTATCTTATCTGGCGATTCCTTTTATCATTTCTCTTCCTTTTTCTGTTCAAAACGTTTAAGTGGCGGCCACCACTCTGCTTGTTCAATCGGAGTACGTGACTAAATAATCTCGATTATCGCTTAACTGTTATGTCGATTATCGATTGTTTGGTATTCACTTTCCTTTTAATCTCCTAGTTCCTAACATGCCATGATCTAGACGTCCAGTCAACACGTCTTAAATAATCGGGCTCCATGGCATCGATCCTCTTCTCCAAGACCGCATTAAGTATCTAGTTACGCCCTAGGTCCGTTATGCACCTTCGACTTTGGTGATATCTACTTGTCTCACAACATTATGTTAAAAGTCTTTATTGCAAGATACAAACTCAAGAAATTATATTTCTATAAGAGTCAAAATGATGTAGTCGTCGGGACACGATAAGAAACTGTGGTGTCCTATGAAAACTTACAGCAAATGGGCATAATCAGGGACGTGATACAAATTAAGAAACATATTTTAAGCAAGAAAATATAAACCAGCAGGAGCACAAAACACGAAGAACACGGATACCTTAACATGCTTCAAGCCTAATAGATGAAATACAGAAGAAAAAGAAGGAAATATTTGTGTAATTTGAGGTTTAGAAACCAATATTGCAAATACTGCTGGTCCAATAATGGTAATTATATTGCACCATAAACGTTCACATCTTAACCCGGTTGGTTCAAAAACTTAAAAATCGGTATGGAGAACCATACATGACATTCTTGTTCTAATTAATTATTATAAAATTATTTTTAATATGTACACTCAGAACAAAAATGAATATATCAGCACGCTTTTGGTAAAAACGCCGAGAAAGATAATTAAAATAGTAATTGTACCTAGTTGTTAATATTTAAAAAATAAACAATTAATTTGATTAAATTATCTTTTATTTAAATAACGCGAAAGAAAGCGAATACCGGCCAGCGTTTGTTTTCTGTGAATTTCTGAGAACGAAAAATTATTTTGTTTACGAATTCGTGGTTACATAGCATGGAATGATATCAATTGTTAATATTTTATTAAAATTTTTTAAGTTTTCGGGCAAATAAATTTATAACATCAATAGAAAAATTTACCCCCTCCCCCTTCAACTACCCTTTTCATTTATAAGTATTTCATCTACCTTTCTACAGTGGATTATTATGACCTTCTTTTCAGGATACTGTATTTATCAAAATTAAGTACTTTACTCTTGTTAAAACGTAAAACGTTGCAGGTAAACTACACCTTCCGCTTAACCGATCCTCACCAAAATCAATAGGTCAAAGTCCTCTACAACTCGGGGACATATGCAAAAAATTATTTGATTCTGTTTGAATTTGCGGCAGTTATCGTTCGCCATAGAAAAAATTCTACACACAGACACAGACATACACAGAGACTTTTATTCATGTTTTGAGGGTAGTACAATCAGAATCAGCCCTTATCTCGAAGACGATTTTTTTCGCGATCACCATACTTCCATTTCCTTACGGAACATGGAAGTAAAAATAGTTAAACCGAAAGACCTTGCCATGATATAAATATTTAGTGTGGAAAAGTGTTATAAAATCCCACATTTAACAAAAAATGTAATTTTACAAACCGTTTCATGAGTTTATTTCAGTAAGTTTCAACAACAACTGAGATGTAGCCCTACATCCTGTGGAAGACCGTAAAAAATGGAATTTTAGTTTCAATAATCAAAACCACCTATTGTATTTCAAGCACTGTACACCATTAAAAAATATTATTTTCAGCATTTTTCTTTTTTTTTTGTGGAGGATTCATAAAAACTACAGGTTTTCTACAAAACGATGTAGACTTCGAATCATACGATCCGGAAACTGGAAACTTATAACTTGATAAATCGGGAACGTGAACATTACGGGTACCTGGAGCGTATGCTTGAGCAATTTAATGTGTGGAGTACTATGCCGCATCAGGTCTTAGTGTGAATAGTAGTAGAATCTTCCATCTACCGGTATGAGACCGAACTAAAATTGCCTTACATGTATGAATGAGGGGGGTGCTCGTGCATTTTAGTTTAAGAGACTCATACTGGAATCTGAAATATAATAATAATTATAATAATAGTAACAATAATGTTCATTAAACAAGACGAATGAAGCACAGTTTCCCTCATATTAGATGTGACTGCCTGCAAGAAGTGACGATCCAGCTTCTAGCCTTAGTCTGATGCTTCACTATTTTATCCAGTTACACTTTGGTCTTGGCTATTCTTTTGTCCTACAGTGCACTGAAACAATTGTTTTGAAATACGTTTATGTCCAGTTTTCTGTACATGTCTGTACCACATCAACAATCTGTATCACATTACCTGTACACAAAAGAGAAAAATTTACAGACTTCTGAAGGTAAAAGTAATGAATAATGAAAAAGGTTTTTAGTAAAAAGGGAAACATATATAAATAAATAAGTAAGAATCTGTTGACAGAGAACAAGACTAGGAAGCGAGGCGGTGCCCAAAAATAAACAGAACAGTCCCATCTTGTCAAGAGAATTTAACTAGTAAATGACGTTTCTTAGAAACACACAGACGTAGTTGAATTAATATTTCAGTGGTGCTTGTAAACAGTCTGCTGAGTAGGATGGAGACGGTCTGGGGAAGTAATGTACGCGTATCTGTAAGGTTTGGGAAAAGGGAAGCGCGTTATTGCAGTCTTACACAGGTATCTCGACTAACTGCTTTATACCTTACTAAATTTAATATTAATGTGCTTACATTCAAATTTTTACAAATTATCACCATGTCGTTGACATTCACAACTGTGAGATAATCGCAAATAAAATATTCTTAAAGAGAACGTAAGTTTATTTTCAGGTTTTCATAAATTTAAAATGGTCGTAAGCTACACAATCGACAAAGAGAATACACGGCGTTATCACCAAGTAGTTGTACCAAAATCGTGTTTCTTAGAAGCAGAAAAATGTGCCAGTGTACAAGGACGTCGGATAAACTGGAAGTAGAATAACTCCAATAAAAACATTAGAATGATTCAGTAAACTAAATATAGCGTTCCGCGAAGTCTTCCTCTTTTCTCCAACAAGTATTACACCGTCTGATCCGTTGCGATCGACTCATCTTCTATTTTTCGGACTGCCGAAATTTCTTGTCCCTCTGGGTCTATAAAACGGCAGTTGTTTGGAAGGCTTTCGTCCTCCATTCTTAACACGGACGTAGTCTATGTATATCGTGTCACGTCCGAAGGAATTCAGATTCTTTCACTGAGCGTGCCAGGAACTAAATCTCTCCTGATCGCACTACGAACAGTGCGCGCGACAGCCTGGCAGTGGATCGCCACCTTGCTGATTCCAAACGAGAGAAAAGCTTTATGTGAGGTTTCCTCTCTATTCAGACAGCGTTTCTGCAGCTTACAAGAGAGGCCAGAAACGCTCATATTCAAGAGAATGGGGAAGGGAGTAAAAAGTAATTAAAGGAATAAGAATAAGCAGAATTATCACTATATTTTTATATAGTGGTGTGCAACAGTGATAATTCTGCTTGTGATTTTAACCACTAACACAACTTTCTTCATTAATCTGGAATAAGAATAGTTAAGGAGGGCAGTAGATCCAGGAAATAGTTGGGGCACGATCTACCCCGAAATTGGAGATGTGACAAACAAAAAGCTCACGTGGGCAGAGTGGTTAACCCTGAAATAGGCCTGCCCTCCAGCGTACGTACCCATTACGCGGAAATCGAATTGAAGTCAAAATGCACAATTTGTTACCTTCATGACTTCAAATGAAGTAACTTACCTGGTTTTGCTCCTCCAACTCTTTTTGTTTTACCTCCTCATCTTTCCATAAAACAGATGTTGTCGAGTCGAGTCGAGGTGTCTCCGGTTTAAAGGCTTTGCGCTGTACCACTTCAACTACGTCTTAATGGCGTCCCACATTTCGCGTTCCTCTGTGTATGTCTGTGGCGACGTAACTTACATTTTCCGGTACGTAGTTATTATCCATTCTGTTTAGGTATTCTTCTTAATTCGTACTGTAACTCCGTACTTTCACTTCTACCTGCTCCACATTCAGTTAACTCCGTATGGATTTCGTTTCTTGTTCTACACTGTTTTGTATTCTTTACTTTTTCTAAGAAATTTCATCTCTGTTATTTGCACTCTTAATTCAATTGCCTTTACTCCACGTAGAACACTATAGGTAGGAGTAAAGTATTAAATTAGAATATTTGTATCTAATTTAGTTTATTTTACTTTTTCCAGTTATTGTACAGTACAAACAGCCAGGTATTTGTTAATTTTGTTGATAATATCTCTATCGTAACGTCATCTCTGCCACAGCTGAAGCGTGAGACTTGTGTAGGAATTAGCCTCTTAAGCTATTTTCGTTTGAAAGACCTCCCCCCCCCCCTGAAAGCCGACACCTTTGTCTTCTCCATTATATCTTTACACCATACTTTGTTACTATACATTTAGTTACTTTATTTCCAAATTTCTGTAGGTGAGGCATGATGAGTACCTGATGACCAGTATGTTCAGGAAGTTGCATTCATTTATTTTGGGGGAGCTATCAGATGGTTTTCTATTACAACTTGCATAATGTATCATTTGTTCTGTTATTCCATTTAGATGTAACCTGTGGATGATAAAGGGGTCCCTTGTCTCAGTCATGTATTTAGAGGTTCGAATACGTTTTTCGCAACCATTTTAATGGAGACGTGTCGTATAGTGTTTATATGATTTCGTTTTGGAGTACCTGTTCCGATTAGCTTCTTCTTCAAATTTAGTACGTAATATTTAATCTAGTTAATGGAACAGATGTTGTTAAATATACTTCCACCGTTTGCAGTTCCAATAAATTGTCACAAGAGGCAGTAAAACAGTCACTAGTTTAATTTATTACATTAATTAAAATTACAATTAATTCAACAGTCATTTTACATAAATACATTCTATAATCCGTTACACAGTATTCACAGTCCACGATAACGACAATTAAAATCGTTAATCGCATAAAAAGACAGTTAAAACAAACGCAGTTGAATATAATTCCATACTGACTACAACCCACAAAATACATCGCTGTAAAACAACTCCTTAACTAAATAGTTCTCAGCTTCGTTCACACTACTTACGTATACTGTTTCCGTTCTTAGCTTAATCCTGATGTAAACAAACCCATGTGGTAAATCTGTAACGCTATTGGTCAAGGGGGTTGTCACTGTTCACAAAGTAATGTATTACGAGCATGTGCAGAATGTCTGTATAGCCGTGTGAGAGTTGTCTTACAGTGGCGGCGATAAGGCCCCCGCAGACCCCGCGGCGCGGGGGCCCCGCCACTCTGGCCCCTAGGAAAAAATATGAAACGAGCTATAATGGGAAAAAAGTTTTAATGGGGTCCGACTACCGGCAAATTTGTATTTAAAATACGAAATATACGTTTTATTTAAGTGTATAGACATGCAAAAAAACTACGTTTTCCGAAATGACATTACTGTTTGTAGTTTGTAAGCGAAGCTTATCTTATCTCTTGTGGTGCCCGTACGTCCGTGCGGTGAGTCACTCGGCACTGAGGAGACGTAAACAAACACAACACAATGTAGTTCAGTACTCAGTAGTGCGTCGCATCTCCTGCGCGATAGTACTGTATTGCATTCATTTCGTAATTTAGTGCCGTTTAAGTTTAATGACTTAACATTTGATTTTAGTTTTTGTATTTTGTGTAGAGTTAGAGTGTTAGAGACAGAGTTTATAAAATGGAAAGTAAGCGTGAATATTTAAGTGGTGCTACGAAAAGGAAACTGCAAAAACAACGAGAAGAATCTAAAAGTAAACTTTCAAAACTCGACCAGTTTTTAAAAAAATCATCAAAATGTGAAGTTGAACAACCCAAACCCGGGTCAAGTGCAAGTAATGAAAAAGAAACAAAAATCGGACTTGAAGTTGATTGTGACAGTGACAATAAACCTGATTTAAACATTAGTCCGTCGGATACAAGTGATACAACTACGGAAACAAATAAGCAACTGCAACATGAACAAGAAGAACAACTGCTAGACATTGAATGTGTTCGCCAGTCCGAAGACATACCTGGACCAGAAAATCAGTTTGAACCAACTGAAGTTATAAGTAATCACGCAAATAAAACTAGTTTAGCAGGCCCTTCCGATCCAAACTGCCAAAGTTTTGAGACAGATATTGCATTCTATAAAAATCAAGCTACAATGACAGACGAGGTGAAAAAGTTAATAACGTTAAGTGAACTTTGTCAAACAAAGGGTCCTTTCCCGAAGGATTCCGTTTCTAAGCGGTCTTTCAGTACAGCATATTATTCTTTCAAAACTGCAGCAGGCCAAATTGTTCACAGGTTTTGGCTTTGTTACTCTCGTAATCTAGATGGAGTCTATTGTTTACCATGTTGGCTTTTCACCCAAAGTGCTGATGCCCAAAGCTGGCGTGAAGGCGATATTAGAGATTGGAAAGGTCTCAGTAAAAAAATTAAAGTTCATGAAAGTAGCAATGCTCATTTACAATCTTGTCTCACGTATGCCACTTGGAAAAAGAGTAAAACGGTAGCTGATCAAATTTCCGATGAGCGGAAAAAATGGAAAGATATTTTCATACAGATTGTGGATGTCATTCGAACCATGGCACTGTGTTCATTGCCGTTTCTTGGCCATAGAGAATCATTACATGAAATAAATCCTGAAAGTGGAAATTTTTTGAACATACTATCTTTAATTTCTCGCTACGATTCTCTCCTTAGTGCACACTTAGAAAATGAAAAAAAAACAGATCAAAATACCTCCACTATGACATTCAAAATGAAATCATTAACTTGCTAGGAAAATCAGTATTGACTGCCTTACTAAAACAGATTCACTCGTCTCCTTTTTTTTCTATAATTGTTGATAGCACACAAGACATTTCTAAGATTGACCAAATGAGTGTTGTAATCAGATACATTAACATAGTAGAAGAATCTCCTGGCAATTATAAAACTGTGATTAGTGAGTCCGTTTTGGGATTTCAAGAAATAAAGGATCCCAACAGTGAGGGGTTTCAAAGTAAGATTTTAGACTTTTTGAAAACAAATGAAATTGACATTAGTAAGTGTAGAGGTCAAGGTTATGACGGTGCAGCAACAATGAGCGGGAAATACTCTGGGTTACAGAAAAGAATTATGGATATAGTCCCAAACGCGGATTACGTACACTGTGCTGCACATAACCTGAACTTGGTGATCAATGATTCAGTATCTAATATTTCTGAAATAAGACAATTTTATGACATAATACAGAAAACTTATGTGTTTTTCAGTGAAAGCTTACATAGATGGCAAGAACTTAACACTGCCGTTAAAGAAGACAGCTCTGCTAAAAATCTAACTTTAAAAAAGCTATGTCCAACAAGGTGGTCTTCTAGACACGACTGTCTGTTAGCTTTAAGAAATGATTTCAAAATTGTGATTAAGTGTTTGACATAAATTATTCTATACAGCTCAAAAAAACCCGAGGCAGAAGAAGCATTAGCAATTAGAAACCACCTGGAAAACTTGAATTTATTCTTGTGCTCTGCCTTGAAACTAAGATTTTAGAGAATGTAAATATAACTTCGAAAGCACTACAGAGGCCAACTGTTGACCTAGGCAGAGCGTGGCAGTTTCTAAGCCGCGCTTGTGATGAGTTAAAAGTTTTAAGAAAGGACTTTGCCGGCTTTCTTTCTGGTGCTAAACAGTTGGCCCAGTCATGGGACATAACTTGTAACATGAAAAATAAGCGTAAGCGAGTTGTAAAACGCTTCTTTGTTGAATTATCAGTTGACCATAGAATTGACGACCCAGTGAAATCATTTGAAGTAAAAGTTTTCAATCCAACACTAGATATTGTAATAGCTCAGCTACAAATGAGATTCGAAGGATTTCGTTGCATTGATGATAGGTTTTCATTCCTGACGCCTCAGAATTTAGTAAACTTCTCACAAGAGACAATAGTGGAGAAAAGTAAGGCTCTGGTAAATGTGTATCCTGGTGACCTTTCCACATCACTGCCTGACCAAGTAATATCCTTCAAAGCTCTGATGGCCAAAGAAATTGTACACAAGAAAAGCATTCAAGAAATGATGAATTTACTGGTTGAAGAAAACAGCTGCCTTATGAGCTGCCTCCCAGACTTAACTACAGCTTTGCAGCTTTATTTAACCATACCTGTCACAACAGCTACAGTGGAAAGAAGCTTTTCAAAACTTAAATTAATTAAGTCATACTTAAGAAGTGCCATGGCCCAAACTCGGTTGAGTGATTTGGCACTGTTAAGCATTGAGCATGAAGAGACACAGAAAACTAATATCAACGAAGTGGTTGAAAAGTTCTTAGCTATTAAAAAAAGAAGACTAGGCTTAGGAAAACAGTGAACTTTGGTTGATCCTCATCTGTAAATATTGTACATTACTTGAGTTCGAGTGTTATTGAATTGGATTAGACTTAAGGAGAACGTGTATAGAGTATATTCAAGAATTTCACAAATTCAGTTACAAACTAATTTAAATGTTTGAAAAAAGCTAGAATGTTACTTTGATATTCGTTTTTAAATAATAAATTTTTAACACCCTGTGTGCGGTACTGTTTCATAGTCTGAATTTAGATCTTTGACGTAAAAATAAATAATTCTTTTTATTTTGGTTTTTTTATAGTTTGTATAGAACTTTGTCTATTTAGCAACAATGAATTTTAAGAGTTTGTATACGTGTAAAACATCCTTTGCAAATTGCAAACGCTTTATGATAGACAAGAAAGTATTCACAAACCATTGTTGTGAAACACACGTAAATAGAAACTCATTTGAGTGTTTTCCCCTATTACGTATACAAAATTTAACCATTTTTATAGGGCCCCCTAATTAGTTTCGCGGGGGGGGCCCCGTTTCGTTAGCGCCGCCACTGTTGTCTTACCACTTACATTGGTGTACTCGTTTTAAGACTTTATTCTTATCACTATATTCTGAATCCTACTGAATTAATATGAACCTAGTTGAAAGGATATTTGCCCGTCACAACATATGCTGCAGTTACAAAACAATTGATAGAGAAGGAGGTAAATGAAACAACAGCGGACAAGAAGCGTCATTGTATCCATAATATAAACAAGGAAGAAAACAAGTTCTGGGAACTGGCCCACATTACCAACGTCGTTGTGGTCAGTCTTATCAATAATAACGCTGACTCAAGTAATGATTCAAGTCCCGACACAGATATGGAAGGGATTGAATTACTCTCTGACAGCAACTGATAATATACAGTACACTGGTAATTATCAAAGCTTCTACTTTCGTTTTAAATAAACTTTAATTTTTTCTTTGTTGCGATTTTTAAACGGTTAATAAAAAAAAACATTAACTAACTGGTGTTATAAATTATTTCTTTGTCGGTCCGACAACAGTCACACAAATTTTAATTTGGTCAGGACAAATTATTACAATTTGCATGTGTTTATACAGTATCAATATTATATGTGTCCTGTCTGTACTCCTTCTGTCAGAGTGACACACCTCTAATTCAAGCAACAAATTGTGTTTCAGATATGCCACGCCTGTTTGTTTACATCAGGATTAAACTAAGAACGGAAACAAATACGTGTTAGACAAGCCAACCATACTTCTAAGCTGTTGACTTCTAAGAATCTCGGCGTTACTATAGTTTACTCCATTCATGTAGAAACGTCAATTCTGAAACGTGCTATTTTATCTCATTACACGCCACATTATTATTTCATGTATTACTACTTTCCGTACATAATCAATGACACGCTCGACGTTACTAGAGATGCGTTTAGTTTTCTGCGTCGCCGTGGCCACAGTTAAATCCTTCGAGACGTGCTTCATTGTGCACTGTTGTCTACTATTACACTGCACGACGATAAAAATTGTACAGTCATTGGATGTTGATGTGAAACCTGAGTTGAGAGAGAGAGAGAGAGAGAGAGAGAGAGAGAGAGAGAGAGAGAGAGAGATTAGAACAAAAATTGTGCTGTACTGATATCTTTCGAAAAGATACATTGGAAGTTTTAAGAGTAGTTTTAAAAGAAATGTTTTTTTTTCACTAAAAAGAAAAATATATTAAAAACCGAAGGCTTTTACATCTACGCGTATAAATGAGAAAGTTTAAAACACCTATTTCACTGAGCGTCTACCAAACATAAGACAAACGAAACCAAATGGAGGAGAATAACATTATTATGTTTCTCAAATCCAGGAAGTAATAATTATGGACAGCCGTGAAGAATACGTACAACGTAACTCAATAAATATTACAAACTTGACCCTGAAACGTGACCTTGTCATTCGTCTTAATAACAAACAACATACTGTTATCCCATTATCTGCTATTACTTTCCCGCTATGCGATAGCGTGTAGTGTTCAAAATATTTATTTTTCTTCTCTACGAAGTTTCTAATTTTTTCCAATTCAATCGACAAAATTTGTGGTAACGGCTGTGGTGTAATTACTTTGTGAGTTATGACAATTGATTTATGACGTTATTGGTGCTGGCAGGCCGCGTCACAGTTCTCTCAACTCTCCCAAATGAAATTACCGATGAGTTACGAGCAATTGTTGCCTCGCAGCGGCTCATTTCAACAACTCTTGGCTCATTTACAACTTAGTTCACGCCGCATTTACTTCGGCAAATACTCTTTACTTGAAATCGACTTCTAAAAGAGAAACGAAAGCAGTCACAGACAAGAACAAAAACAAAACTTAAGCTTTTAAACTTTTGGGGTTTCCGTTTAACACTTGTTCGTTCATTTTTGCTGGTACCAAACGTTTCCCTTTTAAGATGAGAAATCTCGAGAGGTTCGACAAAACAATTGCCTTTACAGGAGAACGTTGTAATGGCGGGAAACACTGTTGTTTGGAGCAAGCATGGGCAGTTCAGAAAAACTGTCTTTGCTGTGATAGGAAAGTCAGCCAACCCATGTTGTTTTAAAAATGTAAAAACGAAACCAGTTGAGTGTGAATCGAACAATATAGCTTGGACAAGTGAAATTTTCTAAAAATGGCTTTTGAAAATTGATATGAAATTTCGGAAGCAAAACGTAAATATCGTTTTGTTTATGATAACTGTATAACGCTCAACGCTTTTCCTGTGACGGAAAATGTAAAGCTTGTGTTTTCCCAAAACCTGACTTCAGTGGTTCAACCTATGGACCAGGGTGTAATAAAAAGGTTTAAGCATTTTTACACATGCCTTGTGGTCCAATACATTCTGTCAGTTGCTTACTTAGATGAGCACGAAAATCAACATTAACATTCTTCAAGCTCCCGGCATGTGCAACAGTACTTGGGACCAAGTTACACAAACAATGATCGCTAATTGCTTTCGTAAAACCGGTTTCTGCTACACTGAAGATAAAGACGAGAACGAATCTGATACACAGATCGTACCCACTGTTGACAGATGGGAAGATATCCAGTATGACGCAGGCGTTCTTTACAAAGATTTTGTAAACATGGATGAAGACTTGGCGGGGAACTGACGGATCCGGAGATCGTAGGTGCGATGTTATGAACAAACGAAATAATGGTGCATCTTCAGATGAAGAAGTGCTTACAGAGTTACAGATTCCAACGGCTTCACAGGCATCAAATTATGTTGAAGGTCAGCAGAACCTAAGTGACGGTACTTTCTAAGCACTTAATAAACTTGAAGTCTTTACTACAAGTCAGTATATTAATTACAAATCCAATCAAAAATTTCTAGTATTTTTACAAAAGCTGTAAATACGAATTTACGTATTTTGTAACGAACATACATATGTAGAAGGAACGTTTTTAATAAAACAGGATATTGTTTTACAGAACTTGGATTTTTCTACTCTTGTTAGAACTATCCGAATTCGAACAGCAGTGGATGGTAGCTGTGGCAGTTGAAAGCGGATAGGACACAGTGCTACGTATGTCCTATTTGTACACGGCCTTGTGCCGCGATTTCTTAAAGAAACCGGGCCACTATTCAAAAAATTATAATTTATTAATAATGGGGAATGGAGAAGTTTTTATTTGGCGATGTACTGCATTACCGTGTTTTGCCTCACTACATGCTAGCGCTACCTGTTGGTGTAAGCGAGTTACAACAATTGTGTTCCTCGGCTCTGTGCACTGCCGGTTAATTCAGTCCAGTCTCGTCAACCGCTTCATGAGCTGCTTTTCTTCCGGCAGGACAGAGCTTTGAATAATTGTTGTATATTCTATTCTATCATGACGAGGTAGACGCGTACAGACCTCCGGTAAGTAAATTAAAATATATATTATTGATTGCTTGAAAAAAATATGTATTTGAGCATTATTTGCGTAGATGTAAACGGATAATGTTTGAAGCATGCCTGCCTCGTGTGTGTGAATCTAATGTATATTCCTTGTCATATACTTTGATTTATTTTAACTCCGAAACAGCCTTATACATTGCTCATGTCAAAAGGGGTGTAAAGTTTTGTAATTCTTGTGAGCTGTGAGTTAGCGACTGTGTGAGCACGTGGCCATTATATAACTTAGAACATGTTGCAGTGTGTTGAACTTGCATACGCATGTATGCATTTATTCATTTATAAATTGAACCATTTTAGATTGTTTTAAGGTCTTGTGTGAGAGTTATTGGTTTGAAATACAAAAGAGAAAATGTTACATCTAATTATAATGAACATAGTTGAATTGGTCAGGGGTGGCAGGCGTTTGATGCCTGTTCGATTTTGTCTATACTAGCTCAGGCTGTGGTTCATGTGTGGGTTATGCTCGGGAATAAGTGGTTTGTCAGCAAATTAATTATTATTAATGCTTAGGGCTCCCGAGACAGCCGAGGACTTGATCCGAGCATGGCGGAAATTCTAGCCTTCACCACGTCCTGAACACACACCACCGACTCTCGTTCTCACCTGCCGGAGGAGAAATAAGCTAAGCATGCTACTGTAAAACCCCATCAGCAAGACCGTCTGACTCTCCAACAGGGCACGGACCTCCTGGAAATCTTCTGGACAAAAACGAGGTGACATTAAACCAATACTTTCATAAATTTTGCCTCTACAGAAAACAACTTGTATCGTGCATTTAACATCCACAGAGAACTCAGTTCTACTTGAATTGACTTTCTACATCTTAAAACAGTTTTAATTGTGCTCGTGTCCAGCTGGACATAATTTTGGCTGCAAACTTTCCGTAACATTGCGATGATAATGTAATTACTCTCGAGATCAATTGTAGGCCCGTTCGCCGGCATGTGTCCGGCGGTCATTAATTTTTATGCTTTACCTTTTTTTACTGTGGTACTGAGTGGGGTTGCAGAAGTTTTGGGGGGTGACTGGTATTTTTAGTTAAATAGGTGGGTGCAGTTTGTAACATGCTAATCTGGACCGGCTGGTCTAGTTTCGATCATAATTTCGGGTCTTTCTGCTTATTATTTATTTTATACATTTCATAAATGGGTTGGGAGTTTTCATTATCCTGCTATCAGGTCGGGTTACTTTTAAAATATCACAAAATCAGGGGTAGTCACCTGTTGATGCAAATCCATGCAAGCTCCCGGACATGTTACCTTTTGTCGGGTCTGGCTCTTGTCCAGCTTTCTACTACCCTGTCTGTCTTTGGGGGGGGTTTTTCCTAAATTTTTTTGTAATGGTTAATTGCTTTTTCGGATGCTGTGTGGAACATGTCAGCGGCCGGGCCAATCCAGATTATTTTCTTTAACTTTGTAAATTGTACTTTTCATAAAACCATACAGGCTGTTAACTGACAATTTAAATTTGTAACTTGTATTTTCTTGTTGTTATGGGCTATCCAGATTATGTTCTTTAACTTTATAAATTTGTAATTTGCATAAAACTATACAGGCTGGTTACAGGTTTTTAAATTCATATATTGTATCTTTAAATAAAATTATACAGGCTGTTCGCAAGGTTTTTACACTCATAATTGGTGTTCTTTAGTATGATGGCAAATTGCCCCCTTTAGTAATTTGAAGCTTATATAATTTTTTTAATAAAATTATACCAGCTGTTTACAGTGAATTTAAATTTATAAATGGTTTTTTTTATAAAATGATCCAGGCGGTTTACATGGCTCTGAAAATTATAAATTGTGTTCTGATAAACCATATAGGCTGTTCACAAGGCTTTTTTTAAACCTATAAATTGTGGTTGTT
This sequence comes from Magicicada septendecula, assembly GCA_034769895.1. Taxonomy (NCBI): domain Eukaryota; kingdom Metazoa; phylum Arthropoda; class Insecta; order Hemiptera; family Cicadidae; genus Magicicada; species Magicicada septendecula. Next base: position 126,348,619 of record CM068372.1, read on the forward strand.
TAGCAATTATTATTATTGTATTTTGATGTAATTATAGAGGTTGACCATTGGCCCGGTAAAGAAAAATGATATGTATGTGCTTCTATCTGTGATTTACTGTATATGTATGTATGTATGTTGTATTATGTGTTAGTGTCCCATAAAGGTGATCTCGAAATAATGAATAATAGTTATATATTGATAATGTTGAAATATTTATAATGCCTGGAATATTTGGATATTTATAATTGTTAAAAAAAAAAGAAAAAGGAAATATTATGTTTATGATAATATAAATTGATGAATAATATTCATATGTTGTAATGCAATAAAAAGGTTGTTATATTACTTTTTAATAGAGAGTATTAATTGCGAGTCCCGTCTCACTGGACCCAGCACACTTTATGCTTCCTTCTAGGCTTTCAGCCTAGTCTTAAATATCGAGTAACCCTTTAAAAAAAAAAAAATGAACACACACACAAATAAAAAGAGGGGTTGCAGCCTGGATTATATAACGTAGCCTGACCTACATGACCGCAAATGATTCCAAAAACTCGCACAAGGTAAAATGGTAATACAAGAGAAAACTTTAGCTTGCTGAGGAGAGTAGGCGAGTATCATGTAAAAATTGAAGCATAGAACACATGTGTTTCATTGTAAGCATACTAATCTCTAAGTTGCAGTACCAATCTATTTGTTTGAATTTATTTATTTGACTAGTAATATCTTTCGTTCACTACGTTATACAACAGCTTTATACATTTCCTATTCTTCTTATGCATCCGCATAATCGGCTTAACTTGTAGCATAAGTCTCATATTATGGTCGCTATAATTATCCCAAACGTGGTGTAATTATGCTTATAATCGAGTAGATGTTGCTCATAAGAAGAGCTGTTATTAGTCATATTTGTTATATTTCTGTCTGGTCGATGTAAAACTCTAGGAGTCAATCAGCAGTCTTCTTCTTCTACGCTACATGGCTTGGGCCACAACAGCCCGTTTCGACTTCACAGAGTCTCTTGATCATTTTTTCGAAGGTCTTCCACGATCTGTCCTTCTCATTGGCCTACATTCAAACGCTTGTTTAGGAATATGCGTGTCTACCATGCGTTCCTCACGGGACTGCCAATTCTGCCTGCATTCCTTTATTCTATCTTGAACCGACTGTAACTTTAGGTCTTTCCTTAGGTCGTCGTTTCATAGATGATCTGTAAAACTGCACCCCTTAACTACTCTCAAACATTTCATTTCCGAGGCCTGTATCTTTGAAGTATCTTTTTGCAGGAGAGTCCACGTTTCACATCCATAAATTAAAGTCGGCACATCCACGCCCTTATAGAACTTTAGCTGTGTCTCCTTCTGCGTTATATTCTTCAACTTATCGTTCCACAGATATAACTAAATTTATTTAACTTTCTCTCGATATCGTTATCCTCCCTATATGAAATATTACATCCCAAATAATTAAAATGTGATACCTGCTCCAAAACACTATCATCAATTACAATTTTTCCCTTTTTTCCTCTTACAGGGTCAATCAGTAATAAGCGTATATTTCATGCACACCGAAGCATGTATTAATGTTTTTTAGTGTCCTGAATAGAATATGTTCTCGAAGTTGTTATTTGTTCTAAAATTCTGATGCTTTTTATTATGTAAGGCAATGAAATTTGTAAAATATTTATTATCATTCGTAAGTTTGGTGCTGCCAGATTGAATTTTTGCTTTTCTTTTTGGTAATTAAAATGTATCTATAACGTCACCATTGTAACCAATGGATTCAGCAATTTATTTTAAGCCGAGTGGGAGGGTAGGGGTGAGGGAGGAGAAGAAGGAAGAGGAGATTCCGGCCGCTAAATGTAGGCCTGTAAACTACAGTCGATTATCTATAAACGACCGACAATGAGACTGCTTACTCTACAATGGCAAGATATTTGTTTCCTAGTCCTTATTGTTCGATATCAATTACAGAGCGTCTAAACATCTTACTGCTTGCTAGTTGTTACAAATACACGTTTGACTGTGAGCTGTTTCTTGGATCGTGTATATTGCTTTGGTACTTGGGGTTTCCTTGTTGAATTAAGATCCACAGCTTACCCAAAGCAAACACTATCGGCATTTTAATGCGGAGGAGGGTTTGAAACGTCTCAGATCTGCCAAAAGCTTTGCATAAATAAACACAACGATAGAGATCAAAGCAAAAGCTCGGAGCAACAGTAACGCCCCCACGTTTGCAAGTCTGTGTCCCCATCTCGTTGTGTGGAGCTGAACAACGGATTATGCTGATGCGGCGTTAAGTAAAGACAAGACAGCCCTCAGGTTGTGTGCCAAGTTTGTCTTAACCTGGTTGACGAAACAATACGTCATTAGTTAATTCTTAGTTCGGAAAACTATATAATTTTGGTAATTTTCATGTTTTTACAAATGACAAGTTCCTGTATTATGTTATCGTCGTCAAAACGGATTAGACTCTGTTCCTACGTCACGATCCATATGGCTTTCTCATTTTTGCTTGTATGGTTGTATTTTTGACATTCCGTTTCTGTTTCAACCATAACTACGATGCCAACTACGTTCCAACCGATATTATTTAATCTTCTTTTAGACAGCGAATGCTTTAATCTTAATTAAACGTATCTTTGTATCTTTACTTAAGGGAACTTGGTAATGTATATGTTACCCATGTTAAATTTACAAAGTTTGTGCACACTTTTCTCAGAAACTATAAAGGATTTTAAAATGGAATTTTTAGGGTTTCTTTGTCCGACAGTTGTATGTGTTTAACAGAAGGAACTAAAAAAAAAGATTTTTAAATATTTTATACATTTTTTTTCTAAAGCACTTTTTTGACACGTTTTAAAAAAAATATGTTAATTTTTATTTATTCAACTAATAAGAATATTAAGAAACCCCCACGTTAAACTGTTTATAGTAACATATGATACATGTGGTAACAATTTCGTGGCTCTATCTTATCTCATTTCTGAAAAAACCGTGCATAAAGTGAAAAAAAGCGATTTTGAGAAAATAGAAATTAAAGCCAAATAACACATTTTTAAAGATAAAACCATAATTTATTCGTACATAGCTTTAAAACAATCATGCCCCATAGATTGGATTGTCTTTAGATTCTTCCAGCTCCTCTTCTGCTATCCTCTTTTAGTCTTTTTGCTTGTCCTGCTGTTTTTTTTTTTACCTCCTGAGCTTGTCTTTTCGCAAAAGGTACCCGCGCCCTATCAGCTATCTTCATGGCTTGAACTGTGTTTTTCCCCATTCATTGTGTTCAGTTGCTTCAATGTTTGGCATTTTACAATATTCCCATCATTAAATGAAGCAATAGCATCATATACACCAAAATGGAGTGTCTTTCTTTATGCCAACAAAAACAGTTTTTGGAACTCGGTTCCAAATGACACTGTTTACACTTTCATTTGGATTCTGGGTGCGCCAATGTAAACACTTCTTCAATAAGTCTTTGTCAGCTAAGTCCTTGAACACTGGTTTTATAGTCTTCATAACAGCCACAGGAATAGAGTTTCTGTGCAAGAATGGATCTTTTGAAATTACTGATTTCTGATACTTGCATCAGGAATCGTGTCCTTTAGGACAAAGACCATGATGAGGACTATCATCAGTAGAAATTTTGTGGTAGAACAGTGTCCACACAGCTTTCTTCATTTCTTGTAGACTGTGGGTGTTCCTTCTTATAGAAAAGCCATCAAAATTTTGAAGTTATCAATGAATGCATCCGTCAACCGATCCTTACCACCAAGCAGCTTTCCATCCGGCAGTTTACTCTTTTCATTTGTGTTTTTAATTCCCGAAGTCTAGACCCAAGTGTTTCTGGATATGACCTACAGATTCCAGTTTGCTTACAGTGAGATCATAAATACCTAGGTCTTCCATTGCTGAGAATCTTTTCGACTCTCCATCCCCAAAATATTTTGTGTAACACTGTCTGCTCACGAAGGGCGAAAAGTCGGAGTGCTGTGTTTTACAAGATATTTGATAAAGCACATTCAGAACCTTAAAACTAGTATATATTATATATCAAAATGTTCATAAATAACCAGAGTAAAATAATAGAAAAAAACATTTTTTTGAAGGAAATTTGATTTTTATCTTAACAAGTCCCCTTAATGACCCAAGTTTCGTTGTAGTATGAAGGCTATGACAACGCCACAATTTTGTAAAATTTTAATTGCGTCTGTCTCATCTACAAAGTTGGCCTAGTGTTCTTAGAATTGTGCCATTTGTTGTAACCTATCGAGTGGCTGCTAAGTTACAACTGTTTGTTTGACGTGTTTCCGGAGGTGAAGTTGAATCATTAGAATGAACCGTTCTTCTTGAAGACAATTTATTTTGATTAGCAAAATACAAACGAACTTTTACAAGTTACTTTATACAACTCTTCTTGACAAAATATAAGTCAGTTAATTCAATTACTGTTTAAACTCTAAGTACCTTCAGTTACTAGTACTTAGTTCACAAATTAATGTAACTACTTTTAGTTACTTCAAAAATTACAAAGACAAACTATTGACAACATCTGGTTTTCCGGCTCTCTAAGAACACCTTCCAACACAGATCAAAGTCAAAATGAGAAACGATGTGTAAGTTCTCTCGGATCTCTTACAATCAGATCTGACTTCTCCAGCGAATGCTAGAGTTTTTATAGTTTTCATCGTGGGTGTAACACTTAGTTTTAGTGGTGGGACTGTTCCCTCCTCTTAATTCTAAAATCTTAACTATGATAGGCTAAAACTAGTTGAAGTAAGGGTAGTTTCATACAATTTTTATAAGACTTTCTATTATTCGTCAAAGACTGTATCACGTGACCCTACGTCACGATTTGGGGGTGTTTTACTACTTTAGATTAAAAGTTATCACGGAATAAAACACCTGCTTTCACCCATGTTCACACGGAGTACACCTGGCTTCACACTTGTGACCCATTACTTGACTCCCCCAAAAGGATATCAACTTTATGTGACATTTTATATTTCCTGTCTGGACCTTGTCACCATTAATTCTTATTTGATGTGTCTCGCCAGATTTCCTACGATTATCACTTCCTGGACAGTCACGCTTATTGAGAAAAGGTGAGGTACCATTCACAACCCTGGGAAAATTCCCTAAAACTATTTTTATGTTCAAAACATATGCTACAGTCTCGTATACACACCTGACACCTGTCTCTGTTTCTCCACACAACTAAGAATTTCTTATATTCTCACTTCTAAGTAACAATTATTCTACAAGTACAGTAAGTACAATTGAATTACAACACACTAGATTTTTCTAGTAAAAGTTGCGAGTTTCATGACTATTTCCTTACTCAATCTCGCACAGGAAAAATCCGTACTAACTTATGCGTCTGAGAACTGGGCAATACCATAACAAGATAAACATATCTGAAAGCAAGATCTTGAGGAGGAATTTGGGGGCTACGTGAGGTAACGGCCGGTGATGAAGTGTCTTATTTCATGAACTACACTACTGCAAACATGAAGAGCTACTGGCAACCCAGTTAATAAAGTTTATGAGGCTTAAGTGGCCTGGACATATTGTCCGCATGTAAGAAAGTGAAACAGAAAAGCGAAACATTATGGGGCACCTAGGTGAGCGAAGGAATACAGAAAGACCGAAACTAAGGCGTATAAATAAGATGAAAGATAATCTGAGGAAGCTGAGCGTCCGAGATTGGATGATTGGCACAGAACCGTGGCTAATGGCGACCTGTTGTAACGGAAACCAAAGCTCACATAGACTTGTAGCGATGCACAGTATAAGATTTATTTTACCCTATATTCACTTGATCTACCAAGTTCCCTCGACTCTAATCATCATTTTAGCGTAGCCTATACGGCAATAAGGCGTCCTACAGTTACTTAGACCAACAATTTCATAATAAATCGCCAACCCTTTCGGCAAATACACATGTCATACACATTACACCGAGACAAATAATAACTTTTCTCAAAACCCCACCCATTGCCCCCGCACACACTTCGTTCGATCTGTATAGCCTGCACTAGTCTCCCCAACAATTCATAACGAGTGACTAAGGAAGACTTGTTTCAGAACAACCCGGGGCACGTATTTCTCGACGGAGTGCCAAGTAGTTCGAAAAAACAAGAAGAAAAAATATATTTTTCAAAAGTATTTATTAATTTTCTTGCTACAATCATCTTCGAATTTAATCAGCAGTGAGCTAATACGAAATGACTCACATTAATCTTCTTCTTTGGCGTTTCCCCATACACTTTAGTTAATACATCTCTTCATAAAGTACGGTCTGCCCAATTCTATTAAACCTCTCTCGTCCACTGAGAAATATACGATAATTATGTTAGGAGTCTTCCTCACTTAGTCCATCTTGGTGTGCAATCTGATATCATTTTCTGGCATTCGTTTCATAATGGCATATCACTATAAACTCTGATTCTCTAATCATTGACAATATCATTTCCTCTCTTTCTCTATACTTCTATTATTTATATAGAACTTCACCGTCCTGATGGGTGGGTCTTAATCCCACGGAATAAAAAGAATATCCACAAAGATATTTAAAAATTGTATAACGAAATAAGTTACTACGAGTAAGCGCGTGGTAACTTCTGATTAGAACTTTACTTGTTTAAGTAGTTTTGTGCTGAAGTTGCAGCCATCCACAGAGGTTTTCATCGTTACAAAGTTATACTGTTACGAAGCCGGTGATAGAGTACATATTTTATGTCTTACTTTTATGATTATTATTTTCTTAGAAAAGCAGTTGTTTGTGATTTTAATAACAGAAACTTTATGTTCTGCTGAACATTCCATCACAGTTGTAAATCGAATCTGTCTCGTATCAGTTGTAACAAAAAGTTACAGGTCGAAACTTTACAAAGTTTATATAATTTTTCATAACGTGGATAGTAAAATGTTTTATTACTTCCCTCGTGGCTGAGAAGATAAGTAAGCACGTTCGAGTCGTAAAGATACCTGTGGAAATAAGAAAAACAAGATTGTATTATGTATGACAGAAAATCAGCTGTTGCCCATCACGCATCGACTCGATGCGACAACAGTGCAGCTGAGCCAATATGGTGTATCTGTTACCGGCAAAGTACAAAATCAGGCATTTTATAGAATGCCTAGGAATTTCATACAATGACTGAATCCAGCCGGCAAAGTATCAAATAAAACACATTTCATAAATTGCGTAGGCATTGTATAGAATACCTAACGTCTACTAGGTAATGTATAGAAGACAATGTGTGAAATGTATCGACCCTACCATGCCTAATCTAATTCAGGCAACAGAACCTCCAAGCACTTCAACTGTAAGCATTGATCCTGTAGAGCAGTCTAGCGCAGCCAAAACCACTGACCCAAATCCGACAATGGCATGCTGTGTTTGTTCAAACGAAACTTTTGGTTCTGAAAAGTGTGTAGAGTATTGTAGAGACATGCATAGTACGTGTGGACATTTTTTTAACACTAGTGGCAACAGTGGAGATAAGTGTGACGATGGCAAGAAGCTGTGTACCCTCTGCTTCAAAGCAAAAAATGCAACCTGAAGAAAGAAAAAGGTCAAAATCATTTCTAGAACTTCAGGCAACGAAGATGAAATCTGATTCTGACAAAAAATTTCCTCCAGCTCCTGTGGGCGCGTCTGTTCGTGTTCCAATTCCTGAAGTAACCAAGGGACGAGGAGAACTTCGAAACATCCTAGCAATCGTCGCGAGTGTGACAGAAGACGATTTTACAAACTGGGAACCACTAAGGGATTGTTAAAGCAGCTGTACACAAGATCGCAGTTCACTGTATGCCCAAGACCACTAATGGTGGTTGAAGATGTCCATTCTAATAAAATAGTTTAAATTATGTCTGAACATAATTAAGTAGAGAATAGATAATCTCGAAATGTCATACAAAGTCCTAATCTGTGTAAAATCAAACAATTATGTGTGATTTTGTAATAAAATGTTTTCATTTTGAACGTAGTAAGCTTATTTTACACTTTGCCTAAAGAATCACTGGCATTATATAGAATGCCTAGTCAATGTACAAAATACCTGGGAAAAGTATAAAAAACATTTGAAAAGTATTCTATTCTATAGTCTACTGTGCCAAAAAATTCCAGGCATTATATGAAATGTCTAGGTATTCTATAAAATGCCTGGATCATATAATTACTTTGCCGGTAACGTATATTGTCGGTAACTGAAAGGTATTGTTGCGAGATTTGCATGAATGGTGATCTTAAAACGGTAAGATGCTTTTTAAACATGGCGGAATCAACGTCTTTTAATGCTTTACGAAAAACAAAAATCAACTAAAGAGGTGACTGCTGAAAATCTAGCATAAAGTGCAAATATAAAACTCTTCAAACCTCAAATAATATTCCGAAAGAATAAAATGTATCATTACAATTTGTGATGAGACCCAAGTTAACGCGTGTATACAAAGCCTGGATTTTTACAGCAACAGATAGTTCCACTTCAAGATTTTTTTTTCGGCACCAAATATTACAGAATTGACTGATTTCTCATCTTCCATTGCTGCTTGTCCATCCAAAGATCTTCTTCAATTTCTCTTTCCCTCAATATAGTCTGAATGTCTTCTATCCAGGTGATACGTGGTCTTCCTCTTTTCTTCTTCCTGGTGGGGTCCATTCCTTGGCAACCTTTCCTGTGTCATTTATTTGTGTGTCCATATCATTGTAATTTACTTGTTCGAGTAAAATCAATAATTGGATTTTTCACATTCATTCTGTCATTAATAACTTCACTTCTAATTTTTTCACCTCTGGATACTCTTGCCGAATGTCTCCAAAAGTCCATCTCTACTGTCATTAATTTTGTTCTTGTGTGTTTATTCGTAGTAGAATCCTCTGAGCCCTAAGTCATGATACTTCTAACAATGGTTTTCGATATTTTGGTTTTAGTTTCTGCTGTAATTTGGTTATCCAACAGGATTCCATTTAGTGTAGAGATAGCCATCTTTCCCAAATGAATTCTGGATTTTATTTCTTTTTCTTACTTCCCATTAGCCATAAATTTCACCCAAAATACTTGTATTCCTCCGTCCATGAAATATTTCAAGATTTTTTTATTGGAAAATAATAAGGAAAGTGTACAGCCTTCTAAAGAAGCAGAAAACTGGATGTCGATGGACAGCTGCAGTGGTTCGGACGGGCGACATTTATACCGCAGAAGTATTTGGTTTCCAGACCTTACTCCGAGGCTGCTTTGGATACTACAAGTATTTTAAATTTTTACATGAACAGGTTACTGGCCTGTTGCACAACCTCCTACCAGGAGGACCAGAGACTCTTCTGTCAGGGTTACCATACCTTAGCCGAAATGCCTCTCTTTTGGGGTGCAGGAGATTCGCCCTCAACCTTCTCTTTCTGAGATAGGATTTGGTGGCTTTGTATAAGTTATTCTGATACTGAACAAGAAGTGGAAAGAGAGTGCTCGCTGACAATTTCAGTAAGAAAGACCAAAATCATGGCCTTTAAAGGTAAACGTCCAGTGAGGACTAAGATAGTTATAAACAACAGCACTTTAGAACAAGTGAGCCGTTTCAAATATCTCGGTTATACAGTAAGCTATGAATCTGAATATGATATAAGAGAGAAGAAAAATAAATTTATGAATATTTGTGGTACGATTCATAGAAATCTTAGAAATAAAACAAGACACACCACAAGAATTAAATTTTGTAAGACAATTGCAATACCCACGTTGATTTAAGCGAGTGAGGCGTGGGTCATGAAAAAAAGGAAAGCGGCAAGATGCAGAGTGCTGAAATGCAGTTTCTTCGAAATACTTTAAATTATACATTTCAAGACAGAAAAAGGAATGAATATATCAGAGCAGAACTCGAAGTAACGGACATAAACGAAATTATTTCAATTTAGAGTTGACAATGGTGGGATCATCTGCAATGGAAGGCAGAGGATCGATTGCCGAAAGCGGCACTGAACTATAAAGCCGTTGGTAGAAGAGAGGTAGATCGTCCGAGAATGAGATGGGTACTGCAAGAGGTTTATGTAACCTAATCCTTGAAGAGGAGAAGGAAAAAAGAAGACGTATTTGGTAGTAAATCGGTAATTACCGAAAACAGGAGACATTTACTGTAGTAAACGTTGCGTATATAGCCTACTCTATTCAATCGTGTTGTAATAAAATACTATTTACGTTTTTCGAGTTAACAAAACGCAAAGGAATTAACAAAGCTCAACTACGAGAGTCTGCCCGCTGTATGTATTTAACAAGTACACATTTTGCTCTGCGCAAAAGTACCCTCAGCTATAAACTGCGCTCGCTGCTGTGTGAGGTCCGTAAGTGGCGTTTAGAAGAACCGACTGTAATTCGAAACAATTGACATGTGACAAGTGTGTGTGTGTGTGGTGGGTTAGAGAGACCGCACTTGCAGCAGCCAGCGCACAACACAACAAGGGGTTGTTCCAGTCGAGGAGATACTATAAAAAGATTACACCAAGACAAATGGTAGGGTCGTAAAACAAAAGGGGTGGATTTTTGGTCGACGCACCCACAACAGGCACTTGGTCCCACTCAAGGAGTGTAGTGTGTAGTGTGAGCTTGTGACTTTCCCACTAATACTGCACATCCGACAGCAGCGACAGCTTTCTTCTTCTCCACACCCTATCCCATTGTGTCTGTGTTGCTCTCTTTCTCTCTCTCTCTGACTGCAGTAATTTATCGTCATAAGTTACAATAATCTGTGATTAATTTCATACTACTGAGCGCACACGTGCGTTTTGTGTGTGCGCAGAGGGACAGAGAGGGCGAAAGAGATATACTCTGTTTCTTAAAGGATGTCGCTGCTGGAAATTCTATTTGTTTAGTACAAAGAAATTATAAAAATCCGTACAACAGCTACCGTGAATAAATTACGAAAGATCCAATAAGGTGCAGCCAGTATACTGAACTTTTTTTAAACAAATGTGGCTCCACGACTTTAAACCTCATTTTCGCTTATTACCATCATTATACACACGTTTAATCGACACTAACTACAGTTAATTTCGATTAACCACAGTTTGATCGACCTCACCGATCGAAATTCAGGTGTTGATATCCAAATATTTATCAAGAACTAAAACCATAACATTTTTGCAAAAGGAAATTGTTAATCACAAAATTATACGGCAAAAAATAAATACATTTTTTAAACGCTTGTATTGAAATTAAATTAAATTAATTAATACATCTGCTAAAAACGAAAAAATTAGATTAATCTGATAAAATTTGCACAAAGTAAATCTTCTTAAATGGCGGCTCAGTAGACCAGTGGGTATGGCACCTGGCTACTAATCTAGAGGTTCGATTCCCGGGCCCGTACCATAAAATCAAGGTGCGTTTTTTCAGCCCCAGGTCGACTCAGCCTGTTGAAAATGAGTACCTGGGATAACATCCTGGGGATAATAATGGGCGGCTGATGAAGCGTAGTGCTGGCCACACTGCTTTCCTTGTATGCCGAATGGCTCACATAAGGCAGCCTACCCTGCTTTCTCCTAAGCTACTTCGGTGGTATCCACGGAGCCATTATTATTATTATTTATTAAATCTTCTTAAATACAACAATCATCCCCCATTCAAAATCATATTCAAAAGCGTGGCCGCTCCTAATCATAAAATATAGTAAAAACCTGTCTTGTGTAGTATATAATAGTATAGTATCGATGTATAGTATAGAATCACGAACATCATGTGTAAGAAGCTGTATGATTTTAAACAATTTTATTATATTTCGCGTTTACATTTAAGACCTGCAGATTCGAAATCAACCGAATACTCGTTAAATACTAGGCCTACTGAGTGTACTATAGTGATTATACTACATACTACACCTTGTACTACATTCCTACTTCACAGTACAATCTAAATATAAGATTTATTTATTCACTGTACTTCACCTTACAGCTATTTTTTAATTTTCTGTGAAAGATTGGTAAGGGCCACACGTTTTATTGCATTTACGATAAACCATTACGAGTACAACACAACAGGCTTGTTAGTTTTCCGCGAAGAAAAGCAGTCTGATATAGGCTACTGTCCTGGGCAGGAATATTACGTAGGGGTGTTACTGACCAAGGTTTTTCATGATGGGTATGATTATAGATAAGGATTTTTCCATAGTTGAGAGTTATTAGTGATAAGCAGGCAGTGGCTCGGCGTGGGTACATAACAGTTAATTCAAAATTGTTCTTTTTAGAGTATTTTCTATAATTTGCTGGCAGACGAAGATGGTCCCGGTTCAACGCGATCTGACTCCACTATACTTACACAGAATAAATCAGGACACAAATAATCTAATTAAAAATAATAAAGACAAACAAACACATGACTAAACGAACAACATACAAATAAGTACGTACTAGTAGTAACTCCTGCACGTCGATTCCGAAAACGAACATAGCTGCTAACTGAGCGTTTTACCGGTTTATACAACGGCAACACATTGGGTGGACAAATGTGTCCCCCTTCCACAATTTGAACAGTGACAACTACTACGAGGTCAATGACCGCACGCAGTCTGAGCCGGCAACACAAGACGATGCAAGTGCCCAGCCGTCTACGATAGCAATGGTACGGTTTTTCTTCAAGTTTCCCTACTAATATTGTTTACATTTCAAATTATTTAATAACTAAAGTATTTAATCTGTGATATAATTTATTTTATTTTATTTCATTGCTTGTACTGTTGCCGCCGGGAACAGCGGTTACATGGACGCCACGCAACTGTGAGCAGGAGGAGAAGTATTGCTGATTGAGGAAATACGTCATTTGAAACCACTGTATATCATACGAAAAAACGTATATCACAATCTCATTAGAACTGGAGCTGCTTGTCTACAGGTTTACACAGACAACCTTATTGGCGATCTACCCAATGGGTGTTGCAACCCCTTTGGCTAGCCCACTTGCTAGACAACGCAGATCAAATGGGACTGTGCCATAAGAAGAAAGAAACATGCGCGCACCGTACAGTGCTCTGTGCAGCTCACCTACAAATTAGTTGTCTTATGTACTTCGGAAATACGGACTGCGAATCACTTTGTAACAGATCGACAATAGACCAGTGTGGACTAGTCGGTCGTAGTAACGGTGCTGTAACGATGACGAATAAGCCATCATCATCTGTAAGGATTAAACCAAGGATGATTTGTTACGGTCTCAAACAGCATACTCTAGAGCTGGTGTCCCCAGCGCTTCCTCGGACGTCCCACAACTCTCTGTTCCATAGTTGTTTGGGGATGCAACAGTCATCCGTTCCGCAAAGATATTCCCGCCAGTTCAGCCGATACTGGGCAATCCTGTCGAGTGTACTCATAATATTCAGTTCCTCTCGTATATCTGTGTTTCTTCTATGATCATGGAGAGTATACCCTGCCACGTGCCTGAGAAATCTCATTTCAGTCGCTTGGATACGACTGGCCCGGCCTTTCGTTAAAGTCCAATTGTCAGATCCATAAAGAAGTGTGGGAAGGGCCATCACCTTGTAGACGTTTAGGCGTGTTTCTTTACTTGCTGACTTAAGAGTTCGCCTGATGGTCCCGCACATAAGGTTGAACTTATGCAACTTATTCACAACGTCTTTGCTTGTATTATAAAACACACTGTAGCCCAGTTATTAAAAATTGCTGACTTGTTCCAGGACACTACCATCTATAACAATTTTTGTCCGTACGGGATCAATTCTATGAAAAGCCATCACCTTGGTCTTAAATGTGGATATTTATAATCCGGAGTATTTAACAAGTAATACAGAATCGTTTTAGCAAGAGGATACCCATCTGCAACCTGTTTTCCGAGTCTCGTACACGGGACGAATAACTGTTTTCAACAAATTCCTAAACTGACGTAAATGTACACGCAGGCTCTTTGTGCTTTGTGTTTTGTATGATGCACTACCTCTACGTATCTATATTTCAAAACAGTTTTAAAGATAACACAGATAAAATACAGGTGTTCCCAAAATGTTCCGTAATAGCTTTAGAAACTGAAGAATGTCTTCTATCCAAGCGTATATATCTAATTCGTGTATTACACAATTAAATAATGAAATAGACCTAGCCTACATCTACCCGAGATCAAGTCAAGGATAAAATACAGATGTCTTAAAATGTTTAACGTTTTCGAGATTTCAAGAGACGCATGTATGTGTAACGTGTTAAGCAAACATCTATAGCGTCATCGCTATAATGAATAAACAAGTTCATTATATAGACAACATACATTCTGTCGACACCTGTATGTTACAGAGCTTCGTACAAGTTACGTTGCGGTTAATTAAGTGATAATTATTCTCTGGCGTTACATCCGCCGGAGTCGAGTAATTTGAACAGATCAGAAACTGTGATCAATAATTAATTAGTGATTTACTTAATTGGAAGCAATTCTCTCTGCGTTTCAGCTGGCTTCAGACTGTACGGAGCGACGATTATTGAGTCGTTTCTTGTTTAATTTGCATTCACGACGTCAATCACGACCCCGTCCCCGTCCACGATTCAGACGACGCTTCTCATAAATTCTTTTTCTCTAAACTTTCTTCCAGCTTCACTATAAGGTAGTTTGTACATCAGTAATAAAAAAACGGTCTAAACTTCCACACTTTGCAAGCTAGATTGTTTGCAGGTGGGTATTTCTTTTTAATCCACTATCATAAGACTCGAAGAGGAAACGTTATGCGCGTCAAATACCTATAAAATGATTGTCAAATTATCTTATAGGCTTATACCTTTCGCGATGCATATTGTGTGAATACATTTCGGAGTCGTACGGTGCACATCAGACTAACGTGGCTAGGACTACGCCTATACCGCATTGACTTCGTTCAGATGGTTGCACGCCATAGCCTAAATATTGACGTATCTCCGGCGGAATAAAGATGGCAACGAACTGTTTTGGGCGCTTATTAAATAACCATTTTTCTTCTCCATGGACTCCGTATGCACAATATTGTTACGACATTACAGAACACGGTAAGTGTTTCTCGGCTATTCCAATAGAATCCGGGTGTAATGTGTGTGCGCGCGCGCGTACGTATTGCTGCTACTTTGAGATGAAGGACAATTACGTGACAAAGAGACTTTTCCAGACCATACAGGTCTGCGCGCGCTGTGTTCAAGGCCGCAATCAATTACGTTCTAGTGTTTTCTAGTAGACACGTATTATGTAATATGCTGGAATCTCAGCGGGGTATAAATACAAGACTTCAGCGGCGCTTAGTTCAGTTATTATCGGGCGATTTACACAGTGCGGTTCGAAGTATTATGGCGAAGTGTCATTTTTACTTCCATATTCCTTAAGGAATGGAAGTATGGTGATGGCAAAAAAAATCGAGTTCGAGATTATTGCAGATTCTGATTCTACTACACTCAAAACATGAAAAAAAGTCGTTTTCCGAAAAGTGTCTGTGTGTGTGTCTGTCTGTCTGTCTGTCTGTCTGTCTGTCTGTCTGTGTCTGTCTGTCTGTCTGTCTGTAGATTTTTTTTCTATGGCAAACGATAACTGCCGCAAATTCAAACAGAATCAAATAATTTTTTGCATACAGCCCTGATTTGCAGAGGTCTCAAGGACTTTCGATTTTGGTGAAGATCGGTTAAGGGGAAGGGGTAGTTTACCAGCAACCTTTTACGTTTTAACAAGAGTAAAGTACTTGAAAATTTATTTAAACTTTTTGAAACAATGGTAATTGTTAAAAATAAAATAATTTTGTTGCCAGGCAATAAAATTATAATTTTTTCATTTTAATGTAATATAATATTTTTCATTTAATACAGCAATAAAAAGGCAGGTAAAACACAGCCTGGCTGTTTGGGTGAAAATGATTTTAAATATAAATCTTAGAATATGGAAGTCATGTATGGTTCTCCATACCGATTTTTACTTCCATATTCCTTAAGGAATGGAAGTATGGTGATGGCAAAAAAAATCGTGTTCGAGATTATTGCAGATTCTGATTCTACTACACTCAAAACATGAAAAAAAGTCGTTTTCCGAAAAGTGTCTGTGTGTCTGTCTGTCTGTCTGTCTGTCTGTCTGTCTGTGTGTCTGTCTGTCTGTAGATTTTTTTTCTATGGCAAACGATAACTGCCGCAAATTCGAACAGAATCAAATAATTTTTTGCATGCAGCCCTGATTTGCAGAGTACTCGCGACCTATTGTTTTTGGTGAAGATCGGTTGAGGGAAAGGGGTAGTTTACCTACAACGGTTTTTTTTTAGCAAGGGTAATTTTGTTTGTTTGGCAAACGATAACAGCCGCAAATTCAAACAGAATCAAATAATGTTTCGCATACAGCCCTGAATTGTAGAGTTCTCAAGATCTGTTGATTTTGGTGAAGATCGGTTAAGGGAAAGGGGTAGTTTACCTGTAACGTTTTATGTTTTAACAAGGGTATTTCCTATGGCAAACGATAACAGCCGCAAATTCAAACAGAATCAAAAGATTATTTGCATACAGCCCTAAATTGTAGAGTTCTCAAGACCTATTGTTTTTGGTGAAGTTCGGTTGAGGGAAAGGGGTAGTTTACCTGCAACGTTTTTTTAACAAGGGTATTTTCTATGGCAAACGATAACAGCCGCAAATTCAAACAGAATCAAATAATGTTTTGCATACAGCCCTGATTTGTACAGTACTCAAGACCTATTGTTTTTGGTGAAGATCGGTTAAGGGAAAGGGGTAGTTTACCTGTAACGTTTTATGTTTTAACAAGGGTATTTCCTATGGCAAACGATAACAGCCGCAAATTCAAACAGAATCAAAAGATTATTTGCATACAGCCCTAAATTGTAGAGTTCTCAAGACCTGTTGTTTTTGGTGAAGATCGGTTGAGGGAAAGGGGTAGTTTACCTGCAACGTTTTTTTAACAAGGGTATTTTCTATGGCAAACGATAACAGCCGCAAATTCAAACAGAATCAAATAATTTTTTGCATGCAGCCTTTATTTGCAGAGTACTCGCGACCTATTGTTTTTGGTGAAGATCGGTTGAGGGAAAGGGGTAGTTTACCTACAACGGTTTTTTTTTAGCAAGGGTAATTTTGTTTGTTTGGCAAACGATAACAGCCGCAAATTCAAACAGAATCAAATAATGTTTCGCATACAGCCCTGAATTGTAGAGTTCTCAAGATCTGTTGATTTTGGTGAAGATCGGTTAAGGGAAAGGGGTAGTTTACCAGTAACGTTTTATGTTTTAACAAGGGCATTTCTTATGGCAAACGATAACAGCCGCAAATTCAAACAGAATCAAAAGATTATTTGCATACAGCCCTAAATTGTAGAGTTCTCAAGACCTATTGTTTTTGGTGAAGTTCGGTTGAGGGAAAGGGGTAGTTTACCTGCAACGTTTTTTTAACAAGGGTATTTTCTATGGCAAACGATAACAGCCGCAAATTCAAACAGAATCAAATAATGTTTTGCATACAGCCCTGATTTGTAGAGTACTCAAGACCTATTGTTTTTGGTGAAGATCGGTTAAGGGGAAGGGGTAGTTTACCTGCAACGTTTTTTTATCAAGCGTATGTTCTATGGCAAACGATAACAGCCGCAAATTCAAACAGAATCAAGTAATTTTTTGCATACGTCCCTGAATTGTAGAGGTCTCAATGACTTTCGATTTTGGTGAAGATCGGTTAAGGGGAAGGGGTAGTTTACCTGCAACCTTTTACGTTTTAACAAGAGTAAAGTACTTAAAAATTTATTTAAACTTTTTGAAACAATGGTAATTGTTAAAAATAAAATAATTTTGTTGCCAGGCAATAAAATTATAATTTTTTCATTTTAATGTAATATAATATTTTTCATTTAATACAGCAATAAAAAGGCAGGTAAGACACAGCCTGGCTGTTTGGCTGAAAATGATTTTAAATATAAATCTTAGAATATGGAAGTCATGTATGGTTCTCCATACCGATATTTACTTCCATATTCCTTAAGGAATGGAAGTATGGTGATGGCAAAAAAAATCGTGTTCGAGATTATTGCAGATTCTGATTCTACTACACTCAAAACATGAAAAAAAGTCGTTTTCCGAAAAGTGTCTGTGTGTCTGTCTGTCTGTCTGTCTGTCTGTGTGTCTGTCTGTCTATAGATTTTTTTTCTATGGCAAACGATAACTGCCGCAAATTCAAACAGAATCAAATAATTTTTTGCATACGTCCCTGAATTGTAGAGGTCTCAATGACTTTCGATTTTGGTGAAGATCGGTTAAGGGGAAGGGGTAGTTTACCTGCAACCTTTTACGTTTTAACAAGAGTAAAGTACTTGAAAATTTATTTAAACTTTTTGAAACAATGGTAATTGTTAAAAATAAAATAATTTTGTTGCCAGGCAATAAAATTATAATTTTTTCATTTTAATGTAATATAATATTTTTCATTTAATACAGCAATAAAAAGGCAGGTAAGACAGCCTGGCTGTTTGGGTGAAAATGATTTTAAATATAAATCTTAGAATATGGAAGTCATGTATGGTTCTCCATACCGATATTTTACTTCCATGTTCCATAAGGAAATGGAAGTATGGTGATGGCAAAAAAAATCGTGTTCCAGATAATTGCAGATTCTGATTGCACTACCCTCAAAACATGAAATAAAGTCATTTTTCGAAAAGTGTCTGTGTGTCTTTGTGTCTGTCTGTCTGTGTGTAAATTTTTTTCTATGGCAAACGATAACTGCCGCACATTTAAACAGAATCAAATAATTTTGTGCATACATCGCTTAATTGTAGAGGGCTCAAGGCCTATTGATTTTTGTGAAGATCGATTAAGAGAAAGGGGTAGTTTATCTGCAACATATTATGTTTTAACAAGGCTAATTTTTTTTTTTTGTGACAAACGATAACTGCCGTAAATTCAAACAGAATCAAATAATGTCTTGTGTACACCCCTGAATTGTAGAGATCTCAAGGCTTTTTGATTTTGGTGAAGATCGGTTAAGGGAAGGGGTAGTTTACATGCAACGTTTTATGTTTTAACAAGAGTAATTTTTCCATGGCGAACGATAACTGCCATAAATTCAAACAGAAACAAATAATTTTTTACATATGTGCCTGAGTTGTAGAGGACTCAAGGCCTATTGATTTTGGTGAAGATCGGTTACGGGGAAAGGAAATTTACCTACAACGTTTTATGTTTTAACAAGAGTAAAGTAACTTACTTAATTTTGAAAAATAAATTATCCTAATAAGAATATCATATTAATCCACTGTAGAAACGTAGATGAAATATCTATAAATAAAGAGGCTAGTTGAATGGGGTGGGGGTAATTTTATATAAATAAAAATAATAGTTGAAGGGGGAGGGGATAATTTTTTGTGCACTACATTATCGGCAACAAAGAAGTATTTTGTTGTTAAAATTCCTTACCGGGCTGTTTGGCCGTAGTCCAATGTTTTCTGCAAAACCAGACGTTTCGGCAGTGCCATCGACTTCTAACATCAGTGAAAATCAAGTGCGATAACGTGAGGCGGTATACGTTAGTGACCACAGTACGTTAAGGCTGAAGCAGTAAGTAGAAAGAACGTATTTCTATAGACATATTTCATTTCAAAAATTATTTTAAATATAAATCTTAGAACATGGAAGTCATGTTCTCCATACCGATATTTATAATACTGCGGGACAATTGTAATACAATTGTGTTTTATATTAGTTGACATTTTTATTGCGTGTGAGCAATTTTTATTTGATTTATTGTAAGAGACTATCTTGTTGATTACAAACTGTTTAATTGTGATAATTAAAGCTGGTGATTAATGACGTAATTGGTGTCTTGTATTTTGTTTTCCACTGTACCATACTACGATCAAGAAGACCGTCGTAACAATATATTCATATTGCTCCGTTGACAGTCAACGAACGTGACTACGTGACACTTACAAGCGCCAACGCTGGGATTGTCCCAGAGACGCATTCCAGACTTCAATCGTTTATTCTACCACATTCGGTCAGCGCATTGTGTTTAAGGCGGAAATTTAAACAGTTACTAGCAAGGTCTACACCACTGTAACTACTCAACTCTACTCGACTCGTTAGCCGAAAAGTAGTAGAGTGTTCTGGAATCTCAGCGGAGTATAAATAAGCAGTCCTCGGCCGGCAGTTTTTGACCAACGACATTAATTACTGTGCGGTTCGGAGTGATTATTATTGAGATGTGCGGTTTTACTTATTGTTTTACTTAGTGTGAAATTGTAATAAGGTGACATTTATTGTTTATTGTTGGACAACTTCACTTGAGTCATTGTATAAGAGTGCCTTTGTTGATTTCTAACTGTTGTAATAAGTTACAATTAGTGACTTAATTGATATCAATTACTCTGTTTCCACTGTACATCACCACGATCCGTGAGACCGTCGTAACAATATATACTCATTTTCAAATGTATTCTTAATTTAATCTTATTTCGAAATGCAGACGATTTTGACCATAGGCTTGTTCACGTAAACCTACTGTGAAGTACACATTTAGTATTACTAAAGAAAGGTGCAGGATTTTATGTTCAGAGTATTAACCAGTTGATATTTAGAACTATTACTTTTATATTTAGCGTAATTAGTATATCTGTGTTTTCAAAAAGATTTCGTAATTTCACCAACTTCCTAATAATTCTTATGTTTGTATCAGCTAAAATAAACGTCAGCTACCAAGGCACGGTACTTGTGCAAAGTTCTCCGAAAGAGTCTCCCAGAAGATCACGATTTCACCGACAACTGCAGCTCGTACGGTCTTGTCCAAACATTTCAACTTATCGCTAAAATACATTATTTGACAAGTACCACTATCTAGTATTGACTTTTTTCGATGCGACTTTATATCGGATTTTTATTACGAGACTATAGTTATTTTTTCGACTTATTTTTTCAGTTACGATTTACATTCACAGAGTCCGAAGGGACGATTGCCTGGAGACACGGGTGGAGACACATCTTAGCCGACAAAGATGTTTGCCTAACCTACACTAAATTAATGTAACTTGGCACTTGTACAGTTTAAATGTTCCTTGAGGTTCTAATTGCAATCGTGAAATAATACATGGAACTACGCGTGTGCGTATAATAAGTATTTCGTTCCGCAATGCAATTTTGTAACCATAAGCATTAAGGGTAACAACTATAACGCTATAAAAAAGTGGACTGTACACTGTGTCCGTTTATGAAACTGACAAACAAAAATGTAGCTCCAAAAATAATAAAATATAATACTACAGATATCTAATATCCGGTATACGTTTTAAACATTAGTTAAATATTTCAACTCTCTGAGATATATTTAACTCAGAATTGACGTCACAGACAAAATAAGCAAGTTTAATTTAATGTGTGGTACACCTGAGCGTGTACATAAAGCAGAAGAAAGCAAATACATGCCTGAGGTTTCATAAAATAATGGGTATCTTTCTGCTTCTTTACGGCTACGGAAGCTGAAGTTTGAAAATGCCTTGAGTTTAAGCTTATCGAGATGTCATTCACAAAGACCGTAACTGGACGTATTCTTAGAAATCTTAGGGGAAACGAAGACTTCCGCTCAGAATTGCATTAGACAAGTATTTTAGATATTATTGATAGTTACTGCACAAATCGTATGGAGTATCTAAGCGGACGGGACGACAGACGTCTCCCAAAGCACTTAACCCATTCAAGTACGATGCCCGAGAGGAAGACGATATCTCAATCACTCTGGGAATCGGCGAGTTTGTTTTTCACTAAAATGTCAATAACATGAAATCGAAACAAACCTTGTTTTTACTACTGGGATACAGATGACGACGAAGTTTGAATCAAGTCTACCGATAACTCCGTTAATTACATCGAAGCAAGCATTTTATTGCAAGGCACAGTATACATTTACGTTGCGACAACAATATAAATGAAACATCTACCTGTGACGCTACGTCATGAATCAAGTAAAAAATAACCACAACAGCATCACAATGTAAAAGTGGATAGAGAAAAGGGACGCATAAAAAGTACAAAGAGAAGATAAAGTTCTAGGATAAAGTAAAAGATGTTAATAACAAAACCTATTATTATTGTTACGAGACGGTCTCACTGATCGTCGTATGGTACTGTGGAAACAAACACAGACACCAATGAAGTCACTAATCACCATCTTTAATTAATCACAAATAACAGTTTGTAGTCAACACGTTATTCACCAAGATTATACTCGTACAATAATTGAACTTAAATTTGTCCACACGCAATAATAATGTCAAGTAATAAGAGTTCCACACTAATTATAACACAGTAAACACTTTTCACTAAGCCTCAACAATGACTCGATCCGCACTAAGGAAATCGCTCAACGTAAGTGATTGACAAAGCCAGCCAGACCTTTCTGATGTACGAAGGCTTACACGGCCGGTGTCATTTTGATGAAAATTAACTCC
The DNA here is from genome assembly GCA_034769895.1 of Magicicada septendecula. Classification (NCBI taxonomy): domain Eukaryota; kingdom Metazoa; phylum Arthropoda; class Insecta; order Hemiptera; family Cicadidae; genus Magicicada; species Magicicada septendecula. The sequence continues at coordinate 126,371,012 of CM068372.1, forward strand.
CGGGCTGTTTTTCTGTCGTGCAAAGTTTGTGACAAAACCTGACGTTTCGGCAGTGCCACTGACTGCCATCTCCAGTGGAAACGATTCAACTCTAACGTGGGATGATATAAGTTAGGACCACAGTACTGGTTTTGTCGAAACGTCTGGTTTTGTCATAAACTTTGGACCACGGCAAAACAGCCCGGGAATTAATTTCAGTCCGCGGACTCCCAAAATAATTTAAAAATTCACGGACCTCGTCTGAGTTGTGAAATAAAACAAACAGTAAATATGATAGAAACTCTTATATTTTAATTAAAATGTATTAAAATCAAAATTCTCCTAACTTGCAAAATTATAATATTAAGGATATCAAACATAGTTTAATGTGAACAATGAATCTGCTTTTGAACAATTAGTCCTGCAACACTGGGTTTAATGTCTGATAATTTCAATATTAAGTCACTCTCGGCATCAAGTTTATTTCTTAACTTTGACTTCAAGTACGTGAGCAGGGAGAGTGCGGTTTCGTGTAAATAAGTAGAAGGAAACACATTTAAACGCTTCAAAGCTTTTTTTACGAATCCAGGATAGTCAGTCATTACATATAACCAGAAGTCAGCTAGCTGTAATTGCGAAAATTGTAATTTTAGTGAACTGTCAGTTGAAAGTTCTGGCAATGAATCTTCTTTTTGTAGTGTAAGAGACAGGTCTAGTCATTTCGGCTGACAAACAGAACTCCTACACGACATGATTTAAAGACATTATTAAAGCCACTTTGAATTACTTTTACAATTAACAATTAGTTTGAACCAAAAGCAACAAAAAATACTTGAATCTTCTACTAATTGTTTTAAGAGTCTACAATTTAGATTGTAGAGCATAAAAAATCGGAGAAAATTATCGTACATTCTAATTTTTCTTAAAGGTTTCCCCAGGGGTCCGCGGCCCCCACTTTAGAAACCACTGCTCCAGAGGGTACTTGAGTGTTACCTTCTGAAACGCTACATCTGCTCGACTAGTGTAGAAACGGGTGGAAGGACGCTGTCTTAATGGAGCCTTATTTAATAGCGAATAGTATCTTTGTAATAGAGAAATGACTCCGGTTTAACTTATCGTTAGTGTATAACATCGAGCTGATGAACTACGACAGTGTAGTAGTTTCGGCTTACCTGCAAAGCGAAAACAAAATTATAAATTTACACGCACTTTCTAAACAAGATCAAAGTATTCGCTAACCAACATAACCTACTTTAACTATATTGACTGGTTCTTCTTCTAACAAAGCTGAATATAGTTAGTTATACAGTAGGTGTCATTGGGAAAGAAAATAAGATTTTTAAACGTTATTAAAACATCTCTATCCCGAAAACGTTTTGAACGAAAAATAATATTATATGGTACGGTACTGTTACGTGGACACTACTGTAGTTTCGTCAGCCACATTATAGGGATTTACATCTAATTGGCGCCAAACACAGTATTGTTACGTAGGCCTAATGCAGAAAAAGTGTTACGCCATTACGGTACGTTCTGTTACATTACAGCTGTAATGCGTACGTGACGCTTGACACGCGAGGCAGTATTACGTAATGCGGAACGTCTCGTGCGTTCGATGGTGTCGTTAAGCTTCTCAATTAGCCCAACGGTGGGTGTTTCTACGAAAGTCGCTCTGAAGTGTCCTCTAGAATTTTCGATGGCTTGTTAAGGACGCATATTATGGAACCCTGCAGACTATAAATAGCCCATAACTGCTGCTTAATTTTCAGTTATCGTCAGGCGATTATAGCGTGCGTTTGAGTGACGATTTACACAGTGTAGTTCGAAGTATTGTGGCGAAGTGTTTAGTGTTTTGTAATCGAGAGGGACAATTGTAATACTGTTTTATATTATTGACATTTTATTACGTGTGAACAATTTTTATTTTTTTTGTTTAATTGTGATAATTAAAGCTGGTGATTAGTGACTTAATTGATGTCTTGTATTTTGTTTTCCACTGTACCATACGACGATCAGTGAGAATCCCATACGACAATCCCAAGTTTTTCTGATCACTTTTACCAAATCGGTTAAAGAAATCTTCTTCATACACGTAATGATCAATTGCGCGCTGTATAAACTGAACAATAACAGTCATTAAAGTAAACAGCAGTTAAAATAAATAAACGCTACAAGAACTAACTCTTGTAGTCTGTACTATTCCCTAGTCAAAAATAACTGAACTGACGCGTTTCAAGCTGATCAATTTATATGTAAATCAGATCAAGGATAACAGTCACGCAAAGAACCTATTTGAAACAGAAGCATCACTTGATTCTCAAGCTTTCTTGAATGTGTTACTTGTAAATCACAAACAGAATTATCACTGTTGCACACCGCTATAGAAAAATTATTCCGATTAGCGCTTTCAAGCTTCACAGCTCATCGTCAGATCGGAAATAATAACAGCAGGACAAACAACCTCTTCACACCCCTGCTATTATTATTTCCGATCTGACGATGAGCTGTAAAGCTTGAAAGTGCTAATCGGAATAATTTTTCTATAGTGGTGTGCAACAGTGATAATTCTGTTTCTAATTATAACAACTAACACAACTTTCTTAATTAAATATTTGTAAATCGTTAGGCATCAACTTAGTCGCTGTCCAATATCTTTCAGTTTCATCAACAACATGCTCGACGTTACTAGATCGACAATGAAAGCTCTTTTCTATTTTTTTATTTTGTGTGTGTGTGCTCATCATACACACAATTATTGACACTATACAAATAACATTACACAAATATTCATAAATATAATACACAAGATATAAATAGAAATTTTTATAATATATAACGTGCTCTCGACTTGCTCAGATTGTATTTCTTTTTAATTTCTATATTTGTTTATAGTATTGCTACTTTGCTTTGTGTGCCTACATATGAATATCGTATTCATGAAATATCAATCAATTTTAGAATTACATAAACATTTATGCTACGTTATAATTTCAAAAATAATTTCGTAAATGTTAAATATCATTATAAATTACTACAATTTAACCAATTAAATTTTACAATTATTATTTACACTATTAAAGTTTATCATTGTCTCTTTACTCTTTTCTTTTTAGAGTCTTTTATGACTCGTTGGTTGACGAGTAAAAATGGTTTTATTCAGTGCGGTGATACTCAGTGATTCCTCGTCATGATCCTGTGTCCTGTGTCGATCCTCCGTTGTCGTCTGATCCTCCTGGAGTCCGTCGTCCGGTCCTCCTGGTCCACTCAGCATTCAGATGACTCGTACGGTACTGCTGGGATATCGACCTTGGATGCTCCACCGTCGGGCATAGCCTTCGGCTGCAGATGTGTTCCAGTGAATGAAGTCCGTTCTTCTCTAAAGCGAGAAGACGGACTTCTTCTGGGATCCGGTGATAATCGGGCGTGAGATTAGGCTTCATCCGTGAGCACACGCCGACGGAAGAGACCACGGCTTCATCGAACAAGGCGACCGCCTCGTCGATGTGCTGAGTGGTATCAAGCGGGACCTCCTCGGGAAGCCTGCGACAAAAGGCAGGCCCGAAGCGGTCCCACTCGACCACTCGTCGCGCTGCTCTCCCAATCGTGTGACGGGTAGGTACGTGCACCTCGATGGGACAATGGTCAGAGGACAGTTCCGTTAACACGGACACCTCGATCTTGTTGACAACTCCCTTGACAACTGCAATGTCTAGTATGTCAGGTCGGGCTCCAAGTCGGAGGGGATAGTGCGTCGGTTGTCCGGGTCCGTAGGCTCGTAGGTGGTGGTCGTGTAGGTACCTGCTAAGCGCCCTCCCGGATGGCGTAGTCAATCGACTACCCCAGTCGGGGTGTTTGCAGTTCAGGTCACCTGCAAGAATTACCTTCCTATGCGCACTGAAAATTGCGGACAGGTCGGCGTCTAGAACTGGTTTGGTCGGCGGTTTGTAAGCCGAAACCAGGAGGACACCTCCGAGAACTCCGGAGAGTTCAACGGCTGTGGCCTAGATATTTTGGCGAGGAGGCAAGACCACGCGGTGATGTGCAATGCAACGTTTCACCGCTATGGCCGTACCACCCCCCGCGTTCCGCCCAGGTCTATCGTCCCTGTAAAACGCATAGTTGGGCAATCTCACGTTGTCATGTGCCCTAAGCCAGGTCTCAGAGAGGAGAAGCACGTCGGGCTTGCGACGGGCTAGGAACTCTCTAAGTTCCTCGAGTTTGGGCAGAAGGCTGTTGGCGTTCCACGCTATAATGGAAAGGTCGCGCTTAATGGAGGTAATTCTGTTAGCGTGGAGCATTACAGAAGTCCTATGGCGGCTGCAGCTTCCGCGAGGAGGAGGAACTTTTCAGTCGGGGTCGCCGTGAGAAGGCGATCCCGAATGGAGCGATACAGACGGGCCACTTCTTCGAGGTCATATTCCTCGAAGAACGATTTTACCTCGGCTAAAGCTGAGGGGGATGTGGACGACGATGAAGCAGATGGGGCAGGGTCGCTGCGGGCGGCGGCAGCATAGCTGCGGGCTGAATTCACCCGAGATGTGTTCCTGGGTGGGCGCTCGGTCCTTTCAGCTGCAGGACGGGGCTCTACTCTGGACTGCCGAGCAACCCCAGCGCCGGAGCGCTGCGTTGGTCTGGTTTGTGGTTTATGGGCAGGGGGAGCGGGAGCAGCGTTTTTCTGTTTCTTCTGCTTCTTCTTCTTCCTAGTCTTGGGTCTGTAGCGAGCCGCGGGTTGGGGAGATTCGGACCTCTCTGGGACTGGCTCGACTACTTCCGGGGCAGGTTCCTCGTCCATTGGAACGGGCTGGTCTAGGGCCGATGCTGGCGTAGCATGGTCTTCCCGAGCAGGTTTGGACGATGCACGTGGCTGGGCACGTGGGCGAGGTCGGGCGGGAGGTTGTGGCACAGATGAGCTGACCTTCTCCGGGAGACGGGGAAAGGCAGCACGATCCGGGACGACTGGAAGCTGCTGGCGGGCAGGAGGGTTATTCCTGTCCGCAGCCTGCCTCAGATGCTGCTGGAAAACCCAGCATCCTCTGTAATTTGCCGAGTGAGGTTCGCCGCAATTAATACAAAAGCGGCGCCCCGCAGCCGGCAATTGACAGGCCTTGGTCGGATGCGGCTTGCCGCATCTGACGCAGACCTCTGCGTTGTGGCAGCTGTCCGAGCCGTGCCCGAACCGTTGGCAACGATGGCACTGCGGGACGTGGCCAGCTTCGCGGCTCCTTTCAACTTTTATGCGAAGCCCGCAAAGACTGGTCAGGCCCAGCAGTCTGTCCCCCTGTTCCCCCTTAAGGAGTATCACCCGGAGGAGGGGTAACTTACGCCTGGGGCCATATGAGGTAAAGAGCCTGATGCACTCTTTAATCGGGAAGCCGAGTTGGCGGAGCTCGTCCGCCACCTCGTCGGGTTCGGTTTCTTCGTCCAGGCCGCGAATAATTAGCCTGACGTGAGCCGCCTTCTCGTAGGAGAAAGTGTGGAATTGTAGTCCATTTGCCTGTAAGAACAGGTAGACGGCACGGTACTCTTCGTCCGTCGCGCAGCTAACGCGCAGACTGTCCCTTCCACGAAGAGACATCTGAACGTCCGCCGAGAGACGAACGCCGAGCCGGAGGCGTCTGGAAAAGTCAACGACGTTCTTGACGCCGTTGACGAACAGGGGCGGAGGGCGGCTTCTACGGGAAGGAGCATCTAAGTCTAGCTCCGGTTCATCGGGGAGCGGAGTTTCCTCCGCTTTCCGTTTTTTCTTAGATACCACTACACTAAAGGAGGACCCAGGCGTGGGCTGGGACATAGTGCACGTCGGGGCAGGAGTACCCCCAGAGACAACAACGTTGGACGCGGCCGAGACCGATTGGCGGCCCTGAGAAGGACCACTGCACGATCCGACCGAGTCAGGGACAGGGCCGGGGCCTACAGAAGAAGCATTGGATTGGCCCTTAGCAGGACCATTCCGCTGCCCGGCCGCAACGCGACGGTCGCCCATCGCGTTTTGGCAAAGGTATTCGGGCCGAAGCCCTCCTACTGGGGTACTGAGCCCGCTTAGCGCCGGTATTGGAGGCCGCACCACGATTAAGCGAAGCGACCGACCGCTACCGGCAGGGACCTAACTTAGCCTACGCCAAGCTAAGCGGGCCGATGCCACCAAAAGCCGCGGGAAAAACAGTAAATTAAGGTAGGCTTACCTGAAGCGATCCCACGAAGTAATCCCAACAGGTCCGGGGTTCGCGAAAGCCACAAACACCACACAGCACTAACACTGGTCCACTGCACTGCACTTAGCCGCCTTTTGGCACCGGGAGGCACACTACTCACGGTAAAACACCAGCCGACACCAGACCGCGAACGGCTACTGCCGCCAAGAGATTCGCACACGCGCACACGAAAACTGCCACGAACACAAGCCGAAGCAACCGATCTAACCGGACTAGTCGAGTCGTCTGCTGCCACGCGGCCCTAACAAGGGACGCTGAAGGCGGTCGCACGACCCACTAATGCGTGGCCGCAGCTGGCTTGGCTTCGCTCTTGTCGTTACTGTACCGGCACTGCAGGTGATCCTGTAGTTTTCTACACCTTCAGTCGTCGACGACCTTACTGCCGGCGCAAGCTAGGGCGGGAGCACCAACCGCCAACAACGTTCCAAGGAAGGGTCCACTTGATACTTCAATCTCAGCCTGGAAGAACTCCGGAGCTTCGATGTGTAGCGATCCACAGTCAGACGAAGAATGGTCTGGTCCGTCAAAAAGAAGATCGAGGCTGGTGCTCCTCGTTTATTTATACTGTCGGGCGCAAAAATCATGTTTCAACCATTCTGTGCACGATTTATATTGTTATAGTTTGTCGAGCGTCCCTTTACAGATTCGTTTATTTTTCGTACTTATTTTAATTTTATTCGCAACATGCGAAGTCTTTTGTTTATTACTCGATGTTCATATGATCGGTAATTTTTTTATGTATAATTGTATGTTAACAGTTTCTCTATACTTTAATTGTTCTTGGTTCTATTCACTTTTATTTACAGTGCATTAATATGTATAAATATTGTTTCGCACTAGATTTTGCACATGTGCGCGTCTTTATATTATTAATAACGTGAAGTAATTATTTTTGTCATATCTTACTCGCACTTACCAAAATTTAAATAAATTACTTACTTAATTCACATTTATTCAGGGATGACGCTATGCCGGTTTCTACTGGCACACACACACACACACACACATAAAATACAATGTACACAGTCTTAGGTTGAGTGTGGCGTGATATGCCAGTACCGTCCTGCACATTCGGTTTTCCCTTTCGCTGGTTACATACAGCTTTCAATACGCATTTTTTTTTATATTGACGATATTAATTATTTATTCTAATTTAACAGTTTTCTTTAACTAACTGCGACAATGCACAGTAACGTACGCAGACGTACTGTTGCAATATATATATATATATATATATATATATATATATATATATATATTAAAACTTAAATACTCCGAAATGAACGTAATGAATTACTTAATTTTAAGAAGACAACTAGCTGAAAGCTTTCAAATTTCTAATAAATTTTAGTATCCGTAATGACTAAAATATAATTAAATAAACATGTGTACATTTGTGCCCGTTACGCACAGTCATTTAAGGTTTAAAAGTACACGTGTCCCGAGTTAATTTTTTAAAATTATTTTATATTCACGATACGAAAAGTAGACAGGCACAGTATGCACGAACCAACTGCTTACCGTGGGAACGTATAAATGTGACGTGATTTACTGCCATTTCGTGTCACCTTAGCCTTTACACTTTATCCGCGCTTAATTCCTCAAACACTCTGTTTACATCTGGAACTATCTGTCGACCGATCTCTCTCGTGTGCTGCGCGTTCACGCACGCATCACGGATAGAAGCAGGTAGGAGACAAAGCGAACGTGTTGAACAGGTAGAGCAAAGAGTGAGACAGTGAATCAGGGGATAAGACAAGTAAGTGCTGACAAAGAAATAGTGAGAGAGAGAGAGAGAGAGAGAGAGAGAGAGAGAGAGAGAGAGAGAGAGAGAGAGAGAGAGAGAGAGAGAGAGAGAGAGAGAGAGAGAGAGACAGACAGACAGAGGCAAAGACACTTTCTATTATTTCCAAGCGTCTCCTACCACCACGTTCCATTAAGATTAATTCTTCTTCTTATCTCCTGACGACATTCTATTCCCCATAATCCTTTTCAAATAACTTTCAGCTTTTTGTAGCTTCATGATTTATATCCATACGTCTGAATTATGTTGGGACGAAGAGCATACTTCTTCTCTACTTCATATTTTTTCCGATCTCTCACTCAGTAGTACACTTTATAAGGTTGCCTTCCACTGGTATAAAATTCTGGCTCCTTATCGCAGGAACCAGACTGTAGTAATTACACGGTTCATTGGAAAATGGATATTGAATTAATATTTTTATTGCGATTTAAGTAGTAAATAAATTTTTATATCTAATATTAACAACCATTATTACTTTAAACTTACGAAACGAAGTTTTTTTTTAAGAATTACACTATTTATATTTTATGAAATACACTGTGCAGAATGCGATACTATTTATATCGGACAATGTGGCCGTGCTCTGATTCATCGCATTTCTGAAAATAAGAAGAAGGCGATTTTAACCAATACAGCCATTAAGGTTTTGCAGATCATTGCTTACAACACAATCACTTCATAGATACAAAAAACATAACACTACTCCACAACATACAAAAAGGTAAAAAAAATGGCTTTGTTAGAAATTCTAGAAATTAAAAAAGCAATAACAAATAACAAAAATTTAACAAATGTACAAACTGAATTCTGTGTATCCCCTTTATTAAAAGTTGTTATTTAGTTTAGTTAATTTTATATTTTACACTCAGTTTATATTTAGTTTTTACCGACACTTGACCTTCCCTTAGCTCCTGCAACCCCCTTCTCCATCTTCACACCTCACACATGTTCCAATACACGCCCTAAACAGATGTCCATCACTACCCTTACATCCTCTGTTAACTCATCTCTTTGACAATAGCTTAAGAAGTCGAATCAGCTGTCAGAGTTAAATAAAATCTGTGAAACGTACCAAGTGTTTATATATTTTTAAAAACCTTTGTATTAATATGTTTCACCAAGTGCCCAACGAGTCATCAATTAATTTCCAGAATTTAAAATGTTTATTACATTGAAATGTTGAAAATAAGCTTTGACGTTTAGCCTATCTCATAACACTTCAGAAAACAATGCGAGCGGCATTCAAAAGGCGGTTGTTTGGTACACGATCCGTCCGAGCCCTTTTGAAAAACCGGAAAGTGATCTATGTTCTTTGGGCTACCAAGACACCAAAAATCAGAATACTTCACAACTTATGCATATCGTAGGACGAAATAGGTTTACTGACATTAGTTTCTGATAAATGAATTCTACTGATTACAATATCTATACATATTCCTTCGTGGATAGTAACGTTTAGTAAGTGGTTCTACATTGACACAAGAGACAGTAAAGGAATCACGCGTCGTATTAAACTCTTTTATCCAAATCCCAATTAATATAGCTTAACAATTCTTTCGGAAAAACCATAATCCATTTCGCACTGTTCACTTCTTCTCCTTCTTAGTCATCCTCTTCTACCCGTCGGGTGTCGAGGTTTTCGAGAGTGCTCTCCATCTCCTCCTGTCCAGTACCAAAATTCTGGCACGGGTCCAAACTACTCATCTGCATTCTCCACTCTTCTTGATGTTATCCTCCCATTTCGTTCTGGGCCGTCCGCTTCCTGTTCTGCCTACCTGTTCTGGTTTTGCCTCCCATGCTCGTCTCGGGTATCTTTCCTCATTCATCCTACAAACGTAGCCAAACCAACGCAGTTATAAACTTTCAATTTTATCATTTAAAGAGAATATCTTCAAATTCTTCCGGATGTTAACGTTTCTCACCATAGCGCTACGACTTTTCTTTTCAATTCTCCTCAGGAATCTAATCTCCGTTGCTTGTATTCTCTTTTTATGTCTGTCATTCAGAGTCCACGAGTCGCAACTGTATGTCAATGTTGAAGCGTATACAGATTAGTATACTGCCAGTTTGGTTTTCTGTGACACTTCGTTTTTTTCCCAGAAACTTTCTGTTGATAGCACCACAAAGCTTGCTTGCAGCTGAGACGCACTATTCACGATAAACAACAAAATTCACCGAGGTGATTAAGTTTATTACATCCCATTTAAAAACCAACAAACATTATTAATTTAACTTGTTCAAAACACGCCGCACGGCTAATCGCTCTAAAACTAACTGACTAGGCTATGGCTCTTATATAGGTTGCCACGAAAGGCACCACCGGCCAAGTGACGTATGAAAGAATCAGATTAATGTCGATATCTGTATAAAGTCCTGTGCTATTCACAGCACGTTATGCACCAAATAATTACTTGATTTTATTTTCTTTTTCTTTATTTCATTTTTTTTCGGTGCCGTTACAATACATGTTTTGTCAGTCGAAATGGTTATAGGCTTAGGTTATACGGCCGTGACTTTCAGTATTTTACAATAAACTAAGCCGTACGAATTGAAGCTGCTGAAATGAAATTCTTAAGGAGAGTCAAATGATGCACGCTAAGGGATTACATAAGAAACGCAAACATAAGGCAAGAGCTGAATATATACTCGTCAATGGTAAACTTAAACAAAATAAAGAAAACTGGATACAACACATAAATAGATTGGGTGAGTCGAGAATACAAAAAAAAGTTTATCCAGAATAAGACTCTTGGAGAATGAGATAGCTGCAGACCAAGAAAACGGTAGCTGTGAAGACGGAACAGGCTGCAATCCTAATCTTAGAAGAAGAAGGAGAAGGAGAAGGAGAAGGAGAAGGAGAAGGAGAAGGAGAAGGAGAAGAAGAAGAAGAAGAAGAAGAAGAAGAAGAAGAAGAGAAGGAGAAGGAGAAGGAGAAGGAGAAGGAGAAGGAGAAGAAGAAGAAGAAGAAGAAGAAGAAGAAGAAGAAGAAGAAGAAGAAGAAGAAGAAGAAGAAGAAGAAGAAGAAGAAGAAGAAGAAGACGACGTAGGGAGTAAAATTGGGTACTTTCTTTAAACTACCCGTAGCCAAAGAGATTGACCGAACGTGAGATATTCCCAGAAAATATTTTCAGAGATTAAAATATCGCCAGATTATTTGTCGAAAGAAAATTCCTGATAATATATGAGAAGTTTTGAACTTTTCACACTGCTCATAGGGGACTGATTTATTTGCTGCTTATTTCGTACTCAAAACTACTTGTACTTAAACGTACTCGAGTCTTTGCCTCGCTTGGATTATATAAAGTCCAGTAGATTTTTTGTTGTTGTATGAGAACACTACATTTAAATTCTTCCACCTGACGAAATTGGAAATATTCGGTCTGAACTATAAATCACTTGTCACAAGTTATGATAAAATAGCCGAATGAATACACTCAGTAAGATTAAACTGCAAAGTTAGCATGTACATAAGCGTAATGAAGACAAGAACAAACTTAAAGGGGTGGATATTGGTCTAACTTCACGAGCATTTCTTCAGGTTGGTATTAAAAAATTGGAGGAAAAATTAATAGGAAACAAAGCAGCAGAGTGTAAATTAGTATTCGTTTCCATTTTATTTTATTTTTAACATAAACGGTAGAGGAGTAACGTTTTAAAAATAATAACTACTGTATCGGAAATTACAAAAGTCTGTAAATAGACGTTTCAAATTACTCGTAAACAGTGGCTTCAAAACGTTGAAACGTTTGTTCGTGTATATTAAAAAACCAAGAGAAAAGTACAATGGAAAAGAAAGTTTTCGTGGTCGGAAATCCTTAAAAATGCGGAAGACGAAAGTCCTTGTTAACGAGGACAATCAAGCAACTTGAACACCACGGGGAGACGTTTTGGAAGACTGTGAAAAATGTCCTAATAAGGCGCAAGCTTCTGTTGCGTTTCTTTTGTAGATACGATATATCAGCAAGGAGGAGATGGAGTTGATAACAAAATACAACCTCCTCTCCCCTAAGGAAGTGTGGTGTGTCTGGCAAATTAACAGCAAATATATCCTTCCCCTAACACGCCACTGGCAAATAGCTCACCCCCTCGCAACTTCTACACACCTGTACATCTGCAATTAGATACCAGCTGCGTACGACGTGTGACGCTCTGTAAATGGTAATTTAGGACAAACAATAAGAAAGCAATACATTCGATGTTATGAGGACGTTTTTCATGTTCTCTTTAAAATGAACTAAATATTTTAGCAGTTTGGTATAACTATTGTACTAGCTCTGACGCCTACTGGACAGTAATGTGGTAATTTTCGTATTTAAAGGTTGGCTAATCTGTACTTTCTAAATTACGTTTATCAAGTTCAGGCATCGTCACAGTTCAACGTGCATCGGCGGGCAGCGGACGTAAGCGCGTTTGCTGCTTGTTCTGTCATTTATTCATATTCATCTTGTCGTCGAGACAATTTTATGTAGGCCTTAGGCCCTACAGTAATCATTGCTGTAGTTTGGAGTGCCGCGTACTCGCGCCTCAATACTGCTAATATGCATCTTTTTAACCGACTTGTTTTTCTTTAAAGATTCAAACTTCTATCAGACATAGCCAACCTTAACATGCCGAGTAACTTGTAATACAAAATACAACAAATGTATCAAATACAGTCCACGCTCATCATTATTCAGCATCCTGGCAATAACTTCATGAAATATCATTCTTCCTAACATTTAAAGGTCCTACGGGACGAAATCTAACACCTACTATCTTTTAATTTGTGTACTGTGTGAAGTGGGCAAACACGTTTGTAATTGATATTACACATTTTATAAGCAGATGTCTGAAAATATGTTTATTTACCTTGGGCGAAGTTTTATCTGTGTTTCTGTTGTCATTTCCGAGTGTTGCGTCAACTGTGGCCAAAAATCGACTATCGCTCGACATTCAGAAAACTAAACAATAGCGATAAAGGCGACTTTAACCTGTCAGATCCTACACAAAATACCTGCCTTCTGTGTTTTATTTCCTAAGTAAGTGAACTCTCTAACTTCCTCTGTCTTTTTTCCATTCAGCAATACACGAGTATTCATACTGGACTGCCCGTGTTTACTACAAACCATCAATTTAGTTTTATAAAAATTTAATCTTAAATTGTACTCTTTGCTCAAAACATCATTAATTATATGTAGGCTAACTGTTCACTTAAATCCTGTTCACTGTCACCCATAATTGTAATGTCTGCAAATCTTAGCACGTTAATTCTCTCTCTTTGCACTTTTATTCCTCCATCCGTTTGCTCATTTATTTTAATAAGAGCTTTGCAATATGTGTGTGCGTACATGAGATGAAAGACAATTACGTGACACTTATCATACGTCAATAATCGAGGCTATTCCAGACCGCAACGGCCGGGCACTGTGTTCGAGGCCAGACAGTGACACTGTTTCTAGTAGATTCGAGAGCGCCTGTTTAACACGTCATCGAGAAAGTGACAGATTATTCTGGCATCTCAGCAGGGTATAAAAATAAGCATCCAGCGACGGTCAGTTCAGTTCAGTTTATGTCGGGCGATTTACTCAGTGCGTCTCAAGTGGTGTGTTAGTAAAAAGTAATTATTGTTCGCGACTCTATTATTTGAAATTATTATTGGTGTCGACAAATTAACTTGAATAATTATTGTACGAGTATAATCTTGATGAATAACTTGTTGATTACAAACTGTTATTTGCGATTAACTAAAGCTGGTGATTAGTGACTTAATTGGTGTATTTATTTTGGTTTCCAATGTACCATACGACGATCAGTTAGACCGTCGTAACAATATAATATAACTATAATTATCGTCTCGTAAGTATATGATAATATAATACAGAATAAGTGTTGTAAATAACCACTCACACTATGTAGCAAATATAACCTTCGGCCACGTTAATGAAAAATAATTTTCTTATAAACACACTAAGAACCGGCAAAATGAGACGAACGGATAACAATTATCGGATCCTTAAGGCGAGTATCCTTCGATAAGATCACAGTTGCCAGAACACAACGATGCAAAACGTACAAGATCGTCGGACGTTAAGCATGCTAATGGAGTTATTAGAAGCAGACTCAAAAGCACCGATTTTGTTTGCAAATGTATACGAATATATCAAGTTAGGTTTATGTAATTAATTATGCCAGACATGTCCGCCCAATGGGCGATTGTTTTGCCGATATAAATCTAACGCCCGCTGGTGAATCGAATTTACACGCCGAATTAAAAACAAAATCTCTGTTGTCTCAGTTCTACAATGCAGTGTTGACAACGCAAAACGCGTGGGTTTAGTACTTTGTTAATTGTTGAACAGATTGTAAAATAAATCAATAAAATAAAAGAAATCTGTGAGTTCGACTCGGACACATCTGGGACGAGAGTTAAGCCAGTTGTTCTCGAAGAAACAGAAATTTTTAAAAGACAAAATTTTAAAATCAAAGGGAGATAATTGTAACTAATTTGGTTACAACTATTCATGTAATTATGATACGAACAGATTAAAAGATTGAGTAAAAATGGCCACAAATGGAGGTGTAATAAATAAAAAAAAAGGCATCTCATGCGTCCCAAGTGCATCCAAATACTTGGTGAAATTTATAAGACTCCCGTAATATAAACGAATACTCCCATATGGCAACGAATCTTGTTTAACAAACTGCATTAGAATTGTATTCAGACTGTAGAAGTAATTTTTCTTCAGACGTGAATGTTCGTAGACTAGTGGGAGACTAAGAAATAGTTACATTTGGCATGCGTTGGACATATTTAACGTATACAGACGTAGAAACTTGACGATAGAAATTGAACACTGTCTTAGAGATGCGCAGTGTACAAACATCTCGTTGCGATGCTCAGAAAATTTTCATTAATTTCGCACAACAGTCTTGTACAGTCTTCCATAGAGTGAACATCGGCTGCAATAACTGGCGAGAACAAAGGAAGCTGTGTGTGAAAGAGAGGGGGAGATAATATGGAAGTGAAACAGGGAACTGTTGTCGCGTCGTCTCCCCTCTCTTCTCTCTAGATAAATTAACTATACTTGTAAGTGGGGGTAATTCATGCATTGGGTCAGCGCAGCTTACCACTGTCGGGTATCTACTGGAAAACAGTATTAAAAGGAAATTAGATTAAAATACATATTCAAACTCGGAAGTTGGGTGATGAAGAAAGCACTGACTACCATAAAATGTAATTTTCCTAATACGTGGATGCAGACGAATAAAAGATGAATTTATTTTTATTAACATAAAACATTTCTCTCATTCTTTATATAAATGTATCCTCTGTGCCTAGAGGACGAACCGTAGAATGAGCGACCGTTTAGTAACTTATTAGTTAAACGTGAACTCCGTGAAACTAATAAGCGAGATCCACAATATTCACTGTTCGCAATTTCATTATCGTTCTGAAATTGAACGATATCACTACTGCAGTGAACATTCTCAATACCATGTCGCTGTAACACAAAGCTTTCACTGATGCAACATATGTGTGGGCGGTACAGAGTTGCATACTATATACGCAACTTTATAGCCTCCAAAACTGGAACAGTCTCGATCCACTGGTAATTATTCAGACTGTTTCTATCGACTTCTTCTGTCCTAAATATCCGATCGACGTTTGGCAACTACCGACAAACGAAATTTTTGTATCGATTCGAGGCATCTTGGTACACGCAGAACCCCATGTAAAACTGTAAAACTTTCTTTATCAAACAATGCACTCATAATCAAATGCGCAAGGCCGAAAACAACGTTTCGACGATTCTAGAAAATGTTTAAATTTCTATCGTGTTCTGTACCTTCTTTATGCCTTCGGAAATTGACATATTCTTCCATGAAACTGATATACTCTTACATGATCACGCATTTAATATGTACTTATTTTTTGGTGTAAGTATGTGTGAAAGAATGAAAGAGAAGGATACTTAGATGTTCAAATACGATTGGCGCATGACTTCAGGGACCTCGTTCTGTACTTATGGTTCCTTTTTTTTTATGATAACATGGGGACAGAAACGAAATTCATACTAAATATAAAGGCATCTAGGCTCCAGTTTCTACAGGAGTCTCTGTTGTATGTCAGAAATATTGTTCTACATCGGGGCCTCCGAGTTCCTTCCCAGGAGGGTTTCGTCCGATCCCTGGTAACTAATTTACCCGCAACTGCCGAGAAATCGTCCTTCCTGCATAACCGTCAGCTCGAGAGTACTGACAGTTGAATGCACTGGTACGCGTCAGACGCTTTAGAACCCGTTACATGGCGATTCCAATAGGCCAACTTCACATGAACCCTGACTGCATCGACCACCACATTCCCAATCTCCTCTCAACTGCTACCTTGCCTGGGCGCATCCTACAGCGGCGGCTTTCCAAGGTTCGGCTTGTTCGTACAGCGTCTGCCTCTAAAGATACAGGATTAGACAGAACTCAAACAGCTCGAGCCGCCACGAGTGGGCTGTCGCTCCAAGCACGGAAGACCGTGACGTATGCAAGTGACTTTTTGCGGGAGCCATTCGCTGAGGCGTGGGAGCTCATCGATACCGCCGACATCACAAGGCGGCCTCGCCTATTGTCCACGATAGTGCAGTTCCAAGCTGCTGTAGGTAAATCGTTGCCACAGACCTGCATCCCATGCGTGGAGCCAGGCCGGACCAGTCAACGATATCCTTACTTGCACGCCATATTGTGCAAAAGAGAGTTAGGAGATCCTAACTCCTTGTGCTGCTAAGAAATGGCCGCGGCGTAACGGAAGAAACTGGCGTCCATCGGGCTGCGCGCCAGACAGCCCGCTCACACTAGAGTGTAAGGCGCTCCCCGCATCTGTCTGTCTGTGAAAACACGAGTCCGAGCATTGTCGACGCCCCATAATTAAAGAGTTTTATTATATGCACATTAGCACTTCCTTTGTCGAAACGTTAACGAGAAAGATGCTAAAGAGAACGCCTGGAATAAATTTCTACAACGCATTTTATTATTAGTCTATTGTGATTATTATTATTATTATTATTAGCAGATATAAAAGAGAGGCATAGATATAAGCACAATTTCAATAATACAAAGTACTGTCTTCGTTCACTAAGCTTCACTTAATCTTAATACTTTCATGCATTTAGAAATAAATTGACAATAGACATAAGAAGATAATCACAAGTTACAATAAACCTTTTCATAACAATTCTCCTAGACGTATTGCAACAATTCTTCTACAGAATATAATTATCCTCTACTCACAGTAAACTACAGCAAGTAAATTTATTGTACTAAACAGCTGTTCAACGAGGTAATTCCCACAACTATATCATTTTGCAACTAACTATTGCCTCCATTTTCGTTTATACAGAGTTGCCGTTACTGAAAAAATACTGGCATGAAGACGGTTATTGGTGGGGATCAATTGTTCTTCGACTATAGACACAGTTCTGGAACGTACGATACGTAGCTCGACTCGACTAACATTGTTATTTGATGAGTTATGTTCCGTAACACAGTCAACGCACGTGCACGATGTTACTACGCTTAGTTATTTATTTTATTTTGTATCGACAATCTAAGAACCACATGCCAATTTAAATTCTTAATTCTTTGTTCTTATCTTTTTCTCCAATATTCTTTCATCTTTTCGCTGTGTCTCTTCTTCCTGTCTTCAGTCCACTTTGAACCTGCGTGTTTCTCTCTCTTACCCTGCATTCCTTCCATTTTTAACACTTTTGCCCGAAAAACTTCTCTTTCAATTGCTTCTTCTGCGTTTATATTATTTTTTTCTCAATCCTTTTTCACTTCTTTAATCCAACTTGATGTGACTTCTTCCCCCACAGATATTTGACGATCTGTTTGTTAACCTGTTGTCGTCCATTCTATATAAATGTCAAAACAATAATAGTCTTCTTTTTCTCATTTTTTCTGTTACATTTGCTGTACTTTGATATATTTCATCATTACTTCTTAATTTCCAACCTTCTGAAGTTTTTCGTGGGCCTAATATTTTCCTAATAATTCGTCGTTCCAATATTTCTAGTCTGTCTAAATTATAATTCAATGCTAGACATTCACTTGCATATAAGCATTCTGGCTTCACTACTGTGCTGTAATGCCTTATTTTCGCATATTTAGATATGCACTTTTTATCGTAAATATCTTTAGTTATACCATACGCTCTTTCATTTTATGAATCCTTTCTTCTATAGCAGATTTTTCTAAACCATTCTCTTGAATTATTTCTTCTAGATACTTAAATTTTCTTATCCTCACTAGTTTAGTTAGTTAGCTTAGTTATTTTATTTTAGTTAGTTTTTTGCGTCGATGTGGCATAACAAATATCAACACTAACTTAATAAATAAGAACTTCTGCTAATATGTTTTACTAAAGTTACAATGAGACCTATAGTAGCATTTAAGAGTGAGCTTTTGTTATATAACAACCACTGTTACCACTGTTGCGGTGTTATTTGCGCGGCCCACAATCGTTTGTTGTTTCAGCTGTTTCCTTCGTTATTCGTAAATGATGTACAAAGACGAGTCAAAAATATTAATTTGTGCAAGGTTTAGTTAACGCTAAATTAACACCACAGTCATGTTGAATTACATTACGCTCAGTTAATCTTAAACGTTGCTGTATGCGGTTTTTTATTCCGAGAAAATAAATGCTCTGTGCTGAGTTCACCTTGCTCAGAATTTTGACTTCTGTTAATGAGAGTCTGTTCCCTTTGTTTCTATCGGTATTAATGAAAAACCAAATCGTAATAAAATATAATTGTATTAAAGAAACTAGTTGTGGTTGAGGCATATCCCTCGTCAAACAAATTATTTACTTTAAGTTAAGTTTAAACTATAAATGAAGTATAAATAAAGCAGACGCTAATAGAAGCATAGTCAAAGAAGCTACCACAAAAAAATTAAGAATAATTATAAAAAATATAATATTGACATAAGGAAAAGTTACACACCCAAAAGTTCAAATAAAAACTTCTACATATGTGTATTTTTTGTGTGTTTAATCTTCGCAGAGAATAAAAACTTTCGTTCACTGCTTCAACGCACACGGATCAAACAACATAAAGAACACATTACAACTTCAACTGAATTGAAATGTACAAATCTCACATGCTTACGTATATTAACTTCTTCTTCTTCTCCTCCTCTTCAAAGATTAGGTTATATAAACCTGTTCCGGCACCCTCTCATCCTCGGGCGACCCACGTCTCTCCTACCAATGGCTTTATACTTCAGTGCCGCTTTCGGGAAACGATCATCTGTCATCCTTTGCAGATGATCCCACCATTGTCTTCTTTAAGTTGAAATAATTTCATTTATGTCCTTTACTTCGAGTTCTGCTCTGATATCTTCATTCCTTATTCTACCTTTCAGTGTATAAATTAAAGTATTTCGAAGAAACTGCATTTCAGCCCTATGAATCTTGCAGCTTTCCTTTTGTCATGACCCGTGCCTCACTCGCATAAATCAACGTGGGTATTGCAATTGTATTATAAAATTTCATCCTTGTGATGTGTCTTGAGATATTAAGACATTAAATTTGTACACACCTTCTGGTGGAATACCATCAAACTTTAATGGCCACTTCACTTCGTCAACAGCTAGAAATATGTTCATATTCATATTCATCATAGCGCCTTACCGTATGTCTTAAGTATCCGAGTAAATTTACGTGTATTACATCACACATTGTTTTCGTCACAGTGAAAGGATACTTTGGGCGATAGACCTGCGCCATGCTGCTTATAAGAGCACATTTCGAACACGCAGAGGTCAGCCATTGTTTGTTCCCAGTCTTCAGATCTCCGAATCATACAGTAAAGTTACGATAATTTTAGTGGCCCACTAATGCGTATTTACGCCTATCAGTGTTTTTAGCATTAGTCTGTTAGGCAGGAGTGAATACCGCTTACCCGCTTCTGAGGATCGGAAACGAGTCGATCGCTCAGAGTATAAACATTAGCCAATAAGCTAACTTGAAACAATGAATTTTTAGAAAAAGAAAATCATCATGAAGCCATAATATCTAAATTTTACAAGTTTCCACGACGTAACCAACATTTAAATAGTAAAGAAAATATTAATATTTTGTTAAACTTCTCTCATATCTTTCGAACCGTTAATTAACTAAAACCATCTAATTGTGCACTTTCTAGAATTAAACATTTATTTGGTTTCCCACTGAGAGTTAATAATATCGCAGAAGACGTATTACATTATACATAATACGTTGGGTATTCTGTATTTAGAAAACAAACCGTTTATAACTTTTGTCTGAAGCTCGCACGGCCGGTGTCAGTGAGTTCAAAATTACGTCTAAAAACCGGGCTGTTAGGCCGTGGCCGGTTGCTATTAACCCGAGGTGGAGTCGAAACGTTGCCGACGTGATGGCGTTTAATAGCAACCGGGCTGTTAGGCCGTGGCCGGTTGCTATTAACCCGAGGTGGAGTCGAAACGTTGCCGACGTGATGGCGTTTAATAGCAACCGGGCTGTTAGGCCGTGATCGGTTGCTATTAACCCGAGGTGGAGTCGAAACGTTGCCGATGTGATGGGGTTTAATAGCAACCGGGCTGTTAGGCCGTGGCCGGTTGCTATTAACCCGAGGTGGAGTCGAAACGTTGCCGACGTGATGGCGTTTAATAGCAACCGGGGTGTTAGGCCGTGGCCGGTTGCTATTAACCCGAGGTGGAGTCGAAACGTTGCCGACGTGATGGCGTTTAATAGCAACCGGGCTGTTAGGCCGTGATCGGTTGCTATTAACCCGAGGTGGAGTCGAAACGTTGCCGATGTGATGGGGTTTAATAGCAACCGGGCTGTTAGGCCGTGGCCGGTTGCTATTAACCCGAGGTGGAGTCGAAACGTTGCCGACGTGATGGCGTTTAATAGCAACCGGGCTGTTAGGCCGTGGCCGGTTGCTATTAACCCGAGGTGGAGTCGAAACGTTGCCGACGTGATGGCGTTTAATAGCAACCGGGCTGTTAGGCCGTGATCGGTTGCTATTAACCCGAGGTGGAGTCGAAACGTTGCCGATGTGATGGGGTTTAATAGCAACCGGGCTGTTAGGCCGTGGCCGGTTGCTATTAACCCGAGGTGGAGTCGAAACGTTGCCGACGTGATGGCGTTTAATAGCAACCGGGCTGTTAGGCCGTGGCCGGTTGCTATTAACCCGAGGTGGAGTCGAAACGTTGCCGACGTGATGGCGTTTAATAGCAACCGGGCTGTTAGGCCGTGGCCGGTTGCTATTAGCCCGAGGTGGAGTCGAAACGTTGCCGATGTGTAGGCGTTTAATAGCAACCGACCACGGCCTAACAGCCCGGTTTTTAGACGTAATTTTGAATTTTTTCAAATAATTTACTTTACCATGTTTTTAATTTTCTGAATTCTAACAGTCCGGATTCTTTCAAGCAGCTGGAATAAGCAGGATGTATATAGGGAAAATATTAGCACATAGCTACACTTGGTAGTGAGCTCCGACCCTTCCCTGCAGTTCATCTGGCAGTTTAACAAGTATATGTGTATCGTTTGCTTTGTAAGACATCAGTAATACTGCTCCACCCTCCTATCTTCACATGCCGCCGTTTGCACATCTAAACGAGGGAGGGAAGCAACTTATTATTATTTTGACGTCACAAAACGTAGGCCTATAGGTAAGTCATAGTACAGTGCACTTACTCTGTGTTGTTCTACAAACTAGTGTGAACTGAGTTATACTCTAAGCGTAAGCGAGGATAAGCTGGAATATTCACGTAAACGTGATATGAGTAGTAGACCTTTACATGATAAAGAATGACACTATGAAAACATACTGATATTAATGGAAAATGGTACAAGTGGGTAAAACTCTAATAGTACTATTGACAAATAAGAAAAATCTGACAGATTTTTAGGAACTACTGATAGTAACAGTTTAATAATAATAAAAAAGAGCAAAAATAATAAAAAGAAAGGATCTGCTTACTTTGTTAACCTATTAATAAATGAAAACATTGTATGCATGTATTTTATATATATACTGTATATATATGGAACTCGAAAGTTTCTTGCAATAATTGTACAATAGTTTAGGTGATAATTTACCTATTTTACATGAATTGAAACAATAATACAACTACTTGCAGAAGGAATACATTATATGTATGTATAGTACATGTGTGTGTGTGAGTGTGCGCGCGCGCGCACCATTGACGGGAGCAAATATCATCACCATTATACACGTATACTCGTATATAGCGGACCAATACTGAGCGAATGCGTAGGTAATCAGTCTTCATTGAACTGACTCCAGTCTAGTACTTGACTCTAATTTCTCCCTTGTACATACAGCTTAACTCCTTCATTTCATGCCTGTTTGATTCCTTGCACGATATGTCCTCTAGTTTTCAACTTACGCGAAAACTATGAAGAGGAGAAAGACAAGAAGGATAGTAGACAAAAAGAAGAAGAAGACGACGAAGAAGAAGAAGATGGAGAAGGAGGAAGAGGAGGAGGAGGAGGAGGAGGAGGAGGAGGAGGAGGAGGAGGAGGAGGAGGAGGAGGAGGAGGAGGAGGAGGAGGAGGATGACTAACTCTCTTCGTTCGGGCTTAAAAACTAAACGAATTTTGATGCTTTTAATTTATATAGCTTTAAGAGAAACAGAATAGTAATGTAGGTCTAAGTTTAGCTAGTAAAGTACTTAGGATTTTTTACATAGGCTACAGACTTGCGGTAACAGACAAACCCTAATAAAATTTCTATTTTACTAAGCAAAACATGTAGACTTTTGACCATAATTAATAGGGTATGTCATTATGCGAGGGCGACCATTAAGCGGGGAAATACGATATCACTCAAAATAATAGTTTAAACCCTTTAATAAGTGCTATATACGGTATTATTAAAATTTCTCTGAAGACAAGTTTTCATTTACGTATTCTCGGTAATTATAACTTCAATTTTCCTGTCGTTATGTTAATAGTTGCTGTGCATTTTCAATGAAACTGCAGGAGTAATGTCTCAAGTAAAGTGACACGCACAATAACGCAAACGGTTTACATCCATCGTCGTAGTCGGATAATGCTGCACGGCACGGCACGGCACAAAACTTCTTACCGCTGTAACGACTTATGCTTTAACGACGTACGCAGACGTCATTTGTATGCAACGTTTTACATTTTAATTTGCATAATTTAACACCTCTATACGGCTGTGCATAATTAGTCTGCGCTGTAAACCACACTGCGATGTTCTCAGCTTACAATTGCAAAGTGTGTTTGCTATTACCGCCCTACATAGCATAACAAGTTGCGCACAAAGATTATTCATTTCAGTAATAATATTACAGCTAGTGAACTTCGAAGGCGATAAGCTATACTTTATTAGGAAAATTAAATTAATTTTTATGTCGGGTAGTGTCGGATAGACAAAAACTTGTTATGAATTATAGTGTTTCCATGACCCGCTGATCACGCTCTCAGTGGCAGGACTACATAACAATCATTATTAACATTGAATGAGCGAATCGAGTTCTCGTTATTAACTCGGGCATTTGCCATTTGTCTATGTCTGTGTATATTTGGAGGATAACTTTTGATTCATTAATCGATTTTCGCAAAATTTAGGATGTTTTCCCTCGACCCTATTGTGGACTGATCTTCCTCTCAAAAATAGAGGTAGAAGAAAAATGTGAGTAGATAATTTTGAAAAAAAATAGTACAAATCTATGTGGAGTATCAAATTAAAGAAATTTTTAAAATAAATTTTAACATTTGTTGTATTAACAGAATTAACACTCTTGCACACCATTATAGAAAAATGATTCCGATTACCGCTTTTAAGTTTCACAGCTCATCATCGGAAAAAAATCAGAAAAAAGCAAATTTTTTTCCGATCTGATGAGCTGTAAAGCTTGAAAGCGGTAATCGGAATAATTTTTCTATAGTGGTGTGCAACAGTGTTAATTCTGTTTGTGATTATAACCACTAACACAACTTTATTAAATAAATATTATTTTTATTTATTAGCAATCAGAAAATACATTCTTTAAGCCAATCTGCTTATTAGTGTACACAATAAGAAATGTACAACTAGACGGTTTGAAGAGGTGTTCCAGCGACGACACCTCGTGGTCCTTAAAGGTCAGATGGCTACAGTCTTATCAATCTTCTGTCAATTGGAGGCTGTAGCAGTGACATGATCTGCGGGTTACCATGGTCGTAAAGTCTTGTATGGTGTCCAATGCCATGTTTATGAATGACTTCACGGACTTATGGAATATGGAAGTCTGTGTACAAAGTCCTGTTGGACACATACCCACTGGGAAGAAATAGCTTCACGGGGATTATTGATTGGCATCGCTGTATGACTACTACGTTATATTCGGTGGCTGTGCCCCAAAGCTCGATTCCTTAAGTTAAAGGACAGTTGTATAGAGAAACTGTTTTGGCTATAGATTAATTAGATTTTCTGTCTGTCAACCAGTTAATTTCCTTACATCTTGAATCTATTTTTTTTCTTTTCTCTTGTATGTGGTGTTTCCAAGTCAGTTTAGAGTGTAAATGACGGCCTAGGTATTTCACTACTATTTTTTGTGGTATTTCAAAGTGGTTGAGATGAACTGTGAGGCAGTTCCTCCCCGCAAGGTGAATGAAATGTGTGACGACTTGGATTCGATGGCCTTGATTTTCAATTTTTGTAGCCATTCTGCAATGAGATTGAGGTGTTCTTGAAGACTGAATGAGGCAACTGTAGGATCTTCATTAGTTGAAAAGATGACCGTGTCGTCATCAAATGTACCGATTGTTGTTTCTTTGGTGACTGGTGTTCGGAAGTGGGCAGGACGTACAGTAGAGGGCCAAGAATACTGCCTTGAGGGACTCCTGATTGTACTAGGAACGACTTCAGTTTCTCCGGTAACCTTGGTTTCGAATTTACGTTTGTGCAGGTAAGATTGCAGCAGGTTAAAGTAAGACGAGGGAAAGATTCTTCTGCTTTCGTATAACAGTCCTGAGAGCGATACTCCATCAAACACCTGACTGATATCCAGGAATGTGGCTGTGCAATATTGTTCGTTTCCTAACGCTTTACTAAAATTATGTTGGTTATAATGTGGCACTGTCCTATTGTTGAGTGGACACGTCGGAATCCGAACTGATGATCAGGGTTCCGATCTTGGTCTGCTAGATCCTTAGTAATTCTTCTGTGTATAAGTTTTTCAAGAAGTTTAGCAATTATTGACCAAAGTATTGGAGGATAAGATGAAAGATCCGTGAACATTTTTTCGGGTTTCGATATAAATATAATTTGAGAAATTTTTGGTGACTTAGGCCAATATTCAAGACGTAAAATAGCGTTGAATGTGTGCATAAGCTTCTTGAGTCCGTTTTTGGCAATTCTTCCTGGCGGCAATAAGGTCGATTCCTGGTGTCTTTTTCTGGCTTAGTTTATTAACTTAATCGATTATTTCTTTTGAGGCGGCCACGAAGTTGAATTGGTATGGAAAGGTCTTGTTTCATTCTTGTTTCGAGGTCGTGAACAATGTGTTGTAAATCTGAAGATACGGTTAAGGTTTGGAAATTTCAAAGTTCTGGGAAACCAGACACTTAAATTGGCACATTAAATTCGTAAAAATAATACAAATCCGTGCCGGGTATCAAATTAAAGAGAAATTTTAACCAAATTCTGGATATAGCCTTCAGTTTTGGAAATTCCAACATTTTTTGACAGCATGGTACAAAATAGGACGAAAGTTGTAAAAAACTGTAAAAGTCACACTACAGGGAATTTCAACCCGAATTCAAACGTGGTGTTCAGTTTCAAATTTTGTAATTTTAGAGATACATTTCATTCAAAATTCTGAAAATGTAAAAATCGTTCTGAGGCATCAACTTATGAGGAATTTTATTCAAAATGTGAATCCGAAAATTATATCTGACAACACACCTAGTAAATATGTATCCGTATTCAGAACGTTTGGAAGTAATGTCTGCAAAACATGTTGCATATTGTTGTTAACAAGCTGTCTTTAACTGTGGTACTTAGCATATTATTCGTAATCTCTTAACTTGTACATGTACTCAAAAACACATACAAATTACAAAAAAACAATCATAAATTATGAGGCCTGATGCATGGTTATGTCGAGGTGTTTCTCGGGTAACGCCATTTACGTCGTTTATAAGAAGAAATTAAAAAAATTAGAATTTATTAATTTAGGGGTAATGTTACCTAATAATCAATTGTTTATATTATATTAATAATACAACGTTTTACAAGAATATATTTTTTATTATAAAAAATAATACAAAATATTAACAATAAATATATATTATTATTAATCATTTTTATAATTTTTGTTAATTTTATAATATTTAATAATTAAACAAATATATTCTTGTATTATTAATATAATATAAAAATGTATAACAAGAATAATTGAGCATAAATAAATATAATAAATATATAAATAATATAATAATAATAAATAATAAATGTATTTCGTTCAAAATAGCTTGTTAGTTCTGTAGCTCAGGGAGCCTAAAAGTATAAAATTGTCAGAGGAATGAGAAATTTATTTAACATTTGTTCATGATATATTTTTCCTGACAAAAAAGATGATTTCAGATTCAGTTTGTTTCTCTCTAATTACAGACCCAGATTTCTCACACAAATTGATTACCGAAAGTGTTTCCTAAATCCGCTGTGGGAAAGTTTCCAAGTGACCGACTTTTCAACTTTTTCGGCTTTGGGGGTGAGAGATAACGTTGGGAGTTGGGAGATAACTTATCCCGACTGTGCAATATTAATGCGGGATGAACAAACTTCATCACCAATATATACACAGTCGATTGCCTCTCACACCAATAATTTATGTCTCGGACGGAACGCATCGTGCAGTAGACATTCACACAAATATCTAACGTTGTCGCTCAATCATTATAATTCTTCGTCATCACTTCGTGTTTCCCTTTCTTCCCCTGGCTGTATCTTTCTTTCCGCTCACTACCCGTTGGTTTTCTTCTTTCGTAAATCGTGTGTAAGTTTTATACTATTTCTATATTAAAATAACTTTATAATTTCTCCATTTTTAAATGCCATTCTTCATTCTCTCATTTTCATTTTTGATTGATAGAAATTGCAACCAGATTCAACAGTGCTCTAGTTCACTATCTCTTTAGATTTTTCCTTCTGTCTGACTGATTTCTTGTTAGTTATCCTTGTGGCACGTGTCACGCCGCTCTATTTCTTGCTGATTCCGTGTTATCATAAACGTTCTGTTTCTTTCAAGTGATGGTCAGAACCAAAGTAAACATAACACTCTGACGTGTATATCCTATCATCCGGTCTTTCGTTAAAGTAACTCGGTCATATTGAAACTTGCAAAGTACGAATTACATTGTAAACTATGCTAGAATTTACCATATTCTATACCAATGATGATTACCAACCCGACTCATGGGTGCCAAGCATGGCACTCAAAACGATTTTCAGTGAATGATTTATATTGGTTTATATAACACAGATTTAATATGAGTCTACATTTTAAAAATATAAATTAATTTTTCCTTAATAAGAGTACAGCGTATAACTTAAGTAACTTATATCAGCGTATAACATGTGCAGTAGCTATAATACATCTTTATAGTATATAAAGAAGTATATATAGTGCCAAATTGAAAGTGACCAGTTACACACATGAGAGTTAATAATTGAACAAACAGAAACATGGACAAGAATCTCATTGCTGGGAACAATGAATTCACAGTTTAATGATATGTAAATTTTCAAACATTGTGAACCGAAATTTGAGAATTACGTCTTCATAATTTAAATATAAATACAACACTTACATTTAGGCATTATTCAACAGTAATTCGCCCGGAAGCACTTTATGCAGCTGAGTTTCTGACTCCGAACAAGAAAATGATGATAGAAGAACAGGAAGTCACAGCAAGGAAAATATTAAGAAAAAGCTTGGGATCAATAAAAGATGGAGAACAGTACAGAAGACGCCACAATAATGAGCTGTACACACATGTTGATAAAATCACAGACGTAATTAGAAAAAGAAGAATTACTTTCTATGGACATGTTCAAAGAATGAATCCCGCCAGACTAACAGGGAAGCTTTTTAACTAATTCAAAAAGCTCAAAATGTCCAATACGTGATTCAAAGAAACAGAAAAAGACTTAGAAGAACTCCAGATTACTCAAGAAGACATTGAAGAATGCTTGCCACTCAAAAATAAATTTAACCCTTCGGTAGGAACATGTATGGTTTACCTTTTTGCTGCTAGAAGCCTCCTGCGTGCTGCTGGGCAAGTCCCCCTCCTAGAATTCCTCAATCAGTTGTTGTGTGTGACAGCGAAAGTGTCGTCATCTCGTAGCTCTCCTCCGTTTGACCGTAAGTTACCTCTTTCTAAAAGTTACCCTGCCTGTCAGGCATGTATTCCTCTAAATGTACGTCTGATTTCATGCCTTCCAGGCATATGATCCTCTAACCGTACGTAGTTTTGCATGCTTATTAGGCATATGTTCCTTATAAGGGGGGGTCAGGCAGATGTTCCACTGGGAGGTGTACAGTACCAAACATATACCAAGTCTGCAAAAAAATACATATTGTAACATAACAAAATTATCACACTAAACATTTGAATTAATGTTACATAAATAAAAGAAAAAGTTCCATAGTGAGTGAGAAGAATAAATTGTTTAAGGATTACACTAGAAATTGTATAATTAAGTCTATAAAATGTTAATAAAAATGGAAGATAATAAAGAAAACCATTAATTAAAATAACCTACTATGAAAAAACCAGTTAAACCAGCAGTATACCCAGTAGATTGGGGAAGCAGTACAAAAAGGGAAGGACCATAAAAAAGGAAATAATCTGTCATGAAACCATTTTAATAAGGAAACTACTAATGTGATATTTGAAGAAGGGACAAAACATATCAAGATTCCCACAAAGAGACCAGAAACAGGAAGAGATATGCCAAAACAAAATGTTAGTCATATAATAAATACCATGAGACAAAATTGAAACCGATATAGGTAAACCCAAACAAGTTACAAGATACAATACTATAAAACACAAATTGTATATTAGTTGTAAGTGTAATATGTTAAAAAATATGTCAAAAGAGACTACCATAGTGTAGAACTCACTAAAAAGACTACCAGAGTGTAGAATCCAATAAAGTGAAGTGAGATAACAAAATTAAGAAACTACAGAGTGTATAGTGAGAAACATAGTTAAAAAATCTATGAAAAAATCTTCAATGAAGTTTAAGTATTATAAAAAGACTACCATGAGTGTAGAATAATAATAATAAAACCATTGGAATGAAAGACAGTCTAAGGACTGACAACATTACCAGTAATAAGAGTTTTTAAATTAGATATAAGAAAAACTATTACATATGAAATGTTTTCTTTAATTATAGCTAAGTAAATGGTGAGAAGGACAAAAATACCAAAGGACAATTCATAACTGAAGGTATGACTAATATTAAGATGTTTGTTATTTATTATTAATTAGATAATATTTTAGATGTAAGGTGTAAATAGATACACGATGTTTTTTAATCACAGTTAAAGTGTTTTCAAAAGAATCATAAATACACAAGACAGTTAGTGACTGACAGTGTTACTAGTAATAGGAGTTTTTTATTTTTTTTTAATTAAATTATGTCTAGGATAAGCTATTTTGTTATCATTTGATGATACAGTAAAAAATAATAGGAATAAGTTGTTTTTGTTAAAATTAGGTGATATATGGAAAATAGTTGATAATAAGATGTTTTTGTTAAAATTAGGCATAAGATGTTCATGTTATGGTTCAATGATGTTATTAGTATAAAGAAAGTTTAGTAGATACAAGATATTCTATTGTATTTAAAATCAGGTCATTTAATTTTCCATTGTGTAAGTCAGAGAGGCAAGTAGGGCATAAAAATGTAATAATTTTATTCAAATCAGTAAACCATGTATAATTGTACAAACAGACCAGCCAAGACACCATTTTTGTAAACACAGACTGGCCTATAAACCAAAAAAATTATCTATCAAAGAATTAATCTATGTAATAGGAATAGAATTCAATACATACAATACAGAAATTGAAAGTATAATTAATGCAGATACAGTTAATAGCAAATAGAATGACAAAAGAAAGAAAATTAACTTCTTTTGGAAACAGTCAAAAATAGGCTTATGATAGTAATCAAATCAGACTAAACAGCAAATTAATCAATATTGAAATGTTTTAATAACCAAATTATTAGCAACAAAGTAATTACGGAGTTATTAGGTGTATTCCAGGGAAATATTATACCGAAAAAACAAATAAAAACCTTTAAAACACTGAATTTGTACAAAATATGGGGCATACAATCATTATGTAAAATTGTAATTTTTGGACTTAAATGAGTTTGAAACAAACCCAGCTATATATCAAAAGATGTAAAATTAAATAATCAATATTACTGAATAGTTAGATTCATGTAAAATTAAGAAATATTTGAAATACAGTAAAAAATAAGAAAACTTATTATGTATAGTTAGATAGTGAAACAAGTCTTAGACAGATATTTTATAATTAAACAATATGAAGAGGAAAAAGACATACCACAAATTGCCCTAAAACGACGACGTTGCGTCTATTAGTCTATTGTTAATCGCAAAGCTGAACAGTTGAAAAATGTGTTAGTGGAGTATTGAAAACCAAATAATTTGTATTAAAACCAAGTGTGGTTATGTGGCGTGTAACGGAGATGAACTAACAAGTGCAATAACCTTATCTATCAATGTCTAACACTTCACAAATTTCCAAAAACACAGTATAACACCATAAAACGCAACACCAGAAATCGACAGCCATTTTGCACAATTTTTGGAACGAATTCACAGAGAACCAACACACATAATTGAACACCACACTATACAAGAGATCCATCCAGAATTCGACATCGCAGACGACGAGGGGACATTCAACACTATATTTTGGACCAACACCACTTCGCAGAAAAAGGGAACATCGTTTTATTTCTGTGGGAGAAGATCTTCAATTCCAACCGCATCGTAGCAGTTAAAATCGAGCAGACGGCGGCCATTGCTGAATTTCTATAAAGACGATCAGCCAGTGCTTCCTGGAGAGGAGTGACGTCATTTCTTCGACTTGGTTCGAAATTTAAATAATTTCTTTCTAATTGACAATTGTAATAATAATTCTGTTCTATTTCAGATATTAACATTTAGTTTAAGAATACCTGTTAAATGTATCTTGTTCCTTGCCCTCTGACCATTTCGACTCGTTAAAAGAACCATAAATTTAAACTTGTAAAAAAAAAATATTTGTTGATTTTTCTCACTGCCGACTGTGGCGAATATTCGCCAGTGCCTGGGACATGCGCAGTTTGACTGGCGCACAATTTTGAATGAATAAACGCAAATCATTATTCAGTTACCAGCATTGTTTTTATTTCTACCATTAATGTTATTATTATTTTTTATTAAGCAAAAACATAATTCACATTGAGAGAATAGATATAGAAGGAAATTACAAACTCAACTAATTAATTAATTATTAATTAATTAAATTAAATCATTCCATCAAACTCGATACAAGAACAAGAAAAAATATTTGCACAATTTTTAAAGTTTGATGTATTTGTTATTTATCAATCCAACACACCTAGTTATAACATATTCTTATCATCAATATTTCTATATTCTATTTATTATTACATTTGAAATTATATTACAATTTGACTAGCCTAACTAGTGGGGCTTTAAGGAGTCAGACTGATCCAGTGATAAACAAAATATCAATACATACCAACATATCAATTCAATTATATTTATATTTTTATTTTTATTTGTAATATTCATGTTTATATTACAATATTAATGTGAAATTATTACAATGAAGTAAATTGGAAAAGAAGAAATGGTATATTTTATTTTCTAAAGTAGTTATTTTGGCATTTTTATGAAAATATGAGTACCTGCCTAGGAGGCAGGGTGTTCCTCATAATGTATGTATTGTATATGCCTGTGGGGCAGGGTGTTCCTTTAAGTGCAAAATGAAAACATGTTCCTACCGAAGGGTTAAAAGTGCCCAAAGTTTTCAGGATAACCCCAAGAAGAGGACAGGTCCCATCTGGACTGACGAAACGAGAGAGAGACAACGATCAAGGTTGAAGGAGATCTGGGAGAGGGTGAAGAGAGAGGAGAAGAAGGGAGGAACCAGTTGAACCAAACGTAGTCTACAGTGGCTCATACGATTTAAAAAAACACATTTCATTTAAATATAACTTTGTATGCAAGTTCTTATTGTTGAAATTGTTGGGGTCGACACTGTTGAAATTGCTACTATCACCCGGCCTGCCACAGTTGCTGCTGACAAACGTTTCGGTCCCACCATACAAGGCCATCACCAGTGTCTGAAACAATTAGCGAGGTGTTCGCCAATTCACCGTGTCCGTGTCTTAGGTGCTAGCCCAGGAGTGAAGAAGAGTTACGTGTGTTTATTATGTACGATTTTATCGGATTTGCGACCACGATTATTATGCAAGAGTTTATATATTTACTAAAAACTTAATTTAGTGTAAGTCTCTACCTCATGACTGGGGTGAATTGGTGGACACCGTGCCAATTGTTTCAGGCACTGATGATGGCCTCCGATTTGGGACCGAAATAACTGTGGACCACGGCCTGACATCCCAGCTAATAGTAATTTCAACAATGACTTTTGTAATTACTCAAAATAGATAATATTTGACTTAATATTTTAGAAACAATATCAACTTTTTAAATGAATTTTATTGGGACATGTAATAGATAATAACAATGGCAAAAGATTAACTTTATTTTTGTCAGTAATTGTTAGACCTATAGACAGTGTTTTCGTAGATATTTAATCTGTTTTGATCCGGTTATAATCGCACACTAATTGATATTAGTATATAAGGCTTTAACTTATATACAAGACCACCAAAGGTTTGCCGATCCCTGTCTTAGGCGTTAGCCCAGTAGCGAGGAAAATTTACGTGTGTTTATTATGTAAGATTTTATTGGATTTGCGACCACGATTCTTATGCATGAGTTTATATATTTACTAAAAATTTAATCTGTATTACTTCCTCACAGTCTTCTCCTCTTGACTCTTAGCTTTCTCACCATCAATAACGCAAAATGTAATACAATAGATGTAACGTATTACACTGGACGGATTACATAGACTGTAATTGTACAAGACGACATACACAGAGAACAGAAATATCTTCAGGACTATTTTATAGTAATCCTGTAGTCATGTGGTCATAGCAGAAAGTGGACCTAGTAAGGGTAAAAAATCAAAACAAGAGACACAGAAGAGAACAGACAGAAGAGTCTGTCAAGAAATATTTTTAAAATGGAAGATGCAATATTTCTCAAAGTAAATCTAACAAGTTAGTCTTACAACAAAAATACAAGGCAGTCATAGTAGCTAGTCAGAGCAGCACAAGCCAGTCGCACAAACTACTTTTATTTCAAGTAACATCCGGATCTCGAACTTTACTGCAGCGGTTCAGTGGGAATGTGAATCGACACCTAGAGAAATCGGACCTGCCATACTACCTACTTGGAGACACACGCCACTGTGAATCCTAAGACACTGAGTAATCCCCACGGTTGGTTAGCTTAGCATCTCACTGCACAAAGGTAGAGGTAAGAGATATTTCTCTATTCGAGCCATGGAAACTGCTCGACTACGCTGTTCTCCAGCCCCGAGTTTCTGAGACGCTGGGCAAATTCTCCTTGCAGGGGCTGTCCCCACTTATCGCTCACAACATTATGTCTGTAAGCATCTGTGAGTGCTGCCATGCAGCAGCACCTTAGACGTAGGATCAGTCCAGTGCAACAAACAAACACAACAAACATGAAAGTTCTTTGGTATCGCAATGGAGACCAGCTTCTTAATTACTGTACCGTAGACATATGAGCGAGGTGTACTGGAAACAATTGGCGTTCACTGTGATGCGACCCGAGCGACACAAACTCTTCAGGGTGCTGAACATCTCGTCCACTCCGTCTGTCCACTTGTTTAGTCGATGACATAAACGTGAGTATCATAACTAACGGCCTAAATACTTCCTGGACAATAAGTTATGAAATAAGTTATGCCTATTTTCGACATAATTTTACATATCAAACGATTTTAGTTGCTCAGTCAACTAGCCATTATATCACTATACGTATTTCACAGTAATAATTCGAATCATAAGGAAACTTTTCTCTGGAAAAAGGCCAAATAATTCTGCCACAATTGTACGATTTACAGTCACTGTGTCTTTACCGCTGAACGTTATTCAAAACCGTGTATTTACAATATCGAATGAGTAAAGAACAACAAACAGATTCAGCACAAACCTCGATTCCATAAGCATTGTAACAGCTAAAACTATATTTTCTCAACTTTTGTAATTCTCGCTGTCGAATTTACTTCTTTTATTTCCAATTCGCTAACGATTTTTTGCAGAATAAATTGCAGCGCAAAATGTAATTCTCCGCGTTTTCTGAAAAAAAACATGAATTTTGTCTCGCAACGAAGAAATGAATTATCTTTGGTTGTGTCGCTATCGATGTTATTATTTCGTTCCTTCACAAAGTGACAAAAAAAGTCACGACAACAATGGGACCGAATGAACGAACGAAAACACATGAAAAGTGACTTGTCGATACGGAGCGCAGTGGTGGGTTGAGAATTGTGAAATTAAACGTCAGCTAGAGGACTCTCGGCTGTGTGTACAACAGCACTCTGCGTGTTTTTATTTATTGTAATAATGGCAGAAAAACAAGTGGAATCGATCTTTACATATGTCGTACCGCCTTCATGAATGCTCGCTGTATCATGTGTCATACCAGATACTTGACAATAAATACGGTGTCAAGTCGCATACTTTATCTTTTGTATGTATATCGACTACATCTAATTTGCTAGCGAGTTGATTGTCGATACCACTGGACAACACTTATGTACAATAACACGGTCAATGACGGTAATTAAATACTACACTGGAATAAAATTAAACATCTGAATAGCAACAGTCACAACTATATTAGCTCTATCATTTAAAACCCATTGGTAATACATTATTTATCCTCTGTATAATCCACAACAAATAGTAACAGTCGCCAAGTGAGTAAATTTACTATAAATTTAGACCGTTATTATAAAAAATAAACACTTAGTGTCTCATGTGATATCATCCGCAAAAATTTCCGCATCCTAAATGCTGTAAAATAATTAGAAAAGCGATTAAACCCTTCCAAAATCCTAAAGAAGGATAGATCGAGTGAGTAATTCGCTATGTCCACTTAACAGAGACCTAGGTTCTTGCCATGTATTTTTTTTGGGGGGGGGGATCAAATCCCAAAATTTAATCCGAAAAAACCACTGCCTTATTTCACCCCTCAAAACCGTGTCTGCATTCGTTAACCATCTTAGCAAGTGCGGAGTTAGATTATTCACATCCCCTCGGCCTTCAGGTGAAGTCTTTCGGTGGAAGCCTTGAACCACGGATTGTAAAAGGTTGATGGAAAGAAGAGTAAAGAAAAACTGCTCTAAGATAGCTCCCACAGCTCGGTAACAAACGTAGGATTACAATATAAAGTTATATCTTAATATCTACAATAAATACACCTTATTGTGATTACAGAAAAAAACAGAAACATTATTATACTGTTACGTAATGCGGAAAAAGTGTTTCGTAATACGGAACGTTCTATAAGTATCTCGAATATTCCAGCTGTAATGTGTGTGTGCGTACACAGTGCTGCTACTTTGCGGTGAAAGACAATTACGCGTCAACTATCGGGTCTATACCAGACCGTACTGGTCAGCGCAGTGTGTTCAAGGACACTGTTTGTAGTTGATTCTCGAGAGCGGCTGTTTGTTTAATAAGTCATCCAAAGTGACAGTTTATTCTGTAAATCAGCGGGGTATAAATACACCCATTCAGCGACGGTCAAGTTAGTTATTGTCGGGCGATTACACAGTGCGGTTCGAAGTTTTGTGGCTAAGTGTTATGTGTTTCTTCATAATGGTGCGGGAGAATTGTAATACAATTGTGTTTTATATTAGTTAACATTTTATTGCGTGTGAACAATTTGTCTTTTATTTGTTGTAAGATACTCTCTTATTTAAACAAACTGTTAAATTGTGAAAATTAAGCTGGTGATTAGTGGCTTAATTGGTTCTTGTATTTTATTTTCCACTGTACCATACGACGATCAGTTAGACCGTCGTAACAATATTATTATTATTGAAGTGAAAACTTCTATAGGCACGTTGGGCGATTTTTGGATGGGTAAAATCTTATGAGTTCGCGTCACCGACATGCTAATGTTAACAGAATATCTGTAGCTATAAGTATGACGTGTTGCGCGTGGCCAGCAGTGAAAGTATAGATTATACTTGTGTGTAATACTATTATTTATACTATTTAACACACTTTTATCGTTTACGTACTTTATTTTGGATTTTCTTACACTGCCGAATTTGCTATCGCGTGTTCGATCCCTAACGCGATTTTGGCTTTCCGTATTAACAATTAACGCAATACTTATGATCTATTTTACATTATTTTTATTCTTATTAATTACTTATACTACATTATATGACATTTACATAATTGTTATTTGTCCGTCTGGCTGTTAACTTAGGGTTTTTCGTCATGTCTAATGTCGAAGTGGGTATGTATTTTTAATAATTTTTTTATTATTGTAAGATTGTAACATTAGTGCTGTGTATATGTATATAAGTAAAGTTAAATTGACTACGTGGAAAGTTTAATGTGTGTATACTGTGCATTGTTTAAATTGTGTTTTAGTTTGATCATTATTTTAAATGTTCAAATGTAGGATCACTGTGCAGTACAAAAGCGAGTACTAAATATGTTAATATTTTTATATAGAAAAATGAATAACATAAACAAAGCATGTATTTTCAAATATTTCCAATATTCGTATCAATATTTCCGTTTAAAAATTTTATATTATTTATTTTTTATTTTTGATATTTGAACTCTGCCATACATCATGCAATGAGTATTTCATAGTGGCTTAGGAGTTATCTTACTAGCGTGGTAAAACAAATTTCTAGTTGTTCGATAGTATTTTTGCCGCGGATTTTAAAATTAAAAATTCTATAAAATTCTATAATAATTTTAGATTTATGTGTTGAATTTTGAAAATATGGTTACTAATTCAAAATTATTTTTTATTAGCTTATATTATCGAAATTTTGGATTGAAAAATTTGCAAAAAAAGCCTTAAATTTTGCAATTCAAACCTAAACATGCAAATTGACTTTTATTTCAAATTTAGGGTTTATTAGTATATACTATCGAAATTTCAGGTTGAAAAATATATATATTGACACGACAAAATAATTGTTTATTACCTTATATTATTGAAATTTTTGGTTGAAAAAATTGCGAAAAAGGCTCTAATTTTCATTTCAGATAATATTTCTTTTATTGCAAAATTTAATTTTAAAATTTAATTTTACGAAATTATTGTTTATTAGTTTAAATTGTCAAAAATAAAATACGTGCTTTGTTATTTTTTGGAAAATGATTATTTATAAACTTATATCTTTCAATTTCACCATTAGAAGTTTACGAAAAAGTGTTGTAATATAATTAGTGTTTCTAAATATCCATTTTTCATATTTGTTTAGATCCTCGATCCTACGTAGAAAAAATTGAAGATGTCTTCAGACGGTGGTAAAAGGAAAAGACAAGAAGATGATGAAGAATCGGTAGGAGCGGATTTCTCTGATGATGACATAAGTCAAAAAAAATTTGATGAAAATAAAAAAAAAAAGAAAAGTACAAAATAAAATTAGGTGTCAGCGATACAGAGATAAGGAAAAAACTGATGCAATAGTTAATTCACAAATTTCTAAACCACTAACAATAACAGTTGAGGATGAGGAAATAATTAAACGTCGTAAAGAAAAAGACAAACGAAAAAGTCAGCGTTATAGAGATAAGAAAAGAGCCACTAATTTGATTAATTTACAGACAGATCAATCCTCAAAAACAGTTGTAAAGCATGTTTCTAAATGTCAGGATTTCCATAATTCACAAATTGCAGGACCATAAACAAGAA
This sequence comes from Magicicada septendecula, assembly GCA_034769895.1. Lineage (NCBI taxonomy): Eukaryota > Metazoa > Arthropoda > Insecta > Hemiptera > Cicadidae > Magicicada > Magicicada septendecula. The sequence goes on from CM068372.1 coordinate 126,409,163, forward strand.
ATGTGCCATATGTCCCACCAACTCATACTGCTGGCCTATCAACACGGAATGAACCATACATTCCAGAGTCACATGCACATTTCATAGTTTTAAGTTTTCACTTCTGTCGGCAGTCCTCAATGACTGCCTATTTTTAAAATTTTATTATTTACATTTATAGCAGCAATTCGGTAATCATACGCACGTCTACTACTTTCTTACTTTTCGGTAGGCTATAAAATTATTTTCATGGATTGTGAATACTATAGTTTTGTCTATTTCCATTTGTTTTAGGAACGTTCTACTGTATGAGACCTGAAAGAAGCCAGCCAGCGTGAAGGGAGTGTGAAATATGTGAGAGGAAAGTCGTTCGTGCTTCTAGAACCTTCCAAGTCACAGTCTACAGCTTTTGTCAATGGCATAGTTACTTGATTAGTGGTAAGATAACCACAAGTAGTAATATATTAATTAATTAAGCACATTTATTTCTTAGCTTAATTTCTGCAGTATTCTAGTATCTAACGGAAAACGTGTGAAATCTGTTAAGATTCGTAAATAATTTCATATAAATTTGAGTAAAAAGATATTTTGAGAGTACGATCTAGAAATTATAGAAAGAGAGAATCAGATGGTATAAGCAAAATCAGCAAATTCACCGAAATTCTTAAACTTATTTAATTGTTCCGTGAGCAATTTTCGACATTTAAGGACAGGAAATTAAGTACACTGCAAACGTTCTAGTTTTTCAAGTTAACACAGCTTCTGATCAAAATAAAATACAAGAAATTTTCTATTTCTGAAACGTGGAATTACTATGCGCTATTACCGATGGGCGCAGATCATAATTATTTAAATAATTTATAATGAATCTTAGTTTCACCACTTACAAGTGACTGTCTTCAAGCCTATTCTTTTAAATTTGGTTTTTACTTTCAAGAAATTAAAAATCGTAAAAATTACGGACTCTACTAGTTAACGACTTGGCCATTACCACTCTTGCAGACGGCAAAAGGATTTATAGCAGAGTATACTATTTTTTGGTACATAAATTCTACACATCAGTAGTAGGCGTTAGATTTATACCGGCGAAACAATCGACTCACTGGTCAGGTTTCAGGAGCATAATTAATTTCATATACACAACATGTGCGGAATTAATTTGCACACAAAATCGGCGCCCCATGCTGCGTCTAATAACTCTGCCGGCATTCCCAGTGTTACTGTATCGATTGTATTTTTTGCCGCTGAAACCGCTGTTTTGTTCGCGATCTTAACGATTCAGATAATCGTTCTTCACCTCTGTCTTTCACATTCTACGCCTTTTTAACGTGATTACACACTTTTAGACAGATATATACTTGAGTATATTCAACACTACCTTTTTTTTATATCTCTGTTAAATGGCCGCCCACGAAAATGGAAATACGGAATCAGGAATGGAATTAAAATTTTCAACTATTTTCTCACTTAACTGAATATCGTCGAGGCTTCATGAGGCATCAGGCCAAATGTAACGTATAAAATCTGTTATAAGAAGTGACATCGGAAAACTAATACAACGATGAGTTTGGACTATATTAGAGTTCTTCTGTAAGTCTTTAAAATTTGTGAACACTTAAGAGGACGTGAGAAAGGGATACAACCCACAACTGTCACATCACATACAGCTTAGGATTAGACAGTTGTATCTGATCAGATTTCCGGCAGACCGGATCTACCTATCTCCCTTAGGACGCAGAACACTTCATGTCTGGAATCGCTTATACAGATGTATTCATTTAGGGATCCGATCTTCCTATAATCCTGAAACATCTCCATGCCAGTTTCTTCTGTATTTCTCTAGTTTCCACAGTGCTCCCTGACTCTATTTTTATAATTTCAGTAGATTAATGTGATCCCTTGTCACAATCCGGAGCTTCAAATGGAACATAATATAAGAAGAGGAAAGAGAAGTTCTCAAAGACAAGTAAACAGCGTCCGACACTGGCTTATTGCAAATTTTAAATTTTGAGTGTTATAAATATTGTTGTATTCTTCACTAATGTTCAATTTTACTACTTCTGTCGTTTCTGCTTCACGAATGTCACAGTCTGATCAAGACCCTAGCCTCTTTGAGTCTTCTTCTTCTTCTTTTGGTGCTATCATCCGACGGAGTTTAGCAATCATTATGGCTCGCATGAAATTCTTCTTCACGGGTTCCAACGGTCTCCTCCCTTTGATATATACTGACACACAGCCGTTGTTGTCGCTTGAGGCAACCGGAGAAGTCTGTGGTGGCCGAGCCTGCACTCTCCAACGCTGACCATCGTGTTCTCTTTGAGGAGACCAAGACCTTGTCCTCGGAGAGTTCCTACTACCCTCGGCTGCGCGTGGAGTCCGTGGAAATCTTCAAACACGGTTCCGTCGCGATGAATCGAAGGGGAGAAAGCGACATGTTCAAATGACAAACGCACTTTTGTCTCAAGTGGAACACGTTTCTAAGCTATGTTTGCAACAGACTAGATATAGCCTACCGACTTTACATAACTGTTATCAGAATTTTCTGTTTGTGAAAAGTATTAAATGTAGCCCCCACACATTTTCACCCCAAGAGTTTATGTATCCCTTTCTGCTTTTTTACACTTACGCCCTCAGATTTTCTTTGGCATACGCTGATCATCCGTCCGATCTAGATGACCTAGCCATTGTATTCGTTGAGCCTTTATGAATATTACAACGTCCTCATGCTTCAACAGCTCGTCTATCTCGTGCTTATTTCTTATTCTCCACTCGTCGTCTTCTTTAACCGGGCCGTAAACACTTTATTGAATAGGATGCTGTGCTCCCAAGCCAATAAGATAGCACCTGATGCTGACTGGTTGATGCTGCTTTCCAGCTTAGGCCGTGCTGTACAAAAGTTTATAAAAATAGCCCTTCGCAGGCAAAACACAGTCTCTATCTCATCTCTGAGGTGAATTGGCGGACACCGTGCAAATCTAGACACTGATGATGCCTTCCGATGGTGGGGCCGAAACGTCTGTTAACATCGACAACTGTGGACCACGACCTGACATCCCGGCTGACAATAATAGTTTCAACAATAGAAAAGTTGTTTCTTAAGCGTCCAAATCCTTCACCCATGGAATAAGACCGAAGACATACGACGCACCAAACGACTCCTCAAACTTAGAATAAGGCGTTTATCGCCGAGCAGCGTTTTAATTTTATAAGTAAATTCTTGCCGCTTCAATTCACTTGTACACTTCAACAATACGTTTATACGTTTTATTGAAGATCGCTCCTAAATAGTAACATTCCGCAGCCGGTTCAACGTATATTGATTATCAGATGTTAATGTACAATAAAAAACGCTTCACTGATTATCATTTACTCTGTCTTCGTAATATTCTAACCAGTCTTGAAATGCGATTCTACAGGTTAGAAATCATTAAAGCGCTTTGGTTGGACTGATAGGTTTTAAAATGAAACTAAGGATCAATAGTAGCTGGTATTACAGTTGTTCCTTTCTGGAGTACACTTTGTGATTCTAAGTTGTGGGAACACGACGAGATAGAGTGTGTTACTATGTAAATGCATGCCAGAGAACTAGTTGAGACTTATCCTCACAAGTATTAACTTATGTAAAACGTATGCATACAACATTAATCTGTATAGACTGCCGACGTAACATAACTGGTAAGTAGGCTACGTACACTTTCTGAACTGAAATGTTCCGCTGTGAATTAAACTAACGATTTGCATAGCTTTTACAGCATTAAACCCTTTTCGGATATTCGTTATTACAGAAAATCAATACACTACAAATTTAACTATTATGATTTTAATAATTATTTATAATATAATTACATTACAGTACACCTCAATCATTGCTTAATTAGTAGTTATTCGTAATTACTAACAGATTATATTCTTCTCCTTCTCCTTTCAAACATTAAATATGCGGCCTGTTGCACCCCATGACTGTGATATGACTCACGTTCCTCCCAGTGGCGTATCTAGATGTTACTTTTTGAGGGAGTTCCGGGGTCCAGTCGAGTCCTCTTAATACAAAATAAAAACAAATGAAGACTGATCAACATTACTATCTTTAAAGTGGTTGAAAAAAGTGCGATAATATCCACAAATTAATTCCATTAATATAAACGGTAATAATACAATACAAATACGCGTTATTGAAATATTGTTTAGAAGATACTTATTGACTGGAAGATCCTATATTTCAAACGTATACGTAAATCCTGATCAATAAACCTGTTTGTGTATTTAAAAAAGAGTTACTACTATATTAGCGTTCACAGCTGGAAAAATAATTAAATATTATAGAAGTTAAGAGAATAACAAAAATTCGTCAACATTTTTGGACCCTCTGGGGGGTCCAGCAGTCCCGTTCGCTCCACCCCCCCCCCCGTAAATACGCCCATGGTTTCACCACTTTCAGAGAGCAATGAGCCATCTCGTAACCATATGCGGTGGCGACCCGAACCATGGAAAGAAACGCGCTCGCGCGCCTGTCTGTGGGAGCGCTTTTTTAATAGCTAAAATAATTAGACATGAAACGGGTGTCTGGTTGCGCAATGTGAAAAGATCTCATGGCGCATGCGTAGCTTTGACCATGCGTTGTTTTCAGAACAACCATTTTGTGTTCAGGACAGGTGCTTGGTTGTTGTGCGCGCACCCCACTTCCAGCACTGCCTTCCCTGATTCCCGCTACAATCTGTGCGAACCGTTTCATGTCTTACTACTTCATCTGTACTTACGTAGCCCAGGCATGCCAGACAAAACCTCTGCGCTATTGACTCCAGTGGTGGGTATCCTTGAATCGATACCACAGCCGTCGCGACTGTCAGTCCCAAACGAAACCACTGTGCCGGCCCTCACTACTTTAACTGATTATCAATTTTATTATTACACGACCAGCCGGTTCACGAGACGAAGTTAGGTTCAGTGGTTTGGTTCAACGAAAATTTCCGTTTAAAACTGTAAGCGACATAACACACGATCAGGGATATGAATGTATGTTCACGAAATTCAAAAGACAGAGGCGCTAAATTTATGGCGTGATGCCAATCCTCCAGTAATGGAGTGATCTTAAAGAAAACTGAGTACAAGGAAAAGAAGAAAGAAAGAAAAGGAGGAGGAGGAGGAGGAGGAGGAGGAGGAGGAGGAGGAGGAGGAGGAGGAGGAGGAGGAGGAGGAGGAGAAGAAGAAGAAGAAGAAGAAGAAGAAGAAGAAGAAGAAGAAGGAGAAGAAGAAGGAGAAGGAGAAGGAGAAGAAGAAGAAGAAGAAGAAGAAGAAGAAGAAGAAGAAGAAGAAGAAGAAGAAGAAGAAGAAGAAGAAGAAGAAGAAGAAGAAGAAGAAGAAGAAGAAGAAGAAGAATGACGGAACTAAAACAGAACATTATTTAGAAAAGTAATGTATTTAAGCTAAGATGTGAAATAAAGTATTGGCCTAACAATAAACGTATAGAGCAATGCAATAGGACTATAAAATTAAGTGAAAACCTACTAAACAAGGATTGTTATAAGAATGAGAAGAAGCCCCTGGTTTCCCCATGGCCTGATTTAGGTCCCTTTTACCAATGTGTAGCCTATGGCAGGGGCGTATTTACGGGGAGAACCAACGGGAACGGTCCCGCCCCCAGAGCGTCGAGAAAAGTTGACGAATATTGTTAATCTCTTAATATTTTTAGGCTGTTACTTTTTCAGTTTTGTACACTAATAAAGTACCGGTAGTAACGCTTTTTAAATATACAAACAGGTTTATTACACACCATTTGCGTATACATTTAAAATATGGAATATAGGAAATCAATTTAATCAATATGTCTTCTAAACAACGTTTCAATGACGCGTATTTTTATTGTGCGATTACTTTAATAGGATTGATTTCAGGATGTTATCACATGTTTTTCGACCTCTTTAAAGATAGTAATGGTCATTATACTAACTTGATCTTTCTTTTATATGAAATCGACTCGACCGCCAAGGCCAAATTCTAGATACGCCACTGGCCTATGATACCTCACGATCATTAACTTTGTTCTTATTGGCAAAGGACATTTTAAGAGATGTTGCCTATATTTAAAGTGAAATTTATGTCGTTAGTGTGGCTTTCTTGTAAGCTTAACGCAAATTTTGTCCCGTTAGGATAATATCTTATTCCAACAGAGAGATATTTTAAAGGACTTTAATAGGTCACAAACAGAAAATATATTTAAGGCAATTTCGCTAGTAAGTTATACAAAGTAAATCTTTTAGTGGATAGTTAGTGAGGATCGGTCAATAATACAACTTTTAGTAATTTTGCGTCGACGTTTCGACAATATTTATTGTCATCTTCAGGACCTGTGTATGAAATACAGTAGAAATATCAAACATAACGAAACAATTAAATATTTGGGTGAACGTGTTGGTGATGTGAGTGTGTGCGTGTGTATGTATGTATCATTTTTTATGTGAAGACTTATGATAGTTTGTTTACATCTTCAAATTATCTTTAAGAAAGCGAGCAAATTATAGTATGAGAGAACTTAATTTATACAGTATTACAATTTAAATTACTAAATATAATGTTATTTTAATTAATTAAACAAACAGTAACCAACAATTGGATATTAGATTGGTACAAAAATTGTTTATACCTACAACAGTCAACATATAGCAAAGTAATATATTACCTATAACTAAAACAGATTAGGGGATGTTCACTACCGTAGTGAACATCCCCTAATCTGTTTTAGTTATAGGTAATATATTACTTTGCTATATGTTGACTGTTGTAGGTATAAACAATTTTTGTACCAATCTAATATCCAATTGTTGGTTACTGTTTGTTTAATTAATTAAAATAACATTATATTTAGTAATTTAAATTGTAATACTGTATAAATTAAGTTCTCTCATACTATAATTTGCTCGCTTTCTTAAAGATAATTTGAAGATGTAAACAAACTATCATAAGTCTTCACATAAAAAATGATACATACATACACACGCACACACTCACATCACCAACACGTTCACCCAAATATTTAATTGTTTCGTTATGTTTGATATTTCTACTGTATTTCATACACAGGTCCTGAAGATGACAATAAATATTGTCGAAACGTCGACGCAAAATTACTAAAAGTTGTATTATTGACCGATCCTCACTAACTATCCACTAAAAGATTCACTGATTGACGGTCACTAAAAATTTAAGGATTTATACAAAGTAAGTTATCCGCGAATCTTTCGGCTAATGCGAGAGAAGTCTCTTACTGCAACAACTTATTCATTAAGCAGACGTATGCAATGTAACGTTTTGCGTTTTAATTTGCATAATTTAATATAGGCTATACCTAATTGGTAACTCGGTCTGCATAATAATCCGCATTATGTTCTCAGACGAGCAGTGCAATTAGGCTCGATATCATCCCACCTAGAAAGTATTGCACACTGCGATTGCCTTTTGTTAATAACATTAAAGTTAAGAAGCCTTCAAATCCAGCGAAATTCTACTTTGCATATATAATCCGATTTTGTGTGGGATTCTGTATGAATCTCTTCCATGAACAGAATGCAACTCTGTTACTACACTCTATTTACCGAGTGACGGGAGCAGTCGCGTGATAAAATACTAAAAACTATGCAACAGTCATAACCAGGGGTTGATTTCAGGGGGAACGCGCCGGAACGCCGTTCCGGAATTTTAAATAAATAAAATGTATTTATTTCGTTCTGGATCCAAAAATAAATTATCGAAATAAGCTATATGAAAATAAAAACCTAATTATTACTGCTACTTAATTAAATCGTGCCCCTCATCAGCCCCACTACAAAACTAAACATTGTCAAAATCAAACGCCAGCACTAATCTTCATCTTAACTACTATCGTTCAAAAAATGTCCCAATAAGCTATGGAGAAATAAAATTAAAAAAAAAACTTGCTTCAGAATCAAAACTACATGAAAGGCAACTGATTGGAAGGTTCCGAGAATATGTGCATTTCATAATTTTTCCGGAGAGTCTTACTACCTTGAAATATGCTATTGAATCAACAGCAGTAACCTGTGAGCGGGCTCCTTTTTGGCCATCATACAGCACTGGACACAAAGAGTAAGGAAAGATCAAGAAACAAAGAATATGATGACACATTGATGAAACTATGGAAACTTTTTTAAAATGTCCGAACCACCGAAACTACCACTTAGAGTTTGATTGAGGCTGCGGGATGACGCCATCATGAGTGACATGTTTTCGATTGTTTTGCGGCTAACCTGACGATGAAATATCAGAAAACTTTATTGATACAAGTTTATAGGTAGGTTACATATTTTATAAGGCTTTAAAAATGTAGACCCCCTTTGTAATAACCTCATGTAAACTTATACGCTAATATAAAATATAACTAAATATCACTATAATATTGACGACTCGGAACACAAAGTTTTTTATAAGTAAAAACGTAAAGTTTTACCTTACAGCCTAAACCGGCTTTCACCTATAGAAGGCTTCATCAGAGGCTGTCGTTAGTAGCGCTGCTCGTCTTGTTGTTGGCGACGAGAAAGTGTTTCGAAAGATTGAAGCTGTGTGTGTGTGGTGAGATGTGTTCGAATAATGCGTGCGATTTGAATTGTGTCTGTTCGTTTAGGATGTCGTTTTTATTTGTTTTTGTGTGTTTGTATATTTCTAATTGTTCTAGAGTGTCTAGTTTTCGGCCTTTTGTGTGTACATGTAGTATGTTCATGTTATTGTCGATGTTTTTATATGTGTGGTTTGCTTCAATGAGGTGGTTTGCGAAGGTAGATTCTGTAGTGGTGTGGAGTGCTTTTGTGTGTTCAATGTATCTCTGTTTGAAGCTACGTCCTGTCTGGCCTATGTAGAATTTACTGCAATTTGAACAATTTAGTTTATATACACCGGGTAGATCAAATTTGTTTTGTGCTTTGGGCATGCGTTTTGATAGTGTGTGTTCTGTTTTGTTAGTAGTTTTGTAAGCGATTCTGTATCCCGCTTTTTTGAATTTGTGGGCAATTTTTTCTGTTTGTTTGTTGATGTATGTTAGTGTTATGAATTTGTTGTTTTCTGTCTTTGTCTGTTGTTTGTTTTGTGTTTTGTGTAGGAGTTTACTGACTATTGTTCTGTCATAACCGTTAGATTCTGCTAGATATTTTATCGTGTTTAGTTCGTCTTTGTAGTCTATTTCATCTAAGGGGATGTTGTTAAGTCTATGTATCATGGTTCTAAAAGCAGCTAGTTTGTGTTGTATTGGGTGATTGGAGGTGTTGTGTATTAGTGTGTCAGTTGTAGTTGGTTTTCTGTATATACTGAATTTGTGCCTGTGTTCTAGTTTTGTGATGGAGAGGTCTAAGAAGTTTATGGTATTGTTGTGTTCGTATTCGGCAGTGAAGGTTATGTTTTTATGTATTTTGTTTATGTGCGTTAGTAACTGTTCACATTGTCTTTGGTTTCCCCTGTATAGTATTAGAATGTCATCAACGTATCTGTGCCAATATAGTATTTTATGTGAGTGTCTGTCATTGTTTGTGAGTATTTTTGTTTTTTCTAAGTGTTGGAGGAAGACTTCTGCTAGAATGCTGGATATGGGGGAGCCCATGGGTAGGCCATCGTTCTGTGTGTAGTATTTATTGTTATAAGTAAAGTAGTTTTGTTTTGTGATAATGTTCAGAGTTTCTGTTATTTCATTGATATGTTCGTCTGGTGTGTTGTTCTGTTTGAGTTTGTTTTGTAGGATGGTGATTGTTTCAGAGATGGGGATGTTTGTGTACAGGTTTTTAATGTCCAAGGAGGCTAATGTGGCGTTATGGGGGATGTGTATGTCTTTTATTTTTGTTACTAGGTCAGTGTTGTTTTTTACTGCAATGTTGTTGTCTATTTGTGTGTGTTGTCTAATAATTTTGTCTAGATATTTTGCCAGTTTGTGTGCAGGGGCATTACGGTAGTTGATAATGGGGCGGATCGGAATGTCTTCTTTATGGATTTTGGGAAGCGCTTGGAGTGTAGGTGCTGATGGTCGGATTTGTTTCATGTAGGGCTTTTGTTTATGTGTCATAATGTGTTTGGCTTTGTTGACTATTTGTTTTACTGAGTTTTGGTATCTGTCGGTGGGGTCGTGTTTTAGTTCTGTGATGTTGTTCTGTTCTATGAAGTCTTGTACTTTTTTGTGTAGGTTGTCTGTGGGGATAATTACAGTCGTGTTGCCTTTGTCAGCTTTTACAAATGTGATGTTGTGTTTGTGTGCCTTTTCCCTCAGTTTGATGGCTGTGTGTATTTCTGAGTTGTGGTTGTTGTTGTCTGGTGTCTTATGTACTCCTATTGTGTTGTTTATATTATGTCTTAATGTGTCTTGATGTTCTGGTGCTGTGTTTTGTATATTTGTTTCTGTGTCAATTATGAGCTTTGTTAGTGTTTGGTTGTTATGTTTGTAATGTATGTTATGTTTTAGGCCTTTATCAAGGAGTGTTTGTTCGTTTTTTGTGAGTGTGACGTTCGTGAGGTTTACTGTACGTGGGTAGAATTTGTGCGAGGGAATTATATCTGTTTTGATATGGACAAAAAAACAAATGCATATCATACAGACAAAACACGACAGAAAAATAAAAAACCTGACACCAATCAAAACAGATATAATTCCCTCGCACAAATTCTACCCACGTACAGTAAACCTCACGAACGTCACACTCACAAAAAACGAACAAACACTCCTTGATAAAGGCCTAAAACATAACATACATTACAAACATAACAACCAAACACTAACAAAGCTCATAATTGACACAGAAACAAATATACAAAACACAGCACCAGAACATCAAGACACATTAAGACATAATATAAACAACACAATAGGAGTACATAAGACACCAGACAACAACAACCACAACTCAGAAATACACACAGCCATCAAACTGAGGGAAAAGGCACACAAACACAACATCACATTTGTAAAAGCTGACAAAGGCAACACGACTGTAATTATCCCCACAGACAACCTACACAAAAAAGTACAAGACTTCATAGAACAGAACAACATCACAGAACTAAAACACGACCCCACCGACAGATACCAAAACTCAGTAAAACAAATAGTCAACAAAGCCAAACACATTATGACACATAAACAAAAGCCCTACATGAAACAAATCCGACCATCAGCACCTACACTCCAAGCGCTTCCCAAAATCCATAAAGAAGACATTCCGATCCGCCCCATTATCAACTACCGTAATGCCCCTGCACACAAACTGGCAAAATATCTAGACAAAATTATTAGACAACACACACAAATAGACAACAACATTGCAGTAAAAAACAACACTGACCTAGTAACAAAAATAAAAGACATACACATCCCCCATAACGCCACATTAGCCTCCTTTGACATTAAAAACCTGTACACAAACATCCCCATCTCTGAAACAATCACCATCCTACAAAACAAACTCAAACAGAACAACACACCAGACGAACTTATCAATGAAATAACAGAAACTCTGAACATTATCACAAAACAAAACTACTTTACTTATAACAATAAATACTACACACAGAACGATGGCCTACCCATGGGCTCCCCCATATCCAGCATTCTAGCAGAAGTCTTCCTCCAACACTTAGAAAAAACAAAATACTCACAAACAATGACAGACACTCACATAAAATACTATATTGGCACAGATACGTTGATGACATTCTAATACTATACAGGGGAAACAAAAGACAATGTGAACAGTTACTAACGCACATAAACAAAATACATAAAAACATAACCTTCACTGCCGAATACGAACACAACAATACCATAAACTTCTTAGACCTCTCCATCACAAAACTAGAACACAGGCACAAATTCAGTATATACAGAAAACCAACTACAACTGACACACTAATACACAACACCTCCAATCACCCAATACAACACAAACTAGCTGCTTTTAGAACCATGATACATAGACTTAACAACATCCCCTTAGATGAAATAGACTACAAAGACGAACTAAACACGATAAAATATCTAGCAGAATCTAACGGTTATGACAGAACAATAGTCAGTAAACTCCTACACAAAACACAAAACAAACAACAGACAAAGACAGAAAACAACAAATTCATAACACTAACATACATCAACAAACAAACAGAAAAAATTGCCCACAAATTCAAAAAAGCGGGATACAGAATCGCTTACAAAACTGCTAACAAAACAGAACACACACTATCAAAACGCATGCCCAAAGCACAAAACAAATTTGATCTACCCGGTGTATATAAACTAAATTGTTCAAATTGCAGTAAATTCTACATAGGCCAGACAGGACGTAGCTTCAAACAGAGATACATTGAACACACAAAAGCACTCCACACCACTACAGAATCTACCTTCGCAAACCACCTCATTGAAGCAAACCACACATATAAAAACATCGACAATAACATGAACATACTACACGTACACACAAAAGGCCGAAAACTAGACACTCTAGAACAATTAGAAATATACAAACACACAAAAACAAATAAAAACGACATCCTAAACGAACAGACACAATTCAAATCGCACGCATTATTCGAACACATCTCACCACACACACACAGCTTCAATCTTTCGAAACACTTTCTCGTCGCCAACAACAAGACGAGCAGCGCTACTAACGACAGCCTCTGATGAAGCCTTCTATAGGTGAAAGCCGGTTTAGGCTGTAAGGTAAAACTTTACGTTTTTACTTATAAAAAACTTTGTGTTCCGAGTCGTCAATATTATAGTGATATTTAGTTAAGTAACGGACACGTCATGGACAACGAAATCCAAGAATAAAATATAAGTATATTTGTGTCTGTACAACTTTTGAATTGATACGTTCCGGCACCTATAATTTTACAAATCAACCACTGATCATAACACTTCAAATACATATTAATTTAAATGTTGTTATGTTTAAGATCGTCGCGTAACTCGTTTCATCGTTACGGCAAAAAAAATAAGAAACACGCTTTGTCAGTACGGTCCATACAACATAATCATTCTGTATTGTTCAAGGAATGTACTCCGGTATTTTGGATTTATTTGAAGTTAAAATTTGATTTTCCTTACCCCACTTCATATTAGTAGTTTATGCATTCGTTTCTTCACTGGCTGTGCTTTTATGTGTTTAAATTGTCTTTGGAACTCGATGAGTTTTAAAAAAGTATTTTTACTCTGTACTTTTTAAAGTAAACTTGCGCCCTCAGGATTTTCTTTGGCAAACGCTGATCATCCATCCGCTCTAGGTGACCTAGCCACTGTATTCGTTGAGCCTTTACGAATCTTACAATGTCCTCATGATTCAATACCTCGTCTATCTCCTGGTTATTTCTTATTCTCCATTCGTCATATTCTTTAACCGGGCCGTAAACGCGTCTTATGATCTTCCTTTCAAACCCTCCTAGTGCTTCTTGATCCTTCAATGTCAATGTCTCTCCTTCATCCGTCACAACCGGTCTGATAAGTATCTTATATATTTTTATTTTTGTGTTACGACTAATGAGTTTGCTTCTCAATAGTCTTCTGTTGGCATAATATACCTTATTTCCTATTTGCACCCTGTCATGTATTGTCGTGTTTATGGACTCTTCATTATCTATTATGTTACCCAGGTATCTGAACTTGTTAACTGTATCAAATCAGTTATCCTTTACACATAAAGTATATAGATTTCTTCTCCTTTATAATGTAGAAATCAGCATGTATTTAGTTTTGCTGATACTTACATGGACCCCATACCAACGGATTTTTGATTCAGCTCTTTGTATTCCTGGAGATGTCTTTTTTATTTTTCATATCTAAAATATAAAATACATAATATATTTTATATATATTAAATATATAAATTATAATAAAATATAAAATTTTATTTTATATTCAGCCGTTGTCTTTATCTGGCAGGAAAGAGAATGTACAGATCTGATAATGGCAACAGTAACCAGTAAATACGGCAGGACTGTGCGTGCATATAGTTGGTTTATCTGCAACAGACTTCTCCGGTAGCGAGTAGCATAGACAAATCAGACAGCTGTTTCAAACCACGGGAACGATTCGCTGAGAAAAGGATGACGCGTAACTTAACTCTACAAAACGGCAGCCGTTCTTATCAAACACGAGCAGCGGCTGGAACATAACGTTTATCTTACTTTCCTCTCCATTAATAAAAAACGGTGCGTTAAATTGAACTGAAACTGGGAATGAATGGACTAAGCGGCGAAAGCAGGTCAATACAACAGTTGAAGTTTAAACGGCCCACAGCACGATGAGCCTCGGTTTGCTGCAATCTCGCCCACGCCCAGACAATCACATGCATGCGTGTTCTTAATGAGTCCCACCCGATACCTGTGTGGTAAAGACAATCTACGCGCCCACACAGTGTATACGGCTCTTCTCTAGAAACATTTAGTTGAAGCGGTGCTGTTCGAGTCTCGTGTTCTTTAAAAATGACGTTTTCTGATTTCAGACAAAAACAATACTGTAAACGTACATACGAATGCTGACATTACTAATCGTAATTAGAAAATTTCTCTTGCAAATCTTATAAATTTTTCGCGTTAAATTACATTTTAGTAGTTCAGCTTGTTGTAGCAACTGTTTTATATTTACGCTGACGGTGTTGCCGTTGACTGGGAATCAGGAATCCATTCAGTCATAAATTTTGTCATATTTTCTTCTTTAAAACACCGTTGTATGATCATGGTTTTTTACGAGGCCAGTTGAAAAAATCTGCTGTACAAATGTGCGGAAGGGTGCACACTTCCGAGGTCTGTGGGTTTGGGTATTATACCCGCTAAAACCACCTCCCTTTCCTCTTCTAGGACACTAACCTGGACACTACTTCGGGCTAGGTCTATTGTTCTTGAGCCCTAGAGTGATGATGGTGATGATGGTGATGATGATGATGATGATGATGATGATGATGATTTTCTGATGACATTCAACAATACCAGGATAACGTTCAGAAAACAATGTAGGTGTTGTCAAGTCTTGAAATGTGACGTATTCTATTAACAGAATTAAAATAAACGTTTTGTCAGTTCAACAATATTAGGCCTACATCATGTATTTTTTTAAACAAATATCTCATTCGCGACGTTTAAGCTCTAATATTTCTTACAACTTTAAGGTCGGTACAGATAAACTACTGGCTAATTACAGTTATTTTTCCAAAATTATCAGAAATTATGAAAAAGTCTTCTGAAATTCTATTAAACGAAAAATTGTTCCACCTCTTCTCTATGTGTCAGAAATCTGTGGCAAGATAAAAAAATATCTTGGCAGAATTTAGGCGGAAAAACGTTTTCTTATATATTAGAGGAACGTGTAAGGGAAGATCGTCTTCGCAATGTGCACATCAGAGGCCCCTTGATGGCTACGCGTCAAGAAAAGTGAAGAATACAGTCCTACCAGAAAACTCAGTTTCAGTGAAAAGTTCCAAGCAATAGACGACGAGGACGCTCTTCGTTTCTATAGCTCAGAATCAAATAATCAAGGTAGTCCAGACGACAGAAAAATCCGTCTTTTCATATTCAAGACCCAAAGCAGAGACAGAGGAGATGTGCCCACTCTTCTTAGTTGGAAATTAAGTCTGGAGTGAGAGAGAGAGGAGGGAGAGTATTATTTTTTACTTTCAGTATTTCCACCTAATGTCTTTTGATTATTACCACACAGTGAGTTCGTTTTTAAACTCGTGATTGTTTTTACTACTGACTCTAGAAAAAAATGATAAATTTTAGCTGTACCACCCGACATTATTATTATTATTTCCTACATAGTGGAAGAATGGAATTCTTATAAAGAAACTGTAAACATACAAATGAGTACGAAACCCGTTTTGCAGGTTTTTTTTTCATTTACAAGCGTTGTAGGGAGAAATGTAAAATAACCATGAAAGCTACATATGTACATGTAAAATTGTACCATAAAGCTACATATGGAAAAGACAGAGAAGACAAAGGCAGTTGCTGATACGAGACCTGTGGGTAGAAGCCCTAATTAAATAACTTTCTATTTCATAATGCTAAGAAACGACTGCATTTTCAAGACTGTCCAATAATTATTCCTTGCGGTGACAAAATAATTAACCTCAGTGGAAGAACTGAATAAAGTAAATACTGAAGACGCAGATATTTCCCTTTACCGCGATTGACTTTAAATGTTTTCAAAACAAAATTCCCTTTTAATCAATTTCTGGATCCGCCATTGCTGAATTCACAGTGAACGATGAAAAAAAGAAATAAAACACCCAAAGGAAAAAAAAGATGCTCAAAAGGAAAGGTGGAAGCCAACGATTACCACAGAGATGAGATGAAGACAAACGCGCGTAGAGGTCTGCAGGAGTCACGATTAAAAAAAAACAACCGATCCGACAACATGATGATGAAGTTATTAGACGGGGCGCCGATTTCGTTTGCAAATTAATACGCGAGTATTATGTGTATGAAATTAATTATTCCGCAGCAGTCCGCCTAC
Source organism: Magicicada septendecula (assembly GCA_034769895.1). NCBI lineage: Eukaryota > Metazoa > Arthropoda > Insecta > Hemiptera > Cicadidae > Magicicada > Magicicada septendecula. The sequence goes on from CM068372.1 coordinate 126,425,640, forward strand.
TGGCCGATTGTGTTGTCACGCGTAAATCTGTCTCTCTTGCCGCTCCTGCTGCTGCTGCTGTTGTTAATTATACTGCGCATTTTAAAAACACATTAAATTGCATCTTCGGTGGAATTACAAGACGCAGGAGGAATACAGACAAATTTCGCGAGCCCTGCACGTTTATTCTGTTTTTTTTTAATAGCATAAAAAATTAAGTTAAATGATGAATAGAACGCAGCTGTACGTTCGCCAAACTTTTAGATGTTATAAATATTAAAATCGATTATTGATTTATAAGACAAAAAATAATCCAATTATTTTTTCGAAGCAGACGCCATGATAAATGGAATGGTTGATGACAAATGAAAAACATGTTTTATAGACCAATTTATGATGATTCACTAGGTTGTTAGACGTTAAAATAAGTCGAACGTTTGCCTGTTGTAAAGTGCTAAATTTAAAAATTAATTACTAATAACAGTTAGGCCTATGTAGGGTTTGTAGTATACTTGAGGACTACTACTGTGATATGATCGTCCTAAATGTTTAGATACAAGGATAAATGGACGATATTTTTTAAATGATTAAGTATTCCCGTAATTTTAACAGTCCTATTTCATTGTAGCCATCATGAGACCTGATATATTAGGTAGTTACAGTCTGCTGTATTGTAATTAAATTCTGTCCACACAAATAATATTATATATTGTGGATATTTTAACACACACATCGTGAATCGATCTAAATGATGCCAACGCAGAGGCGAATCCTCAGAGCAAGCAGCCCAAGCACTGCTTGCCCAAAGAAAATCAGGCAAAAGTAAAAAAATGATTACGTAACAACATTAGTGTTGTGACCAAAAACCGTTTCACATACCTTCTTATCTCACATCTACGAGTACGATGGTTTCCTGGTACCTACATAGAATGCTAAACCGTAGAGCACCTGGCTCTCGGAGACGAAAAAAGCAAGCAGTCTTTAGTAGGGCTTTAAGCCGCTAGGAGCGCTAGCAGTGACCCGGTGAAAATGCCGAAAAAGAAAGACGGATGGAATATCTTTTCAAGTGATTCCAGTCAATATTATCTAGTCACATTGAAAAACTGTTCTACCGGGCAAAAAATGTATATTTAGTCCTCTTACTAATTACACATGATGAATATTTGTTCACAGCGACACAAACAAGTGCGTACCTCAACAATATATTGTAACGATAACCCTCTCGCACAACCGAGCGCGTCCTTCACTCATTCCCCACTAGTCAAGCAGATTTAGCGTCAGTCAAGGCCGCGTACAAGTATATTCCATATTGAATACGCATTAGCGTCAGGAATTAAGTAAGGCTGGAAAGATTCTAGAACACGTGCGCTACGTATATATGGGACAGAGGCTGGCTTTGTGAATCAATAAGAGACTATCTTGTTGATTACAAACTGTTATTTGTTATTACTTAAAGCTGGCGGTTAGTGACTTCATTGGTATCTGACGATCGGTGAGACCGTCGTAACAATATTTTTAATGAGTTTATAGTATTGGAATTTTATGTTCTTATATTTTGCTTAGAGTTGATGCTCGCCCTACACATCGGGTAGGAATCGTCACTGCGCAAACTATTCGTAAAATAAAAAAACGTTAACTGGCGGTAACACTGATTTTGCTAAAACTTCAGTAGTGTAATAAAATATGTTAAATTAAACACGTTAAAGACTTTACGAAAATTTAATAATTTTTGTAATGCACACACGTAACAGAGACTTATGTGTCGTAACAGAAATGACGACTGCGAGAACAAAGTCTAATGGTTGCGTCTCCACAGCACATCTATCAGTAATAATGTGTAACATTTTCATACTGTTACAACGGTCTAGTGATCGTCATATGGTACAGTGGAAAACAAAATACAAGACACCAATTACGTCACTAATCACCAGCTTTAATTATAACAATTAAACAGTTTGTAATCAACAAGATAGTCTCTTGCAACAAATAAAATAAAAATTGTTCACACGCAATAAAAATGTAACACAAATATAAAACACAATTGTACTAAAATTGTCCAGCACAATTATAAAGCACATAACACTTCGCCACAATACTACGAACCGCACTCCAATAAACCGCAACTCAAACTGACTGCCAAGCGCACCTGTCGTCGTTTCAATAGATAGCAGAATTGTTTCAGAATAGTCGATACTACTACTACGCATCAGCAATAAAGGAAAACGTTAGAGCGTAATTAATTGCGGCCTTGACACAGTGCGCGCGCCCTCGCGAATTCTGTCACAGTCTAGCTGACGCGTTGAGAATCACGTACGCACACAACATTACAGCCGATTCCACTGGAACATCCGAGAATCACGTAACGTTCTGTGATGTAACAGTATATAAAGTGGCTAAAGGAACTAAATTATTACGTTGTGTACGACAGTGTGGTGGTTTAGTAAAAAAACTAACATATCTTACTTCAGAAACTGCATATAGTTGCCAGTGTATGCAAACTAATGTTATATGCATATGTTTCACACAAGTTATCACTTGTGAGGATAACTCTAAACTAGAGCTGTGACACTTACATAGTAATACGCTATCTCTACGTGTTCTCTTGGCTTTGAGCAACAAACCGCCTTCGTGTGTTCTATAACGGGGTAACAGTGACGCCAGCGATATTGACAGTTTCACTGCGGTTTAACACTTTAACTAACCTCGGTACTATAATAGCTTCCCGCGCGTGGTAAAATCACATTAAGACTGGTTAGAATAAGCGATAAAACGGTAGATTAACATCTACATTGGATCGACGCCGATATAGGTAGAGATGTAGAAAAACCTGTGGAACAAGACGTGGAAGAACGGCGAACGAGTTTGAACTGTTATGGTCTACTGAAGACGCACAATCCGAAATATAGAATTTAGCATTTGGTAGTGAGAAGAAATGTAAACGATTGAAAAATCTGTAGCAAAATGGAATTGATCATGCAGTAGGTAACCAATTCTTATACGTCTAAGACAGAAGAAATAGTTGTAGACGGAACCAAATTGTTACCTTACGTTTCTAGCAATTCAGTCTATGCTTACGTATACATAACAGGCTTTAGACCTAAACAGACCTCAGTTACACACACACAAAGACACACACACACACACACACACACACACACACACACACACACACACACACATTATATTTTACATGTACGTTTTACGCCTATTGTTATGTTATGCTGTGTGTCTTACTTTCACAGAAAGATTCTGCATAATCCACTCTAGGCCTAAGTCTTCTTCAGGCTTACGTACATAACAGGCTTTAGACCTAAACAGACCTCAGTTACACAGAACACACACACATACACATATACACAGGCTTTAGACCTAAACACACTTCAGTTACACACACACACACACACACACACACACACACACACACACACACACACACACACACACACACACACACACACACACACACACACACACACATTATATGTTTATATATTACATGTATGTTATAAACCTATTGTATATTATATTATGTGCCTTAATTAATTTCACGGAAAGACTCTACATAATCCAGTCTAGGCCTAAGTCTTCTTCAGGCTTACGTACATTAGATTTAAACAGACTTCGTTACACCCACACACGTACACGTTATATTGATACACGTACGCTACATTATTATGTTATATTGCAATAAAAAAATAAGTACTTTCGACGAAAGTTTTTAAATTTCGTTGTGTCTCTTAGTTTCACAGAAAGATTCTGCATTAATTGCGTATGGGTATGTGTTTTATGGGTAAGTTGCGTATGAACGTGAAGAGAGAAGAACAGGCTTTTTGTAGGGAGGTAGTCGAAAAGAGGTATAAAAGTTTGTTAAATTTCGTTAGAGGAGAAAGCGATTAGTTTGGTGAGAGGGTATTCTGACAGAGTGTAGGCATACGTTTCTACGACCAGTCGTTTCTCACTGAAACAGCGGCAAGAAGTAATTCTTTATCTCACTTTCCTCTCCATTAAAACAAAACGGTGCGTTAAATTGAATTGAAATTGGGGATGAATTGAAATAGGAAAAAAGGTCAACCACTCGTCTGTTGGGACAGGCAGGAGGAGGAGGAGGAGGGTAACGAAAACGATAGACATCGTCTACTCAGCCACCTGCATTCCAGCACATTACACACGTACTTAGGTACACCTGATCGTTGTTTAATGATACGTATACGTGTATACACGCATTGCAGCTCCTCGCGTGAACTGACAACTGTAAACTTTATACATTTTTCTAGTCAACATAATATTATGGTATCACTGGAAAAAAAGTAAGATTTTTTTAAATTATTTTAAAAAAATCACATTTCGTTATCATACAAACGAACATCATTCGTGACCTACACGGTTGTGTATACGTTGAAGCCAGCTGGCTAAACTTAATCGTCATCACATATCGTTTACCAACTTCGGCTAATAACTTCTCCTAACGTTTCCCAATTTCCAAACTCTTTTCTCTTTCCGTCATTTCGTAAGTGTCCTCAAGGTCCCTCGTCATTCATACCCCTGTCTGTGGTTTCTTCCCTCCTTCGTTCCTTGTTTTGGAATCCTGTTTAGCCACTCGTTGCACTTATACGTATACCAAAACTGTTTAATTTCTCGTGCAATTAAGCTGTAACTAAATGCGTAAGTCCATGGCCGGCTCTATTAGAAGGCCGGAATATTAAACGTGGCAACACTGGAACCAGCTGATATTTTGAGGGCGACTAGACGATCTCTTAATTTATGTGTTTCAATAATCAAATCGCGTCATTTTTAATTGCCGGTTAACAGCAGTTTTATAATTCTCCATTTTTTGCAAATTAAAAGTTTATTATGTAAACTACTGTTACAGTATTTAAGAAGTATACTTATTAACTCATCCATATGATACGAATTCAATAATTCAAACAAAATTAATTCAATAGGCCTAAAACTATTTCACTAATTTCTTCAACTTAAACGTATAATACTAAGTGCGCACAGACCTATAATTTAGATTTAGCTATAAATAGGCCTATTCATGATTTTAGTAATGCTATGAAATTAAATTAAACCAGGCCTATAACATGTATACTTTAGCTATTTTATTACACATGCTTACAGGCCTCAGACCCAACGTTGCCAGGTTTATACTGTTTCCGTTCTTAGCTTAATCCTGATGTAAAGAAACAGGCGTGGCACATCTGGAACGCTATTTCCTGCTTAAATTAGAGACGTGTCACACTGAAAAAGTAGTACAGACAGGGTATATGTAATGCTGATACTGTATAAACACATGTAATTGTGATAATTTTTACAGTCCGGACCAAAAGATATTTGTGTGACTGTGTCAGACTGACTGTTATATACCGGTATTTTATAACACGCAGAGTTAATGGCTTTTTTATTTACTGTTTGAATATCGGAAGAAAAAAAGTAGGCCTATGTTTAAAGCGAAAATAGAAGCTGTGATAATTAGGTAGGCTACTTACCAGTGCACTGTGTATTATCAGTTGCTGCTGTCAGAGAGTAACTCAATGCCTTCCATGTCTGTGTCGGAAATTGAACCATCACTTGAGTCAGAATGTTAATTTTGTTAATGATAAGATTATCCACGACGGCGTCGGTAATTTGGTGGAATTCCCATAGCTTATCTTTTTCCTTGAATACATGCTCGACAAAACGACTCCACTTGTCCGTCATTATTTCATTTACCGCCTTCTCTACCAGTTGTTTTACATCATGCAGCTTATATGCTGTGTTGTGACGGGCAACATATCCTTCCAACTGGCTCCACATTAATTCAGTGAGATTCAGAATACAATTATAAGGAAAAAGTCTTAAAACGGCGTGCCCCGATTTTTCGGCAATATCATTTTCTAAAAACTTTTTAAATTTATGTTCATTTTGCTAGCGGCGATAAAGTTCTACTATGTATTCATAAAGATGTTTAAACGTATTCAAAAACTACTTGCCGCAGTTAAGAAACCTCTCACATGACTCTACAGACACTCCGCTCATGCGTGTAACACATTACTGTGTAAACAGTGTCAACGCCCGTGACCAATAGCGTTTCAGATGAGCCACGTGGGTTTGTTTACATCAGGATTAAACTAAGAATGGAAACAGTATAATATCCCGGCCTTCTACTGGAGCCGGCCATGGTAAGTCCCATAATTTCCTTTTAACTAGCCACTTGTTATTGTTTCTTTCTGGTCCTATTGGTTGACTGTTCCAGATATGAGTTTTAGAGGTTCTTAATAATTTTCTTTCTTATTTTTAATAGCCATTTCTCCGATAGCAGGTCAGGATACTCTTATTATTACACTACAGCTTTACTCGTGCATTGCTTTTCATTCTTTTCTGATGACACTGTCTCACAATATTCTGTTTAGCAAGTTAATAGCTTACATTCACAGTCTGTTTCAAATTTCCGTTTTGTATACACTACTCCTTACTGTGAAAGTTTCATCCTCAGTACTTCACGTTACCTTCAAACTTCCGGTATTAAGTCTAGTTGCTTACCTGATGCGCGTACAGACATATTCAGTTTTCTCTATATTTACATTTACTCCTCCCCAGTTATAATATTCTTCCATAAGTTTTTTGGCTCAGATTTTCATAATTTTTGACAACCACTACCTGATTCAACAGACTTCTTAATATGACAGTTTCTATTAACGAGACTACAATAACGACTTTCGAACGCAGATAACCTGGTAGGTCAGATTAAATTGTAGATACTTATGGAACCTCTGTCTTTTTCTCGATATTAGACGCTGATATTTCTTAGGACTTGTATGCCGCTGTGGATACAAGTTTGCAAAGTTCCAGTACCATCAGGTGAACATTGCAAAGTAAATCTTGGTGAGAAAAGCTTCTGAAAACCTAGGAGCACTGATTCCTCTGTCTCTTCTTTGTGGCCCGAAATCTGAGTCGCGATATAATGATATTCGCCGATCGAATTCGAAATTCTAAAATCATAATACTTATCCATTACTTATTGATAGAATAAATTCCTTCTATTAAAGTATTTCCATTAAAATTTTGTAAAGTAAATGTAAAAAACGGTAGACCCTGAAAGCCAGAAAAGATTAATTTATTTGATCCATGATAGATCTAATTAGACTTTATATGTGTACTTGGTTCGCTTGTGTCCTGTTGTCCGGGAACTGTTTTCAACGCATCATTATTTTCACAGTCATGAATTTGTTCAGAAATCCATTTGTTTACTCAAGTGACAGTTGCTCACTGTTACTGGTTAACGTTTTTATCACTATCTCAATTTGCATTATATTACTGTGTTCATTCTGATCACTAAACTTTATAAGTATTCAAGTGCATTTCCTTAAGGCTCTTCGAAAACCTATTCACGCTTTACGGTAATGAGCTCACCTGAACTTCAGACTTTACAAAATGATGGCGTCTATTTAAAACTTTAAATATATAACGAATATAATTTCACAGTTACGTTTTTGCATAACTATTGTTTCCGGTTAACTAGCGGTTTCCATTGTTTCAGACCCACGCCTCATCATTGCAATATATACAATATCTCAAACAACGCACCACATGAAACCAAACTATGGAAATTATAAACATAAAGAAAATGGGACAGAACATGCATTTACTGGAACGCTTAGTATTTCGTCAGTACCTTAGTAACGCTTAGCTATAAAGATACAAAATTCATGATAATACCAGTAGTATGCTACCTGAGCTGCAGCTCACTACTTTCAACGAAGTACAGTACATTCAACGTTACATAAATTTCGATATTAGACATTTTTTTAATTATGGAAAAATTTTAAAAATTCACTATTTCTCCGCTATATCTTCAGTAATGTAACAAATTGTAGATCACAGAATCATACAATAAACGAAAAAAATTCGAATTTGGATTACAATTTACAATTCCTTTTAGTCTGACACCCTGCAGGATTTTCACAATTTTTTAAAAATCTTTGATCACTTTTTCATGCCCTGGTTCCAATGATATTGATATTTTCAAAACTTAACATTACATTAGATAGTTAAAACTCTTTTCAATTCGATACTCCACGTGATTTTTTGCGATTTTATCAACATTTTCATCCAATTTTTGGGGCCTGACGTCCAAAACGTTTGAAAATTTCAAAACAGAACACTATATTCAGATTGTGGTTTTAATTCATTTTAATTTGATACGCCACATGGGCTTTGCTATTTTTTCACAACTTTGGCTGTCCAATTTTTGCCTCTACTCCACTACGTTTGAAGGGATCAATCTCAGAAACAATATTGTTTTGTAGGGTAATAGTTTGGACACAGATACCAAGTTTCATGAAAATCGGTTGATGCGTTCAAACGTTCTCGTGAAACATACCCGAAATAGACAGACAGATAGACAGGTAGACTGACAGATAAATGAACATACAAATACCAAACGGTCGAGTCAAACATGAGAACTCGCTGCGCTCGTTCAATAAACGACAAAACGAGAAAGGACATAACATATTCAAAGCCTTCGAATGCTGTTTAGCAAGCTCTGTCAGTTGGAAACGGTTTAATGAAACCCGAACGAGTTATGTAAAAGAAAACAGAATAACCAAGTGAGTACCGACGACAAGTAAATAATTGTGAAAACCAAAGTGTAGGTACCTGAAAAATAAAACACGGAAGGATACCCGAATGAAATTTTATAAAACTGTACTTGTCCCCACATTCCTGTATGCTAGTGAGACAGGGATATTTGGAAAAAGGGGCATACAGAGGATTCAGTCAGCAGAAAAAAAATTTCTAAGAGGGACGCAAGGTTGTTCTCTCTTGGATCGGAGAAGAATCGAGAATATTAGACGCGATTTAAACGTTGTACCATTCCACCAGAAGATTGAAGACCACAGAAGAAGATGGTGTGAACACTTGAATCGCATGCCTGATATCCGTCTACCTGTGGCTGCCTTGGGTTATCACCCTAGTAGGATGAGAGAGTCGGTAGACCGCGAAGAAGATGGGTTCCGGAACAGATCTAAGGCCTAGACCTTGGAGTGGAGATGATGATGATAATGATGATGATGAAAACCAAAGTGAATAAAGTCACAAGAAATACATAGGAAAATAGTAATATCGATGCAATTAGACTAAATGGAATAGGAGAAGTTGAGAGACTTTAAAAACAACAAGGAGTTTGTGTTCAGTAGGAAGTTTATTGTCTTGGTATATAAAATACGGTGGAATATAAAAAAAGAGATATTCAAACAAGATAGACGTAGAATAACATGAAAAGGTGGTTCGCTTGCGGGTTCACACATACATTATAGAAAAACTGACGAAAAAAACAGTGCCTGTAGCGTGTAATCACGGTTAAAAACATACAACCAAACTACCAACAGAAGCAAACGGAGGAGACGGAGGACGATTATCGAGTGCGATAAGATCGCGACAGACGGACTCGTGTTGTAGTCGCAGCGGTAAAAAATACGACCGATCACGGTAGTATTGAATGCTGATGAAGTTATTAGACGCGAGATGAAGCGCCGATTTATTGTGCAAATTAATTCCGCGTATTTTTTTTTATGACATTAATTTTGCCGCAGCAACAACATTAAAGCTGCGATTGTTCGCTGATATAAATCTAACGCCTACTTTAATATGTAATAACACACAATTTATACCTAATAAAGAAGCCTTACATTGTAAAAGTGTATTTCTGTCTGAATTATAGGATGTTGCCACGGCGGTAACATCAAGAAATTACAGCGTAAAGGCCATAAAATAAGCTATGCTTCATTTCTGAAAATAGAAGAAGTATTTTTTTAATTAAACCCGCCTCTTCAGCTGACATCGTGGAAATCAAATATATAAGCCGTTTTTTCAGTCTTCTGACGTTTTAAAAAAAACACTCACTTGCTACGCACAAATTCATGTACCGCTGTCATTACTTATTTCGAAGGAAAGCCCTATCTTGTGTTGTTCAGTCGTTATTTATACAAAGAATGTGCATGCTTGAGCGACCGCGCGCACGCCTGTGTCACAAGTGCCAGTTTTCGGTTACAAGCCATGACATTTACGGCTTAGAATTGTTCAATACTATTTGTTATAATGTAGGCCTGTATAGAGTATCTTAAAAATAACGAAAATATTTTCAGGATACGCTGTACAGATGAAGTAAAAAAAAAAGTTATATCTAAACCTTTATTAAAAGTCGAAATATGCTTTGTTTCCATTTAAAGGATATTGTCGACATTTTAACATAAAAGCATAACTTGAGTTCAAATGTTGCACATACATTTGACACTACTTTGTGTCACAATTGATAGATTTAGACTTTACACACAAGCAGGAAATACTGAAAATCTTGGGTTGAAGCATAGTGGCCTCGCTACTTTCCTTGTAGGCTATGTCGGAAGGCTCACTAAGGCAGACTAGTATGCCACCTAGACTGCTTAGGCAGTAACACAGGATCTAAAATAATAATAATCATCATAACAATAATAATTGTTATTATTATTATTAGTAGTATATTTATTGAATGAGCTAAGAAAGTTATCAGTTTTAACTCGACCGTTTGTCATTTGTCTGTCCGTCTATGTGTGGGGTATGTTTCCCAATAACTTTTGAACGCATCAACCGATTTTCGTAAAACTTGCCCTGTCTATCTGTTTGGGGTATGTTTCACGATAATTTTGGAACGCATCAACCGATTTTAGTAAAACTTGCCCTGTCTGTCGATTATCTGTCTAGGGTTTGTTTCACGATAATTTTTGAACGCATCAACCGATTTTCGTAAAACTTGCCCTGTCTATCTGTCTAGGGTATGTTTCACGATAATTTTTGAACGCATCAACAGATTTTCGTAAAACTTGCCCTGTCTGTCTGTCTAGGGTATGTTTCACGATAATTTTTGTACGCATCAACAGATTTTCGTAAAACTTGCCCTGTCTGTCTGTCTGGGGTATGTTTCACTATAATTTTTGGACGCATCAACAGATTTTCGTAAAACTTGCGCTGTCTGTCTTTCTGTGATATGTTTCACCATAATTTTTGAACGCATCAACCGATTTTCGTAAAACTTGGCCTATCTATCTGTTTGGGGTATGTTTCACGATAATTTTTGAACGCATCAACAGATTTTCGTAAAACTTGCGCTGTCTGTCTGTCTGGGGTATGTTTCACCATAATTTTTTAACGCATCAACAGATTTTCGTAAAACTTGCCCTGTCTATCTTTCTGTGTTATTTTTCACGATAATTTTTGAACGCATCAATCGATTTTCGTAAAACTTGCCCTGTCTATCTGTCTAGGGTATGTTTCACGATAATTTTTGAACGCATCAACAGATTTTCGTAAAACTTGCCCTGTCTGTCTATCTAGGGTATTTTTCATGATAATTCTTGTACGCATCAACAGATTTTCGTAAAACTTGCCCTGTCTGTCTGTCTGGGGTATGTTTCACGATAATTTTTGAACGCATCAACAGATTTTCGTAAAACTTGCGCTGTCTGTCGATTATCTGTCTAGGGTATGTTTCACGACAATTTTTTAACACATCAACAGATTTTCGTAAAACTTGCCCTGTCTATCTGTCTAGGGTATATTTCACGATAATTTTTGAACGCATCAACCGATTTTCGTAAAACTTGCCCTGTCTATCTGTCTAGGGTATGTTTCACGATAATTTTTTAACACATCAACAGATTTTCGTAAAACTTGCCCTGTCTGTCTGTCTAGGGTATGTTTCACGATAATTTTTGAACGCATCAACCGATTTTCGTAAAACTTGCCCTGTCTATCTGTCTAGAGTATGTTTCACGATAATTTTTGAACGCATCAACAGATTTTCGTAAAACTTGCCCAGTCTATCTGTCTAGGTTATGTTTCACGAAAATTTTTGAATGCATCAACCGATTTTCGTAAAACTTGCCCTGTCTATCTGTCTAGGGTATGTTTCACGATAATTTTTGAACGCATCAACCGATTTTCGTAAAACTTGCCCTGTCTATCTGTCTAGGGTATGTTTCACGATAATTTTTGAACGCATCAACAGATTTTCGTAAAACTTGCCCTGTCTGTCTGTCTAGGGTATGTTTCACGATAATTTTTGAACGCATCAACAGATTTACGTAAAACGTGGCGTGCGTTTCCATACTTTTACCCTACAAAACGCTATTGTTTTTTCGATAACCCGTATTAAGAATTAAATCAACGTAAATTTTAACTACAATCAGAGCATATCGCTTATCTTTTTAAACTTCAAAAAGTTGACGTTTTCATAAAATCGCAATAATTCGTGTGGGGTACGAAGTTAAAGAAACTTTTTAACTAACAACTGAGTGTAGTATTAAGTGTTGGAAATCTCAAAATTCTCAAAATTGGACGCCATGGTCCAAAAAGAGATCTAAAATTTGAAAAAAATTGTGACAATCAGCCGGGTGTCAGACGATATGGAAGAGTAACCCAAATCCGAATGTTTCTAGTTTTAGATTTTATTATAATCATGATTGTGTCCTCTACAATTATGTTACCATAGAAATAGTCGAGTAATCAGGATGTTGTAATTTTTCCCATAAATGAATAATTTTCGATATATTGTCGTATCGAAATCTGTGTAATAATAAATCTACTTCGCTGAAAATAGTGAGCGAGTTCTTCGGCTCAGGGGGCATATATTATTGCACCACGATATATTGTTTATTGATTAATTATAAGCATAATACTACTGACTCGGAACACAAAGTTTTTTTTATTGGTAAAAATGTAAAATTTTTACCTTTTAGCCTGAACCAGTTTTCGCTTATTATAAGCTTCGTCAGATGCTGCCACTAGGAACGTTGTCCGTCTTGTTTAGCGCTCCTAGTGGCAGCCACAGACGTAGCTTATAATAAGCGAAAACTGGTTCAGGCTATAATAGTAAAAATTTTACATTTTTACCAATAAAAAAAACTTTGTGTTCAGAGTCAATAGTATTATGCTTATAATTAGTTAATCAACGGACACGTCATGGGCAACAAAATCCAAAAATTATTTCTTGTTCATTGTAAATTAAGTATTGTTGCGTTACGATGTATAAAAACGGGTGAAGGCACAAATCCATAAAAACTGACTGCAGCATATACGTATAATTAGTTCAAAACTAATTTAGCTGATGTTCATTTTTTAGTATATATCATTGACTAAATTACGCTACACTTCATCAAACCGTTTCAGAAAAGGGAGAATTGATATTTCATTCACTTTGTGGGTGTTTATTCACTAGTGAATCCACGAAACAAATTAACAAACCGCTACGTCACACTCACGTGCGTGTGTACTCAACGCGTAATTTCAATCCATCCGGCTCATCCAGTGTCTCCTCGTCTCGCCATGATGTGAAGAATCGTCGACGACCTCATTTTCTTCCGGTTCAGTTCATCCCCAATTTCAATTCAATTTAACGCTCTGCGTTGTATTAACAGGGAAGAAAGTAAGATAAACATTTCCTTCCTGCCGTTGCTCGGAGACATTCGAAAGGAACAGCTGTTCGTTTGTAGAAATTAAGTTTTATTCACCCTCACTGTATCAAACTCTTCTTTGAAACTGAACTGCCAGTTAACTTAACCAGATCCATACGTACAGATTTGTACTTAGACATTTTGGTACAACGCGCACGATATATTTACACACAGTTTTTAAATCTACATTTTGTTTTTAGGTAGACATCTTTCGTGTCACGGCCCAATATCGCGTTCTGTTAAACCAATGTAGTAATTGTCAATTGTAATTAATGTAATTATATCATAATTGTTACTTACAAGTTAGAGTGTAGAAATATTAGTCATTTGGCAAAAGACACTGATGTCATACTGTAATCCAGACAAGCGGATGTTTTGAACATAAAAATGGTTTTAGGAATTTTCACTCTCTTTCTCAATAGGCGTAACTGTCAAGGAAGTATTAATCGTAGGAAATCTGGCGAGACACATCAATTAAGAATTAATGGTGACAAGGTCCAGACAGAACTCATAAATGTCTCCATAAAGTTGATATCTTTTTGGTTTACGTCAAGTAATGGTCACAAATGTGAAGGCAGGTGTACTCCGTGAGAACGTATTGAAATCAGATGTTTTACTCCGTGAGAACTCTAATCTAAAATATTAAAACCCCACCAAATCGTGACGTAAGGTTACACGATGCAGTCTTTGACGAATAACAGGAAGCCTTATAAAAATTGTAAGAAACTACCCTCACTTCAACTAGTTTTAGCCAATCATAGTTAAGGTTTTAGAAATAAGAGAAGGGAGCAATCCCACCGCTGAAAATAAAGACTTACATCCAGATTTGTGTATAAAAAGCCAAGCAAATGCTGGAGAAGTCAGATTTGATTGTAAGAGTTCTGAGAGAACTTACGTCTGTCTCACTTTGACTAATTCTTGATCTGTGTTAGAAGCTGTTCAAAGAGAGCCTCTCTAGTTAGTGATAGTCATACTTTTTGTTCTTTGTCAATTTTTAAAGAGTAACTAAAGTAGTTACATTATTTGTTAAAACTAAGTACTAGTAACTGAAGGTACTTACCAAGTTGAGTAAAAGTAATTGAATTACGTTAATTTCGAGAATTATTATTATAAAGGAAATTATAAAAGTTTTGTATTTGCGAATCGTCAATAAATTGTCTTCAGAGAAGAACGGTTCATATCAATGATTCAAATTTACCTCCGAAGCCACAACAACTAACAGTTGTAGTATAGCCGCCACTCGATAGGTTACAACACCAACACAAACGCATAAAAATTCTGATTTTTCTTCCGACTTTTCTTCCATTCTCTTCTGAGATAATTTTGGTTTAAAGTGTTGCCAGGATTTGAGCTATCCCACTGCAATGATCCTAGCGATTGTCGAAACTGTTTTTTTTCTTCTCCTTTCTTCTTTTATACACATTATACAAAGTACAGTGAATCATATATGTAAGTGTTTATCATTGTGTGAATGTGTGTGTGTATGCGTAAAATAATTAATATGCATATAAAATATACATACATATAAAATAATTTGATTTTATATCGCACAGCACCCGGACCACCTGGTATAAGACTCAGTGGTTTTGCTACAGTGGTTAAAACTGTTGGATGATACTGTTGACATTCCTTGAACACTCCCACAGCTCAATTCCATATGTCTATATATAGGAGTAGGCCTACCTACTTTTTCGTCAATGATAATCTTCTTCCAACAGCCAACACATTCTAAGGCTTTCACGGCCGGCGTCCACATAGTTGGAAACATTATAGCTGGGCTATTAGGCCGTGGCCTAGAGTTTATGCTGACAAACGTTTCGACCCACCACCGGAGACCATTATCTGTGTAGATAACAATTGGCACGGTGTCCGCCAATTCACCCCAGTGATGAGGTAGAGATCTCACCGTGCCAATAGTTACCGACAGTGACGATAGCGAGGCCGAAGCGTCTGTCAGCATAAACTCTAGACCACGGCCTAACACACCGGCTAATAGTGTTTCCAATTAGACAAATTTTAGATCAATCTGTTTTCGTTTTATGTTTTTAAACTTAACTTGCTGTGAAGACGAAGGCCTAAATGTCAAGTTGATTTTACCCTTGGCATCTCGATATTGTTACACTGTAACGTTCAAAACGTTTTACACTGTATGTATCACGACTATACTTTCGTGGCATTAACATTTTCGAATCACCAAACTAGTTGTGGAATCTTGGAGGAGCTCGGATAAAGGGTCCCTACATTCCAACAACATACGCTTAATTGTTGTTTATTTTGGCAGTTAATTCTTCGACCCTTAAAACCTGACACACCTAGCAATCAATCTGTAACTAGATACTCGAAGGTGTTTGCTGATATTATTACTGCGGGACACAGAAGCAAAAAACGCTGTGTGCGCAATCGAGAGTCCTCTGTTCAACGTTTAATTTCACGATTCCCAACCCAATGCTTCCTATCGACGAAATATCTCTTTCTATGTATTTTAGTTCGATCAATCGATCTCATTGTTGTCGTGCGTTTTGGCACTCTAACAGCATGGACACCACAAAACTCGTTTCTGTGTTGTCAGAAAACACTCATACGTTTTCACAAAACACAGAGAATTACGTTTTTTCTACAAAAACAGTTAGAAAGTTGAAAATAAAAGTAGTAAATTCAACACCGAGAATTAAAAATGTTGGAAAGAATATAGACTTTGTTGTTACAATGCTGACGAAGTCGTGGTTTTAACTCGGTGTTGTAAGTATACGGTTCTTAATAACTTTTCAATGAACACTATTCAGTTGGAGACTTTGAGAAACCGTACCGCCCGACCGATTGCGAATGAAGTATTTTCCGTAACGGAAAAAACGTTTGCACAACTTTAGGCATTATGTTAAGTAGTACAAATACCGGTTACTTATTTTTAACGGCTAATTCTCTTGTAACTACATTTTCTCGAGACGTGTTGAACAACCTACAGGTCGACAGCCGATAGAGAAAATGATTATGTCGTTTGTTCTTGGTAAGTTTCGATTTTACCCAAAAGAACAATGCACGGGTATCGAGTGCAAGAAAAGACACAAAAAAGATAAGAATCAGTGAGTGAGAGGGGACAGACAGACAGAGAAAGGAATGTTAAAACGTGAGAACAGTATGAGGCAAAAAGAGAAGGGGTACAAGTTTTTAACTTGAACGAAAAATTAAAAATTACAAACAACGGTGGAAAGAACATTTAGAAAGAATATCAGATTCTAGACTGGCCAAACAAGTCTGGAAAATAGTCTGGAACCTACAGGACACATGTGTGTGGGTAGACCCAGGAAGAGATGGCTGGAGGGTCTTTGAAGCCGGAACAGGCAGCACCTTGCCTATACCGTTTTGTGAATATGACGGGATGAAGATGACCTTATAGTGAACAACGGTGAGGAGAAAATATTATAATAATTTCCATTTTTAATACTGAAATATTATTATTATTTTTGTCACGTATTTTACAAACACAGCTGCGACTGCGGACAACTTAACTACTATACAAACAAAGGAGAAGACCATAATTATGTTATAACGATTACACAGACTGATAAAAGAAGATAACACTAGTACAATTATAATGTTGTACGGAAATATATGTCATTGTGTACAATTTACACGATATAAATTCTTTATACTATTTATAAGAAAGTTAAAAAATAAAATAAATGTTTCCATCCGGCAGTACGGTCGTATTATTAATATATCGCGGTTCTAGTTCGTGACAATTGTCAGGGAGGGAGAGACAGAGAGGCAAAGAGAGAAGAGGACGTTTTAGAACAGTGTCCACAGATCATTTAAGAATCAGTACTTGATTTGAGGTTCCATCATTAAAAAAAATCAAATTTAAAAGAATCGCGCGATGCGTCTACAAGCATTAACAAAAGTATATTCATTTGTTTCTTTTAGAATTTTCGAAAGTCACTGCACTAATGATACTCACTCCGCTCTATCGCAACCGTTAATTATTTACATCCACACGCAGAGACTTAAACACACTCGCTTACTTACATTATCCCGCCCCATAACACATTTATGGCATTCACGTATACATATAGTTAATCGAGTCACTCTAGTAGAGAATTTTATTCAGCTTCTTCTTCTTCACAAGGGTCAAGTTTTGTCGTTGTCGTGACAACCATGAATTACCGTCTTAGGCCAAGAAAACGTGGAGTAAAAATTTATCTTTTATTCCATTTTTTATAAGTTTTCTTTTTTTACTCTTTTTAAAATTTCAACATTTGTTTCCGTTCCATCCAACTTGTGACCCTTCTCTATGTAAACGTCATCACTAACTCGAATCGAACCTTTCCCTTTTCCCTTTTACCCTCAGGCAGGGATCTCCAAACTTTTTCACTTGAGGGCCGATTTGAAAAATCTTGGCAGTCAGGCGGGCCAACAACACACACACATCTATATAGTAAACTTATTATTTTTAAGTTTAGGAAATAATCAAGTCAATAAAATAGGTATTTAAATAAAAATTAAGCAGACTTATTCAAAGAAAAAAAATTCATTTATTCAAAATACAGTAAATAAAGTAAAGAGAAAATAACATTCAAAGATATTTCTTATGTATTATTTTTTGGCTTTCTTATGTACGTATTGGATGTGTGGAGTTGCTTCAGACATATAATGTCTGTCCATTTCGGGCCAAATTTTGGTACTCCTATTACTAGAATGGATTTCAAGTCTTCGTCTGACAAGTTAGATTTATACTTTGGTTTTACAGAGTTCGTTTTTGAAAACGTTTGTTCGCAGATATAGGTCAATCCAAACATTGAAAGCATTGCTCTTGCAAAGTTTTTTATTTTCTTGAAATCATCACTCAGTGAGATGCGAGTGAAAAGCGTGATTCATTCAAGGCAGCCTGACGAACAAGCACATTAACCACGTAAATGTTTTAAACTTGTATAAAGTATTATAACATGTTACTGAACTTATTTCTTGCATTGGCCAGGTTGCCGCGGGCCGGCCGATGACCCTTCGCGGGCTGTAATTTGGAGACCCCTGCCCTAAGGTGTAAGTTTCATTTCCTTACAGTAACGTATTTCAAACAAAAGTCTTTCCGAAGGGCTTCCTAACTCCTAATTCCATATAGTTACTTTTGAACAGGTATGTTCTTCTTCTTTTCAGTATTGACTATCCAACAGGAAAATTGCTTCGCTCGGCTCTTGAAATGTTTTCTTCATGTTCTTTACAAACAATCATCACTTTAGCCTTCATGATATTTGTCTGCATTTCTCATCGGATAATACGATTTAGGAGTATCGGATAATACGTCAGCGAGTTACACGGTTCTCTTTCCGAATCCCTTAACATTACTTTATCATCTGAAAACTTAATACAGCGTATTTTAATGCCCATCTATTTTTGTCCTTTCTTCATAACTCACTTTTAACTTATAATACAGGCTACTGCCCACAAATTTATTACTACTTCCATTATATAAACACTTTTTGTACCCAGATCCTGATTGTTCATAACTTTAACAAAGATTTAGAAAAAATAAGTATTCACGAACAACTAAATTGGATACATTAAAACATGTATAAGGGAACATAACGTTTGCGGCTATTCTGTCCATTGATTTCATTTTCGTTCTTTCTTTTCTTTTTGTTTTATGCATTTGCTGACGTGGAGCTTAACACAGATCACACGTATAAACAGTCCGAACAACACACTATAGGCACACAATGCACACGTTTCCGGAACACTTTGTTTTATCTTGACGCGTGTGTTGTGTTACGGCGTAATACTCGTTTGTGTGGTTCCAACATAAGTTCAAACGATCTCCCCTGGAGTGGGAAGTGATTGGTAATGGAGAGCATTCTTTAAAAGACTTAAGCGAAAATTTTAATGGAAAACCACAAGAAGAAGAAACCGTCATCTTGAGAAGCCGTCTGGATAGCCAGAGACTAAGAGAGGCACGAAGAAAAGAGATGAAAAGAAAAGACTGAGAGGAAACAGCTGCGCGCGCGCGCGTGTGTGCGTGAGTGTGAAAGAGGTGAGCAACAAGTAAATACAGGATAATGAAAGTAAAGGATAATATTTTTCTTCAACAAGGATATATATTTTTTTATAAACATGTAATATAATTAGGCTACATGTAAATATAACACATAATTAGGCTACATGTAAATATAACACATAATTAGGCTACATTAAATATAATATGTGTGGCGCTGCTACGCTGTCGGCGCGGTTTAGATTCCCGCCGGGGCCATCTGATTTAGATACGACCATTCCCGCTCGCAAGGCGATGGCAAAGCAGCGAGAGCTTTCCTGCCTAGTATAAACCCTCCCCAACTATGCCGTTCGGATCCGGCGTTAAACTGTAGGTCCCATATACATGTGAGAGACTCCGCAACACACGCACCACGGGTATATGCGGAGAGTACAAACCAGTCGAAAGACTGAAGGACCAAAAAAAAAAAAAACAAATATAATATCACCGTATTGTATCACACATTGTCTCTACACTTTATCACCACTCCTGATGTAAAATATTACACTAAATTAACAATCGAGTTAAAGTAGCCTACTAATTCTGTTTCTAATTTTGCGGAACACTTATTTTGTTGAGTCAGACAGGTAAAGACGACACAACTAGTCCTCAACAGGACAGACCTATACAGACCTTGAAAAATGGTAAATTAAATTTCAATATTATAATAAAATATTTTTTAATCTATTATATCATAATTTAGTAATTTCTATCATAACATAACATATCATTGTTACGAAAAATGTTAATGTATTTATTTATTAATAAACCCTACACACACGCACACGGAGTAACAGAGGATTACCAAGGAGAGAAAAGGGAACGAGGGAGAAATTAGGCACAGAGTGAGCGAATGTGATAGAAAGGGAGGGCGAGAGAAAGAGAAGACAAACGGGAGACGGACAGAAAGGTGTAAGTTTTTGTAACGGACAAGATTTGTAAGTTGAGAACATTGCTACCGCACGCGCGCACGTGTGTGTTTGTGTGGCACAGAACACTACAGAACGCGTTCCGTCCGAGACATAAATTATTGGTGTGAGAGACAATCGACTGTGTATATTGGCGATGAAGTTTGTTTGTACCGCATTAATACTGCACAGGCGGGATAAGTTAATGCTAAACTTTCATCCCTCATTCTTAACATGAACAAATAAATAAAAGTAGAAAATTCTGTCTCACGCGGAGAATTCTTGTTGAATTCTATCTCAGAATTCAGAAAAAAGTTTCGGAATACAATTCGCTGGAGTAATCAAAATTTGTGATTAACAGAGAAAAATCTTTGTAATGAATCTTATTAACACGTAAAGACCACTGTAAGGTAATTTAATACACAAGCTCGCAACAACTGGTCGTACAGTGACGCCTTAAATATGTTTCAGTTAATAAATAAGGCGACTGGTGAAAGTAGACACGGTTTCACTTTACACGGGCAAGTAAGCGTAACCTTTGCTAGACGTACAGCGTAGGTGTCCCTTTTTGCTCTACACAGATTTATTATTATTATTATTATTACTTTTGTTGTTGTTGTTGTTGTTGATGTTGATGTTGTTTTTGCTGTTTACTTCTCCCAAACAAATCCAAATCATCTAATTAATAAAGTTGTGTTAGTCATTAAAATCACAAACAGAAAAAACACTGTTGCACACCATCGGAAATATCTGATGATGAGCTGTGAAGCTTGAAAGCGTTAATCGGAAAAAAAATAAAAAATACCGTTTACCAAATGGTAAAAGCTTAAGAGCATGATAATGTCTTTCAGCCGCCAGCTAAACGCAACATTATTATGGTTACTGCTGATTGTTTCTTTTGCGCAAATGTTGCGTTTAGCTGGCGGCTGAAAGACATTATCATGCTCTTAAGCTTTTACCATTTGGTAAACGGTACTGTATCTTTTGCAGATTGTATGAGGCTATGTCAAGTAATAAAGCAACTGGTACAGAAATTCAAAAATACTTTCTTGCTCGCTCGGCATTTTGTCGTTCCTTGATCTGAGCCTTCCCGTCGCTGCTATCCATTGTCGAACGCTGTTTTAGTCAGTCGCCACGTTATGGTTACTATATACCAGCAGCAGTGTATTTCACCACAACACAAAACAAACCTTTATTTACAACAATCCCAATGACATTATCTATCTGTGTTATATCTTCACATTTCTGCGGTGAGTAATTAAATATAAAGGGGAAGTAGATTTGCGTTTACGATGCAGTACAGACAAATATTTCAATGAATAGATGCAAGGTCGTTAGCTGAATCACATACGAATACAACCATTAACTAGAGACAATAACCTATCTACAGCTATGCAGTTTTGTTTGCTTGTTACGTCTTTAATCTGCGACGACGTTAGCATGTTAGCGGTCGCGGTTTTAGTTAACGATTCCCGACTGGTAAATTGTGCTAATACTTAATTTTAAACTTTCAGGACGCTTTATAAATCTGGTTTAATTGTTGCAGTGATATTATTTTTAACACATATTTAATATATATATATATATATATATATATATATATATATATATATTGCGACGTATCAAAACAAACCTTTATTTACAACAATCCCAATGACGTCATGCAATGATGACGTCATACAGCTTGACGGTAAATAAAATGTTGCAGAAAGTTTCAAACGATGTCCAGCTAAAAGACATTATCATGTCAAAATGTTCTGTAATGGTGTGCAACGGTGTTATTTCTGTTTTAAATACGAATCAAGCCACGTAACATTTAGACGCTTGAGATGAGACAAGTGTGCGCCTGTAACATTAAAGAATTCTCAATTGCCACAGGCGGAAGATGTTAAGCATCTCGGCATGCATCTGGATAGACGTCTTACGTGACGAAAACACATAGTAACAAAGAATAAACAGCTTCAGCATACGCTAGGGGCATTTATACCGGTTGCTCGGAAGAAGGTCACAAATGTCACTGGAGAATAAACTCCTCCCCTACAAGACCGTTTAAACCAATCTGTATGTACGGCATTCAGGTAGGGGGGACAACAAGTAACTTGAATCTGCAGCGTTTCCTGAATACGGTACTCAGGACTGTGGTCAATGCCCCGTGGTAAGTGTCAAATTCCATTATACAGAATGATCTCAACATCTCAAGATAGAAAGACCGTCATTCTGTTCGAGAAAACATCATTACATTAAGGTCAGAAGTGGACTAACAGCGGACACCAAAGCTCTGGCAAGGAAGCTGCTAGAAGACGCAGGACACACTTGACGATTAAAATGCCTCAGACAAACGGCCATACCAAACACACGTTTCGACTTTATTTTAGATTAGAGTAAGGAAAGAGTGCTCGTTGTTCCTTCCACATGACATGTATTTTCTTTGCTTTTATTCACACGTTTTGCTTAATGTTACTTGTTACAGATTGAAAAAATACAATACAGTTTAACAAAAATTCTTCCCCGAAGACAAGCTGGACCGCTAGTCTCACAAAGCAGTTCAGCTAAGCGGACTGATAGCTAACATGAGGTCAAGCGACCAGTTTGTAACTAGACACGGTTCGTTTTAGTGTCTTTCCACTTATGGGGAAAGTGGGGAGGCCAGACTGAATACTCTACAGACATGAACGAGACGTGGGCAACTATTCCACACGTGTATAGTCTGTGACAGACCGAACGACCAGAGACACATTCTTGAGAAGAGTACAGAGAAACAGATCACGCCCGATAGTATCAGCGGATGCTTCACAACAAAAGCCGCTTAAACCATATGACGTGTTGCGTAGAGTAGGTTCTACACCAAAATAAGAAAGAGAAGAAAACGTTGTTGCTAGGGCCCTCTGGCATATTAGAACGTGATATGACAGAATAGCAAAAGGCAAGTGACGTAGACATGCTGCGGATATTACTGCAGCATGGCGAAGAATATTTGTTTGTCAACACTCTCAAGTATGTTGAAAGTTGAGTCCCGGAGGCGAATCTATATCACGAGAGAAAAGTTTGTGAGGTGATTTTATTGTTAGACAGAGTTTCAGAGAGAAAGAAATACTAACCTTGTAAGGGTAAAAGTGATCGTCTCAAAACATGTTGTCTTTTCTTAGGCACTACACAGAAAAACCCTAGTAGGCCTAAGTATTTAACTACCAAGACAATTTTTAGATATATACTGAAGATAATGAAAAAAAAATTATTAAAACACCGTAGGCACGCTGTAAAATTACGACTACGAAGTTTTAAACTGAAAACGAATGTTACTTTAAAGCATTACGATTCATAATTTAAATTACGACTTCTTCGATAACTAATTAAACTAAGAAACTAAACTAAACTAAAGAAACTAATTACTTCGAAAACTAAGAAAACTAATTAGTATCGCACTTCAAATAACCTAAATAATCATTAAATGGATGTGCGATGTGCAGTTACTGCAATAGATAATTTTTATGAGCAAGAATTAACGTACAACTAACAGCGTGAAAACATTAGTCTCAATCTGTTGGAGACGACTGTAGACAGTAGAATGTTTAAGCATAAAATTTATAACGAAAATGTAAAATTAAATAATAAAAAAACTCGATCGTTTTATGGTAACGACTTCACGAACTGATAGTAATAAATGTTCGCTTTTAAAATCTCTAATTACTTTTCTTCTTTACAGTGTAATAGAAATAAATTTTTAACGAGCAACAGTTTTTCACACTAATGAATATATTAAACTACCGCTTCTCTACTTCTTGATAAAATACTTTACTTCAAAAACTGGTAATAAGTTTACTTATGTCGCCAACCGCACAAGAAGACGCGTACTCCAAACGTTACATTCGGAGCACTGTTTTCATAAGATATTAAGTTCAAAATGGTACCTCAGACAAAATACACACAAAGTAATTACGTAAAGCCTTATATACTACAGCGCGCTCTGTTAAACATACCCTGCAGTTAGTTGTAGCCTATTCGCTGTAAAGGGTGAACTGTGTTCAAACATAAGAGAACAAACAAACGCCATCATAATCTGTTATGTGATCCGCATAACAAACGGCGATAAACTAACTAAAAGCCACTGCCTGCTCGTTGTTTCGATAACTGTAACGACTTAATCAATATGCAAAGTACCGTATATTGTTTACCGTGTTCAACGCCTAGGCTCCTGTGAGAGAATCGAATCCACGCGATCTTATCTACAGTCAGTAAACAAACTAGTTTTTTCTACCTTCTTCTGTTCTCTTAATTTCATCCTTGTAACTTGCTACTGACTAATACCGATGATACACAAGAAGGGCGTTATCTCTCTCACGATTGGCTATCCCAATTAAGCATGCATACTTCTCCTTCATTAAGTTTACCTGCTTATAATGCCTTCTGTCTTGTCTAAATTCACCACAGACCTATTTAGCGTCCGCGATGCTACAAGAGAATGTTACAAACGACTATTTATTCCATACGAATATTCTTCTTTTACTCTGTTATTGGTAATTAACCTACTGGAACATGAAGAATCGAGTATGTTTCGATTACAAAAATAATAAATCCCTATAAGTAATTTTTCTTTTACTCTGTTATTGGTAATTAACCTATTAGAACACGACAAATCGAGTATGTTTCGATTACAAAAATAATTAATCACTAAGAGTAATTTACGAAATTAACGTTAAATTAGATGCTAAATTGTATCAGGAGGAACATGCAAAGAAAAACAGTCAGAAATACGTTTGAAAATTTAAATTATGTACTGTATTAGTTACAAATACTAAAATCCCTACTATTTCAACATGGCAAATAAAAAGTATACAAACAGATCCTCTAAACCCTTGCAGACCGTCTAGGTATCCAGATACCCGAATAGTAAGGGTACCCAGACTTAATTTTTTTTTAATTTTGTGTGACTTTCCATTTTATGGTATTTCCATTTTATGGTCTTAGACTTAACACTAGTTGTCACTACTACCTGCTCTTAATCTCTCCTAGTCTTAATTTTAAGAAAATAAGTGTTAAGAAAATGCTGTTGCACGCCAACGTGGAGACAATTATAATACCACCAGTTTTAAGATGTATTACAGTTAAATAATCTGAAGGCTAAATAATGTAGAACGGTAACACCAGCTGTTGTATAAAAATATTATAAATTAACGTTCGAATAAAAAAATACGTCAAGCTTACTGACAATTACATTAGCCTAGACAATCAGAATCATAAGAAACTCTAGAAGCCTAGACCGCTAATTCTCATGCGAAATAAACATTTCTTATCTTCGACTGTTTGTTTTTTAATCATTCTGTTCTCTTAAAAAATAACAAGAGTTTATAAAAAAATCATCATCACCATCTTCACGGATTAAACTAAGGATGGTTTGTTCCGGTCTCAAATAGGCAAAGTTTAGACCTGGTTTCTCAAGCGCTTCCTCGGACGTCCCACACCTCTCCGTCCCCTCGGCTTATAGTTCCAGAGTTGTTTGAGGATGCGGCAGTCATCCATTCGTCAAAGACGTTCCCACCAATTCAGACGATACTGGGCGATCCTGTCGAGTATACTCATAATATTCAGTTCCTGCCGTATATCTGTGTTTCTTCTACGATCATGGAGAGTATACCCTGCCACGTGCCTGAGAAATCTCATTTCAGCTGCTTGGATGCGACTGGTCTGGCCTTTCGTTAAAGTCAAATTCTCAGACCCATAAAGAAGTGTGGGAAGAGCCGTCAACTTGTAGAGTTTTAGGCGTGTTCCTTTATTTATTATAAAAAAAAAAATATGTTAAATTAAAAATAAATAGAGTGACTATGCAAACACAAAAATGAAATGCTGACAGAGGGAAAGCAGGGATTGTGATGTAAAGCGTTAAGAAAAAGAAGTAATGATTATTTTTATTCAGACGTGTGAAGACGTTGATCTGCTGGTGACGTCTACAGTTTCATAGCAATGATGATCGGAAAACATGTGACACGCGCGTCTGTGTCAATTGTACGCTACGTAATTACGAAATATTTTTTTAAAAATTACCATACATTTTTCAAAGAAATCGACAATTCTATGGGTCACATTTCACAAACAGCAGTAATACGCAACGAAGATTAGGCCTATAATAAATTGGCTGTTTCTGCTACTCTATCTTGTGGAGGGAAACATCAACAGAAAACATGCCACATAAAGAAGGCATGTCGAGTCCACATGCGTGAATTCTGTGACTGAAAGTACTAATGCAAACATATGTGGGCCCCGCGCGTCGGTTTTAAATCGTCTCGTAACTTAACAGTTGTCGAATCTGGAGCACAGCTCTATGGGATGTGAAACTGATGATGAGCAAAAGTATTTGTCAGAAAGAAGAATCAACCAAATAATTTAAAACAATTTTTAAGCTATCTGTAAAATAAAAGTAACTTAATGCGGCAGTAGTCATATTTTTGAAAGGAAGGCCGGTTACTAACCAAGATTTTTCCATGAGGGTTTACAGACCAGGATTTCTCCATGGTGGTTGGTTATTGACGATAACCGGGAAGAGAAGCGTTGTCAGTAGTAGGGCATTCCTGACTGCAGATTTTACGTGTAAGATCTCATTGGCGACTACAAAATGTGGGCGTAAATCCCCCCCACACACAGTAAGACCCCTAAGACACACGTAAATAGAGGTAAAATTAAATTTAAGTAAAGTGATTGTAATAAATAAATGAATAGATAATTCAAGACAAGTCTTAAGTTATATAGGCCTAATGGCTCGTTTTTTGTGTCACGAAGTAACTTGAGAGTAATGATGGGCCGTTCATGAAGAGTAGGTTCTTGTGACACGGTTCTTTAGACTGAATGAACGAATCGGTTCCGAGATCCGGAAATAACAGACTATCAGTTAATCAAATTGGGACACATGGAACCAACATTGTTCACTCTTGTTTCAGTCCGAGGCTAACTCATTTAAGGTCACTAACGTCTAGCCATT
The DNA here is from genome assembly GCA_034769895.1 of Magicicada septendecula. Classification (NCBI taxonomy): domain Eukaryota; kingdom Metazoa; phylum Arthropoda; class Insecta; order Hemiptera; family Cicadidae; genus Magicicada; species Magicicada septendecula. The sequence continues at coordinate 126,452,982 of CM068372.1, forward strand.
TGAATGAAGTGAACGGTTTGTTCAACAGGGGATGAAGTAGATTTGTTTGACGTGAAGCAGACTTTTGGATATCAGAATTACAACTTTTTTTAAATACACTGAATTTTCTTCGTTAACCCACGTGTGGAGATTTACTGAGTCCGTAAAACCATAAGTCGTTTTAACAATTGGAAATTTTCAACAGTGCATACTAATTAACAAGAAAATTGTATCAATTACAGTAAAAATATTAATTGCAACAGATCATTTTAGAAATATATTTATTTTAGTATCATGACAAAAGTATGAATGATATTACATTATCTAAAAACTCCAGAAGTTCCATGTCTGTTTTAACTGCAAAGAAAAAGCTTAAATTTGTGACTTTGACATTTCCAGCATTTCTGCAACCACTGTTCTCCGTTAACCAGTACAGGCCCAGTAAAAGTAAATGAACTAACGAACGAATAAGATGTAGTCGGCTCTGTTTCCTGGTAGCTAATGCAGACCTACAGTAGGAATTAACGAACGAACGAATGATAATCAGTATTGTACGAAATTTCGTCCGTCATTTGGGTCGATTCGTAAAGCCGAAATTCAGTCCGTCAAGATCCAGATCCAGTAAGCCGGCTCAGCTCATCGAAATGTACGAATACTCCCATCATTACTTGGGAGAACCAAGCATTATATGCTGCCAACTTGAGCCGTGTAGCAATATAAGGCAGGCAGTGTGGCCAGCACTACGTTTCAGCAGCTTATTAACACCCCAAGATGTTTTCGTTGGTTCTCTCTTTGTTAAGGTGAGTCAACCCGAGGACAGAAAATCGCAATTTTGGTTTTATGGTACTGCCAGAAAATCGAACCTGGGAACTCGAGATAACCACATTAGCAGCCGGGTACCATACCCGCTGGTCCCTTGAAAACCTAATGCTTAACTTAGAGGTCATAAACAAGCCTTTAGAACAGTTTATTGTGAAGGTAAAACATAGCTACTGCATCTGTAGTCAAGCAGCGAACTACTTAGGTTAAGAATCAAGAGCAGCATTTCACTTTTCCACGCCAACAATTACTGTCATTTTAAAGTGACATGTGCCCGACACAGAATTATCACATACTGTCTTAATGTAATAAATCGTTTTACACTAAGATTAACTTGGAGAAAACACGAATTCAACTTGGAGAAAAAACAGGAAGTGTAAGGCTTACAACAATTGTTTTCTCTGAGGGAGTTAGATATTTTTAAGCAGCGCGCGCGCGCGCGTGTGTGTGTGTGTGTGTGTAACAGAGACCGAGAGCGAGAGAGAGACAGATAGAAAAGGAAATCCAAGATACAAAAACACGTAAATGAGACAATGTCAAAACGAGAAGGAAAAGAGAACTGTTTGTAACTGAAAATGGAAAAAGAGAAACTCACTAGCATGTGAGAATGAAGAGGTAAATGAACTGTTCAACTAGAATTCAGGGATTAACAGGTTGGGCAGGATCAACAATAAGTACAGACCCCGGACAGAAGTAGTTTAAAAAATAACATAACGATAAAAGGAAATGGATTAAGAAGTGGTATCAAGTGCAGGCAATTGAAGAATTGATCGAATTCTCTTCGGTCACGCTCCAAGGTGAAGTGTGTAGTTAGAGATCAATAAACTTGCACAGCTTCCGCAGTCTCGTCATAACCTTCTACTGATAACGTAGCGTCAGTCGACCAGATGACTGGGGGTAATCTTTTGATTCTAAACAGTCTCAAAAGAATTCGAAAATAATACGCAGCCGACACGATCTATAATCAGAACATATACGGAAATTCACAGAGGTTGGATATTTAGACACGTCGGCGTTGTCGAGTCGTTTAAGTTCTTCCCACGTTAGCGTCGCATGTGTTCTGTGTTTACACGCCACTTTCGGCGATTCAACGCCTCCTACACGCACACGCACGCACACACACACACAAACACACACACCATTACCATCGTATTATCTACTCACTTACAAATCAACTCGGCAGCACTTGTTCGCGTAACCGTTGAAACAACTCTTTATTATTTATCAGTTTAGTGCGTCCGCTTCGAATCAACATACCGTGTAAATTATACAATTTAAATTCGGCCGCGCGCGCCCCTACGTGTAACACTATTAGACAAAACAATTTAAACACACGTTAGCCTATAATACTTAACACTGGATGGTACGTTAACACTATAAGAAGGGTTAGGTCGGACTATAAGCATCGTTAGAATTTGCCCTACAAAAATACAAATTTCGACAACTAAAAAATCTATTGTCTTCGGGTGTAAGTTAAACTAGTACATTAAATACAAAGTTAAGCCTACTCGAGATCGCTCACTATTAAACGTATACCGTCAAAAGAATAAACCATCTTTTAAATCATCCATGTAAAAATCTAGCCGGGTGTCATACTAAAGAGAATTTTAACCTAATCAAAATGTAGCGTTTACTATGGAACTTTTTAACTTCAGGAGCACTACAGAACTAAAACTGAACTCAAGACTTCAGAAAACTCTAAAAGCCTATGTCAGGAATAAGGATTTTTATTCAAAGTATACAAACTTGGTAGCTTTAATACTTTGACAGAATTAATATTGTTACGACGGTCTACTTGGTCGTCGTAGGTACAGTGGAAAACAAAATACAAGACACCAATTAAGTCACTAATCACCAGCATTAATTATCACAGTTAAACAGTTCGTTATTAACAACACAGTCTCTTACAACAAATCAAATAAAAATTGTTTACACGCAATAAAATGTCAACTAATATAAAACATAATTGTACTACAATTATACCGCCCGATTATAAAACACAACACTTCTCCACAATAACCACTTGAACGCACAGAGTAATCACTTGTAATCGCCCGACAATAACCTCGAACCCCACTGTAATATATCGCAACTATAACTCAAACTGAACGTCGTTGAGTACTGGTATTTATATCCCCACCCCACCCGAAATACTAGATTATTCCATACTGGGCGTTAGCTTTACACTACGACGTAATTAATTGCCGCCTTGACACAGTCCGCGCGGCTGGCGGCTTCCAGAAAAGTCTCGCAAGCGCATGTTGAAATCACGTACGCCACAATATTCAGCCGGATTCCAATGGATCGTTCGAGAAACACGTAGATTGTTGTGTGATGTCGTAACATTATGTATGTTGTTTACTTCTAACACTCGTTAGAAATTTTGGATCGCCTTCAAAACAATTGTTAAGATATGTTGGCAGATACGTTTTACATATTGTTATGAGTTGTGTATATTTGTGGAGAGTATTATACCGTATATAGACCTATCAAAACTTATATAAAATTAAAGCTATAACTTTATTGGGAGCAAACTGAATAAACTCCAGGCTATTGGGTTGTGGTCCACTCCTGTTGTTACTAACAGACGTTTTCGGCCTCCCCTCTGGAGGCCATCTTCAATGTACAAAAACGATTCTCTAACTGACACGGTTTTCATCAGTTAACCACAGTACTGTGGCAAAAGCATCTTTGACAGTCTTTGCCTTTGTATTCTTTCGCCACGGCCCAATAGTGGACCACGGCCCAGTAGCCCGGAGTTTAGTCAGTTTGTTCCCAAGACTTTTGACGCCAGCCGTAAAACCCTTAGGAACAGAATATAACTTTATTACTTACGTGTTTTAGGTATTATGGTTACAAATTTAACAAAACACCAATGTAGTAGTTTGGAATTTTTAGTGTTTATTGTAGGATTTCCTGTTTTTTTTTTCTATTTGTATCGGCCATCTGAGAACCACATGCCAATTTCAATTCTTTCTTTTTTTCTTTCTTTCATCTTTTCACTATGTTTCTTCTTCCTGCCTTCAGTCCACTTTGAACCTGCGTTTTTCTCTCTCCTACCCTGGACTCCTTCCATTTTTAACGCTTTTGCCCTAAAAACCTCTCGTTCAATTGCTTCTTCTGCGTGTATATTATTTTTTCTAAATTCTTTTTGACTTCCTTAATCCACCTTGATGTTGACTTCTTTCCCCACAGGTATTTGAAGATCTGTTTTGTTAACCTATTGTCGTCCATTCTATATAAATGTCCAAAAAATACTAGTCTTCTTTATCTCACTGTTTCTGTTATATTTTCTATACTTTGATATATTTCATCATTACTTCATAATTTCCAACCTTCTGAAGTTTTTCGTGGGGCTAATATTTTCCTAATAATTCGTCTTTCCAATACTTCTAGTTTGTCTACATTGTAATTCAATGCTAGACATTCACTTGCACATAGGCATTCTGGCATGACTACTGTACTGTAATGCCTTATTAATTGATTGCCTGTTTTATAATTGTTATTTCTTTTTAATAGTAGTTTTCGTAATGTATATAGTAGATGAGAAAATATTTAATATTGAAATTTACCTAGTAATAAATGTATTTCGTTCAAAATCGTGAGCGAGTTCTGCAGCTCAAGAAGTGTTATATCGGTGGATTATCCTAAGATAAATTACTAGCAAAATATACTACCTGCTCGCGTGGTAAAACAGATAGTAAGTGTAGGTAGTTTACTGAGTTAAGAATTAGAATTCAAAGATGCCAAAAACATAAAGTATATTTATTCCAACAAAAGTTCCAATGTGATTATACTTCGATATTTCTAAATTAATCTCAAGTTACTAGTTAACAGAATTTTTTCGATTTATTACTTTCATTAAAACTATTAGGTATTCTTTAAATTACTATTAATACAGAATATTACCAATGTGTCCTTTCCTTCACACGCACAGGTATGTGCTACGCACGGCAACCCTCTGGAATTGGTGCTATACCACGCTTTACGGTTACCTTATATACATAATTTTGTTTACAAAGTTGAAAGTGAAACTTGTTTACAAAAGCGGCTCTGTACTCGAGGGAATGACGAATTTACCAATTATGAAAGTACGTTATGATTCTCTACGTTATGAAACTAGTTTACTCAAACATACCCCGTAACCCAATTTTAAAACATATTTAATTACAAAACACAATATTTAAATTATACAACACAAGCTTACTAATTATGACAAATTGGTGTGGTTGCTATACTGCTGAACTTTGTCCGCGTGGTCCGATTTCCATGTCCAGGGTGAAAAGCATTTCCCGTATTGTCCGACTGCACTTACACAGATGTAACGCTACTAGTGTAGCGTTCATAACACGACGCAAACGACGACGACGTCGCACACCAGTACACACGATGTTTACAGCCCAGATAACACAGTATTAGTTTTCAAGAAACTTACTGAATAGTGCACTTGCAGACGTCAACAATAAATGTAGCAGATACTCAAATATGACTTCTATTTTTTCGGATCCCGAACACTTATTTAGTCCCAGATATATTCACTGATGAAGAAGTCTTCAATGAAATGGAATTATTAATGTCCATGATAATCATTACTGGGAAGAAAAAATTATTATTTTAGATAATTGCTTTTCCTGTAATACAAATGTTTCGTCCTTGTTTAGTTACATGATATTTTATATTGATGTCTACACCGCTTATTCATTAAATAATATAAACACACTTCCAATTATAGGTAAAGTGAAGTTTTTTGATAACTAACGTCATGTTATTTTCATACATAGAACTGAGTGATACTGATCACGTAACTGTTAGTACGTAAGTATTTACATCATAAGTAAAACACTAATAAAACTGTACAATAATGTGTAGTCCTTCAATGATAAAACTCACTCCATGTAGCAGTAAATCGACGTCGCTGTTCGGGAGAAATATATTTCAAACGCCTTCAATGGGCCGAATACGCATTTCCACACACGAAACCCGGCAACAGTGTAGCCCATATAACCAATGCTGTAAATTAAATCTGGGACGCCCATTACATAAAGTGTCTCAGAAAAACATACACTTCCATTAATTTAAAACTTCGTTCTCTTCTACGTTTTTTGAACTAGAATTTACTATAATTTTCTACCACATTCGTGATATACGAACAAACTAGTGGTCATAGTTGCCTAGAACACGATTTTTTTATTATTATTATTTCCGGCTGTACAATCTTTACACATTTTCCGGAACCAAAGATTACAGAAGTGATTGAATTCTCATCTTCCACTGCTGCTTGTCCATCCAAAGATCTTCTTCAATTTCTCGTTCCCTCAGTATACTGTAGTCTTAATTTCTTCTATTCAGGCGACAGGTGGTTTTCCTCTTTTCCTTCTTCCTGGTGGGGTCCATTCGATAACACTCCTTGGCGATCTTCCCTGTGTCATTCTTTTCGTGTGACCATATCATTGTAATTTTTTGTTTGGATAAAATCACATTTATTCTGTCCTTAATGACTTCATTTCTAATTTCTAGTCTCCCATTGGGTGGCTCCCCAGGTGGCGGATAGGGGAATGCTCACCAGATGTGGTGTGTACCGGGGAAATAAAGTACGCGGGACGGACCAAAACTAGCAGCAGCTGCCTTGTAGTTGGGTGCCTTGGAGTCTTTGTTTATAAAAGGCTAAAGGAAGTAAACCTTGATTAAAAATTGCCTGGTCCTCCATGTTGGGGGTTAATGCAATGGGCCAAGTCCCCATTCATTGGAAAAAAAGTAAATGTTAAAAAAACCAAACAGATTGCAGCCGGATGGACTCAATACAGGTAAACGACAAAAGCTACATATCAAAAATGGTGTTGCGATTATTCAGCTTCGATCGAATGCAACGATCGACGAGTCGTACTTTGCCCGAAGTCTGACGTCACGTCGTCCCCTTTACTAACGGAGCCGTTTGTCCGGTTAAATCTCGTCAGTCGAACACCAGACCGCCTTTGTGAACAGAGCCGTCCTTTCAACACACTATGTAAGAAGCCTCGTTTACCAAGGTAAATATGATTTTTGTTATCATAAATCAATACTGGGAGACGAATAATTTTCGTCCGTTACGTCTGTAAAATAAAAGAAAACTTGTAATTTCTATAAAAAAAATTGTTATTTATAACTAATCAAGACGTAGCCTGTTTATAATAGTCAGCCTCCACTAAATTCATTTTCAGTCAGTCAATTTAATAAATAAAAAAAGAAAGGGGAACTAAGATATGTAAAGCTTATTGTCAGTATTTGTTGTATATATAATTTGAAGTTGTAATTTTATAATGTAATTTTGTGAATTTTTAAATGTGGGACTGCACACCGTATGAATAAATGTGGGGGTACTAATTAAGCTGTGCGGGTGCATAAAGCAAACTAAAAGATGTGAAATTTTCAGTTAAAAAACTTGGTCCGACGTACGGAAGCGAGAATACGAGTACATAGACTCGACGTAGCCTTCTACCAAGGATCTTCCAGCATGGTACAGAGCACGAGCTGAGAAACGTGCACCCGTTGCGACCAGCTACGGCAGGCCGTGAGTGACCTCGCTGGAGTGTCAAGTAATATTTAACAGTTAACAGATTCCAGTGAAAGTCATACTGCAATTAATAAGGAAAAGAGTGCTGAATTAGTTTCCTCACTTTAAGTTATATAAACCAGACCCTTTTGCGAATATTTTGTGAAACAACACAGTGTCAGAATTTTCATAAACCGATCACCCCTTGTATGCTAAACACCATTTAATGTAAACCAGTATTGATCTATGCAACCGTTTCATATCCAGTAATTCGTTATCCAAATTGTAAATTGTACAATTATTGAATTTTAGTATTTATTTTACCATTTATGCAGTATTTAGTCTTTTCGACACTTAGCTTTTTGGAAGTTGGGTTAACTCAGTGCTGATTGATTAACTGGGATTAACTTTGGCTGACTGTTTTGTAATTTCGCAATGTTTCGAGGCTCGTATCATTTGAAAATAAACGGGTCGGGTTCGACTCTGTTCACTAACTGGCGTTTCAAATTTTTTACTCAAACCCACCCCCCATATTATGAATTATGTTAAGCTTTATGTATATTTGGATAGTATGTTATTAGGTGTAGAGAGATATAAATAGTAATCAGTGGTTTGGTTGGTTTTGTGATATACTATGTTATTTTGGGTATATTCTGTGTGTTGCGCTTCTGGGCCCCAGCGAACGCAGAGGAAGCGTGCAACAATGGGGACTAAAGGTAAATATGAATAAAGCAAAATACATGGCAATAGGTAACCTTTATCAAGACGATTTTTTGATACTCTCAGAATATTCCCTTTTTCTACCTGCTTCCCCGTTCACGTTTCAACAAATGTTCATTTTTTATCTTCGGATATGTTTAATAAATTTTGAACTATTCAAATGAGAAAATGTATTGAAATTTTGTTAAATAAGTAGGTAATTTAATTCTTAGACATTGGACTTAACATGTTTTTTTACAATCAGAATGATCACAGTTGCACACCACTATATAAAAATTATCCCGATTAGCGCTTTCAAGCCTCACAGCCCATCGTCAGATCGGATCGTGATTCTATCAGATCAGATCAGATCGAAATAGCTATTCCGATCTGACGATGGGCTGTGAGGCTTGAAACCGCTAATCGGGATAATTTTTATATAGTGGTGTGCAACTGTGATCATTCTGATTGTGATTTCAACCACTAACACAAATTTCTTCATTAAATGTTTTTTATACCGTAGATATATATCTTTTATTTACGTTTTTTCACTTCTTTTAATTATTTGACCTATATAAAAACTATAACAGTCACTATATTGAATTCTATATCCATCATTACGGTTACACTAACCATTGATTGTAACTTTTGCAAATAAACCAATTTAAAGTAATTCGTTATCGACGAACAAACCAGGGGGCGTAGCTGCATACAACTAAATTTTGACACCGTCAGAATAGTTCCTTTTCCCGTACGCTTCCTTTCATGTTTCCCGGAAGATAATTACGTTAAATCATTTAAAAATTGTACAGACTGAGATTATTTGTAATATTTACAGTGTTCCTAATAAACATTTAAAACTGTCAAATTACTTACATTAAAATCTTGAGTTTTCAAGCAGACTCGCGAGCTTACAATTCGTAAGATTGTTCCTTATGAACATTTAAATCTTTCAAATTGTTTACATTAAATCTTGAGCGTTTTCAAGCTTACAATTCTTAAGTTGTTCACTACACTAAGTGCGACGTTAATGTTGCGAGATTCACCTCCCTTATAATTAAATATTTACACAATCTCGCCTCAATGACGACGACGTCCCCCAAGGGACTGCCATACGTTAAGTGCGTGCGTTTGAGAGTGACAGGTTTCCCTGGTGAGTCTGCCACTGCTACTACCTAAATCCTTTCCTCGATGGCTTTAGCTGTTTGAACTCCTTTAGGACTCAACTTCGGTATACAACGATGTCGATTTTAATTGTTTTCATTAGATTACTGTGATTGCATAATTTTGAATTGTGTCCCAACATCGTCGACTTCGCTTCTGTTATAAGGTAGGCCTAAATACATGTTGCTTGGTACCTGTAGCATGACCGACTTAACATATGTGAGAGAAATATGGGTCATGGCAAAAAAGGAATGCAGCAAGCTTCAGAGTTCCGACATGCAGTTTTTCGACATACTGTAAATTATGCATGGTAAGATAGAACAAGTAATGAGGATATAGGACCAGAGTTAGAAGTAAAACCTAAATATACATTCAGTTCAAATTATAGAAGACAAGAGTGTGATCACCAGCAAAGGATGGTGGAGGATCGATTGAAAAAAGCGTAAATGAAGACGAAGAATAAAAATATGACATATAATATGACATAAAAAGAATAAGACATGCGAATGAGGTGGGGGTCATGACGATAAAGGAATGCGGTCAGGCTCAGAGTTCTGAAATGCAATTTATTGGAAATACTTTAAACTATATATGGCAAGTAGAAGAAGGAATGAAGATATGAGAGAAGAACTAGGACTAAAAGATGTAAATACAGTAGTTTCAACGTATAGAAGACAATGGAGTGATATAAATTGCAAAGGATGACTGAATGAGGATCGATTGCCGTAAGTGGCGTTGAAATGTACAGTTACTTGTAAAGAGACATGGGACGCCCGAGTATGAGATGGCTGCCGGAACAGGTTTATACAACCTAGTCCTTGAAGAAGAAGAAGAAAAATTGTATATATCACATAAGACTGTACAGTTCCAGAAATATTCTGGAACGAGAATAAATAAATATATTACGAGACGGTTGCGCGCGCGCCTTACCAGGAATTACAACAGGAAGGTAATATACCTGGTAAAGCCAACAATTTCACGCATATCGGATCGAGAGAAAGCGCTAGTTAATACAGAAGAAATAATAGATAGGTATCAGCGAAACCAATCTCCCATTGTACGCGTACCATAATCACTGAGCAAAACTAATTTGCCGCACCCTGCTACTGAGCGAACGGCGGTTGTGATCTTATCGAGGTGTCCGGCGAAATTACTCACGCCTCTTGACTCCTGCAGTAACCTTACTGTTACTTTACGCTTATAGTCGTCTGGTGGGTCAACTAACTCCCTCATCGATTACATCGCCTTTAGCTTAAGTGATACTGCCGTACTACGACGCGGCGCTTCCTCCGATAAACGCTAAAAATAAAAAAAGACACCAACTGCAGCATACTATACGTACTACACAATAGTCAGGTATCAAAAATCGTCTGGTTTCTTTTGGTTATCAATAAAGTTAAAAAAGGAGCAATATAATTAGCCTACAATACATCTACAAAATTAATTTTTTATAAGACCATTCCTTGGGAGTATATAAATTCTATTTAATTTATTTGTAACAAGTTTTTAACATCCAAACATTTGTTTTATTCCTTTTCCCAAATTACATTTCGTAGAGTATTGTGGCATTGTCTAACAATAACAATAAAGCTTTTCCTGACAAAATTTAATTTCTCTACGAGTAGGCCTATTATTGTTTTGTGATTATTGCTAAAATGCTTTATGTTGAGATTCATATGATAAATTAAATAAATATTTATGTTATATTAGATTGTTTGGTTTAGGCCTATATTGCATTATTTTAAATTGATTTTTTTTACGTACGTTATGAACATTTTTTTAAATGTTATAATATTAAATTTACATTGTGCATTATTGCTGAACATTTTGTTAAAATTTTAAAGGAATTATAATGCTTCAAATTAGTTTTTATGTTTCTTTGTTAACGAATAAATTAATTATTTTTATATCTGAATACATTAAAGATAAAAATGTTCACTTTTTCTCTTTCAGATATATGTTTAATTAATTTTATATTATTTAAACAAGGAAACGTATATAGATTGTTGGTTAAATGAGAAACCAAATTTAATGCGTAGATATTAGGTTTAATGTAGGACATTTTGTGTTGTGACCTCTTTATCTTTAAATTTCCTTTTAATTATTTCTTTTGTTTATTTTATCTATGTAAAATTTGTAATAATGAGGATATTTAATTCTATATACACCATTAAGGGTGTATTGACCATTTAGTATAACGCATGTAAATACACCAATTTAATGTATGCAGTCAAAATCATATTATAAAACAGCTGATAAACATTACAAATATATAGGTGTACAACGTTGAAAACGACGTGCGCAGAACAAACATTTTTGACGCACTCGGGAGATTTATAGGAGAAAGTCACGTGACGCAAGGCAACTGTGTGGAAGGCTTCATTCTCTCGCCGAACACAGTATGTGAACTATACAGCGTGTTGTTGATTAGGAAGGGAAGCGGGCAGTAAGACAGAGAAGTAGAAGAGGGAAGAGCCTTACTTCTCCACCCTGCACATACTGAAATCGGTGATGACTTTTTTTAAAGTTGTCAGGCTATAACAAAAGTGCACAAAAAAGTCATAAATTTTTCAGAAAAGGCTGTGATGATCGCAGATAATATTGTAACGAAGTGTATGCCTACATTAGCAAAAGTAATAAAATAACATGGTTGTGTTTTGATAACTAATTATAGATAAAGTAAAATATATAATACTATGCCTATATGCAGAATGTAACATACAATGGTATATGTTAATATTATAATAGTACTAGCTGTTACACGTGGCTTCGCACGCGAATATTTGACTTTTAGTAAGTATTTTAATATAATTTTTATTGTCTATGTCTATTAGGCGTTCTGTCAGCTCGTATAACAATTTTGCACTCATTAGTCAAATTCTCTCCAAAGCTGTTTTCAACAATTGTACTATTTTAACTTGTACTAAATTATTATGTTGGTGTAACAGCCTTTAGAGATTTAAACGTACCCGCTTATAAGGCTTTTGGAGATATAAAGTACCTGTTAAATCAAAAATGCTAATTTCTTTATTTTAAGTGTTACTGTGTTAGAAGCATTGTATAACGCATTAAACGTTATGTTTTTCTCAACCATGGCTTTTATTTATTTCAGCAGTAAACTAAAAACCAAAAACCGTTGTCACCTAACCTCACAAATGAAAACAACACGTATTTTCGCTTTGCATTAAGTAATAGGACAATTTACAATTAGTACACTTCTCTTTTTCACATCATAATATATCGATACAATCGCATATTAAATAAAACATCGAAAATGTACTACAAGAATGGATAAATGTACAGTTCCGATGCCGCTAAATAGCTTTTGTTTATTTATTTATGACTATGGTAATTAATTCTGGTCTCCTTGGTGTTGTTGACATCTTTAGTAGTAGTATTTAATATATTTCATTACTTATTCATTGCATCATCATAAATACGTATAAACATAAATTTTATAATCGTTTAAGACAATTACAAAATATACAGACGTATCTGTATACAAAATTACAAAATATGTCGATACAATCGTATATTAAAAACATTAAAAACTGCAGGAACGGATAAAGGTACAGTTCTGATGCCGCTAAATATCATTTGTTTATTTACTTGTTAATATGGTAATTAATTCTGGTCTCCATAGTGTTGTTGACAACTTTATACGCGTCAACGAAAAGGCATAATTACAAGGGCCTAAATCGTGCAAACGGGGCAAAATATCAAATTCCAAGTTAGACATTATTTTGCGCCTTGTCTCAAAGGTTACCTGTGCAAAATTTGGTGGCAATCGGTGTAACGGTGTGGATTTGTATTCAGTACCCATAAATCCTCAGACTTTGAGTTTTATGTCTATAGATATTACGAAAGCCCATTGCCCTAAGTTAAATTTTAACTACTATTTGTGCCGTAACTCATGAGAACAAATTCACATTTGTTCGTATAAAAATGGACGAAGTAAGTAAACTTTAATTGTAGTTGTTAGTTGCTAGTTAGTTCTTTGGAAACTAGCTGGAACGTGAGCACACAACATACGTAGGCCTACATTGTTTACTGATGACAGCTGCTGCTCGTCTGTCACAAGTGTCCTACTATTTGTTGTTAGTTATTGTGGCCGTGACACCGCAACTTGTATGCAGGAGGATGCGGCCCATGGCAGCTAGCTAGATTAATGATTATTCACACCACACTGCTTGCTTATCCTATCTAGTTCCAGTTAACACCATAACACGGGACATTGTCTGTCTGTCACTCACTGCCTCTATAATACACAATATAAAATTGCGTATGCTTTTCGTCAATACGACGGTAAAAAATAAAACATGCGATAGTTAATTCTTTTACCTTAACAGGATAAAAGCACCTACTCGAGATATTGATACAGCTGTAACTAATAATTAACATCACAGCTACTGAGACTGAGAAAACTTGTAACAAATTTTGAAACTGATGTTCGATCAATAGCTATGAGACTGGATTTACAGACCCCGCACGATAATTAACAATAATGGGATACTGAACTGAGGGAACGTGAGAGTCAGAGTAATTTCCATTAAAAAACTCTTAAAAATATTGTGCACATGCAAATGACAGGGGCGTATTTACGGGGACAAGCCTGACCACCTCCTCCCCAGACGGTCGAAAGTTGACAAGAAATGTTGTTAATTTCTTAATTTGTAAGCTGATTAATTAACTTCTCAGCTGTGTACGATAATAACCCCTTTTCAAATGTAGATCTACAAACAAGTTTATTACACAGCTTTTGCGTGTACGTTTGACATGAAATATAAGGAAATCGTTTCAATAGCACTTATTTTTACTGTCATTCCTTTAATGGGCTAGATTTTAATATGTTACTACACGTTTTTCAGCCATGTCAAAGAGTGTGGGCATAATCTTTATTAGTCTTCATTTGTTTTTTCTTTTCTATGAAGCCGATTCGACTGGACCCCCCCCCCCCCCCCGCCAGACCAAATTCTAGATTCGCTACTCGCGCGTAAAATGCTAAACGGCAAAGAAAAATTGAAAAATAATATTTAACAGTAACAATACGGGCCTGATTAAAAGTGAAAGAAATCGAAAGACGATTCTATAATCATTCATACAAGACAGCTTGCACGAAAACATCACAGTATTTAGACTCCATGCCCGTATTTGAAGAACATAGTCGTTGGTGGGGGGGTCTAGTAAACCCAGCCGAGAACCCGAGGCGATCTGAGCCAACCCCACAGTGGAATCGGTTAGTGAAGTTCACCGTGTAGGTTCAGTAGCCCTGATAATTTCCCGACACTCGTGAATACCTCGACCTGACTTCAATCAAACACTATGATCGGCCTGTCATACAGAAACCTTCTTGGTGAGAAGCGGGTGGATCTACCAAGTCGAAGCCAGCTGGTACTTTTTTGTCGTTCCGGATTGCCTCATGGTTTTGATCATAGGCGCGTCAGTAGTATCCGGGCCCTGTGTGCATTAGCGCCCCTATAAACCCCCACAAAAAAAATCAATTTATGAAAGCTTATCAGTGAGTAAAAATGAAATATGAAATATATTAATTATAAGTTTATTGAATACAAACCAGGAATTACAAGAAATTGAATAAATAAACAATAAACATACAAAAATCAACAAAGTTTATCAATTTAAAATGACGTGCGACTTAACACGTCAGGTGCACTACACCTCATGAAAATTTAGCGATAATATGCGTCCACAGCATCGAAAAGGTTAATACAATTAACTTAATAGATAATTTTGTTTTCAAATATTTCCTCCTCGCTTAAAATTTTTGTCGCCTTTACTATCCTGGCGCCTGTGTGGGCCTACACTTTGCTCACTGTGTCGGCGCGCCACTGCTTTTGACCTCTAAGGCCCTCCGCACACGGGGCAACAGGTAAGCGATAAAAGTGATGACGGCAATGCAGGCGATATAAGTGATAAAGTCGACGTCAGTGATCTGAGCAACAGGGCATCCGCTCACGGAGCGATAGGAAGTAGTCAAATAGTGCCTTCTAGTAGAGAATACCTACCTAAAGTTTTTTTCCCAAAGTTTTTGAAGAGGTGCTACATTATTTTTCAGTCAAGTGACGAAGAACTTTTCCACATATACCGATACATAAGATCCCGACGAAGAAGAAACCGTAGGAAGTATTGGGTTCATCCCTATATTGAGAAGAATTTACACTGCAGGCTGTCCGTTGCAGCCAAAGAACTGCAAGAAAATGACGTCAAATTTCTTTCATTCTATAGAATGTCAAAGCAATCATCCGCTATATTTGCTGAAATTATTACCCTTGCTTTTCATCATCTTGAATACCCCGTGCCGTGAGAGTAAAATCATATAAAACACGGTGTTTTTCCACTGCATTCACGAACTTAACATTGAACGCCTCCACGTTACCTGGCAATATGGGCAACGCGATGCGCTAGCGACCTACACTGCAGGTTGATCGAGTTACTCAGATCACGTACATCGACTAGATCACCTACGGATTGCTTTCACATTGCTCCGTTGGTGGATCTCCACTTCTTTACATAGGAAGTGACGTGAAGGTGATATCGAATTGCTATTGGATCGCTTAGCTGTTGCCCCGTGTGCGGAGGGCCTAAAACAGCCGAAGAACAAGTAACCCGCACGTATACAAAAAAAAAATATCGCGTAGACAATCTAGTCTCTGATTTATTACATTTTGCCGAATAGCAAAAGTGTAGGTTTGGCTGATTAATCTAGATAAGTGAGTGCAGGCGGCTGCGAGAAGGGAAGTATGCAGTAGTCTAAGTAAACACGCCACACAAAACGACGGAACTTTCAAACGTTACAGGCTTCTGACAGCTGTGACGCAGGCTGTTAATAGAATCTTCATGACGACAAAACGTGTGTGGGAGTACCGTGTAGGAGTAACAACTATACAGACTGTCAGGCGTAATGGGAAATGAGTTACTGCGTTCTTAAACTCTGCACAAATGTGTAGATTCTATCTGTACAACGGGTGCCTGTAAGTGTCACACGTCATGGTCTGGCAACTAACTGGCTGTCTCCAATTTTATTAACGTACGGCTACTTTTATGAGCGAAATACTTCAGCTATAACCCTTACGATATCTCAGTGAATGACTATTTGATTCTAACCTGTCATTATTAAGTAATGATATACTGATACATAGGGTCTAATGGTATATAATTGTTTTATACTGATATCGGATCATTTTGCTTATTTGTTAATTCATTTATAAACCTCTGAACACACTGATTCAAACGTACGTCAGGAGAATTAAAAAATGATATCAACGACGCGCAGAAGTAATTATAATTTGATAATATATAGGCCTAATATTATTAATACATTATGGGCGGCTGAAGCGTAGTGCTGGCCACACTTGTATGCTGTACGGCTCACATTAGGCAACCTACATTGCCTACTCCTAAGCTACTTCGGTGGTACACATGGGAGCCATTATTATTATGTTATTCATGAATTCTGCAAGAAACTCATAGAGTTACTTATAAAGAAATGATGCATTATTTAGATATACACGTAATACTAATCCAATGTTTTTCTCTGCATGAATAAACAAGAAAGGAATAAGTTATGTGACGATTCGTATACTTCGTTTATTAAAATTAATGCGCTTAGGCGTATTCCAGTCATGTTAGATACTACCTTAACTCTTACAATTAAATTCATAACAGACGCATCGAGCAAAGAAGTTCCGTCCACGTGTGTGTGCGCGTGCGCCTGCAATGTATTCGCTCAGTTTGCAATTATATTACGAAGACCACTGTTAACCCCTGACTTATGTTTTCGTCTACTATGCCCCTCGACAACATGTTGGAATCTTCCCCCCTCCTGCCGACTAATTTGTCTTACCATTCCAACTAATTTCTTCGGCGATTCAATCTATTTCATGGGCATACATGAAACGACACATCATGGACATGGGTGGGGACAACACGAGATTCCCTCCTCTGCTACAAGTGCTGTCGTCTAAATTGGCTGCTTTCTACAGTATGTAACGTCCCCCTTAGTGCGATCTGTTCTGGCTACACTACTCTACGAAACACCGCATCACCGTATCAAACGCAGTTTCAGATAACTGAAACATAAGTTCATGGTAACACGGTACGTATTTTCTGCACAGATGCAAATTGTCACTGAATGACGTTTCTATTAAGTTGATCACGACGACCGATAGATTCAATTCCCGGGTTCCTTATTTCTTATTATAATTCTAACCTAACACGTTAGGTAGTCTACAAACGGTTTCCAGCCGGTTTCTACAAACAGCTTATTTTTCAAATAGATGTTAATATTAAAAGTACAAAAAGGGTACACAATCCAGAGGGCACACAGTTTGAAGTGTTTAAAACGTCATGAAACAAGGGAAAGCGATTAGAACAGAAAGTTAAAGTTGAATAGAAACTTTAGTTTCACGAATCGTTGGTTTGCATCGGAAACTAATTGTGTCGGTGAACTCTGTACGACGCCACGTTCAGTTGAGTAGGCGGTAGAACAGTGCGTGTGCGTACTCTGCCGCGCATAGCGTGGTTGCATAACCATTGATTATTGAGTATAACTACGAGGATAGTTTGATCATGGTGTTAACAGTAGAATAAACTATGAAATACCAAAGAAATTGTTATTCTCTTGTTATACCAGAGAAAAACACTCTAAATTGTTATTCATTAATTTATAAAAATAATTATATTCCGATTTCGATAATTCTACATTAGACACGTACAACAGATAATAACGTTAAATAAATCAATAGTTAATTTTACTTTTTAAAGACTCATTTTACGACGAAATACGACGACAGTAAAGGTCCTGATATGTTCATGTTTTCCGTGGAATGCAATAAACAGGCTTATATTGTAATGAGAGGGGTTTTTTAAATGAACATCAACATAACTGCATAATATCTCTGACGAAATCCGCTGTAACGGAATGTTTTGCATTATAACGAACTGAGTCAGCGCAAACTCAACGAATTGTCTTGTAACAGTATCAGTGTTGACTTCATAATAACTGATTATAACTTTGTAGAATATCTACTAGTATAAATGGTTAAAATTTAGCCAGAAAAAAGCAGATGCTGTTATAAATTGAGTAAAAAGCAATACCTCTTGTCTTTTGTACTATTAATATATTCTTTAAAGAATGGTTCTGACAGCGGTTCGATGGGCGTGATTCCACATCGCTCTGTTGCAAAACTTACACTTATAAACACGTGTTGTCGGATTTCATCCCCCCTCTCACTTTCTCTCTCTCTCTCTCTCTTTCTCTTTCTCTTACCTTCCCCCTCATCCATGAAATTATGACGCCGTCAAAACTCTTTATCAGCTGGTAAGCTGAAATTCTGTTGTTCTACCACATCCGATGCTAAATAAAATTTGTTTATACGCGTAGACTAGTCTGTATTTCTAATATTTAAACACAAACTTTGAATTTTATGAACACAGGCGCTTATATTTACTTCCGTCATGTGTCATGACTTTGTACCATGGATACATACTTCTCTGTATTTATTCGTTTAGCTAAGACGAAAACCGTCATTATTTATCAAACCACAGTCATCAATTTCAAACTTAAATCTTCCACTATTTTTTTCCACTATTACCACTTAATCTATTATCAGCACGGAACTTTTATGAACAACGCGATAAACTACCACTTGAAGCAAACACACACACACACACACACACACACACTTGCACGTACGTCGTCTATTCACGGTTCGTTATGTTGTGTAGCAGCAACACATTTCTCAGCGAACTACATATACCGGTACTGTACAGCTCAGTGACTACCGTCATCCCATACGTCACGGTTCCATTTCCCGTTGCAGTGTATTATTTTTCTACTACAGAAGTTATCGTTCCTGTGACCGTTCTGATCCAACGAGACGAATACATACGTGCACTGAGTAAGTGCTCAATTTCCTGTGCACAGCGCGAAATGTGTGTGTGTGTGTGTGTGTGTTCCATTCAGAACCGTGTTTACATATAGACTGTGCCTGAATACTGAGCGAACGAAACAAATCTAACACACTGTAAAAGTTAATGCAATATATTCCATCTTGTGTTGTATTAACTTTTCCATTGTCGTGAAATTCAGAAACAATTGTTTTTGAGGTAGAGTAGTTCTTTCGACTCGTAACTAGGAATTACTCACGTATAAATAAAATTTTATAAAGTATATTTATTTTATAAGAATTTACTTACACAATAGTATTATAAAAATTCTCCTTCCATACTACTGAAGTAATTTAGGAGTTAGGTTGGGTAGTGTGACCTACGAGTTAACACTGTATCAAGGCTATTGCAAATGATAATCGTTCCGGTTGCTAGAAGTATTACAGCTCCTGTAGAAATATTTCAAACCCTGGGTGTGACAAGGATGGCAAATGGGCCTGAAAGTAATTGAACAAAAATTATATATATTAAAGTGAGTGTATCAGAAGCAAGGAAACCTACTCAAATTTTGTATTTCTAGGTAACAAGTTTTATATTGCTAGGAACAAATCGGAATAATACAAACAAGATGTAAGAAAAAATCAACAATGTCCAGAAGGGTTGGCTGGTTAGGACATGTGGAGAGAATGGGTCGAGGCAGGCAAACAAAGAGAATCCTGTATAGTGAAGTAGGAGGGGTGAGGTGGGTAGGAAGACTGAGAAGGCGGTGCCAGCAAGAGGTGGAAATATACTTGGGAAGGATAGGAATCAGGAATTAGAGACACCTGCCAGGAAGAAGAGAGTGCAGGCGTATAGAGGAGGAAGCTACATGCAGGCTGTAGCGCTTTAGAAGAAGAAGAAGAAGAAGAAGAAGAAGAAGAAGAAGAAGAAGAAGAAGAAGAAGAAGAAGAAGAAGAAGAAGAAGAAGAAGAAGAAAAGTGGCGTATGTAAGTTGTTCGGCATAAAGGAAGGTAGTGTAGCCATCATTACACTTCAGCCACCCATTTATATCCAGGATGTTTTCCGAGGTACTCATGCTGAGTCGAGTTGGGAGGACTGAAAAACGCTTCTTCATTTTATCGTGTGCCAGGGTATCGAACACGGGATCTCTGGATTAGTAGCCAGGGACCTTACCCACTGGTTAAGTAAGCTCGTTTTATGTAATTATTTCCATTATAAAATTCTCTACAAACAACCCAGAAAGCGCCAAATATAAAATTCAGTGAAATATGTACAGTGTGTGTGTGTGTGTGTGTGTGTGTGTGTGCGTGCGCGCGCGGCCACACTCATGTTTCTGCATTATAAACAGTCTATCTACCTGCCTCCCTCTCGCTCTCCTTCTCTCTCTCTCTCTCCCCTCACTGTCTATCGGTCGCGCGCGCGCACACACACACGCACATATGCTGGCGCGGGTGGTCTTGAAGTGATTATTTCATTAACACTAACTGAAGCCAATACAGACCTACAATTAGAAGTCGCGCTTTACTTTTAATTGTGTTATGGGTAGTTGTTTGTCCAATCGCGTCGTTTGACTAATTGTAGCTATTGTACATTGCAGTATTTATGATGTTTTAATCAAGCTTATCGCCATCATCTGTCTAGCCAACTGCGGTGAATCATTCCATTATGGTTTATCAAAACCAATGTTGAAACCGTGCACAAATGTTGACGAACTTCCAAGGCTCAAAAACATAACTTAATTGTATCGTGACGTATTCACATAATATTTTTATTCGCTAAAGAGAAATAGTGCATACGTTCGTTCATTCCATACGGCATTAAAAATTACATTAGAACTACCGGTGATCTTTCTTGTACGGTGTTATTATGCTAATTACGATGTGAATTAATTAGTTAGATCAATTATCAATTTAATTACCAATTAGCATAATAGACAAGAGACTCTTTAGTAATTTAATCATGTTCTTTTGTTACATATGAAAATTATAAATATTCGTTAATTGTGTTCTATGTAAAACTTTAACATGCGGGTTTTAGTAATAATGAACGCATTTGTTTAACTGTACTTAAATGACTAATTTATTATTCATTAAGTCAATTTATATTCATAACACATAAAGAGTTTGCTGTACCTGTAAATACATCAAATAACACATACATCATTAAACAAGTTCTAGCTTATATGATAGCTGAAAAAGACACACATACATAAATCATGATATACAATAAATCCAAATAATAGTTAATTAATGCGTTCATTAATTCCAGATAGTTTCGCTTACTTGTTCATTATTTATAACTTTAAATTTATTCTTTTATCAAATTTATTTAAAACTCCCAGGGTGGGGATTCTTTGAAAGAGTCAGGACAGTAGTAGTTACTAAATTAATAGATTAATAATTGTTACTTGTATTAAGAATATCCACTCATGGTCCAACGTTGATCGGCCTCCTTGTTGTGGTGAAGTCTGATGAACACATCTTGTTAAATAAAGTTGAATTCACTGTCACTCGTACACACACGTGAACTCGCGTCATTTATAGAGTAGTGTGGATGTGATGTTGCTTTCAATGTTAGTTTGTATAGATCAGTTCGCTTTTTAATGTGTGATCATTCTAAAATGAGTGGTGTATGTTCACGCTCGCAAAGTTAATGTCGATGTCCGTTCATCACAGAAATTCACTTGACTTTGTGTTGATGTCTATGCGTTTATACTACTTGGTTGATTAGTTTGTTCAAGTATATAAATGTTCTGTTACATTTAGTGTAATTCTTTAACACTGGCTAAATGTAATTCTTTCTAAGTTGTACAGTACACTAATAATGTTCCGTGTATGTGCCGAGATTACATGATAGTTCGCTTGAGTCGCTCGAATTGTTCACTCGGAAATTCCTAATAATGTTAATGCTTAACTAAGTTAGTTAATTCGCACATTTTATACTGTTGTGTTCGAGTATTACTTCCGGTTGCACTTTGAACCTTACAGTTTGAAATTACTAAGTCCGAATACTATAACACTGAGTTTTCACTAAGACTGATAAATTTAAAATGACTGAGCGAATTAAAATATGACTGACAGAATTAAAAAATATGACTGAGACTGAAACTGATACTGATACTGATACTCCTCCGTGTTAGACAGTTAGTTTTTATCAACTCGTCCCTACCCAAATTTTGTCTTGAGCCTGTCCACGCCTTTTCTTACTTACGATAGGTCAGCTCGATATTTTCTTAGAATATTTTATCCCACTTCTCCAGGGTTTTTGGTTTCTGTTCAATGATTCGTTTTGACTCCTGGTTACCATAGAAACTCTCCTCTCCACCGGTGTCTTCGCAAGACGCTGTACCCTGATAGGTTGTTAGACATCCCCCAGATTTCTTCGTTCGGACGTTGATCTTTTTCGCAGAATTTCTGATCGTTGCGTGCCTGTCAATCACCCTTTTGTTTGGGATATACGCAATGTTGTTCTGACTTTCCCCATCTGTTTCCTTGGTCATCTTGAGGTATTGTTCTAGCTTACACCCCTTTTTTTGTAGCTATTAATAATTTCTGACATGCGTTGGCTGGTGAAGCCACCCCGACTCTCTAATCGTAAATTGTGTCCGTCACGTAAACGTCACCTCCCGCTGTGCAGCATCCTCGAGTCTTTTCAACTAGTTATTTCTTTCATTGTCTCTGTAAAGTGCAGCGCCCTCAACTCTTTTGTGACATCTTGTCGTTTTTGCAGTACCATCGTATTCTGACGTAACCCGAGCGGACGTTCGCCTTAGTTATCCGTACACGTGTGAGTGCCTAGCATGGCATCGTGTAGTTTGTTGTGGGGTAATAATTTTTAGCCAAGCTTCTCCTGTCATCTTGAACTTTCATATCTATTGCTGCGTGGAGTCTAACATCTTTCTGTTGTCTGCTAGCGACGCTGGTTTGACATCTTCACATTAAGCCTTATTTATTGCTTTAACTTAAAGTCGTTGACACAACTTCGTGTGAACAAAATCGGTCGAGAAGAAAATTTGAAATTTTTAAATTTTTCGCTCGCTATACTTCCAACTTCTATTCTTTTTTTTCATTCATCTCCATTAATTTTTACAGGGTACAAACATACCTTAATTTTGGCGGTTCCGGGAAGCGACCCAGACTCTCTGTTACTGATTTCCAAACACACAACTCTGCAGTGTCCCTTTCATGTCGTCGTCGTTATCCTTTACAGCTTAGACTAGTAGCATGTTCCAGTCTCAATGGAAGTCATCCAACCATCGCTTACGGGGTCTTCCCACATTTCTCTCCCCTCTTGGATGATAGTCAAGAGGTCTTCTTGAAAATCTAATTGGATACATTCTCTCTACGTGTAACCGCCCTCTCCGTTTTTGTACCGAGAGATTTTCTCATTTAAGCTTTCAGCTATGCCTAGCTCCATTCTAATGTGATCATTTCTGATAAGATCTTTCCTGGTACAACACTTTACAGCCCTCAACAACCTCATTTCCGTTCCTTCTATTCTAGATATATCTTTGGCCTTTCTAATCCAAGCCTCACTACCATACAACAGTTGAGGTATGGCCATTACATTATTGATATTTCAATTGCGTCTCTGTCCTTGTTTTCTTCGTTAAGTGTTTAATGGTACAGCCCATAAAGGGACTGGAAAAGATTAATCTTTTTTTAATTGGTAATTAAAATAGTAAGAGTTTGGCAGGTGCAAATAACGTATCTCAGTAGTGTACCATTAGTGGCTAACACAGGTTCATGTCTATACAGATGATATTGTTACACACCTACTACCAGACCGACATCGCATAATTACTAAAAATTGTAATTAAATCTTTTAAATTTATGAAACGTAATAATGCTCAAAACATCTGATGACTGCATAAATTTAGTAAATACACCTATATTAAGCGTAAAGGATAAACTACAAATTGAATGTCTGGATAACTAAAATTCTATTCCGAGAAATAATGGTTACAAATTTTACCCCCCCCCCTACCTTCAAACACACCCACACACACAAACCGCATTTGGAAAATTGAATTTTGGATGCAGAAATCGCAGTAGACTTACGTTTCACGGTAAAAATCTAACTTTCTGTTCGCCACAACTACACCCTATCTTGCAATAATGACACAGTCAGTAACAATGTAAATAAAAACATAAAGCATCAACAGAAGTACACAAATAATCACAAAAATAACAATTTTAATTCTTGTGGATTCATCACATACATACTCGATGCATTACACACACAGTATTTGTTAACCGTTTCAGTCGAGGTGTGTGTGTGTTCGCTGCTGGGATACACTGTATCGCGCTGTAGTGTGTAGTGTAGTGGCTGCACTGATGATGTCTCAGACCGCAGTGAATTATTGGCGTTAAAGGAAATCAACTGAATATTTATGTGGCGGCGGCTTATCTTCTTCAACGCGTTAATATATTATTTCATGTTGTTTTTCTGTACTGTGATTTATAGTTGGAAACGTCATCCCCCCGTTTTTTGTAACCAAGCCGCCCCTATCCCAGTGTAGCGAGCGATAGAAGAAATTTATTTCAATTAGATAATTTATGTACGCTACTGACCTATTTTTTTTTCTTCTGGTATAACTGTCACAGTACGAAAGAATGTTAGGGGAGGATGAGGCTTCAATCCGAGGATTCTCACAGCAGTAAGAGATTACTCAACAGTTTACACGACAGTAACAACGTTTCATCATTTTTAGTTACACCACTTCTCCAGGCGTTGTTTCCAAGAGACAATTGGATGTTAACAATGTTTTTACAGGCTTATCGTTGCTCTACACATAGTACACATACTACCACGACACATTTAAATAGAGGAAGAGATATACAAAATAAAACAACAAATACCCATGATTTTTATGTTAGTCTTCTTCCTCTTCTTCTTCCTCTGCCTCAAAATTAGACTGTTTGATCTGTTGCCACTCATTAATCGATCGGTCTTCTTTTCTGCCCACCAATATCTATTGTTCCTCTGGGTATATAAAATAGGATTTGATATGGAAGGCATTCGTCTTTCATTCTTAACGCGCGTCCCTTCCACACTTACATTTATTCTTAGATCTTTCTGCTTAAATTATAAATTCCACGGCTCTCCCAGACTGCCTCGTTTTCAAATCCCCTTCGTTTTGCTGGTTGAGGTTGCAAGGAGCTAAATAAAAAATCAGCTAGTATGGTACATAATTAAATATTAACAAAACTAAATACGTCCTAATTTCTACGTCAGACAGCAGAATAAATCTTATAATTTATGCATAGAGAGTAATTCATTTGATGCGGTTGATAAGTTCAGATAACTGGATAACGTGATAGATAATGAAGGATCTGTAAGCATGATGATACATGACAGGGTAGAGACAATCGGGAAATAGGAAATAGGGCATGCTATGCAACACGAGACTATTGAGAAGCAAACTCATTAGTTGTAACACAAAAATGAAAATGTATAAGACAACTATCAGACCGGTTGTTCCTTATGAATGCGAGACGTGGACATTGGCAACAAAAGGAACAAGAAACACTAAGAAGAAATGAAAGAAAAATTGTACGACGTGTTTATGGCCCGGTTAAGGAAGATGATGCATGATGAATATAGAATAAGAAATAACCAGCAGATAGATGAGCTACTGAAGCATGAGGATATTGTAAGATTCGTAAAGGTTCAACGAATATAATGGCTAGGTCACATAGAGGGATGGATGATAAGCTATATGCCAAAGAAAATCCTGAGGGCACAGGTCTATAAAAGCAGAAAGAGGATCAACCTAGGATAAGATGGTTGGATCTCACAAGAATGGATGTGAGGTGTTACGGTGAGATGAGAACGGTGAGGAGACATTGGAGAAGATTGATGTTGGAAGCATCACGGTGGGTCATAGTGCTGAAGAAGAAGAAGAAGAAGAAGAAGAGGAGGAGGAGGAGGAGGAGGAGGAGGAGGAGGAGGAGGAAGAAGAAGAAGAAGAAGAAGAAGAAGAAGAAGAAGAAGAAGAAGAAGAAGAAGAAGAAGAAGAAGAAGAAGAAGAAGACCCCTTTCGTTACACGACGACGACAACGACAACGACCCCTTTCGTTACTACCAGAATCAGCTTAGAAACCTCTTCTGATCTGACGCGACTCCACTACAAACTCTGGTATTTAGGATCTAAATCATTCCTTAGCCATAACTTTGTGGAACTTTAATGTAGTATCCCTTCTTAATTTATCCTTAAGCGAAAATTTCATTGTGCCGCACATGCGTTTATATTTCTCTGTTTTTTCTCTAAATAACTTCACCATGGTAGGTAGGATATATAATATCTGACGAATTTTAAGGTATTCTTTTTCATTATTTTGCTTCTCTTAAGTGCTTACACCTTAAGACATGGAGGCACTGTAATGCCACGGACATTGTTATGTGTTTCGATATCTGCACGTGATAGAGCTTTACTTTTATATTAACTCACTGTTACCGGTCTGTGTTTTTTATTGTGAGTTGTCTACATTATCATCAACTAAAACCTGATCGTCAGCAAACATAAGAGGTTTGATAAAATTGATTCCTGTTTTATCGTCGCACTTATTTTGTATTCCGGCTGCGGTCCATTCCTTCGTCGCTTGACTAAAAACAATCTTCACTGGCTGCAGAAGAAGCAATGTAGGCTACCACGCGCTAAAACTAGGAAATCTAAACAAACGCAAATATCAAACGCCAGCTGTAATGCAGACTATTATTTCTATACTATTTTATATCACAAATTGTTATTTTGAGAAACAGCGTAGATTTTGAAAGCAGATGAATAAATGTAATTAAATATTAATATTTACACTTGAGTAAAATTATAAATACAAATTTACGGACGTAAGATGTAAGGTTCATATTATCAAACGCTACAAGCAACAGAACACAATGTGCCTATAATATAAAGTATGGCGTGTAATATAAATTAGCTATCCATACGATACAGCTAATGTTGGCATATATAGGCCTATAGAATACATGAGGTATGTATACATACACATCAAATGTATGCTTTTCCAAGCACAAATAGCGTCTAGTGTTTTACGGGAACACCGTACCCAGTGCAAGGGCAGAAGTAAATGACGAGCACAAAATTTATATTTTACTAAAAAAATGCAGCAATGAACATAAACGGCCTACGACAGGCAG
Organism: Magicicada septendecula; assembly: GCA_034769895.1. Taxonomy (NCBI): domain Eukaryota; kingdom Metazoa; phylum Arthropoda; class Insecta; order Hemiptera; family Cicadidae; genus Magicicada; species Magicicada septendecula. The sequence goes on from CM068372.1 coordinate 126,480,235, forward strand.
ATCGTAATAGAAAGAAAGATGTGTAATGAAATAAAATTGTCTAGACGCTTCGTACGCATTCAGAACACCGTAAAACTCATACGATTGCGAAACAGAACGATATAACACACGCTGAGAAATACAATACTAATTAATGAAACATAAATTCTTGTGAATAGTTTTTATAATAAATGCAACAATGAAGTTAAGTACTTCTCGGTTAAATAAGTAGACAACATTCATTAGTAAACGCCCACGCGAAATGCAAGTTTACACCACACGGATAGTTTGGGTAAGCTATAACTATAACGTGGGAAAGGCGACGTTCTAGTATCTCGTGTCAAAATGTCACCCACTATTAACGTAAAGGTTATACGTTGGTATTTACCGACTGTGAGTAGTTTCTGTTAATCTCGACGATCGCCTTCGCTTGAAGGCGTCGACGTGTAGGCGTCAGACAATTACAGTCTCCATAAACGTCGACGTTCTGTGTTTTATTGCTATATTGCAACCACTACACATCTTTACTTTTTGAGCTGTAATAGCACACCGTTTCACTAGTTAACCTTTGCACCTTCGAGCTGTTTATAGTCGTCGTCGTCGTCGTCATCCTTTACGCCCTTGGCTAGTAGCCTGTTCCAGTCTCAGTGGAAGTCAGCCAACCATCGCTCCCGGGGTCTTCCCACCCTTCTCTTCGCCCTTCGATGATAGTCAAGGACTCTTCTTGAAAATCTAGTTGGATCCATTCTTTCTACCTGTAACCGCCACTCCTTTTGTACCGGGAGATTTTCTCATTTAAGCTTTCAGCTATGCCTAGTTCCATTCTAATATGATCGTTTCTGATAAGATCTCTCCTGGTACAACCCTCTACAGCCCTGAACAGCTTCATTTCCGTTCCTTGTATTCTAGATATATCTTTGGCCTTTCTAATCCAAGTCTCGCTACCATACAGTACTTGAGGCATGGCCATTACATTATAATAATTTCAATTGCGTCTCTTTCCTTGTTTTCTTCTTTAAGTGTTAAATGATACATCAACAAAGCGACTGGAAGAGACTAATTTTGCTTTCAACCTAATTTTTATACGGAGTTGAAGTGTTCCCAATCATGAAGAGGAAAAATGAGAACCACAGAATTGGATTACATGCGAAAAGTCTACAGTTAACAGAAGAAATTAAAATCCGAACTGAAGAGATATATAGATAGATGGAAGTATACAAGTATCCTACTTCATAACAAGGCACTACAATGGTTTAATGTAGCAAGGTGACACAAAATAAAATTAGACTTGTCACTACCAAGGAAAAAAAAGACAGGAGAACCGGTTTTGACATGGCCTTCTACTACATCAACAGCTCTTTGGATAAAAAGGAATTAACGCAGCGGCTACTGAAATAATTGAAGAGAAAAGCCGGCAAACTCATAGTAGGGATAAAGCCGAAGAAGAAGAAGGAGATAAGAAGAAAGCTACCACATTAATATTTTACATCAACAATAAAGCAAACTCACAAAATTATCCATGTCTTGTAGCCACTACCTGAATGCACTACCTTCATAACGCCTGTTGAATGTCGTACTTATTTATTGACTGCGTTTTTTCTATTTGACAAGCAACAGCTTACTCATAACAGATCACGAAGCAGACCTGTAGAAAACATACGGTATATGCAAATTACCTTCACAGATATGAAAATCAGACTATTTCCTCAACGCAGTTATCAGAAGAAGATAATATTACACACACGCGCGCGCGCACGCATATGACATACAATTTCTCATAATAATAATGTAGCCTGAAAAATAAGGAATGCTCTAACCAATAACTATCCTAAATAATTCAAACGAACAGAAAAACTTGTAGGCTGATAAACCACACATTCGTTCATGGTATCAGTAAGTATTTGGCATACATTTGAAGCATTCAGTAAAAACGCACGTGCACATAGAGGTATGTATGTAAATGACCTAAAGTAACGCGAAGGCCGCAGGTGCAACGCAGATGGGTCAAACAAAACACATACCAACCGAACCTCGCCTTTTACCTTGTGTTTACTAAACACCGTGACGTCATTGGCTTCACATAGTCTAGACGACATGTCAAAATGACACGTTACATATTTAAATAGCGTTTCCTGTGACGCTCCCTGTACTAACGATACGATGGGTTTTCGAACTTAAGTCCGCAGTCTACTATACAATGCTAGTCTTCTGGCAGCTAAGTAGAAAGTCTTGACTTCTATAAAGGTATGCGAAGCTCATTATTTCTAAAAAGAAAACTTAATAATTACAATTAGTTTTCAAGTAGATACAGAAAATAAAAAAGGTCGGCAATAAAACGTGAAATTTGTTATTAGTGTTTTAGAAAGTGCAGATTTTTCACGTAACTTTTGTGAACGCATCGATGATGCGCTCATATGGAGTGATTGAACGGCTACAGAATTGCAAAAGAATTAATGGCCTAACTGTCAAAAGGCAGAAGTCTTATAGGCAGGATAGAAAGCGGTGGAATAGGCGCATTTTCCTTATCTATGACAGAATGATGGTGGTAAGATGATAAGTAATTCTGGGATACCAAATTACGTTTGTATGATAAGCTATCCCTTCAGCGTACCAAAGGCTTAATGCAAGTCTATAATACCATGTCTACTTCACCTCGAAAATGTTTCTCACTAAAAATATTTCATTGACTAAAAACCTTCCTTGTCTGGTACTCTTCTGGAATTCAATATTTATTATCGATAATATTACTTTAACTTAATTAGAAGTAACTAATGATAATGTGAAGTAACGATACAGCACTGGGCCTTTACCACAGTACTGTGGGCCTGACGATAGCAACCCACGTTCAAAAGGTCTCGAATTCTTTGAATTCCACTGATGATGGCAGGCAGTAGTGCTGTCGAAACGTTTAGTTTGTTTGTAAACCCTGGACCACGGCCAAAGAGCCCGGTAAACTCTTCTAATACACCGGCCGTGAAAGCCTTAGAACAAGTACTTTAAATTAAATTCAATACTATTATATTCTTGTAATTATCTATCACAAAAAACCATACACAAGTATCATCACTTCTACTTTCCATAGGGCCTACACGAGATCTTCCCATTCTCCAGATCACGTTACTAGATTATGTTCTATCATCCAGTCCACATTCCATCCGTATATCATCCGGTCTGGCTGCCCATCACTTAATCAATTCTTTTATTTATTTACATGTCTCTATTTCTTTCCATTTTTCTACACTGGCAGATACTAGGCACTGTCTGTTCCGACTTCAAATGGTATCTTTCCTCTCCTCCGATGTATTCCAAACAATTTTTCATCCTAAGCGCATATATTATAACCGCTGATTTAGGAACTTGTCCAACGGTCATTCATTCTACATGTTGTTTCCTTTTCCTCCGACACGTATCTATTTCACCCATGACTCGTCTCATTCCTCGATTTATCAAATAGACTGCAATCTAAATTTTCTGCAAAAGAAATGTCTCAGTTGTCTCAATTAATTGCTTCAATTTGTCTCAATTTGCTTCCCTAACAATACCCAGTTTGCACATCCATACAGTAGGATACAGCTTGGCCCATATTCTTATAAAATTTCAGTTTTGTGTCTTTTCTGATCTTATGATTTGTTGTTCTGTGGATGTTTTCGAATACCATTCAGGACTGGTTGATATTTCTGTCGACATCCCGAGTATCTAATTCTCTATCATTTGTCTCTCTTTCTTTAGATTCATTTAATTCTCTCCTTCTCATCTTTTCTCCGTGTTCGTCTTACATATTCACATATCTTTTCTCTTCTCTAAACACCTTTCTTACGCGTTCTAAAATCCTCTGTCCTACCTATACTAACTGTCGTTTTCTCTGATGTTATTATTTGTCGATACTCGTTGCCAGATTTGTTATCTCTGTTCACTTCATCCATAATGCCATCTATCCTTTTTATCTGTTCATCTCGCATTGATTTGGTTGCTCCCTTCCTTCGTTCACAGCACTGTCTCATAACCATTTAATCCTTGGTTCTGTTTAATGTACACTCCATACTCGTTATCTGATCAATCTTTATTTCATCTTGTTTGCTTGTTGGCTAATACATTGTTCACTGCATATCTTCATATTAATGAGAAAACTTCCTTATATAATAACACACTTTTTTTGAATTGCTTAAATAGCTGTATTTAGGCTACTTCGTAGTCTAACCTCGTACAATGTTATTGATCGAATCGCACTCTTAGTTTCGGTGCATTGATTAATATTAATAATTATGTAGCATACTACTACTAACCATGAGACAAATACTTATTTACTGACTCGCTGTTACCCGCGGGTTTGCACGCAAATATTTGACTTTAAATAAGTATTTTAATATAATTTTTATTGTCTATGTCTATATGGCGTTCTGTCAGCTCGTATAATAATTTTGTAGTCATTAGTCAAATTCTCTCCAAAGCTGTTTTCAACACTTGTACTATTTTAACTTGTACTAAATTATTATGTTGGTGCAACAGCTTTTGGAGATTTAAAAGTTCCCGTTTATAAAACCTCTGGAGATATTTATAAAGTACCTGTTAAATCAAAAACGCTAATTTCTTTATTTTAAGTGTTACTGTGTTAGAAGCATTGTATAACACATTAAACGTTATGTTTTTATTGGCTTTTATTTATTTCAGCAGTAAACTAAAAACCAAAAACCGTTGTCACCTAACCTCATAAATGAAAACAACACGTATTTTCGCTTTGCATTAAGTAATAGGACAATTTACAAATAGCATACTTTCCATATCGTAATATATCGATGCAATCGCGTATTATATAAAACATCGAAAATGTACTGCAGGAATGGATAAATGTACAGTTCCGATGCCGCTAAATAGCTTTTGTTTATTTACTTGTTACTATGGTAATTAATTCTGGTCTCCATAGTGATGTTGACATCGTTATACGCGTCAACGAAAAGGCATAATTAAAAGGACCTAAATCGTGCGAACGGGGCAAAATATCAAATTCCAAGTTAGACAGTATTTTCTCCTTGTGTCAAAGGTTAACTGTGCAAAATTTGGTGGCAATCGCTGTAACGGTGTGGATTTATATTCAGTAGGCCTACCTATAAATTCTCAGACTTTGAGTTTTATATATGTAGGACTATGTAGCATACTATTCCTAATCCACAAAAAAAAACACTTATTTACTAATTAAAAAAAAGTCATTATTGATAGAAAGAGCTTCTCTGCCCCATGCGCGTGGATTGTGGCCGACAATACTTGTCGATGCCTCAGTTTATTACCGCAATTATTGACGCGCACTTTGTAGTAGGCCTATACATATGCTGGCGCGTGTACATACGGTCGAACGAATAAAACTGACTTGTCTTCAAGAAAAAATTTTTATATATAGGCGCTCGATAATTCTGTGCAGAAGGGTGGATAAAAACATTTGATTAGGGTGACGATAAGGGAATGGGACACGGTGCCAACTTGTCTGAAGGGATGCGTAAGCCTTAACAAGGAATAATTAAGAGGGTTGACGTTGTCGGCGGGAATAAACCGCTTTGCTTCACCCCCACACAGCCCAGCCTTCGGTGACGACACGGCTACAGTTCAACACCACCCTTTTCACGAACTGCGCGCAAGATAAAGTTATCGAGTTATAAGCTTCCGGTTTTCTTTAATTGTTCCTACGGGAGGACAGAGAGAGAGAGAGAGAGAGAGAGAGAGAGAGAGAGAGAGAGAGAGAGAGAGAGAGAGAGAGAGAGAGAGAGAGAGACTTTTCTTCGTTTTCTGTTCATGTAGTAATCGGCAAAAGGCGTCAGAATAATTTTCTCTCAAGAAGTAATTTAAGTTCCCTAGTTACAAAACACGAACCTTCAATTGACAATAATTTTATAAATTTTTAATGTAATAACGAGGCATAAATTCGAAAGTCACAAATTACGATATAAAATATTTTTAAAAGGAAGGTCTAATCCACTAGTTCATTACTGTTTATATGAAAAATGATGTCTTGGTTTGCTTACATTTATACTGTCGCTTTTTAAAGTAATCTCCATCGGAATAACACGATTATTCCATAACCTGTTTTTGGCCGTTGACTTGAGAATATTCGTCCATTATAACTTCGAACCATTTCCCTCTGTCTACACTTACGAGTATAGACGTCTCCTGACTACGGAGCTGTCGTAGACAATGTGGCTACCACTGAACCTAGATAATATGTTGTGTACTTTATTGTGAAAAAAGAAATAGAACAAAAAAGGAAAACAAAATATCCGATGGGAAGTAACAGTGTGGTAGCGCTGTAATTCGGCTACTATCCAACGCCTGTAACAACAGGCAAAACATTTTTATTGGAAAGATATAAAACGTATTAAATACGTCGTATACTGGTACAAACGATTAGAAATAATGCAAACAATGTAAAAAGCGGCGAAAGTAATAAGATCTCAGGATAAAAATAGTACAATAAGAGTATTTTACTAATATTTACATTACCATCTTTTAATAATAATTATGTATAAAACTTCTTATGGCGTGTTATTTTCTAAATGTCGAGTAACAAGGCACACCTGAATCCAGTCGACCGTGACCAGTGGGGTTTAGCTTTATTTTTATAATTAAGTAGAATTACAACATTTTTTTGCCCTCTTCTCCGCTGTTGGGATAACGTTAACGGACACTCTAAACGATACACACATTAACATAACATGTCTATTAAGATGATTTGTTTTAAACAAAAAAAAGAACACAGTAATAACAGACACAAAAGGGCAGTCAGTAAATTGTTTAAAACGGTTAATAAAGGTAGAAAGTTCACGGTTAGGGGTAGATGTTATCTCGGCTACAAGTGGGGAGGTCCACTATTGTCTAATGAAGATATTCGACCTCAACAGGGGTGGGTACACTACTTCATAGAGACAATGGGGTGGCCAAGACAGGCACACGGTTTGGTTAATATATGAGGGTATTAGTAACCAACCAACACACCCACGCGCGCTGGCACGCATGCCACGACACTGTATAGCAATGTCGGCGGCCGTGCCTTCACGTACCTAATGTCTGTCATGCTTTCTGCTCTGCAACACAAACATCTGAGTTACCACTGGAATGCCGTTGTGTTCGCCACCGGTGCTGTTACTATTTTATACTGCTGAAATCTCCTTTCGGCATTAGTATTTTTTTTTGATTGATTTTGTTTTACTTCCATGTTCCATAAGGGTATGGAAGTATGGTGATGGCAAAAAAAAAATCGTGTTCGAGTTAAGGGCTGATTCTGATTGTACTACCTCAAAACATGAAGAAAAGCCATTTTTCAAAAAGTGTGTGCGTGTGTGTGTGTGTCTGTGTGTAGAATTTTTTCTATAGCAAACGATAACTGCCACAAATTCAAACAGAATCAAATAATTTTTGCATACACACCTGAATTGTGGAGGCTCAAGACCTAGTATTAATTTTGGTGAAGATCGGTTTAAGGGGAAGGGGTAGTTTACCTGCAACGTTTTATGTTTTAACAAGAGTAATTTTTTCTATGATAAACGATAACTGCCGTAAATTCAAACAGAATCAAATAATTTTTTGCATATGTGCCTGCATTGTAGAGTACTCAAGGCTTATTAATTTTGGTGAAGAGCGGTTAAGGGAAAGGGGTAGTTTACCTGGAGCGTTGTATGTTTTAACAAGAGTACAATACTTATTTTTGATAAATAAAGTATCCTGAAAAGAAGGTCATAATAATCCACTGTAGAAAGGTAGATGAAATATCTATAAACGAAAAGGGTAGTTGAAGGGGAGGGGTAATTTTTTATACGTGTACTACGTTATCGGCAACAAACAAGTACTTTGTTGTAAAAATTCCTTCCCGGGCTGTTTAGCCGTGATCCAATGTTTTCTGCAAAACCAGACGTTTCGGCAGTGCCATCGACTGCCATCATCAGTGAAAATCGAGTGCGCTAACGTGAGGTGGTTTACGTTAGTAACCACAGTACTGTGGTTAAGGCTGAAGCAAGAAGTAGAAAGAAGTAGTTTCTATGGAAATATGAAGTCATGTATGGTTTTCCATACCGATATTTTACTACGTATTACATATTACCTTCTTTTTTAAATCCTTCCTGAACGACTGTTTCTTCCAAGTTAAATTTAACCTTGCCCTCTCCCTCAACTACCAAATCAACTCAGGAACTGATTAATTCCTGCCACAAGGCAGCGCTCAAGCTCCCTTCTTATATATACCATTTTTACAGCTGACACTACTCAGACAATACGATTATCGCAACTTCTACCGACGATACAACATTTCTAGCCACAAACCTCGATCCCCAAGTGGCCACGGAATGTCTTCAGCACCACTTGCGTCTACTCGAAACATGATGTACCCTAAAACATGTTGGCAAATAAACATCAATCATACCATAGTGCAAGTCACCTTCACGACTCGAGTGCCCAGCAGTAAAAATAAAAGACTGTTGCTTCCAGTAAACCATGAGATCAAGTGCCTGGGTCGCATACTAGATACAAAACTTGCCTGGAAGCCGGACTTTACAACCAAAAAGTGGTTACGAGAGGTTGTCCCAAAAATAGCACAAAACAAACAACAAGTGAAATATTTTTGAAAAATCATTTATTTATTATTATTATCGACCAACAACCAATAACCACTACCGCACTGCATTCTGTACTTCATTATCAGTACGATTTCGTCACTTCGCAACAGTCTGTTTCATAGGATCGAACACGTGGAAATCACACAGTGCGTGGTTTAGACTATAAGGAGGATGCTTCCACATCCTCCCACTCAAATTTCTCAAGGAGTTTCTTGAACGTGTGCCAAATGATGCGGGAAATTTTTTCAACATTGTGGACACTCAGAGATGGTGGAGTGCACACTTGGATGAAAAATATCCAATTCACGCGCAGTTTTATTCAATGTGAATCGCCTACTGATGAACGCGTTCAACAATGTTATCCGTTGCCGTAATTGGTGCCTATCATCCTCGATATCCGTGGGGCCATTTTTAAACATCTCGTACCTAATTGCGACGGACTGGCGTGAAAATGCTACGTCACCATACTCTTTATGGAAGGTTTAATAAAATAAAAGCGACACTTGATGTAAATACAGGCGCTGATTTATTTAGTATACAAATACACAGAAACTGATACACTTAGTCTGACACACAATTGTTAACTGAACTGAACTGCACTAAAGATCGACACTTTATATACCTTTTCTAAGACAACCAGAAAGATCCAGAAATCTCTATAGGTATACATACATCAATGACAAAACTGTTCCCCACTACAAAACTCTAGACACTTCCACACTACAAAGAAAACGCCGGCCCAATCAGAGCCTCACGGCACGCCCACGCGCCATGCAAGCAATACAATAACCCTGTTTACAACTTTGTTTACTAGATGGATGGAGAGTTTTCGAGATCTTTCTCTTAAAACCCTCCCTAAAACTCTGCATCCTTACAATAAATATCATCTTTATTAGTAAGTCCTAACTTTTCTTTCAGAAAATCGAATTTCGGTTTTGGCAATGCTTTCGTAAAGATATCTGCAATTTGCTCTTCACTTTTTACATATGTTACATTAATTTCACCCTTTTGGTAATTGTCTCGCACAAAATGATGTTTAACATCGATATGCTTACTTCTTTGATGAAATTCCGGATTTTTAATTAGTTTAATTGCGCTCATATTGTCTATATATAAATTATAAGTTGTTATATTAATTTTACATTCATTGAAGATTTTCTTGAAACAAATTATTTCTTTTGTTACTGTTGCAGCACTAATATACTCAGCTTCAGTTGTCGATAGAGCTACGCATTGCTGCTTTTTACTTTGCCATGTTATTGGACCATTCGCAAATTTACATACAAAACCAGAAGTAGATTTTCTTGCAATTTTGTCACCTGCGAAGTCTGCATCGCTATAAGCTTCGAACATACCATTTTTACTAACATTCTAATTCCAACATTAATTGTACCTTTCAAATATCTCATAATTCGTTTGACTAAGAGCCAATGTTTTTCGCTAGGATTTTCTAATTCACGTGATACAATATTAACAGCAAAACTAATATCAGGTCTACTTACAATTTGCAAAAACATTAAACTTCCTACTGCTTCTCGATAAGGCAGTTTATACATTACTTTTTCATATATAATATCATAAAAACTACAATCAATTGGAGTGGAAACTGGATTTGCTGAGGACATATTAAACTTTTCTAAAATTTTTGCAATATACCGGTAACTGCTCTGATGTATGAAAACGGAACCATCTTTTAATCTCGAGATTTCTATCCCCAAGAAATTTTTAACGTCTTTAATACTCTTTATAGTAAACTCTTTGCTCAAATCATTTAATATTTAATCAATTAATTCAATTTTCGACGCAGCTAATAAACCATCATCTACATAAATTGTAAGTAAAATTAAATCATTCTCTTTTCTGTAAATAAAGAAGCACGGATCAGCAGTACTTTGATAAAAACCCAAGTTTAAAATTAAATTTTTAAAATGATCTATCCAACATCTAGGAGCTTGCTTTAAACCGTACAAACTTTTCTTTAATTTGCAAACGCGATTTGTACCATCATTAAAGCCTTCAGGCTGTTTCATGTATATATCCTCTTTAAGATTACCGTGTAAAAAAGCTGTTTTCACATCAAATTGACCCAGTTTTAAATTAAAAAGTGCAGCAATACTTAACATGAATCTGATGGTATCAAATCGTGCTACTGGACTAAAAGTTTCATTGAAATCTACAACTGGCTTTTGAGAATAACCCTTAATGACTAAACGCGCTTTGTATCTATCAGTACCATCCGCATTGACTTTTCTCGTATAAACCCATCGATTATCAATAATTTTACGATTTTCTGGTTTATCAACTAGTACCCAGGTTCCATTTTCATACAACGAGTTTATCTCATCCTGCATTGCAGCTAACCAATTACCTTTTTCATCATTCATTATTGCTTCATTATAATTATTTGGTATATTTTTCGCGAGATGCGAAAAATGTGCAACAATGAACCCATAAAATTCAGTTTGTTTTCTCTGAGATCTATTGCGCAATTCTCGCCCTTCCTGATTGTTATCTTTCACTTGAACAGATTGTACGGGTTCTTGCAAAGTTTCTTCAAGTTTGTAATTATTATCTTCGCAACTGTTATTAGTGTTTTCTACAATATTACCATTCTCATTTTCATTTACAATATCTTTTATTTTTTCATTATTCAAAGGAACATTAACCGTACTATTAGATACTTTTTCAGGCTTAAATAAAACATCTCTACTTACAACTACATCTCTTAAACTTGGAACATACACTCGATAACCTTTAAAATTTTCGTGATAGCCAACAAGATAGCCTTTAATTGCTTTTTTGTCTAACTTTTTACGTTTCTCGACAGGTATATGTACAAAGCATTCGGTTCCAAAAATCTTTAACTTATCAACATTTGGTTCTTTATTATACCACAACTCATTAGGCGATTTTTTATTATCATGTCTTGTTGGTGCTGTTCGATTAATTACAAATACGGCCATGTTTATTGCTTCTGCCCATAAATATTTTGGCAAATTCGCGTTCGCACGCAACACGGAACGAGCAGCTTCTACGATAATTCGATTCTCGCGTTCCGCAACACCATTTTGTTCGGGTGTATAAGGAGTATTGACTGTCACTTTAATGCCTCTTTCGTTCAAAAAACGTTTTACCCATTGATTATCATATTCTTTTCCGCCATCCAGATGAATTTCTTTTATATTTCTTCCGAATTGATTTTCAACTTCCAAACAAAAAATCTTTAATTTATTAATCTTTAATTTAATCTTTAGCTTCCGATTTATGTTTGATAAAATAAATATATCTAAATCCGGAAAAATCATCTTTAAATGTAACAAAATATGACTTCTTGCCAAGAGATTCAACTTCCATTGGACCGCAACGTCTGTGTAAATTAACTCTCGAACTTCTGTCGGACGATCAGTTTTCGCGTGAAAAGGTAAACGGTGTTGCTTACCGTATGCACAGGCATCACAAAAGAAGTCATCATTTATAAATTGAATATTCGCATTTTTCAGAAAATTTCGTACATATTTAACGTTTTGGTGACAAAGCCGCTCGTGCCATAATTGCAAGGAATAACAATCATCCGATTTTTCGATTTTTCTGTTTGATTTTACAATTTGTTCAACCGGTTCTATTTGTTTACTAAAATTACATGCTTTTGGAAGTTTTACACGCACATCTAATTTTAATAAGTTTCCAAATTCATGGCCTACTGCAATGATTTGTTTATTTTTCATTAAAAAGCATTGCTTACTGAAATTTGTTATCAAACAATCTATACCTTTCTTACCCGCACATTTAGTAGAAAACAAGTTATTAATTAAATCAGGAGTATATAATACATCCTGAAGAGTACATTCTAATCTATTACCATCTATATAAGATTCTAAGTCTATGTTACCTATTCCCTGCCATGTAATCACCGTTGCTTATCTTCAAATTTACTGGATGTGCGAATTCTTCATACGATGAGAACCAATCCCTTCGATGTGTCATGTGATCCGTTGCTCCTGAGTCCAATGCCCACAGATCTGTTTTTTGGTTTTCTCCTTTGACTCCTAGCAGTGCTATTCTGGGAGATGATCCCGGATGCGATGAAGATGCTTCATTTTCAACTTGTAGCGTTATATTGCTACTCTTCTTCTGGCGACAGTTATAGCTCCTGTGACCCTTCCTTTTGCATTCGAAACACCTGAAGCAATCCCTTTTCAAATGATTGGTCCTACCGCAGTTGGTGCAGAATAATCCTTCCTTTTTCTTCCCCGGATAATTTTTAATATGCCGATGATACTCATTTTTCTGTTTTTCGTTGCCAACTTTTAATTTTGACATCAAAGCCGTTGATGACTCACATGTATCGTCCTTTTCTTGAAGTCTAGCTTCTTCAGCCATTAATCGGTCAGTTAAATTTTCTAGATTTTTCTTACTCTCTTCGACTGAATCCCAGGCACTGTGAAAGTGGTTATACTTTTTGGGCAAACAAGACAAAATTCGAGTGAGAAGCATGCCTTTTGGTAGTGAACTTCCAAGAGTGTGCATTTTCTTCGATAGAATTTCAAGCTTTGAAATATTTTGGGCAACACTTTCACTCTCAACCCACTTATAATCGAAGAACTGTTTTTGCACAATAGAGAGAGTTTCATCGGATTTTCTATCGTATACCGAGCTTAATTTTGTCCACATTTCTCTGGCGCTTGTGCAACCCATAATCAGCTCCAATGGCTTGTCTTCGATCGTAGTCACAATCAATTTCCTGGCAGTTTTGTCAGCCTTCAAAAACTTTTGCAATTTTTCTTCATATTCATCTTCTTTTGGGTCTTCATGTGGTCTTTGTAATTTTCCTTCACAAACAGCTAGCACATCGTCGTCATCTTCTAGAATTGTTCTTATAACGAAGTGCCACTTGTGCCAATTTTCTTTATTTCGCAACCTCTCAATTTTTAGATTCGAGATATCCATTTTGCTTCTCCAACTAGTTAGCACTTTCTTCTTTTTTTTTATATATTTGTACACATACTTGATTTCACACTGCACTACACTCAAGCAAAGCCTGGACCCATAACCTATGGAAGGTTTAATAAAATAAAAGCGACACTTGATGTAAATACAGGCGCTGATTTATTTAGTATACAAATACACAGAAACTGATACACTTAGTCTGACACACAATTGTTAACTGAACTGAACTGCACTAAAGATCGACACTTTATATACCTTTTCTAAGACAACCAGAAAGATCCAGAAATCTCTATAGGTATACATACATCAATGACAAAAATGTTCCCCACTACAAAACTCTAGACACTTCCACACTACAAAGAAAACGCCGGCCCAATCAGAGCCTCACGGCACGCCCACGCGCCATGCAAGCAATACAATAACCCTGTTTACAACTTTGTTTACTAGATGGATGGAGAGTTTTCGAGATCTTTCTCTTAACATTCTTCACTCATCTGGCGATGAATTTCAGTTGGGATACACCTCTTGTCCACAGACAACGACTCACTGCGCGAATTCTAATTTGGACGCTACTCGTAAATGTCGTGTCATGTTGCACGGCTAACAACGGAGAGTAAACGTTACTGCAGTTGATGCAAGTAGACGTTTGTCAGTGCTGCCAACAACTTTCATCAAAATATGTCTTTTAGAAAAAAGAATATGGTCAAGTTCAATTAACTTTTTGACTGCCCCTCGTATCATACACTGTCACAACATGTGATTCTCGAAAATGGACGTAAATGTCGTACAGAAACAGGTTAAATAGTAACCGTCTCCCGGCGGAGTTTAGCCATCATCATGTTTGACCGAGCTTTCGATGTAGCCGCCCTGAATATGTCTAATGGTGTGTAATGGAATACTCTCGCAGGTATCTCCTGCTAAATGCTTCATCGTTCTAACCATACTTTGCCTTCGATTTTACTCTGAAATACCAGTTGCAAAACATCAAGGCCCAAAGAACGTTAACTTTCTTTTCTGAATATTAATCATTAGTTTCTTTCCATTGTCAACCATCCGTTTACTATTCGGCACTCTCGTCATCCACGGAAATTTGAGGGACCTTCAATACAGAAAAAAAATTCAAAACCCTGATTTCTATTCATGTCGTACGGTATTTCTTCAGACCTAACGACGCTTCTCAAACTTATAGTCAGGCTTTTATCTGTGATCAGCGTTTTCAGTTTTACAAATCACAGTTCTTGTTATTTCCGTTCGCTTATATACTTCAAGAGTAGACCTACTGTTACGCTCTTGATTCATGTAAGTTCATAAATAGGCTAATGTAGAAACTTGGTAATTCGTCACTCGGTAATTCGTTATACTCTATAATTCGTCACCTCAGAAAATCACGCCTGCTAGATTCGTGGAAGGAAAACACGATTAAAACCCCAATTTTTTAACATTGCAGAAGGATGGAAGAGTGTCGAAGACGAAAAATTGTCGTGAATTTCGGTAAAACTTTTACCATCAGAAGAATCTGAAACCGGAGTTGAAAACAGTGAAAATGGTAAGTTGGTAAGTGACATGATAGAAACGTGTACGGACGTTCAACTGTCTATCGGCGTGTCTGACATTAACAATTCGGTCGATGTAGGTAAATCAGATGCAGGATACTAACTTTGAATGACGATGAAATCATCGAAGCAGCAAATAAACTTGACAGTGAAGAAAATAAGGACGACGAAGAAATTTCCGTCGATGGCGACGCAATTTGTAGCAAGGATGTTGGGGACATTTTAGATAAATATATTGTTACGACATTACAGAACAATCTACGTGTTTCCCGAATGTTCCAGAGGAATCCGGCTGTAATGTGTGTGCGTACGTGATTCTCAACACGCATTCGCGAGATTGGTCTAGACGTACCAGCCGCGCGCACAGTGTCAAGGCCGCAATCAATTGCGTAGTGTAGAATTAATGCGTAGTATGGATCTTTCTGGATTTTCGGATGGGTATAAATACAAGTACTCAGCGACGCTCAGTTTAGTTTGAGTTGGGAGTTATTGTCAGGCGATTACTCTGTGCGTTCACGTAGTTATTAGTTCAAAGTAATTATTGTGGCCAAGTGTTATGTGTTTTATAATCGTGCGGGACAATTGTAATACAATTGTGTTTTATATTAGTTGACATTTTATTGCGTGTGAACAATTTTTATTTGATTTATTGTAAGAGACTATCTTGTTGATTACAAACTGTTTTATTGTGATAATTAAAGCTGGTGATTAGTGACGTATTTGGTGTCTTGTATTTTGTTTTCCACTGTACCATACGACGATCAGTTAGACCGTCGTAACAGTATTTTGTGGTAGGAGAAACCAAAAGAAGCTGAACTCTCTAAATTGATTGTTATGAGAGAAGTGCGTGATCTAGTTGCCGCAAAAAAAAGGAAAAAACAGTCGAGCGTAAAATTAAGCAATTTATTAAATAGTAAAATTGTAATTTTCGTGAGTAATTTTTATGTTCAGTGCGTTCTGTTAAGCGAAAAGCTTGTACACAGTGATGTTTTTTGTTTACAAAAATGTAATTGTGTGTTAACTGCGTGTAATATAAAATAAACATTTCGTAATGGAAGTGAAATAATTTTATAATACCGTAACGTGATTCATTTTGAATCACATTTTAACGCTCAAATTCCAATTCAATAGTGAATGTACTGTATAAATATATTGTTACGACATTACAGAACAATCTACGTGTTTATCGAATGTTCCAGAGGAATCCGGCTGTAATGTGTGTGCGTACGCGATTCTCGACGCGTTAGCTAGACTGTACCAGAAGTCGTGCGGCCGCGCGCACTGTATCAAGGCCGCAGTGAATTACGATCTAATGTTTTCCTTTATTGTTAATGCGTAGTATGGATGTTTCTGGATTTTCGGCGGGGTATAAATACAAGTACTCAGCGACGTTCGGTTTGAGTGAGTTGCGATATATTCGAGTGCGGTTCGTAGTATTGTGGAGAAGTGTTATGTGTTTTATAATCGTGCGGGACAATTATAATACAATTATGTTTTATATTAGTTGAGATTTTATTGCGTGTGAACAATTTTTATTTGCTTTATTGTAAGAGACTATCTTGTTGATTAGAAACTGTTTTATTATGATAATTAAAGCTGGTGATTAGTGACGTAATTGGTGTCTTGTATTTTGTTTTCCACTGTACCAGACGACGATCACCATACCGTCGTAACAATATTTTACTAACTTTATAATTACGTATATAAATGTATACTGCATTGTACTGAAATTAATCGTACCATTTATTTTGAAGCGCGTGTAGTCCTATTTTTTGTTGTTCTGTAGTTAGTTCATTTTTCCAATTCGTCGCCCCTCTTCCCCAGAACGAACGTGGCGAATTAGCTACTCTACTGTACTGATATTTTCTAATTCGCTCAATGAGCGTGTACATTCTTCGGTATCAGTTGTGGATGAACGTTGAACAATGTTTTATAGATTATTGTCTTAGGAAGATCGATACTGAGACTATATAAATTGGAACTGTTTGAGATTAACACCGTAGTAGCGACTGAAATGCACCAAATGACTCCATTAAACTTCAATAATAAACTGAACGACTATGGTATAAACATTAAAAATAACAAGGCAGCAGTGTTTTGACAAGCTTAAAGAATTTATTTGCTTTTAAAGAGAATAAATCTGAAGCACGGTTTAACAGTTTTAAACAGAAATGAGAGAAACAAAAGCAGGCGCTGACGATGGAGGAGATAGTTTCACCTTAGTAACAAACCAAACGCAAGCGGCGGGGCGGACGAATACTGCATTGCTGCTGCACACGCACGAACACACACACACACACACACACACACACACACCAAGCGTCGTTGTCGTTACTACGGCTAAAACAATAACAAAGCGGAATACAGCTGACACTGTGTATCTTGTCCGATATAACTAAAAAAGGGGAAAAAAGACAAAATATTAAAATCTGAATAGTTGAGATTCCTGCTTTTAAACGCATACTTTATTCAATTACATTGTGTACATTCTTTCCAGCACTACCGCCACTCTTCTACACACTCTCACACAACACCAACTTTCACTCAGTTGCTGTATTAGTCTCTCTTCGGCAAATGGGGTTTGTCATTCGTTAAAATCATCCAGCGTTACATCTAATTATGACAAACTGACATTGTACTGATAAACGTTTTACCAATTATATAGTTTTATAGATTAAGTAAGTATTTTATGTGTGGACGATGTTGTTATTATACAACAGACAGAATATAATGCAGAGACGGGAGCATTCTTTTTGAAAAATATAGCAGAGGGATCCGAATTGATGATATCTCCACGTAAAACAAACTTTATGGGGACTTTATAGGAAATGCCGAGTAAGAACTAAAATAGAGATAAATAGCAAAATTCTGGAGCACGTGTCCATTTTGACTATATTGTATGTGAAATCTCCTACACTAGATTGTGATGTTGAAAATAAACTTAATTTATGTATAAACTTAATATGAATTTTAAACATATGTGCGGAATCATTTACAGAACCATAAAATTAATAGAAAAAAACTCTAAAGGAAAGTAAACTTAATATTATTTTGAATGTTCATCACTACTTTTTTCACAGTTTACAAGAAAGTAAACTTAACTTGTACAAGATAATGTCGGTACCAGTGAGATTCTACTAGAGGGAGACGTAGCTACTTTCAAAGAAAGATGGAAGAAAATTACATCCGCAGGAATGAAACTTCTCAGAGCTGTAAAAAGTTGCACGCCATAGACAGAATAAGTAACAAAAATGTAAGTTATAAATAACAGAATATTTTCAATTTATAAATTAAAATTAATGAATAGTTGGTGCAACCATTTAGAAAGTATGAAGCAAACCGTCTTCCCTGAAACGTCCTGAACTATGAGCCCAGAGGTCTGCGAAGTGTGGGACGTCCAATGACAAGATGATTTCCGGAACAGGTAGAGGCAGTGCAGCCTAGCCCATGAAGTGGAGGAGAGGAAGACGAAGAAGAAGACGATTTACAGTTCTGTCTGCAATAAGTACAACATTTAACGGATCGACAGAGACTTCATAAGCAGCAGATAGGGCTCGGTTATATAAATGTTTTTTTTTTTAATCAAAATTTACAATTTATGCCAGAAAGACGGAAAACAATTGCTTAAAAATATCGTATTTTTACAATCCCCGAACTTGTACGCATTACGTAACGGCGTGTGTACTGTTTCTATGGGTGGAAGATTATGTTAAAACTTCAAATTGAAACATTTTTAAAGGGAAAAGTTTTAAATCAGTGCGTGCTTCCTCCAATATGCTGACGTTATCATTTTAAGAATTTTAAGAAATAAAATGGACGTGAGCCGGACATTTGTTCGAGCAGTAAGAGAATAGATCGTGACGAGGCCCTTTTGATACACCCACGAATGACTTTGATAATTATACGACAGGCATGTAGTGAAATAGACAAGATGTGATTTGGAGAGGAACCATCGGAAAGGGACTGGTGAGGCATTTATGTAATGATAATGATGACGACGACAATGAAGAAGAAGAAGATGATGATGATGATGATGATGATGATGATGATGATGGTGTAGATATAAAAATAACAAATCCTTTTTTCACTCTTTACTATAAACTAACACGCAATAAATCCTCTTGAATTCTTTTCAATTATGAAAATATTCTGTTCTTCCGAAGTTTTTGTTTTTCGACGCCTGATTTTACTTTCAGGACTTCGTCCAACCAGATTACCCCTGAAAATTCTGAACATTTTTCTGCTGGATTTCTTGAGCTATCAAGCTATCAGCTGATCGATTTCCGCACACACTAGTCCTTGATTCACGAAGTGTAGTCTATATCTCTATACTTAATCACTTGGAATGAAATTAATTTACAATTATTTGGAAATTATGTATAGGAAACTATAGGAAAGTGATATTATAGTGGTAACGAAATACTTTATTTGCGCTCCACACACACACACACACACACACACACACACACACACACACACACACACACACACACACACACACACACACAATATGTACATACAATACATACAACGAGAAGCTTTCCGCGTTAGAGAAATCATTCATTCTAGATCAGGGTGTAGTACAGCTCTTGTAGTGCAGAGTACAGGATAATTATAACGTAGGCCTATAGGCCAACTTCCCCTCGCCCTGATGAGGGTTGGAAACCAATGACCCAGTTATTGCGGTATTTGAGTATTGATCTACATACCAGTTATTCACATATTCGTGTTGTGCAAGAGTAGTTTCGTCATAGGACTAGCAAATATCGTGACTTCCACGATGTATGCTAGCCTAGGTACCCCAACATTTCCCATGTGTAGAAATACTCTTATTTGACTGAAGTCAGTGTGTAATTTGATTCTTATTTCTGTACTGCCTTAGATTTAATTCTGCTCGACTTAAGCTAGCCAAACTCTAGTCTTAATTGGCTCAGTCTTAACACTTTTTCTTTACTAAGGGCAAACAGCATAGATTTTTCTATCATCAATTTAGGGGGAGGGCTAGTATCAGAGTTTCTTAACATAAACATTAAAAAAAAGTGAATGGAATCTATTAAATATATTGATTTCAATTCTTACATATAGATATAATAACTGAAATCGGAACGGATCGTCAGATCTGTTATACTCGATTAGAGAGCATAAAAAAAGATTATTATATACGATGATCATATAGGCCTATGTTATATATCTGTAACCATATAACATCGTTCGTCACGCTAAAACAACACTTAAGCCGCTATTTCTTAAAATTATTTTACAGCTAATTTAAAAAAGAAATTTGAATTCAGTTGGAATTCACACACACACACACACACACACACACACACACACACACACACACACACACACACACACACACACACACACACACACACACACACACACGTATATGCGCAATATTTATAAAATATATAATACTATATATTGCACCGTTACAACAATTATACAAATATATTACCATGTACTCAACGCAACTAAATATGTATTACACCGGCCAGGTCGCAGGATTTGTTTCTCTCGTTGCGTTAAGTATAATATGTAGTTGCACAATAATTAAATAGTTTTTAAAGAGGAGTGAGATGTTGTTGACATGAAATAAATCATTTAAAATCGTTTCAAATAATCATTCTAAGATTTATTAATTAACAGAAAAAAATATTTCAATATTAAAATTTCAAACATTAGACACATAAATATTTACCTTTATAAGTGTTACAAATATACTGTAACCTGCAATATTCATAACATACCACAAAAAAATAAACGCCCATATAATCTTATTGACTAAACAACATGCTAAACAAGTTATTTAAATTCTTTTTATTTCTCTGTGTCTGAAATTAACTCAACTTTTAAATACTGGTAGCAACTCAGTTACAAACAAAATAAGATTAAGTTTCAAGAATGAATTTATTGTTGCTATAAACAAAAATAAATTAATCTACCATTTACTTCCAATCTATTATGGACTTATACTGACACACCCAAAAATACTACAAAAGATTATTATTTCTTTACTAGAGTTGCTTGTTAACTTACTCTCTTATCTAAGTATTATTTGATCTTAAAACTCTAATTATTATATTCATATTCAAGTTCTTTTTCGAGAGCTCTCTTCACAATAAAATATAATTGTTTTTGTATCACCTGCGTATATCGCCGTTACCGTTGCGCGCGCGTGTGTGTCCAGAATCCTGAGAGTATGATGATGTTGATGATGATGATGACTATGCTGATGCGGTGTTTGTTGTCTCTAAATGTGGTTGTTGGTGATGCTTCAGAATTCCTTCTTACGTCTTGGTGTGAGTGTGGTAGTGTCCAGAAGTCGATCGGCAAACGGGCAGCGTAACGTCCTGTAGATTTGTTGAGTCCGAGTGTGTGATCGCCCAAAATTGCCAGTGGTATTTATACTGGTGGCGATTTGACAGGAACCGTCCTGCTTTCGACAGGTTAGATGCTTTTGATCAGTTCGCTCCAGGGCGTCCTTTTTATTACACTCACTTTTTGGTTAATTATTGCGAACTTATGACCATATTCGTCACATGAGCGATCTCATTGTTTGCGTAATTTTTCTCTGGTCACTCACATATACCACACATATTACTACTCTTTAATTACACTAGTAATTAATATTAATTAAATAGCATCATTAATATTGCGCCTCTGGAAATAAATTTTACATTACCATACTCGTTAAAAATCCCTTAATGTAATGGTGTCTTTATAATTGGCGTAAGTCTTCGCGTACAGGTTTAAAACACGTAATTAGTTTATTATAATCCTGTTAAGACCTGAATAATTGGAACAAACAATTCGTAGCACATCACCCATTATCGTGTCGCAGCTGGTCACACACACACCGTATCTTACACTGGCACAGCAGGTGTTCTCTCGACAGGTCAGATTTTGTCAATTCCTGCATTTTCTTGCACAAAACTGTCTAAAACTGTTCCTTATACTTGCTATGCTAATTACATATTAAACATACGTAATATGCCCTGTTCAAATATGCAAATATATGTATTGTTGCAATATATATATTTATTTGTTTATTTATTATGTAATTTAATATGTAACCTAACACGCCTAGGTTTTATGTATTTAAGAAAGAAAGATCAGGTTCTAAAGAATTGTTTAAATTTTGAAAAATTTAATTTCAAACATTCAAATTCCTTCTTTCCTGATGTTCTATAGCGCGTCGGATCTCAATTAGATTATATTATCTAATTCCTCTACTCCTTCCTATTTCTTATCACTTCTTCTTATTCCTCAGTTGATTCCCTCGTCTACTGTCCTCTGTAACCACTGCTTCCTCGGACCTTCTCTTTTACGTTACACTGTAACGCGTTCATACGATTCTAAGTGTGTCTTGGTGACATGAGCCCATGTTGCTCTATCCGCTATTTTCTAAAATATTTCATTTCTGCTGTTATTAATGCGGCAGTCAAAATTTCTCCGCTATACAGCAAATAAGGTACCATCTCAGTATTCTATATCAGTGTTTTTAGTTCTTGGATCCATTTCACTTATAAGAAAAACTTGTGTTTAGTGCATAACAGATACATGCAAACTACAAACACACCGCGTTTCTATGTACGTGAAGTATTTTCACACAAAGACAGCAGAAAAGGTTAAATCCAAAAGAAAATAATTATTTTTCAGTATTCTGACACAGCGTATTTTACTTAAAAGGGAAGTGTATTTTATTTGTACCTTATCTTCCGTACCACCGTAGAACACCCATTGGATGAAATGGCCTCCTGTCCTGTTTAACACAAAGAGACACTCAAGTTTCCTTTGAACGATCTTGACGGTAGTACCCTATATTCAAAAGCTTGATCTGCTGCCTGGCGCTACTGGACGAACATATTATGCCCTCCCCAACATTAGCCAGCGGCGTTACCGTTCTGGGACTGGGTTTTTCGATATGTGGGTTGCAACATATCGAATTATTAACAACGACAATAGAAAACTGCTTTTCTATTTTGTTATCACACGTATCATTTATACTATAGTTTTATCAATTCATCATTTCTTATTCCTGTACCAATTATACCAATGTAAAATTGTACCAATTTTATAGTCGTACTTGATCAAAAACACATTCTATACAATTTAAGTTTGAAAATGATCTTTCACTCATAGAAACAGTATACATCTTATCGAACGTGGTCGAAGATCTGCAGTCAGTGACCGCATTTCAATGTAGTCAACACTGGACACCTAAACTCTTAAAGTGAGATTCTGTTAGGCGACCGCAGGTGTCCTTACAGGCAGGTGTCTTTACAGTTCGAACAATTTCAGCCGATATTCGGCAATTCTATCGAGTATACTCATAATATTCAGTTCCTGCCGTACACCGACATTTCTTTTGCGATCTTGAAGAGTAATATTCTGCCTCGTGCGTTTCGGCAATAGTAGAAATTTAATTTAACAAAATAAGACTACAGAAAAACGGACTTAAGGTGAAGTTCCACCCAACTTCTCATTTTACTGGCCAAGCCAACGTCTCCAGCGTAACGTGCTCGAAAACAATAGTTAAAGTAAGTCAAGGGTACGAAGCTAGTAACTCCAAAAACTATGCGCTTCTTAATGTTCTTGCTACAGCAAGTTTAAGTTGAACAATTAAACTTGAATACGCTGAGCCGCAGTACAATGAATGTTTAATTAATTTTGTTCTCCATTAAAAAGTTTTCTCATTTCCTATCTCGCAGTTTGCTCACTTAAAACTGTGAAGCTAGTGCTAAGGTCTTGAGAAAAATACAACGACGATCAAGATGGTCTGTGGATTCGTCTGTTTTCTCTGGCATGTAAATGGGACAAACAAGTTCTTCGTTTCTTCTTTATAGCTTCTTTGCTTCACAAGAGTTAGCTGTTGAACTTTTACGACTCTTTATTTTCTCAATCGAAATTTTAAATACCGCAACTTGCTACAAACAATTGTGCATGTTTTGTCTCATACCCTAAGATTAGCCTGCCTTTACAAATCTACCCGGCCGGCTGTCATTCGAAATGTCATATTCTGGATTGTTATAAACTGGTATGTCCCAAGAACATTTGATGAAACACATGTTTCCTGGCCCGCTAGCACATACTGGAATAATGTTAAGATGAAATCTGGCCAGTTGTAATGCCGCCTTGATTTCTCGAGACACCAAAACTGACGAAAATCTAGATATTGTCTCAACTGAAATAGTCTCTCTAATCATAATTCCGGTAAATATAGTAACACCTAACTTTTTAGATCCCCGAACCTTCAGACTCGTACATCATGAAACAGACAAATATTTTAAGTATGCTCTAAAAAGGCGGGACAATACGGAGAAATGTATAGACCGGAATGTATTCTGCTGAATGAGTGATTTCTCCTCAACATGCATCGGAATGAAATCTGAAACAGTAATGTCGTTATCAGTGTGGTCACGTCATTTAAATACTGTACAGCATTCGCTGGAACAAACAATGAACGGGCCACCCCGCCTGAACGTCCGCCAGCCTTTCAGCTGTCTCCGCGGATACTGCTGGCCACCGTAATGCAATTACTGGCTGTACCTTAACGTCCACCACAATCGCTTACTGCGCAGACGTAGGCCTAATTGTGTTTCGAACAATGTACTTGTTTTTTTTTTTATAAGCCTACCAACATAAATGAGGTTAATAAAACGCTAATAACCTTCCTTCCATGATACCCTACTGTATGAAAACTCAGATGCAAAACATGCTACGGAGAAGCCAGGACAACAATTGGGTGTATCGTTAATCGAGAGGGAGTGCGAGAGGGAGGGAGGAAGGGAGAGAGAGTGAGAGACAGACAGATAGATAGACAGACAGACAAAGGTCTTAAGGTGCAGTTTCCTTTTCTTCTTTTCACTCTAGGGCCGAGTCACATTGCGTTCATGTTCAACAAGACCACGTTTTCCTTGGCTGTTTTACATTTCGTTTTCCCCGTGGTTTATAATGCATTATAACCTTTGACAGTCTGCATGGCCCTATTCTATAACGTGCTGCTTCCAACTTTATTTATATTTATCTACTCTATGACTGATGTTGTAAATACCAACATCTGCCCTTATCTGGTCATTGTATTCCGCCAAGTGCAAAACCAACCCTCTGTAAAAATTTCATTTTCTTGCTTCAATTCTTGTCCATTCTAGAACTCTAGCGTATCCTAGAATTTGACCTTGGAGGGGAGTCCGGTCTAGTCAGCTTCGTACAAAACAAGTTAAGAGTAATCAATATTACTATCTTTGAAGTGGCCGAAAAACGTGTGATAACATCTTGAAATCAATCGCAATTAAAGTAAACGGTAATAACACAATAAAAATTCACAGTATTGAAATACTGTTAAAAGATATTTATTGACTGAATTGATTTTCCAACAGTGCATATTTCAAATGTAGGTATACGCAAATACTATGTAAATAAACTTGTTTCTAATTTTTACAAAATGGTTATAACTATATTAGCGTTCACAGCTGAAAAAGTAACAAAACAGCCTACATATTAACAAAATTCCTCGTCAATTTTTTCGAACCTCTAAGGTGGTTCCGGTTCCGTTAGCCCCCCCCCCCTCACGTAAATAGGCCTCTGCGATACATTATAAAATCTCAATTTTCTGTCTCTTCTTACTGTAGTACCCAATTTGTGTGTATCGTCCCACAAATTGCCTGAAACTTGCTCGTCTCTCTGTCAGTATCCTCGTCTTCACAAAACACACATCAGAAGCTAAATAATTAAAATGTGACAATTGTTCAATTAGTCTGTCACCCATATTCACTTTTCATCGTTTACAGTGTCTTACGATACACTAAGCATAAAGTAAATTAAATCTATTAAGTGATGATCGGGATATACTTTCAATAAGTCTTCGGGGCCATAAGTCAGTAATCACTCCACAGCGTAAGCTTCTACGACCCCGTTTGCTTTACACCATAAAGACAAACGTAAATACAACAAATACGTAAAAGCGGGCGGATAATTTTGGTCGGTGATCGGTAATAATAATAAGTAATCTATATATAAATATATAAAACTCAAAGTCTGAGGATTGATGGATACTGAATACAAATCCACATCGTTAAACCGATTGCCACCAAATTTTGCACAGTTAACCTTTGACACAAGGAGAAAATACTGTCTAACTTGGAATTTGATATTTTGCCCCGTTCGCACTATTTAGGCCCTTTTAATTATGCCTTATCGTTGATGCCAAGCGTATAAAGATGTCATCAACACCATGGAGACCAGAATTAATTACCATAGTAACAAGTAAATAAACAAATGATATTTAGCTACATCGGAACTGTACCTTTATCCGTTCCTGCAGTTTTTAATATGCGATTGTATCGATATATTTTGTAATTTTGTATACAGATACGTCTATATTTATATTTTGTAATTGCCTTAAACGATTATAAAATTTATGTTTATACGTATTTCTGATGATGAAATGAATAAGTAAAGAAATATATTAAATACTACTACTAAAAATGTCAACAACACCATGAAGACCAGAATTAATTACCATAGTAACAAATAAATAAACAAAAGCTATTTAGTGGCATCGGAACTGTACATTTATCCATTCCTGCAGTACATTTTCGATGTTTTATATAATATACGATTGTATCGATATATTACGATGTGGAAAAGAAGAAGTGTAGGCCTACTAATTGTAAATTGTCCTATTACTTAATGCAAAGCGAAAATGCGTGTTGTTTTCATTTGTGAGGTTAGGTGACAACTGTTGACATGATAATGTCTTTTGGCTGGCCATCATTTGAAAATTTCTGTAACGCTGTAAACTGTAACGCATCACGCTGCATGACGTCATTCTTGCGTGACGTCATTGGGATTGTTGTAAATAAACGTTTGTTTTGATACGTCGCAATATATATAATGTGTTAAAAATAATATCACTGCAAACAATTAAACCAGATTTATAAAGCGTCCTGAAAGTTTAAAATCAAGTTTTAGCACAATTTACCAGCCGGGAATCGTTAACTAAAACCGCGACCGCTAACATGCTAACGTCGTCGCAGATTAAAGACCTAACAAGCAAACAACACTGCATAGCTGTAGATAGGTTATTGGGGTTATTGTCTCTAGTTAATGGTTGTCTTCGTATGTGATTCAGCTAACGATCTATTTAAAGAAAGACATTATCATGCTCTTAAGCTTTTACCATTTGGTAAACGGTACTGTATTTTTTTTGGTTTTAGTTTACTGCTGCAAAAAAAAACCCCATGGTTGAAGAAAACATAACGTTTAGTGCGTTATACGATGCTTCTAACGCAGTAACATTTAAAATAAAGAATTTAGCGTTTTTGATTTAACAGGTACTTTATAAATTTCTCCAAAGGCTTTATAAACGGGTACTTTTAAATCTCCAAAGATTGTTGCACCAACATAATAATTCAGTACAAGTTGAAATAGTACAAGTGTTGAAAACAGCTTCTGAGAGAACGTGACTAATGAGTACAAAATTATTACACGAGCTGACAGAACGCCATATAGACATAGACAATAAAACATTATATTAAAATACATATTAAAAGTCAAATATTCGCGTGCGAAGCCGCGAGTAACAGCTAGTGATTTTATATATACAGTTAAGAATGTGGTTTGCTGTGCAGATTAGGGATAGGCGGCGAAAATTTATTTTCTCTACATCTGATATTACACGTGAACAGGAGAAGTACGAAGTGAATAATAATTTGATCTATATAATCTGTGCCTTCGAATCCTACTAACTTTTGATACGATCAAAACGAAACTACCATACTAGTTTGTCTGTGCGCAATAACGCCAACAACAAATCAGATAAAAAGTACTCTGTTTTTGTTTTTATTGGATTCGAAATTACACGACGCTTTGATGAGTACGGTTTCTGCTTTGCGCCAGCTGTGTGCCAGCTTATGAAAACTGTATGTGGGTCACAAGACTGCGGGCTTGTTTGCATTATAGTTTACAATCGCTGTGTAGTCATGCGGCGATGATCCACTCGATATTATATAGACGGCACTTGCTATCAGCGAAGTTTGGATTATTTTAACAACGTTATACGGTACTGTTATTCGCTTCACTACAATAACTCAGCTCTGTTCTGCACAACCAGATTCATCGAAATTCAACAGTGGAACAATCATGCGGTACAAACTAGAACGCGAAAAATTTCTGTACACGTAACGAAGAGAAAAATTAAATATTTTTCGAGTGTTTTTTTTTCAGTAATCATGGATTCTCATTCACAGATACATAAAGAAAAGCCGGTAAATTGCAACTAGAGTTATAGTAAAAGAAAAACTATATCGGTGACGTATAATCACACATACACTTCTCCCATTAAAAACAAAAATAATCATCGGGTAACAAATTAATTCGTACATTATTGGAATAGAAATGTGAATAGGCAGCATTCTGCTGCTTTGTTGCATGAAATAGTACGTCTATTTACTATCTGTACGAACGAACACCAGTGACGAAATCTACAAACACACGTTTCGCGAGTATGTAGGCCTACAGTAGGTAACAAACCAGTCTTAGACTGACGACCTGCCAAAGAGTAAAACTGTTTGTGTTTGTTTGTGTGTGTGGGGGGGGGGTGTAGGCGCGTGCGCAAGCGGTAATTTGCTAACCTCTACCATAGCGTGGCCAGTAATAAAGAGCACGCGAAGAACTGCAAGAAAGCCTCGTCAGAAAAAATATTAAAATTTAAGATATTTAAATACAACCCACCCTCCTTAAACAACTATGATATTATTGGGATAATCATAACATGTGCACACTTTCTGACACGGAATGTAAATGTTTAAGACTTTTTATTTTTACCTTTGCCTTACGAAGCTTTCCCTCATTACGAGCTTCGTCAGAGGTGCTAGTTATTGGGAAAGGTCATGACAGAAATGTTAGAGGATAGACAGGAAGAGATTTTTACATGAAGGGAAGAAATATGCTTGAAAGGCTACAGGGATTTAAACAGAGAGATGTCAACAGGATGACCTGGTGATTTTAAAGAATGTATAATCAACCAAACGTTAACCTTTGAAATGAATGACAAGTTTCTTCTCAATAAAAATGAGAAGGATGTAGAATTAGGTTTCATTTTTGTTTATAAATGGATATTCTTTCAAAACAAAACATTACATTTTTTTTGCAATAAAGGTCATGAAGATTTTTATTTTATTACCTACATACCCTAATGGGTATGGCGCCTGGCTACAAATCTATAGGTGTTGGGTTCGATTACAGGGTGGAGCATAAAATCAAGGTGGGTTTTTTAGCCTCCAGGTTGACTCAGCCTGGGGAAAACATCCTGAAATAATAATGGACGGTTGAAGTCTCGTGACAGGCACACTACCGTCATTGTATGGCGAACGGCTCACATAAAGCAGCCTACTTTATGTGATAAAACTCGTAGATTATTGAGGCGGTAATAGGGCTCTGCGGAACATAATTAAAACTATAGTTCAACGAGTAGAACTGAATCTTCACCCCCTCTGCCTACCTTTTTTTTGAGTAGAAGTATCCGGCCACCGGACCGACCGGCGTATGATCTTCTTTAAAGATTTTACATTTATGCATGTACGTTTTACTTTAGGTCTACAAGTGGCGACAAGTGTTTAAGCTGGAATGAAATTATCAATTAACTGACAAATACTTAAAAAACTGTTTACTTAAAACATAATTATATCCATCACGTTTACATACGGAGTTTTTTCAATCGGGGAAAGTAATTGTATGTTTGTGTGTGTGGGGGGGTTGTGTTTACGGATTGCTACGTAATTGAATCTGTCAATAAACTGTGTCAATAACTGACTCTTGAATACATGAATAAATTTATTACTATTACAGGACAGCGAAATACGTTAGCCTTGATGAATTTGCACTAGTAGACTATATAAACGTGTAGATAGTGGTAAATTAAAGAACAACAGAAGTGAACATTTCATTTCCACAAGTTCAAAAGTTGACTTTCTGTCTACTTGCACATGCGTACACAAGAAGACATAAAATTTAAATGGCCAATAGGAAACAAACAACGGATGAATGTTGTAATTAAACAAGTTAGCAAACGAACTGTAACAATAAAGACGCTAGTCAGTTCACTATAAACAAAAACTTTTGGTCGGTGGCCTGCGAGAGAAAGTATAGATGGGGAGAGTCAGATAGACAGACTGCACATAGACAAGCTGAGGTCAACAAATTTGACGCGCGGGTCCCGTTCTCTGTACATATAACCAACCGTGCACCGAGTTGACAGTTCTGCACTTTACCAGTCCGACCTCCATTACCTAGCACACGCAATATCCGTCTCAGATCAAACACGCCGTCAACTGCCTGTTTGTATTGCAATGCTCCACATTTAGGCCGTGCAGACTGTATAGTTAGGTGGTTCCATAAGTTACTATGACAAAATACGATCCAATTAACCAGTACAATAACGTAGGCCATACGGCTGTCGGCTTTCGTAGTACCACAGTTGTAAGTCGGCGTATTCTAATATGGGCGGGAGCCATATTTGACGAACCCAACGTATGTAGTACGTTCTTACAAATTTACCACAGAAAATAAACATACGCACGAGAATCAGCGCGTACATTTAAGTGCTCTAGTTTTCTTAAACACCTATTCCACTATTTTCTTACATTCAAATGTTTCGAAAATGTATATAGTTTAAAATTAAATGATTTATATTATATTCAGAAAACAACATTTTATTTATTAAAATGATATTAAATTCGGTACAGGAAAAATGCAATACTTGAATGTGTTTTCCAGTTTTTTCTTTCAAATTAATGTCATACTAAAATGTAACTTCCCTGCTAATTACCAAAAAAATAAACATTGTCTATTAAAGCAAAGAACCCAAGATGAAGTCTAAAAACTAATAAACTTACCTACCCTACGCTGACAAAAAATAATTCACAAAAAGATTTATTTTAACTAAAATTCTAATTGGCTATAGCCTACTTTCTGAAGGTACTTATATTTATATTTTTGTGTTTCTACACATAACTATATTGAGAAACAGCAAATTTACGTAAATTTACAAATATGCATGTAACCAGTAACTTGCGTTTTAGTTTATACAACAAACAAAGGGAAATTATCATGTTATTCTCTCAATTTTTTATTTTGTGTTTATCGAGATTAATAGAAAAATACTTCGAGCTCCATACGATAGCCAGTTGTCAATAGCGTATCTGTATTTGCAACGAATTTTGTGTCTTAGAAAATAATTTCTAATCAGTGTGTACTCGAATGGTTCAGATAGTTTATCATTTAACATGTTGGTATCACAGTAACGAAAATGTAGGAGCATCAGTAGTTTGCTCCCTATGAATCACCTTTCCTGAGATTTTACGAGAAATAAAGATACACTTGGTCTGTTTATTACTGTTTCGCTAATGTTGAGTACAGTACAGGTTTAGTATTACACAAACTGGTCGCAGTTGCAAACACGAAACCCTGAATTACTACAGAGTTTGCCACCATCATTCTCAGTCAAATACATATCATTGTGTACACAGCTTGCTATAAAGAGTTTTAGCGGGATGGTAAAAATAATGATTAAACGTTATTTGTAGATACGTTAGTTTACTATAACGTTCTACTACAAGAAGAAATCAGAAGTTCAGTAGAATTCACAAAAACGTCTTCATAAAGCTAAAAACATTGTGTAAAAGCTGAAAACATACGGCAAATTATGTTCGATATTTTTGCAATTTATGTCCATTTGTAAGACAACACGTAACATAACCATGGAGCTGTTTCCGCTGTTGACTCAAGATCATCGATAACTGTATGCAATCTTTAAGGAGTGAAGTTGCAAAATAAATTCAAGTCTTATATCTTTCAGCTTCATTAATTGGTCGCCATAGCCATCCTCTACTTTATATTCCTAATGTCCTGAATATTACGCTATATGTTTTAATGCGCTTTATTAATATTCTAGACATACACTCACACTCTAAGAATTATTTAATTATTTAGTAAACAGTTACAGAAAACTTCAAAACTTCATCTGATAGTCTAGAGTAGTAAAAAGGTATACGAAACTAGTGTCAACTTTACCGCACATGTTAACGTATGCGTACGTAAAAGGATTAAAACACTTAAAAAACATTTGACACAATAATAAAACCTTAAACAAGAGCCATAAATATAACTACGAATCGTTATTATAACTGCAAGTCATACCTGTAAAATTAATTATAAGTTTTCATTTTGAAAATTGTAAATAATACAGTTTTTTTCGAAACAGTCAACTGAATGTCACACATAAACACTTTTATGTCTGCTAATCTAATTTACAATTGCTAGTACAAAACTATAGCGAAAACGACAAGAACGTGTTAGAACAAGACCAAAAACAAATAACATCCAATTAAATGAAATCGCTTCCACCCGCATATCGCTTCTTCAAAGCATGGCGAGACCGTGGACTCGATCCCTACAAAGTATTGTTCTTGGAAACTATACACAGAAAGAGACCGTTATACAAGAAAATCCCTTTATAATTACTAATTTGGACACGTAGACTTCCAAAGTTTCACCCTGCATAATACATTTCCAAGTATTTGAATCAGGTACATTATTCAGACACAACGATTACTTATTTCTATGTAAATATAACCTTATTATACCCGCTTCATAATGAACGTTCACAATACAATAAATTCCATACGTCAGTTTACGTAGTATAAATAAAATCAGAGTTGAAAGTTGAAAGATATTTAATAGTACAAATTTTTCACAACATTAAACAAATATTGAAAGATAAACGTTTAATATTTAACTGAATAGTGAACTTTTTTGGCCATCTTTCGCAAGTAAATAATTTTTTTACACAGCCTATATTAAATCTCATTGAAAATAAAACCTATATTTTCTGTATACAGGGTAAACTGACTAACGAAGAAAAATCTATACCCCCCCCCAATTTTACGTTAGAATATATTACAATCTCAAATAATTGCACAATAAAATATTTAATATTAATGGAAGGTAATGAGTATAACCTTCAATTTATGGTAGCATACTAACACCAATTACATGTTACATACATACGTCTATATAGCATTCATACAGTCCTATAGGCCTACATCAGTGTGACGTAGATGCATCTGTTGCTACGCAATTCTGTCATTGGTCGATAGAAGTTGTAACGGAAAATTTGACCTAGTTATAATTTTAATAAAGAAAATATGTTGAAAATAAAAATAAGAGTGTGCGTGAGAAAGCGAGGTGGCAATAAAGTAAAAAGAATTACTTGCTAAAAGCTTTATAATGCATGTACGGTATGTTGAGGCCGATTTAGGACACTACTGCCATAAACTGTATTATGTTCAGATAGTAAGGGTGTTTTTCAAATGTTGTAAAACCTAAGTGCATATAACAATAACTGGCGTGGGAAAGCGATGTCGTTGTGCAAGTGAGAGAGAATGAGACGCTACTTTCTGTAAACACGTGTGCGCGAAGAAACGTTAGGCGAATAGGAAAAAGCGTCATACGTTACACGGGAAGTTTTAGTTAAGCGGATTGGTTGAATTCGTATTTAGCGGTAGTTTGTACCTATCAGAGCATTTTGTCGTAGTTCGTAAGTAAGGGAAATTTGAAGCATGTATATATTGTGAACTTAGAGGAAATAAGTCAGTCTTCTTTGGGCAGTCTTCTTAATATCGGCAGAATTGTACGGAGAGACTCGTGTACGTTGTTTTGCGTCAAATAATATAGATATTTTAATAATTAAAGGAAAGAATCAGTAAATTTCTCAGAAGTAACAAAGTACGGGAACACTATAATTATTAATATTAAAGTTATCAAGAAAGTTTCAGAAATCATAATAAGTCAAAAAGTGTATAATCGAAGTTATAATAATCAATAATAATAAATAATAAATACATACGAAGTTCTGTTAATTTTGTACGTGGCGGTAATTCGCGGAAGGAGGTGTTGGAGTTCGGAAGAAAGTTGTGACGGTATAAATTAGTCGGGCCAAACGCGACGTAGAGTGAGTTAAATGCACTTAAGTTAAATTCTGTCATCTTTGTGTCCAGTGTAATTATACAACATAGTAGAGGTATAATCCATATGTTAGTGTAGTGCACTTGTGATAAAGTGAATTGTGCAAGTTTAACCAAAATCAACATGACGACGGCTGCTGACGAACACCGATCTACAATAGCTTCAGGACCACGCACTTTGGAAGGATTTATGCAAGTAAAGAATACTGAACATTTAAATTATATATTTTTGATAAATAAACATATGTTGTTATGCAACATAGTGACTCAATCTGTCATAAAGGACTCACTGCTAGTTAATTATATTTAAATTTTTTCAATAAGTAATTCAATTCATATAAGAAGATTTTAATTTTGTAATGTATAAATACAAATTGTCATTAAAGTGATTATCATACTTTAATTTGTGTTTATTATTACTGGCGCCCTGAGGTAAATCAAGAGTCGGTACACTAGAATAAGTACCATAAACTATTATAAAAATTATTATATATCATATTTGATAAAGATAGTTTGTGATCTTATTTTTCACATGCTCATAGGCCAAATTAATTTTCAAATCAATAATTTTTACTCTTTTACAAAGGCCTAGCAAGAAGTGCATTACAAAGTTCTGTGTAGGTTTTAACACATTCTATGGTCTGGCGTTTGGCAAGCATCAACAAAGAGAGCTCGTCTTGGACTACAGGTGTGATTGTAGTAGAAGGCAAGGCTACTTGCATGATGCGGTAATCATATGTACAGAACAAAGGACTGCCAACTTAATTTTAAAAAACAAAATAATAATAATGATCCGTACATATGTAAGAATGAATCCTGACAGACTAACAGGGAAACTTTTTAACTATTTCAGAAAGCTCAAAATGCCCATTGCGTGGCTCAAAGAAACAGAAAAACACATAGAAGAGCCCAGATTACTCAAGAAGACATTGAAGAGTGCTTACCAGTCAAAAAGAAATTAAAGAATGCCCAAGGTTTTCAGGAAAACCCCAAGAAGAGGACAGATGACATCTGGAGTGACGAAAGGAGGGACAGACATCGATGATCAAGAATGAAGGCGATATGAGTGAGGAGGAAGAGAGAGGATAAGAAGGGAGGAACATGTCGAACCAAACGTAGTCCACAGTGGATCATAAAAAAAAAATTAATAATAATGACAGAACAGTTCACAGATAGCTGTTCACATTTCAGTCATCGAACACGGGTAAACGTCGACTCTGTTCTCATCCGTGACCAAATATCAGCCAAGCCACTTGTAACCTCGATAAAACCTTGTGTCTAGAACGGTCCATTTATCAATAACTTCTCATAAAAGCTACACAGTGCGCGCATCTAACAGTGGATAAACCGTAATATATCGCTAAATCATAAACTCTACGAAAACACCTGAAGCCATTCTACAGAAATAAAAGATAGGCCTACGTGTAAGGAAACGCATGCATTTTCTTCAAAAAAGTATGCAACAGGAACACTAAAGAAGTAATAAGTTTTAATCGATAGCTGATGCTACCACGGCCGGCGTCCGTCAACTGTGTTGAAACATAACTGAATTGTCTCCGGTCTATTAGGAGACTTTGTTGGAGGTCATCTACCGGGAACTAGCAAGGGTCTCCACCAGTTAACCACAGTACTGTGACAAAACATTGTCTCCAGCGGAGTGGCCGAAAAGTCTGTTCATAGTGGACCACGGCCTGATATCCCGGAGACAAGTCAGTTATAATAAGTTTTAATTTTCGTCATGCAAAAAGTATCTACCCGAAGCAGTGACATTAATTCACGGTTTTATCAAAGTCAACATTTCGTTGTCAGTAAATTTGAACCATTCGGTTTTTTTTCATACACTACGGAAGCAGATAATAACATATTCTCTGTTTGACATTTATTTTAACGGAAAAGGGACATTCGTCATTTAATATTGAAAATCCAAAGACGTTTCATCCAAAACTGACTTTGACCTGTTTTTCGGCTTTATAACTACAGTAGAATTTTGTTAATCCGAACTAATTGGGGTCAGGGTGGTTATGTTTTCAAAAAAGTGTGATTCCCTGATTTAAATATAACGGAAATAAATATTAATATCCTGTATAGTCACGTACCAAATTAAGGTTAAAGGAACAAGAGTCTTAAGCCAATAGCCCAAAAATAATTAATTTTTGTACGGAAAATTAATAGAGTACCTCAAATTTTTTTATAATTATTGTTTATTTTTTAAGATTAGTACAGAAAACAAATTATATTCTTCTGGCATGACACATGTTTATGCGTTGTATTCTTTGTCCACGTCTAATTAGCAAACTCAACGCGAACTCACGTCGCACCCACACGTGCCACGACACGTGTGTCGTGCGTTATCACGTGTAATTGCGAACTCGTTTCCTGTCAACAAACATTTCGTTATTCTTTCATATTTTTAAAATCATATTTGGATTAAATCACACATCCAAACGATACTGATCCTCCATGTAGAACTTTCCTGTAGTATTTTTCAATTCATTTTTATAAATAAAGTGAATCCCCTTTTGTCTATTTACAATTTAATGCTTAATTTATTTATATCAGATTTAACTTTCTTTACTGGTGATACATGTACATGTTTAAATTCCAGTTACTATAATTTACGTTGGCTGGACTGGTATTATGAGGCGTTCGTTCAGATTACCACGGCGCCTTTCTATAAATGTTTCACCGTATTTTTATAAACTTAGCGACTTCCATTGTACTTTGTATATCGAACTGGCAAAACAACCTGAGCAACACGCACCAAACTAAAACTGCCAGTTTTTCCTTTTTACAACTATTACGAAAAACTAAAGGACGTGCCTTCACACCATCATTGGGCGTTTACCCA
Source organism: Magicicada septendecula (assembly GCA_034769895.1). Taxonomy (NCBI): domain Eukaryota; kingdom Metazoa; phylum Arthropoda; class Insecta; order Hemiptera; family Cicadidae; genus Magicicada; species Magicicada septendecula. The sequence goes on from CM068372.1 coordinate 126,517,184, forward strand.
TCGACAGCTTCCCCCGAGTTCAGCTGTTCCCTCAATACCGCAGAGTCGTAAAGTAGGGTTCGCTGGCTGCTCCCATCATCAGCAGCACATGTCCCACACCGTTATCGCGGTTTAACCGATCCTACTTCTCGTACACTAACACTAATGCGCACGATGCACGACCCCACGAGACGACATTGTTGTTTTGGTCAAACCTACGACGATATTTCAACTGAAGTATTAATAAATTATTCTGCAGTAATAATTTTATTACGCTAAATAATTAAAAAAAAAAAAAACACTTTAGAGAAACTCACTGTCTGTTATGAGCATATCGTTTCCGAGACCTTGCTGTGTCCCGTTATTCTGTGCGACTGAATTATTATCATCGGTGAAAACGGAACGGCTGTTCCGCCTGTATTTGTCCTTTTTGTCATTTTCCAATAATTTTTATGCTACCGAAAAGACAAGAAGCGGACAGAGTAGCAGTTCCGTTTTTACCAAACGATAATTACCTAGTTCAGTCCAATGAAAACAGAACACGGCAAGCTCAGGACGCGCTATGCCTAAAAGAATTCGGAAGTTCTTCCAAAGTGATTTTTGGGTTGTTTGTTTGTTTGTTTTTTTTTTTGAATTATTATGCAATGGATGGTAGTTCACGGGTTTTAAAGTGGCTACGCTTGGTTTTCAGGGGAATTTATGTAATGATAATAATAATAATAAGAAGAAGAAGACGAAGACGAAGAAGAAGAATTAGAAGAAGAAATTAGGCACATCTCCTGAGATAACACAGTTGAAGCGATACCTGGAACTGTGTTGGACGCAGCAAAGAAGATAGATTTGGACAATACAATATAGAAAAATAACAAGTTACATGTGAGGCCTAATGGTGAAGAACAATGGGCCTAGTCCGAAGTAGTGTGTCAATCAGTTTCGGGTTAGTGTCTTAGAAGAAGAAAAGGAGGTGGTTTTCTAGTTGGGTCAGGTATAATACCCAAACCCAGTGATCCCGGAAGAGCGCATCCTACCACCTGCTGTACCCGGAAGTACAGACAATTTTTCCACCTGCCTTCGTTAAAAAAAAAATATTAGACCGATGGTCACAGGAGCTCCCAAATGCTGATGGACAATGAAAATCATTAAGAACTTCGACGTTTAGATAAATAGGAAACATGGGGAAATTGAATACTAGCTGACCCAGTTTCTACGGGAGACGGGAAATTTTAGTCCTGTCTTCACAATGTGGGTAGGGCTGCTATACTAAATTGTCCACATTGTGGACACGAGAAATAAGACGCATACCGTACTTTTTTTCAACAAATGGACAGATGAGAGATGTCATCTACAAGACATAGTGAGTACCATTACCGCAGACAACATCGTTGGAAAGATGCTACGTAAATTACGATTAGACTGAACTGTAGTGCAACTTTACATCGAGAACGTCTTACGACTGAAGAAACAAACTGATATCTTCTCTGAGCTTCAATAATAAGATTATTCATTATTCAGCCTAAATAGGCACGGTGAAGCATTGTGAGTACCACGGCGATTCTTGCTAGTTCAAAGGAGGTAGGATTTTAGTGGATACAAGACCCACACACCGAGAAGAACAACTTTCCCTGATGGTGCCTACGCATTTCCCCCCTCCTCGGAAAAGCACATTTCCCCCTCCTCCTCTGCGTTTTCCATTTGCAACTGTGCTTCACATTTATTCTGTTCATTAAATTTCAGCAAGTTTCCAACTGCTTCCACCCAACGATGGCCATTACTTGTCCTCCCCGACTTGATATTTGCAGTATTTTCGATCTATCAGTGTATATACTTATGCCGTAGTTCTCCCTCTCCTCATATTCAGTGCAACATTCTCTGTACCTGTCTCACACTCGTTGTCAGCACCGCCTCGTCATTTACGTACGGTATTCAATTATTTTTTCTTCTAAAATTTAAAGTTTAATTCACAAAAATGCAGAATAACTAGAAATGAAATGAAATAAATAAATAAATAATGAAATGAAATAAATAAATAAATAATGAAATGAAATAAATAAATAAACCTCACGAACATTAAAAATGCGCCAAAATTCCTGGCAACAGATACTGGTCGAATAGAGAGGGTTCGAAAATTTAAGTATCTAGGAGAAATAATTCAAGAGAATGGTTTAGAAAAATCTGCTACAGAAGAAAGGATTCATAAGATGGAAAGGGCATATGGTATAACTAAAGATGTTTACAATAAAAAGTGCATATCTAAAAATGCGAAAATAAGGCATTAAAATACAGTAGTGAAGCCAGAAAGCCTATATGCAAGTGAATGTCTAGCATTGAATTATAATTTAGACAAACTAGAAATATTGGAAAGACGAATTATTAGGAAAACATTAGGCTCACGAAAAACTTCAGAAAGTTGAAAATTAAGAAGTAATGATGAAATATATCAAAGTATAGAAAATATAACAGAAACTGAGAAAAAGACTATTATTTTTTTGGACATTTATATAGAATGAACGACAATAGGTTAACAAAGCATATCTTCAAATATCTGTGGGGGAAGAAGTCAACATCAAGTTGGATTAAAGAAGTCCAAAAGGATTTAGAAAAAAAATATACACGCAGAAGAAGCAATTGAAAGAGACGTTTTTCGTGCAAAAGTGTTAAAAATGGAAGGAGTTCAGGGTATGAGAGGAAAACGCAGATTCAGAGTGGACTGAAGACAGTAAGAAGAGACACAGTGAAAAGATGAAAGAATATTGGAGATAAAGAAAAGAACAAAGAATAAAGAATTGAAATTGGCATGTGGTCCTTAGATGGCCGATACAAAAAAGAAAAACGAAATGAAGTAAATAATGAAATAAATAAAAAAAAACATACAATTAGAGTATCGTAAACTGGAGCAAGTGTGTGCTTAAGCAAGTGTCAGCTCTTATCAAGCAAGTGTGCACACGTTGTCCAGTTCCTCACGTTGTTGCAATTCCAGTACCGCGTTGCGAACGCGTTACTTGGGCACACGGTCGCAGTAATGGGTTAGGGTGAGTAGCGTCTCGGCGGCTGTTGCCACATTAGCGGCATTCTGACGACGGGGCGCGTCTCACAAATTGTTTCCACCGATGCGACCCGTTGTCACACAGACGGAGGAAATATTTTCGTTCCGGCCAATTTACCGGACACGTGTTTAGAATACACCGGGGCATGGAACACAAAGGGAGGGACTGTATTGCTGGAAATTATACGAACATGTTTATTAATGGAACACGCGTGTGTGTCCCCACACACACGCGAGTGTGGAAGTGCGCGCGTACCATTAACATTTTGGTTTAATCTGTTACTACGTTAAACATTATTTTTGCTCGCACCAACATAATTTTTAGAGCCAGGCTTTTACACACCTGTGAGTTGAAGGTTAGTTTAATCCAAATGCAGCCTGTGTTATAAAACGCATGTCGATAAAAATAAAAATAATTTAAAACCAACCAACCTCAAAAATTACTAAGCTGATAAATAGGCCTCCGTATACACAAATACACATGAACGCGCGCACACACACTCTCACACACATGCACATATAGGCCTATACACGCCCGTACTTGTTTCTGACTTTGTTCACCAGAAATAACATCAACATATCTTTCCCGAGACAAACTTAGGATTACAGATGTAGACTCTAAGTAATATGTACAGAAAACTGGAACCTTAATAACATGTGATTGGAACGAACACATATAATCGTTGTAACTTGATTTGTATGCGTGTACTCACAACGTTCAAGGACACATCGCTCAGCAACAAATGTTGAGAATATGTTTTACCTGAAACAGAGAGAGAATCGTTTCATTTATAACAATACAGACATAATTTACTTACAACTGACATACTTAATAAGCTATTGTAGTATTCAGTCGTTGAAATCACACTAGCACACATACTTCAATATTGAGTTTTACGATATTATAAGTGATCACGCTGCCGAATTAAAGACAGAGTGCGATCGTTTCACAATAGCATCTGGTATCTATTGGAGATTACACTTCCGTATTCTAACAATCTAACAGGGTCAACTCACTCGAATAATGAAAAACGGAAGAACAAAATATGTACTATTTGGAATCGGATTTTCCGATCTGACGATGAGCTGAGAAGCTTGAAAGCGCTAATCTGAATAATTTTTCTATAGTGGTGTACAACAGTGATAATCTGTTTGTGATTACCTTATAACCACTAACACAACTTTCTTAATTAAACTAATTATATTTTAATTGATACTATTAAACTTAACTAATTGAAAATTGAAAAACAAAACTTATACTTGCAAGGAAAAGTGAGAAACAATTTACATACATATTTTATGCAGAACAAAACGAAATAACGCCATAGAACTGAAGCAGACGTAGAAGATATGTGGAAATATTGAGATGAAGATGACAACCGACCCTTTCGAATCCGGAAGAAGAAAAATCAAATCGTAATACACCAAGTAGAGGAATGATAGCTCTCTCTCTCTCTCTCTCTCTCTCTCTCTCTCTCTCTCTCTCTCTCTCTCTCTCTCTCTCTCTCTCTCTCTCTCTCTCTCTCTCTCTCTCTCACAACAGATATAAATCTGCACTCCTAAATTACATTATAAAAATGAAGCGCAGACCATTCGTGATAAGGAAAATATAGAATTAAGGCGACTGAAACGCGTTTCTTTGACTGCCAGTGAACGTTGAACGTTTGTGGAAGACTTTTGAAGTGAACTGGTTGTGTATCCTTTAAATAGATTATAAAGGGCTTGCAGCTGACCCTGCACTATTATCGTAATGGTAATAACAGTAACCAATGAGAGTAAAGTTGCTTTAATAATGAGACTAAAATCTGTGAGTACCGTTGTGCCGGTATTTTCCGGCCTTTGAATATTCTAGAAGATTTAATTGTAAAATATCGCCGGTTATTCAGAACGACCTTTGTTCTGCTATGTAAGTGAACGGCAAAGTGTACGGTTGCGCGCGCAACTCGCAGTAAAGGGGTCGCTTTGCTCTGCCGGCGACGGCAGTCCAGTTCATCGCCCCGCTACGAATACATCGGCTCTCTCTTTCTCTCTCCGAACAATTACGGCGTAGTTTCTCTGCATCTGCATGGCGTGCTGAAACTTAAGCGACTCCCGGTAAGAATTGCATTATTTTATGTGTTTAAAAGTAATTCATATTAAATGGATATTTAATAACAAGGTGTATGCAACCGTATAAGGACCTAATCATGTGAGTGCGATCCGACAGTTTTTATATTAAAAGAAAACTCATTGTTCAGTAATTTACTTAATGTTCAGTATATAGCACATGTTCCTTTTATTATTACTATAATAGTGGGAGAGGTATTGTAATTGTCATTGTCATGATAAAGGTGTAGAATGTAAAAATTAATGGCTAAAAGTTAGTGCGTAGTCAGGTAGTGTCCATTCATGCAGCAGACTGTCGGGGAGCTCTTTAATTAACTTTACAGTAGAGAATTTATTTGTGAGAACTTCCATAGAGGAAATATTACCAATGTTAAAACATTATTAATACTGTGAGTGCCTTGAAGTTAAATTTTTGGTCAAATAATGATTATTGGTCACCACGTGGCGCTTAACCTGTTATTTTCTGTTGAAGCATGAAGACAGGGTGCTGATGACTTTTACATTACGCCACTTTTGATATAGTCTTTTCATTATCAAAATTTAATTATTCCATGGCTGATTTTCTACTCCTTAAGCAGGTTGCAAAGACTTTATTAATGAAACTTGTGCATTTATTGAGAGTTGGTTGAAGGCCCGTTCTGAGGTTAATTACCTGAACTTGGGCGTACATTTTTGGTGAACATTTCTCTAATTTATATGAATTAACAGGGTTCTTGATTAAGACGGAGATTTGGCTTTGCTGATTGCCGTACAACTGCATCAGTCATGGACCATTAGACGATCCTGTCCGGAGAGGGAGCTGGTGTCCAGTTCACGATGTAGCACTTAGGCAGCAGTATTAAGGTGATATGCACTCTTTATTTTTCTTTTGGGGCCGGGCCGGCAGTGCACCTGTTTTACAGTAATATTCATTTGAATCCATGTGACCACGTGTCCAGACTGTCTGCTATAAATGGGAACAGCTGATCATCATGAGTTAATTTCAAGAACACTTTTTATAACTGAATTACCTAACACTAAGTGCATTGCTTGTAATTGTGTGCTGCACTGGGGGAGCGTGCCAGAGATATTTTTACACTTGGACATTTTACCGTTTGCATTTCATTATTATATTACTCTTTACAAAAAATTATAGAACATGTTATGGACTCTGTTCCGGCTGGAACAGAAATGAGTAAATATTAAATTCACCGTGGGCTTAACATTTAAGGGCTGGGGGTTTTCCTTGTGTTTTTTTTTGCCGTTTTCTGGGGTTTAAAAAGGGACTTAGTTTTTGTCTGACACATGTTTGTGCAGCCTGAGGCAGGTTAGCTTCCTGTCAAATTTTGTCAACCACATGCTGGCGCGCTTCCACAGCTGCTAGGGCACAACCGTTTTATTGTACTTTCATTTCAATTATATTTATATAGCCAGTCGGGTTTTAATAGAAAATAATTTGCACATTTTTCTGGGCATATACTAGTTGATTTTGTACCTCACAAAAGTCTAGACTGATTGTTTTTCTTTTACTTGTAAAACACATAATGATCAACCTTATCCACTTGTAGCATATACTGATTTATTTTTTTTTAACTGTAAAACTTACTGATTAATATTTTTAACTATAGAACATATAATGATTAATTTTTTTTACGTGTAAAACATATACGTTTTGATTCCTTTTTCAAAATTTTGTAAAGCCTCGACTGATTAGTTTTTCTACTGGTAAAGTATACTGATTTATTGAATCCTTCTGAATTTGTGAAGCAAATTAACCGTTTAGAATTGTATAACAACTGTTCAAAATCAGGTGATGTAGTTTCCGTAAATTTTTATTTACTGCTGTGGAAGGAACTTAAGGTTCATACGCTCATGATGGGTCATTGATCAGTGGAATGCTATACATATGGGCGGTCCGGTCTTACTTATGCGTTATGAGTAATTATCATCCTTTTTGGGGTTTTGGTTTTATGTAATTCTACAGAAACGGGTTGCTGATGGGCGAACATTTTATCACTGCTGGGTTCTGGGTATGGTAGTAACACTGCCTGCAAGGCGGGTGCATTCCAGGGGCATTCGTGTTAGAATTAATGTATAATTGTGAGTCTATGTGCCTTATGTTTCAGTGTGTCTTGTTATGTTTTGTCTGTGTCTAGCTAGTCACAACATGGGGGAGAATTTTATATTATATATGTTTACTGAATATTATACACACTCGTTATGATATACACATGTTGTCGTTAATACTGTTAAAGCAGGGCTTAATTTATTTGTGATATTTATGATTCATGAGGGCGGATAACTATGTGATAGAGTTTGCCTACATGTATTAATTCTTGGCATACAATAAAAACCGTTATTGTTATATTACAGCTGAGTTTCATTGCAAGTCCCGTCATACTGGACCCGGCACAATTTTTGCTTCTCTAGGCTCCGGCCTAGTCCTAATTGACTTGTGGCTTCTCTTTCAAAAAAAAAATATTAAAATAAAAGAAGTTGTTTTATACTCTTAAAAATACATAAAAGGAAAGAGGGGTTACACCGTTTTACTTTACCTCACATGCAGCGCAATGTATGTGTGAGGCCGAGCGCGATAATGTCAGACACAATTTACATGTTAACTGGATTTTGTGTTAACAGACCTTCTGTAACAACGCGGCTTACCGGTGGCTCCGTATTTATGGAACATTCGACTTAAGAAAGTCCGGCCTGATACAGAAGAGCATGTGTCTCTGGCCTTCCCTTGGATGTCTTTCTCGTTCTCGTAAAGAATCTACAGAGAACTAACATTAAGGCTGGGAGGTAAGAGAAATACCAGAAGAACGAGACCCGATAAGTTGTAGAAAGAGGATTTCGTTTGATTCTCACCCCCTTCAAAATATTCTTAACTGAGCACTTTAAAAACTGAAGGAAAATGTGGGAGAATAGCAACAAGTATTAATAATATTATAGTATATTCACTGAATTTATCAAGAACCAAGTCATACTTGCAGAAGAGAAAGAAGATACTTACTATATTGTTACGACGGTCTACTTGATCGTAGTATGGTACAGTGGAAATAAAATACAAGACACCAATTAAGTCACTAATCACCAGCTTTAATTATCACAATTGAACAGTTTGTAATTGACAACAAAATTTTTTACAACAAATCAAATACAAATTGTACACACGCAATAAAAATTTCCACCAATAGAGTGTCGCACAATTATAAAACACATATTACTTCGGCACAATACTTCAAACCGGACTGTGTAAATCGTCACTTAAACGCACAGAGTAATCGTCCGACAATAACTGAACTATAACACTACGAACCCCATTCCAATAAATCGCAACTCAAACTAAACTGAACGTCTGTGAGTACTTGTATTTATACCCACTTGAATATTCGCTAAGTGCGCGTGAAGAATGCTACTAGAAAACACCAGAACATAATTGGTTGTGGCCTTACAGACAGCAGGCGCGGACCGATGAGTCCGGAACAATCTCGGAACGCATGTCGAGAATCACGTACGCACATAACATTACAGCCGTATTCCACTGGATCGTCCGAGAAACACGTAGATTGTTCTGTAATGTCGTAACAGTATGTTAAGGAAACTGGAGGATGGATACAAAACAGGTGACCTGAAAATTAACTTCTACAAGACAAAAGTAGGTTTACATGACAATGCGGGGAATAAAAACAGATCTACAGACGGAAGACGGGTTCGTAGTTACGAGTACGAAACGAGGTCCTTAATTGCCAGACTTGCAAGTATTTGGAATAACAATTTCGAATCAAGAAGGTATTAACGAAGAAATTATACATAGAGTAGGCGGGGAAAGTGACCATATGCCAGTTGACGTAATTCTACGGCACAAAAATATTCCAAATGATTTTAAAAACAAAATACATATATAAAACGTAGGAAGTATTGCAGTATGTGCAGAGATGTGCCAGATGTCAAGGACAATGAAGAGAAACTAAAAGCCATAAAAATAAGACTTCTGAAAGAGAAGTAGTTGTATAAATAGACAGACGGGGTGAGAAATAAGACGCTTAGAATACAAATTCTGCACACAACCGAGACGAATTGTTCAAAATGGTATGCGCACCAAAGAAGGTTGCCAATTGACAGATGGCCATATAAAACTGGCACTAGACATCTACCCAACGGTCGACCAACGGACGATGGAGTGCGGCTGGCAATGCAGAGTGGATACGTGCAAGAGGATGACTGGCAAGAGAGAAGATGAAAGCTTGGACGCTAGAAACTCGCATGTACAGTAGTCGCAGTTTCAGGTAGGTGAGTATAAGCCAGAACGCTGTAAAAGAATACACAAGAAATGTTTGACATGTTGTGTCTATAGAAGTGTTTTCTTGGGAAATGTTACTACTTTATTTATCTTTAGTTAATAGGGAAAGTCATGGACGGATTAAGCCCATTTAAGAGCAGGGGCCCATGTATGAAATTTTCGCTTTTATCTTTAGTTAGTAGAGAAAGTCATGGACGGATTAAGGCCATTTAAGACGATGGGCCCATGTATGAAATTTTCGCGTTTTGCACAATTCTTTACTTTATTCAGACATTCAGACGATATATATTATATAAATATAATAAACAAAATATTGTTCAAACCGTATTTTGACTCACATATTTTGTATTTTATACTGATTAAATAGATGCTGAAACTGTTTACTATTATTTTATTTCGCAGATCTCTTTACAATAATCAACAGTACAAATAAATTAGAGAATACAAAATAATTTAATTGAAATATTTCTTTCTGCTCTTCTTTTCGGCAAACTCTGCTATCGAATCATCCGAAGATTTTATTTATTCGTTCGAAATTGAGAAATTTTAAAAGGTCGGGCTTGGGCCCCCCGACAAGCTGAGCCCGTGGCTTTAGCCTCCCTAGCCCCCCTTAATCAGGTACCGAGAAAAGACAAAACTGAAGATCGATAAGAATCTAACTCCACACATTTTCTTCCTCATTAAACAGTTTGTACCGTACCGGCTGTACGAGTTTTGGCGTTTCTGTGCGCTTCACAAGACCGTAATGAGTACGCCAACCTTTGAGCTGATCTGCACTGGTGCCCAAGACTCTACAGTCTAATGGATTTTGGCCATTTTCGAAGGCAAACGCTGATTAAGTGTTTTACGTAAAACTCTATGCGTGTTTTACGGAGGGCACGTAGTGTACTGATAATGTAAATAGAAATGCCAAAAACTGACAAACGGAATTCGAAATAACTGAGAACGGCATTAGTAATCGATATTAACAACCGACAGTTAGGGCAACTTAGATAAGGTTGGGCGAGGTCTTTGACCAGCGGCGTATTAGCCACGGTTGGACAAGAAGGAAGAAACAAAGGAAACGCAATCGAACACACGCGCGACAGTAATTTCTTTGTTATTGATCAGCCACCGACTGGAACCGAGTGGAGGCAGTAACCTTTGAGAACAATACGTGGCGGCATCGGCGGTGAGGTGTGGTCCCGGTATAGGTGTTAAACCAATCAACCGAGTATAAACAATTGTATAAATTGCCGTGCCTCGCCCAATAAATCCAATCTCAATACAGGAGTATACAACCCGCCCGCCCTGGCAACACGTCGACACCTCGATTAGATAGTTAACGGCAGCGTGTTCAAAGGAACGGTTAAAGCGCGAAACAATTTTTTGTTGTTTATTCATTAATTGCTAGTGTGGGCAACCGATAATAGAACGTTTACAAACATTAAACAAAATGCGACCGGTTTCATGTTTGTTTATTTGTTCAAGCGAATATCGTTGTTTGGTTGGTGAAATCGTTTGCTGGTCGTTTAGTAAATTCACTCCCGTAAGACTTTCGAAATCGTTGCTGCCAGATTGTTACGATAATTTTAAATATCCGGTCTTCGTGATAAACATCGTTTAAAATTTAAAATAAATATCGTCGCTTATCTTGAAAATACAGAACGACTTGTTGCACTCCACAATCTTTAATGACTAACCGAAAAGCGCTTTCGAGACTTTCAGTTCATCTTGAAATCGGAACAAAATGTGAACAATGTGATTTTTGTTCCCCTCTGAAGATGAGTTGTAATCCTCAAATGCGCTTATCGGAAATCGCGAAGATGTGCAGTGCAACAAGTTGTTTCTATAATTTTAAAATGAACAATTGACTAACAAAAGTTTCTTAATTAAACAATAATCGCTTGATTATCATTATCGCTTAAATTTATAATAATCGCCTTTTATACTGATACGAGGATCGCACGAATCCTGAGCTTACCACAGTGAAATAAATTATTGAACTTCAGAAACTACGATACTCACAATTTTTAAAAACACTTTTCTTAATCAACAAACGCTCTTATTAAAACAGTTCTCCTACTTACACCATAATTCAATACGCATTAATAAAAGTTACAAAAATTAAATAATTACAACAGTCCACAACAGAAATAAACAATTAAATTCTGTCGTTAAATTCTTGCCGCACTGTATGATCGTCAATCTATATTTCCAAAACTCAACTGTCTCAAGGTGTTGCACTTTAACAGCATAACAGTACTTGTGTGGCGAAATAATGTTTATGAGAATGTCCAGAAGGCACTGAAGGTAATATTTGGTTAATACTGTGGAGTATTAACGTGAAGTGCATACCGTTGACGTGGTTATAATACAGAAGATGGGAGCGCAGAAAGAAATATAGGCGTTTGTGGACACAAGCGGAACAGAAAGAGTATTTGCCATTACAGTATTTGTAACGCGAAGCCAAGGAAGATACTGAGAATATTTTTAATTTCACGAAGCTGTCGGAGGCCTCGTTTGGCAAACTGTACAGCAAATCAGTGGAGACAACTCAAGAAAATACCATGCTGAGACACATCATAGCTCCAGAAGAACGGCTTGTTATAGCTATCAGGTAAGAAGAGGTAATATTCTATGAAAATTTCATTACTTCATCTCACTTCATTTTGGGAAGACCTTTAGTTCCTAAGATTTTATTTAAATTTAATATAATATAGTGAAGATACTGTTTAAATAAAAAATAATCAAACTATATATAAAGTAATTAAATTAAATTTAACAGTTAAAGTTTTGTAAAGTAATGTTAAATAATAAAAAAAGCAGTGGACTCTCTTATGTGTCCATTCATCACATGCTGCCTCGTCTGTTTTCAGCCATAAGAATTTACAGGCCGCTGCCGACTGATTCGAAGCCGGCTCGAGAGAGAACGTGGGAGAACTCAGTGTCCGAGCTCGCTAGGCATCCCGGAAGACGCAGGTTTATCAGCAACCGTCACAATATTCCCAACTGCGTCAGCCACACGAACTCCTCGCGCAAGCATATTTAAAATTTTAATAAACGTAAAAGCGATTCCTTCGAGCTATGGTGTTAATGGAAAACACGAAACAAGCTAGCAACGAAGTTATTAATCTTTCTTTTAGTTTCCCGGGTGGTAAGGCCGTGGTCCAGATGTTTCGGTTACAACTGTGTTTGCCCTTCTTCAAAAGCAGTCGGCGACAATGATGAACTCGGTACTCGGTAGCCTACTACTAACAATTTAACTAGCTCGCGGTGCTTTTGATTCGTGGTGGCCAAATGATGTTATTAATGGTAAAGATCGTCAACTTACAAATGAAAATAATAATTTGTGGAGTTGTTGCAGGAAATCGCCAGGATAAATGGTAGAGTTCTGAGGAGTTATAACCTGGTGGAAGTAACTACATTAAAATTTGTTTCTCTCATGACTTCAGTGTTCATCCTCTTTTGTCGGGAAACAACGTTATTCAGGACATGACACGGCACTAACCAAGAAATCATGTTCTTAGTTATTTTATCATTCGCATCAAAAATTAAAGCGAAATAAAATTTTACTTACTTAAAATGTAATTAGTTTTCAAAGATATAAATTTCCGAACAGTCTTGAGTCTGGAGTATTAATTATTAATGTATTACCTAACTACTAGGTCTTCCTGCATTGAACAGTAAATAAATAAATATCACTATTACATTAACGACTCGGAACACTAGGTTTTTTATAAGTAAAAGCATAAAGTTTTACCTTACAGCCTGAACCGGTTTTCTCCTTTAAAAGGCTTCTTCAGAGGCTGCCGCTGGTAGCGCTGTCCGTCTTGTTGTGGGTGACGGAATCAAATTTCGAAAGATCGATGCTGTGTGTGTGGGGTGAGATATGTTCGAATAATGCGTGCGATTTGAATTGTGTCTGTTCGTTTAGGATGTCGTTTTTATTTGTTTTTGTGTGTTTTGTTGTGTTTTACACACAAAAACAAATAAAAACGACATCCTAAACGAACAGACACAATTCAAATCGCACGCATTATTCAAACATATCTCACCCCTATAGCGATCAAAAATTTTCAAATTTATAAATTTTCTGATCGAGCAGTGGATTCGCACACAGTCGAGTCACCAACCCAAACCAGAGCAATAAATAAAGGCAATTAAGAACACGTCAACCCGACGCCAGCTACGAGACAATGACACAACGTTTGACTTAACGCCACAAAAGAAATTGGGATCGACTTTGACAGACCAAACTCAACTCAAATTTACGACATCACAACAAACCGAACAAAGAGCAGAGTCCAGTGACACAAGTACGCAGAAATTGTAACGAAGGGACGCTGTAGGGTTAAGACAACGCGTGTGAACGTAAGAAAGAGATACTCACTGACAAAGGATTTAGAAAGGTTTCAACAGTACGGAGACAATACAGCAAATACCCAATGAATACAGACGACCATGTCGCACAGCATGAAAACAACGCCAGAGTGACAACTGATATTTACGACGAGAAATCGTGGAGGCAGCTCAGAATGACAGCAAGCAAGAAGTTATTAATTGGTAGAAAAAACGAAGGGTAGTTGAACAAGGAACAGGACGCAACAGATTGTTAGCAAGGGAGTAACACCAAACCTTGGTAAACTCACGGAACAAAGGTTTGACAACCAGGCGAGCAATTACTTTACATTCTTAGAAATAGTGCAATGTCCTTCGCTGTGTATTTCAAAGGATGTTCAGCAGCCAACCAGAGGTTAGCATCTTCCGAAGAGGCAAGTGGAGATATCCGTTGTCATGGTGACAACTAGGCCAGCGAATCAGGGAGTCGAAAACCAGAGATCTTCAAAGTGGAAGGAAGTCTTGGATCTATCGAGAACAACCGAAGGCGTGGAAGACAGAAAATTGCATTATGGTAGAAAACGTTTGATAAAAACCGTTTGCAGGGTACGCGAGGCCTCAGTCTTAGCCTCAATCTCAGTATCTCAGTTTTCAACCTCAGTCTCATAAAATTTTCTGCTCAGTTCTACACAAGTTTACCGCAGTAACGCGCAGTTTATTTACTTAGTGCGAAGTTACCTAAGTATCATTATACTTTCGAGCGACATTATGGAACTTAGAAACTTTAACAAGTGAAGTAGCATCTCGATAATAGAGCTTCTGTGTATCAACTTCGGACATTGTGATTCATATCAGAAACTTAACATGATTCAGACTTAATCATTCTAGTCGTGCAGACTCATGAACAATAAGAGACTCAACATTCATAAACACAAGTGCATAACATCACGCACATTTACGACCAAGCTAAATAGAACGTGAACAGTTACATGAAGCAGCTTTGTAATAGACATTTTATTTGAACATAACCCACTAATAATAGTTGCACCTACACGACATAGAACTCTATAAACTATTAGTAAAAGACGGGTAACACCAACACCACACCACGGATGCCGCGAGTGAATTCTCATCGCGAGTTACGGAGTGATAGTGAAACATCTAATCAACGGAACTACCACATATGGAATCAACAGTAAGCAGGAAATTTCGCCGATGGAATTTTGGATATTCAAAATGTCAAGTTAAGTCCTCATGATATTAGTACTATAATAACACTGCTGCTCTGTCTCTTTTCCAAGAACCAACACCTTTGAGAAATTGTATAATCATTTAGATATATTATGAATTTAAAAGCTACCCATCTGAGAAACATAACGAGCGCATTAGTTTAGAGTGAATATTTGATTTGTCTGTTTTGTGTATGTTTATCATGTTGTATGTTATGTTTTCAGCCATCACAAAAACAGGTTTATATTGTGATTTATTTTATATGTTTCTGAATGTATTTTCAGGTAATAATTTATACATGTGTTTCGGAAGTTTACTTGATTAATGTTTAATAAACAAGCATTTTATTTGTCATGTGTTTTATGCGTTCATTATTGTTCCAAACCTTAATATCAAAAGACATTAACGTCAATTGATTTGTTTTTATAAATTTTCTTATATTGTTCTTTAATAACAACTAAATAAAGAGTCTCACTAATTATGCTAATTAGTAACGGACACATTCAGTCATAAGAGTGATTAATAATATTTGCATAATCAGTATAATATAATTGCATAATATACATTTGCATAAATTAGCATAACTATCGTTAAAAAGAAATGACGCTACCAACGTGTGGCATGATATATTAAAATAAACGCCATACCCCACACACACAGCATCGATCTTTCGAAATTCGATTCCGTCACCCACAACAAGACGGACAGCGCTACCAGCGACAGCCTCTGAAGAAGCCTTTTAAAGGAGAAAACCGGTTCAGGCTGTAAGGTAAAACTTTATGCTTTTACTTAAAAAAACCTAGTGTTCCGAGTCGTTAATGTAATAGTGATATTTAGTTAAGTAACAGACACGTCATGGACAACGAAATCCAAGAAGTAAATAAATCTCTATTATACTCACCCTGTTTCACATAATGTTGATTTTTTTAAATAAGAAAGTTCCATGATAGACATTGAATTCTTAACCATGATGTTTCGAACACTTTATCGTTTGAAACCTGAGGCAAATGTCGATTTTGTTCACTCAAGCGTAACATAAGACAAAAGAGAAGCACAATTCATTAACGCTTGTAAAGCGGACAAAGACCGACAGGTTAAAATTTCTCAGTCAGCAAAAATATCAACAACAGTTCTTCTATGGCGTCACAGTTCGAAGTTGAACCTTAGCCTCCATAATCATCCGCCTCCATTTTTCCCTGTCTTTGGCGATCGATGTCCATCGTTTTATTTTAAGTAAATTATCAGCATCCCTCGCCTTTGTGTCAGTCCAGCATGTCTTGGGTCTTCCGACAGGCCTTCTACCCTCGATTTGACTAAACAGTATCTTCCTAGGTATTCGGTTGCCTTCCATCCTAATGATGTGTCCTGCCCATTGCAAAATATGCAGTCGGATGGTTGTGGCCAGATCATTGTCTTTATACAGCTTCTATAGCTCCTCATTGTGACGCATTCTCCATAGCCCATTGAGTTGGATCGGTATATATATTCTCCTTTCAAACGTATTGACTATGTTAGCGGCTTGTTTGTTCAGAGTCCAAGTTTCGCTGCCATATGTTATCACCGGTCTAATCATAACTTTGTATAATGTGATCTTGGACTGATGGTAGATATTCCTTGTCTTGAAAATAGATGTCAACGAAGCATAATATGCACTATTTGTGGCCTGTATCCTTTTCCTTATTTCATTTATTTCTTCATTGTCTTCTCCCATCAAATAGGCCTATCCAAAATATTTAAACTGATTAACTATTTCCAGGTTTAGTGGTTCGATTTCAAACTGTTCATGTTTTCTGGTTTTCTTCCGAGTGGTGATCATAACCTTTGTTTTATCTGTATTAACCTATAATCCTTTCTCCTCTGCTTACCTTTGAGTTCCTGGAAGGTCTCTTTTGCTTTTCCTTGGGACAACAACAGTTAGTTTACATTAATTTTTCCAAGGCGTTTTTTGTTACAAATATTCCCTTTTTTTAATGGATCAAAATTTATTTGTCTTGTCCGGCTTGCACACAAAATTATATCACCCACACATTTTCTTGGCTAAAAAGTAACGCTATTTTTAGGTTCAACGTAAGTTTTGTTTTGGGCACAACATATTTTTCGTTCCTACAATATACCTCTGACACTTCAGATGTTACATTAAAGAATAAGAGAAGCGTTTGGTCTTAATCAGTATAAATACTGAACAATGATACTGATACTGAGAATGATACTGAAGCGGTTGGTACTGAACATGAAACAAGCGGTTGGTACTTAACCGATTACTACAATCAGCGCACAGAACACAAGAACGGTTAGTCATCAGTAGTAGTAAGTGGCAATTCGTGCTCTGTTCTATTATCATTACAGGAACGGAAAATTAAGACGAGTAACGAGTGTGTTTCAGGGGAAGCAGTAGATTTCAGATTACAGTGTAGTAGTCGCAATAGTTGTTGCTCGTGATGGAAATTGAAATAGCCAGAGCCCTAGTACACAGGACAGGACACGGGGCGGGGGGCGGGCGGCCGAGGTTGAAACAAGCAATGGTATGTGATGTGACGTGTTTCGGGGGGGGGGGGCACCAATTTAGTAACACTATATTTCCTCTGATAGAGAGAGAGAGAGAGAGAGAGAGAGAGAGAGAGAGAGAGAGTGAGAGAGAGAGAGAGAGAGAGAGAATTCAATCACCTAAACCACGTATCCCGCCCACGTCGCCGTCGTGCGCTTCCCCTTCATCCACTTCTCACCGCCATCGAAAACACTTCCTTGCGTCCGAAAATTTTTGTTATAAAAGTCTTTCTTATTTTTAATTGGATTTTTCGTTCACATCACCAACACGCGGAACACATTAATTTGGCCACTACTGTTCGCAGTGTATTTATTGACCACGGGTTACAAGTTTTTTTTTCTTCTGTTCTTAGCCCAAAAGTTGATTTATTAACGGTGCGCCCAATAATAAGTTTTCTCAACATTCAGCTTTGATAATTTACTACAGATAAAAGGTACTTTAATTTGTTTGTTTGCTTTTCTGAGTTTACATAATGAGATATCTTTGTTTTAGTAACTCTGTAGGTTTATTTTCTGATTAGTTGTTGATTGAAGGTTGACTTCATAAGATTCGGAAATAAGTTGAATTATTCCAAATGTATAAAAATATTTATTAATGAATTCATAATATTAGAATTCAAATACAGCAACAAAACAATTAAACAGTCTGCTTTGGAGTCCACGAATAACAAAAAACAATAAAATCAGAATATATAAAACTTTAGTCGAAAGTATAGGCCTATATGGGACAGAACTGTGGGAAATTAATAAAAGAAATAAATCCATAATAAGAGCTATGGAGATGGATTACTGGCGGAGGTGCTGTAGACTAACAAGACTGGATACAGTGAGAAATGTAGAGATAAGACAAGCGATGGGAATCGACCTTGACATTATAGAAACAATAGAAGCAAGTAGACTGAATTAGTTTGGACGCCTAAAAAGAATGTCGGATGAGAGATGGCAAAGGAAGGTATGGGAATGGACTCCACCCTCTAGAAGGAAAAAAGGAAGACCTAAACATTCATGGAAAATGGACGTCGAAGAAGCAATGAATGCAAGAGGACTTACAGAACAGGACTGATTAGACCGGCGCCAGTGGAAGCTAGGATGCGAGGCGGCGCCAGCCGTAATTAAATCGCCTAAAAAAAAAAAAAGAATTCAAATAACGCGGAAGAGAATGCTGGTAATCAGTAAATGATGGAAACAAAAAAAGGTGGAAAACCACATGCTTGATGAGAATAAGTGAGAAAATTCAGAAAAAAGGAACTGTCAAATGGCTGAAATTCAAAATCAAGTTTCTAAACTTGGTCAATTATACAACTTGCCAGTGCGCATTCATGTTGTTTACCCCGCGTGCCGTAACGATATAATGAGACTCCATCACAATCAGACAGTCTGTTTATAAAATAGGGAACGTAGGCCCGTTTGTAGTAGGCTATTACCAGTATTTAGCACATATTTAAAGTAATTTTTAATTTAAATCCAAAGCAGTTAAATAGAATTTCGTATAGAAACCAAGATGGTTTCTAAAATAAAATGTAGTTAAAAGACACGAAATGTTAAAATCTCAATTCTTTACCCTTCGTAGGTTATGTAGCCTAATAGTTATATAGTTATGTATAATATAGTTATATTATGTAGCAGATTGTCATTTATAAAAAAATTACTATTTAGGTCAGTGACAAGTTTAAATAATCTACTATAATAGGCCTTACTCTCAATAATAAATATGACAGATGTTGAAAGAAATAATGAAAAATTGAAAGAAATCGACTTGAAAGAGAGTAGGACACGATTTTCCGCTGGTTACAAGCAACTTGAAACATGATTCATGTGACGACGTGCTTTACACAATGCTTCAGCCATGTCAGCTGATTTATTTAATTCTGCAACGAAGGAATTGTTTGCTTTTACCCCCAAGTTGGCCGTAAACCGAGGCCTACGAAAAATACAGGCGAACGCGTACGTCACTTTTACGCGTACGACAAAATACAAGTCACGTGATGTTAGGAGTAGAACAGTTCCAGTGTTATCCTAAGTACTCACGAAATTAACGCGCCTTATTTGACAAAATTTACTTAAATATTTCGTTTTATTTTTTAATGAAACATGCAATAAATATATAATGAAGCCTACATAATCCACATATTTTTAAAAATATCAAGAAGGATAAACAGAATACTTATTTAACAAAGTATATAGTTATATTTATTACTTCAGTTTTTTTACCTTTTCTTCTTTATCTATTTTTCCTTTTGAAAAAGCCTGACAATCATTATATTTTTTAGCAAAACTTTTAACATTATTTTACATGCTGTAAAACAAAACTTATATCTACAACCCTGTTATATAAATTTATATCTACAGCATTTATATACATGCTGGTAACCCTCACTTTCTTAATTTTAACATTCTCTTTAAAGTATTTATATTCCACAGAAAAGTAATATGAGGCTTCAAGAAAAACTGGAAGCTTATCCGATGTACGTTTTTAATTGATTATAATGAACTTAGTGAATTACAGCTTTTATTTTCCCATTAGTTTTAATTTGTTGGTACAATATCCATTATAACACGAGAAAAACACATTTCTCTAAGAAAACGATATGTGGTTGAAAAAATCCCCCCCCCCCCGAAATGAAATCCTAGGTTCGCCCCTGATAAATAGTAACTTACAACCTACTCTTTTGTTTTGCGAAGACTACTGGAAGAATCTGAAAAAAAAACTTTATTACAAAATTCCGATCGCCTTTTTGAATTACGCAGGGATTTTAGAAACTTCGTCACCATATGCAAATTTCAGTGTCTCCGTATTTCGCCCGCCTTATTTCCATTGTTTTCTAATAAAGCGAAACTGATATCGCAGGCCAGTCTCCCTCGCGTACCTCTTGCGTCTGGTCTTTCGCTTTCATATTAAGTTTGGCTACTTTGCAGTCGACCGTGGAGCAGTGTAGCCACAGGGAGCCACTTAACACTCTCTCCTTTAAGGCAGGTACAACACATCAGAATATTAAATATTAATGTTTTCCAAACATGAAATTTTAAAGCTTATCCGTGAAACCTATTGAATATAGTATATCCGAATAAAGGTTAAATAAGGACAATTAACCTATGGATCGGCTGATTAACAAATTCAAATCAAAATAAACCGCGTCCTGCCTACACAATTATTTTTATTGTTTTGGCAACTATCAAAAAAAACTAATTCCATCTCCTTCCATCATATACGTAGGCGTACCTAATTGTATGGTCAATTAAAATGTAAAATGTACACATTTTTAAATAAAACGAATTCAATATTAGTGTGCATATACGGGAGAAATAAGCTTTATAAGTAATGAAATTGCTTCAGAAGTATTTTCAACATGTTTTTTTTCGAAATTACATTCAGAAAGATGCACGAAATTCGGTAAATACGTACACGTGGTACTGACCGATTTCAATGCTCACGTTTTCGTGGCAATGAGAATACACCGAGTGGTTGGTAAAAGTGAATACAGAGCCGTCACGATTATTCATAATTAATTCATGAATCTTTCATTTAAATAGCCCACACACATTGATCGAGTTCTATACGATTGTTTCATACCACTGGGTCAGCAATATTTATATCTCTTCTATCTTCCTTATTCTACTTTCAGTATTAGAAGATTCTTAACCTTACTAAAGCAACAATTTGTCTTCCGGGATTCTTCTTAACTATTTTTAGGCCCTCCTGCTTTCTTGTCATTACAGCCGGTACTTCTGCTTTTACAACAGTGGTCATGTATTTGTAACTTTATTAACTTTTTTTGTTATTGTCTGATTTTGAATAACAGTAGCCTACGATCATTTTTTTCGGTGAAGGGTTTGTGAGGATCGGTCAAAAAATATAACACAAATTTTAACTTATTTGTGTTATATTTTTTGACCGATCCTCACAAACCCTTCACCAAAAAATGCATCGATTGACGGTCACTACGAATTTAAGGATTTAAGTACGATTGTTGTTTGATGTCATAATATTCGTGCTACGCCCGTCATAATCACAAGCACCCGTCTGCGTTTATCACTTTCTCTGAAAAATGCCTCTTTACGAAAGACGAGACGAGTGCAACAGTAATAAATACACTAAAAGTAAAATTTATTTCTTAACTCAAAATGTTAAGCACAAAGTTTGTTCAACACACTGAACAATCTGATTCCAACGGTATGGTGGTGGTGGTGGTCAAGCAGACTCACTAGATTTGTCACATTAATGAACACATTAATCTGACAGATGATCAGACGGAGGCTAGATGACCAGGCACCATCCGAGGGTACGTAAAGGTAAACCTTACATTTGATATTATTATCCTCAAATCAAGATAATTTACGCAGAAAAGTATAGGGCCTTATCACAATGCATACAACAGTTATGCATGTATGGAATCATGTACCTTATTAGGTATATATTTTGTTGTGTGTGTGTGTGTGTGTGTGTGTGTGTGTGTGTGTGTGCGTGCGTGCGCGCGCGCGTGCGAGCGAGAGAGAGAGAGGGGGGGAGAGGGGGGGAGAGAGAGAGAGAGAGAGAGAGAGAGAGAGAGAGAGAGAGAGAGAGAGAGAGAGAGAGAGAGAGAGAGAGAGAGAGAGAGAGTACTGTATGGACAATAGTAAAATGTCACAAATCCTTGATAAAATGAATGGTAAAAATTAGCAGATCTAACATCGTACCACTAAATTGACTCTTACTCATATATTCAACACGAATCAATTTCGTCTCGTATGTTGAAATATTTTTATCGAGTAGCTCATTTCCTTAACAGCCTGACAAATCAATGACTACGGCTATAATAAGAGATTTATAGCGATCGACTCCTGGTTTTTAATAATACAAAATGGCGATTGACTAAAACTCAGTTCAAACCCCCCTCTCCCCCCTCACAAGCTCACGCTCCCCCCCTCTCTCTCTCTCTCTCTCTCTCAAAACAGTTAGGCAGCCTTCAGTCTTGCTGCTGCTTCGATTAATTATTCTGCACGAATATTGTAATTCATTTTAGGAAATTATGTATTCGCGACGTGCAGCGGTTCAGATTGTGCGGGGACCATCAGATTTGAATTAAGATTACACTACAAAGATATTAAGTTTTTTTTGTATACACACAACGTGTTCATCATAAATACTGGACACGGTCGGACTCCACGCCGCATACAAACGACCAACAAAATCTTTATCGCCATGAATCAATCAGTTTCAGATCGTATCTGTATTAATTAATCTTCAACGATTATCTTTATTACTAAAATCAATTTGTCGCGCATATGTAGATCGTCCGCGTTACACTTATTTATTTATTTAAAACTATCGATTCGACCATTGTGGCGAGATCGAGAACTACGATTCCCTGCGCCAACATTCCGACTCGTCTTTCCGTCTCTTCCTACTGGCCTTCCGCCAGCTGGTTTACATTCTGGAGCCGGTTCAGGTATGCGCTCTGTCCACTTAAGCCTTCCTGTCACAACAATATCTTTAAATTTAATTAAGTATATATTGTACCACGCAAAGCTGGATACGAATCACTTCATTTGGCGTGTAGCGTCTTCTTGGGTCTCCCACCAGTGATTGTATCGAGTGTAAAAACCGCTTTAGCGCCAATTGTTTTCTTTTTAAATCGCGCTACATTCATGCGCTGGCAGTAAAACCTGTTCATGGAGAAGATCGAAAAGTTTAAGTGGAATTTTTTTATTGGTTGGTCTCTTGAATTTCCCATTATAAAATCGTTATTATTAAACTGGTATCTACGATTTCTTTTTTCCTACGTTCTAGACTAAAATTAAATGAAAAACCCATAACTATAGAGTTATTATCATATTTTCCTTTTTTTTTCAAACTGATTCTGCCTATATTATAATATTGTTTTATTTAGCTTCTATGAAGAATGCGGATCAAATTCTGAAACCTAGTTTTTCGGAACTACTCAGTCTACACCATGATTACAATCAATCAATCCATGAACGGATCGTGTTAAAACCAGAAAACCCCAGTGAAAACGATATTCAAGGGACCGCGTGAAAATGGCGTGTAGTAGGCGGAACCGCGTATTAGACAGGAGACGATCAACAAGTAACACAAATACATACAGTTTCCATATTCCACACACGTGACCATTATTGACATGCTTAAACACAATACTGAAAGCAAAAACTGTACCGGTATATTACTCAGTAGTACTACTTCTTGTTATTATTATTACGTATTCACATATTTCTTCTTCTTCTTAGTCATCCTCTTCTACTCGTCGGGTGTCGAGGCTTTCGAGAGAGCTCTCCATCGCGTCCTGTCTAGTGCCAAAACCCTGGCACGGACCTAAACTGCTCCTCTGCCTTCTACACTCTTCTTGATGTTATCCTCCCATTTCGTTCTGAGCCGTCCTCTTCTGCTTTCTGGTTTTGCCTCCCATACTCGTCTCAGGTATCTTTCCTCATTCATCCTACAGACGTGGCCAAACCAATGCAGTTTCGAGCTTTCAATTTTATCATTTAAAGAGAATATCTTCAAATTCTTCCGTATGTTCACGTTCCTCACCCTGTCTCTACGAGTTTTCTTCTCAATTCTCCTCAGAAATCTCATCTCCACTGCTTCACATCTATTGGCAAATAAATTAACCTTGCGATATAAATGTTTGAACCCTTATCCCCTGGTCCATAGAATGAAGTATCGAGGTCTAGCTAGTTTTCCCCACCACATTCGGAGATGGTCACTACCACCAACAATAATTGTTGCACTTTACTTTTTCGTTTTTCACCCTCTCCTTTTGAAAACGTACGGTTTGCCTAACATTAGCTTAATAATATATAATAGGTGTTTTTCTGCCACGTCCTAAGCGAGATTACAACATTGCTATTGTATTTGTCTCACACACTAACGATAATGAATCGGAATTTTAAGAAAAAACTTAGGCTATTATACGGGATTTGAGTGCAAAATGCAGTATTTTACGAGTAGTAAACGTGGTTCCGCATAGTGGTTCGTATAGTGGTTCCGCATATGACACTGGAACGATCAGACAAAAAGCGCGGGCATTTTAACTGGACTTTACTCTATTTTAAACACCTTACTCGTCGAATACTATAACTATAAGTACGTTTTTTCTCCAACTTAACTAGTTTCCTTTAGGCTATACATTTCGTTTTAAAATTTCTGTTTTATACATTTCGTTTTTGTTTATTCTGTGACCTGCTGCGGAGGGTTATCGTAAACCATACTCCATTGTCTTTTACGCTTAGTTTAACTGTGTTACTTAGTTTTAGAAATTTTAATAATCGATATTGAGTCAAACCTCAACTTTATCGTACCTTATTGCTGAACCGCAACTATTGTTTAGTACCGGAAGAGTCCTTTCGGTGTCTCTTCCATTATGAAGTCCCAAACACAATGTAGTAAGAAAATACACTTGAATAAGAAACGAGAACAATAAGTGGGTGTAAATGACACAATAATGATGCAAAATTTTAAAAAATAATCAAAAAGTGTCATCAAATAACAAATACAACAAAATAAATAAAATTATTGGGTGCTGGTTCGTTAATATACGGAGCTCACAGGGCTAGTGGCGTATGTAGAATTTGGCCTGGGGGGGGGGGGGGTCCGGGGTCGTGTCGGCTTCATAAAAAAGAAAAAACAATTTAAGACTAATCAACAATAGTAGGCCTATCTTTAAAGTGTCTGAAATCAGTCCTATTAAATTAAACGGTAGGCCTACTCAAACTACAAAAATACACTATTGAAACACCGTTTACAACATACTTAGGCTATTGACTGCATTGGTTTTCCTATATTTCATATTTCAAACGTATACCCTAATGCTGTGTCATAAACGTGTTCGTATACTTAAAAAGATTTGCTACTATATTAGCGTGTAAAGCTGGAAAAATAATAAAACAGTCTAAAAATTAAGGGATTAACTAAATTCGTCAACATTTTCGACCCTCCGGTCCCGTCCGTCCCCCTCCCCGTAAATACGCTCCTGCACAGGACAGAATTCGCATTTTACGAGAAAAACGCAGGAGCATTCCTTTGAAAAACGTGTACACTCTGTAATGTGTAGAGTTTGGGTGTGAAGGGGAAAGACGGGGGAAAAGACTAAACATGTGGTATTTTAAATATGACGGGAGAAAGTGTAATGTGAGGGGCAGAAGACAGTTGGAAATAAGTCAGTAATAAAGACACTAAAGTTTCTAAGTTAAAGCTAGACGAATGGGTAATATTAGACAGAAATTATCTTTTAAAGAGCGCTGAAGCAACCCGAAAACTAACTCGGCCGGAAGAGTTGTAAATTATCTCATTAGTTTATAAACGAAATTAAAGTTTGTAAAGAACAAAGTACACACTTTGGTCAGAAGCTACCGGTTTATTTATTATACCGTAGTAACAACGAAAACAACAGTACTCCGTCTTCTTCCCTCTCCTCTCCCTCCTAACTTTAGCGCGAGGCGGAAGGGAGTTATACGTACAGTAACAGATGTTGGCTGCACTGCTCAAGTAATTAACTTTACGCAGTCTTACGTACGGCAGCGCTTCCGTTTTATTAACTTACGATGTGCACAAAGTTTTTCCTCACACACACACACACACACACACGCGCGCGCGCGCCCACTGTCATTCATTGTTAGTTAAGCAATTGATTCACCACTACTAACAACTTCTTACTGCTTTTTCCTGCCGTCTGATACAACAACAATGCTGCCAACATAATTGCGCTTAATTAAATTTCCTGTGTTTATGTAAAAATCAGGCGACGCACGCAGACTGGCAGCCACGTTTTGACGAGACGGCGACACGCCTTTCCTTCCGTCTCCTCCACCTCTTTCGTCTCGCTACACGTCTTAAAGACTATTCTGCCGTTAATAATCGCTCTTGTTTTTTCCCTCTCAAGTGGGTCTACGTATTGGTCTTCCTTTACAATCAGTCTTATGAAACAGCCCGCCAGTCCTTCCCTTACCTAAAGATCATCAGCACCACAGAACCTACACCCCCGATCCGGGTCAAACGCCGTCGGGCGATTCTTGATGACCCGCCATAAAGACATCCTTGTTTGTAACTTCTTGTCCCAGCCCTGGAGTTAACCACTGAAACTGTCCTATCTTCATTCCTAGGACGCTGCGCGTACTGCTTGCTGCTGTTACTCGTGTCACCGGCACGGAGGCTCTCTGCCTCACGGCGTCTGCTTGCTGAGCTTGGCACAGGGCACATCTATCGCCTGAATCGGCTCCAGCAACCGCGTCACACATTGAAGTCTTCGTCCACGCCATCGCGAACAAGCGAAAAATCGCATTAGGGGTTTCCAATCCAGTATTAGGCAACACCACCAGTATATTCTACCAACACTATGTTTATCATCTGGCAGCCATTGGGCTCGACCCAGATGCTGAAACCTGCCATGGGTTCAAAGACACACCGCTACAACGACGCAACGATCCACCAGCCTTGTCTGTCCTCCGTTGATTTGTTCACTTCTGCGAACGTTTTTCTTCGCAATCTGCTTCAGTCTTCGTCTTCCCCTACAGTTTATCCCATAGACTTCCACCTTTAATCGCTCTATAGACCAATTTTAAAAACATCAAGAAATGCTGGGGAAACATCATATAAGTATGGGGTATACGTTAAAAAGTCTGTTGTGTTATAAATGAAATAGACTTTGTAGTGGCAGACTCCTTTCTCACGTCAGGAAGTATTAAGATACCGGTAGGCCTACACATCAGGTGCGAAAATTTTAGAGGGTTAATACTAAACACAAGGCAATGCGATTATTCTTAACTCTTCCCTAATGACATCAAGGTCATTTACTTATTGATAATTATGTACTTGTTTAAAATAATGTCCTCCCTCTGTCTCTGGTCACCATCACTCCCTCTGAGTAGTCGTCCATCCAGATTTCTGCACTCATGCATATTACAGTGAACCACGCAACTATACAAATTGAACCACGATGCTTTGATCATACGACCACACGGCTGGGATGTATTTTTCAGAATTATGATTATAATTAACAGTTGGTTGGTCTTTCCGCCTCACATCGAGATATATGACGCAGCGTACTCTGCAAATTTCACCGCTTCAGTATAGGTGGACGGTAGCGCGATGATTTTATTTTTCTAGGTTGGCTAATCTGATTTATATATCGCATCAACGTTCGCGTGATTGTAGCTTGCCCAGTGCACATTCAGCTTTCTCGGCGTTCGGTTCGCCGAACTTCTCTGTCAAGTTAGTGTCGACATTAAATGTAGGCTTTAGGTCTTATTATTTTCTATTATGGCCGACTAGGCCCTCTTCATGAGTAACTAAATTTATATTAATTCAATATGCAGCATTAGCCAGCCTACTTCAATTTTTACAGCTGTAATGTAATCAGTCAATATTAAAACTATTCGTATACAGTCCACTTCTTTTTATTTCTTAATGTAATTTTAATTCATTCTACACATCATCTTCAATCACCATGGAAGACCAGCCAACAGAATATAATTCAAGAAACATAATTTTCGCCCACTTGGGCCCAACTAATTAATTCTTCCTGTACACACTTGTGGAACATTACCTTTATTCATCAGTTTCGGTCCACTCGGACCGGGACCATCCATTTTTTGGTCACTCCGGACCTGGATTTCCATTTAACATCTTTTACATCTTTTTCTGGCCATCACGGGCGGATTAGCACGTCAGCTAATGTGACCGTGGCGTGATTTGCGTCGCCATTTCGCTCGTCATCTTCGGGCAACGTAATAGCAAGTTCCTGCCGGCTGCAGTGCCTCAAAGTGGTCATCTTTGCCAGCTGTTCACCATCATCACCAAGAAGCCGACGCTGCGGGAAGTCGCCAACCAGGTACCACCAGCAACAGTAAAAAGGTGCGTAAAAAAATGTCTGAAAAAGACCTCAAGGTGCTGACCAGAAAGAGAGGCGGATTAAAGTCCGCGATGGTGCGGATACAATCCGCGGTAAATTCTTTTGATATTAATTTAACTACAAAACATTTTCTGACTGTAAGATTAGAAAGTCTTAAGAGCTTAGCCTCGAAGTACGACGAAGTACAGTCTGAGATAGAGCTTATCAGTAAAGACGCGAGCACTGCTCAGGCAGACCGAGTCGAGGTTGAGGAAACGATATACTCAACTGAGGCAAACATTTTACAACTCCTTGACACTTTTAATACTCAGACTGTGCCTCCTGTACTATCGACGCCTGTGCATTTAAAGCCGATAAGTTTGCCCTGCTTCTCAGGCAACATACTTGATTGGCAACATTTCTATTCAATTTTCAATGATCTAGTGCATTCAAGATCAGATTTAACGCCAGTACAGAAACTGCATTACTTGCATTCATCGGTGAAGTGTGAACCATTAGACTTAATTAAATCATTACCAATTTGTCAAGAAAATTATGTTATAGCGTTGAACTTGCTGTCCGAGAGGTACAATAATCCATTTATATTAGCCAAATATTATGTACAGAACCTACTTCAGGTTAAGTCCACAATAAAGGACTCAGTTCAAAGCTTGGCGGAGTTTACGAATACTATAACGTCTTCCGTTAATTCACTGGCGGCAATGAAGCTGTCCGTAAACCTATTTGAGTTTATTACCATACAGTTGCTCTCCACCAAACTTGACCCTATTACGTTAAAACGTTGGAAGGAGTCCATAGACCCTGACAACTTGCCCAGTTTTCAAGACTTTACGCATTTTTTGAATTTGCGCCGACAACTTTTAGAAAATACAATGCCAATTGAATCCGGACAGCAATTCAACAAACCTAGTGTAAAACCAAACAATAAATTTGAGAAATGTAGCTTAAGAAATACTGCTGGCAGCAGTACCTTTAAGAGTTATCACGCAGCGGCAAGGCATTATTCATGTGTGTGCTGTAAATCTGACCACCCGCTTTACATGTGTAATAATTTTCGCATATTAAGTGCCGCTGAGCGGGGGCAATTGGTTGCAAATCATAAATGTTGTATCAACTGCCTTAGAGCAGGTCATTTGATAACCAATTGTAAAAGTAAACAGGTTTGTAAAATTTGTTCAAAGGGTCACCACACCTTGCTGCACGCTAATTACGTGCCGAAATCAGCAGCTGCCAGCAGTAACTATTGCTCATTCAAATTACAGTGTAAAAACAATGTACTTTTATCCACTGCGGTTGTATATGTCATTGATCAGGCTGGCAATAGGCATAAGGCTCGGGCACTTCTTGACGCCGGGTCCCGGATCAATTTTTGTACGAAATCATTTGCGAAAAGGTTGCACCTTAAACTAACCCGATCTAATATTCCAATTACAGGAATAAGCAACACAGCGTGTTGCGCTACTGACATTGTTTCTGTGCGTATTATGTCTCGCTATCAGAGACATAGTTTCGAGGCCAAATGTGCCGTCCTATCTAACTTAACTCATAATCTGCCTTCAATCTCGTTTGACATCAACCGGTTCCACATTCCAAATAAAATTTTTGTCGCCGACCCAGATTTTAATATATCTTCACAGATCGACATACTATTGGGGGCACAATTTTATCTGGATTTAATATTAGCTAATAAGTACACACGCGGACCCAACTTCCCTATCATTCAGGAGACAAAACTGGGTTACATTTTGGCCGGCAATCTGCCCAAACACTGCCACACCCAGGGTCCTGCTGTTTCGTTCTTGGCAAGGAACAATGACAGCCAAATCCTGCAATCTCTCGAGAGATTTTGGGAGGCAGAAACGATACCCGGCGATACCCCTAATAGCGAGTCGGCTTGCGAAGAGCATTTGGTGCGCTCAACTCAGCGCAACCACGAGGGTAGATTTATAGTGTCGCTCCCATTCAAATCTGATAATCCCCACTTGGGGGAATCTTACACAAGTGCCGAATCAAGATTTTTAAGCTTGGAGCGTCGATTCAGGCGCGATCCCAAGCTCGCTCGCGACTACGCAGACTTTATCAGGGAATACATGAATCTTGGGCACATGACACTCATTGATCATGGCGCTATCAATTTAGGATCGTCAAATATTTATTACTTGCCTCACCATGCCGTGTTTAAACATTCCAGCTTGACCACAAAATTGCGCGTTGTTTTTGATGGTTCGTCCAAGACTACTAATGGTCTTTCGTTAAATGATATATTATTGGTAGGTCCCAATGTTCAGCAAGATCTCTTCTCTATTCTGTTGCGGTTTCGCACACATAAGTATGTCCTGATTGCCGACATCGAAAAAATGTATCGTCAGATTCGCGTTGCTGAAGGGGACTGTCACTATCAACGTATTTTGTGGCGTGACTCTCCCCTCGAACCACTTAAGCATTTCGCGCTGCGAACAGTAACCTACGGCACGGCTAGCGCCTCCTTTTTGGCCACTCGGTGCCTTCTACAAATTGCTAGAGACAATCAAACTTCCTTTCCCCAAGCGGCTTTAGCCATAACTAACGATTTTTATGTAGACGATCTACTTACCGGTTCGGACACTATCCCCGATCTGACCAATCTGAAATCCGACCTAGGTGCGTTACTTGCTCAATATGGTTTCACGTTGCACAAATGGGCATCAAATGAACCCACAGCGGTCGCAAATCATCACAACCTTTCACGACCCCTAAATAAACAGGACAACGTGCGTACCCTGGGCATTCTTTGGAACAACACTGCCGATTCATTTTTGTTTGACGTCAAACTATCTCCGGTCGATCATAGCATATCCAAGAGGAAGATTCTCTCAATTATCGCCGGAATATATGATCCGCTGGGTTTAATCGGACCAGTTATCTTTTTGTATAAACACTTTATGCAGCGACTTTGGCTTTGTAAGCTTGGTTGTGATGAACCGATTTCCGGTCAGTCACTTTCGGATTGGCATTCTTTGTGTAACAAATTAAGTCTGATTGGTAAAATAGTGGTCCCGCGATCTATTCGTTGCAACCGTGAGGCGGTTACAGTTCAGTTGCATGGTTTTTCGGATGCGTCCGAGAGAGGGTTCGGCTGTTGTGTGTATATTCGAGTCATTTATCAAGATGCTACTGCTTCCTGTCGTCTCTTGTGTTCAAAATCTCGCGTGGCTCCCCTACGCCAAGTGTCATTACCTCGCATCGAGCTCTGCGCTTGTTTGTTATTGTCGCGACTCGTATCTAAAATTATTCCTGCTCTTCATTCGTTTATTGATGATGTACATTTGTATTCCGATTCTATGGTGGCTCTTTACTGGATTCATGCGCAGTCTACGCGTTGGAAAACATACGTCGCTAATCGGGTTGCTGAAATTCAGCGTCTCACGCAAACTTATATCTGGCATCACATTGATTCGCGACGCAATCCTGCTGATATTATATCTAGGGGGTGTTTCCCGGACGTTTTGCGCAATTGCTCGCTTTGGTGGCACGGTCCTGGCTGTCTGTCTCAATCGTCAGATTCTAATCCTTTCCCATCTTTCGTACCGGCCACTCCATCATCTTCGGAAGTCACCGCGGAAGAGAAAACTACACATAACCGTTCGCTAATGTCTACCCTGGCTGTTGACTTATCGTTGGACTTTTCCTCGTTACACCGGCTGACACGTGTATACGCTTACTGTTTTCGTTTCATCAGAAATGTTAGACACTCATCTGCGGACAAACTTTCGGGCGATCTGACCCCTGCAGAAATTCATCAGTCTCTCAATTTCTTCATAAAACAATCTCAATCGATCCACTTCCCAGGCGAAATTAGTTGTCTTCGGAACGGTTCTTCTGTTTCCATCAGAAGCAAGTTGGCTTCTCTCGACCCGTTTCTTGACGACTCTGGAGTGATACGCGTGGGCGGACGATTGCAGCATTCCCAGTTACCTTACGATTCGAAACATCCTATCGTACTACCCCCTTCGGCGCATGTCACACGCCTTATCATCGAACGCGAACACATTCGCTTACTTCACGCTGGTGCTCAGCTCGTGCATCATTCTCTGCGTCAGCGTTGGTGGATTGTTAATGCCCGGCTAGTCATCCGTTCCATTATTCGTAAGTGTCTCAAGTGTATCCGGTTCAGCGCCACACAGCAGGTCCAGAGGCTTGGCATTTTGCCATCCCCTAGTCACTCCTTCAAGGCCGTTTCTATTTTGCGCGGTTGATTATGGTGGTCCCTTCATGATTCGTCATGGCGGGCAGAAGTCTAGAACTCTTACTAAGGCGTACGTGTCTCTGTTTGTTTGATTGGCAACTAGGGCCATTCACCTGGAATTGGTGTCCGACCTTACTGCCAGCGCATTTATAGCTGCTTTACGTCGTTTTATGGCACGTCGGGGTATACCCAGTCAGCTGTACTCCGACAACGGCACGAACTTCAGGAAGGCCCGCACCATCTTACATGACATTTACAACTTTTGGCACAATAAGGATGCCATCACCTCGATTAAGTCATTCACATCCTCTCAGGGGATATCATGGTCATTTATTCCGCCCTCCTCACCTCATTTCGGTGGCCTTTGGGAGAGCGGCATCAAGAGTTTGAAATTTCATCTGCGGCGCGTGGTAGGCAAATCTATATTAAACTTCGAAGAGTTCACGACCGTTTTATCTCAGATAGAGGCATGTCTGAACTCTCGACCTTTATTTGCTATTTCCTCGGATGTTAACGACCCGTTGCCACTTACACCTGGCCATTTTTTGATTTGCGCGCCCCTAACTGCGATTCCTGACCCAGACCTTTCTCACGTTCCTGTTTCTCGTCTTGGTCGTTGGCAGCTGATTCAGAGGTTTGTCCGGGACATTTGGAAGGCGTGGTCTCGCGATTATTTGCACCAGCTGCAACAGCGTCACAAGTGGAGGTTTGCCAAGGATAATGTTTCCATTGGTGACTTAGCCTTGATCATTGAGGATAACTTGCCTCCATTAGCCTGGAAATTTGGCGTGATCATCGCCACATTTCCCGGCCCAGATAACTTGGTTCGCGTCATGGACATTCGCACGCCTACGGGTGTTTTGCGGAGACCAATACATAAATTATGTCTATTGCCAGCGCGAGACGAGATTTGACATTATGGTTATAGCGCAATGCGGCTTTATTCCGCCATTGGCTTATTATTTATTACGACCATTTGGTCAACATAATTGTGATAGATTGTCACAATATTTTTTTGTCAACTTTGCGTCATGGCACGCTTCTGATTATTACAGTTCTGGTGATATCTTAATATTTGTATTGTATGTTAATTTTTGTGGCATACTATGTCACACATTTTCATTGATGTTATGGGGTGTATTGCATGTCTTTGGGTGGTCTTATTTATGAAATGTTATTGCATAATATTCGCATGTTTGCTGTTAAGTAACCATGCATTCATTTCTTTATATGGTTTCTGATAAATATGTACTATTTTGGGAATGTTCTAAATTGTTAAATTGTTTCTGTAATTTCGGTATTCTATTGTTGTTTGACATTACAATTATTTATCTTGTAATTATTCAAGTTATTGTTGTTGTATTCACATAAATTGTGTCGATGTAAAAACTATTGTAAGCGCCTGCCGTCTGTAACTGTCTCGTCTAATTTATTCACATTGTACTTCATATTTTATTCATTTTTGTAGGTAAGCATGCATAATTCTTTATTTAAAATTATGACATACATGTCATATCTGAGCTACATCCAGCCTCTAGCTTGCCCACACATTGTTACATATTGTAAATTCCTGAAACTTCAGGAATATCATGTCTAGGTCGATACATGTCGCCCTCCTGAATATACAATAAAAACATGCAACTGTAACATGTTCAACAACAATTTGTTCATGTAATGAACTCTCTGTACAGGTCTACGGACCTTAGCTAGCATTAAGGTAACTCTATGACTTGCATATTATGTATTTTCCTTTCATGTTTTATAATGTTACATACTGTGCACACTTGTGTCAGTAATAGTGGTTAACCAGACTTATTGGTTCATGAAACAGCTGTTTGCCAAACCTTGGCCTACAGTCGCCTATCTGCATGCTTATCTCTAAACTAGCGGCCGATTGCCGTTATCTAATCTCAACTCAAGGTTCAACTTAGCCTTGAAGCTGATTCTCGTTACTAAGAACTGCACTATTTTAAATTAAATTGTAAATGTATTCTAATTTATTAAAAATGTATTAAAAAATCTTTTTGATTTTTGACGGGCAGTTTATGGACGGTAGCGCGATGATTTTATTTTTCTAGGTTGGCTAATCTGATTTATATATCGCATCAACGTTCGCGTGATTGTAGCTTGCCCAGTGCACATTCAGCTTTCTCGGCGTTCGGTTCGCCGAACTTCTCTGTCAAGTTAGTGTCGACATTAAATGTAGGCTTTAGGTCTTATTATTTTCTATTATGGCCGACTAGGCCCTCTTCATGAGTAACTAAATTTATATTAATTCAATATGCAGCATTAGCCAGCCTACTTCAATTTTTACAGCTGTAATGTAATCAGTCAATATTAAAACTATTCGTATACAGTCCACTTCTTTTTATTTCTTAATGTAATTTTAATTCATTCTACACATCATCTTCAATCACCATGGAAGACCAGCCAACAGAATATAATTCAAGAAACATAATTTTCGCCCACTTGGGCCCAACTAATTAATTCTTCCTGTACACACTTGTGGAACATTACCTTTATTCATCAGTTTCGGTCCACTCGGACCGGGACCATCCAATAGGAAAGCCAGAGTTGTTCACTAGGTTCTTCACCGCCTGTTGTTACTACAACGAAACACCGCTCCAGTATGTCCGAAATGTGTACAGCCACACTGGTGACAATATCACACAAGATGCAGCAGATCGCTCATAACTAAAAGCTTAGGCCTATACACACAAAAGATATCTGATTCATATCATAATTTTCACATCAGCACATATGTAAAATAAATTTAAAAAATTCATACCGACTAGGCCTAAGGCATTAATGTTTGTTTATTGAGTAACTTTAATATTTGTTCTGTTACCACTACTGGAATGTGTTGGCAACATACTTTGTTTTGATTTTCTTGAAAACGCATAGACACAAAAATTCTAAATTTAAATCTATAATATAACGCGCTAGGTAGTGTGTCCGTCATCGGTATGTTACCATAGTAACATGTAAATAAACAAATGATATTTACCGGCATCGAATCCGTTCCTATAGTTTTTAATGTTTTTACTATGCGATTGTGTTGATATGTTTTGTAATTTTGTATACAGGTACGTCTATATAATTTGTAATTGTCCTATATTTCTGTATAATATAACGCGGTATGTAGTGTGTCAGTCATCGGTATGTTACCATAGTAACAAGTAAATAAACAAATGATATTTACCGGCATCGAATGTATACATTTATCCGTTCCTATAGTTTTTAAAGTTTTTGCAATGCGATTGTGTTGATATGTTTTGTAATTTTGTATACAGGTACGTCTATATATTTTGTAATTGTCCTATATTTCTGTATATGTTTTAATTGTGATATTTATGTTTATACGTATTTCTGATGATCCAATGAATAAATAATGAAATACGATCAAATATGCCTCCTAAACGCCAGCAACCACCAACTGCTGAAGAAATTGCAGCAAAAAAAAGCACGTAATGCTGAAGCTCAAAGACGCCGTAGAGCGGCCATGTCAGAAGAGCAGCTTCAAGCAGAATGTGAAGCTAATGCTGTAAGTCACCGGCAACACAGAGGAAACATGCCACAAAATCAACTTCAACAAGAGCGCGAGGCAAACGCTGAAAGACAAAGGGTTGCACGCCAACATCAAAGAGGACGTCTGAGTAGATATGTCCGATCCCGCAACACCGCTTTGCTTCCCAAAAACTTCAATGAAGACGAAATTGAAGAAAGTTATCTTGGCCCAATGGACGCTAAATGTACATTTTGCAATGCCACGCATTTCAAAAATGAATTAATGTCAAATTGCTGCCATAAAGGGACCATTGCATTAGATGAAATACGAATGCATCCCTTCATTACAAATTACATGAATGGATCTGATCCAAATTCCAAAAATTTCATGGAAAACATAAGATCCTACAACAGTGCAATGGCCTTTGCCTCAATGGGAGCACAAGTTGACCAATCAGTGACCAGACGTTCAGGTCCTTTTTGTTACAGAATCCATGGGCAAATTTATCACGCTACATCTGCATTACACCCAAATCAAGGTGAATTACCAAAGTATGCCCAACTGTACATTTTGGATTCGGCCCAAGCCTTGACAGAAAGAATGAACAATCAAGCAAACAATGGATGCATTCGTGTCGTAATGGAGAACCTCCAAAAACTTCTTGGAGATATCAATCCGTTCTCTAGAGAATACAAGAACATGATCAAATTTGAACAAGACGAAATGCTAAAGGCAAATCGGGAAAACCGAACGCCAATTGAATATAGCATGACTTTCTTGAGAGAAAGAGTAAATAATGTGTTCCCCGACAGAACCAACACTCCCACTGCCAGAGGAGAAACTGCTGCCATTTTTCACAGTGCAGATGGTGCACCCCCAGAAAATCGGGATATTACAATTTATCCGAAAAGCGGAATTTTACAAAATATATCCATCCTGAGTAGATTCTGTGACCCAATGTGCTACCCTTTGCTTTTCCCATATGGGGATTCAGGGTGGACCACAGATCTGAAGAAAGCTGTTGGTCAAGGAAATGTGTCCCAGTTTCAATGGTATTCATACCATTTTGCCATTCGTGATGGAAACTTTAACGAGTTCCTCAACGCAGGAAAGCTGACTCACCAATTCATGGTTGATGCCTATTGCAAGACCAAGGCAAACCGTTTGAATTGGTTTCGAAAAAATCAAAACACAGTAAGAGCTGAAGACTATGATGTTCTTCACCGATTTGTGAACAACCACAATTTTGAGGGCGTTAACATATTGCCTGGAAAGAAAGTTATATTGCCTTCAACCTTCCAAGGGAGTCCAAGAAATATGGCTCAAAATTACCAAGATGCTATGGCCATGGTCAGGAAATATGGCAAACCTGACTTATTTGTAACATTCACGTGCAATCCTAAATGGAGGGAAATCAGGGAAAACTTACTTGCCGGTCAGCAACCATGCGACCGGCCTGATTTAGTAGTAGCAAGAGTGTTTGAGTTGAAACTGAAATTGCTACTTGAAGACTTAACCAAACACCATAGATTTGGACGAGTTAGGGCTATGCTCCACGTGATCGAGTTCCAAAAACGTGGTCTACCACATGGGCACATATTGCTATTCATGGCCAAGGAAGACAAAGTCTGGGAGAATGAATGAATTGACAAAATTGTCTGTGCAGAACTCCCTGATAAAGATGCCCACCCGAGGCTACATGAAATTGTAAAATCCTGTATGATACACGGCCCATGTGGTCCATTAAATCCAAACGCACCGTGTATGGAAAACGGCAAATGCACAAAAGAATTCCCAAAAGATTTCTGTGCCGAGACCAACAGCAATGTCAATGGTTACCCAAAATATAAACGCCGAGATGATGGTAACTTTGCTGAACTTGGGGGAAACAAAGTGGATAACAGATGGGTGGTGCCATACAACCCATACCTGTCTCTGAAATACAACGCCCACATTAACGTAGAGATTTGTAGCTCAATTAAAAGCGTTAAATACCTCTTCAAATACGTTTACAAGGGGCATGACTGTGCAAATATTCAATTCGTTACTGTTCCCACAGAACAGGAAGCTACTATTGAATGGGACGAAGTAAAAAATTACTTGGAGACCCGATATGTAAGTGCACCTGAAGCATGCTGGAGGCTCAGGGAATACAAAATACACCACCAAACTGATCATGTGGAAAGATTAAATGTGCACCTTGAGGACAAACACACAATATGTTTTATACCAGGCAAGGAAGCTGAAGCTGTACAGCAAAAAGCCACCAAGTCCAAACTTCTGGCTTGGTTTAAACTTAATCAGGAAGACCCTAATGCCCAAGAGTGTTTATATATTGAAATTCCCGAACACTATACCTGGGATGACAAAAATTCTAAATGGAAACCACGTCTTAGAGGACATGAAACTACAATTGGCAGAATGTTTGCCGTAAGTCCCACGGATAGAGAAAAATGGTTCCTCCGAATTCTCCTTCTCAATGTTAGAGGAGCAACATCTTTCGAGGACCTAAGAACGGTCGAAGGAAATCCTATCCCCTTTGCAACTTTCCAAGAAGCATGCATTGCAAGGGGATTAACTGATGATGACTCAGAATGGGATACTTGCCTAACAGAAGCTGCAACCCATCAAATGCCAGTACAACTTAGGCAGTTGTTTGCATTTATTTGTATCATGTGTGAGCCGTCGGATGCAGCAGCATTATTCGACAGACATAAGTACAATCTTATGCAAGACTATAAGAGACGCTTTCCTGATGGAGAAAAAGCTCTCTATTTGACGCTTAAAGAAATTGAATCTGTCCTTCGAACACATGGAAAGTCACTGGTAGATTTTGGCCTAGAACTTCCAGTCGGCAGCTATGACGAGCCAATCCATTCTGGAAAATATTACGATCCAATTGCCGAAAAAACCATGTTCGAAGAAAAGTTTCAACTGCTCAACCCAGGGCAAAGAAGGGCTTTCGACAAAATCAGGGAAGCAATTGAAAACCCTAACTTACCCAAACGTCTATTCTTTATTGATGGACCTGGCGGAAGTGGTAAAACCTTCCTTTACAACACAATCATGCACTATGTGCGTAGCAAAAATGAATTAGTCTTGCCATGTGCATTTACAGGCATAGCAGCAACTTTGCTTCAGGGAGGCAGAACTTCCCACAGTCGTTTCAAGCTGCCTATTCCAATAAATGAAACATCAACCTGTAATGTTCGACATGGGACTAATACGGCAAATGAACTGGAAAAGGCCAAAGTGATAATCTGGGATGAAGCTTCAATGGCCCCAGCACATGGAGTAAATGCAGTTGACACACTGTATAAAGAACTCTTAGCTGAAGATCCAAAAGTTCCTTCTAAAAAACCATTTGGAGGTGCGGTCTTTCTTTTCGGTGGAGATTTTAGACAAATTCTCCCTGTTGTTCCACATGGCAGCAGAACCGAAATACTTTCTTCATGCATGAAGAATAGTAAGTGTTGGAAAAATATTCAGGTCCTAAAGTTAGACCAAAACATGCGTGCCAATGAGGACAATGTCCCATCAGAACACCGAGGCTTTTCCGATTGGCTTTTAAAACTTGGGAATGGAAAACTCCAAGAGCCTGGATTAGAGGAAGGCATCTTCGAAATTCCTCCAGTCTGCATTGAAAATGGATGGTATTGTTGCTGCTGTCTTTCCTGAGGTCATCCAATCAGGATATGACAGCATTACTAACGGTGCAATCTTGACTCCAAAAAACCACGAGTCACTTGAACTTAATGAAAATGTCCTTAGACGAATTCAATCTGAATTGAAATGCTATACCAGCATAGATTCTATTCAGCAAGACAGTGCAAATGCCGAGGAGGCAGCAAACTATCCAATGGAGTTTTTGAACAGCTTAACACCTGGAGGTATGCCTCCTCATAGACTTAACTTGAAAGTTGGTGCAGTAGTAATGTTGCTACGAAACCTTGACTCAACAAGAGGTCTTTGCAATGGCACCAGAATGGTCGTCAAGCAAATGATGTCAAAAGTCATTAACTGTGAAATCCTGACCGGATCTTTTAAAGGTACCAGGGTATTTATTCCAAGAGTTATTCTTGCACCCAGTGACCCTGACCTTCCCTTTACATTAAGACGAAAACAGTTTCCATTTAGACTTGCTTTTGCTATGACCATCAACAAAAGCCAAGGGCAAACACTGGATTCAGTTGGTATTTATTTGCCATCTCCAGTATTCAGTCATGGACAACTTTATGTTGCATTTTCAAGAACAAAGTCCTTTCAGCAAGTCAAGGTAAAAGTCTTAGGAACTGACCAACAAGGCAACTTAAAGAAAGACCACAGAGTTTACACCAAAAATGAGGTCTACAAAGAAGTTTTCGCCCAATAATTAAATTTCATAGCCAATATGTAATTAAATGTATATGTAATTAAATGTATTTAATATATGCCAATAAATAATTAAACATGTGCTAATAAAAATGCTCGCCACCCGGGCGTAGAACGGGTACTTCAGCTAGTATACTTATGTCTAAATAAACATTTAAATTTACGTGAAGCATAACTGTAACTTCTTAATCTTCAGACTGTAAAGAATAAAGTATCCGTCTGGAAAAAAATTATTTACTATCTTCAACAAGGATTAAACCAAAAAAGGTTTGTTCCGGTCCCAAGCTTTAAATAGACAGATTAAAGCTGGTCACTACAACGCTTCTTCGGACGTCCGACACCTCTCCGTCCTTTCGGCTTAGGCTTATAATTCAATACTGGTTTGGGGATGCGGCAGTCATCTATTCGATTAAGATATTCCAACCATTTTAGCCGAAGTTAGGCAATCCTATCGGTCATACTTCAGTTCCTTCCGGGTATCTGCTTTTCTGCAATCTTGAAGAGAATGTATCCTGCCACGTGCCTGGGAAATCTCATTTCGGCCGCTTGAATACGACTGGCCTGGGGATTCATTTAAAGTATAATTCTCAGACCCACAAAGAA
Organism: Magicicada septendecula; assembly: GCA_034769895.1. Lineage (NCBI taxonomy): Eukaryota > Metazoa > Arthropoda > Insecta > Hemiptera > Cicadidae > Magicicada > Magicicada septendecula. The sequence continues at coordinate 126,558,239 of CM068372.1, forward strand.
GTGTGGGGAGGACTATTACTTTGTAGAACTTTACAACTCGCGGCCCTGTTGTTATCCGAGTATTAACATGAAGTAAACAAATTGATTGGATATAATATTATACTCTAGAGTACAATGTGTTTTCTAGCGACCAGTCTTAACGTGGAAGCCACTGCCCCTATCAACAAAGAAGTGTCTGCTCACAGTCAGAAGTGCTTTCATTGTAAGTAATACAGATGAGAGCGAGCATCTTTTCAATTACTTGCGAGCACAGAGAGAGGGAGGTGGGTATCAAACATTGAGAGGAAGAGAGAACGAGAAAAGACAAACAGGCGGACGGAGTCAATCACACCGAACGCATAATATATAAGTTGTGTTTGTGTATACTGTTATTATGGAAATTGCAAGGTAACGTCTAGTTGGACCGTGTGTACAGGAGTAATGTAGACAACTGTGCCCAAGTAATAGAGCCTCACGATGGCAAACGTGTAAATCGAGCACAAGTTTTCTCCGAGACTGCGATAGGGTACATCTTAACGCAATAACTGTAGTGTCTTGTGTGTCAATATGGCGCCGGCAAACCAAGTTAAATTTTATGAAACCTTGTTGCTCTAAGGCTTTCATGACCGGCGCCAATGCTGTTAAAGGAACATTAGCCGGGCTGTTAGAGACCATGGTCTCATTTGGTAAATCCAGCCGTTTCGACCTCACTATCAGAAGCCATCTCCAGTGGTAAAAACGTTTGATAGTTGTTTACCAAATACCCGAGTACTGAGGCACAAACTTTTAGTTATTTATTATAGGTATTTGGTGAACAACTGCCAAACGTTTTTACGACTGAAGATGGCCGCCGATGGTAAGGCCGAAACGACTAGATTTACCAACATGAGACCATGGTCTCTAACAGCCCGGCTAATGCTCATTTAACAACATTTTAACGAAACGTTATTTATCGATTTCACTATCAATCTATTGATTCTGTAGCGTCGGTGATAGAGGATGCCCGATTTCCATCCTTTTCCTCCAGTCCTGTCGCTTAAATCTCTCTCCCCCGTAACCACGCTAATTCTTTGATTCCATGTTTTCTTTGACTTTCACAAAGAATTTCAGTGTCGGTTTCACGTATTTACAACTTATCTCAATAACAAAATGCAGGTCCACTGCTCCAATGAGGAAAAATGACCATTTATTTTTTGATCCAGGATTTCATCTAGACTGCCTGGCTTCCTAGACTTGTGTACTCTTTCACCGTACAAACTGGAACGCTGCCTCCACCAGATCCGCCGTACCGAAGAACCTCTATTCAGCCTTCACCGCCGTTATAGTCGTTTATCTATTTATCGGTATTACGTATCGATTTATTGGCTGTATTATTTTCCTCCGTTTCGGTTACTCCTTCGTTCGCCAAATACAATACCCATTGTTTTCTCTGTCGTCCCAATATTCGCGAACATAAGGTTTATATTGACAGATTTTCTAAGATGATTCTCCCAACTCGACTTCCCAATGTATAACTTACCATCTGGAGGATTCAGTTTGGTTTATACTCTTTACTATATATATATATACTAAATATATTTTTAACTCGTACGAGTGTCAGTACTCCTCAATCCATCGAATCCTTCACAGCTTGTACACGAATAGTATCAATTGTGCGATAGTCAAGGCTTACTGCTATAAAAAAAAACAACAGTCCTGGGACATGTGTAGTCATAAAAATTTAGTTTCATTATTTATACACGTTTGATTTCTTAAACAGCTATTTATTGACATGCATATATGGCCCTATTTATCAAATTTATTAATTACTATCATATCATGGCAAAAAATATTGCTACGAAATTACGTACCGCTTTCGAAAAGTCGGCAGTGCAATTACGTAAATGTTCTACAGGTTTCTCAGCCAGCCGAGCAGGTGCAGTGTCTCTGTTAAGGCCGTATACTCAAATATCTTCCAGACTGTTCGAGTACTCTTAACTACGAAAATTATGCTGGCACGCCGCCAAAAGAATGGAAAATTATGCTGGAACACCTGCGGGACCTATATAAGAAATAGCGGACGGCTTAGAAGTTAGTTACGCCTGGCGAGATTGGAGAGTGCGGATCAAGTGATTGTTGTGTTATAATTAGTGCGGGACTCTATTAGTTGACAAATTTAACTTGAATTATCGTATGATAGTACCTTGTCGATTTCAAATCGTTAATTGTGACTAATTAAAGCTGGTAATTAGCGACTTCATTGGTGCCTTATTCTGTTTCTACTGGAAAACACGACGACCCGTGAGACCGTCATAACATATCCAACACAAATTATAAATACACACGTGTTCAATTGTCTTGATTTTCAACACAGCCTTCAACGATCCGCATATTAAGGAAAATTAAACACAGAACATACGTAGCTGTCTTGAGCAGCGACATCTCGTTTCACGTCGTGGATGTTTTTGTAATATCTGAGGTTCTCTCATCTTTATGCGGAATTCTAGTTACTGTACTACATGCAACAACATTGCAAACTATATTTTTACATTTTTATCTACTTCGTGTTTATTACATTTCTTTCAGTAACAGACTTAATTTACTGTAATTTTATTTTCTGTTAAAAACATTCAAGTCCAACATAAAACCACAACCATTATAATTGAAAACCAAAAGTAGCTATTTATTCCACAGCCTATTTCTAAATGTAATGTTTACTTATTTATTAATTTTAGGCTATAGTCAGCATACTCCTATCTTATACTCTGGACAAAGTATTAGTAAGCTACCTGATCTGCACAACTCGCACACAATTTTGAACGAAATACATTCATTATTGGCTAATATTAAATATTATTTCAATATTAGATAATTTTTCAATTACCAAACTACAAATAAATTACAAAAATATCCCGGTTACTCTACTATTTTTTTAATAAACAATATTTTTTAATATTTAATAAAATAATAATTGTAAAGCCGATAATCGTACAAATTCGAAACTTCAGAATTTATATATCGGTTAAAGTTATAACTATAATCCCTAAATAACAAATAACTTAGTCCTAGCTTTTAACTTCATAAATATTTAGCATAGATATCTATAGGCCTCTATCTAATAATTCTTGGAAATATAACTGCTAAAGTTATGATATATTTTCTGTAAACGTAGCTTATAGACTTTTTAAGACTGTCCAAAATTTGCAAGCAGTGTTGAAAGCATTAACTGATCAAATTATTAAAGATTCCGAGTTTGTATTTTGTACAAAATCCATCATAAGTTGATCGTCCACATAGACATTTACAATTTTCTTCAAACTCTGAGTTCCATTTCTGGCCCGTGATGCCCGTGAAGTTAAAGAGAAATTAATAATAAACATTAGATTCGGATTTGGGCTGAAAACGCTTTCGATTGTCACCCGGGTGAATTTCCATAATTATTTTCATATTTTAATCCTTTTTGGTGACGCTCCAATTTAGAAACTTCCAAAAACTGAAAAAATTCTATTTAATTTAATACACCTCATGGATTTCTGCGATTTGTTCACTATTGTGAATCCCTTTCGTTTTTGTCTCCTATTCCCTCTATTTTTCGGACGGATAAATCTCAGAAACAATGTAGGGTAAAAGTATGGAATGCACACTACATTTTACGAAAATTAGTTGATGCGTTCAAAATTTATCGTGATGAGTTATTCAAAACAGACAGAAGACAGACAGATAAACGCCAAACTGTCGAGTTAAAACTAAGGACTCGATTCGCTTGTTCAGTTATTTCTTACAACAGAGTACTTTACAGGTCTAAACGATAGGTGAACTTTAGTTGGAAAATCCTTTTGGAGGACTACTTACTTCTTCGTTAGTTTGATGTTTGACGTTTCGATCCCAAAGTGTATGGTCGTCCTCAAAAAATAAGAGTTGGCATTGAAGAACCTTGTTAGGTTTTTTAGGACAGAAACTTACTACGATTGGAGTGGTCGGTCAGGAGGTTTCTCCGTCTAACAATACACCTGGATTTGTTAAAAGTAAAGAGTCTGTGTTGTTGTAGAATCAATCACTGTGTAGTTGTAGAATCAATCACTGTGTAGTTGTAGAACCAATCACTGTGTAGTTGTAGAACCAATCACTGTCTAGTTGTAGAATCAATCACTGTGTAGTTTGTAACAATCTTTTAAATGTGTGTCCCGCAATAATAACAACTACGTTCGACAAAACTAGTGTTTATAGGTTAATTTGTTTAGTATAGTATTGAATTAATTTACAATTTTTTGCACAAGAAATAACTAGAATAGTGGTTTTGGTGTTAGTTTTAATAGTTCATGATCAAAATAAGTCCACAATTTTAATTAGTGAGTGTGAAATCAGTGTTATTAGTGTAATTCACTTTGTCTGTCTTTGTTACGTGATAACTCAAAAATAGGTTATACTTAACAACTGTTTCTTCATCTCAGGTCCAGTTACCATGTCTTGAGTATGTTTAATTTTCTTTTATGTGATTTATCCACTTCAGCAATCCACTTGGAAATGTTTTTGGCTTATTATTAATAATCTATGGTGCTATATACAGATTGTTTATTAGTTAGTTCGTTTCTATTACTTTTTTTTTATAAATTTCAAGCTCTATAATTTCTTCAATCTTTACTCATCAATGGTCACTAAAGCGCACTTAAATTATGTTTATTATTTTATTATTTCAAGATCTATATTCTCTTCAATCTTTCCTCATCAATGGTTACTAAAGAACTCCTAAAATTATTTACCTAAATTTGTTGTTGCTAGGTTTAAAATACCAAATTTGATTGGTGGACATTATGAGATATTGTCATTGAAATACATTGTCATTCTGTACAAAATTGGTCAAATATCTTTAAATAGGTCTAATTCCCTATCTAAATAACTGAATCTAAATCTAATAACATCATTGTCTTGCTTTTAACTTGTACATCAATTTGGAACCAAACAAGGTTACTTTTAGTTCATAAATAATGATTTTACATTTTTACCACTTAATTTTCTTAATAATTAATGTTATAATACTTATTTCGAATACATTTTTGTTGTGCAGACTAATATCATTAAACCTATTCATATTACATTCATCATTTCAATAAACCTTGCTGTTATACTTTAAAATTTACAATTTTCTAGTTTTTATATATAGGCCTAGCAGCTAACATTTCTGAAATTCTATGCCTACACTTATTCTAACAAATGATCTTTTGTGTTGTTATTTTAACACCTTCTACATAAACAAATTAACATAATTATTTAAAATACAACATTTGTTGGTTTCTAAACCTTACAAAAACAATATAACCTTTCACTTATAGACAAAATACATAATTTCTTTCGTCTAGCTTTAATACAACAGAATGTATTGTCTATTAGTCTTAACTTTTACAAATAACTTTATGAACATAAATAATTAAATATTATAATATAACTGAGCAATTTTAAACAATAATAGTGAACATAGTACTTGTAGATGACCTATGATTATTTTAAAATCATCACCTAATAATGCAATTTAACATTTTACATTTATCAGCATTCTCCCCTTGACCTACTGATAATAAACATTTTATTTTATTTATTTGTCACTTTATCACTTCTTATTTTATTATTATTATTATATTAGTTCATTTATCCTTTCCATCATTTCATTACATCTTTATTTACTACTTATTATATAATTCCCTACTCATTAGTTTGTACTTTTATATGGTAATTACAAATTATAATTTACTGGGAATATGGTATCTGGTCTCGAATATTCCTTCATAGTTCATTTTATGTTGTTTTTATCATCTTTTCCCATCACCTTACCTAAACATTTGGGTATAGTCAGTCATGGTTAGAGTCTGTCAAATATAGTCTTTAGTGTTATGCTATCATCCTTTTTCTTTCCAGCTTCTCATTCATTTATTCTTGCAAATCTTACATGGTTTTTGTCATATCATGGTTTCAAATCTGTCATACCATTTGTCATGTTACAAGTTGTAGAATCAATCACTGCGTAGTTGTAGAATCAATCACTGCGTAGTTGTAGAATCAATCACTTGTAAATCCCTTATGGTCTACATTTATCATACTGTTACGACGGTCTCACGGATTGTATCATCGTGTGCAAACAGTAAAGTTAAAATAACTGTAACGTAATAACCGTAACCGTCTTAACATAAAAATAATTGTAACTTTAATTAGAGTTTAAATAAACAAAGACACTCGGATGTAACAATACTTTAAGCTTACAATTGTCAAACACACACTAATGTAATACTCAATAAATGTAACTTATTTAATAATGTCGCACTAAAAAATGCAAGTCCCCAATTATAGATGTCCACACTCATTAATTCTCAGTATCAGTTTACACTAAGCGCGCTCTGAATCGCAGTGTTAAACTGACTGTCCGCTTCTGGCCCCGCTGCAGTTGCGAGGTGAATCCACCGCTTCCTGATTGATGTGTTAAGAATAATCGCGTAATTGTGAATGACTAGAGAACTCTGGAAATTTCAATACTACAACACTGACAGACTTGTATACATCCGTATGACGTACACGGATAATAAAGTTGTGTTAGTGGTGATAATCACAAACAGAAATAACACTGTTGCACACCACTATAGAAAAATTATTCCGATTAGCGCTTTCAAGCTTCACAGCTCGTCATCAGATCGGACATATCTGATGATGAATTCCGTATTTCCGATCTGATGATAATCTGTGAAGCTTGAAAGCGCTAATCGGAGTAATTTTTCTATAGTGGTGTGCAACAGTGTTATTTCTGTTTGTTAAAAATATAAACGCTTATAAAATACACATGACAATACTACACAAAAAAGTATAATATTTCATTTACTTTGCTCTGAAGACAACAGGTAGGCCTAACTAATAGGCTCTTATTTACACAAGAAGAAATAACTAAATATTGGCATAGTGGGTTGCATATTGTAATTAATATATATTATATATTAATGAAATATATTAATATAGTATATAATAATAAATAATATGTAATAATATATATTATTACTCGTGCAAGTAAAAGAGTATCATAGTCAATTAACAAAACGAAAGCTATAAAAATTCCTTAAAATGAAGTCGTTCAATACAGTGTGCACATTGAAGACTATTATCCAGAAATATAGAAGTTAATGTAACAAAATATAATAGTCTGATGCGCTTTATACTAGTGTAAATCGAATAGCATACAGTAATGTAAGTACACTGCAAATAAGTAAGCGAGCGCCACATAGAACAGCATAAACGAGATAAAATGTAAGTGATTTAAAGAAACATGACACAGTTACAAAGAGACCTGGGTACTAGCAATGAAACAGAATTGGAACAAGAAGGAGAAGAAGAAGAAGAACACAGTGTAAAGCTGTTCACTTATTTAACAGCACATTAATTAAGGAAATGGTTGTTGCAGTGTACGTCGCGGGACAGACTCCAGATGTGAGAAAGTTTTTAGCTTTTGGTATGAAGCCAACTTATTTCTCCCCGACGTGCGCGGTTCCGTCGTTAAACTTGTCTTCACCTGCACGCTCGTTCAATTTTATGGAAAAATAAATCTCCAGACATTTCTATTTTTACGTCTGGACTAACATGTGTCACATACACACACTTACACATGCGTCTGATTCCCAGACGCATTGAATGACAAGTCTACACCACTTTTCAAGTCATCACCTTTAATGCGTTTCGTCTATTGCTTGGAACAAATATTTCACGATTTTATTGCTCTTCATGACACTGATGACATACAAGAGTTACTCATTTTGACAGATCCAATTATAATTTAGAATTACAAAGAGGTAACAGTCGCAGCCATACTGAGATAAACACAGTAGAACTTATTAAAACTTGTGAGCGAGGGTTCCCGATTCATGTCCTGACGAGATCTATTAAACTCCAGTTACCTCTTTATTCCTTGCAAGTATATCTCCATTTGTCTCAGCTGCATGCATCCAGACAATTTTAATAATACAAAAAATTGGAAGTACATTTGGGCACGTATGACGCACGAGTCAGTGATGAGAGAGAGGGCGACATTCAGCAGGCTTTTGATAAAGTCTGGCATGAGGGCCTTCTGTACAAGCTGAAGAAACAACTTCCTGATCAACTATATTTACTGTTGAAATCATATGTGCAAGACAGACACTTCCAAATCAAAATCGAAGACACTGTGTCAATTATCTCTCCTATAAAGTCGGGAATGCCTCAGGGCAGCGTTCTGGGGCCGTACTTATATCTTATATTTACTGCTGACCTACCTGTGACAGACTACACTACCACCGCTACCTTCGCTGATGATACCGCTATCATCGCAGTAGATTCCAACCCGGAATGAGCCTCTGAGAAACTGCAAAGCCATCTTTTACCTCCTGCAAGATTGGTTCCAGCGGTGGAGAATCCGAGTTAATTCTGAAAAATCCACTCAAATAACCTTTACCATGAAACGTAGCTCTTTTCCACAAGTTACCATAAACGATGCCCCCATACCTATAAAATCAGAAGTTAAATACCTGGGGCTGCATTTGGATGACAAATTAACATGGAAAGCCCACATTCAGGCTAAGAAACAACAACTCAACTTAAAAGCTAGGCAAATGTACTGGCTCATAGGTAGAAAATCTCAACTATCTCTCGCAAACAAAGTCATTATATATAAAGCTGTGCTCAGACCAATCTGGACTTACGGTATAGAATTGTGAGGCTGCTCTAAACCTTCTAACACAAAGATTCTGCAGACAATTCAGTCAAAAATCTTGCGCTGCATAACGAATGCTCCCTGGTTCATCTCTAATCATACTCTTCACAAAGACCTTAACATTCCATACATTTCTGATGTCATCAAGATGCACGCCGCTAAGTACAGGAACCGCAACATAGGACACAGCAATAACCTGATCAACGAGCTCCTCAATCTATCACTGGATGTAAGAAGGCTGAAGAGACAGGAGCCAGATGACCTGACCCGGTGAACGTGGTAATCATCAGCTGGATGGTTCCTACCTCAAGTGACGACTTTTACATCACTTTTACTTATTACTCTGTGAAATGAGTAGATTGTAAAACTGCATTATAAATAAAAATAAATAAATTAAAAAAAAATGTCCTGCGGAGATCTATTAAACTCTAGTTACCTCTTTATTCCTTGCAAGTATATCTCCATTTGTCTCAGCTCCATGCATGCATCCAGACAACTTTAATAATACAAAAAATTGGACGTACATGTGGGCACGTATGACGCATGAGTCATACGAGCGCTCCAGTGATGAGAGAGAGAGGGAGAGAGACAGAAAGAGAGATAGGAGAGTTTTATACGCATATTTTATAACTATACCAACCTGTCTTTTCTGTTACAGCAGAATTCTACTGAAGAAGTATACTGTTTCCATTCTTAGTTCAATACTGGCATAAACAAACCCACGTGGCAAATCTGAAACGCTATTGGTTACGGGGTTGAGGCTGTTTACACAGTAATGTGTTATGCGCATGTGCAGAAGGCCTGTATAGTCATGTAAGAGTTATCTTACTACTTAAATCAACGAGACACGTCAAGTTTTAAGACTTCGTCCTTATCACTGTATTCTGAATCCTATTTCAATTTGAAGCTAATTGAAAGAATACGTTGGCCGTAACAACACAACATATGCTGCCTGATGTAAAACCACTGACAGAGAAGGAGGTAAATGAAACAACGGCGGACACGCGGCGTCATTGTATCGAGCATATAATCAAGAAAGAACTAGAACTAATATGGGAATAATAATAATACTAAGAAAGAACTAATATGGGACTAGTCCGATATTACCGACGTTGTTGTGGACAGTCTTGTCAATAAAAACGCTCACTCAAGTAATGATACAAGTTCAGACACATATAGAAGAAATTGAATTACTCCCTGACAGTAGCTGATAATATAAGTACATTGGTAATTATAACAGCTTCTATTTTCGTTTTAATTAAACTTTACTTTTTTGATTTGTTGCGATTTTTAAACGGTTAATAATAGAAGCCATTAACTAACTGCTGTTCTAAAATATTTCTCTGTCGGTCCGACAACAGTCACACAAATTTTACTTTGGTCAGGACAATTATTACAATTCACATGTGCTGTATACAGTATGAATATTATATGTGTCCTGCCTGTACTCCTTCTGTCAGAGTGACGCCTCCAATTCAAGCAGCAAATAGTGTTTCAAATGTGCCACGCCTGTTTGTTTATATCAGGATTGAACTAAGAACAGAAATATTGTACATATTCTGCGACCAGCAGGCTTGAGCACGTAGATAACGACTAGCTGACCTTAATTAGACCAGTGGATGTGGCGCCTGGATACTAAGCTAGAGACCTTTGGTTCGACTTCAGCTGGCTGGACTGACTTGACTTGTCTAAATGACCATCCAGCACAACGTCGCGGGAAATTAACGAGCGGCTGAAGCACAGTACAAACCACACTATAGTTCTGTCTTATCCGCATGACTCAACTGGGGACTACCCTCTCTGACATTTCTAAGCACTTCTGTGGTACAAAACGCAGTCGCTACCATTATTATTATTATTAAAGAAAACACACGTCTGCCCGCGTATGTACAGGAACTAATACTTTTTTCTTATTTATTTAATTCTATGTTACATCGTCAGTTCATTTTTCACTTACCTTCAAACACTCCATCCATAAGAAAGGATGCCCACAAAGAAACCGAGACAGTGACAACTCGGCAAAATAACTCAAAAACGTTTACTGAATGAGAGTTCTCACTTTTAACTCGACCGGTTGGCACTTGTCTGTCTGTCCATCTATCTTTCTTACCAGATCTTATCGCACTCGATAATCGTCCACCGTCTCCTTTTGTTTGATTGTATGTTTCTAAGCCTGATTTAAACCGTTTTCAACTGATAGAGTTTGCTAAATAGCTTTAGAAGGCTTTGGATATGTAATGTCCTTATATTCTGTTTCCTCGTTTCTTGAAACAGCGAAGCAAGTTCTCAGTTTTGACTCGACCGTTTAGTATTTGTACGCTGGTTTATCTGTCTGTCTACTTAGGGTATGTCTCAATATAACTGTTGGACGCGTCAACCGATTTTCGTAAAACTTGACACGTGTATTGCTTACCCACATAACCGTATTGTTTTTTAGATTGATCCCCCTAAAAATACGCTAGGGAGGAGACAAAAAAATTGATGGATCAAAATTCTGAAAAATCACAAAAGCCTATGTGAGGCATCAAATGAAACGTAATGTTAACCACAACCTAAATATAATGTTCACTTTTGAAAATTTAAACATTTTTGGACGTGGGTCAAAAAGTGGGTAAAAGTTTGATACAATTACAAAAATTCATGTGAGGTATCAAATTAATGATAACTTTAATTAACATCTGAAGGCAATGTTAAGTTATAGAAATTTAAAAAACCGGGACCACAGTACTAAAGAAAGCATCACGTTTAAAAAAAATTCAGCAGGGTATCAGACTAAATGAATTGTAATCCAAATTCGATAGTTTTGAATTTTTCGTGTTTATTGTATGATGATGGGCTGTAAAATTGTTATATTACTAAAAAAAGTAAAGTACCTAATCGAAATTTCTGTAAATTTTTCTATAATTGAAAATTAACCTAATATTGAAATTGATGTAATAATAAATATGCATCATTCGAAACAGTAAGCGACTTCTGCTGCAGGAAACATGCTCGTTTAAATATTTATTAACACCTTCTTAAACAGTGATTGATTATAAGTTTGTGTACTACGAAAACTTACTATTTTATAGCGGGGGTTAGGTATTTACTAGTAAATACAAACGCATCGTTAGAAAAAAAGTGTTTAAATCTGGGATGGGAGTCCGAGCGGTGAGCCCATTCACCTCTTGAGTTTGAATCCCTCTCCCAGTCCATTGTACTACATTATGTCATACGAATGATATGAGTCACCTAGCCGTAGCTTATCCGCAGTCCGCCACTTACAGATTTCATAGACAGAAATTATAGCTTAAGTAAAGAAACAAATGAATACCTCATTTATACCTCATCATTTATGATGATGGGTGTTCTTCGGTTTACATACTTTTTGATGATAACGAATATTAATAGCTATTATCGAAGGAAGCAGCACGCCAATTAACGCCAAGTCTGTTATTACTCGCGTAATGGACAGTGCATAACCCATGAAATAAACATGTGATGCGTAATGGGCACAAACAACACATTTCAGAATATCATCGAATTAACAGAAAGAGTGAATATGATGGCATCGCGAGTTTCCATATCCTATTGTTTAACTTGTCAATTACTTGCTGTTCGAGGCTTGTCCTGTGTAATACACGGTTGTGCGTTGTGACATTAAGCGTTTATTTGCGGTTTAGTAAACTTCACGACTTTAGGTATACTTTTTCTGCTGTTGTTCTTTATAGTTGCATGATAGTACGTCACTGGACCTTAACATCGTTCAACATCCGCCATCCAGCATCTCTATTCATTCTGTAACTCTAGCTGCTAATTAATGGTCATCAGGATCCTTTTCCACATTGTCCCGCCGCCATGTCCATGGGGCCTCTCAGAAATTCTCCCTCTGTCGCCTTCCTTATTGCCCTTTGCCATACTTTCTGCGTGTTTTTGTAAATTCATCAAGCTATGGTTCTTGTAGAACTGCTTAGACCATGCTTAAAGTGTTAAACTTCAAACTCAAAAGGACCGTATTCTATAGTTGAGTCGTATACCTTTCGTAGTACCTTTCGTTCGAAAACTTCAAGAATTTCCTCAACTCTCCTGCGAGTGATCAAATCTCACATCCCTACGTAATTACAACCGTTCTTATTGTTTTATATAGTATCAGCTTTGTCCTGGACTGAATTAATTTGATCTTCATAATTTCATTCTACGCATCACCCTATGTTAACATGTCACCAGGGTATGCTGTAATTTGTTTTGCTTTTCATTAAATTGTACCTCTCTGATCAATGCTGATATTACTTATGCGCGTTAATGTTAGTGGCTGCCGTTCTTTATTGGGATTAGTTCATGATGGGTAGACTATCTGTTTTTATATAGAATGACTGTATTAAGTGTGATTTGTATGACAATTTTTAATGAAACTTGTAATTATTTACTCTCTGTGGGGGTGACTTAAAATTTCATCTCAAAAAACGCCATCCAAACAAAAATTAGTGGAATAATGGAAAAATTAATGGAATAGTGGAAAAATAATGTGTTAATAAATTTGTTAATAATGTGTTTCGAAATTTGTTAATAAATTTGTCAAGTCGTTGTGAAATCATGACTTTAACGTACTGTTATATTCTAGAGCGTAAGTATAATTAGAAGGCGACGTAGATTTGTGTCTGTTGCGTTGTCGGCAGGCTATTATGAAAGGTACAGGTGTGAACATTTCATTAGCCGCGAGACATTGTTATGCAGATGAAACAAACAATGGAAACAAGTAGAAGCAATTATTAACTGCTAGTTATAATGACCGTGTGGGTCTTGTAGTATGTAAAAAAAAAAATAAATAAAACAACGCTAGCGAGTTTCTGACAGACGTAAAATGAAGCAACACGAAGCCAAATGAAGTTCTCGACTAGTGTTGACTGTAACTGAAACAACGAAACAACAACAACAACAACGACAACGCGAGGCGATGTCAACGACGTCTCTGAAGGTAATTCCTTTTGGCGTAACAAAATGAAAAGCGTGTATAATGCTCATTATTGAGACGTCTTGACTTGAGAGATTAAGGGCGGGAAAATAAAGAGAAACGGAAAACGGATGAGAATAACGCTGGTAGGGTGGGACAGATGCAACGCGACGTCAGGGAGATCCGAGAGAGAGAATGATGAAGAGACAGCTTTAGGTGGTGGGGTGGGGGGGCTGCATCATCCCCCAGTTCATCAACAATTGCTATTAAAACAAACGACCCGTAATGCTCCCGACTGCTGCCACAAGCCATTACGACTATTACACTCGGTTTTTATTACTCTACATGGCGCCCCCTACATCCATCCACGACGGAAAACATTAGAATCCAACGTTTATTTGAATATTCATATGTAACAACAAAGTAATAAGTGTGTTTTTTTTAATATTCTTTCTTTATTCGCTTTTCCCCTTCAAAACATATTCATTTTATTCAGAGAAACTTTATGGATTGACTCCGTACCATTGATTCAACTAATAACCAGGAAACAAGAACATAATGAGCAGTGCGTTGAAAACAACTCGCAATACAGTGGAATAGTACTTCTGTTTATTCACCATTTTATTCATCACCCCCCTTGAATGCATCGCGCTACTGTTTGGCAACACGAAAAATTCTGCAGATCAACAAGACTGCGATTAGGAATTGAATGTTATAATAAACTGTAGCCGTTTGTTCGGAAACCGATAAAATATACGGTACCCCTAGTCGCCCATAAGGTAGCTAAGTGATGACTAATTTTCTCAACACCAAACGGTAGACCTCAGTCTCATCGGAGTTACTACTGAGGATGTCCCTTGTAAAATAGCCAAAATGTTTGGTTCCAGCAAAAATAGCTTTACTCAATGTGAAAATATTTTGTTCTTAAAGAACTACGTACTGACTGGTCAAGGATTGTAATTTATAAACATCTGTTCCGAAACTAAAATGATGGCATATCAAGCACAATAACACTTGGATAGTAAAAAAACTGTTACCGTGAAATCTGTAGTATAATATTATTCCGCTTCGAAAGCGGTTGTTTAAAGAAGGACCGAAAAACCAGAGACCAAAGAGACAATGCTGTGAGCACGTAATCGTAAGTAGCAGACTTTAGAAAAAAAAAGAGGAAAGGTCACCGCACCGAATAGTTATAAAATAGAGACAGTGAAACTGGCTAATTGGGAGACGTAGGCTATATGAAGAATTCAAAAATTATGTTTCTGAGAAGAGGCACTGTATGTACAAATGGAATGAATATGAAGTGACAGTTCTGTTCTGTAATATCAGTGACACAGTAGAGCAACACAAACTTAACTGGACAACATACAGAGCTGCTGAAGGAAACACGATTATCAAAAACTGAAGAAAATTATCGACCAAGCGGAGAGAGATAAAACTGGTAGACTAAGAAAATGGTGACATTAAAGACAGAGAAGCTGGAAAAATAACTGATCAGCAGGGTGAAAAAAGGGAAGAAGAATTCCATGTCAAAAGTGAATTGATTAATCATTATTTTTCAAGAGTCTGCAACACGTAAGAGTACACAAGCCAAAGGTGCCTTAAATCGGTTGATGTATACAAAAGTTATTGTGAGGCAGGTAGACAGACACACAAACACCAAACGGTCGAGTTAAAATCGAGAACTCGCTTCGCTCGTTGAAAAAGCAATTAGGAGAAATGGTAGTGAAGATCAGACTGGACAAGCAAACAAAGCTCTATTACCCAAAGGTAATAGAATGCATGTCGTCAGGCTCATGAAAAAATTGGACCAACCTCTCAGTCGAGTCACTGAAGACGCTTCATCGTAGAATGCGCGAAACGTGTGGAGTTAATAAAATTAACGTGTTTTTGAAAATCCAAAAACAATTTTTTTTTAAGAAACCGCTCAACAATATTAAAAACTTGACATGCGATGATTATAATTTGTGTCACCGTAAGAACAAAAGCAGAAATGCCATACACGTTTTAATAACCAATAATCAGACTTAAATGTTAGGTATGACAAAGTCAAGAAGGTCACCGAAGGTCATTGAGCAGCAGTGAAAGGACTTGGGAATTCGCAGCTGTGGGGTGTAATTAATGTACCCCAGTTATTGCAAATCGATACCGGCTAACGCCACTATGTCGATTCTGCTCCACACTCGTGTTACGTTTGTCCTGAATACATTATATTACCTCGTACTCTTCGCTTATATGGAGTGTATGTGTGTGTGGGGGTGTCCTAACGTATCAATACGTATGTAGCAATAATTAAATTAAGTTGGGTAGTATATTATTACGTGTAAGAACGATTTTAAAAATTACTCATATCACTTAGACCAGTGGTTCCCAAACTTTTCAGTCCGCGGACTCCTTCACAAAATTAAAAATTTCACGCACCCCGTCTTAGTTATTAAATAAAACAGACAGTGAATATGATACAAACTCTTATACTTTAATTAAAATGTATTAAAATCAAAATTCCCTTAACTTACAAAACTATTATATTAATGATATCAAACACAGTTTAATGTGAACAATAAAGCTGCTTTTGAACAATGAGCTCTGCAATATTAGGTTTAATGTCTTGATAATTTCAATATTAAGTCACTCTCGACATCAAATTTATTTCTTAACTTTGCCAACCTCGAGTCTATCTTTCCAGCCACACGTGTCGAAATCCAGCTACTTAGGCGTAAAACCAGCTATACGTAAAAACGTTTTGCTTAGATATAGTGCTTATACGTGGACTAAAACTAGTGCTTATACGTGCGATCAGTTCTGAGTTGATGTGGCGCTCTAGTCAGTTCGGCTGACAAACAGAACTGCTACACGACATGATTTAAAGACATTATTAAAGCCATTAGTTTGAAATTACTTTTACAATTCAATTAGTTTGAACCAAACAAAACAAATACTGGAATCTTCTACCAATTGTTTTAAGAGTCTAAAATTTAGATTTTAGACTATATAAAATTACGGTACATTCTATCATTCACCGTTTTCCCCGGTTTTCCACTGATAATTATTTTAGTTTCCAAAGCGAACGAGTCGATGTATGTTTACGAACTTTCAGAAGACAGCCGTCGTATGTGCAATGGTGATACGGCATAGGAAAATCAGAGAAAAAGCGGTACTGGGTTCATCCAGTGTGGAGTGAAACATTACTAAACGGATAATTTCACTTAACGTGTAAATATTTGTAAATTCTATCCTACACCGCCACCCTCGTACACCGCCACTGATAAAACGCACGCAACAGATAAAATATATTTGTCTGTATCTTTTGTTTGTATAATCATATGTAATTACATATGTAATTAAATACAAATACATGTTCTTAGTGACTGCTATTCAGTATATTTCATTTTGTAAAATTAAGATTTTAACATTATAAACGATAATCCGTCCTTTTTACATCTAAAAAACTATACGTGTTGGAAAAATTCTGATTGAAAATTTGAATTTCTCTCATAAAAATAAATAAGAAGCAATACAAATATTAGCTGGTACAAAACATGTGCCTAGCGGTGTTATTTGTTTGTACATTTCTGAAAGTGATAAGTCTTATTCTCCCAGTCCGACCTGTGGTTTTTCAAGATAGAAGTTAAAATCGATGTACCCCTAACCCTGGATCGAACGCATCGTACTAGCTAAAAGTCGGAATACGGAGAACGGGCCGGAACGGCGTTCCGGAATCTCTTGGATCCAAAAATAAATTACCAAAAAAATATATGAAAATAAAAGAAAACCCTAATTATTACAAAATTTACTATTACTTTTTAAATTGTGCCCCTCATCAGCCCCACTACACAACTAAACATTTGTAAAAATCAAACACCAGCATTAATCTTTATCTTAACAACTATCGTTCAAAAAAAAATGTTCCAACAACCTATTGAGAAAATTAAAACTACATGAAAGGCAACTGATTGGGACCTTCCGAGAATACGTGCATTCCAGAATTTTTCCGGAGAGTCTTTCAACATTGAAATATGCTATTGAATTATTAGCAGTAACTTCAAGTGAATGTGAGAGGGCTAATTTCTGGCCATCATATAACATTGGACACAAAGAGTAAGGAAAGGTCAAGAAACAAACAATATGACGACACAATGATGAAACTGTGGAAACTGTTTTAAAATGTCCGAACCACCGAAACCATCACTTAGAGTTTGATTGAGGCTCCGGAATGACCCCATCATAAGTGATATGTATTCGATTATCGTGAGGCTAACCTGACGATGAAGCTCTTAGAAATATCAGTAAACTTGATTACCTTTTTAGATACAAGTTTATACGTATGTTACATATTTCATAAGGCTTTAAAAATGTAGACCTCCTTTGTAATAACCTGATGTTAACTTATACGCTAATATAAAATATAAGTATATTTGTGTGTGTACAATTTCTGATTGATGCGTTCCGGCACCTATAGTTTTAGAAATCAACCACTGCGGAGATTGTACTGTATGCGTTTGTGTTGTGTCCAAACGATGTGTGCGTGTATGTGTTACCTTAACGTTTTACGCTTAATATTTTAACGGATTCCACTGGGAAGAACAGAACATATATTGTGATGTTGAGACACATGCGCTGAAACGCGTCAGAAAGCGAGTAACGAAATCATAGAATGAAAATGTCTGTGAGTCGGTTTAACTAATGTCTCTTCTTCTGATAGTTCCAATCCGTTTCGGACGTTGGGTATCATACAGACTATTTTAACTTTCTGCACTGCTGCACGGAATAAGTCAATTGTATTCATGCCAAACCAGGTCCTTAAATTTCTCAGCCATGATATTCTCGGTGGCCCAACTCCTCTCTTTACAAGTATTTTTCCCTGTAATATGGACTGCAATAAGTAAAATCTCTGTTCATTTCTCATGAGATGTCCCAGATACTGAAGCTTTCTTATCTTCACTCTGTTAATAACTTCCCTATCTATCTTCATCTTTCCAAGAAGTTCTACATTAGTTATATGTGCTGTCCATGAAATGTTCAGTATTCTACTGTAAAGCCACATTTCGAAAGATTCCAATTTTTAGTTGTGGCTTCAGTCAAAGTCCAAGATTCTACACAGTAGAAGAGGACCGAGAATACGTAGCAGCGTAGAAGTCTCATCTTTGTGTTTACTGTTAAATCGTGACTTTTGAATAAACTGGTCAGTTTAGTGTACACTGCTCTTACCTTTTCAATTCTGCTCTGTATTTTTTGAGAGTTGTTCCATTGTTCATCGACTATAGTACCAAGATATGTAAATTGGCTTACACGTTCAACTGGCCTTTGGTTTATATTAAGGGTGCAGTTTGTCAACTTGTTCTTAGATACAATCATTAGCTTCGTTTTATTAACACTGATGTCTAGCCATATCTACGGCTGCTTTATGTCATTCTATTCATTAGTTGTTGCAGTCCCTCTAATGTCTACAGAAAGTCAAATTTACGCATTATTATAGAACACCATACTCAGTGAACGAACGTGAAAAACGTCACGTTTCGGTTTCTTGGTTTGTACGTTTCTATTCGCTTATTTTCAAGCAAACCGTGTCCATGGACAGCGCGGCGTCTACGTACTTTCGCTGTAAAGCCGCCACTGGAAAGATGATTATTTAATCACGGTTGATCTGAAAATTAAGTTTTTAAAACGTCTTACATGTCTGCTACATAATCTGTGAATATTTTACTGTCTGCTACATTGAATTAAGTTTTCATCTAACAGATTGTTACCCGTGAGATAATAAAAAAGTAGCTTCATATGTTTATATACAAACGTATTGGACCGTAGTGAGTGTTCTCGTATTCATATGTATAAAATAAAATAGAATTCCGTATATTGGTAACGTCACACCCTTGCGTGAGCATTACATTCTACAAGACACATCTAAGTAATTTTATATACCGCGTCTGGAAAGTCGTTTTCGCCGAGAATCAGTTTACACTTATTGAAAACTTCTTTGATACAACAGACAAGCGAGCCAGACGCAAGGGCACATAAATATAACAAGCTCTCACACTATCTAGCTGTGCGACTGCTTTGAGTTATTTATTGGTTTCTTCTTCTCGCTCCTTTTGAGAAACCGGAAGAAGAATAAGAAGAAGAAGAGCGAATCGCGCTACTAAATTCAATTTTTTACGTTGAACGCGAATTAAACAATTTTTGCTGTAGGCTTACTCCAGATTGATAAACACAACGCACTATAATTTTGCTTGTTTTAAATTGCCCATCAAAATGGAAGAAAACAAGTGTTTGCTAATCAGCAGTTAAAGTTGTCTAATAATCTGCCTAATGTGATGACTGTAGTTTAATGTTGAAGAAGCGGTCAGTAGTAAAACTTGACGGGGGGGGGGGTTTCAATTTACGGTTAATTCTGTGAAAACATATTAAAGCCAAAAGTTGTTCGTCTACATCTGAGCCAGGCAATCGGTTTGTAAGTAAACGAAGAGACAGCGAGCTGTGGAACATATGAGACGATCGTATAAAGATGGTAGTGTCTGTTTATGAATGTAAGTTAATTCACGATATTTGTGCCAAGAAGTATCTTCGTACTGATGTTTTTTACAGCATAAGTTGTGGATTTCGTGTCCCATTAACCTAACGAATCATAAATATTATCAATAATATAATTAATGTAATTTTACTTATCAGTAGTTTGTGTATGAAAGCACGTGACTAGACTAATCGTTTCATG
This sequence comes from Magicicada septendecula, assembly GCA_034769895.1. Classification (NCBI taxonomy): domain Eukaryota; kingdom Metazoa; phylum Arthropoda; class Insecta; order Hemiptera; family Cicadidae; genus Magicicada; species Magicicada septendecula. The sequence continues at coordinate 126,578,552 of CM068372.1, forward strand.
GGTTATCTTAAGTAAATTTTCAGCAATTAAATCAAGAACTAATTACATAAATAAATTATTCATTTAATGTGTGTTTCACTTTTCTTTTCTTGTCACATTAAATTATTAATGGCATTTATGATACCTATATTGTCCTGTTGTGTAAAATCAAACATAATCTCCCCAGACCACATTACATTATTTTAATATCGTACTTGTTATATAGGCCTTTTAGAATAAGAGTGAATGGCGATTTCATAGGGTAGAGTGACTTCTACCCTATCAAATCTGCGGTCCCCAGGATAGTGTCCTAGGGCCGATCTTATATTTAATATTCACGTCCGACCTCCAGATACCTTTATGTGACTAGGGATAGGATTGGAAAAGACACAGTCTTGACTTTTCATGAAGACCCTGTAGTTTTGCACCATCAAATCTCCAGACTCACGTTTTCAATTAGAAGAGTGGCTCAGGAAGGGGAACATCAAAATTAATTTATCTAAATCACACTTTCGTAACTTTCACTTTATGAAAATTGCAACAACCGCCAGTTTTTATGAATAGTATAGAAATTCTTACTCTCCATGCGTAAGTACTGAGGAGCTCATCTCGATAGTAAATTAAAATTAATGAATTATTATTAACTGCTTGGTAGAAAAATCAAAACTCTCGTTAGAAAATTAACTCCTACAGGTACATAAAGCCTTAATCAGACCGACCTGGACTAGTACGGTTTAACTCATTCATTTCATAGATGCTTAATTCCTTGCACGATATGTTCTCGTCTTTGTCTTCTAGTTTTCAACTTCCGCTAAAGCTATGAAGATTAGAAAGACAAGAAGGTGCACTAATAGAAGTAGAAGAAAAAGAAGAACAACAACAACAACAACAACAAGTGGCACATAGATACGGAAGCTTTGATTCCGTTTGAAAACTTAAAAGTTTAATAACAAACCACTCTTTTTCTCTGATCTAACCAAACGCGTCAGTTGTTAGCGTTACATATAAAGTGTGACAGTTAACATTATATTATAGGCCTATGTCTCGACGTGCTACTGTACTTCCAATTCTAATGGTTTCCAGTATTTAGTATTTCTATTAATCAGGTTCATGATAACCAATCTGCTAAATGGTTAACGTAGCTCAAAAATTCTATTTATACTAAATACCATAAATAAAGTGACGTAGTGAAAAGTTAGTAGTAATTATACCGGGTGTACCCACAAAAAAAATTAATGTAAATGCAAATCACAGCGTAAGGTACGAAACATGTTATTTGGGAGATTTTTATTTTTAAATGTGAACGGATTTAGGACATATTTATGCCTTAGAATTAATGAAGCGAACCGTCTAGGTGTACTAACGACTCAAAGGACAAACGCATTGAAAGGTATTGCAAATAGTGTCAAACGTAAAGGGCCAATCTGATCTTACTGCTCTCCCCACACCCATTCTGCCGGGGTGCAACCGCTACGTACGCCAGACCATCTTAATGTAGACTATACAGTCCAATATATTTTGTAGAGGAGGGTATGAAAGCGCATGCGCGAAAGCATCCTTCCTGTGCTGTGTTGTAACGACGAGTTCCGCGTACGCCAGCGTCAGTGTTGTCTTACTCTTTAAGGATCATTGATTTACTCTGCACTTTTAACGATTCGGTAAACTTCACTCAGGATATAAGAAATAATGTCTGTGTAATAACTCTACTCAGTTGAATGTAGCTTCTTTTTTATTGATCCTTTTTTTAATATACTACAGTCCATCACTACAGTCCATCATGAACTACAGCATCGCAGTGAGTTGTTACGAGGAAATTCACAGACACTGCCACTAAAATCATAGAAAAATTGAGGAAAGATAGTTTTTCTGATAGACGAATCAAGAAGCTTGCAACTGAAAAGAAGCCTGACGCAATTTCTCTTTAGTAAAATTGTTTTACTGTTTTACATTTCAACTGGAAGCTCTCCATTTTCCTCGTAATTACTACATTACAGAGCAGTACTATAATAATGAAAACCCTAAGTCAACTGATATTTGAGAAAATAAATACTCAGATCGTCCAAATGAAATATAGGTTTTAAAAACTTTCTCGTTTACAATTTGTGGAAGTAGCTAATGAAGAAAAATTCGAAAGCAATATCAGTTCTTTGATTGCAACCAGCTACTAAATGAACCTCAGTTACATAACGTGCATGCTGATGAGTCGAATCAATTAAATAATCAACAGTTACGAAACTATTTATCAGCCAATGGCCTACTTCCTAAAGTTAAGAAACAGGTTTCGTCTATTAGGTAAAAAATATTTCGCTTAGTACTGACAATGCCTACAACTACATACATCAGTGAAAGTATCCTCCAACTACACTGAAGGAGACCAAAACTATCTTATGTTTCACATGAAGAAATATCGCCCATCTTTTTCTTTCGCACAAGAAAATACCCACTTGATGAAATTTCATCAGAAGTACCAAGGTTTTTTTGGTGATCGTAGTAGATGTTTTGTGGAAAAAAGAAGAAAAGGACTAGAGTTGATTTGAAAGCATGTGTCAAGTATGGAAAACTTATTTCTAAGATGTTTTTCTTATATACTTTTTTTCTGTTTTTGAAACTGTTATGTTTATGGCTACTGACAAACGCATTTGACTACACTGTTTCATAATCTGTTCCCATTTCGCAGATTTACAGCTGAGCTTTATTCCGCACCACTCAAAATCTTTGAGTTCTCATTGCAAACGTTTACGCTAGGTCACTGCTAAATTTATTAACAAGTTTTGGAATTGGTGACATGAAGAATAATTGTAATTTTAAATTCACTAAATGTAAGGAAAAATATTACATCAGAGAAATATTTTGTTAATTTATTTTCATTACACTTACTTTCATAATATACCCATTAGCCATTACTCTGTCAATAAAAATCTGTTTTAAACCAAGAAATACGTGCATAATACTGTGAATATTATTGACAAAAATAATAAAAATAAAATATTAAATATTATCAAATTTATTACTAAAATTTAACAATGTTCTTTTGGCTTTTACGGCCGGCGTCAATATTATTTACATGATTATATGCCGAGCTATTTATTAAGCAGTGGACTTGTGTTATTGAAAACGAACGCGTTTCGACCTCACCAGCGGAGGCCACCTTCATTGGCAAAAAAGGACGTGGCAGGTGTTCCCCTAAAAAACCTCAGTACTGAGGCAAATCCCCCCCCTCAGTAGCAAAACCCATACCTTAGTAGGCCTACTGAGATATTGGTGAGGCCGAAACAGCACAAGACCACGGGCTAATAGCGCGGCATACAACCATTTACATACTATTCTAAAAAATTAAATATTTTTGCCTATCACAATTTTTATTTTTGCGAATATTTCAATTACAAAGTGAAACTTTATTAACATAATCGTAGGCCTACTTTGTATCTATTAGCATTTTCAGTTTCCATCACCCCGTCTCACTGTCTGTTTCTTTCTGTCTCGTCCCTTCTCTGTTTGCCGGTAAAATGTGTGGCGCTTTCTACGACGATCGGCTAAAATTTACGACTTCGTGCTCTAGCGTAGTTTAACGTTCACTGTCTCTACTACAATTGCGGCTATGTTATATTCTCGAACCGAAATTGGCCGCCTTCAAAGTTGAGACAATACAACATTAGTAAGTGGGAGCCGAATTTCACAAAGAGACGCACCGGACAGTTCCTAATGCAGTGCTTGAGGTAGTTCTGACTGTCATGGTTTATCTCGTTTGACTCGTGTGACGATGTTTCAACACTTCAAGGAGCAATAACATATTGACTTCGCCCCTGTCACTGTACTATGATAAAACGGGCGTTTGACGATAGTGATTTGTTCCATTCTGTCCATAATTGTAAATTACGTCTTCACACCAGCAGAAGTATTACAGGAGACATACACGATGATTGTACACGTTCTAGTCTTATGTAAGTAAAAATCAATGGCTCTCAATAAATCAACCGATTCTCGTGGACACAAAAAGGCTTTTTTATAATGGTAGAGGTTGCAGTTAAACTAGAATTTGTTAAGAACGTGAATTTTCTTCTGGAATATGCAATACAAGTGAAAGAACAGAATGCCGTTAGATTAAAAGTCTTCTATTACGCCTGGCGCTGGTTCAAACCCATGTACTACAGTTAGGTTTTCTGTCCACACTGCTACTCCCTCTACGGTTAGTTGCCAGTTTGCACCATTCGTACGTTCGTATTTGAAGTTACGATCCCCTCCTCCAGTGGCGTACCTAGAATTTGGTCTGGGGGGGGGGGTCCGGTCGAGTCAGCTTCATACAAAAGAAAAAACAAGTGAACACTAATCAACATTATTATCTTTAATGTGTTTGAAAAACGTATGGTGATATCCTGAAATCTGTCCCATTAAAGTAAACGGTAATAACACAATAAAAATACGCGTTGTTGAAACATTGTTTATTGATCTGATTTTCCCATATTTCATATTCAAACGTTTACGCAAATGCTGTGTAATAAACCTGTTTGTATATTTAAAAAACAGTTACTACTATATTAACATACAAAGCTGATATATTAACAAAATAGTTTAAAAATTAAGAGATTAACAAAATTCGTCAACTTTTTTCGAACCTCTGGGGGGGGGCCCGTTCGCCTCCCCGTAAATACTACCCTGGTTCTCTCGTGATGCGTGGAAGAAGAAGTACTGATGATAGGGCGGAAATAAGAGAAGCATGTTGAGAGAGAACGAGATTGACTGTAAACCGCATGTAATTACAGCCCGAAAACATGTTTTTATTGTAATGAAGCACATACAAATAATAAAAGTAGTATATTTGCGGAATGGGAAAATAATATTCCACAAGTACGTATGTTGGATTATCGTCAGTATAAGGTTCACAATCTCTAGAGATATTGAAAGACGGATATTATCTGCTAATAGGTGTTACTATGGACTGGTGAAACATTTTATTTCAAAATTAATAAGCAAAGATACAAAAGCCACCCTATACAAGACCTTGATTAGACCAGTCCTGATGTATGGCTCGGAATGCTGGGTGTTAAAAAAACTAGATGAGCAGAAACTATCCGTTTTTGAGAGGAGGGTACTGAGGAGAATCTACGGCCCTGTGAGGGAAAACGACATTTGGAGGCGACTGCATAATCGAGAGTTGTACGAAAGGTTTAAAGATCTTCCGATCGTGCAACTCATACAAATTAACAGATTGCGTTGGGCTGGTCATGTGCAGAGAATGGCGGAGGATAGAATCCCAAAAAGAGTGATGAATTATTTGCCGATGGGAAGGAGAAGGAAGGGAAGACCGCGTACAAGATGGCTGGACCAGGTTGGTAAGGAGGCAGTGAGGCTGGGTGCAGCAAACTGGTGGACATTGGCCGGGAGTAGAGACCAGTGGGGAAGATTTCTTTTGGAGGCCAGGGCCCGGACTGGGCTGTAGCGCCGAGGATGTATGTATGTATGTATGTATAAGGTTCACAATACAATCATCAACAGCTCTCCATACCTCAAATCGTTCGTCGGTGTTTCGAAACATTCTATAGCATTTAAGGAACTATATTTGTTCTCTAGACTTGTTCGAAACATTCTATAGCATTTAAGGAACTACATTTGTTCTCTAGACTTGTGGTTTGATACATGCTGCCGAACAATCCAAAGAATTGGTTCAGATGTGTAGGCTGTGCACAGTCCGCTACTTTCACTTATAGAGATTGCACTGTTTCGGGAACTGTTATGATTTCACCAGCCATCTTAGGAATACGGAATTTATTATACTTTTCTGAGGATTAGTTAAATACTGGTTACATGAACAATACGAATGTAACCTAGTTATGGAACATATTAAATTCTTACAAATCTTTACTTAACCTGACGTAACATTACGTCAGTGAATTTTTCCAGTAAAGGGTTTGTGAGGATCGGTCAAAAAATATAACACAAATTTTAACTTATTTGTGTTGACTTTTCGACAATGTTTACTGTCATCATCAGGACCTGTGTATGAATACAAAAGAAATGTCAAACACAACAGAACAATCATTTGAGTTGTTTGTATTCATACAGAGGTCCTAATGATGACAACATTGTCGAAACGTCGACAAAAATAAGTTAAAATTTGTGTTGTAATTTTTTACCAATCCTCACAAAACCTTCACCAGTCACTACGAATTTAAGGATTTATTTACGTCAGTGGTTTAAACAGTTTGACATACACCACACAGCTACGTTTTCTTCAGAAATTTCCTGTATAAAATTGTCCATGTTTTAGAAACATTTAAAAAAAACTACTAAGAAGCAAAATACGAATAAAATAAAATTAATAAGCAGCGCGCCGCGACGTCACTGCATTAGGCGTCAGACGATAAGAAGGGAATACAGACCATGAGACAGATTAGTCAACGTCAGTACAAGCACAAAACACAAAACATCTTCACACAAACACAAACGAAATATCTTCACAACCGGCCAACCAACCGTAATGTTTTCTTTAAAACGGTTAAGTCTAACGAACAACGTTATGGAGAGAGCAAACAAACGTCTTAATTAAAAATTTAAACACGGAAATTTATAATCCCCGCTGCTACCAGTATTGTTACTGTCAGTACTACAGAATATATTTATCTTGACACAGAAGCGAAGTGAAATAAACGTCTTCATTTTAAATAAAGGAAAAGACGTAAATCTTTACTCGGGAAATGTTGCACGACGTAAATCTTTTCTGGCTTACCCGTTGCAATTATAAATAATGAACGCTCGCATATAAGATGCTGTAGGAAACTAGGAGCTCTAGATTCTTAGCCGAGAGGGATAAGTAAAGATTACCTAGCCACACGCACAGTTGTATCCATGACTGAAACACAAATTACAGTGTACAATAATTAAGACACAAATAACTTTCCTTCTTCTTCTTATTTTCATTTCGGGGTTAGACACATTGTTTTTCGAACCCTGTTTTCGCCGTGGTTTGTAACCCTAATTTCTCCGTACTTACAATCATATTTCTAAATACTGTGCTTTTGTAATGCATTATAATCTTCGGTAGTCTGTATGGGTCCGTTATTACCTTCCATACGTACATTTATATTTATCCATTCTATTAGTTATGCCAGGGGTCCAAATGTGTGTGACGCGAACATACGCTTTCATAGAACAGAAATGTACCAGCATCTCCACTCTCACCTACACGTTGTCGGTGGATCCTGTTACGCCGAGCAATCCATTCCAAGGTTATGGTAACCAACCCCTTTGGCGGAGTGGATCGGTAAGCAAATGAGAGCTGGGGATTCTGTCAGGGCAGTCTGGGTCTATCCTGGGCCCTGGCCTGGCAGAATGGTGCACATCGGCAGCAGGATGTGCATCTAGTGTGGAGGCGGAGGAGGGTATAGTAGCCCAACGGCTGTACATATGGGCTGTCAGTCAGCCTACTGCGACCGAGCAGAGAGAGCTCGTCAGTTGAGGTGAAAGCAACTCTCTAGGGGAAGAGCACCCCGAAATCAAAGTTCCTGGTCCTCCAGGTTAGAGAATTCACATATCACATCTGTGAAACTCTTTTATGTGCAGAAACTTATCAGTTTCTCAGCCAGTCAGTTGTCTGCACTTGACCGGGACAACTGGCGGAGGCTGTTAAAGGAGGCCTTGACTCAGTAATGGGTTGCCGCGCCGCTGAAGAAGAAGAAGAAGATTAGTTATGCCAATATATGCTTCTGTTTGTTCACTGGGTGTAAAATTCCGTCCGGTGCAACAACGAACACTCCGCGAAAATGTCATTTCTCATACGAAATTTCATTCTCACGTAATGTTCCTAAATAGCAAAATTCATCACTGGCTTTGAGCTTGTAAAGACGCCGCCTTTGCCAGGGAAACACATTTTTCGCTTATACTTATTCTAAACGCATAATTACGGAGATGCAAAGATGGCACGACGTGTGCGTTCTCAAAACCATTTTACAAGTTGCTTCCTTTTTCCTCAGTACGCTTATGGCATTGCTCACCATTTCGTTTACGCTTATGGTATTGCTCACCGTTTCGTTCATTAGACTAAAAATCATCGTCACCGTCAGCTTTCAAGGACAGCGTACACGAAACACGCTCTCAGTCAAATTCAACATTGCCTACTGTTGCGTTCGACCTACCACGAAGGAATTATCTCAAAATTAGCTTCGCCACGTTCTTCCTCAGTCAGGTTTGTGGCTAAAAACGTGTTAGAATTTCCAGTTTGTTTGCTATCGGCGTTCACTTTCATTTTACTTTGCCTTTTAGTCGATATTCAAATATTCTTTTGCACTACGAGGGGACCCATTCTTTATAGACATTTTTAAAAAAATTTCCTGTACTTTTTTAATTCTTTCATCTGTGATTCTATTTGTAACTGCGCATTTCTTGTCCCATTCACACTTATTTATACTGTCGTACTCTTAAAAATAGCATTTCCGCTGTTTGTGTTCTTCTTTCTTTCCTTTGTTAAAATTCATGCTCCCTTCTATATATTGAATACGGGATGGCCATTGTTTTATAGAATTTCATTACCACATCTGTTCGTACTTTACTTTTCATACTGCATATTGTGCCAGTAATATAGTTGAATATCCGATATTATTACCCACATCAACTCCTTCACCGAACGAGATTGTACACTCAGGCTAACTGAGTGAATTCACTCTTTCAGTTTGTCGATTATTAATGATAGTTTTAGCCACGACGAGTCTTGATCCTTTAAATGACACGGTTCTCGATTAGCTATGACGTAATTATGTTAAACAAACTTCCAATAGGAAGCTGCCGGTTCAGTCTGTCCTCGCCGATTTCACCTGAAGAATTTCGAAAAACGAAACTTACTAAACTTCGTCCGGGAGTCGATGAAATCGTGTAAGGTAAAACATTGCTTCGTGGTCAGTCTGGAACTCAGAAAGCTTTCTACTCCTTCATGTAATTGTTGTAAAATTTAATATAGTGTTATGGATATTTTATAGTAATTAGGTACCTCATGGCGTCCACTGAATATTTATTATTTTGGACCGAGTCCAGTAAAACACGTATCCACGTAACTTACCGACCAAGAAATAATATTAATAGCGTAGGTCGGTTCGTTCGTAGAGACCGCGTGTGGGCTGCGGCTACTGTGTCCCCATCTTGTCGAAAGCAGATTACATCGAGCAACTCATTAATAGCGTAGGTCGGTTCGTTCGTAGAGACCGCGTGTGGGCTGCGGCTACTGTGTCCCCATCTTGTCGAAAGCAGATTACATCGAGCAACTCATTAATAGCGTAGGTCGGTTCGTTCGTAGAGACCGCGTGTGGGCTGCGGCTACTGTGTCCCCATCTTGTCGAAAGCAGATTACATCGAGCAACTCATTAATAGCGTAGGTCGGTTCGTTCGTAGAGACCGCGTGTGGGCTGCGGCTACTGTGTCCCCATCTTGTCGAAAGCAGATTACATCGAGCAACTCATTAATAGCGTAGGTCGGTTCGTTCGTAGAGACCGCGTGTGGGCTGCGGCTACTGTGTCCCCATCTTGTCGAAAGCAGATTACATCGAGCAACTCATGCATTCCGTCATAAGACTTTTTTAGATCATGCTTAAACATAATGTCAACGATACTACCACTTTCCTTCCCTGAAAGTAGAATTATCATCGAAGTACTTTTTAATTCAGGGTAGCATCGCCCTGTTTTCCTACACAGTCGCCAGTGTAAAGGAACTGCGTGTCGTTCATGTTTTAAAAAGTTAATTTGGTACTTATAAAACCACTTTTCTAAAAACGCGCATAGTGATCGATAACTACACTAACGACATGTTGATGTAACAAGGTAAGCAAGTTTACTTTCTACGTATTATATTACATTTCAGCGGAGGGGCCACGTTCGGTCGAAACGTGTTTACTTTATAACATTGTTTACTGACAAAACAAACTACAATGTAATCAACAACACAGTACCGACGTGCTTCGTTTTTGGTCAAACGCGTCGTCACCCTCTAACGACCAGTCACGCTAAATATGTTGACAGTATAAGTTACGCGAAAGCGTTCATCATTTTGCTCCCAGTGAATCGTAAGAACACAGTGAAACCGGGTCTATGACGTGTTTCTGACTTCTACTTATTCAAGCTTTTGGTACGAAGACCTGTTGCGGCTCCTATTGTTGGTACCATCGTTTCATACGTAGCCAAATATTTCTTCTTCCTTTGGGTTTCTAATTTAGAACGAATTTCGGTAGTCTATCACAATCCGTTCTCTGTACGTGTGTTAGTCAGCTATTTCAGCATTCATCAGTGGTCTTGAGAATGCTGCGTACCTGCAGATTTCGCGCGATTACTTCATTTCTAATATGATAACGTTTTGAGACTCCGGCAACTCCGCAAGGAAGCGCGCATTTCTGCTGCCTGTATTCTTTTTCTGTCCTAACAGTCATGGTCCATGCTTCACTCCCATATAAAATTTATACGGCCGAGAATTTATCTGCGTGCCTTTTCTTGTTATGTGTTTTAAAGTACCATTAATCGTTCCATACATATAATTAAACCTTCCAATTTTGTGGTCGATATGCATTTCGCCCAGGTGAGATATACGCCAGCCTATAAACCCGTTCGATATTTGTATTTCCTAATATAATTTTGCAACACATAATTTTCCAGCGAAAGCCATAATTTTACCTTCCAGATTAAAATCTTTAGCTATTTTATAAACTCCCTACAATCCTCTTTATAACTCTTTATAAACAGTGTCTTTATCACTCTCTAAGATTACCCGGTCATCAGCGTACATGAGAGTCTTATTAAAATTATCGTCCCTCGAATCTTTAAAATATTAAAATTATTAGCAGAATTATCACTGTTGCACACCACTATATAAAAATATTATAAAATATATAAAAATATTATAAATATATATAAAAATATATATATATATATAGCGGTGTTGCAACAGTGATAATTCTGCTTGTGATTTTAACCACTAACACAACTTTCTTCATTAATCTGCTATTAAAATTATTCAGGTGTCGCATCCATTGCCTAATGTCTTCGTCAAGGTACAAATTAAGGTAGGCGACAAAGTGTAATCCCATGTTAATCGACGCAGTGAAGGTTTTCGTTCAATACGCAGTGGCGTTAGTTTCTTCTACGCGAGATGAGAAAGAGGAACAATGTAGGTAGTTCTCGTAAATTCAATTTAAACCTAGAACAGGACTTGCACATTATAAGATCACCTTGTCTCGGAATATTTTTATAAAATTATTTTATACATTGGCGTATATATACGCTACATGAAGATCTAAAGCCGTCGATTCGGAAAATGAACGTTCTCTAGATGCGACGGCTGGCAGCTACAGTTAAAATCTGCCAATCTAGAGTAGGCCTACTTAACTTTCAACTGTTTTCTCGAAATCACTCCAAACTTTTTTTTTCAAAATTGGAAACACACACACATGCAAGAATTTACTTTTTATTTATAGTATTTCTTAATATGTGCTCAATAGAGTCTGAGGAAGCATTTTATGACATCCATTAGATTTGTGGAGTATCCCTATGCATAATCAAATATGAAACCGATAGGCCTAGTTAAAACTGAAAATCTCCGTAAAACTTCGTAGGCTTAAGTGCTCTGACAAAATCTTCGTAATTTTTGTTCAATCAAATCACAACCGAAAAGAAGATGACAAGAGACAGAATATAAGAAAAGAGGAAAGAGGAAAGACAATTTAATAGAAACGGAGATGACAAGAAACGTGTTAGTATGTAGAAGATCCGGGCAAAACTGTAATGGACTGAGGGAGTTACAAGATAATTGAAAGTAGTGTTTAGCATGACAGGAATCGGAGACTAGACGCTCAAGAAAAAATTGGACATAGTATGACAAAGAGAATGATAGAATGATATTGTAAACGAGATATACGGAGTTAGTACGAGAGAAGAATAGATTGAGACAGTTATAAGGAAGTAGCCTAATCGTGAAAAAGGACGTAGAAAATACTGAAATATTACACTACAAGAGTTACCCCAACCCGTCTGCGTTGTCTGAGATCACTGACTCGCGTAGAGAAGCAACACAATGGTCTGAGAAATGTCTTCATTTATTCTGTGCCAAAGGAAGTGTGTTCGCGCCATCGCATTAACGGTTCTCAATCCGGAAAGAAACTAAGTAATTACGTATAATACCTGATGACAGCAGAGAGCATTGTACGGATACAGAAAACGTAGGAAGGTGAGGAAACTGTGTAAGGCAAGTCAGATGAAAACTTGAATACAAAGAGCGAGTAAAGGGAAAAGTATAGATTTATATCTATTACCTATACATTGATTAGAAAATAATAAACTTCTACCAATCATTTTCAACGTTTTAAATTAATATGCTTGTCTTTTATAATAAGGGTGCTATTTAATGGAATGTGACAAACAGATAGCTAAATTTTACATGCGGGAGCATGTAACATATTTTTACTTTAATGAAACTGAGTAGTAGTAAGTATTAGACTCATAGGAGGATGAAGGCGGACGAAGAGAAGAAGAAATAGAATTAGACGTAAAAGAAGTAGCGTCCGGTAAGAAAACAGAAAAAAGAGAGTAAAGATGAAAAACACAAAGAAAGGGTGGAGAAGAAAGAGGGTGAAGGAGAAGAAAAGCGAAAAATGAGAAAAACCAAAACGATTCAGAGAAAATCGAGAAGACACACATCAAGAAAAAGAAGAGACATCCAGCTATAAGAAGTGTAGTTTAGTTCTCTAGTCTTTTGATCAAAAGTCAGTTAAAGATTCCGTTTATTATTATGAACGTAACCTACTTCAGAGTACACGACTTGCGTCCAGCAGTGGTGGTTAGATTCAATTTGCCAGTTCCAATTACATTTCTCTAAATGGAAATAGCAATAAGGTAATAATTTGCAATAAATAACATTCCCGATAATTAATTTTCATATCTAAAGGGTTAATATTTAATGTGAATTAGTACATATGGACTACCTATGAATAACATGGCTGGTACAGTTGAAATTCTTATTTTCAGGCATTGTTTTTGTAACAAACAAGACCAAACCTGATAGTGGAATTACACTAGGACTAACATCTCTTGATAGAGAAGTGAACATCGTACCCAAGGACAGTGTGCGGCATAGAGATACCGTTATTAGGATGATAAGTGATTTAACACACAATTATGGCAATGACATGGCGATGCAGGAAATAATTTCCGTAGAACGTAGGCTGTTGCTAATTACACTGCGCTTAATTATCCAGAATTACCAATATCTCTGCTTCTCCGGATAATTATATAATGTCATTAAAAACATTTATCTATATATTGTAGTAAACCTGTTTATATCTGTGAACGTATGCTTTTATAAGCCTCACGTTAACGGCGTCAATTTGTAGTAAACCGTGTTTTGGGGGTTCTGGGGTGCTAACTGCCCGTTTATTTTTGTTTAAAATTGCAATAACTTTTAGTTTAATATTTTATTATTATTGATTTATTTATTTCAATTCAATCTAGCATTGAATCCAACGTAAATAAATCCGACTGATGCACTGGAGATTATTTAGCGAAGTAGTGTTCAACTTCGGTTAGTTTATTTTATATGGTTGTTCTTCCGTTGACTAGTTGAAATTGTGATGTAGGTTCCACACTGAAAGCACAAATAATTTGTATAAACAATCACTTACTTGTGGTGAGTCTTGTCGATCTTGCAGGGTCGATGTAACAATCTAATTTGTAGACGGACTTACCGTGTTTAAATTCGCCGCTGCTTGTCGAGTTGACCAATGAAAGTCGTTCACCTGTTTTCAAACTTAGTCTTTTGAAATAAACTAACTGACTCCTTGTTCTTGTGTAAAATAATATTTTTATTCAGTTAATATGCTCTGTTTAAATGATCTGAAGTATCATTTATTATTTCAACTCAAAATAAGTAACATGAGTTATTGGTTTTATAAAATTTGCCTCAGGGTGGCAGAACTGATTTACAAAGTCAGTGTATCTAAATACTTTTTGGTTAAAATAATTTAATTCCTGTGTGGGTTCTTTTAGCTGACAGAATACCAAATTATTGAATAGAACTCTTATTCTACCGTTATTAGGCAGTTTGAGGATGATTACAGTTCAATCATCACTGATAATTAACATTCAAAATAATAACCATGTCTATTCTAGACATTTCAGGTTAACAAAATTATTAAACTCAATTGACAATAAATGGTTTAAAGAGCGTTGGTCAACGTTAAAATAAGTCTTGATAAACAATTAAAAAGTGAACAATAATATAATATGTTGAAACAGTGCTATTAAATGAAGCATCTGATTCATTGTTTGATTCTACATAAAGGTAATGGCATGATTGTTATTCATAGTAAACATAAACATTTGAATGGTTATAATAGTAGACTCTTCCTAATCATAAGACATAAATAACATTGAAATTTTTATTAACTTTCGTTAATTGATCATCCAGCCGACAAATCTCAGTCATTGGTGAATACTGGTTGGTTTGATTTATATTTAATAAATGATAACTGTCATTATGTGTGGTTATGTCACACGAAGTATTCATACATAATAATTAATTGAATGTTAAAAAATTCATACAATTAGAATATTCAAAATAATCTGAGGATTGTCATCATTACGGTTGATTAAAGAATATTGTGAATACACCTTAACCTAAGTTCTTTATTTATGAACATTGTTGAATACGTTTCGATTATATCGTTTCTCAGTTCTTAACTAATAATGTAAAAATCACTGTACTCCCTTTTATTTATAATTTAAATCCCGGAATTGCTCTGGATTATACACTGAGCAATCCTTGCTACGCACTGTTACACTTAACACCTTCGATACTAAAGTATTTATGTTATCACAAATTGAGGTTAGGTTGCACTGTTTACATCGGTGATGCGCACGAATCATATGAACAGCTGATTCTTTGCGCCGAATTGTAGCCGTCTGTCCCCTTCTGAAGTTGATTAAAAAGTGACGAGAACACACATCTCTCTCTGCCGTTCCGTCTTGCGATCGTCCAAAATTTAGTTAATTTCTTGGATCTGGTTGGTTGACGATCTTTAATTTGATGCACATACCCCCCCCCCCCCCGGCGAATTATTTCAATTGTTGGTTTTGGCGTGGGGTACCTGGTGTCGAGAGTATAAATGTTTGCTCGATTTGACACAAATAACTTATAATTGTAAAACTTTTTTAATATGGCTTAGATTTGAAATCTGAGCGTATCATTGGATTGGTAATACTCGGCTCTTTATTTTGAGTTCACTCATGGTGTGCTTTGGTCCATTATCAAGGGAGTTAATGTTTGGGAATCTCACAATTCACTATTCACTATTATTTATATCTATTTTTTGATTAACACTATTTAATGGCACTCATACCCACTTGAGGGCATGCCTTCCAAGTTCTCTTACACTTCTTACTTACTAGTAACTTAAATTTACTGACAAAATACACAAATTAATACAAATACAAAAAACAAAATTAATAATAGAAGGTAGTTGTGTACCTTCTGTATGACTCTAGTTGACAATATTGGTTTTTTGTAATTGGTTTCAACTACTGTGAGTCTCTGCTAGTTGGAATATAATTGTACTCCTTGTTATTTCTGTCATTAATGTGACCTCCATCTTGCACTATGAGGTGCATACTTATTTTCATTCTTATTTGGTATTCTTTTGTCTTTTTCTACTATCATTTAGTTACAATAGTTTAATCATAGTAGTATCTTTATAATTGGTTTGGTGTTTTTTGTACACTGGTCTGTCCCTTTAGTGTATATCATTGAATAACATTACTTACACTTGGTGTCACATGACAGGTGTTCATAATTACTATTATAATACATTATGTCCTTTCTTATAATATTCTTATACTATTACAATAGTGGTATTATACCCTACTTGTGGTATAGACATTAACCTTTTGTTTCTATTTGGTATTATAATGTGATTTTGTTCTGGTTTTACATAGAGAATCCCATTTTGGTTGGTTTTGGTTCATTTAATTTACTT
The DNA here is from genome assembly GCA_034769895.1 of Magicicada septendecula. NCBI lineage: Eukaryota > Metazoa > Arthropoda > Insecta > Hemiptera > Cicadidae > Magicicada > Magicicada septendecula. The sequence continues at coordinate 126,594,522 of CM068372.1, forward strand.
AAATTCTTATTTAAAACTCATTCTGGGTATCTTATATTAATATCTGTAGAAAGCTTATTATTTCTACTTGGTTTAAGGCACAAAACATTTTAGTTTGAGTATGTTTTTCCTACTGATAAATGTGAATTCAGGTGAATAGCACCTGTATCTTAGGTTATGTGGTTCCATTATTTGTACCAACAATGTGTATGTTAGGTTGATACAAATTTACATTCTTTTAACCTTATTTTCTTAAGTTTAGTTTTATTAAGGATAACTGGTAATTCCTTAGTTATTTCTTTTTCTTATCTTACATGATTGTTTGACTATTTGACTAATATTTGTTATTATTATGAGACAATTTTAATACTTCTTCATATTACATGGGAGCTGTGCATAACATGTTACTATGCTTTTGTTTACAGCTTCTATTCAATTAACAGTATTGTTACTTTCATTCTTTTTATAATTTATCTTGTCCTCTTCATTTATAACATTGTCAGTTGCATATTGGTCATCTCAGTTAGTCAGTTCTTGTCCATTTCTTCAATCTGTAAGTTCTCAGTTATTGCATACACAGGTAAGATGTCGATTTATAGTTGACTGGCTCTTGGAATCTATATTTTATGCCATGGTTGTTAAGTGTCTTTCTCGTAGTATGTTTCTTCCTCGTCTTCTTTGGTTCCTTACTGACCGAAAACTATTGGGTTGTTGGTTCCTGTGGTACAATCATTGTTTGGTGTATCTTCTTTTCCTTATAATGTTATCTCACTTGTTAGTTACCATTAGTTTTATTAACTCTTGTTGTTGTGAGCTCATACTTCTTGCTGAGTTGCTCATGTAGTTTCATTCTTGGCATTTTGATTAATCACTTGGTGTGTCTCTTGCACTCACTTATTGACATGTTTTAATATTTTGGGTTACTGAAATATTGGACTCATATGTCTTGTTACAATATATATATATATATATATATATATATATATATATATATATATATATATATATAAAACTCAAAGTCTGAGGTTTTATGGGTACTGCATACAAATCCACACCGTTACACTGATTGCCACCAAATTTTCCACAGGTAACCTTTGACACAAGGCGAAAAATATGTCTAACTTGGAAGTTGATATTTTGCCCCGTTCGCACAATTTAGGCACTTTTAATTATGCCTTTTCGTTGACGCGTATGAACAATTGAACATGTCAAAAACACCATGGAGACCAGAATTAATTACCATAGTAACAAGTAAATAAACAAATGATATTTAGCAGCATCATAACTGTACCTTTATCCGTTCCTGCAGATTTTGTAATAAAATTAATAAATATTAGTGTAAGTGTGTTGATGATATAAGAGATTGTGATTGTGAAGTTCGACTCCGATGTAATCAAGCCCCTCTGTTTGGACTATTCTATTTGTAATAAAATAAATAAGATTGATGTGTGAATCTGTAAGTTGTAAGGTATTTAATTGGTGTGGCTCTCGACGTCCTACTGGCCTGAAACACTTCCTTAAGTTTCCCAGCTGGTCGAGTCCCAATGGTAGCAAGACCGGTCGAGTAGCGTAAAGTTGATGAAGAAATATATATGCTCAGCTTCACCGAAAGTTTCAAAACAAAAATTATTGTTTTGAAGAAAATTAAAAAAAAATTATGTTTATAAAAAAAAAATAATAATAAAAAAAAATTTTAATTTTATTAATTAATTAATTAGGATCAATTAATTAATATAGGGCTGTGAAGTTTTAAACAGTGTAATGCTCTTCTGAAAATTTTTATTAAAGTTTTAGTATAATTTAAATAATCTATCACCACTCATAAGACTGTCTGTAAACCAATCGATATTTGTTTACCTTTCTATTTTTTAGGTTATCTTCACTTACGGGTGGTAAAGTCCTTGTAGATTATCAATTAGAATTATATTATTGGTAATTAGTATTATTGAAGAAATAAAGAACTATTAAGTATTGAAAAGTATTAATGTTTTATTAAGTAACAGCAATATTGACTCTTATCGATTAGTATCGATTCTCAGGATATCGAAAAAAGTTACAAGTATATGTTATAAAAATTATATAGGGTTCTTTAAACAGCCAGTTATTACCAAAGTCAGAGAAATCGGGCTAATATTTAAAAAGTATAACGTTACAATCAAATTAATAGTTATTAATAAACACAGACATTGAATAATAATTTGTAAATATAATAATTGTTTTCACCCAACAGCTGTTGAACTAAGAGGAGGCACTGGAATTGTCAAAGAAAGATGGCTGCCGTCAAGTCGATGAAAATGTTGCTCGTTGCTGCTGCATTCCAAATAATGTATTTTGACGCAATATTTCTGTTCTCGTGTCCGCAAATCTCTTGTTATATGTTGTGTAGTGACTGGTGTAGTGATTCTGGGTTGTATTTAGTGTATCTGTATAATTATTAGTTCAAACACTTTCTCCGATTCCGTCACTAAGTTGGTTTAATGTATTATACAGTTTTCTAGTGTTTTATGGTGTTTTTCGGAGTAGATTTATATTGTTCTGTGTTATGGAGTGTTACTTGATCGTTTCTGTTATAATATGATAGTTTCAGAAGTATTTTACAAGTCACTCGCGATTTCACAATAACTCACTATACACTCGCTTGTATGACGATTATAGGTTAGGTTATCCACGTAATTAAACGTATGTCATGTTAACCGTTCAACTACCAATAATTAACTAACTGTTTCCTTCAGTTTCAATTAAACTCTTAGCCCATATAATATTATCCTTAACATTGTTCAAAAATATTTTCACATCCTGTGTACATTTTACTATTTCACTATATGAATGCCTAAACTTTGGTTATTTGTCAATTTTATTCACTAGATTTGATTTAAATTAATCTTTCAGTTCATTCTGGTTATTTTCAGATTAAATAATGCCATTTTATAGTGTTTTCTGTCCAAAAAATAGTAATTTTACTTTCAGTTTGGGTATACTCTGAAGAGTCCAAAACATCAAAATTTACTTCCTGTCATTATATAAATTCAGCCATTTTATCAGTTATATTTAATATTAATAATCCTATATTGTATTAAAAGGTTCCTATTCCCTTATTTTCTGGTAATTAATTGAATTAGTTGTATTCTGAAACATTATTCTGAAATATATGACTCCCATGTCTAAATTTCTGAGTTTAGTCATTTTATTTTTATTTATAATTCTGAATATAATTTATTAAAATCTCTCTAAATGGTATGTGCAATTATATGGCATGATCTCAAGTTTATTTTGTCTAAACCCCTTTTGTTTATTTGCTTTTAAATGAGTAATTTCTCTGTTTTGATGAAGTTTGGTTTCCATTCTTTTGGCCTATGATTTTTTTTAACAATTTTTCTTACAAAATAATTTAAAAACAATATATGATGTGTGATACCCTCTCTGACTTTTTACAAATAGTATTATAAATTAAACATGTTTTCAAATTACACAAAAACAATTAGTATTGGTTACAATACAAACAATAGTTAACACAAAATAAAGAACATTTTTTTTAAATAAATGGTTGTCTTCAAATCAGACATTTTGCAACAAAATTCCCATTTCCAACATGGAAATATGGTTTACAACAAAGGTTTTGTACTAACTAACATCTTAATTACTCTCTACTATTTACAAGTGGTAATTATTTTTATAGTTCTGATGTTAGTTGTTTCAGACCCAAACAAATGGCCTTATATCTAAAACATTTTTAAACATTCTTGTACTATATACATTAAAACCTTATATTTATATTCTTATTTCTAACTATTATTATAAGTAGGATTCTACAGTTTTTATACAGTCTTTTATACCTTGTCTTTGGGGAATTGTACCCTGTCATTAACAAATAAATAGTATGAACCGTTCACAAAGCACTATGAAATCTGTTTTTCTTTTTTCATGTAAAACAAAAATGTTATTTTAAACAGATTCATGTCTTATGAACAACATATTGTCACCGTACATATTTTAAGTCATTGAAAAATGCATATTTCATTGCATCCAATGTTTGTGATTGCCAAGAATGAAACACAAGGTTCATTTTTTATAATACCCAAAACTATCACTGGTTCACTTTGCACTTATATATTATGTTAATGCTAAATGGTCGTATAGTCTTATTAACATAATAAATTGGTTAGCGTTTTTTCAATGGAGATTTGTTCCATGGGTACTATATTATTGTTTCATCTTAGTTCACAGGAAACTTTTACTTTGTTCACTTCTCTCTCTTAAATTTATATACATGTGGTTTTTATTTCGTTATACTTTTGTTTTTAGATATATATTTTGGGGATATAGGGATTTGGGTGTCTTTTATAAGAGCATGACGTCTTCTTCAGGATGCTGCCCTCTTCTTCTTTCTTCAGTCTTCTTTTCTCCTGCCTTCTGGGACTGGTATCTTCTCCATCTGTTCTTGATGCCATCAGGTTTCTTGGGATCTTCTCCATCTTCTTCTTTAATTCAGAAATACACAACCTGTATTGGTTGATCTTGGCTTATTTTAGGGTTTCTCTTTTATTTATTCTCCCTCGTTGTGGGTTTGGTCATATTGTGTACTGCTTTGTTATTTACTATTTTACCTTCCTGGGTTATACCTTGAAAACCTTTGGTTATGAGACTGGTTTTGGATGACTCATCACTAGTAACTCCTTTTATTTTAACTTGTATTTTCTTTATAATAATGATTTCTTTCCACAGTTGCTATGAATTAATCTATTTATATTAAACTTAATGCTTTCTTCCAAATTTAAATATTATAACTTCATTATTTTAATGATCAATTGCCATTCAATATTATGCTTATATCTGTCACGCTACAGATTGCTCTCCTCCAGAAGTAATTATTTCAGACATGTTTATGGATGAAATAATTTCTTATGATAATTTCATCATTTCTTATAATTCATTTTCTTCTCCATTTTTATATCGACTTTTTTATATTAGAGTTTTATTAATTTTATATATATAATTATTTGTTTTACTACTGATCCTTTTCGGATAGTTAGTGTCTTCTGAGATATATTATAATTGTAATACATTTTCTTTCTATATCAACTTCGTGTTGTATCCTTGGGATATTAATTCCCTAACATTCCCTATCACGTGGGCTGGGGCAGATCAGAGGGGCACTGTACGCTACTTCTCTGCTGGCCATACACCACTTCTATAAATTGAGTACAGGGGCATATCCATCCCTGCTCAAAAAACATAATGCTGCTGGAATTATCTTCAGTCAGTCATCGAATAAATAAATAAAAAGTAGTCTCATTTTCGACTAATAAAAATATCTTTGGATTCTCCACTTCGTAGTCTCTCAGATTATCTCACATTTTCTATCTTAATAAATCTTCATAATCATTATTATACTCATTACATATATATATTTTTTCAAAACTCTTAATTTGTCTGATATATTTAATTTAATTATGGTTGAAAATCTTTCTTTTAATAATTCTGGTTACTGTTTACAGTGTAACTCTCTTTCTTCTCCATCTGAATTCTCTTTATACTTTCTTCTGGTTACTCATAGTATTAGCATGGTCTTTATAAATAATCTTTCGTATTCATTATTTGAATGGTCTTAATATATTATATTTAATTTTTTAACATTGTATCTTTACATTAGATATACAGGTTGTTATATTGATCATTTTATTTAAACATTTTGGTTCTTTCCTTTCTCTTAGAAAGTTATTAATCTGCCTTCGCATTCATTAACATTAATTCATTTATATCATATTTCATGTGGTATTTCTTCTCTTTGCATTTCATATAGGTCTTATTATTATCATTGGTTCAAAATCATCTTCTCCATATGTTTGGTATGAGTTGTTCTTCTTTGCTCTTAATTAACTGTTTTCATTATCGTTTCATAGGTAATTAGTCTCTTTGCTTCCAGATTTTTTCTTCTCTTGCATATTACACTCTTTTTTGTTAGTCTTCTCTACTCCTTCAAATGCTATTGTGAATGTCTAGCATTTATTCTGGATTAACGTTAATTCTCTTTTCTGAATTAACCACTTTATTTTCTTCTCAATTCAATCATAATTGACACATAATTATTTTTTGGAACTTGGTTAGTTTTAATGTAAAATTCAAACTATTCTTTTTATTTAATAGAAAAATATTTCTCATAAATCCTTGTAATATGTTGATCTTATCTTGTTTCAAAGTACTGACGTTCTATCAACATTCAAATTCTGTTTAATTCATTTATTCCCAGAATTGTTTCATTCAGAATTGTTTATAGTACTGTGATTTTACTATTATTTCTGAATGTTTTGGTATTTCTCCAAATTCAAATTCTTCTTAATTATTTACCATAAAGTTTTCTCATAAACTTAGTTATAGTAAGTTAGTCTTACTTTATTCTTAAATTTTTTGTATATTAACTTCAAAATTCCTTTCTTCTTAATTCTTCCAAAATGTTTTTCTCATAATTCAGTGGTAGTAAGCTGTGCTTGCTTAATTTTAAATTTTTTAAATTAAGTTCAAAATTCTCTCTCTTTCTCTTTCTTCCATAAAGTTTTGTTCTAAATTATCAGGTTGTAGTAAGAAGTACTTACTCAATTTTAAATTTTTATAATTATATTTCAATTCAAAAGTCTTTCTTTTCCTTTCTTCCATAAAGTTTGTTCCAAAATTATTAGGTTGTAAGATGTACTTACATTATTTTAAAATTTTTTACAAAATATAAATTTTAAATTCCTTCTTCTTATAATTCTCCAAAATGTTCTTCTCAAAATATTAGGTTGTAAGATGTACTTACATTATTTCCGAATTTTTTTTTAAAAAAATATAAATTCTAAATTCCTAAAACTCACAACTCATTCTTCATAATATTTCTTCATAGAAGCTTGATTGTACACTCCTTTGATTTTTCCTGAAATGATTTCCCTCAACTCATATGTATTGTTATGCTTATCATTTACCACAACATATGGGGTTATATTGTACTCTACACTGGCCCATATTATTTATACTTTTGTAAGTTGATCTCCACTTTTTCTTTTCTTATAAATTTTCTTTTCTTTTATATACCCAGGAAGATGGACGATTTTCTTTATGTCGTTCCATTGCTCATATTTTTATTTGTCATGTTCATTTTCTTACATAGTCTTCACTCATGAAACCCAGTTTTGTTTCTATGTTTATTCTCCATATCATTTCCTTTCAATGATATTTATTCCGTCTCCTTCACCGTTGTTTTTCGCCGTAGTCGGTTATCATGATCTCCGTCCCTTTTCTTGATGGTGTGTGGTATCTGTGTCAACCAGGGTCCATCATCTCAGTTGCTCTTATAAAATTTACCCTAGGGCGCGACACTCGGTTATTATTACTGTTATTGTTTTTATTACTAAAGTTATAATTATAGTAATTTCGGTTAGGTGGGTAAGGGCTGTCATCATTATTGTTGGGATATGGATTTCTCTGACTGTATAGAATATTATTATTATGTTGATGAAAATTGTTTCTATTGTTTGGATAGGGGTTGTTATTCCTAATGCCGTTAAAATTACTGCTAAACTGGTCATTACGCGGCGGGTTGTTAGGGCCGTCGTAATTACTGGGCTGGCTCCCTCTATCATCATATTGTATACACCAATACTTCTCTGGTCCATGTTTTGTGTTACCTGACAAATATATGTGAGGATCTTCATCTGGGTTATCACTTATTATTTGTTTATCTGAAACACCATAAGCTGGTTTACCATCACATATCCACTCTGATGGAATATATTTTAGTCTAACCGTACCCTGGAACTGTCCTAGATGGCACACTAATGGAATACATTCTGGTGATTCATCTGTGCCGTCATTACAGTCTGGTACGACATCACATTTCCATCTTTCTGAAATCCACTGTCCAGTCTTGCGCTGAAATTGATCTGGTCCACATGTTGTATTCTGTTTATCTCTGGTCCTTTCCCATTGGTAGACTACTGTCTTGTGGTAAATTATTTCTGAAATTACTTCGATTCTCCTTCTATAATTCATAGAATTCATGATGTCTTTGTCATAGGTAATTGGGATATTATTGCCATCAATTAACCCATGTTTCATCATCTCCAACTCTTCCTTCGTTTTTATTACATTTCTTGGATACATTCTCCTTTTCCTTGGTTTAATATCTTCCTGGTTTCGGTTAGTTTCCATTTCAGGTACTACCATTACTTGTTCCTGTGTTTTATCATTTGGTACTTCCTCTGGTTCTGGTTGGCTATCATTTTTTATTTCTTTGGTCCTCTCCTTTCTTAACTCTTCTCTTTTCAATCTGTCCTCTCTCATTTTCTTAGTCTCGTCATCTAGCATTTTATTTTGATCATCCAGTTTCTTCATTGTCGACTTGTGGCACTCATCCAGTTTCTTACTTAATTCTTCTTTCAAGGATTGGTTGTTCTCCTTTATAATCTTACTCAAATCTTCTTTTGTAGAATCCATTTGCTTCATCATTGATTCGTGGCACTCATCCATTTTCTGACTCAATTGTATAAGCATTTCCATTATCTTATCCGCTTCTTCTTGTGTAAGTTCTGCCATTTTGATTGTCGTTGTCCCCTTTTCTCTGGCTTTGTAGCTGTTGCCTAGCTCCAACTAGTGATTGTGCAGAATGTATTGGCCTTCCAATCGCTAATTAAAGCCCCTAAAGTTGTGCGCCAATTTGTAATAAAATTAATAAATATTAGTGTAAGTGTGTTGATGATATAAGAGATTGTGATTGTGAAGTTCGACTCCGATGTAATCAAGCCCCTCTGTTTGGACTATTCTATTTGTAATAAAATAAATAAGATTGATGTGTGAATCTGTAAGTTGTAAGGTATTTAATTGGTGTGGCTCTCGACGTCCTACTGGCCTGAAACACTTCCTTAAGTTTCCCAGCTGGTCGAGTCCCAATGGTAGCAAGACCGGTCGAGTAGCGTAAAGTTGATGAAGAAATATATATGCTCAGCTTCACCGAAAGTTTCAAAACAAAAATTATTGTTTTGAAGAAAATTAAAAAAAAATTATGTTTATAAAAAAAAATAATAATAAAAAAAAAATTTTAATTTTATTAATTAATTAATTAGGATCAATTAATTAATATAGGGCTGTGAAGTTTTAAACAGTGTAATGCTCTTCTGAAAATTTTTATTAAAGTTTTAGTATAATTTAAATAATCTATCACCACTCATAAGACTGTCTGTAAACCAATCGATATTTGTTTACCTTTCTATTTTTTAGGTTATCTTCACTTACGGGTGGTAAAGTCCTTGTAGATTATCAATTAGAATTATATTATTGGTAATTAGTATTATTGAAGAAATAAAGAACTATTAAGTATTGAAAAGTATTAATGTTTTATTAAGTAACAGCAATATTGACTCTTATCGATTAGTATCGATTCTCAGGATATCGAAAAAAGTTACAAGTATATGTTATAAAAATTATATAGGGTTCTTTAAACAGCCAGTTATTACCAAAGTCAGAGAAATCGGGCTAATATTTAAAAAGTATAACGTTACAATCAAATTAATAGTTATTAATAAACACAGACATTGAATAATAATTTGTAAATATAATAATTGTTTTCACCCAACAGCTGTTGAACTAAGAGGAGGCACTGGAATTGTCAAAGAAAGATGGCTGCCGTCAAGTCGATGAAAATGTTGCTCGTTGCTGCTGCATTCCAAATAATGTATTTTGACGCAATATTTCTGTTCTCGTGTCCGCAAATCTCTTGTTATATGTTGTGTAGTGACTGGTGTAGTGATTCTGGGTTGTATTTAGTGTATCTGTATAATTATTAGTTCAAACACTTTCTCCGATTCCGTCACTAAGTTGGTTTAATGTATTATACAGTTTTCTAGTGTTTTATGGTGTTTTTCGGAGTAGATTTATATTGTTCTGTGTTATGGAGTGTTACTTGATCGTTTCTGTTATAATATGATAGTTTCAGAAGTATTTTACAAGTCACTCGCGATTTCACAATAACTCACTATACACTCGCTTGTATGACGATTATAGGTTAGGTTATCCACGTAATTAAACGTATGTCATGTTAACCGTTCAACTACCAATAATTAACTAACTGTTTCCTTCAGTTTCAATTAAACTCTTAGCCCATATAATATTATCCTTAACATTGTTCAAAAATATTTTCACATCCTGTGTACATTTTACTATTTCACTATATGAATGCCTAAACTTTGGTTATTTGTCAATTTTATTCACTAGATTTGATTTAAATTAATCTTTCAGTTCATTCTGGTTATTTTCAGATTAAATAATGCCATTTTATAGTGTTTTCTGTCCAAAAAATAGTAATTTTACTTTCAGTTTGGGTATACTCTGAAGAGTCCAAAACATCAAAATTTACTTCCTGTCATTATATAAATTCAGCCATTTTATCAGTTATATTTAATATTAATAATCCTATATTGTATTAAAAGGTTCCTATTCCCTTATTTTCTGGTAATTAATTGAATTAGTTGTATTCTGAAACATTATTCTGAAATATATGACTCCCATGTCTAAATTTCTGAGTTTAGTCATTTTATTTTTATTTATAATTCTGAATATAATTTATTAAAATCTCTCTAAATGGTATGTGCAATTATATGGCATGATCTCAAGTTTATTTTGTCTAAACCCCTTTTGTTTATTTGCTTTTAAATGAGTAATTTCTCTGTTTTGATGAAGTTTGGTTTCCATTCTTTTGGCCTATGATTTTTTTTAACAATTTTTCTTACAAAATAATTTACAAACAATATATGATGTGTGATACCCTCTCTGACTTTTTACAAATAGTATTATAAATTAAACATGTTTTCAAATTACACAAAAACAATTAGTATTGGTTACAATACAAACAATAGTTAACACAAAATAAAGAACATTTTTTTAAATAAATGGTTGTCTTCAAATCAGACATTTTGCAACAAAATTCCCATTTCCAACATGGAAATATGGTTTACAACAAAGGTTTTGTACTAACTAACATCTTAATTACTCTCTACTATTTACAAGTGGTAATTATTTTTATAGTTCTGATGTTAGTTGTTTCAGACCCAAACAAATGGCCTTATATCTAAAACATTTTTAAACATTCTTGTACTATATACCTTAAAACCTTATATTTATATTCTTATTTCTAACTATTATTATAAGTAGGATTCTACAGTTTTTATACAGTCTTTTATACCTTGTCTTTGGGGAATTGTACCCTGTCATTAACAAATAAATAGTATGAACCGTTCACAAAGCACTATGAAATCTGTTTTTCTTTTTTCATGTAAAACAAAAATGTTATTTTAAACAGATTCATGTCTTATGAACAACATATTGTCACCGTACATATTTTAAGTCATTGAAAAATGCATATTTCATTGCATCCAATGTTTGTGATTGCCAAGAATGAAACACAAGGTTCATTTTTTATAATACCCACAACTATCACTGGTTCACTTTGCACTTATATATTATGTTAATGCTAAATGGTCGTATAGTCTTATTAACATAATAAATTGGTTAGTGTTTTTTCAATGGAGATTTGTTCCATGGGTACTATATTATTGTTTCATCTTAGTTCACAGGAAACTTTTACTTTGTTCACTTCTCTCTCTTAAATTTATATACATGTGGTTTTTATTTCGTTATACTTTTGTTTTTAGATATATATTTTGGGGATATAGGGATTTGGGTGTCTTTTATAAGAGCATGACGTCTTCTTCAGGATGTTGCCCTCTTCTTCTTTCTTCAGTCTTCTTTTCTCCTGCCTTCTGGGACTGGTATCTTCTCCATCTGTTCTTGATGCCATCAGGTTTCTTGGGATCTTCTCCATCTTCTTCTTTAATTCAGAAATACACAACCTGTATTGGTTGATCTTGGCTTATTTTAGGGTTTCTCTTTTATTTATTCTCCCTCGTTGTGGGTTTGGTCATATTGTGTACTGCTTTGTTATTTACTATTTTACCTTCCTGGGTTATACCTTGAAAACCTTTGGTTATGAGACTGGTTTTGGATGACTCATCACTAGTAACTCCTTTTATTTTAACTTGTATTTTCTTTATAATAATGATTTCTTTCCACAGTTGCTATGAATTAATCTATTTATATTAAACTTAATGCTTTCTTCCAAATTTAAATATTATAACTTCATTATTCTAATGATCAATTGCCATTCAATATTATGCTTATATCTGTCACGCTACAATTTTAATGTTTTTAATATGCGATTGTATCGATATATTTTTGTAATTTTGTATACAGATACGTCTATATATTTGTAATTTTCTCAAACGATTATAAAATTTATGTTTATACGTATTTCTGATGATGCAATGAATAAGCAATGAAATATATTAAATACTACTACTAAAGACGTCAAAAACACCATGGAGACCAGAATTAATTATCATAGTAACAAATAAATAAACAAAAGCTATTTAGCGGCATAGGAACATTCATCCCTTTCTGCAGTACATTTTCGATGTTTTATATAATATGCGATTGTATCGATATATTACGATGTGGAAAGTGCACTAATTGTAAATTGTCCTATTACTTAACGCAAAGCGAAAATACGTGTTGTTTTCATTTGTGAGTTTAGGTAACAACGGTTTTTGGTTTTTAGTTTACTGCTAAATAAATAAAAGCCATGGTTGAGAAAAACATATCGTTTAATGTGTTATACAATGCTTCTAACACAGTAACACTTAAAATAAAGAAAGGCTGTACTTTACACTTAACACTCGAAAGGCTTTATAAACGGGTACTTTTAAATCTACAAAGGCTGTTGCCCAACATAATAATTTAGTACAAGTTAAACAAGTGTTGAAAACAGCTTTGAAGAGAATTTGACTAATGAGTACAAAATTGTTATACGAGCTGACAGAACGCCAAATAGATATAGACAACAAAAATTACATTAAAATACTTACTAAAAGTCAAATATTCGCGTGCGAAGCCGCGGGTAACAGCTAGTCTCTAAATAATTCTAAGAATCCACATTCAAGAACAAATTGTATATTACATAATAAAAGCATACTTTACACATCAACGTTATACGTTTTGAGAAAATGAGTGAAATTCTTCTTTTACTTATTTATATAAGTAAAGGGGATTTCTACTTCAATAGATCACAGACACGTTAACGCATTTTAATACTAACATGCTGTGTACTGATAAAGTCAGAAAAGGGCAGCAAAGCCATCCTTTAACTCTCTGAACACAAAGATTAATTCGAATCCAGAAGCTCGGATGAAAGAACAGCACCGTGAAAACCATCTACATATTTTCGGGAAGATCAGAAGTAAATTTCTAAATTTCATAGAAGATTCTAGTGAATAAACACTACGACTAACGCACGGAAGTAGTTAGTTAATCTTCTGGGAGCTAGATAATGACAAACAGACAGATAGACAACAATTGCACCGGGTGTAGGATTATCTTGCGCCCTGGTTTGTTTGCGTTGTGCGGGTGGGAGCCCGATGAACGGCAATGACAAACAGGTCAGTTGCTGTCGTTTGTTCGGCTCAAGGAGTTAGGTTGCGATTTCCCTTCGCACGGTGTAGCGTGCAGGAGACGCGTTAGTGGGCTAGCTAGTGGTTAGACAGACAGACAGACAGAAGATGCACGGGGCGTTTTGCGCCCTGGTTTGTGAGCGTTGTCCAGGCCGGAGTCCGATTAGCGCCAGTTTCATACAGTGCGCCATCCAGTCGCCAGGCATGAAGCTTGCCTGCGTAGCCCCCTTAAGGCATGGAGCCTAGAGGAGCGCTGGTGTGGTCGATAGGCTCTCGACTGCCCCGAGGCGAGTCGTCCGTAAAGATGGGTTTCCGCTACAGGGCGAATGGCTCCCCACAGTTAGGCACTAACACACCTCGCGGTTTCCCATGCTCTGAGTTTCAGCCCAGCCGAGACGGCAAAGCAGGTGCTGACTGGTTGTGAAAACACTCTGCTGTCTATCTTATGATGGCAGACGCTGTTTGCCCCAGCGTCCGCAAGCCGCAGCATTCGTCTGTCTATACCAGGCAGGATGCAAGGGAGGTAATGGTTGCCATTCGTAATGTTCCAAGCATGCTTCAATACCTGGACAAACAAGTTATTACCGCTCCTAAAAACCTGTCAAATAATTGAGGTTTCTGTCTACTGATAATCTGTTAATCGGTTTCTTTCTAGATAAACATCAAATACGTATCAGCCTATAATTGACTACCTAATTTGAGGTGATAACCTATTCTGATAAGTAATCTGATCTGCGATAACCTATAAACAGTCTAGCACATTTCAGCATTTAGTAGAATAATAGAAAGCACTCTGGTTCACCGCATTATTCGTGAGTCTTTGGAGTCCACGTTCTGCGACCTTCGTAAAGCTATAGGCCCTATAGTTGCCCGCGTTATTATTTATGCGATGTGAAATTACGGATTTATTCGTTTTTAACTGCCATTTTGAAAACTCACCGATTCTACTGATTTTGTTATTACTATATTTCGAAGGTGTGTGAATGAATTAAGAGTAAGAATATTTAAATTAATCATTAATTAATCATAAAAGTATTTAAATATTCCTCTGACTCTTGTGTCCGTTTATTTCTACCATGCAAAACATCGCTAGCCACATAACAGTAAACAGACGAATGAGTGGAGCGTAATGTCTGGATGATGTAGAGATCCAGTGGACACTGCACAACACACAAACTATCAAGCGTAGCCGAGCGGTTCGACAACAAAGACATAGAACATGTAAACATTCACGCTCATGAGTTCACTCTTCCCCACTTCGAAGCAGGACTTCTGCAAGAAATGTACCCACCCGGTTTCAGTGTTCACTAGCCCTGACGTTCATTCAACGTGTCCTGTGAACAGCAGGGTGCAGAAAATGTTCAGACCCCGGAAATTTCCCCCGAACACAATTTTATCGGTACGAAATTTCCCCAAAACTAACGTGAGAGCTTATTATGTTTTACCAACCAATTTATTCTATGTGATGAATGATAAAATGAGAAGTAATAAAAATACCGGTCGTAGACACTTAATTTACTCAAAAAATTATCTTATGAACAAGAAATACATTAATAATCGCAACTCAACAAACACAATAGGTTAATATTGGATGTAACGTGATGGCTGCAAGGGAAGATGATCACTGAAGAGGGCACTGAAATAAAATAAATGTGTTAGGCTTGATCTAAGAGACATGCTAAAAATATTACTTACTAAATACGGTAATTATTAAAATACAAATTTATCCTGTTTTATTTTGAGAACATACATAATTATTGTAGAGGAAATAAGAAAAATCTGTTTCTATTTTTCGTCATTTATAAAAATTTCTCCGAAATTTCCCCGGGCAGCCCAAATTTCCCCCGAACTACGTTCGCGCATCTGGACATATTCTGCACCCCTGGTGAACAATAGCTCTGTTTCTTGCCGTGTAAGAACCAATGTACGCCGCTCAGTGAGGAGATAAATTAGCCACTATGTTATGGAAACTAAATATAAAGTACACGTTAATAATTATTAAGTTTGCAAGTGGTCATAAGAATAGTAATTGGAATTTTTAATTAACTAAATGGTAATGGAAAAATTAGCGGAAATTACATTAGCGGAATATTTTATTAAATTCGGTTCGCATGATAATGCATTTGTTACCCAACTAGTTCATTCCAATATAAACCCGTTTTTAATCCCGCTATAGTACATACCCGCAAAATATTCGTTACTGTGTGTAATAAAAACAATCGAACAAAATTTAAAATATTTTCCATTTACTCAATTATTATAATTATGTGCAGGTGTTTAATTACGACGTGGAAACTTATTAAACATAGTTGTCTATTAGTAACTCTTCTCCCACTTACTCCCTCATTCTCTCCCTTTGTAGTCCCTAAAGCGATAAAAAATATGTTTGTGTAATTGTGGGACTCTGCGACATGAGTAACAAAGCAGTTTCTGGTGCAGAGAGAGTTCAATGCGTATGGCTGGTCGGGATTCAGTCGTTCACCTATCACGACACTGCGGGAATACGAGTGAGACTGTGTATTTAGCTTTACGAGTAGAAATCGACTCATTGGTATTATGCTAGCACAGGTATACTGTTTCCGTTCTTAGTTCAGTCCTGACGTAAACAAACCCACGTAGAAAATCTGAAATGCTAAAAATTGGTCAGGGGTGTTGACACTGTTCACACAATAATGTATTACGCGCAAGTGCAGAATGTCTGTAAAGTCATGTAAGAGTTGCCTTTCCACTTAAATCGGGGCACGTCGTTTTAAGAGTTCCATCAATCACTGTATTCTGAATCGTATTGAATTAATATGTGGCCAGTTGAAAGGATATGTTGCCGTTACAACACGTGCTGCCTTATATAAAACAATTAATTGACAGAGAAGGAGGTAAACGAAACAACGTAGCGGCGTCAAGATTATAATTAAGAAAGAAGATAAGCTGTGAGACTAGGCCCGACATTACCGACGTTGTTGTGGACAGTCTTATCAATAATAAGGCTGACTCAAGTGATGATACAAGTTCCGACACAGATATGAAAGGGATTGAATTACTCAACTGATAAAATACAGTACAATGGTAATTATCACAGCTTCTATTTTCGTTTTAAATAAACTTTACTTTTTTGCTTTGTTGCGATTTTTAAGCGGTTAATAAAAAACCCATAAACTGGTGTTATAAAATATTTCTCTGTCGGTCCGACAACAGTCACACGAATTTTAATTTGGTCAGGACAATTTTATTACAATTTACTTGTGTTTACACAGTATCAATATTATGTACTCTGTACTGCTTCTGTCACAGTGACACGTCTCCAATTCAAGGAGCAAATAGTGTTTCATACGTGGCACGCCTGTTTGTTTACATCAGGATTAAACTAAGAACGGAAACAGAATAGCAAGATGTATTATACTGACACAAGTGAGTACAAACACAACAGGTTTGAGTGCAGTGCTCAAATGCTGTGTATTACTAACGAGTAACAACCTCGTACCATGAGCGGCAGCGCTTGCACTGTTCCAGTAGAAGCAGAACACCGTATTAAATTAAAATTTATTACATTTTTTAAGAAACGTAACGAAATCGAAACTCAATTTTCAAAGAAAATACAAGTAGCAAGATAACGCACCAGGGAACACAAACACAACAGTCTAGAGCAGTGGTTCCCAAACTTTTCAGTCCGCTGACCCCCCTCCCCCCAAATAATTTGAAAATTCACGGACCCCGTCTTTTATTTAAATTGTATTAAAATCAAAATTCTCTCAACTTGCAAAATTATAATATTAATGATATCAAACATAGTTTAATGTGAACAAAAAAACTGCTTTTGCACAATCAGCTCTGCAATATTGGGTTTAATGTGTGATAACTTCAATATTAAATAACTCTCGACATCAAATTTATTTCTTAACTTTAACTTTAAGTACATGAGCAGGGAGACTGCGGTTTCAAATAAATAAGTAGAGGAAAACACTTCAAAGCTCTTTTTCCGACTTCAGGATAGTCAGTCACTACATATAACCAGAAGTCAGCTAGCTGTAATTGCGAAAACTGTACTTTTAATGAATTGTCAGTTGAAGTTCTCCAAATGAATCTTATTCTTGTACTGTAAGAGAGAGGTCTAGTCTATTCGGCGGACAAACAGATCTGCTACACGACATTGATTTAAAAACACTATTCAAGCCATCAGTTTGAAATTACTTTTACAATTACAATTAGTTTGAACTAAACAAAAATACTGGATTCTTCTACTAATTGTTTGAAGATTCTAAAATTTAGATTTAGATTTTGGAGCTAAAAAAATCGGAGAAAAATACGGTATATTCTATTTTTTTCTTAAAAGTGTCTGCGGACCCCCTGAAACACTGTCGCGGATCCCACTTTGGGAACTGGTCTAGAGCGCGGTGCTTAAATACTGTTTATTGCTGTAAGCAATAACCTCGTAGCACAAGCGGTACAGACTTCCAGCAGAAAAGTATTAAATTTTAAGAAACGTAATGAAAACGATAAGACTTTTGTTGTCGGAATTTTTGGCAACACAAGAAATCGATAGCCGTGTTCGGATTACACCAATGCTAAAAGAGCGAATAAAAATACCGTAAACGATACGCTGTTACACAAACGATACGGAACCAGGAAACAAAAGTCACACAGAATACCTTTGCATATCGGTGTATACTATATGGATCGCGTGCTGACAGGCAAAGTGAACGGCAGAAAACGTTCCGAAGCATGTACAGCTTCCCCCACCATCGGGGGAATAAAGCGTTTGGCGCTAAGTTAACACGTGTACTAAACGAGTCATTCAGTCAGCAATGCACTTGTTTTGACACCTTACAATTATTACATTTGGGACAGTTCTACCGTAAATTTGTGCTTATGAAGATTTTATTATTATAACAGTTTGTTTTTACATTTGTCGTATATCTTAACTAATAAACTCTAAAAAGCTAGTTGCTAAATTTAAAAATTCAAACAATGCTTTTTCTGAAGACAGCCATGAAGTGAACCTTATCAAATTAATAGGGACATTATTTTATAAAATCTTGTGCTATGATATTGCTAAGGAAAGAACCGCTGCTTCTCTAAGCGTGGTGTCCGCCAAAAGTTAAAATAAATTTGTATTACAGTATTTAGTAATGTTTAATGTAAACAATTTTTTATACAGTTAATACGTAGCTAATAAAATGAAATAAAAAGGTTCATGCAAATTAGCATTGCTTATCGAACACTTTAACGACCATGGCGAGCGTATATGCCAGCTTCTTTTACGCAATAAACATTTTAAAGTTTACGGTTCACTCTTTTATTCTTTGTTTCCCTTATTCTTATCTTTATTCGTCTGGCTTCAACATTAAATGTTCATAAATAAGAACGCAACAGAACTGTTTATGAACGCAACACAACTTAGCGATAAACTGAAATCTTACGGTGAAACAAATGTATTTATTTTGGAAAAGAACTTATTAAAACCTCCCACTTTGGAGTTATTAATTGTTAAAATGACATAGTTATACCATTTAACTCAAAATATGCTCCGCTAAAGCAACAAAACCTATAACAAAGTCCGACTTTGTATAGGTACAGTGTATAGCATACGCAGTGTTCTTGCCCACCACTGATGCAGCGGTCGGACCAAATTCAGTGAATGCAGCACGCGAACATATAGTATACATCGAAGCCCCTGCATATTATAGATTACTGTACAGTGTTTTTCTGTCACATAGCTAATAAGAACCCTTTGGTGCAGTCGATTAACAAAGTAGTAACTAAAAAGTCTCTGAATACAAATGAACAGACATAAGTAAACATGCAGAAGTCTTTTTAAAAAGTTCAAGAGTGGGATCAATTAAAACCTGAAGGCGTTCACCGCAATCTTGTGCCTCTTTTAAACTGATCTTTATTTGCAAACATTTAAAGAAAACAAAGATTCGATGACGACAACGACGATAAAATTAGTGATGATTGCGAAAATAGAATAGTTTGGCTCAGTCTACAACGAGTTAACAGGTCATCTAGAAGATAGAATTGCATGTGACCTAACTTGATGCTTGTAACAAAATTAGTTGTGAGTATAGGAAAATTACCCACTAATAGACAGTTAATCAGGCTATAATCTGTACCTAACTAAGGTTTTCACGGTTGGCGTCAACATGTTAGAACGTAAGTGACTTGTCTCTGGGCCGTGGTCCACGCCTGCCGCTACGAACAGACGTTTCGGCATCTCCTCCGGATGCCATCTTCAGTGTGGTGACGATTCAGTAACTGACTGTAGTTAACTGTCGAAGACCGTGTCATTTACCGAATCGTTACTACACTGATGATGGCCTCCAGAGGAGTGGTCGAAGCGTATGTTCGTAGCGGCAAGAGTGAACTACGCTAATAACCCGCAGACAAGTCACTTACGATCTGACATAGTTAATCATGTTATAGTTAAGGCGAGAACTTGCGCACCTTTTTTATAATAATATAATGTGTTTAAACTAAAATACACTGTAGTCAGTAAAACTGCACTGTATGTTAGGAGTGAATGAGAAACACAAACGGCGTAAACCTGCCGGCTGATGTCTGAAACAGCAAGAAGCGTGGTGACGGTCAGGCGATTTTCTCATAGACTCCTGCCTCTTTCAGTACTCGATTATTTGTGAATAATTGAGTGCAATGATGAAAAAGCGGAACGAAAATGTATTGTGTTGAGGGGGTTCTCTTTCGGATTTCATATTCCTTTTCTTCATAAAATTGCCGTAGCTTCTCACCGTCGGATAATAAATCCAGGGAGACATGTACATTTGTTAATGAATATTTAAAACTAACTCTGTTGAAAAATTAACTCTGGTTGAGGCAGCCGGAGAAGTCTGCGGTAGCCAAGCAGGAGTCCTTTCTGAGACTCGGGACACTGCACAACTCGCGACCCGCGCAACCCCCAGTCGTGTGTGTTTTCTGTGACAAGGCTCGCTCAAGGCACTCTAGGCGTATCAGGTAGTCATCGGGCTCGCCCGGACGCTGCCGTCACCGGAGCATGCCTGCATTGTGCCCCTACATCTGGATTCTGGATTCAAAATACATAGTCTCTACCTCGTCACTGGCGGACACCCTGCCAGTTGTTACCGACACTGGTGATGGCCTCCGATGGTGAGGCCGAAACGTCTGTCAGTATAGACTCGACGCCACGGCCTAAAGCCTGGTTAATGATGTTGTCAGCTCTCTCAGACTCGAAAACCTCTTCGAAAGGAAGGACAATGACTGAAAAAAGGGTAAGAAATTAAGTACTGAAAGGAGGAATGGGGAAGAAATGCGAGCAAACTTTTGTCAAAAAATTAACCAGTAACAAGAAAACTTCAAAACCTAGTGAATATAATTTCTTGTGAATATTACATTACTAGCTGTTACCCGCGGCTTCGCACGCGAATATTTGACTTTTAATAAGTATTTTAATATAATTTTTATTGTCTATGTCTATTTGGCGTTCTGTCAGCTCGTATAACAATTGTGTACTCATTAGTCAAATTCTCTCCAAAGCTGTTTTCAACACATGTACTATTTTAACTTGTACTAAATTATTATGTTGATGCAACAGCCTTTGGGGATTTAAAAGTACCCGTTTATAAAGCCTTTGGAGATATTTATAAAGTACCTGTTAAATCAAAAACGCTAAATCCTTTATTCTAAGTGTTACTGTGTTAGAAGCATTGTATAACACATTAAACGTTATGTTTTCCTCAACCATGACTTTTATTATTTCAGCAATAAACTAAAAACCAAAAACCGTTGTCACCTAACCTCACAAATGAAAACAACGCGTATTTCTTGCTTTGCATTAAGTAATAGGACAATTTACATTAGTACACTTCTGCTTTTCCACATCGTAATATATCGATACAATCGCATATTAAATAAAACATCAAAAATGTACTGCAGGAATGGATAAAGGTACAGTTTCGATGCCGCTAAATAGCTTTTGTTTATTTATTTATGACTATGGTAATTAATTCTGGTCTCCATGGTGTTGTTGACATCTTTATACGCGTCAACGAAAAGGCATACTTAAAAGGGCCTAAATCGTGCGAAGGGGGCAAAATATCAAATTCCAAGTTAGATAGTATTCAGTACCCATAAATCCTCAGACTTTAAGTTACACACACACACACACACACACACATATATATATATAGATAGATAGATATTGATACTTTATGTCTGTTTTAAATATTTTAATACCGTCGCAGTTTGGAAATATGGCTGTTTAGTTCTAGAAGAAATTAAGAATTTTCAATTTTTTAGCGTATACAAACATACAAAAAGCGCCGCCAAGATGCGAGGTTAAACTAATATGAAGCGACGCGACGTGACTGCAGAGGCGTCTGGCAGAGGGTGAGGGGAGGGGTTAAAGACCATGAGACAGATTAGTCAACGTCAGAACAAGCGGAAAACACAAGACACACAAACGGAATATCTTCACAACCGGCCGACCAACTGTAATGTTTTCTTTAAAACGTTACGTCTGACGAACAACGTTATGAACAGACCAAACGAAGAACGTCTTAATTAAAAATTTAAACACTAATATTTAACCCCCCCCCCTTGCTACCAGTATTATTACTGCCAGTACTACGGAATATTTATCTTGACACAGAAGCAAAGTGAAATAAACGTCTTCATTTTGAATAAAGAAGAAGACGTAAATCTTTACTAGGGGAACGTTACACGACGTAAATCTTTCCTGGCTTACGATTTCAATTAAATAAGACGCTGCAACTACTGTAATAGCAGCGTTAGACTGTAGTTGAGCATGACAATGCAAGCATTACCAAGCCGTATGCACAGTTACATCCACTCATATGTTATAGCGTAATATATTAATAAAAATTCTTCACTAGCATGAAAATAAAGAAATTTATGAAGGATGCTGGAAACACAAAAGAAACACTTTTAAAATAAACCAATGAAAAATAAAAGAAAAAGAATACCAATGATGAATTAAACACGATCAAATGTCTACCGCAAACCAACATAAAGGAAACACTTTTAAAATACAACCAATGAAAAATAAAAGAAGAAAGAGAAGTTTTTGGGCAAAAGTGTTAAAAATGGAAGGGGTCCAGGGTAGGAGAGAGAAAAACGCAGGTTCAAAGTGGACTGAAGACAGGAAGAAGGGACACAGTGAAAAGATGAGAATATTGGAGAAAAAGAAAAGAACAAAGAATAGAGAATTGAAACATGGAACATGTAAATTCTACAAGTACACACAAAAGGCCGAACGCTAGACAATCTCTAACTAGAAATATACAAACACATAAAAACTACATCCTAAACGAACAGACACAATTTAAATCACACATACTATCTGAACACATCACACCACACACGCACAACATCGATCTTTCGCACGACGGCGCCGTCACCAAGAACAAGACAGACATCGCTCCTAGCGGCAGCTCTGATGAAGCTTGTAATAAGCGAAAACTAGTTCAGGCTACAAGGTAAAAGTTTAACATTTTTACCAATAAAAAATTAGTGATCCGAATCAGTAGTTATATATTTATAATTAAAATAAAACATTAAATAGGACCATTAAGGACAAAGGAAAATATTCATAAAAAGCTGGTAAATTTATTTTTAAAGTTACAAACTTAACGATGCGGAGCCACAATACGTCCATCATATGCCTCACACGTTTTGGTATGAGATATTGATAATCTATTCCTCGTATGTACTTCTTATAGCGGCAATGCAATCTTCACAGTAATACGACAAATGGCACTGCACAGTATGCCTGTGGCACACGCTGCATTCAAATCATCGCCACCATCTTCGATTAGGTGCCAACAAGTAGGTGAGTAGATCGACTTGTTATGTCAGAGGCTTTGTAGGAGTTCTCCCATGTACCATATACGGTGGCGACTTCCCTCCAAGTTCAGTTTGTTATAATTGTGTGTAACATGTTCTTTTTACATACGAGGGTCAGTTGAAAAGTTCGCGGAGCGGTAAACTGTAGCTTAGCGGTAAAACTCAAATTTTTTGTGTGCTGCAAGATTTGTATTTTATGTGAACTACTGTTAATTTTCGAATCTATCTATCAATTTTTTCATTGTTTAGAAGCTGTTTAAAATTGACGTGTCATGCCTGTTTTGAAAAATGGACAAAATCAAACATCGTGGTGTGATTCTTTGTTAAAAATCGTTTAGCCTCAACGGAAATTCAAAACGAAATTGTAAATGTGTGAGGAGATGCTGCGACTTCAAAACCAACGGTTTGTAAGTAAGCAATTGAGTTTAAACGTGGTCGTGCGAGCATTGAAGATGACCCCCCCCCCGCACTGGACGCCCAAAAAATGCAACAACTCCAGATGCGGTAGCCATCTTGCACAACGCTTTTTCACACCAATTTCTTGACTTAAAGTTAAAGTATGATGCACACGCTCATATGAGGTGTCTATGATTTCAGCTACGTCATCCACTCCTCAATCTGCGGTCTTCCAACACCCTATGAAATTTTTTCAATAATGCCATTTTTGTTGCACTTTTTGGACGTCCGCTGCTGGGACAGTCTTCCGTGCTTGTACGTCCACGTTTAATCTCGAGTGTGCCCCACTGAAACCCCTACTTCATTTTGAGTAGTTAAAACAAAAAGAATATTTCCTTTTGTAAAGAGGGGTTACAAGTTAATTAAAACTAGGCTAAGGCCTAGAGAAGTTAAAAATTGCGCTGGATCCAGTAAGACGGGACTTGCAATAAAAACTCAAGAATTAAATAATTAACAATGGTTTTATTATTCTATCTCATAATATTAATAACAAAAAACAACAGTGATTTAGAATTCCCCTTTTAAAATGGTTAACTAAAAAAAAGTATACCCTCTCAACAAGGCCACCTGAATAATATAAACTGAGTCCATGAAAAATAATTGCTATGTCACCATCAATGAATTGAAAATGTAAAATAATCATTAACCTCAAAATAAAACTCCCATTAAACTATTTCTTAAAATATAAAATTTATATCTTGTGTTTCTTTTAAAATGCAGTATATAAATTGATGAAGGTAAATAATTTCATTCACAGTTACTATTAATAATTAAAATAATTATTAATCCAATTTAAATGAACTTTAAGGTGACACTTACTATACTTGTTAAATAAAATAATTAATTTTCATAAAGAAATGATCAGCCACGATTATTGAGATAGAATACTCGTCTACTGGTGTATACAAATCCTAATAATAAATAAAATCCCTATATCCCACCAAAAGTACAGCAATGCATAATATTTATATATATATATATCCCCCAAAATGTACACAGAAATATACAGACATAACACGTTCCACAAAACAAATTACATATACAATAGTATACAAATACATAAGGGTCTCTTGCCACGCCCTTTTTTCATTTATTACCCTTCTGGTGTATATAAATTCTAAACTTCTTTTTTATAGGAATCCCAATTAGGATTAAAGATTTATTTCTATGAATGTACCCGCATGGTGTGGGTTAATTGCACGTCATGTGTATCATAAAGTATTGCATACAAATGTCCCCAGGACATTAAAAATTTAAAAGAAGTGCCTAAGTGGATAAGTGCTAAAATACTTAATTAAGGTGAGAAATAAAATTATTTAAAATAATTAACGCCCCCCAGTTACCATGATTAATATAAAGAATTTATATAGACTAAAATAGGGCCAAATAATGAAAGGGAAAAATTGCACAATATTAGCACCTTATATAAAAAAATACATTTGTGTGTCAGAGACAGACATGTTTCTTCAATTTATAACCAGTCTCAACAACCTTGTTTCAACAACCTTGTTTCGACAAACAAGTTGAAAAGTGTTTCGACAGGCACAGCTTGGTTGAAACTAATTTAAAATAACACCTACCTCCCCAGTAATCTTTTTATACAAATGACCTAACCTGATTTTAAAAATAAGAGAAATATATGTTTTAATGCAGAGTAAATTAAACTTGAGAAAATAATAATAACAAAACTGACTTTAAATCTGTAGCGAAAGTACTATAAAGAAATGAGTGGAAATCTAAGTTGGATGCTGTGTGGTACACATGTCAGTCTCTGAACTGACAATTAACTATACATGTATTGAAATTTACAATTAATACTTAGTGTTCACACTAAACTGTCCCATCAATTGGGGATCCAAATGAAGGTATACTGGTACCATGTTGATTCTACGTGTGAATAGAAAATGGATATTTTTCACCTGCTTTGTGTGCCCAGAAGGATGATCTTATTTATAGCGTGGCGATCTCATGATTGGCATGTTGTTGCGGCCTGGTCTCTTCGGTGTCGAGTGTGGAGCTTTAAGATGGCATTTCGTTCAGTGTTAGAAGGACTTGTCTCTGATCAGTGAACCCGCAGTCGTGAAGAAACTTATCTCTCCATAGTAGTTAGAGGATTTTGGAAAATAACCTCTCCACCGAAGAGAAAAGCGCCCGTCAACCCTGAAGTATTTTGATAGACAAAACTTAGAGAAATTCGGCGTCGTGTACGTTTGCGTAACGAAATTAACGCCAGGGAGCAGCACGGGGATTTTGGTACCACCGAGAGTCGGCAAGTGCCGCCCCCCAACAGCCGTTGTCTAAACTATTAATTTTTCTAAAAACAGGTAGAGCGCAGCACTAATTACTGCCTTAAATTTCGTACTGTCTTTACCGTCAAAACTGCCGATAACTTTACTAAACTCGCGCTGAATCATTTGACTCAGCACACCCTCACCCCAAAAGGGCAACATAGTTGCCCCAACGTTAAATGCCAGGAGGGTACCCTGCAGTGTACCTCTCCCCAAAAGATACCAGTGGACGTCGTGGTTGGGTTGGCTCAGCTGAGCTTGCTCTCAGGAGAACAGAATTCAAAAGGAAAACGAAAGAGACGAAAGAAGATATGTATTATGTAAGTGTGCGGGTGCTGCATGCTGACCTGATCAGAGTCCGCATACAGCAAAAGAGAGAGCGAGCTAAAGACAAAAGAAAGATTCCTACGCGTAGATATTCCGATCTCCTGAGGCTCGCCCCATTCGCCTGAACACGACTTCCACATTTAACATGGACCTCCGTCCTATCTCTACGGGGACTATCCCCCTTCGAACGTTTTGGATAGCCCCCGACAACGTTTAAGTTTTGAAATGTGGCTTGTCAACAACTTTTGTTTGTCTCCCGGTACGCCCAGCCGGGCCGTCACCGGTGACGTAAATCCTATGATTCGGTATGGCCCCGACCAACGGTAGCATAGCTTCGCAGCACGTTTGTCGGCGGCAGAGCTGAGTGGGTGGCTTTGGCAATAGACCCAGTCACCAATCCGGAAGGGGTTTGGAATACGCCCCTGATTATAACGCCGACGGACCCGCTCGTGCGCTCGCAGCAAATTCTTCCGAGCCATTTTCCATCTCTCCGCAGTTTTATTATTGGGCTCCCGCGGCAGAAGATCTTCGATATCCCATAGGTTGGTCAACGGGAGTGCGGGCGAGAATCCAAACAAAATTTCAAAGGGCACGGCCTGATGACTGTCGTGTCTGGCCGTGTTGAAGGCTAATTGTAACCACTTCAGATTCTGATCCCAGGTGGTTTGTTGCTCAGCGTGATAAGCAATCAAGGCGGACCGGAGATTCCGATTGAATCTCTCCGCATGGGACGGTTGTGGATAATAAGGGGAAGTGGTTACGTGTTTGATGCCACTGGCGAAACACATACGCCTGAATTCATTTGAAATAAATTGCGGACCATTGTCCGAGACAATGATGGTCGGAAGACCGAAATGCTGAAAAACGTGGTTCTGTAAAGCGTTGATGGTCAAACGAGCGGTTGCCTGCCGTAAGGGCAGTAGCCAGGCAAACTTTGAAAAGGCATCTACACAAACAAGCAGGTAAGCATTACCTGACTTGCTACGGGGGAACGGCCCCACGTAGTCAATAAATAACTTTTCCATTGGTCTGCTCGCCACCTCAGACGATAACAACCCTAGTTTGGTGTTCTGGGCAGGCTTGCTCAAGCCACACAGATGACAGTTTTTTACTCTTGTCGCGATGTCTCTATCCATGCCCTTCCAGATAAAATGTTTCCTAATACTGGAAATGGTCTTCGAAATTCCCTTGTGGCCTCCGATTGGGGAATCATGGTAGTAACTGAAGACCATGGGCACTAATTTGCTAGGCAGCACGATTTTAGGTGCTCGTCCTTTTCTTTCTCGATAGCAAAGGACTCCCTTGGACAAGAAATAAGGGGCCTGTACGTTACCCTGCTTAATATTTTGGATGACTTGACCCAGCACTTCGTCGTTTAACTGATGGGGTAACACATCAGTGAAGGCTAAAGGAAAATCGAGAAGAACGGAACAGGGTTGCTCAGCTTGGGCATCACTGGGTTGGGAAAACATACGGGATAAGGCATCTGCAACCACATTCTGGGATCCCCTGATGTGTTGCACGGTGAACTTAAAGGATGAGATTTTCACCACCCATCTACCAATTTTACCCAGTTGCCGGGGATGAGCTAGAAGCCATGAGAGAGCCTGATTATCGGTCTCGAGCAGGAACTCAGCATGTTCCAGGAAACGCCTGAACTTATCTAGAGCGTATACAACAGCTAAACACTCTAGCTCGTAAACGGATGATTTACGTTCTTGCTGGGTCAACGTGCGTGAGATAAAAGCCACAGGCTGCCTAGCGTCGTCAATAACCTGGGAAAGGACCGCTCCGAGCGCAACCGAACTCGCGTCCGTCTGCAAAATGAACGGTTTCGAAAAGTCGGGCATCCGCAACACCGGTGGGGAAATGATGGCTTCCTTTAAGGTATCAAAAGCCTTCTGTTGGTTTTCCCCCCATGAAAACTTTGCCCCCTTCTTCCTCAGTTCATTCAAGGGAGCGGCAATTTCAGCGATATTCGGTATGAAACGCCGATAAAAATTTATCATACCGACGAATCTCGCTATGCCTTTCGCATCCCTTGGCGGAGGAAAGTCACGGATGCCTTGTGTCCTCTCTGGGTCTACCGTCACGCCCTTGTATGAAATTAAATGGCCCAAGAAAGAAATACTCTCTTGGGCGAACCAACCTTTTCGGGATTGACAGTGAGGCCAGCCTCTCTTAAACGACCCAACACCACTCTTAAATGCCGCAGATGATCCTCGAAAGTCTCACTATACACCAACAGATCGTCAAGGTAGTTATAGACAAAACGGAATTTGACGTCGTGAAAGACAGTGTCAAGAAGGCGAGTAAGTGTCTGGGCCCCCACAGCCAAACCCATGGGAACCCTTGTGTACTGGTACAAATTCCAGGGTACACAAAAAGCTGTGTATGGTTTACTTTCTTTGGCAAGAGGTATCTGATGATAGGCCGCGTTCAGATCGATAATGGTATAAAATCTGGCCCCACTGAACCAATCAAAGGCCGAATGTAAATCCGGGAGGGGAACAGAATCCACCTCGATATTGGCGTTCAACTTCCTGTAATCTATTACCATTCTTTGTTTGCCACCAGGCTTTGGCACTAAAAATGCTGGACTGGCATAGCTGGAATGAGAAGGTTCAATCACCCCTTGGTCCAATAATTCTTGAACCTTCTCTCGCAGAATGGTCATCTTAGGAGGGGCAAACTTGTAAGGGTGTGACCTCACTATTTTCGTATCTGTTAGACTGATTTTATATTCCAGCAGGTGTGTGAGTCCCAAAGTAGGAGTTAACACCTCGGGAAATTCCTCACACAAATGATCTAAGGCCGTCTGCTGGGATGGAGTGAGATGGTCTCGTGCAGAATCGGGACAAGCTACTTCTTGGATACCCGGCTTAGCGCCCTGGTACCCAAGGAACGGAATTAAAACCTCCCGATTAAATTTAAAAAAACATTGGTGCGCTTGGATGTCCAGCACGAGACCACTTTTTGCGATAAAATCGGCACCAATGATGCAATCCACTCCCAGAGCAGGAGAAACCAGAAAAGACCACACCCAAGAAAACCCATCAATTTTGATCTTAAAGGAAGTAACCCGGGAGATAGGCAAGATTTCACGGGATGCCGTCCAGCATATAGCAGATGACTTTTCTGACCTTTGAATTAAACCCTTTTGTTCAAGGTCCGCATGTACCCGAGATGAAATGATGGATCGGGCTGAACCGGAGTCAACTAAAGCTCTGAGCTGACCCCCCTTTACCTCGATCGACAGAAAGGGGCATACAGAAAGTTGTTGCGAGGTAGCGGACTGGACCTTGATATTTGAAGATGGGGCTTTTAACGGCTGCCTGGAGGTCGACGGAAGTTGAACAGAATTGAAGTGGGGGGAAGACATCCTCCGAAATATCTTCCCCTGTCTACTTAGTTTTTTGGCGCTGGTCTAGACCTAGGTGGTGCTGGTCGCGCGCGCCTTCGCATACAATTTCTCGCCACGTGTCCCGGGCGGTTACAATTATAACAAATCACAGTATTTGGATTTGTTTGCTGACGATTTCGAGCTGGCTGGGCCTGTCGGGGGAAGGTAGGCTCTCTGGCCCCTTCCGATGTCTGAGGTCTTGGTTCGGCTCGTCTACTGTTTCCGCTCGCCTGGACGGTCATCTGCATGGTCTCCATCATAACGCAGAGTCGCTCCAGGTCGGTGAACCACTGCGGCCGCTGTGCAAAAACTAGTCGCAGACGGTCGTCGGCAGAGACGCCGTCGAGGATGTGTTGGACTACCTCTTCCTCCGACATGCCCATTCCCAGAATACGCGCTACCTGGCGCATTCGCAGCACATACTGGGCCAATGTTTCGCCCCGTGCCTGTACTTTATAAAAATGCCGATGGCGCAATTGCTCCATCATTCTACTGGGTACGAACGCCCTCAGCACCACCCGGTGGAACTCATCCACGCCTTCCTTACGTCGCATTACCTCCGCCACCCTGTCAGCCATGGTACCGCGACAATAGGGGAAGATGAGTTCGAGCACCGTTCGCTCCAGCATACCGGGATAGTCCTTCAAGTCGAAGACTATCTTAAAAAACGGGAGTAGTTTATCTGCTTCCAGTCCGTCCACGACTGGCAGTTGTTTAATAATATCGGCAAGTGGGTTGGGCAGGTGGTTGTACGTTGCCGCCCCCGAACCAGTCCGTACAGGCTCTACTTCCCTGTATGAAGAAGTGTTCAGCGCTGAGATCACGGACTCCTCAACAACCGGAATTGGGGTGGATGCTCTTACCGGTGGTGACCCTTGGAGGGTCGAGGTAATCTCCTGTATTATTTCTGTTATATTATATGGTGGCGGTATTCTATATGGCGGTTCACTGACTTGTGCCAGTAAATTCTGCAGCCGATGAATCAAGTGCTGCATACGTTGCCGGATCCGCCGGACAACGAGAGAGCATCCCGGTCTCTCCTCCAAACTTTCGACGGATTGAGCCGACTCCTTCAGCTCAGCCCATTTTTCTATACACCGCTCCCACTCACTCTCGGGGTCAGTGATAGTGACCCTGGAGAGCGCATCACCCGCGGTCAGCGCTTCACGGAGCCGCTGCCGTAAGGTTTGGACATTGCCTTGGGTTTCTTTACCCCGGGCCCGGAGCTCGAACTCAATTTCCTCCCTAACAAACAACTCAGGATTTATCGACGTCATCTCACTTCGCGGTCGGCACACTCAACAAAAACTCTAAAACTTATTCTAACTAATCAGAATCTGAAAAACTCAAGTACTGTTCTTCCAAAGAGTAGACTGCGGGTCCACCTAACGATGCGAGAACTAGCCCACTACCTGAACAGCTCACACTCGATTACACCAGACAAAAGGAACGCGACACACACACAACACACACAACACGAAAAACAAAATACCGACCAACGAAAATTTATTTTAACCATTTCTTAGGTTACCTCCGGCTACCATTTATCAGCAGAAACCGACTGCCGATCGGGCCATACCGCCTAATCACAAAAAACCGCAACACCTCCCCAAACATGGGTAAGGTAAAC
Organism: Magicicada septendecula; assembly: GCA_034769895.1. Classification (NCBI taxonomy): domain Eukaryota; kingdom Metazoa; phylum Arthropoda; class Insecta; order Hemiptera; family Cicadidae; genus Magicicada; species Magicicada septendecula. The sequence goes on from CM068372.1 coordinate 126,625,962, forward strand.
TCAAACTAACTAAGCGCCGACTGCGATAAGTCTTGCCCAGGGATTTCCCCTTCTAAAATTTCCTACCACGTGGCACTATTCACTATGCAAGGCGGGCAAGTACATATACATATGTTTCAAACCTTAAAACTAACAAAATATTTTCAACCTTGGGATATAGGGCCTTTAAAATTTCTCTAAGTTCTATTTAAGAACTAAACATTGTGAAAATTTTAAAATATTTCCTAAGTTTGCAAGCCCCGTCACAGCCACAGGACCCTTGTCGTAACCGCGCTCTGCTACCAAATGAAACCCCTACTTCATTTTGAGTAGTTAAAACAAAAAGAATATTTCCTTTTGTAAAGAGGGGTTACAAGTTAATTAAAACTAGGCTAAGGCCTAGAGAAGCTAAAAATTGCGCTGGATCCAGTAAGACGGGACTTGCAATAAAAACTCAAGAATTAAATAATTAACAATGGTTTTATTATTCTATCTCATAATATTAATAACAAAAAACAACAGTGATTTAGAATTCCCCTTTTAAAATGGTTAACTAAAAAAAAGTATACCCTCTCAACAAGGCCACCTGAATAATATAAACTGAGTCCATGAAAAATAATTGCTATGTCACGATCAATGAATTGAAAATGTAAAATAATCATTAACCTCAAAATAAAACTCCCATTAAACTATTTCTTAAAATATAAAATTTATATCATGTGTTTCTTTTAAAATGCAGTATATAAATTGATGAAGGTAAATAATTTCATTCACAGTTACTATTAATAATTAAAATAATTATTAATCCAATTTAAATGAACTTTAAGGTGACACTTACTATACTTGTTAAATAAAATAATTAATTTTCATAAAGAAATGATCAGCCACGATTATTGAGATAGAATACTCGTCTACTGGTGTATACAAATCCTAATAATAAATAAAATCCCTATACCCCACCAAAAGTACAGCAATGCATAATATTTATATATATATATATCCCCCAAAATGTACACAGAAATATACAGACATAACACGTTCCACAAAACAAATTACATATACAATAGTATACAAATACATAAGGGTCTCTTGCCACGCCCTTTTTTCATTTATTACCCTTCTGGTGTATATAAATTCTAAACTTCTTTTTTATAGGAATCCCAATTAGGATTAAAGATTTATTTCTATGAATGTACCCGCATGGTGTGGGTTAATTGCACGTCATGTGTATCATAAAGTATTGCATACAAATGTCCCCAGGACATTAAAAATTTAAAAGAAGTGCCTAAGTGGATAAGTGCTAAAATACTTAATTAAGGTGAGAAATAAAATTATTTAAAATAATTAACGCCCCCCAGTTACCATGATTAATATAAAGAATTTATATAGACTAAAATAGGGCCAAATAATGAAAGGGAAAAATTGCACAATATTAGCACCTTATATAAAAAAATACATTTGTGTGTCAGAGACAGACATGTTTCTTCAATTTATAACCAGTCTCAACAACCTTGTTTCAACAACCTTGTTTCGACAAACAAGTTGAAAAGTGTTTCGACAGGCACAGCTTGGTTGAAACTAATTTAAAATAACACCTACCTCCCCAGTAATCTTTTTATACAAATGACCTAACCTGATTTTAAAAATAAGAGAAATATATGTTTTAATGCAGAGTAAATTAAACTTGAGAAAATAATAATAACAAAACTGACTTTAAATCTGTAGCGAAAGTACTATAAAGAAATGAGTGGAAATCTAAGTTGGATGCTGTGTGGTACACATGTCAGTCTCTGAACTGACAATTAACTATACATGTATTGAAATTTACAATTAATACTTAGTGTTCACACTAAACTGTCCCATCAATTGGGGATCCAAATGAAGGTATACTGGTACCATGTTGATTCTACGTGTGAATAGAAAATGGATATTTTTCACCTGCTTTGTGTGCCCAGAAGGATGATCTTATTTATAGCGTGGCGATCTCATGATTGGCATGTTGTTGCGGCCTGGTCTCTTCGGTGTCGAGTGTGGAGCTTTAAGATGGCATTTCGTTCAGTGTTAGAAGGACTTGTCTCTGATCAGTGAACCCGCAGTCGTGAAGAAACTTATCTCTCCATAGTAGTTAGAGGATTTTGGAAAATAACCTCTCCACCGAAGAGAAAAGCGCCCGTCAACCCTGAAGTATTTTGATAGACAAAACTTAGAGAAATTCGGCGTCGTGTACGTTTGCGTAACGAAATTAACGCCAGGGAGCAGCACGGGGATTTTGGTACCACCGAGAGTCGGCAAGTGCCGCCCCCCAACAGCCGTTGTCTAAACTATTAATTTTTCTAAAAACAGGTAGAGCGCAGCACTAATTACTGCCTTAAATTTCGTACTGTCTTTACCGTCAAAACTGCCGATAACTTTACTAAACTCGCGCTGAATCATTTGACTCAGCACACCACTTACCGTTTTTTATTTTCTGAAGGCGCAGCAACACCTAACGCATTTGCAATTTCGTTTTGATTTTCTATTGGCGCTAAAACGTTTTTGACAGAGAATTCATCATAACACGATGTTTCATTTTGTGCATTTTAAAAACACGGGTGACATGAAAATTTCAAACAGCTGGTAAAAAGTGAATAAATTGATTGACATATCTGGAAATTAACACAGGTGTTCACGCTAAATAATACATCTTGCAGCACACGAAAGATTTTAGTTCTACCATTGAGTTACAGATGTCGCTCCGAGAACTTTTCAACTGACCCACGTAAAGTCGTCGATTAAATCTGCTCCTTGAAGCACGCACAATAGCAATGTATTTTCAGACTCTTCGAACATACTTAGATTTCGTTGTAATGTCATGTAGAGACGATGGAACTCTATGTTGTTCACCGTCATCAAAGCTGCATCCCCTACAGACTGGTTTGACTAAGACACCCCAAGCTAACAACTTGTTTAGGAATGATAATTGTGATTTCTTCTCAGATACCTGTGGCGCTTGCTTAACTTATATAGACGTGGCCAGATTATTGTGTTAAACGGTATTCGCCGAGTTATTCGTGAAATTATTTGCATTGAAGGATGTTTAATGGTAAACAATTGTGATAAACATGTGATATTTGTGGGACACGAACGATATGGCAGAACTTTGCATCCCGTTACACATAACGAGCGTTCGGTTTTTCTTGGGCATTTCTGCACAGGATCCATGGATTTCAGTGTCCCTATGCCACTTGTTTGCCAATGAGTCTGCTAATCCAACCTTAGTTGTTAAAAGTTTCATTAACTTACTCTTAACTTAAAACTCTTAGATTCTTAACTTACTTTTACCCTCTCTAAAAGTACTGGAGGGCCTAGGAAATGCCATTATGGTCCTAGACCTGACGAAATGAAAATCCTGATGCTCACCTCCCCGGGGTAGAGAGGGGACAACGTTTGTATATCAAGCGCCTAACGAACACAGGGACTGAGTATCACCCAGGATAAGGTTATCCCCCCTATCAAGTGCCAATGGCCTCCTTGGAGGGCAGATGAGCGTATAGACGACTGGGCACCCTATTGTCCTAAGAATGAGAAATCACCCCTAAAGGCGGAGGAACGGGTATACGTCAACGGCATGGGATGCAGAAGCCAAGGGGAAACCACTGCATTAAAGATGTGTTTAAGGTATCCCTAGTATCAGCAGCTCTATGATGGACGCTTCTTTTGTACAATATTCCGGAGCTAAAACGGTTCGTTTAGACTACATGAAACAGCTTATGGTCGATATGAACCACACATCATATTGTGAGTTGAAAAGAAAAGCAGAGAAGCATGAAGAAAGGCGAGCTGCTGCCAACCAGCCTATGGGCTGCTAACCTAGAAGAGAAGACTCTTAAACAAGAACCCAAAATTCTCCAACGCGGTTCATATCAGAATTGCTTCCTGATCGTTCACTTTTTTTATTATTTAGGTCAGTATCTTGTCCACGGTAGGAGTGATCTCCGTGTTTCTTCTAGTTTTCGTGCGGTCATTCCCTATGTGTATGCAACCAGGGAGAGGTTTTGTAACGGTTCTGGTTAAAATATTTATTCCGTATTGGCGAGGAACTTACTAAGCTCTCAGCTCGCTGTTACGTTTGCTTGTTGACAATCTGAACAGTTACTGCACACTTCTTAAGCCCGGATTCGTTTCTGTTCTTCATTGTCCAATCTGATGTTGACCATAAGTCATTGTTCATATTTCTTTATTCTTCTGTCATATTTTTATCAAATGTTATGTCTCTGTGCAATTTCTTTCGGGGTCTAAACATCGACATTAAGACGAATCTTTATTAATCAAATTTTTGTGGTGACTAGTCTTGTTTCTTAGCTAAACATCGCTTTTTCTACTCTTTAATTCGAAAATAATTGAAGGGCCTATTCACATCACAGAAAGCAACTATGGATTAAAATATTGTTACGACGGTCTAGTTGATCGTCGTATGGTACAGTGGAAAACAAAATACAAGACACTTTCTTGTCTTCGTTCTTCTTTTTGTCGTCTTTCTGCTTCTTCCGCCTCCTGTCGGCGTATTTTCTCTGCTTCCTCTGCATCCTGTCGTCGTCGTTTCTCTGTCTGCAACAACAGCGCCTGGAAATTTTCCATCATCTGACTGGCATCCAATGTTTTCCGATTAATTACGAATTACACTAGTCTTGTTCAAAGTGTCCATTGTTTCCACTGTTAACGGTTTTGTCCAACTTCTGACACCACTGTTACGACGGTCTAGTTGATCGTCGTATGGTACAGTGGAAAAAAATACAAGCCACCAATTAAGTCAGTAATCACCAGCTTTAATTATCACAATTAAACAGTGTTACGTATTACGTAACAATGCCTCGCATGTCAAGCGTCACGTACGCATTACAGTTGCGGGAATAGAGTAGAACAACGTTCTCCAATGTACCTACCAGAACGTTTCGTACTGGCGTAACACTTTTTCTGCATTACGTGACAATATACCCCAAAACAAACTAAAAACATATTTAGTGCGTGCGTGGGCGTGTGCGCGATCTCTCTACAAACTAAAACCATATAAAAATGCATATTAATAAAGTGCAGTAAAAATATAAATTTAAAACAGATACATCCACCTTAATCAGATTTAAAACTATTAAATCATCTTAATCACCTTTAAAACAGATTTAAACTATGCACGTTAAATCTAATAATTTGGCCACGTCTGTAGTGTCAGGAAAATTCCTTATAACTGAGGTCCAGTAAATTAAGATTACTAAATTAGTGACTACTATTATTTGTTGGGTATTGTTTTTACGCTTAAGACTTTACCATGAGTAAATACGTCTTGTAATTACGTTGGTGTCTTCCTACTACACATATAATACTGGTAATTATTTCATCATCATCACCACTCCAAGGACTAGGCCTTAGATCTGTTCCGGAACCCATCTCCTCCTCGGTCTACCGACTTCTCTCTTGCCAGTAGGGTGATAACCCAAGGCAGCCACAGGTAGACGGATATCAGGCTTGCGATTCAAGTGTTCACACCACCTCCTTTGTGGTCTTCAATCTTCTGGTGTAATGAGACAATGTTTAAATCGCGTCTAATATCCTAGTTCCTTCTCCGATCCAAGAGAGAACAACCTTGCCTCCCTCTTAGAAATTTCATTTCGGCTGCCTGAATCCTCTGCACGTCCCTTTTACCAAAAGTCCATGTCTCACTAGCATACTGGAATGTGGGGACAGCCACAGTTTTATAAAATTTCATTCAGTTTTCCTTCCGTGTATTATTTGTCAGGTAACTATGAATCGTTCCACAGATGCGTCTAAATTTTGTTAGCTTACTATCCCAATCTATATCAGTTCCATATGAGATATTACAACGTTCAGGTAACTAAAATGACTAACCTGATCCAAAATCTGATTATTCACGACTATCTTAGTTCTTATAGGATACCTGCCCTGAAATGCCATCGTTTTAGATTTTGTAGCAGAAATCTGCAGCCCATAGTCTTGTATGATGCTACTGAACGAAATATCTCCCACTGTAACTGGTCTTCTGTTTTCTGTTTCATTACCTTGTCATCTGCATAAAGCAATGCATTCTGAATATTTCGCTGAAGTAATAATTATTTCACTAGACCATTATCACAGATACATAACATTATTAAAACACAGCACGTACTTTTACTTTCTACGTAACAAGGCACTTTGTATTGTAGCACGTAACATGTTTGTGTTGTATGTTTACAGAGTACAGTGTTAGCAACAGAACTATTGCGACACGCTTCATCGCGACGTCAGCATTAATGCCTGTACAACTGACTGACGACAAGTCACGATACATATACTGTATTTAGACTATGTATGTGCACGCGCCTGTCTATTTCATGCCAATAAATCTTAATGACTCGGCCCGACTTCCATTTTGACCTTTGAACGTAACAAACTGTAACTAAGGAGAGCCATTGCAGCTGTTTACTTTCTCTCGCCCAACTGAAATATGTACAAGGCAACTAATATAAGCATATGGGTTAATGTGTTCAGCATAAAACTTAATAACGAGTTTACAACCCGACCAAGTATTTCGAGATCTCGTAATTAATATTAGGTGAGCCAAAGAAATGTTAATTAAAAAAGTGATCTGTATATTGTGGGAATGCGCGCGCGCGCGCGCGCGCGTGTGTGTGTGTGTAGGGAGACAGGAGAGAGAGAGAGAGAGAGAGAGAGAGAGAGAGAGAGAGAGAGAGAGAGAGAGAGAGAGAGAGAGAGAGAGAGAGAGACAGACAGAGAAGTGCAATGCACAGCCATGTGTATAGTGTATCATCAAAGAAATGGCTTAACAACACGAGGAATTCAGGAGATCAATCACCCTCGTCCACCGAGCTATCAAAAATTTCAGTGAAATCCCATCATTACTTAACGTAGGGCTATTTCTAAGCCAATTGCGTGTGACAAAATAATAATTATATAAATACATGTATTTACAAATAATTAAACGCTTATATAAATAAAAGGAATTAAAATATTTATAAATTAATAAAATAAAGTTAGAGTTTCTTAATAACGTAAAAGTTTCTGAACATTTGGTAAATGACATACGTCTTTGCAACCTACTTCACATCGGTTTACTCAAAACTTGCAAAGAATTAAAAAAAAAAAAATTGTAAAATGAACGTGGGTGAAAGCTGAATTTCTCAGTTCTCGTGAGGAAAACGGGAAATCCAACCTTCTAACTACTCTCATCCCCCCCCCCAAAGAACCAACCCCTAGTTACGCCACTGCATAAGAATATCTGTATATATCTGTTGAGATCATGGAATGATCGAATTCGGAACTTCAGAAGTTTATGCACTCTGGAGGTGGAAGGAAAATTTTGGTTGAAATCAAAACACCAAAGTTTGTTTTATACTGGAAATTTATTACGTTTTGTCAAAAACATTTAAAGTATTTATTTAAAACTGACATATGTAGGCTATATTGTATTTGTGGTATTCTTTAGATGCTATGATCTGTTTTGATAAAAAACTGATCATTTTTGCAGTAATCGTTATGAAGGATATTTTGATTCACATGCAATATCTCTGTACCTGTGTATAATTTAGTTTCAGTTAGATTATTACATGTAACCATTTCAACTGTAATTAAATTAAAAATATTAAATTAATTTTGAATAAAAATTATGTTTTTTAAAACAAACATTTCCTTTTTCTCTGTCATTACCTCAGCGTTGGCAAATCATATAGGCCCTGCGTTACCTCTTACTTACAATGGATTATAATTCTTAACTCATGTATGATCAATTATTTTTTTCATTATAAATATACTCTGCAAACAATTAATTTAGCAATTTCCATTTTCACTTAATACCAAAAAACACGAGATGATAAAGCACAGAACATAAACCAAGTAAACGTAAAAAAAGCAGAAACTCTTTCACAAAACCACAGGTGATAAAAACAAATTACGTTTAAAAAAAAAATAGGACACAATAGTGACAGACTGAGAGAATTAAAAGACAATTGAAAATAATGTCTAGCAAGACAGGAAACAGAGATTGAGACGCTCAAGAAAAAACGGACAACTCATGAGCAACAGAGTGACAGAATGAGCAGACTGTACACGAGATAGTCGGAGTGAACGAGGGGTGAGAGAGAGCGAGACAGTTATAAGCAAGTAATCGTAAAATAGGATCTAGAAAATACTGAAATATTACACTACAAGACTAGCCCCTCAACCCGTCCCGCCCCTGTTGTCCAAGATTACTGACTCACGTAGACTATAGCAATATAGTGGTCTGAGTTATGTCTTCATTTATTCCGCCACGAGAAGTGAGCACGCCATTGTATTAATGATTCTCAACGCGAAAAGAAATTGAATCATTTCATTAACGCTGGTCAGAACTTATTGTACAGATGTCGACTGCAGACGCGACGGAAGCGAAGAGATTGTGTGCGGGCAGTTGAATGGAAATTTGAATGTAGGTTAATCTTCTTCTTCTATGGCGTCACAGTTCGAAGTCGAACCTTAGCCTCTATAATCATCCGCCACCATTTCTCCCTGTCTTTGGCGATCGATGTCCATCGTTTTATTTTAAGTAAATTATCAGCATCCCTCGCCACTGCGTCAATTCCGCGTGTCTTGGGTCTTCTGACAGGCCTTCTACCCTCGATTTGACTAAACAGTACCTTCCTAGGTATTCTGTTGCCTTCCATCCTAATGATGTGTCCTGCCCATTCCAATCTATGCAGTCGGGTGGTTGGTGGCCAGATCATTACAGCTTGTTTAGCTCCTCATTGTGACGCATCCTCCACATCTTATTGAGTCACATGGTTAACACAGAGAAGAAATTATAGCTTTTATCCAGCAAGAAGGCGCTGAAAACTGTATACTTCCCAGAAATAAATTTACTTAGGTTTAATAAGCTTATAAAGTTTTTATTTATTCCAGTTAACATATAAAGATATGATAACATAAAATTACTTAGCTCCTTTATTTAGTGTAGCCTACATGTATACAAGCTTGAAAACATTCAAACTAGTTTTCTAAATGTGGTGTGCGTGCGCGCGCGCACGAGTCTGTGTGTATTTGGGGAGGAGCATTGAAATCTTGATCGCGTATACAATATCAAAGAGTGGATAGCTTTTGATTTTAATTCTGTATTTTCTTGGATTTTGTTGTCCATGACGTGTCCGTTGATTAACTAATTATAAGTACTACTGACTCGGAACACTAAGTTTATTGGAACAAATGTAAAATTTTCACCTTGTAGTCTGAACCAGTTTTCGCTTATTACAAGCTTCATCAGAGGCTGCCACTAGGAGCGCTGTCCGTCTTGTTCTTGGTGACGGCGCCGTTGTTCGAAAGATCGACGCTGTGTGTGTGCGGTGTGATATGTTCGAATAGTATGTGTGATTTGAATTGTGTCTGTGCTTGTACATTTCTAGTTGTTCAAGAGTGTCTAGTTTTCGGCCTTTTGTATGTATGTGTAGAATATCCATGTTGGTGTTTATGTTTGTGTATGTGTGGTTTGTTTCAATGAGGTGGTTTCCAACGGTGGATTCGGTTGTGGCATCGCTATTTCGAACGACGGCGCCGCCACCAAGCCTACAAGGTAAACATTTTATATTTTTACCAATAAAAACTTTGTGTTCCGAGTCAGTAGTATTATACTTACAATCTGTATTATCGTTTTGGCGATTAGAACACTCCTGAGAAATCCTATTTTCATTTATTGAGTTCTAGACCTCCGAATGAGACCTCCATTCTACAGTCCAAAACAATTCTCGAAAAAGAATTCGAATTAATATTTGTTTTTCTTATATCGTGCAGCCCCAGAGGAAACCTATGTTTTCTCTTGAAATATTCGAACTTCTTTAATGCATCTTCTTCTTCTTGCTCAGGGAGCTTACTAGTATGCTGACATAACAGAAATACATAAATCCGGACACACACTATTGCCTTTGTATTCGCGAGACTCTATAGAGAAACAGCTGTGCGTGTCAACATTAAATGAGGCACCGTTAAACGCTTTCGGGTGACGACTTGTCGGTTGTAAACCACCCACGATAATATTGGAGAAATGCTTGTGTATCATACACTGCGTTTCGCCCACTCATTGTGTTCACCATGAAAATGTTGATAAAGCAGAATTTTGTTTCTCCTTCAGTAGACTATATATAACAAATAAACGATTGTTGTTTACGTGTTTGGAACTGCTTATGTAGCGCCTTCGTTATCTGGTTGCAGTCAGTCAGGCCTGCGAGCCAGTTCGTTAACACTCATTTTACCGCAGACTGAAAACAATGTTCGTTACGTTTAATGTAAGTTATTTATTGGTCCCTTAACGATAAGTCATAAAATCGCACAATAAACTTTAATCGTTATAGTGACGTCTTTTTTTTTTTTTTTTTGCTATTCGTGATATTGGGAACTCTTTCTCGAAGAAGACATTGACCACAACAGGATTCAGGGAATTTTATACAGAAGATTGCCCCCTCGTAACTCGTAATTTATATATCGTCCGAGGTTAATGTAAGTTATATATTGACGATCTTGCGAGGAGCTGTAAAGAGAAAACGAATCTGTGGCAGGAGTTATTAGTCACACGTGTTTGAATACTGTTTTGTTCGCTGATGATCAGGTTTTTATTTAGAATGATGAAAATGATCTAAATGTCAGAGGTCTGCCTATCTTTTTTAAAACTCGTTTCTGAATACAACATGGAAGTTTCAACAAGTATAACAAGATGATGGGTTTTAGACGAAACAGCCTTGTCAGGTCGAAAGCAGCGTATAATTTAACGTGCAACCAGACACAAAATGTGCAGTGATAAATTAAATTGTGCAGTGATAAAATTGGAAAATGTGCAGTAATAAAATTTTGAAAAAAAGTCGGGAAAACAAATTAACTGACAATTGAGTAAAAAATAATGTAATGAAACAATATTTAGCCTTATTAAAAACTAACTAGCCTTATTAATAACTAATCAAGATCTGACCCCAAATTTTGGGCCAACGCTCTTACATCACAAGAAGATTCAAAGTCCACAAAGGGCAGTGTTTCTTCAATCACTTTTTCATCAGTCTTCATTCTTTCCTCCAAAATATTACAAAGAGATTCCTTTACATCAACTGAAACTGCTGAAATGTCCCGCTTTTCCTTTTCCGTCACATAAAGATGGTGCTGAGCACGCCTTCTGGATTTGTTTTCTTCGATTTGTATGCCTTTTAGCTTGAGTCCATCTGGTTTCTTGATGTGTTTTAAAACTCAAGGTTGCACCATCGGCTCGTCTTGCAATGCAGGGTTACCACCTTAAAGTTAAAGCTTTTTAAATTTCCCTAGATGTAGTACCAACCGAAAATCAGTAAAATCCAAAAATGCATAAAGTTACGCTTTGCAGATACTATTTAAAACATTTTCTGAACATTTAAATGAGGCTAGAAATGCATTGAAATTAAATTTTGACAAATTACTTTTGTATTTCAAAAACCTTTTTGACATTTTTAGAAAAATCCAGACATTTCTGTACCGTACTAAAGTAAAAAAACGCAGTTCATAAAGATGATTTTTTTTCTGAAAATTAGGGATGACTATAAAAGCACTAAAATAACGTTTTGGCAGTTCTAATTTTTGAAAATTTCTCGGGGGAGAACTCCCGGACCCCCTGTTCTGGTAAACTACACATTTGTGCAGTTATAAAAATTTCTTAAAATATACCCTGGTTGAAACTGAACAACTAGGCTATACCACTTTCAATATCTGGGATATGGTAACGTTTCGGCAACGGTGGAAGAAGATGTACCGCCAAGTTAAACTGCTGATTTTAACCCACAACGCAGGCTGCGATGTCATACGACACACATAGGCTACACAGAAAATCAAGAAAGCAGAACCAGATGAAGCTTTATATAAGCATGGTAGTCCTACTATGTTTTACAGTTTTGAGACTTGCGCAACAAAGCAAAGAGATGTAACTAGGATCCAAGCTTACGAGATGAAATTCTTCGTTATGTATACGAGAGGACAGAATGCGTAACGAGGAAGTACGCGGAGAACTAAAAATTTTCTCAATAAATAAATTATTGTTGAACATCGAAAACGTAACTGCGTTATGTGGAAAGAACATCGGCTGACATATTGCCTGACAGTCCTCTTTCGTAAGCCAAAGGGGAAAAGCTTTTTGGAAATCCCAGGAAGAGGTGTCATACATTTGTTGACCGGAACAGGTGATGTTACCTAATAGAGAGACAGAGAAAAGACGGTTTTTAAAATATATTGTTCCTTTGGTGGCAGAGAAAATCTCGTTTAATCTCGTAAAGAACCTATTTACGAATAACTACAATATGCATACATAAGTACAATTATACACAGTACACATAAGTACAATAATCAAATGCAAAATGTTCATAGTAGACGCTTTAGTATTTTACTATATACTATTATACTAAATTTAATATAGATACTGTACTACAATCATAGTAAGTAACAAATAATCACTTAATACGCCAGCCGCATCGCACAGTCAGAGGTATTGCAGCCTTGGATCACAACAATAAACGTCGCCGATCTCGCTGCGCTGGACTATAATTTGTTCAGCGAGACGAGAGAACGTATAACAAATAGCTCACGTGATAAGTGCTGTTGAGCACGCCAATCTAATAAAACGAGAACGTCGGTTAGCACATTACTAAAATGTACAGCAAAGAATAGGCTACTGTATTCATATTTCTAAGAAGTATTCAACAAGCGTAACTATCGCATGGCCAGTGGATGCGTTTGTTATGCCTCGGTCTCTTGGCTCGATCAATTAGGTCTGTTTATTATGCTAGTACTAAAACGCAATTATGCTACGCGTTTTCCATGTTTCCATCGTTCTGTTGTACTGTCAATAACGTCGTTATATACAGACTAGGCTTCTCGATCGTCTTCGGACAAGTACAAAATCATTCCTCGGTGTTTCCACTATTTCTTAACATCTTTAACTTTCCATTCACAACAGTGTACTCAGCGGCGTCACGGACAATTCAAAAACGTGTCACCATGAAAAATAAAAAGACACAACGAGAGACACAGACGGACAAACAGGGAGAAAGTTAAGACACACGGTAGTGAGGAAAACCTGAAATCAGAAAGGGAAGAAAAGTAAATGTTTTACAGCGCTAAGAAACGTCTAGTGCATCACGTGAGACCTGAGAGGAGGAAACTGGAAGTTAGACTACGACAGAAAAACTAATGAAAACAAGGTATAATAAAAACGCCGAAAAATTATAATTAAAAATGCGCCAAAATTCCTGGTAACAGATATTGGTCGAATAGAGAGGGTTCGAAAATGTAAGTATCTACGAGAAATAATTCAAGAGAATGGCTTAGAAAAATCTGCTATAGAAGAAAGGGTTCATAAAATGGAAAGGGCATATGGTATAACTAAAGATATTTACATTAAAAAGTACATATCTAAAAATGCGAAAATAAGGCATTACAGTACAGCAGTGAAGCCAGAATGCCTATATGCAAGTAAATGTCTAGCATTGAATTACAATTTAGACAAATTAGAAATACTGGAAAGACGAATTATTAGAAAAATATTAGGCCCACGAAAAACTTCAGAACGTTGGAAATTAAGAAGTAATGATGAAATATATCAAAGCATAGAAATATAACAGAAACGATGAGAAAAATAAGACTATTATTTTTTGGACATTTATATAGAATGGACGACAATAGGTTCACAAAGCAAATCTTAAAATATCTGTGGGGAAAGAAGTCAACATCAAGTTGGAATAAAGAAGTCCAAAAGGATTTAGAAAAAAATAATATACACGTAGAAGAAGGAATTGAAAGAGAAGTTTTTCTGCTAAAAGTGTTAAAAATGGAAGGAGTCCAGGGTAGGAGAGAGACAAACGCAGGTTCAAAGTGGACTGAAGACAGGAAGAAGAGACACAGTGAAAAGATGAAAGGATATTGGAGAAAAAGAAAAGAACAAAGTGTAAAGAATTGAAATTGGCATGTGGTCCTTAGATGGCCGATAAAAAAAAGACAGCGAACATAAGACAAGATATCTTACTGGGACAGAAGAAGAGGCAGAAAGAAATCGATACAGAAGGAACAGAAAGGAAAGCGAAAGTGACAGATAGAGGAGATAATAACGAATAAGAAAGACGTACGCGTAACAGCATAAATTCGCTCAAGCTCATAAACATTTTAATGCTAAGATTACGTGTGTGTGTCGTGTCGATGTGGATATTCGGTCGGACATCGAAACACGCCACGACGTACCGGCTGGACCGTAGCCAGCGGACGCTCCAACAATAAGACGAAGTTATCGTGAGGACCTATCGAATACCTGTCGAGCAGCGCTGCGTAAAGTGATTAACTGACTAGCCGGTATCCAGTTCTCTTACAACCGGTTCTAAATAAAGAAACAATTCACTCACAGAAAACAGGCAGTGAGGGGGTCTATATCGTCTATAGCCTGCATAGTTATGCAACAGGCTTGAATGAATTCCTCGGAGATAGTGGGAACGAGCAAGCAGACAGAATGTGGGACAGAATAAGGGACAGATAAACAGACGAAAAGGAAGGTAGAAAGACAGAAGATAGACAGGAAGAAAAAACAGTCATGTTTTTTATGTGTAAATATAAAAAAAAACATAAATATACATACTTTTAGAACAACAGTGTTTTCAGTTTTGACATGTATTTTATTGCATACGAGCTGTTACCCGCAGCTTCGCACGCGAATATTTGACTTTTAATAAGTATTTTAATATAATTTTTATTGTCTCTGTCTATATGGCGTTCTGTCAGCTCGTATAACAATTTTGTACTCATTAGTTAAATTCTCTCCAAAGCTGCATTCAACACTTGTACTATTTTAACTTGCACTAAATTCTTATGTTGGTGCAACAGTCTTTGGAGATTTAAAAATACCCATTTATAAAGCCTTTGGAGATATTTATAAAGTACCTGTTAAATCAAAAACGCTAAATTCTTTATCTTAAGTGTTACTGTGTTAGAAGCATTGTATAACACATTAAACATTATGTTTTTCTCAACTATGGCTTTATTTATTTCAGCAGTAAACTAAAAACCAAAAACCGTTGTCACCTAATCTCAGAAATGAAAACAACACGTATTTTCGCTTTGCATTAAGTAATAGGACAATTTACAATTAGTAAACTTCTTCTTTTCCACATCCTAATATATCGATACAACCGCATATTATATAAAACATCGAAAATGTACTGCAGGAATGGATAAATATAGACTTCCCTGCCGCTAAATAGCTTTTGTTTATTTACTTGTTACTATGGTAATTAATTCTGGTCTCCATGGTGTTGTTACATCTTTAGTAGTAGTATTTAATACTTACATTTCATTACTTATTCATTGTATCATCAGAAATACGTACAAACTTAAATTTTATGATCGTTTAAGACAATTACAAAATATATAGACGTATCTGTATACAAAATTAAAAATATATCGATACAATCGCATATTAAAATCTGCAGGAACGGATAAAGGTACAGTTCTGATGCTCCTAATATCATTTGTTTATTTACTTGTTACTATGGTAATTAATTCTGGTCTCCATGGTGTTTTTGACATCTTCATACGCGTCAACGAAAAGGCATAATTAAAAGGGCCTAAATCGTGCAAACGGGGCAAAATATCAAATTCCAAGTTAGATAGTATTTTGCGCCTTGTGTCAAAGGTTACCTGTGCAAAAGTTAGTGGCAATCGGTGTAACGGTGTGGATTTGTATTCAGTACCCATAAAACCTCAGACTTTGAGTTTTGTATATACAGATAGTTCCCTAAGTTGGAGATATCTATATAAGTTAATCTAAAAACTAGTAAAGTTCCAGGTGGTCAAGTGTGCATCTTGCAAGTTTATACATGTGAATGAACGAGAGTTTCAGAGTCACGGTCTTGCCTCAAATTAAAATGTCGTACGATAGTTACATATGTAAATAAATCACAGAACCACCAATAAACGTGTTCTACTAAACGTAAGCGACGTTGCATAGGTGGTAAATATTTTGTTTGAGTTGAATAGTGCGGTTACTGAACTGAACATCGTATTTAATTTGAAGAGGCGATCTTTATGTAAAATGTGCGCTTTACAAATCTCATATAGGCCAAACTTCTAATCCGCTAACCCGTGTATCGGCGTTTCTTGTAGTAGTTCAAGCTTATTAAATTAACTAAAAATCTGGTGTAATGACGGTTATAACAATTAGTTACCGGTGTATGCATTATATTTCACCATATAATAATAAGTACTGTAACCTTTAATTGAATATAACCATAATTACACCAGTTTTTCAGACAACTTAAATTACCATCAATAATGTAACAACTGTAACACGCTTATTTCAGCTGTTCTAATGTAATATCAAACTAGAGAGAAACTAGCATCTTGCAGTAAAATATTTAAAAATTTGCTTATATGTGTAGCACACTGAAACTGATATTCCAAAATAATGCAGGAAAGAAACCGATTCTATGGATTTATGGCCAAACAGGTTTTCTTGTACGAACGTAAACAGCTTTGATTTTTAAAAGAAAACTTTAACAAGAGGGCAAAGGTGATATAAATTGATGAGAGAATGGATGAATCTTATCCAGTATCCCCTTTCCATGGCTTGTAATCTTTTCCTCATACGTTGTTTGTTTCCCACACTTCAGCCCCGTATGTTACAATACTTTTCACTATTGTCTTATATATTTTGATTTTGTTTCGGGCCTTAGTTGATCGCTCCATAAAGTGGAATATAACTGTCTCGTGCTATACGATTTTTTATTTCTGCAACACTTGTGCCGTCTTTTGTGACCGTGACACCAAGGTGTTTGAATCTGTACTGCCTTCACAAATCCCCGTTCCAACAATATATCTGCATGTATCAACGACAACGTATTGAGTCTTAATTGTATTTATCGTTAAACCCCATTTCTGGTATTCTTCATTGAACTTCCAAAACATGTAACAGATGTCATCCTTATCTTCAGTTATAATTACTTGGTCTTAAACTTGAACGTAATTACTTGATCGGGAACTGCCTTCTTATAGAAAACTTTAGCTTTAAAGTGACAGGTAGGCCATCTTTTTAACATGGATGAATGAAATATCCTTTCAGTTACCACCTGTCATCTGAAAAGTGATGGTTCTTAGGAGGTGAAAGTAATAAATTTGGTACAGTTCGATGAGATCTCGGTCCACGAAGAAAAAGAAACAGTCAGCTAGAGTAACATGATATTTGAAATAACAAAAATCTAATAATCCTTCGGAAATGGAGGCCCAAAGCGAAGAAAATATTTTCTTCTGTCAAATGATCCATTTACTTTTAAAAGAATAAAACCATGCGGCAAGAAATGAAACAACAGTTTTTCGCTAAAAACATCGAACATTAAATGGGAACACTATAAAAAAAGTGGAGAATAACAGCGGAAGCCGGTTGATGTTATCAGAAATTACTTGAGAACTTGCCAACTTGGAAGGATGGTGGGTGAAACACTTTGTCATCCGAACACAATGTGGACGTGTAGAATTTACACTTCTTCAACCATCACTCATCCCCTTGGCCGACTCTCGCCCACCACCCGTGTAAAAGTTTACTTTTTGCACACAAGACCGGCTTTCGTCGTTACAAAGAAGAAAAGATGGGAAAAAGTTGGTATCACGTTTTCCATCTTTTTTGAATTAACAGCCAGTGTAAGTGTGCTAGAAACACAAACACGAGCGCGCGCCCACAGAATGAAAATTTCACGCCCGTCCACAACCCCCTGAATACGATGGTAAATTTTATAATGCACCAGATGTGCTGCATTGCTATTATATCCCTCGATTACGGGAGCATAGTTTCACACCCACAAACGATTTATTTTAGATGCTCTACTAGTATTTTCTTGATCAGAAAATACGTGGGTATGCAAACAGTTTTTTGCTCGGGGTTTTGTTACAAGCAACATTACGTGTCGACATTTAAATCTTACATCTTTAACAGTATTTTCCTAACGTTATGTTTAATTAGAAACTACTACTTATTCGTATGGAGTTGTAAGTCAGTATTAATCGATACCGATACTGCTATATTCTTCTTCATTGCTGCCTCTCTCCAGTTATTTCATTCTAACGTATTTCACTGCCTCACTCTTCGTTATATATTAAGCTTCTACGACTGTACAGCTTTTATTACATTTTATTATCTTTGTATAAACAAAGAAAATGCAATTTTATGCTAGATTTATGGTTAATAGTTTTCATATGACCTTAAATGATTCTGTGCCTAAGCAGATAAGAGGTCACCACTGTGCCCTCTATTACAATTCAAAAATAATAGGAACTGTATCTATATTATTTCCAACCCTAAACTTATCTCGAATCTTCTCTGACACTTTCATAATCTTGCGAGTCCGCTGTAGAGCCAAGAAAACGTGAGGGAGTTAGCAATGGACCAAATAGCTGAGTAGTTTATATCCAATAAGAACGGATCCAATTGGTCTACATTGCTTATATTTTTCTTACCTTATGCATTGGCGTCTGCAATAATTTCTGGCACTGTAAACTTATTTCAATCCATGATACGCATCCTTCTCAGACCCTACACCAAATCTTCCAAATACCTTCTCCTTGGGCTCTTTTCCTTCCATATTGTTACGTAATGCGAAAAAAGTGTTACACCACTACGGAACGTTCTGTTACATTGGAGAACGATCCGCAGCTGTAATGCGTAAGTGACGCTTGACATGTGATGCAGTATTACGTAATGCGGAACGTCTCGTGCGTTCGATGGTGTCGTTCTACAAGCTTCCTGACTAGCCCAACGGTGTGTGTTTCTGCCATGGTCGCGCTGAAGTATTCTCTAGAATTTTCACGTGTTTGTTAAAGACGCATGTAATGGGACCCTGCAGACTATAAATAGCCCATACGTGCCGCTTACAGTTCAGTGTTATGTCGGGCGATTTACACAGTGCGTTGCAAGTGGTGTATTAGTGAAAAGTGATTATAGCGCGGAATTCTTTATATTTGACATTATTATTCCGTGTGGACAAATCTAACTGGAATTATTGTACGAGTTGATTATAAACTGTTAATTGTGGTAATTAAAATTGGTTAGTGATTTCATTGGTGACTTGTATTTCGTTTTCCACTGTACTATACGAAGATCAGGAGACCGTCGTAACAGTACTATTCTACCATATACCAATTTAGATGTTCTGCTGACCGTTTTTATATGTGCATAGCTTACACAGCATGAAGATATTTAATGTGCTGTACGATATTGTAGTTTTGTTCGATTTTTCAAACAGCTTTATTGGTACATTAATTTAAATAGTAATTTACTTTCAAATATTGTAGCAATATTTACGTAAGTGTTGAATAGAGTTCAGGTATCTAACCGTTACTGCACGACATACGTAAGAAGGATACAGTTCTTATCCTTTTACAAGGAAAATACGAGTTGTTGTAAGCCTCGTATGGAAGGAAATGCTCATATATTGTTGTAACCCTCGATTGTAGAGATCTTCTATGTAGGTTATAAGGCACATGATGGTGGTCATGAAAACGTAGGCTGTTCAGCGTGAAGTGTATTGTACTGTACAACATGTAACGAAAGCAGTGTAGCCAGGATTACGGTTCTGCTGTCTACTAACACCCTAGGTCAGGGGTCTCCAAACTTTTTCATTTGAGGGCCGAATTGAAAAATCTTGGAAGTCAGGCGGGCTATCAATATAAATATAAATAAATATATATGTACATATACATATCTTTTAAACTTTTTTTAAGTTTACGAAATAATCGAATACGGAATAAATAATTACGAAATTAATAAAATACGTAATTAAATAAAAATTAAGCAGACTTATCCAAAGAAAACAGATTCATTTATACAAATTAATGTAAATAAAAGTAAGGAAAAAATAACATTCAAAGATATTTTTTATGTATTATTTTTTGGCTTTCTTATGTTCGTATGAGATGTGTGGATTTGCTTCTGACATATAATGTCTGTTCATTTTGGGTCAAATTTTGATGCTCCTATCACGAGAATGGATTTCAAGTGTTCGTCTGACAAGTTAGCCCCGTACTTTGACTTTATACTTATTTCTTGTTTAGTTATTTAGTAAAATGTTGTAATATTTGAAGTATTTTGACGATCTATTTAAAAACTGCACGCAGCATCGGCCGGGTTGCCGCGGGCCGGACAATCACCCTTCGCGGGCCGTAGTTTATAGACCCCTGCCCTAAATAGTAGATAGTCATGTTTACCGGTTGGAAACTGTCGGATTTTGAACGACCGCAGCTTTCCTAGTCCCAGTTTAAAATTTATGAGAATAAGACTGTTGGTTATAGTTGTATTACCACGCAATTGTAAGACACAGAGACAACTAGAATAACATAGATAGATCAGACAGTCAGAGACATATAGACATTTCTAGAAAAAAATTTTAATTGTTTATATGGTTTCCAAAATTCGTGGAATAAATTTACAAGGTAAACAAGCTTACATTTACATTTTTACATTTACTAACACGTGGTTTACAGCCGGGAATCGAAGTCGGGCTGTCTGCGTGAAATTGCATAACAAAACTGTACCTGGCAACAACGGGCTTAGTGCTGCACAATAGACTGTGCACGCTCAACCGAAATATTATTACCGGCGTGTTTTCCGAAGGACACTGCAGAGTGGAAATAATTCACGTGTTGACTGTCTGCTGTCTGTGACGCAGTTTTGTGCCGAAAACAATCTACAACCGGAGATAGAATACACGACGCCAGTCTCCGTTCAGCAGCGCGCAATCTTACTACTATCGATATTCCG
Organism: Magicicada septendecula; assembly: GCA_034769895.1. Lineage (NCBI taxonomy): Eukaryota > Metazoa > Arthropoda > Insecta > Hemiptera > Cicadidae > Magicicada > Magicicada septendecula. The sequence goes on from CM068372.1 coordinate 126,646,744, forward strand.
TGTATTTGTCTCTTCGTTTCACCGTCAAAGGCTTTAAATACTGTTATAGCTCTAAAGATTTTCCCCGTCGACAACAGTTAAAGGCTTTCAACCCGGATCTTTCATACAGAACTTACTTAAAGTCAAACGTGTAACACAAAGCAAAGACGCAAAGTAGTTTCCCATGCATTTTATCCCTGTCTGTGTCGATACTTTTAAACTCTTTTGGCAACTTTAGTTTAAAAATTAACAATTATGATGAATAATTATCTTCATTCTATTCACAAATATCCTTGTGTACATGTCTGTGTATAGTAAATGTTGTATACATGTATATGCTTCTGTGTTAGAAGAAAAATGTAATATATAAACAATAATAATAACGACAACAATAATATTATTATTATTTTTATTATGGCGTTCAAAGAGTTCACTGAGACCAGCACTACAGCTCAGCTGTCTCCTGTTACTACGCCCTAGCATTGTGTTAGGCATAGTAGGAATATTAGCTTTTTAGACGTGTTAGCCTGTTATTACTTCAAACACAGCAAACTCTGTTAGCCTCTAACGCCTAAGTCGGCCACCACATCCATACTGAATTAGTGGCACAAAAACTATCTAAAAAAATAATCAAGTTATGGCCTGTTTTCATCTCAGGCGTTACCCAAATCGCCATAGAAGTTATCGGCTGTAATTATCTCTCGTGTTGACCTAGTCTCCTCAGTAGTTATCGCCTGATAAAACACCAGGCGTTGCCACATTTTTTTAAAGGAGTTATCGTCTGTTATAACCCCAGGCGTTATCACAGTCTCTGAATGAGTTATCAACAAATTAACTCAGGTATCACTCTAATCTCCACAGAAGTTATCGCCTGTTATAACCCCAGGCGTTATCACAGTCTCTGAATGAGTTATCACCTATTAACTCAGGTATTACTCTAATCTCCACAGGAGTTATCGCCTGTTATAACCCCAGGCGTTTCCAAAGGAGTTATCATCTATTAACTCAGCTATTACTCTAATCTCCGCAGGAGTTATCGCCTGATATAACACCAGGCGTTACCAGAGTGTTTAAAGCAGTTATCATCTATTAACTCAGGTATTACTCTAATCTCCACAGACGTTATCGCCTGTTATAACCCCAGGCATTATCACAATCTCTGAATGAGTTATCAACAAATTAACTCAGGTATTACTCTAGTCTCCACAGACGTTATCGCCTGTTATAACCCCAGGCGTTATCACAGTCTCTGAATGAGTTATCACCTATTAACTCAGGTATTACTCTAATCTCCACAGAACTTATCGCCTGTTATAAACCCAGGCGTTATCACAGTCACTGAATGAGTTATCACCTATTAACTCAGGTATTACTCTAATCTGCACAGGAGTTATCACCTATTAACTCAGGCATTACCATAGTCTTCACAGGAGTTATCACCTGTTACAAACCCAGGCGTTATCACAGTCTCTGAATGAGTTACCGCCTATTAACTCAGGTATTACTCTAACCCCTCCACAGGAGTTATCGCCTGTTATAACCCCATGCGTTTCCATAGGAGTTGTCCCCTATTAACTCAGGTATTACCCTAGTCTCCGTAGGAGTTATGGCCTGTTTATTACCTCAGGTATTATAGGAATTATAATACCCTAGGAATTATAGTCAGTTATTAAGTCAGGTATTAACCTCAGCATTAAGCACTATAAGAATGACAACCTCTCATTATTAAGACGCTCTTTTGCAGAAGTCTTGTGGGCACTAGGCTTAAGCTGCTGACAGCATTGCGACTCTGGTATCTCTTAACTAACCGCCCTTACCAGCTTGTTTACTGATCTACCATACCAGCTCGTTTTGTGTTGAATATCCAAGCTGTCTGCACTAACATTAGTTACGAAATAGAAAATCAATTTCCAGGATAATGATAAATTCACCTCTGGTCGCTTATTTTGTCACCTTAACGTGCAGTGCTTCTCAATATGAATATATATGTACTTGTATACACCTAGGAATTTACATTTACCGATGAATGTAAACATTTAGTTAATAGCAAATTAACTACGGCGGCTGATAGTGACATTTATTTACACCGTCAGTAAGCGATGTTAGCGTACATTCGGGTTCCGCGAAATGCTGAATAAACTAAATTAATCAACAGAAATCAATGGTGAATAGCTGGTGGCCACCGCAGGCTGAAAGATATTAAATTAGAGAGAAAACTGTAATTTTAAATTTAATCGAATATAATGTAGTAGTACGTCTATTAGCATTTTATTGTCGGGGTCGATTTTTCATATCCAACTAACATTTTCCTATGCGCGACTTCTAGTAAAAGTTTGCTACCTCAAGCGTTAACTCCTGTTATCTGGACGAAAATTTCGAGACGTATTCGTTCTAAATCTGGCACGATAAATTTAGGCGACGCCAAACAATCAAGATCTGTATTTAATACATCGTTCTTTTTCGTTATGTGTAAGACTGCTCAATCGATTTACTTTTCTTTTACTCTCTTTCCTGTTTTGTGGTGGTGAATATTTTCCCATCGAATTGTTTTCTCTATTGTGCCACTTCCTTCTTCCCATGTTTTTCTGGAATTTTCCTTCTGCTGACGCCTTGTACTCTTATTTTATACACGCTCTATACACTCAGGGTGATGCCCCCTCCTGCATTCATCTAAGCGTCTTTCTTGTATCGCTGCCATCACCTGTTTTACCATATTTCTTGTAACGTTAATTTCAAATTTCACCTCACCTTGACTTTCCTTCTATTCTCCTTAGAGGTCTCAGTTCTCCTCCTTCAGTTGTGAACTTCTTCAGTCTGTTTCTTTTTGTGAGCGCTCTTGCACTCGAGACCTTACTTTTTACGATTTCAGCTTTTATTTCTTTTCGTATTCCGATCTTCTCGTTTTGTGTCAGATTTCCTTCAATCACTTATTTCGAATACTGGCTTCGACGTTTCGGCTTATTCTTCCTTATATTAATTTAATTCTCCCTTAAGTCGTTTAATTTATTCATCCTTATGACAATTTTATATTTGTCAAACAATACAGGATATTGATGAAATCTTTACAAAGTCTGAATACAATAGCTTATGGAACCGTGTACTTTTACACTTTGTAACCTTATTATTTTCCCTTATTGCGGAACCAACAAACGCTCTGGTATCACATTTGGCACAAATATAATCTCGGATCAAGAAAACACGATGTACGTAACATATAGTTTACAAGATATATGTATGTGAGTGCTACTTCGCACACACGTGTTATATTACGAAATAGCACAATTTCGTATAAGCTACTAAAAATGACAGTAAGAAAAACTGTTGCAATACTGGTATGTAAAATAGAGGAAAATAAAAATATATTCCTGTACGAGAAAATATTATGTATTGTTTAATAGCCTATTCATTAATAACAAGAATAATTGTCAGTAATTACGTATAATCTTATTCAAAAGTGTTATCATTTTGAAAACAGTAGACTTATTTTCGCTAGAAAAGTGAAAAATTAAGGTGTAAGTTTATTCTAAAGTATATTTTAATATACATTTTAGCTCAGGATAACAAGTATAATTTATAAAGGCATAACATGAACTTTCTTACGGTACCAAAATAAATAGAATTTACAAATTTTTATTTTGCTTCCGTTTGGCCACATCATTGGAGACCTACCTGTAAGCATAACCTTTTGTCTTCCGTTTATGGCAAGACTTTCCGTTTCGCCTGTTCTTCAGGCACAAAAGTACGTCAGCTTTGCCTTATTAACTTCTTTATGTTATCTAGTTTTTCTCTACATTTCCCGTAATATGGAAGAATTCTTACTGTATTCTACCCAAGGAACGGCGAGAACACGTCTGTAGACTCGATACAATTTGAATGCTCGGAATCTTTTACAATCTTCCTGCTTCAGCGTCAATGTTTCACACCATATAAGCTAATGGCAATATAAAAATACTAGCATTTTTTCTCTCTTCGAGATGATTTGACTCCTCTCACTTATGTTACTTTTTGCTGTTACTATTTCTGTAGCTAATGGTTTTTTTTTTATATTGCTAGCTGAGGTCCCGTTTATTGAAATCATGACCATAAGTGTGTGTGTGTGGGCTTTCACGGTCTCAGTCAACCGTGTTATTTATTAAAACTTTCATGCTTGTTGGTCGGGGGGGGGGGCTTATTAAGTTTCTTGTTACGTCCTAACGAAGATGTTACCGTCTTTGTAACGGCCTGTAAGGAATAGGTCGTTTTTAATAATGGACTACAACCGATAAGCCGTAAAGTTTAATAAATAACATAAACAAATATGTTTAGGGGCATGATAATTTGCTTTATTGATGCGGTAAGACAACTGCCCGTCATGGTCATTGACTGCCACAGTCTATCTTCAATCGTTATTGTCCGTCTGTACATTCTCGTGTATGTATTCAAAGGTTTGGACGTAAAACGCCTGTGATGAAATGTGGGGATACGACCGTAGTGTGTTCATAATAACACAGTACAATACACATGGGTGTAACGAGACGCATTGTGTAAAGTCCCGCCCATGCCACACGCGCGCAGACACATTACCCAGACGTTTATCTTTCCATAAATATCTGATTAACAACACACACCCACACTGTCCGGTCCCCCCCGGTGGACCACCAAAACTCCTTGTAAGTACAGCTGGGCTTTGCTTTGTTTGTCTTCTGTTGTTAACTCTTGGTACCAAACGTCTTCTTAGCTTTAATCTCTTCCAAACCACATTTCTCCGCTCGCACACAGACACTTTCTCGCCTACTCCCTCTGATTCCTTTGTTCATCATCTTACTCTTCCTTTTCAATTTTTTTGTTGTACCGCCCATCTAAGGACCACATGCCAATTTCAATTCTTTACTCTTTGTTCTTTTCTTTTTCTCCAATATTCTTTCATCTTTTCACTGTGTCTCTTCTTCCTGTCTTCAGTCCACTTTGAACCTGCATTTTTCTCTCTCCTACCCTGGACTCCTTCCATTTTTAACATTTCTGCCCGAAAAAATTTTCTCTTTCAATTGCTTCTTCAGCGTGTATATTATTTTTTTCTACATCCTTTCGGACTTCTTTAATCCAACTTCATGTTGATTTCTTCCCCCCACAAATATTTGAAGATTTGCTTTGTCAACCTATTGTCGTCCATTCTATATAAATGTCCACAAAATAATAGTCTTCTTTACTCATTGTTTCTGTTATATTTTCTATACTTTGATATATTTCATCATTACTTCTTAATTTCCAACCTTCTGATGTTTTTCTAATATTTTCCTAACAATTCGTCTTTCCGATATTTCTAGTTTGTCTAAATTATAATTCAGTGCTAGACATTCACTTGCATATAGGCATTCTGGCTTCACAACTGTACTGTAATGCCTTATTTTCGCATTTTTAGATATGCACTTTTTATTGTAAATATCTTTAGTTATGCCATATGCCCTTCCATCTTATGGATCCTGAAACGTTACTATGAACATGTGTATTAATTTAATAGGTATATAAACATATAAAATAATCAATCAAATATTAATGGTAACTATAACAATATATAATAATATAAAGTATTGAAATGTACATAGATATAAGTAAAATATAAATGAAAATTTGAATCAAAAGAGGCTCGACGATGCGACAGTCAGGCGCCGACAAAATATTTTACAATAGACCTAAAACACCCTTACATGTCATAAAAGCATAAAATGTTTTGTAGGGTAAAACCAGCAAAAAACGCCCATATACCGTTAGGTTAACGGTACTGTGTCCTTCAACAGACAATAGAGGCCACGCCAATAAGTATGACTATTTTAGAAACTAGCGTCACTTTTTAGGGAGTCTAACGAACGTCCGCGTAAGTTTGTCGCCCGCTCTCTGGCAACCAATCACGGATAGCGTCGGTAGTGAGCGCGAAAAAGATACAGCACCGGAATGGGTACGTTTGAATTTACCGGCAAATATTTCAAAGTCAAGCCAATGGGAGTATGATCAACCAGAGTTGTAGTGAGGGTAGGACTCGAAAAACTATAAAAAAAGAAGTGAAGCAAACAAAAAGAGGAAGTCTAAGTTTAATTTTCACGCAAAACACGGGAAACCTGCGTCACCCGATGTGAGCAAATTTAATACTATTACTCTAAGTTCACATCAATAGGTTATCTAGGTTCAATAGTTGAGAAAGAATTACAGTCATCAAGAAGTTTATTTTATATGTGTGCGCGATAGTACGTACGGACCAGAAGATGTTTAACTTGTGCGCATAGATTGCAGCAAGAAGTATACTTATTATACATGCGCGACGTCTAGTACTAACGCGAGCGAGTGAAGTAATTAAAGAAAGTTTAATCAAGCGTGTTTAGTGCAAAGTGTAGTGCGATGTTTAACGCAGGATTACAGTTCGTCATTCTTCTATTTAGAATCCAGCAACAAGTAACAGTATATCAATTATGATTCACAATACAATAAATTAACATAATTTTAGCATCTCAAAATTAACTCATCTCATTCTCAAAAGACTCACGAGTTCAGATACTAAATATTACAATTTATGCTATATGACATGTTTTGGTGAGTTATGGTATAGTAAAGTAAGGAAACAAGTTATAAGTTAATAGTTACAGAAATGGTAACGGAGTTGACTAATTGAATCTATTGAAGATTATAGAAGTTCATAACCGTTAAGAATTTATGATACATATATATGTTTTGATTAATATTGAAGATTGAATGTGTTAATGGAGTAAATCTGAATCTAGTGAGTACTCATTTAAATAGTACTTGATTAATATGATTTTGAAGAATCCGTAAACTAGAGATATTAATAATTTTTTGTTGTTATTAATTATAAAGATGATATTAATGATTAAGTCTCAGATGTATTAAGTAATAAGAAGATAACAATATAAATCTTAGTATCTGAACGAAGTGTTATTATTTCATAACGATCCTGAGATATTCTGCTCTGGCGCCCAAGAAAATAATCAATAATACAAAAATGAGTGGAAGTATTCAATAATAAATATAGCTAAATATAATTTGTAACACAATAAATCAATGTAAGTACTGAGTATATGCAATACAATTTAGAATAAATTATTTAGTCAACATTCGAAAATTACGCACGCTTCACGAGTAGTTATATTTAGCGCACCAACACATTGAGCTAGTCTTAAAAATCTTAATATTTGACACCCGAACACAAGGGGCATCACTGATAATCTTTATAATCCTTTCTTCTATAGCAGATTTTTCTAAGCCATTCTCTTGAATTATTTCTCCTAGATACTTGAATTTTCGAACCTTTTCAATTAATTTGTAAGGTTCTTAATTTTTTTATGATAGATTCTACTCCATTTGCCAACGCGCGATCACAATTTAGTCTACACAGTGGGGTAACTAGGAGCTGCTCCTGGGGAGGGGAATGAGACTAGCTTGAAAACCGGGTCGCCCTATTCCCCAGAATAAGATTCTTCGCATATAATTTTATAAATTCTTTGCGTCTCAGAGTTTACGAGCTAATATTAAGTATAAAAAGCTTTCACTTAAGTATTAAGTTCTTAAGCTTTCATGGCCGGTTTAAATATTGTTGAAATTATTACTACCAGCCGAGCTGTTAGGCCGTGGTCCACAGTTGTTGTTGTTGTTGTTGTTGTTGTTGTTGTTGTTGTTGTTGTTGTTGACGAACGTTTCGGCCTCACCACCGGAGGCCATCATCAGTGTCTAGATTGCCACGGTGCCTGCCAATTCACCTCAGAGATGAGACAGATGTCTCTGAGGTGGGGCCGAAAGGTTTGTCGACTCTGGACCAAGGCCTAACAACCCGACAGATAATAATAATTTCAACAATTAAGTATAAGGGTTGAAAAATATGGAAAGGCGCTGACTTCAAAATAGTCTATCTTTATTAATGTTATTCATATTAAAGGTAATAAATAGCGTGTAATCTAGTTAGGCAGGGATGCTGTGTTTCCCCAACCTTGTTTAATATAGAGTATACATTGACGACATGTTGAGAGCATGGAAACCAGAGTGACTTCAGGAATACAGCTTAACAAAATCAATTTGTATGGGTTCCTGCTATATGAAGATGACATAGTTCTTATTCACGAAAATGATGATGATATTGCAAAGAGCTATGATTCAATTACAAGAAGTGGCAAGAGAGTACTCACTGACAATTTCAGTAAGAAAGACCAAAACCATGGCCTTTAAAGGTAAATATCCAATGAGGACTAAGATAGTTATAAACAACAGCACTTTAGAAAAAGTGAGCCGTTTCAAATATCTCGGCTATTCAATAAGCTATGAATCTGAATATGATATAAGAGAGAAGATAAATAAATTTAGGAATATTTGTGGTACAATTTATAGAAATCTAAGAAATAAAACAAGACACAGCACAAAGATTAAATTTTATACGACACTTGCAATACCCACATTGCTTTATGCGAGTGAGGCGTGGGTCATGCCAGAAAAGGAAAGCGGCAAGATTCACAGTGCTGAAATGCAGTTTATTCGAAATACTTTAAATTATACATTGCAAGATAGAGTAAGGAATGAAGATATCAGAATGGAACTCGAAGAAAAAGACATAAATGAAATTATTGTAATTTACAGAAGACAATGGTGGTATCATCTGCAAAGGATAACAGAGGATCAATTGCCGAAAGCGGCACTGAACTATAAAGCCACTGGTAGAAGAGACGTGGGTCGTCCGAGGACGAGATGGGTACTGGAACAGGTTTATATAACCTAATCCTTGAAGAAGAAGAAGAAGAAGAAGAAGAAGAAGAAGAAGAAGAAGAAGAAGAAGAAGAAGAAGAAGAAGAAGAAGAAGAAGAAGAAGAAGAAGAAGAAATAGCGTGTAATTAGGAATTACTTTAATACTGTAATTATAAATCTGTGTTCTTAAAAAATATTGTGAAAATGAGCCTTTCTGAAGAATAGACGTTTGCAGTTTGTACAGAATGTCCTAAAAACTATTGCAGAAGCGGCTTAACGAAATCAACATATGCACCAATCACGATGCGATATTATTCAATAAGGATATATTATTATATGTAAGATGTATGTCACGCTACTCATTATTTGGTTCGCGTTACATACGTTTAGTAGAGTTATTACACGACGTATGGCTACTGACAAAAATAGTTTATCAAGGCCGAAAAACTGAGTACAGTACATGTTCATCAACGGTGACAGTGAGCGCAGCAGTGGACTTCATTAAATTTAATTACGCATTGTTAAGTGAAATAATAGCCGTCTAACAGTGTTATATATGGCTTTTTGTCGCGCTGAAATATATAGTACATAACGCTAATAACCAAATGTTGCATTTACAGTGTTATGCGCCAGACTAGAGTACACTGAACATGACTAATTGCCGTCTCTCTCTCTCTCTCTCTCTCTCTCTCTCTCTCTATCTGGCAATGTTTTGTTTATCACAGAAACCACTGCGCTTGAGAGGAAGTGAGAGGTTAGGGAGAAGGAGCAAGACTAGCGGTTGGGGGAGGGGGGGAAAGAGAGAGATCTACGCTCGGCACGCCCACGTGCATACTCAGTATGAGCTTCTTTATCCCATGTGTGATCACCGCTCGCAAACATTTACGTCGGTCACTGTAATTTATATGCAATTTGTCAGCTGTAAGAATCCGCTGCTCGTTACTATCATACGTTATATGGCCAATTATCAGCCCACCGTCAGTGCCGTTTTTATGCCACATTAATTCACTTGATGGCTTTTTCTTTATTGCGCATTAAATAACGAAATATATTTCGTCTAATCACAGCAAACGAACTTCCAGTTCGCCTACCATAATTCTGTTTGCAATAATTCACACACACACACACACACACACACACACACACACACACACACACACACTCACTCACTCACTCACTCACTCACTCACTCACTCACTCACCACGGTGTCGTTGCCACTCACACTGCCCATTTCAATTCGTTTCAAACGACAGGTTTATTCTCCTGGTTTGTACCAATCTAATCTTAATTCCTTAAAATTTCCCCACTTTCGCCTGTTTATCTAATTCTAGGTCTTCCCCAAATTCACCTCGGCCTCTGCCAACTCTAAACGTTTTGTCAGTTGATGCAATCCCAGGGATAACTGTCTAGTTCATCTTTCTTACTGATATTCTATACGAAACTGTTAGTCTGGGCCACGATACAGAACTGTAGTCAATCAGGGGCGTAGTTATGGACCGGACCCCCCCGCCACAGAGGGTCAAAAGAGTTACGAATTTTCTCAATCTCATAATTTTTAGGTTGTTTTATTATTTCAGCTGTATAGGCCTAATCTAATAAAGTAGTACCTCTATTTTAAAAATACAATAAGGGTTTATTACACAGCGTTAGCGCAAACGTTTGAAATATGAAGTACAGGAAAATCAAATCAAATCCGAATCTTGTAAACAATGTTTCAATAACGCGTATTTTTATTGTGTTATTACCGTTTATTTTAATGGGATTGATTTCAGGACTGTATCACGCGTTTTTCAGCCACTTTAAAGATAGTAATGTTGACTACTCTTAAATTGTTTTTTCTTTTGTATGGAGCCGACTCGACCCCGGACCCACCTAAGGCTGAATTTAGATTCGCTACTGTACTCAATGTGACATAAAGGGTATTTGCAATGGTCGCGGTTTTCATCGTTCAAATCTCGCCTCCATTTTCTCCTATCTTTCATTTCCCGCCGTTTATTAGCCCTCTTTTCTCCACTTCTTTGACCGTTCAACTATTTTAAATCTTCCCTTCTCCTTGTACGCACGTGAAGTCAAGCAGTCTAGTTTATTTCCACTCGTCTGATTTTTATGTAATTGTATAATATTAACATTTCCACTTTCACATAGCTCAGTGCGTTTATTCGTGTTTGATTTCTTCTTTGACTTATTCGTTTTAGTTATTTTACTGCATAATATTTTATGGACAATTCAATTTCTGAAGCTAAGATTTATCGTTTCGAACTTAGGATTATATAGGGCTACACAAATTGCTACTAATAAAATGAAGATTGTACTTATTTACATGCTCCCGGGTGTCCAATTGTACTTATTTACGAATATAAATCACTCCCGGGTGTCCAATTGTACTAATTTACGTGCTCCCGGGTATCCAATTGTACTTATTTACGAATATAAATCACTCCCGGGTGTCCAGTGTCTACAGTGTAACGGTATTTGTACACATAGACATCATTCTGAGTAACTAGGGGAGAAGCAAGTCTCTATAACACAGAGGGTGGGTCTTTTGCGTTATACGACCACAAAGCATTGGCATTGGCATTTTGTTCATCTTTCATTAAACTGAGTATAGTTCTCAGAATTTGCTATCTCTGTTTACTGATTAGTTAAAATGATATTCTCTCATTTACAGACTGTCGTACACTATACAAGAAGAATTATAAGTTAGTCTATCTTATCGCTCCACCGTCTGTAGTCGTAGGTCATTCCTGTCTTGTCGGTGCGTTCAGCAACATGTCTTTATTTCATTTAGTGCGGGAAATAAGTAGTAATGAGAAGGGAGTGCAGTTTTTGAAGGACAAAGGTGTTTTACACAAAAGACGATTATAAACAATAACTTTCCAGTTCGTGAAATTAGGTTAGGTTAGGTTAGGTTAGGTTAGGTGTTTTTGGTGTCTAAAATTTGTGTTTTTGATGAATAAAATATAAAACTACTTCAAAGTCTTCTATGCTGATCTACATCATTATTTTGGTAAGTTTTCACTATTATGATATTGTTACAAAACAGAAAAGACCCGCTGACTGCCTTTACCATTACTGCTTTTGTTTCTATAATCAACTCGTATAAATCACACACACACACAGATAGGCGAAACTGGACGCAGCTTTTAACTAATCAGTAAACAGAGATAGCAAATTCTGAGAACTATACTCAGTTTAATGAAAGATGAACAAAATTCCAATGCCAATGCTTTGTGGTCGTATAACGCAAAAGACCCCAGAGGGTTATCTGCATGTGAAGGAATAATGGACGCAGTTTTTTTATGAAAAGCTCACTCACCACACAGCTACCATAACGCCAGGTAACAAAGTTGCTGCCCCATACCTGTTAACAGAGAAAATACAAATACAATAATGTTTGAGGTTGATAACAGCATTGAACAATTGTCCGTTACTATACAGAGTTGCTACATATTGATGACGCGTTTCAGTTTCATTCCATTGTCAGGTCACTCCACAAGATAGGCTACTATTTGAGACCCAAAGTCGCAATAATAACAAAGCTGAAACGCGTCTCCAATATGGAGCAAACTGTAGCGCTATGGCATGGAACACTTGCTTAAAAAATAAATTAATTTTTTTTCAGAAAAATTGGGTTATTATCCCATTGGAAATGGTCAATATTGATACACGATACAGTAATATTAACTAACAACAACTAACAATAAGACTAACAAAGTCAACACTAAAAATTAATTAAGTAATTAAACAACTTATAGAAATGGGATTAAAAACAGAAAAAAGATTGAAAATCTAGCCGGGTGTCAGAGTAAAGGGAATTTTAACACAAATCATAATGTTGATCATTTTTAGCATTTATTGTGTGATTATTCTACAATTGTTTATTTACGAAACAAAAGATAGAATGGTAAACACGATTTTGTAATTCTTCTACGATCGGGTGATCACAGTTTTTCTGATTATTAGAAAATTGTCCAATTTTGAAATTTACCTGATTATTTTTCCTTCAAAATATTGCAGTTCAGGAAGTTTACTAATTAAATTTGTTGTAATGACACTACTTAATGAATGTCCTTTCCACCCTTAAATATATTTCATATAATAATGTATGCACAATGTTAAGTAAATACTAATACCAATAATAGAAATCCAGCAGTCTACAGTATGTACCAACTGTGCTGTAACTGTACGGTTCACGAAGTAAGTATCGTGTAAACACGCCAGCTACCAACGACTTCGGTTCGCTTACAGACGTGCATATAGGCCTACGTAACTACCGGATTTTGAACGCTGTCCCTCCTCTCGCATGACAATGGAAAACTTGCAAATGTGTCCCTGTTTTTGTAAAACATCTTTACAAACCCGATGTAATCGGCATCGTATAGAAACTCCCATACACTTGTGAGAGAATCCGTGAATCCACACTAGGGTTATATCCAAAGAATACCACGCTAGCTTGGAGCACGACTCTAAGAGAACAGATCTGTGCTGGAAGGTACTTACTTCTCTTCGCCTCCAGAAGTAGGCTGACAGTAAAAGTGTTCTGATCTGTGTTAGCTATGTTACAATTCCGAAGGAGGTGTACAGTGTTCATAACAGGTATTATATTACACACTAAGCGCTATAATTAATAACCAATTTTAAAGCTATTTTCAGACGAATCGTTTGGAACGAACTGTTTAAAAGACTTGAAAGTGCAATCAATATTTCCATAAAACCTTGGCTCTTAAATGCAATAATACGTAGTTACATATACTCTGGTAGGAAAGAAAGTCGAAAATATACCAAAATGTAACGATCCAAGGACTCAAACCCTGAAATGTACGAGGGTTATTCAGAAAGTAAGTCCGTTTTTAAATATTGCCGCGGTATCGATGCCGTCACGCTGTTGCGCATTCGCGGCCAGTTTGTTGACTCGTTGTCAAGCCATCAACACTATTTGTGCACTGACTATGCTTTGTTGGACGTGTTTATAATGTCGAAGAAATACGAGACGCCCGTCGTGTGTGAAAGTAGGTATGTGATTCGGTTCTTGAATGCGAAAGGCATTAAAACAATTGAAATTCACCGTCAGATTTCCGATGTTAATGGAGAAGCAGTGAGCGATTCAGTGTCACCAAGATGGATACGACGTTTTTGCTTAGTACTATCCAGAGTAAACGACGTAGGATGCACCCGGGACATTGCGATGAATCATGGCACTACACACACACACACACACACACACACACACACACACACACACACACACACACTGCTGCTGCTGCTGCTGCAACCCAACATCTCCTCACAAAGTTTGGGTGGCAACAATTTGATCATCTGTCTTACAACCCAGACCTTACACCAAGCGAATATCACCTTTTCAAACATGAGAACTCCTTCCTTGGTGGCCAACGATGTCAAAAAAGCTGTTAATACATAGTTCAAATCATACGCGGGAAATTTCTACGACGAAGGTAGGCCTATACAACGTCTGGTGCCTCGCTATGCAAAGTGTTTCAGAAATGACGAAAACGATATAGAATCGTAGTTTAAGGTGTGTACTTCAAGTAACAATAAAAATGTTCTAGAAATATATTCTTAGTTTCCTTTAATACCCTATCTGAATTTACTTTCTGAATAGCCCTCGTATATATATATATATATATATATATATATATATATATATTTCAATCACTTTATGCTACAGTCCGTTTCTTGATGTATATAATACTATAATACTTATAACTATTTTACCTCAAGATGTATTTTTTTTTCCTTTAGGGACATGTTTCGGACAGAAGCAAGATGGCGAAGGTTGAAGATGAGAGAACAGGATCTCCCGAAACATGTCCCTAAAGGAAAAAAAAATACATCTTGAGGTAAAATAGTTATAAGTATTATAGTAATATATATATATAGGAAGTTGATAATCCGCACTACTTGGGTTCAAATAGTGAAAATTATAGATTTGTAAGATTTTATAACATAAAGTATTTAATAAAAGCACAGTACACAAATATACAAGAATGAATTCGTATGTGGTAAAGTAATATACACAGTACCTGTAGTTATATATTGACAGTGCCTTTTGCCAAAGTTTACACGCTACCAAAGTAGTTTAGGAGAGGCAGGATAGGCCTGAGTAAGCCGATTCACTTACTCACTCACTTATCGAGAGATACATACGTTTCTGACGAATAAGATACAAAGATAAACGCAAGCATTAAAACATAGAGGTGATATCAAATGAATCTCAGCGACTGAGATCCATACTGCACAAGGTCTCAGAGAAGAACGAGCACATTTAGTGAGGCCTATTCCCAGCAGAGGACGATTCTTTTTCTGTAAAGGAATGAGAGCTCAGTTCGGATAATCGACGAAAACGTATTAAGCGAAAATGGCTTTTAAAGGTAATCTACTTTCTTCCATTCCTTCCAAATGTTCTGTTTTAATCATTCTGTTTTATTTTATATTTAAATTAAATATTTGAAGTAGAGTTGAGATTTTTAAAAAGGGTTAAAGGATGTACAAGAAGGGATCATATAAGAAATGAAGACATACGGAAAGAATTAAACATAAATATAATCTAAATGAGAAAATTGAAGAATACAGAGGAAAATGGAGACAGCATTTAAGTCGCATGGATGAAGATAGAATACCAGTAATTGTAAACAAGTACAACCCTTCTGGAAGAAGGGATGCAGGATGGCCAAGAAAGAAATGGATCTGATAATGTGAAGTCGGAACAGGCACTTTGCCTAATCCCTGAAGTGTGGAAGAAGAAGAAGAAGAAGAAGAAGAAGAAGAAGAAGAAGAAGAAGAAGAAGAAGAAGAAGAAGAAGAAAAAGGAAGAAGTAGTTCTTTTCTGTTCTTCTTTTTTAGTCTATAAAGTAAATAATAAAAGGAAAGAGGGGGTGTAGAAGTGATAAAAATAAGTTCACAAACTTGACTTCTTTTAAAAGGATAACAGACAGCAAACACTCTTTCAGTTATGGAAAGAAATATGAGGTGACGGGTTTGAAATACGAGGTGTTAAACGCGAAGTGACACGGGAACGCAGGTGTGAAACGAGATGGCGGTAAACGTGTGAAATTTAAACATATGCAGGAATGGCGCACACAGAATAACTTCTATTAGCTAGCTGACTGGCCACTAATCCGTGATAGCATCTAACCGACGACTGTCAGACACACACGAGCAAATGTTACATTCAGCATTAATTGGATTGGTCGCTGCCGTTATACACTATACAGTCCCAGTACACGACTCTTTACATCTTCGTTGCGGCGTAACACTGTCACGTCGTTTTATAAATTTCAGATAACCTTAACACTGTTCCTATCTGCTCTATCTAGGGAGTCATATTGCGTGCGAAAAATACGTGCACGGGATGGATTCTCTTTTAAATGCAGTTAGACAGAACTGAAGTCGTTTGCGCAAACGGACTGCGTGAAATTTCAGAGCGGTCGTTTTGTTGCATATCTGACTCACTTCCTGGGCTATTAGGTCGTGGTCTAATGCTGTCGATTGGAACCTACGATTGACCCCACCATTGGAGGCCATCTTCAGTGTAACCGTTTGATTGGTTGGCAAATATTCTTTGTCACAGTACTGTGGAAGCAGGTGAACACCGTGACAGTTATCTTTCAAATCGTTACACTGAAGATGGCCTGCAATGGTGGGGCCGAAACGTCTGTTCTAATCGACAGCATAGACCACGGTCTAATAGCTCGGCAATGGGTACAGAGTTGGCGTTGGCCGTGAGAGCCTAAGATATCAGTTCAGAGCGGTAGCATAAAACTAATTTGCAATAAGATCTCCAATTCTATAAAAAATATTAGTTAATCCGCTTCTCACTACAGATAATAATGTTGCTCCATTCTCTACGCACGTCTTGGATCTTCACCGTTATGATGTTATTCAATGTAGGCTTACCTGCTCAACTCTGATTCCACAACTTGATTTTTTCGTCGCTTGTTACTTCTACCCAAATGTCTTTACTGTTTTACGAACATTCAACATAACTTCACTATAGTGTCTGTGGATCAATTGGGAACAGGTGTGATACACGATGACACGAAACCAGTGTCGTACATAACCAATTACTTTCTCTTCCAAGTTGCTTTACTCAGCGCCTCCCGTATTTCAGGGGTCCTCTTCTGTCGTTTCTTGTGTAGCCGCAAAGAATTATGTTTATAGAATTAATTATTCTTTTGTTTGTTTTTGTTGGTCTTCACTTTCCGTTCCTATAATTAAGGAGAGTTCCTATATATTATATCATGTTTTCTGCTCGAATTTTATTTTTTAACGTAATATCTAATAGTGTTATTAAAGTACTCGTGTTGATTTGCAGTGTAATCGGTCTTATGAGCTTATAATTAGGAAATAAACTTCATTTACGTAATATACGATTTAACGCTTTTAAGAAGCCAAGTTTCTTGGAATCGTTCTTGAAATCTGATCATTGAAGAAGAAGAAGAAAATCGCGAATAGTCGGTAACTTAGGATTTGGATGAGGAAATAGAAAAAACAGTGAAAGGCGAATAGAGTTTATCTCCAGAAACCAAGAGAAGAGCAAGAAAGATTTATAGGCTCAGATGAAATTTGGCCAACACGACGAGCTAACGCTGGATACATTGGTTAGCGAGATGGTGGGATAGACAGTCCACAGCACACAAAGTATTAAATACACAGGTAAGGATGCTACAGATATGGATATGGTGGAAGGAAGACTCCTTGTAGAGTGCTATGCCATGGGAATATTTTAGAGGAAGGGATTCCTCAAGGCCATGTTGGTAGATACCAGAGGGATACTCTTATTATACAAGACTTAGGGAAGGAATCGTAATGATTACAAGTCAAGACAGAATATACGCAGAATTGATATAGTATGACAAAATACTGATAAACTATTAAACTAATGCTGAGATGTGCTCTTGCATTCTACAATTTTTGTTAGGAGTAGGCCTACAGGCAGATACAGAAAGCCTGACGACAGCTATTGTAACTTCGGTATTTAAAAAAGGAAGACGGAATGATAGTAATAATTATATCCATTTTTGGAAGCCGGATACAAAATATGTGCCAAGATGATTAATGGTACGTTGAAAGATGTAAATCGGAATTTAATTTGCGAAGAGCGGTGTGGATTTCGACTGGGAAGGTCGTCAGCTGATGTCTTTACCTTGTCCAAAATCAATTAAAAACGGCGGAAATATAGTGTGGAAACATGTACAGCCTTTATTGATTTAACAACGACATTCGATCGAGTGGATCGGAATTTTCTGTGAAAGCTACAGAGATGAGTGTTCATCCATGGTATTGAGTGGTTTCGACAAGAACAGAAAAATACTGATCAGGTCAGGATACAATTTATCGTAGCCGATTTCTGTAAACCATGGGATACGACAAGGTTTCAGAACCTACTTTATTTAATATTTATATTGATTATCCTGCAAGTATGTAAAGTTCTGATACATCCTGGTATAACAGTGTCACAAAATCTGTTGATAAACATTTTCATGGTTGTAGACGAATAGTCTTTAATTCAGGATTATGATGATAAGGTGCATCTGGCGATATATTGCAGGCATTATCCACTGAATACAATAAGACATCAAACTACACAAGTAATGGTTTTTAAAGCGTTCAAACCTATCCGCTGTACGATAGTCATCGCTAACGTAATTATAACATGCTAACCATTTTAATTATTTAGGAAACGATATCAGTTAAGACTACGATAGGAATGTCAACGAATAGCGAACGATATGCGGAACCATCCACAGAACACAACAGCATACGTTAGGAGGAATACACCAAAGCTCAAACTTTATAAAATGATGACCAAACCTATCATCTATTGTATAAAGATGTGAAAGTTGGACATTGACAGAGAATCAAGAAAGATCCGTAAAGGCGTCGTAGATGTCTTTCTGCAGAAATTTAAAGGTTGTAGTCTACTGGATAGGTTGATGCGTGTGGTTATACGTGAAAGCCTGGAAGCTAAAAGTATCACGCATGACATAGGCATGCATCGGAGGAAATGGACACTATCTGTGTAAGACCAGGGGACGAATTCCAAAAGCAGCGTTACAATATGAGCCTGTAGGGTGGGGAAACGTTGGAAGATACGGAAAGATAGATTTTGAAGTCGGAATAAGCAAAGTACCTAATCCCTGGCACTGTAGAAGAAGAAGTTTCTTACAATACATACTGACGTTGAACTTTCCTGAAAAGATAATTCGGAAAAAGAGTATCTGACCTGATGGCATTTTAGGGTGTGAGAAACTAATCCGAAGAACAAAAACCAAAAGATTCTGTTAATTATATCCTACACGCGCCTGCTGTGATGAGTTTGAAGATTTAATTCCATACTTCGTAAATTGTGTGTAGAAAACTGAAATTGCAAATGTGTATTCGCTCTTATATAATTCATAACTATGGAGATGAACAACTGTACTCCATAAAACTTATTCAAGCCGTGACCTACTTACAGCCTTCACTTCCCGTGCATTACTGCGCACCGCAGCGCATTCATATTTATGCTGATATTATCTTAAACATACTTAATGGTATTAACCGTCTATACTTAGCTTCAGAAACACTCAGCGTCAATTCAGTAACTTCACACAGAAGTGCTTGCACAACAGTAATTAATATAATTTACATACGTGTGCAATTATCACAGTAGCTCATCGTTCCGGTAGAGATTCGCTATCTTTAGATTAAGACACGTTGTTCTCTTTTATCAAGCTGAAATGCTATAATTATGAAATACGTTTTAGAGCACAGTTAACTGAACGATCTCGTATATTCACTTTTAGAAAGTAGATAACACTGATCGAGGTATCCGTATGGGGGTATACTGGGGGTTCCAGCACGGGATATGTTCGAGCGTAGGATTTATTTTCACGTCGTAAATATACGCTTGTTGGCCCTTATCCAGAAAGCGGGCGCGTTTGTAAAGTGGACGCACAATTCCTCACAGCAAGGAGCGCGAGACGGTTAGAAAATAGTCGGCTTAAGTTCGAGGTAGTACAGGTGTAGTGCACGTGTATGTGTACAGGTGTAGTGTACTTATGGATATGCTGCGGCAGCCTATATAGTCATGGACTATTCAGTGAAAAAGAAGAAACGTCGGGAAAGACGATGATGGCATACGCAGTTGTATAATAGAAGAATGCACAGTGGTAATCAGTTACTTTTAGATTTCAAATGTCAAGCAGTTAGCGGCTCTACAAAAATTTTACCAGAATGTCACCGAATTTTGTATACCACAATATTACTTTACTGCGATACACTTCAAATTGCAGCGTAAGTTCTTCAGTCCACCTCATGTTGCGTAATGATAAAGCACTGGTCACGCAGTCCCGTCCAGATATGCAAAGGACATGCGTAACGCCAGTGCGCAACATTCCTTTGGTGCGACGCTGGAAAACCGACAAGCGACGGAACGCCCCGATATCACGCTCCGACGTTACGATGTTACGGTTGCGGTGCGCCGTCTAAATATGACACTCGCCGCTGTTGCGTTACGATACGTTGTTGGATGTCTGGATGCACCTATAGCTGTTGTCTGTTGAAGTAAGGACTACACACACAACGTAACAAGTCTGTCACAATGAATTCACTACGGCCGTCCAGATTGGAGAAAATTCGTAATGGAGGTTTGCGTAAATGCATCACTGAGTAACCCTGTTAAAATTAACAGCAATAAGTTAACTCTGAAACAGACGGATCGTTTTTTTTTTCAGGAAGCAAATACGACGTCGGAAGAATGTGCCCATCAAATTGAGTTTTTTGAGGGAATTATCCGAAAGGAGGGTTGAAAGATTGCAGTTACCTGGTTCGAAGATTACATTGGAGCTTGGAAAAAGATACAGGGGGTAACATTATGCTCATGAAACGGCAAATCGTTCTCTCAGTCACAAAGATTTTACGACAGTTATTCACACGAACACTATAGGAAGCTTGTGGGCAACAATGAAAAGAAGAAAAGTCAAAGGATGGTGTATGTCTTGTAACAGTACATATGTTACCACATCCACCTAAGTACTGAAAATTAATTTGAAGGCCACCACTAGAAAAAATACATTAAAAGGTCTAGAATACCACCAAGTATACTAAAGAAAAGTACCATAAGTTAGAATAAGTGAAGCATCATTGAAAGGAATTCACTAGTAAATGCACCAAGAAAGAAGAAAAGAAGAATAAAGACGAGACGACCGACATACTTTACCCAATAGATCAGTGAGAAGGACACCACACAACCAAAGAAGAAAGAAAAATCAGTGAGGAGGACAAGACAACAAAAGAAGAAAGAAGGGTCAGGAAGAAGAACACAACAAGGACAACTTCAAGAAAGAAGAAGGAAGAACCAGTGTGAAGAAGACAAGTGAAAACCTCATCATGTATAAAATGAACAATAGTGAGGAGGAGATCAGTGAAGAAAGAAGAAAGAAGAAGGAAGATCACCAGAGCAAACACAAGAAGAATAAGGGAAGAAAATTAAAGTAAAACAAACTAACATAAACCCTGAAAGAATATTTGTATTAAGAAGAAGGAAGAATTGTTAATTAATTATATGATATGAATCCCTAAGCTGTATGACAAAGTCAACATTGACAACAACTCATTTAATGAACACATTTATTGTTTATGTAAAACACATTATTGTAAATAAATATTAAATATTGTAAATAAAGAGCCACAAGAAAACTGGATAAGAACAAGATGAGTTTATGATAGCTAAATGATGTGTAGTTATAGAATAAACAGAGGAATATGCAACCAAAATAGTGAATGACCAATTGTACAGTGGGAATGATGTACATACAAACCCACTAATTAACAACAAATAAGATAATACAGTAGTAAACTAAATATGAACTATTGATAACCAATAACCAATGTACAAACATGAAATGAAAACCAGTCGAATAGTTTAAGATAGAAATATACAGCCATAAACAACTCTTCAATATTTACTGAACCTATGACATAACCTAATCTGGGCATCCAGTTTTTAATAAAACTTGATAAAAATGAACCAAAACAATGTTAGACCAAAATGTAATGAGCTAGGAAGTAAATAGAGCATATAAGGAATGTTTTGTACACGATAGCTAATAGTATAATAGTATATAAAAGCTATATTTAAGTAATACAAGTATGACCAAATGCTTGTAATGGCAAAGTGACACTATGCAACCAAAATTAGGTAATAAACACATTGTAAAAAGCAAGTAACCCAATTAATGATTTGGTGTCGGACAGAATACTATTCCTATGAGCAATTGTAACCAAAATAACCATTTAAATAGTTTATATAAATGTAATTATAACTCAACCATTATGACAACTAGCTGCTAATAAAGTTTACTGCAGCCAAACCTTGCTAATAACAGAGTAAAATGCAAAGTGAACTGCATCACAATAACTATAAGGTCCTAGTGACTATTTTAGTTATCAATCAGAGAACAATACATCTAAAATGTCTATGATATTAAGCATACTACCAAGTAACGCCATATGGACATAACAAGCCCAATTCATGAGTGATAATACAAGCACTAAACTAATAATGTAGGGAAAGAGAACACTGTCAGTAGTGACTTAACCCATCAATGTATAAATATACCATGTTAGAACTTAAGTAAATATTGTTATTAATAGGATATAAGAGAAACCAAAATGTATGACAATACTACCAAGTAAAGCCATATAGGCATAGCAAGCCTGATTCATAAATGATAATTAAGGCATTTGACAAATAAGTTAGGGAAAAAGAACACTGCCAGTAGTGACTTAACCCACCAAGGTATAAATATACTATGTTAGAACCTAATCAAATATTGTTATTAATAGGATATAAGAGAAACCAAAATGTATGACAATACTACCAAGTGAAGCCATATAGGCATAGCAAGCCTGATTCATATGTGATAATTAAGGCATTAAACAAACAAGTTAAGGAAAAAGAACACTGTCAGTAGTGACTTAACCCATCAATGTTTCATTACAACTTGTTAAAAGTTAATCAAATACTATTATTACTGTGTAATGAACAAACCAAAAACGTATGACCATAAGTTTAAGAGTGAAGCTATGAAAAAGGACATAGTATTAATAATAGGACATAGTTTTAAGGGAAATTTGTACAGTAGATTAAGAGTGAGACATTACTATAAAAAATAACATAAAAACCATGAATTGTTAATAACTAATGGTTTAATGGACACCAAGCATAAATGCTAAGTGCTAAGTCTTATAACCCTTATCAGAAATATATGATAAGGGGACTCAAATTAATCGTCTTTCAAAAACACGAACAATGAGAGTAAGCACAACATTCTCAGTGCAATTATAAGAAAGATATTAGACTTTTAAAAATAATTGCATTGTGCTTAGCCCTTCCGCATAGTCAGGTAAACCAATTTTTCATAATCTTGACCCCAAAGGCTGACGCTTAGGATAGCGTCTATTTTGACGAAGTCTACCGTAAATAAACGAATTGGCAAAAACTGACCAATCAGAACACATAAAAAATCCGAAATTCATCATTCCAGCCCATGAGCCGGAGACAGTCTTACAACAACAGCGAAGCGGAATGCACGCTGGTCAACACCTCAGAAAAACGTGCGTTTGACAGCAAAACGGCATCAACCATGTTAACCTCAAATTGAGACATAAATTATCTATCAGTAGAATCAGTGCAGTATATTTACAAGTGTAATCTAATCGGAGTTTATGCGCATAGGAGTGTGTGCAGTGTTGTGATAAAGTTCAAATAATTAATGAATCAATTTTAATTAATTAAAAAAGTGTTAATAATTAATAAAGTGTAAATCTTCAACCGACGAGAGACGCAAGTATTATTAGTTACGAATATTATGTCATGATTAGTCTATAAGTAAAATAATTGAACGCTAAAAGCGATTAAAATTGAAATCTAGAAACAATTCAATTCCCTATATTTAATAGAAGGGAACCAATAAATACAAATGAACAATGTTGAAATTGGACGTTATGAATAATGACAGTTTAACTATTTGTATACTGTAAATAGCTAGGATAAGCATAGACATTGTGATATCAATGAAGAGTATACGTACTCTAATACCATCAGTAGATGGAAGTATAAATATTTTGTTATTAAATTCAATTAATAGTTTCGCCGGTGTGCGATAACTATAATAAACAAATTACATTTACCTGAAATGGGAGTATCCAATTCCATAGATGATTGTAGTACATGGTAATGGATTATAACAATCACTATTAATTATTAATAAATAATTCACTACTTTTAACCAAATAATGTTGCACTAAACTATGTATAAAGCATGTGCCTAACTATGAACAGTGGTTCATATTTTATATTTTTTCATTAATAATCATTGAATTTTAATTTTATGTTGACTCTAACCGTAGTTATTATTCCAAGAAGGTGTATTTTGCAGTTTAAAAGAACCTACTACTTTTATTATTATCATCATTATTAAATTTTCAAGTCGAACAATCCCACATAACCTACAAATTTGTCAAACCACATTGTATTACTAATCAGAGGCAGTCATGCCAACTAGAGCTCATCATTTGTTTTAGAGTTCATGTTTACTTTAAAAGTATTTATTGTTAACTAAAAAGAAGGATAAAACTCCTTATTGTATTGAATTTCACTGTGTGTTATTTGAATAAATTGCCATTATTGTTTTTTTTCCAGTGAAAGAGTTGACTTTATTTGTAACAGTAAAATTACAGCTTAGAGGAGAAAAACGAGGCGGTTGGTACCTTACTGAGAATGCGAATTATTCAAATTGAATGATTCCTTGTTTTGTTTACAACCGTTCAGATCAACATACTTACAATCTTATACAATAATAATATATATGAGTTGTTATGTGTACCATATCTGTGTTTTTGTATGTTAGTGTATAGGAAGAAACAACTGATCTCCTCAAGACAGCTGATCTACAAAGAGTCAACGGAACGTCCAGTGAAAGAATTTTAACAGTAAATATAATATACAAAATTAAATTATATAAACAGACAACTAATACGACGAAAAAAGAGTAAGTACCGAGTTATTCAATCCTGGATTCAACAATAGGTTGAATTGAGGGGAATAAGTCACTAAACGGTATAAAATAATAATAAAATTTGATATAGAACCATCACGATTAGCCGAGAGCAAGACCCAATTAACCGTAAAAGAACCCTGAGACAATTTAATAATAATAATAATATTTAAACCATAAATAAAGAGACGGAACTCGTCTTTCTACAAGTTGACGAACCCAACGCGGGACTTGAAGGAGAGGAAGTTTCGGAATATTACAGTCTAAGAAGAGAGGCGCTCGATTCGTACTTAAGCAGATTTATGAAATAACAATTCTAGAGAATATAGTACGCTGTTAAAGTCGTTGTTCCTTGCCGAGCTATTAGGCCGTGTGGTCTAATGCTGTTCACAACAACAGACGTTTCGGCCCCACCATTGGAGGACACCTTCAGTGTTGCACGATTTAAAGTTTAACCGGCAATATGTCCACCAGTTACCGCAGTACTGTGGTAAAGATTCCCAGTATTGTGGGAACTGGTGGACACCTTGCCAGTTAAACTTTCAATCGCGCAACACTGAAGATGGCCTCCAAAGGTGGGGCCGAAACGTCTGTTCTTATAAACAGCATTAGACCACACGGCCTAATAGCTCGACAAGGGACTACGACTTTAACAGAGTTGACGCCGCCCGTGTGAGCCTAAGACATCAATAGGCCTATAGTACGCTTTTGGACACCGCAAAAGTAGGTCTAATAGAAAGAAGTAATGCGTATGCATGTCACTGAATATTTATTGTCAGTAAATAAAATTAACTATTCATCAGTAGTAAAACTTTACGAAATACGTCCGTTTTGTGCACAAGACCCAGAGCAGTTCACTATGCTGTCTACTCTTGTGTTCAAAAATTAGTAAATCCACCATTAAGATTCGAGCGTAACGTAATTTGTAAGAAAGTCTACGTCCTACGTGTTACGAACATGTTTACGTCCAACTGGTCCTAAGCATTGTTTAGCGATTTGCTTGAACAAGCACAATATTTCAGCATCGTCTAGTGTAGAAATGAGCCAGTACCTATTACGGGGAAACCCCTGAGCTTATAAAAAATGTATATTACTTTTCAGTCTTCATTTACTTCCGAAGTGACGAATATTTGCCAAATACACGTATGTTTTACCTGGGTTATACGACGAAAGGATAGATGACGAAATTTCAGAAAGAAGAAAATGACAAAGCCCAGGTAGATGGAGGGCTGATCCGCATTATGTGACAGAGCGTGTGCGGCACAATCAAAAGGTTACTTGAGGATAAAATTAGAACGGACACGTTGTTAAAGCTCCATATGGCCGTGTCTGTGAACTGTGTGGAAGCGTAACCTAGACTCCAAGTAGACCTACTAGAACTTATAGTAGAGTCCAAAAAGGTTTCTGAGGTAACAAGAAGGTAACTTCTGGAGGTAACGTTTGAAAACAACGCAGTCAGGAATAGCCCTGGAATTTACGATTTAAACAGAAAATATGAAGAATATAGGGAATGGTGGAAGGACCTTATGTTAATGAAGGATAAACCTCTTCCAAAAAAGATCCTACTTTATGGGTCCAGATGAAGGGAGTATTGGGAGTATGGGCGGGAGTATTGGAATATGGGTAGTATTGGGAGGCCGAAAAGAAGCGGGTCGACCAATGAGTCGCAACAGACGAAAAGATCTAATGCTTGTAGGAAAAGAAGAAAGAGAAGAGAAGGGAACAAGAAAGAGGTGGAAGAAGAGGAGGGATACGAAGAGGATGATGCACGGGGGATAAGGAGAAATAGGAGGAGGGGAGAGAAGGTGGTAAGAAGAGGATGGAGAAGAAGCAGGCGGAAGAGGGGGATGGGAGAGAGGAAGGATGGCACAAGGAGGAGGACTAAGAAGAAGAATAAGAGAAGAAGAAGGTGTAATCTCAAAAGAAACAGGAAGTGAAATATTCAAAAAAGTGCTCTGTAAGTACACATGGGTCAGACACCGGCAAACAACAAAAAACAAAAGTGATGAAATGAGACTCTTACGAAAAATATTCAATAAAACACTCATCGACAAAATAAGAAATGACACATTAGATAAAAGATTAAAACAAAACTCATAGACTCTGTAACAGAAGAAACTAACTGAAACAGTTCGCCATGTTGAGACAATAAATGAAAAAAAAGGAAAACTCTAAAGAGTGTGAGGGAAGACCATTAAAGGAGAGGAGCAGAGACAGACCTAGGAAAACATGGCAGGACGAAATAAGACAAACACACGAAAACTTGAATCAAATGAATATAGATAAAGCCGAAACAGCAAAGGACAGGTAGAAATAGATATGAAAAATGGTAGTGAAATGCTCTACAGTACTTGACTCGTCAGTCCGCCTTATACAGCAAGGACGGAGACGGCAAGAAAGATGAAGTGTGCAAGCTTACCTAGGTTATATAGCAGATTACATAGAAACTACAAAAACAAAAAACTGTGAATACGTAAAACACATGTTTCTGATGTAATGAAATCAATGAAGATTTTATTATCGCAACTATTAAGGAAGTGGAGACAGCAGCAATTGCGGTATTAGATGGTGATTTTTGTTAAGGCCATGATGAGATCATTCTCAAATTGGTCTTAAAAGCACAGAAAACTAAATAACCGGCCGGGCTGGCTTACAAGACTTCTTATCTGAAGCCTAATGGACTCGAAGGAGTACTCGGAACGTTTAACGGAGATAGTAACTTTCCCAAGACAAGTGGGCTCGTGGTAAACGTTATATTACCAGAGAGGCTGAATACCTCGCTAATGGCCTCCACTAATTATAGTTTATAGTTTCTTTTCCTCGAACAGACATTAACGGGTTTGTAGTAAATGTAACGTACAGACTTAAACGCTCGCACTTCACGGTTATCCGGCACTGTGGTACAACGAAGCTTAATGTTGTCGGGTAAAACGAGGATCCAACAGAAAGTTGTATTTACGTGTACGAAAGCGATCACAGAAATACAATGACAACAAAATGGCGTTTAAACAACGACCGGTGCCATGAGACAATCTCTCCGACGTTAATTATTAGCAACATTTAACCGAACCGATTACGTAATACTCGCCGAGTACACCAAACACCACGTTTAATTGCAAAGAAACGAATCACCGCCCGCCCAACAGTGCACCCGTCTCTGCGCTTAACCGCCATAATTTTAGACTGTAGAAACGACCACACGGTTTATGACAGTCTCATAAAACAGTTTCCTCTACCTGAGCAGATCGCGGGCGCAGAAACCAATCGGCTGTCGGTCGCATTCGTTGCCTCAGGCTTTCAGTAACTGATTTGACAACGTTGCTGCCGTCTGGCGTCTGAATTTCCTTAATTATATACCTAAAAATTTATTACACTGGGACTAAATTGATACTGTGTGTATGTGGTATATACTGTTGTAATTACTATTATCATAATGCTACTGCAACTGTCCTACTAGTATTATCACATTATAGTATATAATAATCACAGTCGGTACTGTTAACACCCACATAGCTACAAATACACATACAGATATCTAGATATTTATATATCGATATTTTTGATCGATGTTTTAGTTTCAGTTCTAACACTAATTTAAATTTGTTTCTTAATAAATCTATTATTTACGATACTTTTTCCTTCCAGATCTTTCAAACAACAATAAAAAGTAATAAAACATTTTCGACATTTAACATTGTTACATCTGTGTGTGTCTGGCACGCGCGGGCGGGTGCTTAATTGTTTTTGATTTAAAAGTAGGCTTTATATACTACTCTTATCGATTAAAAAAATTAAAATATAAATTCACAGTCAGGCAAGATCGCTGATGGTCATAATGTTTGCGCGAAACCAGACGCCTCAAAAATAATTATTCAGAATCGCAAAATTATTCGGAATCGCGTCGTTCAGCCGATGTCGCGATTCATGGGAAGCGTTGTGCATCCCCCACACACGTCAACCAACGCAACAATATGATCTCCACAACATGGTCCTCCCGTTCGTTTACTGACCGTTTCGCTTCCACTATTCTCCATACTTTTGTTGTTACGAGTTCGTAATTATGCTAACTTATATAGGTATGTTCTCTCCCAGACTCGCTCCGAATTTCATCCATTCTGTTATTCGTAAGTGACTACATTTATGTCTCTTAATGTTACTAATCATCAGTTACACTTCACTGTTTCGTCCGTTGATAAACAGTTTCATTCGGAATTAATCCGTGTAGAGATTAAGTTGCTTGTTTACCTACTACTACCCCAGTCTCATTACACTCTTCCCGTTTACCACTTTATACAGTATCTGAGCCTAAATATGTAAATTAATCACACTGTGTTTCTTCTTTCATTCCTTAAATACTTCAGAATGTTAGTTACATTGTATGTATTGTAAGGCTTCCTCGCTCGTAAACTTTCGAGATTGCCGTGCTTTTCGTGGATACCTCATTGGAACGTTTGGTTTAAAGAGAAACACAACGACGTGTGTTAAACCGAATAACAGTGTTGTTATATTGCAAGGCTTCCCCAGATGGTTAAGATATGTCTTTTGTTAGTTTATGAGGATTTGTTAGTGATGTTTGTGATTTTTTTTAGGAATGTGTCGTTTTTGTTTTAAGAATAAATATTGCTAAGTTACAATTTAACTGGAGACTTAATAGAGGCATTCTGTGCCCAATCTATCTACCTTGTCGGGGCGTTAACTGTCCGATGTAAAATTCGACGATATTTTACTATATTACAAACTGAAAACAAACTTACAACTGTAAAATTATTTTCTGGGCTGTTGGGCTATGTTCCTATTTTTGTAGAATCCAAAGGTTTCGACTGCGGCTGCGGCAGTTATAGGCCTACTCAGTGGTCTTCAGTCCTGCTTTAGTCGCCAGAGAAGCAGAACAGAAGGCCACTGAGGATGACTGCCGCCGCATGTCGTGAATGCTTTAATGGTATGATGATGAAAATTACAAGTACCTGTATCTGTGACTAGGGACACATTCACAGGCTACAAATACTACCCCCAAATGCAGTGTTTGTCATTTGTGAGCATTTAATATGTTTCGAAGCAAATATCTGGCACATATTCTCCTACTTTGAATGTCTTGCTGAATTTATTGAACACGAAGACATTCAGTTGTATCTTTCTACGTAGAAGCATACGCAAAACTTCAGAGGCGTATTTAATATCAAGTCGAGCTAGATGATTGTCTCATTAAGAATTTAATTTATTAAAGAATGTGTAACTATTTTGGTCAAATTATTTTTTCGTTACAAACCTCTACTAAAAAATTGTAGTTTGTATATTACAAAGGAACGTTTCATTAAAGTGAGTTGGGTAAAATCGAAATGTGAAGGGGGGACGCAGGGTAATAATATATTATTAGGTTAATCAAGGTCCGCTCTATTATACCCTTGGCTGGGTTTCGAGGGTTAATATAGTCTCTCAGGGCTGTTAAGCAGAGACTGTAATACGAGCAATATATATAAAGTTTATGGTTACAGAAAATGCAGTAGTTACTGGTGCAAGGAAACATATGTCGCGATTCCTATTGCACCGCTAGCTGGAGGGAATCGATAGCAAGACGTTTTCCGTAAAGAGGTCAGTGCCAACCATATATTCTAGGTTACAGCGAAAGATGTTTTCGTCCCTTTTTCTTTTTACGCATACTGCCACATTACGTATAATCATATAGTAATATTCTCACGAACTAAATGAGTTATGAATGAAAGATCCTATGTTATGAACACTTAAGTGCAGGACTAGACTCAATGGTTTTAAATTAAACGATCTTGCATTGTGTGAAGTGTGAGTGCAGTGAAGGAAAATGCAGGTGATTTAGTGCTCTACTGTGGTGAACAGGGGGAGTTAAGTTAACTTAATATTTTTATTCAAAATATTCAACTGTCTATGGTATTACATATTATAAAAGGCACTTATAAAATCATATATTAGTTGTTCGATTATCATTTCACTGAGATATAGAAAAATTCCTTAATTGAAATTTTCTGGACGGCTTCCATGTAAGTGTATCGAATGTTCTCGATGTTAAATAAGGAGACAATGTTAGTTAAACGAATCGTCTAAGCGAATCTCAAATGGCACAGCCTAAGGTTCATAAGTCAGCAAACTCACACACCCCAGTCGACTCTTTGCTCGTACAATAATCTGGACCGACAGTAACTCTCGTCAGGGTGCGACAGTTTAAATGAGTTTCTCACTTCTGCAGTATTCTTGGAGGACAACCACAGGCTGCCTATATTTGGTGAGATAAGTAGCTGAGTATCAACTACTAATCAACATCCTATCTTCAGATCTCCTACGGTGTTAATATTTATGCATCTTTAATTAATTGCATAAATTAACATAAATTTTAATTATATAAATTTTATTCTTGATTGCAATTATCTAGTAGAACAAGTTTCCTTGTGCCACGTGTTGGGTAGCCATATACAATGTTATTATTTATGTCACACGTTGATAGTGTGATATACAACGTTATGATTATGCATATCTCATTTGCATAAATTATATTTTAATTAATTGTTGTCTGATTACAATTATATTAATGTTTATGAATGTGTTGTCTGTATGAACTTTATCGTAATTCTCTGGTTTTAACTAGCCCCGCAGTTGGACGCTATATACATATGTTAATGTTTGTGTGTATTTAGTTAATTGCATAAATTAATTGTTGTTTAATTTATGAATCTCGATCAAATTTACTAAATGTGTAATTGGAAATGCTATCACCCAGGAGTAATTAATTTTGGCTTTTACTACCAAATAAAACTCCAAGAATTACAATATTTATGAACATGGTACTTGTAAAATCATATTAAATCGAAATCATTCCTTGTGGATCCTATCTTTTAAGAAGTTATCTTGTAGGTCAGGTCTTAAATAAATTAATTCAACACTATCGAATCCATTCTAAAGTACATTTATTATAATATGGCATTTTGTATGTATTCATATCATAAAAGAAATCATGTAATAAGAGTATCTACAAATATTTCCAAAAGACAATTAAATTCTATGACACATTTAAAGTAATTGAAAGAAACAATCAAATGTATGCACTTATTCGTGCGTGGTGACGTTAATAACTATCAATGTAGCGTGCTTGAGATTTGCACTAAGTGATTTACTTCAAAACATATTTAGACATTTACACACATGAAATACTCATATACCTGCTGTAAAACATATTAAAACACATACATAATTGAAATAATCATATACTTACACTAATAAAATAATACATGTGTAATATTCTATGACATTATTCATTCCTAACTATGGATTCGTATTTTATTGACTCTTTATAGAATATCTCAGGCAGTTAGTTCTAAGTGACAGGTCAGCGGTATTACGATAAACTAGGAATTATGATAAGTGATTATTTTGGTACGTTACTCATGTCGTCGCAGTGTCTCCCTCCCGTTGCATGTCCATCTGGGTCCATTTGTTGACGATTGATGTTAATCCATGAAACACTCGTAACTCGCACTTTCAATTGTTATACGCACATCGTTCCGGAACGCTAGTCCGCACTTTACGACCTCCGTTATGAGTTTTATAATATCAATACAGTTTAAATCGCGGTACTTGCACTAAGGATTCATCGACTATTCGTATCGCGTCAGTCTAATTATGCGATTTTTAGTTCGATACTGTCACGCACTTAGTTATCTTTCATCTTACGTGTTCGACTCTTCCGTAACGCCTAGATTGATTTCAAGTTCATTAGACGCATATAAACATTATCAGCACTTGACTCTATTCTACGGAATAATGTAGTCTCACAAATTTAGTATGTGATAAACCGATTCATTTTGTTGATGGAAAAGTTCAAGTACGTTACTACTGTATCATATCACTTCTTACAGCATTAATTGTATTGGTATAACGCTTAGAGTTTCTAAAGTTCGTTAGTCGCGCATCGTCGCGAACACTACCGTTTCGGCTTGTCAGTCTAAGTCTTACTCCCGAACTTCCACTAAGTCCGAACACCACTTCGAATATATCTCCGAACAAAATCTTTATAATACTGAGCTAGAAATTTAAATGTTACTCAGATACTGGGCTACTGAGGTAATGAGAGCAATTATAGTAATACTGAGAGAATGCGACCGCGTCTCCTCGTGCATACAGTTTTTATGTCCTTCGTTTTTCCCACTCTTGCTACTCCTACGATCGCTTCATTTTCCCACCAAAATAGCTCTGATAGGACAGTTGTTCGGATCTCCCTATGTCCTCTTGTCTCTGGTCTGTGATTCTTGTGAATTCTCCACCCAGCGCCGTTTGGAGAGGGATGTTCTTCCTCGGGATTTGTTCTCTGGTCGTCGGCTTCTGTCAACGCCATCCCTTTCAGTTACTCCCTTCTGAATTCTCGTTTCTAATTGGCTGGTTGGCTTCTCTACTTGAATCTTACGTAGTCCACGTGGACACGACGAGTTGCTGTCATCAGGACGTTGCCACTTTCTTGGAATCTGCACCAAGACCTAGCTACAGAAGTCACATCTGCCCCTTTTGGTGTAGCGTGTCGAATTATTGTATTGTTCAGACACTATCGACTTCCTTTTACGAACTTACGGGTGGCAAACATCTGTGTTCATCGCAGGCGCCCCTTCGTCCCATGCTACATTGTCCGTGCTCCAACTATTGTTTTTCTGTAAGTTGCACACATGCTTGGAACAATGCTCTTAGTGATGCCTATCTATTTTTCTCGCTACTGAACGGATGCAAGGGTAACGTTACTTTGTTATATTTGTAAAGTCAAGTGTTCCCACGCATGGTCCAGTTCGTCGCAACATGTGTTGTAGCGCGTAGTATCCCTTAACAGCTTTTATGTCATATAAGTGGAAAGGAAAGGTTTGTTCCTTTCGTCGCTCACCCTCGAACAAAGCTAATACGTGTCACTCTTGACGGGCTCTAATTGCTGGTGTAACTCCCTCGGAATACCCAAAAATCAAAAAAAAATCTCGAAGTAATAAGTACGTTATACTCCCTAAGATGCGAACTACGGACAGCAGCAACTGGACTCAACACCTACACCGTCAAAAGTCACAGATGGCGAAAGTCCAACATTCGACGGGAATCACCCTTAAGGAAAGGCTGTTTAATATTGTAACAAAAAATAAATGCAACCGCTAAATACTTTTTTAAATTAAAGAAGAAAATTAATTTGTCTTTCGAGATAAAGAACAATTAATTTCTTGTAAAAATACAGATGTAAATTGTTTAATCAAAGACGAGTTTTGAACTCTTATTAATTACTGTAACAAATTATGCATAAATAAATCTGCCTGTCATTCGCTAACTGGTCTGTGTTAGAATCTCTTTATTTATGCCATGTCGCAATAAAATTAAGGTTTAACAGTACAGTGGTTTTGAAGGTCTTTAAGAAAATGTATTGTACACTTGGAGCTGGTTCCAAACTTTGCAACTCCATTATAGACGACAGCTGTCTATTTGGTTTTGGTTTAGTCGGTCTATTATTTGGTTTTGTTAAAACAGACTCATCGTATTGCCAGAACTAAAATCCGCGACGTTTTTGTAGAACGCTTTCCCTTACAGAAACCATTTTTTTTTCGGAACTATTTATTACACAACAATTTTATTAGAACTAATTCTACTAATAGCAAACATATTATTATAATTATTGTTACTATCACAACTACTATTCAATTATTATAATTATATCTAGTTGTTATTAAGTTTATTATTAAACCAAGCACTCAGCCAGACTTGAGTGCTTCATGCTTCTTCGCTGAAGGCTTTAATCGTGAGTACTTTTCAGGTATAACCTCGCTTTTTTTTTCAAATGCAGATATAAAATTCTATGCGGACGAAAAACGGATGAGAATTCTGGACAGAAACAGGCGAAGAATCAGGAAATGATAAAGATATATATATATTTTCATATTTACATTATTATTGTCATTTAACGAATAATAAAAAACAATAAAATCAGAATATATAAAACTATAGTCGAAAGTATAGGCCTATATGGAGCAGAACTGTGGGAAATTAATAAAAGAAATAAATCCATAATAAGAGCTATGGAGATGGATTACTGGCGGAGGTGCTGTAGACTAACAAGACTAGATAGAGTGAGAAATGTAGAGATAAGACAAGCGATGGGAATCGACCTTGACATTATAGAAACAATAGAAGCAAGAAGACTGAATTGGTTTGGACACCTAAAAAGAATGTCGGATGAGAGATGGCCAAGGAAGGTATGGGAATGGAGTCCACCCTCTAGAAGAAAAAAAGGAAGACCTATACATTCATGGAAAATGGACGTCGAAGATGCAATGAATGCAAGAGGACTTACAGAATAGGACTGTTTAGACCGGCGCAGGTGGAAAGGTGGGATGCGAGGCGGCGCCAGCCGTAATTAAATCGCCTAAAAAAAATTGTCATTTATATTAACAATAAATAATACTTTATATTTTTTTAAACAAGGATATATTTTTTTATTGGTTTTACAATGTTTCAACAGTTTTAATTTAATTTGCTGTCAGAATTGTAATATAATTAATATGTTTATTTCTTATTAGCATATATATAGGTCCGCGCGCGCGCGTGTGTGTTTGTGTGTGAATATAATACAGGCACACGGGCATACACATAGAACAGTCGAAAAGAGAGATAGGGAGGCGGCCCATATAAGGGGAGATACTTTCGTAAATTGTATTTGGAAAGACGAAGTACCCTGCTTAATGAATACCCAGACGAATACGTAGGCCTGATTAAAATCTGTTGGAAGAACATTTCAATTTACCGTTCCACATGTCGACTCTGTAATCCTCTATTATTTTGATCGCTTCAATAAGTTACTTCTTGTGTTACTGAGGATTACAGAGCTGGAAGTTAATGCTACCCAATGGAGGTAAAGTACTCTTAAAAGTTATTCAGTACCTTAATCCAACTTCAGCTTAATTCAATAAATATTCTTCACGTACACAGTAATCTAATATAGGCTTAAAAAGTAACAATTAACGATTGTCAATAGTAATGACAATTACTAACGGCATTAAATCACAGTAACTTACAATAACTGAAAATCATCGTCCGTTATACACTGCAACCACACTGTCACTACCGCTGGTCAAGACAAAATTATCATCGGCAAAGCGCCATATTTTGTATAAGCATCGGTTCTCATACTAAGCCGTGGTGTAACTATTTACTAGGTACTAGGTGTGTCCTTTTCATTCTATAATCTTCCCTCCAAGGAAATACACGCAGCACTGTTGCGCTAAAGAAGGTGAATACATTTAAAATCTAAGTGTCTACATTATACAGGCATAACTCACGTCCCGTGAGTACGTCAGCGTACACGAGTAAGACGTTATTTTTCAAATACGCTAAACGTTAAGGCTACGTCATGCTAACTCAACAACCAAATCTGTGTACAAGTTACTTCTTCGTCTTCTTCCCTTTCATAGAGTATAGACTTAATAACCTATTCCGGCTTCGTAGGGCTACCGACAGATCATCTCTTCCTTGTTAAAGTCGTTATTCCTTGCCGGGCTATTAGGCCGTGGTCTAATGTTGTTTACTGGGCAAACGTTTCGGCGCCACCATTGGAAGCCATCTTCAGTGTTACACGATTGAAAGTTTAACTGGCAAGTTGTCCACCAGTTAAACTGTAGGAACTTGTGGACACCTTGACAGTTAAACTTTCAATCGTGTAACAGTGAAGATAGTCTCAAATGGTGGGGCCGAAATGTCTGTTCTAGTAAACAACGTTAGACCACGGCCTAATAGCCCGGCAAGGAATAACGACTTTAACGCAGTTGACGCCCACCGTGAGAGCCTAAAACTTCTCTTCCTTAGCTTATAGTTGTAGACCACTTTGTTCTTCCGTTCTGTCAAGATGTTATCTCTACTTTTCCCTTTGTTCATTCGTTTTTTCATTAATTGAAAAAAATATTCAAATCACGTCTGATCATTCCTCATCCTATCCATTTTTGTACACGTTTACACGCGCCTAAGGAATTTAATTTTTTCATTTTCATGGTTGTATGCAAGTGACACATTTTTTAGTCAATACCCAGGATTCGCTCGCACACATCAACCATTCGGGAGGCATGACCTTACAACTTTCTTTCTTAAAGTAGTCACTGCTGTGTCGGGCATTGCTTGAAATTTATGGAGTTCGTTGATTAATCACTGTAAACTCAAAGCTAACGTCATAAATTATTTAATTAATAAGTTACAACTTCCTTCGGAAGCTTTTGACTATGTCAGTATGTTCCTTGAAGAAGTTACCAGCTTCTTGTAGGCTAAGCCCGGTGATGATTCTCGGTTCTTTCGATTTCTCTCTGTCGTTAGGATCATAGTCCTCTTCCCCCGTCGAGACCGTTTAAAGGTTTTCATCTGTCACCGATTAAATTGGGTACTATCATCCGGCACAGATATACCCAGGGCTTTAAACTAGTTATTACCTACTCCTCATCCTTTGTCAGCACTTGTAAGATGAGACCCCGGACTTGGGACCGACACGGGGTATAGGCCTTACATATTATCATATTCAAAATGTCGGCCAGCTGACATGTTCGACCCCAAACCATTGACAATTACTTAATTTTTAATTACTTATACAATTACTTATTTTTAATTTATACAATTACTTATATTTTTATTACTTAATATAATTACTTAAGTTTACGCAAAACTGTTATATCGGATCCTGGTCATGTCAACAGAATTCATAATTTCGATTTATATAGTAAATTATTGTTTTATTTTATTATCGTTATCGATTTATTTTTAGTTATCGTTGATGTGTCAAATGATTATTAATTACACATTGATATGTCAATTTTAACATTTATGCATAGTGGCGTAGTTTACTTTTCTGATGAGGATATTTAAACTGAACCAGAAACGTAGCGTATGCCTATTAATGGTAAAATATGCGGATAGAAAGCCACTGCACATTTCATGACATAAATCCGAAGATAACACGACAATACATTTGAAACAAATGGAGCGAGGTAATATGAATGGATAGGTCAGCACGGACTGTAATACAGATATAAGGTTTCGTAATGTGGCTGGCATATAGCCTACTCTATTTCTAGTTGAACAACCAATTTCTAGTCCTACAACTAGTCACAATACCACAACAATTCCAGCCACATATTGTATTATTATTATCATTGTTATTGTTAACCGCGCTTAATTCAGTTCTTTATGAAAATTCCAGCGTATTAGTATGTACCAAGTATTATCAGTTCATCAGGGGTAAGATAAGAGCTTTTATCGGATATAAACAAAAAAAAAAACGGGCTCAATAAAATTTTTAAAAATCTACAGAGTCCTAATCTGCTACATCGCAGTGAATTTTGAGTTCTGATGGAACAGGAATATAGTTCCTGCGAGCTGACAGAGTAAAAAGAAAATATTCGAATGGAGTTGGAGATGTTTCCTATTCACAGTGAAATCTGTGAATATACGTGGAAGTGGAAAGGCTATCTGAACAGCTGGCGGACGCCAGTATCCAGAAGCTAGTTCTTTATTACAGGCCCAGAGGTAGAAGGCGTGTTAGTTGAAAAGTAAGCGGCACGAGCTATTGCACCCCAATAGGTTGACAGGCCTATTATTGTTAATGAGAAAAAAGTAAAAAGAAGGTTGTTATTACTATTATTCCTTTTATTATTATTGTTACTACTACTACTACTACTACCACTACCACTACCACTACCACAACCACCACCACCACTACTTCTACTACTACTACTACTATTACCACTACTAAAACTACTACTACTACTATTATTATTATTACTATTATCATTTCTATACTGTAACGACACGTGTGCGGCTACGTTACATTATTGTAATGGAAAATTGTAAGCTTGACAATGCTGTATACCAGTGTTATTATTTATTATTTATTTATTTTAACAGTAATTAAAGTTCTAAACATCGATTTCACCTGATGTAAATAATTCTGTTTCCACTGTTCAAGCACTACGTTCCGTGCAATCCTCGTAACAATATTATTCATCCCTTCCCTCATTCTTCGCCATAAGAACTGCGATTACTCAGCTTCCTTCGTCTTCTGAAGTTCTTTTCTCCTTCGCCAATTTTCTTCATTCTGTGGGTCGCTCTTGCTCATTCTTCTTCCGATAACATCTTTCTGGTTCTCCTTGGTTTCTCTTCTCCTTCACCTCTGCAATAGTTTACTAAACAGAAAGGAATATATCTGTTTGCTATATCTTCTTCCATGTTATACATTTTTCTAGACACTAATAGACTTCTTTCAACCATGGTACTTGCGCTCTTCTGTTTTCTTGGAAGGTAAGGATCTTGTTTCCTCTCATTTCTTTCCCACGTTTCTAAGCTGTCCGTAAAAAGCCACTCGTATTTTCATTATCGTGGTCAAGACTTTTCTAAACTTTTCATACAACTCTTTGTTAGGTCTCAAATGAAAAACTAACTCATTTGGTGATAGTTCGCTGATCGCAGAATTTTCCTTAGAAATTCCCTTTCTTCATTTTCCTCCTTTTCTATTATTATTATTATTAATATTATTAGTTTAAGAAAAATATACAACTTGCATTGCAGAAAAGTACTGTCGTGGTTAGAATATTTCAGAAATGCAAAGAAAAATAGATGGGTATTCAGAGTAGAGGATTGGAATTGAACAAGAGTTAGGCCTGAAAAACAAACGAAACTATGGGAAACCGGAATCCAGTGGTTGGAGACTAGAAATACGATGAGAGATGGAAACAGTATTTGAAAAAAGAAAGGCAACAACAGCTATAAAGACATTAATCAGCTGTTCGAAGGTTTTCGGTGTCTTTCTCTTTCTCTGTCTGTCTGTCTCTCTCCCTCTCTCACTCTCTCTCTCTCTCTCTCTCTCTCTCTCTCTCTCTCTCTCTCTCTCTCTCTCTCTCTCTCTTTCTCTCTCCACCTCTACCTCTCCACACCCGTGGGGACTACTATAAATGTTTTACTACAACTGCTTTGTTTTTTCAGTTCACAACAAAGTCTGTATGTTCCGTGAATCAGCGAGCGTAAGAAAACTTGCCGATCAACAAATTGAGTTTTTACATGATCATTCTGATATTAACGTCTTCTAACTGGTCGGGGTCGCTGGATCAGACACTGCCGACAGTTTGTTTAGCTGTGTGACTTAGTAATTTAATCCGACTACGCTAATTAAGCTAATTAGATGGTAAGCAATTATCTAAGCGCTACGGTTCTGCCCGGCGTCTCGTATCTCGTTGCGTTCACCCGCACGCGCGCCAACACACACACACACACACACACACACACACACACACACATGAACCGTAGACACAACGGAAATAAACGACAGAGTAAACTTGAATCAACGTTATGTATGCGTGTGTAGGCGTTTGATTGTGTTCTAGCGTTCCCGCGAGAGCGTCTTTATGGAATTAACAGGGATATTTTGATTTTTCTAATTTACTTTTTATGCTACGTCTTAATTTGATATAATGATGTCACTTGTATATCAGTACTCTGTTTAATGCGATTGTATGTGTGAATTACACGTATTAAATAGTTTGTAAATATGTAATTGATTTAAAAAAAAATATTTGTATATCATAACTCGAAAATGAAGTAGGGCTCCGAGACTACCCGAGACTTCTCTGAGGGTAGGACGTAACCACACACATGCGCACGCACCTCTGGATCCGCGTGTATGTAAGCATGTACTTGCACTTTCAATTCGATCTGTTCATGTAGTAGAAACTGTAATGAGAAAAGTTCGTAATCGAAGTCAGGGATGATGATGAATAATCAAAGCAGAAGGATGAATAATCGTACAAACAACGACCTAGAGTGAGAAGTATATTCATGGGTGGGATTCGGGGGTGGCATCTGCCCCCCCCCCATATCAATCAAATAAATTACAAATCAGTGAGCCGTAGCTTTATGCAGTATTTGGCAAGTCACTGGAAGCCTTTTCAAATCTAGTTTTCTTGCGTAGATTAACTTATGCAAGCTATGCTATATTATGTAATGTAAAGTTAACCACTTGGTAAAATAAGGAACGTCCCCAGGAATTATCACATCCAATGCTGGATTATCCATCTTGGGGGCCCTTAGGCAGTAGAAAACCCGAGGCCCCCTCCAGATTGTTTAATTTTTTTCACATTTGTGTGCGTGCATGTGTTTACACGCGTTTGTGCATGCGTGTGTGTGTGTGTGTGTGCAGGTGTGTCTTTTGAAGGGGTCGCAATATAACCTCCGAATGGGCACAAAGACGAGCAGAAAGGCGGGCTAGAGAGCCTATCTTTCTGTCTGTTCGGAGGTTAGCACTCTTCCCTAACCCGCCTTTCCGCTCAACCTCCCCCTTTCCATCCATTTGGAGGTAAAAAGTCTCGCTAGCCTATCTTTCTGCCCGTTACAGGTTACAATTGTCTCCAGCGTGTCTTTTTGGGGTAATACCAACATGCCAACGCCTCCATCCGAACACTGCCATCAATAATTCCTGCCTTTCTAATGTGTCCATTCCTTAATGAAGAGAGGACGCCTTCACCTCGGTTCGCTAAAAAAAAAATTATCCCGCCCATTAGTATATTTACTAAGTTTTACTAAATACCCTCTGTGAAAACGAAATTAATGAAGTTTACAAGAAATGGAGACATTTATGCAAACTATTGGAGTGTGCATCTATGTGTAAGGATCGTATAAACGGGAACATTACGCTTAGTGCGATACATTATTCAAAGATATTTTAGGAAGGTGAATGGAAAATAAGAAGGGGTAATCGTTGTGTAGACAGATCGACCTAGTCGAACTTCACAAACCTCTCAACAGGTGAAATCATGAAGGTATAGAAAACTCATCTAACGTCCCACATACGTATTCTTTACCAGCACCCTAAGTCATGAATACCTTTCGACATGAACATCAATCGATAAACAGAACTAACAGGAAGGCTTAAGTTCACCTTCAAATACTTCAAATACCGTAAATTTCCTTCTTTGCAAAATACGGTAATGAAATGACAAAACAACTTTCATGACTCTTTTTCTCCCAGCTGCCTCGAAGACGTCCCGCTTTTTGTATCTGTTGGTATCCACTGTACAGACAACTATAGAAATACTCGACACATTTCAGCGCCGAGTACTGAGCAAAATTTTTTACCAGTTCGTTACGAGACGGTCGTTCGTTTCGTCGTTTTGTACAGTGAAAACAAAATAACTGACACCCGAAAAAGTCTCTAATTACAACTTTAATTAGACTCAAACAACAGTTAGAAATAAACAAAGACATTCTTATAAAATTCTACAAGTTAAAATTTGT
The DNA here is from genome assembly GCA_034769895.1 of Magicicada septendecula. Classification (NCBI taxonomy): domain Eukaryota; kingdom Metazoa; phylum Arthropoda; class Insecta; order Hemiptera; family Cicadidae; genus Magicicada; species Magicicada septendecula. Next base: position 126,688,795 of record CM068372.1, read on the forward strand.
TCAATAAATAAAGTCCCATAGTCCCCTATTACAGTTCCGCACTAACACAATTACACTGATACCGCAACTCACTATAACAATCGCTCCGAACCGCAGTGCAAAGTCTGTGGTTAAAAACTAAACTTGGGCGGCCACTGGAGCTTCTATTTATACTCGCTGAGATTCGAGAATAATATTCCATTTTCCGGGCGACGTGCAGAGAATAATTTGCGTAGTTACAGGCGCTGGAACGCTCTAGAAAGTGTGTCAATGTCCTACCTGGAACACACTGTGCCGAACGAATGCGGTAGAATAGTAGACAAACGTCGGGAAAGTGTGTCTAGATCCACCTCGAGCGTAATCAATGAGTGTGAAATGTCACGTAGTTGTCTTTCATCTCAACGTAGCAATACGAAGAACCCAGTCTTCTACATTACATCAGGCGACAACGAGACGAGCGGGACATAGAGCAAATGAGCTACACCCGAACTGGCAAGACAATAATAAAGAGACAGGGAAAGGCCAACAACCTGCTGACAGGAGAACGCTCAGCAAGACACTGAAACTTTTCTGGGGGTTAGAAATTGATAACCGGCCGCAGAAGATCGAAACTAGTTGAGGGGATCAAGGTTTAGTATTGGCTGTAACTCTACGGGACGGAGAGGAATGCACATTTCATAATTTTTGTAGTCTATTACCTTCCACTCTACGTATCATATGGGTGTAAGTTACATTTGCTGTCTTCTGACTTTGTTTCTTTGTGCACCTGTCATTCGGATGTCTTTGTTCTAGTTATTTCTAATCGGGATTTTCTAGCTGACCACCTGATGAAATCCATTTCTGTCGACAACAATTACCTCTCCATGTTCTATTTATTTCCTCTACTTCACAAACGTTCATTAATCTCATGTCCATTATTGTTTCAGGATCGGCACCTTAGTCTGTCTTCGTATACTTTTCTCGTAAACTGAAGATTTAGGGTACGTGATTGCGATTTTTTTTAGCACTGTTGACTCTTGTATTTATGATTTACTTGCATGATCCGGTTTCATCGAGTAGTATACCAAGCTCTGACCATGAAACAACTATCAAAGTTATAACATATATTTCACTGTTACACTGTTAGCATATTACGTCATGGTTGCTAACACACACGTGCCCACAAATATGTAGGTAGGTGTTGTTCGAAGGAGGATGGAAACAGTTTGGGCGCGTAACGAGGCGGTCACCGCCCCGAGCGTGAATTATCAGTGATTATGACATTCAGGTAGTCTGAGGAGAAAAACTAACACTGCCATCGGCCACCGACGGTAATTGGCCAAACTGCGCCATTAAATGTAAATTTTACTTCCAAACCGATTGTTTGTTTTATCGTCGCGCAGCTCTCTCTCGGTCTCGCTCTCTCCCTCTCACTCACTCTCTCGCCCCTTTTTTCATATTTTCTTTTTTATTCTCAGTCCCAATTTTATCTCTATTCCTTTTGCACTATACTCTCTCTACCCCTCTCCTTCATTCTCTTTTTTTCTCACCGTCTTTTTCAAAACATAATTTTGTTTATAATCAAATTATATCTTCTACCTCCAGTCAAAGGGCATAAATAATGCATTCTCTAAAATATTGCATAATTCGGATAGACATTTTTGTACACCGTAGTTCTCTATTAAAGACTCACTACTAAGTATGGAATAAAGTCATCAATGGTCATCAAACCAACAAGGCTTTAGTTCTAAACAGATAGGCCTATCAATTTTATCTCATCAATATCTTCAACCCTTTCTGTAGGCCTCGTTCTTTTTCTAACAATTTTAGGCTTACTTCGACAACTGTTTTCAGTCAGATATGGAAGTACTAAAACATGGAGTGACCTCTTTATCTTAACCTTAATTGGGCAGTTCGTTGTTACTGCTCTGTTACAGGACTGGTATAGGCCTACTGAGACCAGAATAGCAATTGGCAACCAAGTTTTTATACGAAAGAGAGGTGGGTTAAATATACCAGTAAAACGATAAAGAAACGGATATTTTACGGTATAACTGAAAACGCTGAGGCCGAAGAGTAGTGTCAGTTCTGTGGTTGCGATCAATTAATCGGTCACGTTAAACAATATCTTTTTGGAGCTGAGTGAGTAATCGTTTGGGAATTAGAAAACCATTCACAACAGGCTGTATTACACAGATTGAATGCTGTGTAATGTCAAGATTTCAACAAGGAAGACAAATGCCGTGACACTTAAAGGAAAATAATCCTATCAGGAACACAAGAATGATAAACAAAAGATAATTGAACATGTCTCATATTTTTAGTATCTGGGATGTAATGTCAGTTATGAGTGAGAATGACGTAATAAATAATTTTAATATACGCTCAAACTCTCACAAGGACGATTAAGAAGAATCTCCTAAGAAGGTAAAAGACGGTACATCCAAATGTAACTGTATAAATTTATAGCAATTCCGGTATCGTTTTATGGTTTGGAGCTGAAGAATTTCCTTCGAGATGTGAAGCGGTATTCCAGGAGGGTCTGCGTGAGAAACCGGCATGTAAGAAATTGACTGGGAACGTCCCCCTTGTAAAGAGCAGTAAGTGGAAACAGGATCTGTGAAGAATGGAGAAAGCAGGTTACCAAGGGAAGTTTCCGTTTATAGTTTCCGTTTATAGACCGCAAGGTAGAAGAGTCGTTCGTAGGCCCCAGAAAAGGTGTGGTAGGTAGAGTATAGATAAAATCCGAACTGAGGTATTAGATAATATGAATAGATGCAAATAGATTATCCATGACGATAAAATATTAACAGGAATATGGTATTAGAGGAATTAATACTGACATAATAATAATAACAATAAAAATAATAGGATATTCTTAACTTTAATATTTTATAATTACTGTATTAATAAAATAGGTAACAATTCTTATTAGTGTATTATGTGAGAGAATTTTATCGTTATTAATACGGTATATATTATTAACAATATTACTCTATTATGTTAATAAGAGATTAAAGAACTAACCTGCACAAATAAACAGAAAAATAAATTGGAGAATAATAATGTATCGCACGACCAGAAGAACTAAACGAGAAATTGAAGATTCGTAAATTACCCAAAAAAATAGATAAGACAAGACACTGGACAGGCCGGGACATATGGTGGAAAGGAACAGTCGAAAGCAGAGGAATAAAAAATGAACGAAAATTTTCATTTGGTATAAATTGCATGGAATGCTGTTAAAACCTTAAATAAGGAAAATAATTTAATTACCATAATGTAAACTACAATAAGCAATAATAAGCAAACATGACTGGCGAAACAGATTTTGGGAATAAGAACGGATGTACATTGACGATCGATATTTTTTAAATTTCAACCGTACCCTACACATTTTTTCTGGAAAATATGGATAACATTACGCGTGTGTCTAGAAAATGGCGTACAAACGTTTGTCTACACTCTACACACTTAATAAAAGATACTGAAAATTTGTCAACCACGAATTTATTACAAAAAAACAGGTGTAGGCCTTTCACCTAAATTGAAGCAAATTTGCTCTGATGAATGGGTAGTTTTGTTTTTCTGAGATTAGTACTGCTAAACATGTAAACAAAATGTAAATAAACTACACGCACATTGTTGAATATCATTATGGGTTGCGCGGCCACGACCTCAACGCTGCACTAGGTCAGTGGGAAAAATGAAACGTTACTTACTATTCGCGAAGCAGTGGCAGTGACGTAGGCGGCGGCGTCGCAGGTTTCATGCCGCTATTAGACATTAGTTGAGAAGCTGCCAGCAACACTTTGTCATCGCAAACACAATGTGAACGTGTAAATTTCGCACGTCTTCTTTATTGCCTCCCATCCTAGTAATTCGTTGCTCCTTGCGTTTAACACCTTATTATACGCCAACGCTGTCGCTAATACACATATTTTCTCTCTCTGCGCTTTTCAGTTAAAAGCGGCTTAAAATTTATCCCTCAATCCCTCGTCTCGCGCAGATACGAAACCTGTTTTCACGAATACATTATGAATATTACAAATGACGTAAAGAATACATTGTATGAAGGGCTTCTAAACGCTAACACGCGTTTTATTCTATTCGAATCACAGACAGCCATTAACGTGTCGTCGTATTTTCTTATCTTAGCTGCGCGGCTCCTTTTAGAAACAAAGACGCAAGTACTAAATAGGGAATCCATAAAGTTTAAGCAACACCGCGATTGACCTTTAATTGTATGAATTTTTCACGGCCAAAGCTGAATGTTTATTTTTATTTTTATTTTCTGGGTATTAAAGCTGTATTACACTGTTGGAGTTTCTTTCAGCCAGACGTCTCGACTGCAATGCTGTAGTCCTTTAGCGGCCCTCTTAATCTTTCCAATGACGACGGTGAGCTCGCTACTTGCGTGTTCATCGTTGTGTGTGCTGTAGCAAATGACGTCTATTGTCCCTGGCAGAAGATCTTGGTCTGGTTCTCCCTTCTCCGTAACGTACGGATATGTGTATTTCGTATCATGGAAATTCACAGATGTCATGGTATCATGGTATAATACAATACAATACGATGGATAAAATATAGCGAATTAAGTTCATTCAAATACTGTAAATAATAAATAAAATAATTGTGGGGGGGTCAAGTCCACGTCCCCGTCGTGCCCCCTGGAACCTTTTGTAGCCACGTTGTAGCAACAAATGCTAACGGATCTCTGTGAAGACTAACGGACGGAATAGTGGAAGAGGTCTCGATGATTCAACAGCAGGACGTGCGGAAGAGCCTTAAGGGAGCAGACCTCTTCAAAAACCTAGGTTCATCTGGCTCCGGATGACAGCACTCAGTAAGGGCCCCTGCCTAGGGTACAGGTGAAACCCGGTCAACGGTCTCAAAGGCGGATGAGGCATCTCAGTTCCCAACGGCAGAGAGAGCGGAAGAACCTAGTGGAGTAAACTACGAAAAACAATTCAGACTAAAAATGCGATCTTATCTCGGAATTTAATTCCTACTTTTGCACTCTATACAATTTCAGTTGCAGTACGGAAAGTCCGCTAAATGAAGGCACTACCCCAGTTGGTCACTTGAAAGAGAAATCCACCATGCCATCATTCCATGCATTGGGACCAAGGGTTCTGGGGAGTCCCAACAAGAATATTGGAGAAAAAGAAAAGAACAAGGAATAAAGAATTGAAATTGGCATGTGGTCCGATACGAATTGAAAAAAAAATTAAATTTATGAATTTCCTGAGGCTTTCACGGCCGGCATCAACAAAGCTGGAAACACTATTCGCCGGGCTGTTAGGCCGTGCTTTACTGTTTGTGTTTATAGACGTTTCAGCCCCACCATAAGAGAACATCTTCAGTGTTAGAAATAATTGGCACTCATAGTCTCTGTCTCATCACTGGGCTGAGTTGGCAGACACCGCGCCAATTGTTTCTAACACTGAAGATGGCCTCCGATGGTGGGGCTGAAACGTCTGTAACGTGTTTTATATTATAAGACAACTTGTAGTTCTCTGTTACCCACCGCCTCTTCGATGTGATCGTACTAGTACTTTCTCGGCTGTAGAGTGTTGCTTTTTCCTTCGACCGTGACGTACATATATACGTTTGGGGGCTGAGATATCTAAAGGATTGATCTTTTACCCTTTACCGAATTCTACGTATGTTCGATTTCTGATTTCGAAATTTTCCTGTAGTCAACTTCCATTGGTTTTAAACAATTTTTTTTTTAATCCCCAAATGCCATTGTCATATGTTGAAATACTTCCACTTGCAAAAACGTATATAACGTTTTCATGTTACAATTTTTACGAGCCCCCCGTATTTAACTGACGGTATGACTCATAACAATAACAGTAATAACAATTTGTGTTAACAGTAAAAAGTAAGTAATGGTAAGATAATTGTGGTTATTCAACGTACGGACGGATACGTGAGCTATAGAAACCTCGTACAAAGTAACAGTAAGTGTAAACAGTGATTAACGGTGACTGCAAGTCGGTGCAAGTGGACTTTCACGCTGACGTTTTCCGTGTTCTTTGGCTAATGAAACAGTTTCCGTAAACGTTCTGTATCCACCCGAACTGTGGATACAGTTCACATGGCTTTTGAATCTACCCATATGCCGAAATCTCAAGAGCCAGTTACCTAATAAAACAAGAAGAAAATTGTCATAAAAACCGGTACGTTCAGTAAATGTTAAGCTTCCAATAGAGGTTTAAGCCCCACCATCGGTAAACACAAACGACAGACCACGGCCTAACAGCAGGGCAAATAATGTTTCCAATAAAAATTATGTTTTTGGGTTGTTCGTGGCTTCTTTCTGATGTATGCCACAGCCTTAATAATGTACTGTTACTGTCTATAGGCGTAACTAATAACACGAGATTCCCAAGGCGGTTCGTATCGTTTCTGTGTAGAATTCAAATTAAGACTACTTATACTAGCCTTTAAGGGAAAATTGAAGTTCGCAAAGTGAAAAAGTTTACGAATATTATTTAGTCGACTGTTTGATTGCTTCGTGGAATTTTAGATTGGCCGTTTAATCTTGTGCACGTGTATGGGGGCATGTCGCCTATAAAAGTAAATTAGTCCAAATTGTTAATAAAGCCAGACAGTAAATTTATGACTCATCGATCAAGTTCAGCTGCTGTATCTTTTTGAATTAGGTCACTCTTGTTCGACTGACAGAGAAAGTGATTTTGTCATTCCATTTTTACTACTGGAAAATATTCGTCGTCGTTAACTTCAAGGATTAGGGCCTTGGCTCTACAATCCACCTCCTCCTATGCTGCTGACACTGCTACCGGAAAGCTATCTTTGGTAACATGTTGTCTCCCATTTTTAGCACAAAATCGTGCCTTCGCTTACGATAAACAGAAACTGGCTCGACTTAGAAGAAAGTACACAGCTTCACCTAAACAACACCATACCTAAGTTGATCTCGTTCAGTACAATCCTTAACAGATCAAAAGGAACTTTATTTCTGTTGAGTGACTGCTGTTTCAACACAACCAATCACTCAGGTCTCACACTCACATTGTCCTAAAAATGTTGGTACCGCCATCGTCTTGCAAAATCTCAGTTGGGTCCCCTCTCTACAATGCCTGCCTAAAGTCATCTTTATCGTACCACACATACAAGATACTATAGGTATCCGTATCTTATTCATTATCCGTACCAAACCGTAAGTAATATTAGACGCAAGTATCAAGTTATTTACTTGTTCCAGGCAAAAATCTTGGTTCGTTTTTGTCTTTCCACACAATGGCTCGGAAAGTATACTGAAAAATATTACGAGATTTAAAAATTACCTACTCTCACGAATAATCTTTGTATTGCAGATCAGTCTTTGCAGGGACAGCTATCTATGTCCCCAATGTTACTATTTTGTCCTATACGCCTTACGTTTTTCTTTGTTCAATAACCTTAGGTTAAATATTAACATTTATCATACTATTTTAACACATTTTCACCTTATACAGGATGTTTTCCCTTTTCTAGATAGTCGGCTTTTTACAAATTAATTTTTAAAATCTAGTCCGTATATTTTTCACGTAATTTTTCGGATCATGTATTCCACAATTTTCTTAACTAAATATAATTAATTCACTACCGACTCGGAACACAAAGTTTTTTAGGGTAAAAACGTAAAAGTTTTACCTTATAGCCTGAACCGGTTTTCGTTTTTAAAAAGCTTCTTCAGAGGCTGCCATTGGGAGCACTATCCGTCTTGTTGTTGGCGACGGTATCGACTTTTGAAAGATCGATATTGTGTAGGTGGGGGGGGGGGGTGATATGCTCGAATAATGCGTGTGATTTGAATTGTGTCTGTTCGTTTAGTATGTCGTTTTTATGTGTTTTCGTGTGTTTGTATATCTCCAATTGTTCTAGAGTGTGTAGTTTTCGGCCTTTTGTGTGTGCGTATAGAATGTCCATGTTATTGTCGATGTTTTGTATGTGTGGTTTGCTTCAATGAGGTGGTTTGCAAAGGTGTATTCTGTAGTGCCTTGTGTGTTCAATGTATCTTTGTTTGAAGCTACGTCCTGTCTGGCCTATGTAAATTTGTTGCAATCTGAGCAATTTAGTTTGTAAACACCAGGTATATCGAATTTGTTTTGTGCTTTGTGTGTGTTTTGATAGTGTGTTTTTTTGTTTTTGCTTTGTTTTGTTAGTAGTTTTCTTGTCTTGGGCATAAAAAACCGCCCGCAAAAAGCACAGGATCATTCGTTTCTTCTTCTATTCGTTTTCTGTTCTCAGACATTCTGTAGGCTATATCAAGTTATATGTGTTTTTTTAATAAATCTGTTAAAGAGTAAACGGGAAAAAACCTGCTTTTAAGAAAAAGAAATGGATTTCGATGTTTCGTTTAGTCGTTTTGGAGACACTGCAAGCATTTCCATCTGTCACTACGAATCGTTTATTGCATACAAAAAACATGTTCAGTGATAAAATGTAAATGTCGCGTCAAACTAAGCGTGTTGCAAGCGCATTAGATACACGTAATGTATCGTATCCATGTGTCCCCGGTAAAAACCGACCAAACCGGTACCGTAACCGTTGTGGTTTCAACGACAAACTAGAGCTCAACACGGACCCCACAACCGTAATAAATTACAACTGCAGCAGCCGATTTCTTCTTCAACTCGCGCCAATACATGCACTGACAAATAAAGATATATTACTCTGTAACGGACATAAATTTCCGTGCGAAAGATTTACAGATGCTCGTGTAGGCGTGTAAAATGATAGAACAATGGAAGCCGACAGGCAAAACTCTCCGATATTGCGGGTCACGAGTGCCGTTCGGCTCGTAAATCTAATAACTTTCTGGACGAGCCGACTTCCTTCATTAACGGTTATTACTCATAACTTATATGCACCGCAGTTGGAAGCCTTACATTTACTGAACGTACCGGTTTTTATGACAATTTTCTTCTTGTTTTATCAGGTAACTGGCTCTTCAGATTTTGGCATATGGGTAAATTCAAAAGGCATGTATAATACCCACAGTTCGGGAGGATACAGAACGTTTACGGAAACTGTTTTATTAGCCAAAGAGCGTCCAAACAACACCGAAAACGTCAGCGTGAAAGTCTAGCGCATGTAGTCACTGTTAATTACTGTTTACACTTACTTTTACTTTGTACGAGGTTTCTGTAGCTCACGTATCCGTCCGTACGTTGAATAACCACAATTATCTTAGCATTACTTACTTTTTACTGTTAACACAAATTGTTTTAGTGTTATTGTAATGAGTCATGCCGTCAATTCAATACGGGGCTCATAAAAATTATAAAATGTAACATAAAAACGTTATATACGTTTTTGCTTATGGAAGTATTTCTACATACGACTGTGACATTTGGGAAATATGATTAAACTTTGTACGTTGTCTGAGGGTTAATTACTTTTCGAGTTTTTCTAAGACTTAAGCAGAATGGCCAAGTTAAATTGAGTTATGCAAAAAATCTTGAGAATAGCGGCGTTAACAGCAGGTGACCAGAAATCAAGTAATGATTTGCATACTCCACATTATTGTCTCGTTTTTAATTTTCGTCGCTTCTTCTGCAACGAATTACTAGTAATTGGAACGTGAGTCACTAAGAATGTAAGATGTTTACGATGTAAACATAATTATAATTAAATATAATTATAAAGCAAAATTATAATTTTACGTTTAAATCTGCACGCTAGTTGTTATAGAAGACCAACAGGAGGTTTTATTTTAAATAATGTACGTCGGAAAAAAAGATAATTATATACTATCAAACTACAATAATAGTGGGAAGTGGAAGTCATTAATAATAATTGTGACAAGTGATTTATTAAGCTGTAGTGGTAATGAAAACACCATTAAAGAGATTAATAATACAGCGTTAACTAACTTAATCAAAAATTCAAATTCAGTTCGCGCTGAATATTAAACAACGCCTTTGTCTCAACCAGCTCTTTATATTCAAAATTTTTTTAACGATAGTTATTGTAGGTTCCGCTGCTCTTGAAGATAAAGGAAGGTTGGTGGTGTTGTAAGGGGGTTGTGTTAGCGCCGGGGGTGGTGGCGGCAATGTCCGTGACCCAGAAATAGCCAACAGGCTCGGCAGGCAACTCTAGCAACGTCAGCGCCGCACCGGCGAACCTGTCCTGAATACACAACGCTACCCTCCGCCGCCGCCGCCGCCGCCACTTCAAATTAGCAGCGAAAAATTAAATTTCCCTCACGGAAAACTGCAAACTGAAACTTCTCGTCGCCGACGCTAACAAGGTTAATTAAATAATCGATATAAGTACATAAGCGATTACCACGGCCGCTCTGCTTGCTGCAAAACCTGTAATACGGACCTTGCTAACGCCCAACTTTGGCCCCTACAGTTTTTACTCTCCGTCTGTATCTCGCTTTATCTCGTTATTTCTTCTCACGTCTTCCTTTCTACCTCCAGTTTCCACTTTCTAGATTAAGTTGTTAATCATTTTATATTAATTACAAATGAATAAAACACTCGGTTACGTTTCATAAATTCATTGAACAGCAGTTTAATATACGTCACATCGTATTAAAGACGTTATAATAACACTTTTCAGATACTACACAGATGACAGCAAAAGACGGACTCAGAAAATGGGCTCATATCGTTTGACCAGTTATATTCAGTGTGACGATACACTTTAGATTTCTCGCGCGTAACACTGTGAGTTCGTATAACAGCTAAACTAACACTTAAGCTCAGTAGAAAACAAAGTTAATTAATTAGCAGCAGCTAATTTCTGTCAAAAGACGTCAAAAATACGTTTTGAATTAACAACCACTTTGAAATTACGATATTCACATAACTAAAATCACTAACATCAATCGCACGTCACTTGCAAATTTTTAATAACACATAAAAGATGATTTGCAATGAAGAAAATGGAAACAGTACTTCCTAAAAGGCTCATCAGCACCATTTCTACAGTACGAAAAGGCAGTTAATGTTGAAGAAACTGCGTACAGGAAAAACTGATTGAATACTTATAAATATAGGCTACAGGTGTGTGGAATATACAAGAATGCCTTTGAAAGTTTTCCGACTTCTTTCGAGACTGGCGTAAAGCAGTGAGCTTAAATAGCACATGGCACCGATAATTAAAATCAAAACGCGTTTACTGCTTCTCAAATGTTTATACTTTAGTAAATTAAATAATTTTATACTATTTAATGTGAAAAATCTGACGCATTAAAAATTATAAATACGTATTGTTTCTCATTAAAGCGATAAATATTTGTTTAATAGTATTCTAGTATACACGTTTTCATGGTAATAATTCAGTACACAATACATCAGAGGATTACACGGGATGGACTGAAACTTGTTGGTAAGTAATCGCGCTTCTATTCGTTGTTTACACGAGGTCATCATCATCTGCACGGATTAAAACAAGCATTTTTTGTTCCGGTTTCAAACAGGCAAAGTCCTAGAGCTGGTCACTCCAGCGCTTCCTCGGACGTCCCATACGTCTCCGTCCCATCGGCTTATAGTTCCATAGTTGTTTGGTGATGCGGCAGTCATCTATTCGGCAAAGATGTTCCCATCAATTTAGCCGATACTGGTCATTCCTGTCGAGTATATATTCATAATATTCAGAGTTCGTGCCGTATATCTGTGTTTCTTATATGATCTGGAGAGTATACCCTGCCACGTCCCTGAGAATTGTCATTTCAGCCGCTTGGATACGAGTGGCCTGGCCTTTCGTTAAAGTCCAATTCTCAGACCCATGAAGAAGTGTGGGAAGAGCTATCACCTTGTGGAATTTTAGGTGTGTTTCTTTACTTGCCGACTTAAGAGTTAGGAACGTTGAACTTACGCAACTCATTCACAACGTCATTGCTTGTATTATAAGGCGCATTGTAGCCTAGGTATTCAAAATTGCTGACTTGTTCCAGGTCAGTACCATCTGTACAATTTTTGCCCGTACGGGATCAGTTCCACGAAAAGCCATCACACCTTGACATGAGGTCACTACTACATCTAGTCAAGTGAAGACCTAAGTATTAGCGGTCTAGTATCTCTAAGGTTTTTTCGCAAACTTTGAGAAAGTTTCTCAGTTTCCGCTGATGACCAATGTCTGTTGACGTCTACATATATTCTATACGCTTGACGTCAGGCTCTTCCAGTTGTCTAACTGCCCCGCGCTGAAAGGTGTAATTACACACAAGAGCCTACGAGCAGCGATTTTAATCGCGATCATTCCAAACATTTTATTAAATCGTCTGACCGGTGTTCCACGTCAGTGTGAAAATTAAAGTTGATAAGATCGAGCTAAAAACAAACTCGCACACGTCCGCAATCACGGTGACATAAAGATGCGCGCTGTTGCGGCAAGTTATCAGATTAGAGACGGAACAGCAGCAAAGCGACAGCGGCAGCTCAGTAAAATATTCAAACCACGTTCGCAACCAGAACACGGTTTGCTAATACCGTGGTTAGTAATGTCAGTCCAATAATCCGGGAGAAAACTCTGCGGTGCGGTCGCCCTGTCTCTGAAAGTAAAGTCAATTTGCTAAACAACCGTCGCGTCGCCACACAATTGCCACTACTTGTCGCGCGCGTCCAGTGAGTGACACATCAACTGTACGCATGCGACACCATAACTTAAAAAGTAATTAATGTATTTTAATCATAATCAATATATAAACGATCATTAAAGGAGCGTTCACAAAGAAGGGAGATGGAAAAATATTTGTTACCAATTGTTTCTCTTCTGGTATCATTAAAATGTCCTATAAAAGATAATGTAACCTATTCGTTATAACTCTTAATAATGTGTCTAAAAAACATTTAATTAATATCTAAACACATTTAGATACAAATAGAAATTACAAAAATATTTTACTTACGAATAGAATTTATGCGTACTTTTTTCTTTTTTATGTGAATCCAGCATTATTCAGATACTAACCTTTTTTTTTATTGTTGATTAATATTTTCCGGGGCGTTAGGTCGTGATCTAAATTCATTAAAAGCCAGTTATTTTGTTACTGTTCATGATAGAAAATATAATTTTAAAAGTTCGGCTGTGCCCGTGACACCCTTACTCAGTGATGCAAAAAAAAGCTAACGGATCCCGAATAAGACTAGGGAGTATGATAAATATCCTATGAATCACACTAATACTTATCAATTTTAGACAGGAGGAGAAACATTGTGTTGACCAATCACATACTCGCCTCAAAGCCGGCAACCACTATAGCCTATTTATTGAACGTCACATCCTACTCTCTTCTACTTTCTCTTAACTTTCAGGTACCTCCACCTTCTCAACGGCCGGTCAGCGCTGGCCTGCGAAACCAGCCAACCAAATCTCCTACCCATACGGCTAATGGGGGCTTCCCCCAGAACAGCCTGAGTCTAGTCTTAACACGGGCCAGTCTCGAACAACTCGAAGAAAAAAAAAATACTCTCTCCTATTCATGCTCAGGCTGCCGTGTTTATGGATTTCAATGGACTCCTTCTGCAAGCAAGCGAAGTACCGCCGAGTCAAGGACGAGACTTGGAACATGATCGTATGACCTTCGTTGGACAACGCATGCTCGGCTGCAGCAGATTTCTTCGGGTATTATTATACTTTCCATCACAAAGAATAACAATAACAACTGTTTTCTTACGAAATTTAGACCACGGCATAACAGCTAGTAAGATATTAGTCAATCAGATTCCGGCCATGAAAGCCTACATTTGTTTATTATTTTGAAAAAAAAAACATGTGAAGGGTGACAAATTAAATTATGGGGAGTTGTTAAGAGGCAAGCGAAAGTCGACGTACGGGGCATGGTAATTTCATATAAAGTTAATAATTTACAAAACATTTGGGGCTTTTCTTCAAAAATAATTGGTTGTATTTTTGACATTTTTAAACTTTAAACCCCAGCTCCATGTTATCTATTACATATTTTTACATTTAAGTGGCATGTACATCATGTACGTAATTTGAACTACACGAACAAAAAAAATATTGTTAAGGAGCGCGAACGTCTTGCGTAAGGACAGTTTATATTTTAATACATTACAGAGTGTGCGATGAGTTTATTACGTATTTTATTTTTAATGACTTAATTTTTTGGCTAAATTTGTTTAAACTATACCAAAATATGAAGAATTAAAATTCTTTTACTATTGTGTAGATTTGTAGACTTACAGTATCTAGTACTTAATTTGATCGGTCGAGGATTTCAAGTCGCATAATACCAGCGAGCTTAACACCCATAAGCGCAATGTATTTCCCTATCTCGCCCATAGTCTCATCCGACTGTGGAACCAAGACTGTGGAGCCTTTTGAACAATTCCTTGACGAAAACTGTCCTACAGAAACTGTCAGGAAATTTGAGCTTCAGCAACGTAAATCTATATTTAGGCAAGTAAAACAAATAAATAATTATCTTTAATAAAATATAATTTTTTAATTAGAAAGTTGTGTTAGTGGTTATAATCACAAACAGAATTAACGCTGATGGACACCACTATAGAAAAATTATTCTGATTAGAGCTTTCAAGCTTCACAGCTCATCATCAGATCGGAAACAACAATAATAGGACTAGAGAACTTCGTTATACCTCCATTCGCCCTACAGAGCGACACATTTTCGTAAACAAGCTTTAAGTTAAACGTCCTTCCTGGCTATTATTATGTAGCGAATTCAGTCACCCATCACGGTACTTTTACATTTCTTTCTAGTACATAATAGTGCATTCCAGTACATTTCTTTCTAGCAGACACACACACACACACACACACACACACACACACACACACACACACACACACACACACACACACACACACACACACACACACACACACACACACACACACACACACACACACTGAATGTACTCGAAAGAAATGTAAAAGTACCTACATGGCTGACTGAACTCGCTAGTTAATAATAGCCAGAAAGGACATTAAACTTATAGCTTGTTTACGAAAATGTGTACGCGCTGTTTGGCAAGTGGGGGTATAAAAAAGTTGTCTAGTGCTATTATTGTTGTTTCCGATCTGATGATGAGCTATGAAGCTTGAAAGCACTAATCGGAATAATATTTCTATAGTGGTGTGCAACAGTGTTCATTGTGTTCATAATTTTTTACTAAACATGACGTTTTTGTCATAAAGCATTTTCTTTACACTACCCCATTTCAAGGGGACACGCTAGTCCAAACGACTAACTTTTATAATTTACAAAATGTGTAATAACAACAATAAAAATTAGTTTTCAGTTATCTAACTACGTTGTCAAATAGTGCGGCTAGTTTAGCTGATTTGTAATAAGTCCGTTTTGTAGGTTTTCCTCAGCACCAAACGTTTCGCCCAAAGTGCGACGAAGTTAATTCCCCCCAAAACGCCCAAAGATCCTAAAGTATTTCATGATAGATTGGAACAAACGTTTGGTGGCGAGAAAAAGAAAACGTGTCTTATACCTGCAAATCTAGTCCTTAGAGATATTGAAGACACGACAGTTTAGGGAGCGAGATAGGCTATTTACAATTACCAGTCACTTTATAACTCCACGAAAATATATCCAACGTACACACTCCGCGATCCTTAAATTAGGCCTATAATACCTAAATATTAGGAAAATTTTAATTATATTTAACCATAAAGTGCAAAACAAGCTTAGCAAAACAATTCATTGCATAATATATCGTATACAGTATTCTAATTAACAAAATAAACTCAGCTTTAATAATAATTGTAAAAAACAAAACAAGTTAAATAAACATTCAAGGGGTCATGAAATCTAATTAACTTCTGACGTCAAAATATTGACGATTACAGTCTACAATGTAATTTGAGAATGTTGAATAATGTAATTTGAGAATTCCTGTACAATGTAATTAAACAGGAATGTGAATCTCTTGCAATAAAAACCAGTTACTGTGAAATATAAGCTTAGAGTTAAACGTTTAAAAGTTCGTACAGCGTAATTTAGAAATTTAATGGAAGACTTTAAACTGACCAGTTCATTAACTAAACAATGAAATATTAACTTATTACTTACAATAATGAATATTTATCAATGTCTGCAGTTAATTTTAATTTAATAAATAATTTTATACATCGCAATTAGCTATTTAGTCTAGATTAATTTTTGTATTAAATATAAAATAATGTAATTAACTAAAAATTAATTTAAAAGTATTTATTATACCTACATTATAAAATATACATCGTGCATTGTACAACTACGGATTAATTTTACAGCCTATTCATAGAAAGACGCAAAAGTGAAAACTAATAGCTTAAAGAAAGATAGCCTTAAGCGTTGCCATACTTGTTTGAGCATGTCAAATCATCGAAACTCCACAGTAGACAATGGCGAAGAAGGGCGTCTAATCAAATGTACATTGAAATAGAAGAGAATACAAAATAAATGAGTTTTCTCTGCGGACCGGTAAATGAAACGATTCATACAGATCGCAGCGGGGAACAGGGAAGGCAGCGGTGGAAGTGGGGTGAAAACACACCAACCATGCAACTGTTCTAAACACAATACGATAGCTCCGAAAACAACTCGTAATACTAGGCATGCGCAATGAGAGCTTGTCAAATTGAGCAACGACAAGAAACATTAGACACCCGTTTAATGTCTAATTATTTTAGCTATTGTAATCCTGAGAAAAGTGGAAAGCTCAGTTAACGCGGTTCAGTGCCTATGCTTAGAAAATGAGCCGTATTGCGTTTTCTGTAAACAAAACATACTGTTCGCGCAACATGAGTCACCACAAAAATTTCTACGCACGTTGAAGAACATTGTCTATAGCCCATATATAATGAACACGGGAAGTGAAACTAGTAACCCAAAGTGTGATCACGACCCTGATACTAGGGAATTACAAGGAATGATTATTTTCTTCTTCTTCTTCTTCTTCTTCTTCTTTATCTGACCCTTCTTTCTCTCAGCGCCGGGTTGTAGGGAGACTCCGTCCATCGTCTCCATCTATTTCGGTCCTTTCCTGTAAACTCTTTCCACGGTCCTATCCCAATGTCTCAATGTATGCCCAGTCTTTTATCCGTTAAAGCATTAAGTTTTCCGAGGCTCTCATTTCTTATCAGAATCATCTTACAACCATGCGGGTGATTAGAACTATCTTCCTTGCTTCACGATCCATTACAGTCTTTGATTCGTACTAACGGTGCCGCGTCGTGTTGTCCTCGACCGTCAGTTTATAAAGGATAACTACGGATTTATCTGTAGCCCACAGCATGCAAATAAGAAAAAAATGAAAAATTTAAAGACACCCTAACCCTCGAATACTCTAACAGCATCGGGGTCAGAAAACAACAGGAGTCAGTCGAGAGACTATGCAAGAAAGATTAAGGTCAGGATCGCACCGAAGACAACCTGAGGAAAATTGAGAATCCAGCTAGATACATCGGATTTGCCAAACCCCTATTCATAAGATGTCGACCCCTGATGTTAGATATAGGAGGGGAAACATGGAGAGGAGAGAGAGAGAGAGAGAGAGAGAGAGAGAGAGAGAGAGAGAGAGAGAGAGAGAGAGAGAGAGAGAGAGAGAGAGAGTCTTAGTGAGAATATTCTTCAAAAAATCTTCCACGAATGAGAGGTGGAAATGAACAACAACGTTTGTGCATTTTCACAAAAACTGAGACTTTCATCTGCCATTAGACGAATCCTATGTGTAATAATTAGCTGGGTTAAAATACTGATTTATTTATATTTTTTGTACTGACATTCTTTTTTTTATTAGCGGGGGTCCTACAGTCTATGCCGCATCCCGCAACATTCCGATCGCTATTTCTGACCCTTCCAGCCATCATCTTCAATAGCTCGATCTCTCATGCTTTTGCTATTTCCTGTTCTCCATTGTGTTGTCAGTCTTCCTTTTCTTCTCCTGTTTTGTGGTGTGTAAGTCAATGGTTTCTTTGACCACCGCTTCTCTTCTATCCTCATTAGTGACCATACCATAGCAAATGTCGGGATTCTATTCTTTCTGCTGTTGTAAATACGCGCCTTGTTTTCCTTCTTATATCTTCGTTTCTAACATGTTGCATTCTAGAAATATTACACGCTCTTCTTAAGAAGTCCAATTCCACAGTTTCTATCACCTTTATCTCTTTATCTGAAAGTTGCCAGCATTCGCAGCCATAAGTTCAAATGGGCAATAAGTATACACAATAATTGTATAGATTGTCAGTTTAGTTTGAAGTTTATTTTGTTCGACCAAAGTAACGAGTTTAGCAAACGAATAGCCTTTTTTCCCTGTTGTATCCTATTTTTGATGTCATTTTTTTGTTGTTCCATCTTCTGAAATAATGCTTCCCAAACATTTGAATTCGCTACACTTTCCGATTCCATGGATTTGCAGACCTTACAACATTCTTTCTTTTATACCATAATCTAGTAAATACTATGCTTCCTTAAATTCATTTGTCGCGAATTTCATATATCGAAGAACAAAGACTGTCCCTGAAGCGTAGAGTCTAGTGCACAGAATAAACTAGATGGATATAACTATGCTCCCTTAAATTCCTTTGTTGCGAATTTCATATAGCCAAGAACAAAGACTGTTCCTGAAGCGTAGAGTCTAGTCCACAGAGTAAACTCGATGGATATAACTGTCCCATAACTTTGAAGTGTAAAACAAGTTCGTATGCGTGCATCTGTGGAAATAAATTACACAACACTGTACTCGTGTATGAGGAAATACTGAGGAATACTTGATGAACGAGTGTGGGTGGATAAGATAGATGATTTGATGTAGGGAAGGGGGTTAGACACGGTAGTGGAACAGACACAAAGGAATTCTCTTCCGTAGAGACTAGTTTAAATAATTCTGAAATAATATACACAATGAAAGCGTCTGGTGACGTGAATGAGATTCGTTAATAGTCAGAAGTCTCCTTACTCTTTCACTTTATTAGAGAGAATAAATAGTATTGTTCTCTTACATATAGGGGCAGGGACGAGAGAGAGAGAGATAGAGAGAGAGAGAGAGAGAGAGAGAGAGAGAGAGAGAGAGAGAGAGAGAGAGAGAGAGAGAGAGAGAGAGAGAGAGAGAGAGAGAGAGAGAGAGAGAGAGAGAGAGAGAGAGAGAGAGATTCACAGCAAATGAATGCATCAGGAACTTCGTCTCTGCCAAAGCCATACCATGAGTAGCGTTTTAATCCTAAACGTCAACCCGCTGACATAGTTTAAGTGTACTGATTTACGAATGTAATAATACAATGAATATCGAACAGTATAATAGAGTCAAACTGAGAAAAACGTCAATTTTCAATTTCCATTTTAATAACCGATATATATATTTTACTTAGTCTTTTTACTTGATTCGTGCAAAACACTACACCTCAGATCAAGAAAAAATTGAAATATAATATATTTATGAATCACTTTTACGTTTACTTATAACAAATATATTTTGCTCAAAACAAAATAAATTTATTCCTGAAGCGTTTTCAGGTAACACAACAGCATGATAAAAGAATCATGTTAGTAACGTTGAATGTATTACGTACACTAAAGTACAATATTCTCTTACAGAACAAATATATAAAAATCATATTCTATGAGATATTTATTTTCGTATCCAAGTTTATTTACAGTAGCTTAACTAAGTTCATACTCGCGTCAGAAATAACAAAATCGCCATTTTTTAAATAAATGTTTAATGGAAAACTAAATGTTTAATGGAAAGCTCAAAATTTTTCAAACTGCACAGATGAGTTCAGAATTGAACGAGAATTTCAATTGCGATTTTTTTTTCATTTCAGACATTGTGAAAATTCTAAAGTTATAAATTCATGGACATTCTTTCGTTAAACAGAGTATAGTAAGAGTCATTCAAAAACGTGACAGAATTCTTACTCCTTAGGCCATTTTCAGCGTACTCCAATATACAAAAATGTTCAGTTAGTTTTAATGATGAGGATGACCGCTGCTTCCCCAATTGTTTGATGTTGAATTCTACGGACTCGCTTAATACTCCTTATGCTGTACAAATCATTCTAAAGTGTAAGTAGGCTTAGGTCTACCAAGTTAGACACAGACATTAATGTATTAACATTACAGGAAGAAAGATTCACTGTTGCTTTTGAAAAGACATAGCGCACGCGCGCGGGGGGGATCTCCATCGAAGGTAAACGGCGTAATTTGGAAGAGAATTATAAGCGGTTATAAGAACGCGGCTTGACAATAAGTTTTTTAAACATCTGGAGCCAACAACAGAAACCACAATATAAACCTTTTTTACCTCCACAGCTTAAATACTCGCGGCCCACCTATTAATACGAAACTTAATAGTTTACATTCCTACGTGTGTTTTTTAATTAGATTAAGTAATAGGCCTACTTATCAACTGAACCTACTGTTTTTAAATCTCTAAAGGTGTAAATGAATGTAATACAGAAATATGCACGAATTCGGCCTATCAGTTGTAACAGTCCCGTCATTGCTTATTGTTTGACTCGAGGACTGTGAACGATAACTTTCACAAACGCAAACTAAATAAAAGGTTGAAAACAGATACGATTAACTAAATATAAAACTCAAGTCTCCTCTTGCCGTATCAATATTGCGAAACAGGTTCATGTTTAACATACATACGCAACATGCAACACACACACACACACACACACACACACACACACACACACACACACACACACACACACACACACACACACACACACAAACTTTCGCACACAAATCAACATTTTTTAGTAACACAATGCACTAACGTCTGTATGCTACTCTAATAAGTTGGAAATAATAATTATATTATTATATCAAGTCCTCTTTTATAATACTTTGATCATCTCATTAAAACTGTTCATGAGTGAAACGTGGACACCAACAAAGGCAAAAGGACAAAAGATCTCCAAACATCACAGACGAAATTTCTCAGAAGGTTACACAAAATTATATAGAATATAAACGAAACCATAGGGAACGCGCCGAATCTGAAGCCACTAGAAGAGAAAGTACTGAAGTACAAGACGAATTGGAAAGAATACCCGAAGAAAACGGATGTTGGTAATTTTATTCTAAAAATGTTATAGCTATAAACGTGAGCGACGCCGAAATGTGGAACGTTGATGAAGCGGAACAGAGCCAATGACGTAACCAGTAAGAACATAATGGCGGCAATTGTATTTTATACGTTACTTTAGTAGAGATTGGCCACATCTGAGGCTACAGCTCCGCACTATCGCTTTCTGTTAGTGTGCGATAGATCGCGGAGCCATGCTGGTACCATGGTGCTGTACCATACTGGTGCTTTTCATAGAGCTAGTATGCAGGAGCCGTATAGTGTCGTCGACGTTGAATATCTGACAGGATAGACCAAACTGGCCTGACAGAGTCTGTTGATTCCGTCTTGTAGAACCAGTGTGAGTTCCGCAAAAACCAATTATAAACTTTTAAATTGTGATAGTAATTTATGATAACCACTTTAAATATTTGGGAAATGATATTGACTACGATAGGAATTATGATATGGATGTTAAGTTAGGTAAGTTCGAGACGATCTATGGGAGAATCAAGCGTATTTTTAGAAACAAGATACGTCGAGATACAAAATTAAAGTTCTACAGAGTTATGGCAGTCCCTGTGGGCGTGAATTATGGACAACAACTAAGAAACAAGACAGTAAAATACAGGCCCCGGAAATGGCGTTCTTAAGAGGAGTTAAAAGGTCTTCTAAATTTGACCGTATATAAGGAGTGAGGCCATGAGAGAAGAGACAAACAACGGCGGAAAGAACACTTAGAAAGAATGTCAGATTCCAGACAGGCGAAACAAGTCTGGAAATACAAACCTATAGGACACAGGTGAGTGGGTAGTCGCAGGAAGACATGGCTGCAGGATTTTTGAAGGCGAAACAGGCAGCACCGTGTCTATGCCGTGTTGCGAAGATGATGATTATGATGATGATGATGATGATGATGATGATAATGATTATGAAAATCTCATACATTAGAGCAATTTTTTCCGCGTTTGTGCCAATGAATTCATTAGCTACTTCACTTTGAATTACTGTTCTATTCGTTTCTAACAAGATATTAGCATTTTTTACAGTCTAAAAAATTCAGCAAAGACTAAATTGCTCGAAAAGCAATTCTTTTGTGTAACGCGTGTAACATAAAGCAAAGTATTAACTTGTATCCTGATAAAGGGACTAATAACGTCAATATGAGTTACATCGTTCGTCTATATCGACTGGAACAAGAGATAAAATTAACGTAGCTTGGTTTACGCTGTTATGAAGATGGTACACATTTTACTTTCAGCCGTTCAAGACGCTAACGCATTTGGGTAGTTAATCCCTGACATCAGTTGTAACGGCCATAACGAAGGAAAAACACAGTAATAATGTTAGTTAGCGTAATCCTGTACCGCGCTCTGCCGAGCGAAATTAATTCTTCCGATTTCGCAGTAGTCATTCGTTAAAACTGTACGTTAAACCCGGCTGATAAACTAAATCCTTTCTGGGGATATGAAATCGTAGCAGGGATTTTAACGGCCTTTGAATTCAAATTCAGCTTGTTGTGTTCGTGTTTACATAACTCTGTAAGGATCTGGGCGAGTGTGTCCGCGCGCGTCTGTGGGTGCGCAGCAAGATTACGTGCTTCCCAATATGAATACAAACATATGACCTATATGTGCCTCGCAATATATCATCGTTTGTCATCTGGCGATTACACGATATAATGGCCTTAAGCGTTGTTTGCATATGAACAATTCATTCTGTGAGCCGGTTCATTGAGCCTCCATCTTACACAGTGAGATGGGGGACGGCTCAGTTGGTCGGTCTGGACATGAGGTTCCTGCTCTCATGAGGATCGTCTGGATTTGTCAAAGGCTTTCTTCATTTTAACTCACGGTGTTGACATGATCTGGTCCTGCGATTGTCGAGACGTCTAGGCTGATCCGTTTTATAGATCCTACACACTCGACTAGGATTATCCGTGGGCACACAGCAGCTCTGAAACACTCGCAGATGCCGTGAACGGAACGAAGATTTAGTAGCTTTACAACTGACTAAAAATACAGTAATACTTGGAGAACAAAGAAAAGTTCTTTGTGAAACTGTCAAAAACAATTTCAGTCTGTAAGTTGGCAAAACATTGGGAATCGCTTACTAATCGGATAAAGTGATGTGAGAAAATTCAATGTTAGAATAAAACACAATGAAAAACCAACATCTGTGACAGCTTATATTCAAAAAATAAGAAATTAATATACTAGCGTTGTCAAATTTTTTTGGACTTACACGCAATGAAGTGGTATTGGCTTCATTATTTGAGATAATAATTTAAATAATAGCCTTCTAATTTACTAACCAGTATACAAGCATTGTAATTCGACAAACGTTTTTGGTATTTGATCCAACATCAAGTCCAAACACACAGAAAAATATTAGCGTCCCGAATAACATACGTAAAGGGAAGAAAGTTAATATTTTTCTGTTGCTTTTAACCTGACGATGGTGTAAATACCAAAAGCGCAAGTCAAATTACAGCGCTTGTATAGTTTTTTATATGGACATTAATACTGAACTGTAAGCGTCATACATAGGAATATACTGTAAGCGTCATACTGTACTGGAATGTACAAAGGTTTATAAAAATATACAAACACTTGGTAAGTTTTACAGTTTTTTATTATAATAAACTGTGAAACTTACCAAAAGTTTGTAGATTTTTAAAAACCTTTGTATTAATACCTTTGTTTCACCAAGTGGCCAACGAGTCAATATCGAGAAAAATATGGACTGTAATTTCATTAATTTCAATATTAAATACTGACTACGGCCATTAAGAACGGAAATGTTTCATCGGAACGACACTTTCGTTTACCAGCTTTCTGGTGTCTTGATCAAAAGATTAAACCTAAACCCGATAACTCCAAACTCTCGGAATGATTTGAATACGAAACCGAACATGTAGAAGATAGCGGATGCGATACTAACGGAACCAGAACCACTTGCCTTATTGAACTGAGAAGTTAAACCTGTCTTCGAAAACATCAAAATTATCATATCTGTCATTACAATTATCTAAACTCACTTCACTTCACTTTCGCTGAATCTGTTCAAATTATCTTTTCAATTTATCTCTCACCGCTTTCCATCTACATGTTTCTCTCAAAATTTCTAACTTAATGTTCGCACGTAAATGCACACGTCACGTGTTTGCTGCGTTTTCATTGAAACCGGTTTCTCCTCGATAATTTCGCCGTCGTTATACATATAATGAAACCGTTTCAGTTTCCAAGGACTGCAGCACATGTGTATTTAATTAATGGTTGCAGTTCGCAGAAAAAACGCAATAAATTACCAAACCGTAACGGCCACAAAATGTAATGCAGGGCAGAATTTGTTCCAGCGGCCGGGAGGAAAGAAATGCGCGCGCGGTAAATTTGATCGAAAATAAACGAAAGCACGGGACCAAATTAATTTAAGCGTTTCATTCGTCGGAACGGGTACAGACACAATAAGGAAGGGCCGCGAGATTTATCGTCAGCGCCCTCTACTTGATATTTATTTATTTACATTATTTACTTAACGTTCGGATTGTCCACCTCGCCCTTTGTTAGCAGTGTTCGGTTTTTATCTCATTAATTTTACTTCAAATGAGTGCACTTGGGACAGCAACATGTTAATTAAGACGTTTTGGTCTTAATTACTTTATTTAATAATGAAATATCACGTAATTTCAAATGGATGTAATTGCAGCACCAAATGTTAAATTAGTTCTAGTCTTTTGAGCATTCGAGGCAAGATTGTTGGATAAATAAGTATGTGTTCTGACGTCCACAATAGTTGTCAATATCTACTGGATTCAGCCGCCCATGAACAGAGTCAAAAATTGCGAAGACAATTCATTTTACTTTGTCTTACAGTATAGTATATATATACTAAATGTATATATTATACATATAGTATATAATATAATGTAGTATATATTATACTAAATGTATGCTCTGACAAAACAGTAGTGGTTATGTAAGTACTCGTATGTTCCTTTGACCGCTACTCTATAGTACACTAAAATAATATCCTTAGACAGTTGATCGAAATTAAACCCAGCAGACAGGTCTGCAAGACTTGTGATAAAAGGCACACTTCACAAACGTTATCCAGTCGTTTGGACGATCACTTGATCTTTGAGAATATTTAACACTGACGCATGAATACTTCTTCGCTAACTGATGAAATCTTCTGGATTTTGACAATACGATTATGTGGGCATTGAGAGAAGTTCAAATTCCCGGAATGACCTGAATACGAAATCGAACACGTAGAAGATAGCGGATGCGAGACTAACAGAACCGGAACCACTTGCCTTATTGAACTGAGAAGTTAAACCTGTCTTTGAAAACATTAAATTACCATGTCTGACATTACAATTAATTATTATCTAAACTCACTTTCCTTTTTCTGAATCTATTAAATTTATCTGGTGTTTGATTTGTAAATGGTTTGATTCACACCAAAGGACGTCAGTTATATTTCTGGCCACACGAAGAAACATATTATGTACTTTAAACGTCGTTTCCAAATTCAGTATCAATCATCATTAATCACTAATGCGCGCCACAGGGTAATGAGTCGGAGGGAGGGATCAGAGGGCGTCCTTCGCCAAACTGACGATGATCCAAAAAAAACCCCAAGTCACCGACTTCCAACATAGCTGTAACACATGTAGCACTTCAAATACACGTGTCAGATAAGTCAAGAATCTAACGGCTGCTGCCTGGGCCGTTACTGTCACTTGCCAGCCGTTTTACCTTTCACATTTGCCAATTATGTGAATACAAAATTGGCAGAAATAAATACGGTTTTCCAAAACTTACAGTGTTTCACGTATAGCACAACTGTGTTGTTTTACCACAGCTCTGTGGTTAACTGGTGAAGATCAGTTCACGAGTCGTTTTACACTGAAGAAGGCCTCCAACGGTGGGCCGAAACGTCTGTTCTATGCGGCAGTAGTGGGCCACGGCCCAATAACCCGGAGAGAAGTTAATCAAATTTCAGCAGAGTTGATGCCGGTCGTGAAAGCCTTAGGTACCAATTACAGTTGGGTACTTAATTACAGTTCGGTACTTAATTACAGTTGGTACTTAATTAACATAATGCACGTGGAAGATCTGTTCTTAAAAGTGTTCAATACATTTCCAAAAATATGTATTGTAGTCTACTAAAATGGTCGTTTTTACTAATTAGTTTCGTATTTGTTATATCAGTATACATTATTAAGAGAGCACTTTCCTTTCATTAACGTTTCTCAAATCGACTGTCTGGCACGTTTACGTTCTACAGACGTAGAAGATAGCGGTTGATAGTCTTTGCTACCTCAAGGATACCCTGAACAGGTTTTAAAAGGCATGCACACAGGACGAAAATGAATTAATGTCGCTTAACATTTGCATGCTTTCTTGGATAACGAAAACGGTCTGTACCGATCATTGCGGCAATGATAACAAAACAAGTATTAACAAGAATTCACTAAACGTCAATCTCATATGCACAGGCCTAATTAATACAATGTTTGTACTCATTTTACGTATACGCTAATAAGAATTTGGTTCTCTTAGCACGGGGAGTCACCATGGCCGCCGCGTCGCTATGGTATGGTGTGGTCGTCAGTGTGTGACATGGTCGTACACATGACAGCGATGCTTGTGGGTGCAGTAATTATATTAACTGTCAGAAAAACATCAGGTCTCAAATGTAGAAAAAAGATTGCTGCTCTACCAAAGAAACCTACAGCACAATTATTATATTTTTAAACGTAAATTAATATTAGAACAACAAAGAATTACATAAAAAATAGGATACAACAGGGAAAAAGGTTATTCGTTTGCTAAACTCTTTACTTTGGTCGAACAAAATGAAACTTCAAACTAAACTGACAATCTACACAACTATTGTGGAGACCATTTTATCTTATGGCTGCGAATGCTGGCAACTTTCAGATAAAGAGAAAAAGATGATAGAAACTGTGGAAATGGACTTCTTAAGAAGAGCGTGTAATATTTCTAGAATGCAACATGTTAGAAACGAAGATATAAGAAGGAAAGCATGGCGCATATTTACAACAGCAGAAAGAATAGAATCCAGACAGTTGCTATGGTATGGTCACGTAATGAGGATGGAGGAGAAGCGATGCCAAAGAAAGCATTGACTTACACACCACAAAACAGGAGAAGAAAAGGAAGACTGACAACACAATGGAGAACAGGAATTAGGAAAAGCATGAGAAATCGAGCTACTGAAGACGATGACTGGAAAGATAGGGAGAAATGGCGATCGAAATGCGGGATGCGGCATACACTGTAGGACTCCCGCTAACAATAATAATAAATTAATATTATATATTCGTATACAGAAAGTATCTCATTGAATCTTTCCCGCTAAATCTCCAGTAATTCGGCAACCTGCTACAGATATCCACCACGGTTGTCAAAATTTCTCTTCACTTTTTGCCATCGAAATCTAACGTCGTCTTCAAAACTGACCTGAATATAATTCTTCCCAGTCTCAAAGGCGGTTCAAGGTCACTACGCAGCGTTTCCACTACCACCATGACCCAAGCTGCACGGTGAAATGAAATATACACAAATAATAGACCTCCCCCATCGTTCTGCTCAGAGGGATAATAGGGGGGAGTGATGGCACAAAGGAATAGAAGGAGCACGCAGGGACACCACAGCCTTGAACCGCCTGTTGGGAATGAAAACAATGTAAGTAAAACTGTATAGACTATAAAAACCGGCGAATTGCTAAAATTACAAAAAAAAACGCCTAATGTAAGCAAATTACGGGCGCCTAAATAAAGCAAACAATAAAAAGCGTAAACGTAAAGCTACAGAGTTTTGCTAGTTATTATAAATATATTGAAAAAATTAACAAGTAGGCCTACGTATCGCACAAAAAAACTATATCAGACGGAAGAACGTGTAGGCCTACTACTCGCCTGAAGCGAAGCGGTGATTGTTTTTTTGTGGGATAATTTTCTTCCCTCTTCGCGGGATATACACTTGCTCTTTAACGTATTTCAGTAATTTTCTAACTGACTAAACTCAGTTGCTTACTTGTCGGTTTTTTACATTTGCTCTTTTTGATACCTCTTTGTAAGTTATGTACGAGTTAGTAATGTGCTTTTCGTCATTGTACAGTGCATCTCTGATTGTGGCCTTGAACTTCAAAGGCCAAAGACGGAACGGAAAATTCATTTTTAACAAAGAAATCAATTCTATATGTTTAAATACTTTTGTCATTCTGCTAAAATAGTCTAAACAAATTTACTCAGTGAATACAATTTGTGAAAATTATTTTGCTGATGTCTCAGGCTCTCACGGCCGGCGAAAAATCTGTTATATGTTGTTCATTGCCGGGCTATTAGGCCGTGGTCTAATACTGGCTTGAAGAACAGACGTTTCGGTCCCACACTTGGAGGCCATCTTCAGTGATAAACGATTGAAAGTTAGTAAATTGGTAAGATGGCGCCGTACTGTTGGAATTGGTGCATATCTTGCTAACTTTCACTCGTTTACACCGAAGATGGGCACCAATGGTGGGGCCGAAACGTCTGTTGTTGAAAACAGTATTAGACCACGGCCTTATAGCACGGCAATGAACAACAATATTACCTAAAAGAATTGTTTTGCTGTTCAATTAAATGGAAACTATCCAATTGTTTAATGGAATAAAGGATCTTCTGTATAATATGATCATATAGGAACCAGTTTTTACGCTGTTTTTAAACAATGATCCAATCTCCGGTACTGACGTAAAATAGTGTATTAATGTTCGTGTATCTTTAATGTATTCGTTATTATGCTAGTTTTTTCAAGTGGGGAACAGGTGTTAGGCGAACTGGAACAAATAAGCTAAAACAAATATTGCAGCACAGCTGTAACGTTTCTAGTTTCGTTAATGAGAAAAATAAATACACCAGAGAATTACACAATCTAATTTAGAAATACATTCAACTATTATTTAGTTTTCAAACGATTATAAAACGAGAATGTTTAATATTCTAATGGGTATTACGTATTATATTTCCAGATGCTTTGGTATAATACCTTTTCTAGAAATTACAAATTAAATTATAGGACACATAATTACAATAATTATTGATAAAAACAATAAACAGATAAGTAGCATTTTACTACTTAATTCATGAATATTGTAAACGCTCAAACAAACCAAACAGGAAAGTTAAAACACCAATGGACCGCAGAATCGGATTTTGCAAAAGGTGAATACTATTGTCCGATATTTCAATAACAACTAATTAAATACTATTAAAATGGAAACGTTCTAGGAGTTTCAACGTCCAGTTTGATACCAAACCATAATATTACTGAAATTTGCTACAGTCAAAGGTTAAATCCATTTACATAATATCTTATAGTATGTAATGTCCTGACTTTTCAACGTCCTGACTTTGACTGGAAATAATTGTACCTACTTTACTAACGCGAAAATACAATTTTAAAAGATATATAACGTTTTGTGTAGAGTTTAGCAGATTAGAGGGTATAGAGTTTGGCAACTACTCCAGGTACCTGTATTCGAACCCAGGCCGCATTATCAAGTCAATGTGTTTTCAGCCCCAGATCAATTCAGTCTGTGGAAGTGAGTACAAGGGTAACCGCCTAACCTAGAGTAATGCAGGCGGCTAAGCCAAAGTGTCGTCTACATTTTCTTTTTAAATCGCAGTAGGAAAAAAACTCTATGAGATCGTATTTTAAGAATATCACTCAATTCTAAAAAATGTAAAATAATTTCCGTAAATTCTGTTAACTTAAGAATAAATTATGAAATATTACGGTCAGAAGAAATTTATAAAACAAAACACGCAAAGAAAAACAGATAAAGTTTTGTAAGACCATGGTTCATGCCAGCAGGTTTGTATGAGAGTGCAGCATGGGCCATCACGATTCGGGACAGAAACAGAATATAGGGAGCAGAAACGAGTTACCTTAGAGCGATCGCTGGATGCTCGAAACAAGTACAAGTACAAGTACGCAGCGTTCTCGAGAGGACTGATGAATGCAGAAACGGCCGGCTAAGCCGCGTATAGAGAATGGATGGTGATAAACTCCCTAAATTAGTTTTAAATTGTAAAACCAAAGGAAGCCGTATTGGGTGACCTATGGAATGATGGTTAAAACAATATGAGCTGCAACATGTCTTCGTACCTAAAGCCTGAAGAAGAAGAAGAAGAAGAAGAAGAAGAAGAAGAAGAAGAAGAAGAAGAAGAAGAAGAAGAAGAAGAAGAAGAAGAAGAAGAAGAAGAAGAAGAAGAAGAAGAAGAAGGTAGTGGTTGTTGATGTTGATGTTGTTGTTTTTATTTTTATAGCAGTAGATAGGCCTACGAAAATTAAAAAAATATCTTGAGTTCCTGTGAAATAAAGTCCAAAACTACTGCCAGGTCGGCATACATTTTCAATCGACCTTAAAATATATTCCTAGCTTATGAGTACTTATGTCTCGTGCTTACCTCAAACGCTGCAACCTGTCTCTGATTAGATTGTTTGGCTGGTAATTCTCCAGGTGTGAAAATAAAATCTGATAAAAACTTAATAAAAAAAAGACGTACGCGCGGTGACACGAGATAAGAATGTGAATCGTTATAGTGTCACGTCGGATAAGTAAAACGACGGTGGCTCTAATAAAATATTCAAGTCAGGTCGGAGCGGCGACAGGCAGAACGGTTCGCTAATTCTGCGGCCAGTAACGTCAATCAGACGCTCTGCGGTATGCCTGTGGATACAGAGCCAATTCGCTGAACCACACTTGTCGCCTGCCACACGTCCGTCCACTGCACTCCAATTCAGTACTAATTAACTTTCAAGAACAATTACGCTTATTGGTTTGTTTGCAAATTATTTACCGTATACTACTAGAAAAATATTATTACGCATGCTAAGCAATGTTTCTCAGGCTGATAGCGAAAAGAGAGACGAACAAAAATATGAAGAGGTGGAAAGATACGGTAGCTAGAAGCATTTAGGTTTTCATTTTTCGGATAACATTATCTCCAGAGACTTATCCAAATGGGAGAAGACATGTAGATTACAATGCACTATGAAGAATTAATAAAGGCAACAGATTACGTAACGCTAAAAAATTAAAGAAAACGTAAAATAGTGTTAATACTATATTAAGCAGGAAGAAGAGAGAGTGTGTATTACTAGAGGGATGGAGAAAAATTGAAAGTATTTGAAAATAATAACCAGAATAAATTGGCCAAACGACAATAAGTGAAGAATTGTAAAGGACACTAAAAGTGATATAAATGAAAGGATAGAAGTGAGAGTGTCGATATAGTGAAAATGACAAAAGCGCAAAGACTGATACGGTGTGGGCTTATTAATAGAGAGAAGGTAAGACCTTCTTTATTATTAAAGAAGATCAAGCAGTGGGAGTCATAAAGAAGCAGACCAAGGGTAGACCAAAATTAAGGTGGCAAAATCAGGTCAATGAGGGCAAAGTATAGGAATAATTCGGTTGTTAGAAAATACGAAACATAAAAATAGACTGAAAATGATAGGAACAGAATCAAGAAGTATAGCATTCTGTAAAGGCGACAAGGAAACTGACAAGCGGATGGCGACACCATCATGACTGAAGTTCGAAGTCCGTAGAGCTCAACTGAGCGGCTCTGATCCAGGCAGATGTGGTCTTTTATGCGTGTGGGCGTTCATAAGTCTTTCAGAGCGCGGCATGCTCGGTTAGATGGGAAGCTGTGAATCCACAATCAAGCTGTGCACTCTCAACATTAATGATCTCATTGCCAGAGGAAGTTATTCGAGGTCTGACCCAGAATCTACCTACGCACCTGTACTTACGTATCTCAAACACGAAGCCTGTTCCCCTATTACTCTACCACATTACTTTTGGGTGAAAACTATGTTCGGATATTAAAAACTAAGTTGACTCGAGAATATCACATCGCATCAAGAACATACACGTATAAATTTTTTGCTGTTGCGAACGATAAAGCCACAGCTACTACGGTCCTAATAGTAATCGCTCACTATTTTGAACAAAGTACATTTATTATTACATAAATTTCGATATTACATAATTTTTCAAGAACGGGTAAAATTACAAAAATCACGATTTCTGTACTATTTCTTTAGTAATATAACAATTGTAGAGAAAACAATACAATAAACACTAAGAAATCGAAACATTCGGATTTGGGTTAAAATTCTTTTTGTGTGACACCCTGCTGGATTTTCAAAAATTTTTCAAATTATTGCTCTCTTTTTTGGACATTGGGAATCAAAAATTATGAGATTTCCAAAACTTAACACTTAAGTCAGGTGTTAGCTTAAATTCTCTTTAATTTGATACTCAGCTCGCATTTTTGCTATTTTTATCAAAATTATCACCCATTTTGTGGGCCCTGAAGTTACGAAAACCAACGGTATATTCCCAATGTGTTTGTTTACTTTAATTTGATACCCCACAGGAATTTTTTCGAATTTTTTTCGAAAATTTTACACACTTTTTGGGCCACGACGTCCAACATTTTTATATTTTGAACACTATATTCAGATTGTGGTTTAAATTTCCATTAATCTGATACCCCACATGTATTTTCTGATTTGTTCACACTTTTGCTCCTCCCCTATATTTTTCCTCCCACACCCCTATTCTTGGAGGGATTAATCTAAAAACAGTAGAGTTCTATAGGGTAAAAGTATGGACACGCATGCCAAGTTTTACGAAAATCGGTTGGTGCGTTCAAAAATTATCGTGAGCACTCCCCAAATAGTATACAGACAGACAGAATATGCCAAAGGGTTAAGTCAAAACTGAGAACTCGCTTCTCTCGTTTGATAACTGAGCATAGAAGGCAATTTTCAAAAAGCGGCAATTATACTTGAAACATCCTAAAATTATAAGCTCAATATCTATGCTACAAAATAAAACTATAGCAATCGAGCCTGCGAACAAGAATTAGAGATATTGTTGTTCCCTACCGTTGGCAGATGGTGCGAACGACCGTATGCCAGTGTGCGGATAAAGTATGCCAAATAACATATTGCCAGTGGTAACTTTGATATATGAACCTAATGGAAAGAGATGTTAGTAGCCCGAAGTGGAGATCGGGTTCCGGACCAGGTCAACTAGAGCCTATCCTTGTGATGAAGAGGAAGGGGGAGCAGCTGCCAAATGAAGCAAAAGGCAGTTCTATTGTTTTTCAACATTAATAAATGACAAAGCCTAAGGTCTCTCAATCCGGACAGTCTCTAATACCACTCTTCCTCATTTGTTTCTATCCTCTGCAGGTCTTTTTATTTCCGGCTATGTTTATCATGCAATTTTATTTTTCTTTGGCCGGTTCTCTCGTGCACGATGGTCAGTCAGTTTTTAGTGTTAAAACGACATTATTGTGATTAGTGTGAATCGTATAATAGTATTGCGAAGAAGAATGTCTTCTTCTTTCGTAATAGTGTTGCGAAAAATGTAAGTGTGTCTGATTAAAAACATTATAAAAACGTATTTTCTTACTAACTCTGGTGTCAGTTTAATATTCCATACAAAATATCACCCGCATCCAAGAAACAATATATTTAAATTGAATTTTTATAAATTTCAGGTATTCATCTGTTTAAATAACACTACTGTATTTTATCTCTGACTCGACGTCAAACCGGATTATTCTTTACTTTTCTTTACGGCGCTGTGTTAATCAGAAAAGAGAGAGAGAGAGAGAGAGAGAGAGAGAGAGAGAGAGAGAGAGAGAGAGAGAGAGAGAGTAGAAAATATTGTGCTTTTAGACGATCAAGACGCTGAATATACTTTGGCTGCTTGGAATACTTAATCCCAGGTATTAGTAGCAAACGCGGCAGCTGGGAGGAAGGAAAAACCCAAAGTAATAATATTATTTAGCATAATCCGGTGCAGCGACGAACGACGTCCTACTTGGCTGAAATTAAGACGTTCAGTCATTCAGTGAAACCCGACAGACACGGCAGTAATCCTTTCCGACGGTCTTCTGCGCGTTTGTGTTCGTTATTTAAATTACGATACTTACAACTATCGCCTTACAAGACGAAGGCACTATTGTGTCGTACAACGCTTTTGTCCACGTTATGAAAAATCTCGTTGTCGATAATATATTTTACTCTGTAAAACTGAAGTATAAAACTGCTAGACTACTACTAGTAAAGGTAAATGCGTAAAATGTATTGTTACGACGATCACGCAGATAGTTGTGCTGAACAGTGGAAACAGAATAATTGACACCAATGAAATCACTAGTTACAAACTTTAATTAGACATAAACAACAGTTAGTAATAAACAAAGGCATTCTTATCCAGTAATTCAAGTTAAATTTGTCTAAACACTCCAATAAACGTCACCTTATTACAATCTTGGACTAATTAACACAATATTTACTTTTCACTAAACCGCCACAATAACTCTGAACCGCACTCTAATATCGCCAGGTCTAGACTGAACTGAACTGACCGCCGTTGGATGCTTATATTTATACCCCGCTGAGACTCCAAAATAATCTTTCACTTTCCGGATGATGTGTCAAGCAAATTGCGTATTACAGGCCCTCTGAAATCTACCAGAAGCTGGGTCAACGTCTGGTCTTGAACGCACTTCACCGACCGGAGCGGTCTGGAACAGCCTAGATTGTTGACGCATGATACGTGTCACGTAACTGTCTTTCATTTCAACGTGGTAATATCCATGCGTGTCTGTATTGTCCAGCGCACATACATACATAATAAACATACAGCCTGGACTGACGTCTTGTACAATCCCTGTCAGTCTGACAATGAATTATACAGACTTAAGAAATTAATAAAATAGAAGAGAAATAAGATCATTATATCTTCCAATGTTAATGATGAGGATGAAAACGATTAAGATAATATTAAAATAAGTAATATAAGCTTCTGTGTGACTAAACGAGAAAATTATGGCGTTGTTCCTTTTTTACATTCCGTTTGGGAATTTCTGTTAACAAATATCCTAAAAGTACATACTTACGTAACATCTGCTATAATGTCGAGGTGATAGAAAAATTGTTCGTCTTACCTGAAACAAGTTTAGAACAAAATTAAAACACGAAAAAATTAATATTCGTTTTATTTCTCCTATACACACAACATAAGTAACAGTCTACACACTTCTAACTCTAATGAGACGACATAAGAAAACACGTTCATAGAGTTAGTATTTAGCAAAAGGGACAAAGCTAAATGAAAAACTGATTAACTGCTCTTGCCTGTTCTCTCTTTATAATATTTTAATGAAAAATTTATAAAAATTGCCATAAATCATAGGTAGCCTATATATATATATATATATATATATATATATATAATCAAACTGATCATCTAATCTGTTTTTAAAGCAGTAATTATTTTTATGCGACACAGGACGTATTATCAGAAAATTGAAAAGTAGATACATAATAAACACACAGCTCAAACGCTGTTATTTTTTAAACACATTTTGGGAACTTAGTCATCATGATGAGAAAGTACTGACTGACCGAGGGAAAGGAAATTTATAGAACCGATATCTGGACAGTCTTCACGACGACTCGGAATTATCGACTTTCGATGGCTCTGAAATACTCGCAGCTGATGAAGAATAAACAGAAGAAGCACAATTGCACATCTATTGAAAACAAGGATTGAATAATCCGAACCACGAAGCATTAACCGGTATGAAGAACGTGAAGTCCCAGGTTGTATCGTGTTGTTTATCGTAGGTTTTACTGACTTACGGTGTTCTTTGACGAGTTCCAAAATATCATTTCTATAGAAGATAAAACATGAGAAATAAAATTACGTAGATAAATCTTGAAGTCGATGTATGAATCAGAAAAATTGGGTTGCACTTGTCACCGTTACACTTCAAGATATACCGATAGTGCACTGAGTTAAATGACACACTAACAATGTTATTTTTACAACACATTTTTGGAAAACTAACGTTCACACTCTATTACGATAAGAAATTACTGGCCAACCCAGGAGTAAATTGCTGGAAGCATTATGTATAGAAGGAATTAGTGACTCTAGATGCCTCCTCGAAGAAGTAAACGGAATCATCAATAAGTATCGAGAAAGCTGGAAACAATATATTAGGAGAATGGGCAGCGACAGATTCCCCAAGGTAGCCTTATTGTATCATCCGAAAGGGAAGAGAAGCCTGGGAAGATCCAAGAAGATGAAGAAGAAGAAGTATGCTCCCTTGGTCCTACCTTAGAAAATTTCGTTTTACAAGATCTGACGTTTCGAGTTGGTCCCATCGTCAGGTTCGTCAATTATTAAAATTTAAGATAGTCGCTTAGTACCACCAACATGAACATTGGCCGTTGTTAGCATGCACCGTCACGTACACATAGAAGAAAATACGGAGCATTACTGTTTGAACACAAAAGGTGTTTTATATCTTTTTCTTTTATCTTCGTATTAACCAGAAGCTGTGACGGGTTACATACTGGTCTTGTTTGTTACTCACTGATCAAATCGACAGTCAAATAAACATACACGGATATACATGATCTGATACCAGTGACAAGGACAAACTGCTTGTCGTTCCTCTCCACTGCCACGCAAATTAAGTGGTTGTTCACCGAACACGTACAAACTAAGCAAGCACCTCGTTAATTTCATGCCAGGAACGAGCACTGACGACTGGTAATCCGACTGCATCTTAGTTGAACATAAGAAGTATGCACTGTTTGCATGTATACACATATCTGATGACATACATAACTTTTGTAACCATAAGCGCACGAGACCTTGCCCTCCGTTTTGATTAGGTACAACGCCAAAGTCTCGATACCTGCCACAATATTACGTTGCTTACGTAGCCGGTAAAACAACTCCTTTTGACGAATACTCTTATTTACAGAATAAATGACTGTCAAGAAGTATTAGGAAAATACAAATGTTTAAGGGATTTGTTAAAACTGAAATTTTATTACACAACATCAATCAATGGAATCAGATGTTAAAAATTATTGACGTTGCATGCGCTACACGCTTAATAAAATAAATTCTCAATTAATAAACAAAACAAGAAAGGCCCACGAAAAACTTCAGAAGGTTGGAAATTAAGAAGTAATGATGAAATATATCAAGGTATAGAAAATATAACAGAAACCATGAGAAAAAGAAGACTATTATTTTTTGGACATTTATAATGGACGACAAAAGGTTAACAAAACAGATCTTCAAATAACTGTGGGGGAAGAAGTCAAGATCAAGTTGGATTAAAGAAGTCCAAAAGGATTTAGAAAAAAAAATAATTTACACGCAGAAGAACCAATTGAAAGAGAAGTTTTTCGGGCAAAAATGTTAAAAATGGAAGGAATCGAGGGTAGGAGAGAGAAAAACGCAGGTTCTAAGTGGACTGAAGACAGTAAGAAGAGACACAGTGAAAAGATGAAAGATTATTGGAGAAAAAGAAAAGAACAAAGGATAAAGAATTGAAATTGGCATGTGGTCCTTAGATGGCCGATACAAAAAAAAAAAAGAAGAAATTTCAAGTTATACATTCTAGTCTATTGGTATCAGATATTATCAACATCATCGTCATCATCATCATCATCATCATCATCATCATCATAGTCGTCATCGTCATCATTATTATTTACTTCTCTGTAATTTTGTAACCGACAAGACGTAAAGACATTCACAAATGAAATTTTTTTAAAAATCTTTTTTGTCATAAAAGAGAAACTATAATTATATTGTAATTATTTGATATACAATAATTGTGTTATTTTTTATAAAATTTAAATTACTTTATCATTGTGTAAAATATACTTTTATTAGTATTACGTTTACGCCAGGAGAATTACCTGTAAAAGTGACACAAATACAGTACATAGAAGTCTATGACCTTCACCCGCTATTAATTCTAGCTGACTTAGATGACTAAAACAATCTATTAATAGTGTTACGACGATCTAACTGATCGTCGTATGAAACAGTGGAAAATAAAACACAAGACACCAGTTACGTCACTAATCACCAGCTTTAATTATTACAATTGAACGGTTTGTAATTAACAAGACAGTCTCTTACAACAAATGAATTAAAAATTGTTCACACGCAATAAAAATGTTAACTGATATAAAACACAATTGTATTAGAATAGTCTCGCACAATTATAAAGCACGTAATACTTCGCCACAATACTACAAACCGCACTACAATTCGCAATCGCAATTCAAACTGAAACTGAACGTCGCCGAATACTTGTATTTATACCCCGCCGTGGTTCCAGAATATTCGCTAATAGGCGTCTACTAGAAAATGCTACGTATCAGCTCTACACTAGGACCCAATTATTGCGGCCTTGACACAGTGCGCGGGGCTGGCGACGTCCAGAAGTCTCGCGAGCGCATTTTGAAATCACTACGCCACAACATTCAGCCGGATTCCTCTGGAACATTCGACAAACACGTAGATTGTTCTGTAATGTCGTAACAATAGGAAGGAATGTCACGGCATTCGCTATGTCAAGTGAAACACTTCTCTTACAGAAAAAAAACAATACCCAAACAAAAGGCAATCAAAAATTTTGTTTAAAGGCATTTATTAGAGTTCACTCAATTCATCAGTCCTCTCTCTCTCTCTCTCTCTCCCCCCTTGCGCGCGCACGCACGCGCACACGCACACGCACACACACATAACACTGCGCACAAAATAACGATTATCCATTACTTACAATTAACAACGGTAATCACTAGCAATAAAATTTAGTAATTCGCACTTAAAACAAATCTTTTTCATAAGGGAAACACTTTCACATGAACGCTCTATTTTCCTCTGTCCTGTGCATTTGTATTCATCTGATTACAGCTTCTTCCGTTTGTCTTGTCATCAAGTGTACCAAGCTTTCTTCTTTGCCGTCCTCTCTTTCCTTTTACCTTTCCCTTTATGATCCTTTGTCACATAGTTTCTACCCAATATATGCACCCATTCAAGCTGTTCTTCTCTTTCCTATTACTTTCACCAATTTTCTTTCATCTCCTGTCCTATCCTCGTCAGTACTTCATTTTTTCATTCTATCAGTCCACTTCACCTGAATCGTCATTCGCCACAACCACATTTCGAAGCTTTCTATGTACCATTCTTTCTTTTTGATACCATTCTCTGTTTCACTGCCATACAACCACAGACATATTAAAACAAACAGAGCTGCTTAAAATACATGTCACAGAGCGCCGGCAATGCTCAACCACAAATTGGAAAGATTGCTCTGACGATATCACCACGATTTACATACAAACTACGTATAATGAAACGGAAGAACTAAAAACTATTCATGAAGTTCATATACAAATGTTGTAATATGCCTCCACTGAGCTATCAAAATTACCATTTTACTTCCATATTCCTTAAGGAATGGAAGTATGGTGATGGCAAAAAAAATCGTGTTCGAGATTATTGCAGATTCTGATTCTACTACACTCAAAACATGAAAAAAAGTCGTTTTCCGAAAAGTGTCTGTGTGTCTGTCTGTCTGTCTGTCTGTGTGTCTGTCTGTCTGTGTGTCTGTCTGTCTGTAGATTTTTTTCTATGGCAAACGATAACTGCCGCAAATTCATACAGAATCAAATAATTTTTTGCATACAGCCCGGTTTTGCAGAGTTCTCGCGACCTATTGTTTTTGGTGAAGATCGGTTGAGGGAAAGGGGTAGTTTACCTGCAACGGTTTTTTTTTAGCAAGGGTAATTTTGTTTGTTTGGCAAACGATAACAGCCGCAAATTCAAACAGAATCAAATAATGTTTCGCATACAGCCCTGAATTGTAGAGTTCTCAAGACCTATTGTTTTTGGTGAAGATCGGTTAAGGGAAAGGGGTAGTTTACCTGTAACGTTTTATGTTTTAACAAGGGTATTTCCTATGGCAAACGATAACAGCCGCAAATTCAAACAGAATCAAAAGATTATTTGCATACAGCCCTAAATTGTAGAGTTCTCAATACCTTTTGTTTTTGGTGAAGATCGGTTAAGGGAAAGGGGTAGTTTACCTACAACGTTTTTTTAACAAGGGTATTTTCTATGGCAAACGATAACAGCCGCAAATTCAAACAGAATCAAATAATTTTCTGCATACAGCCCTGATTTGTAGAGTACTCAAGACCTATTGTTTTTGGTGAAGATCGGTTGAGGGGAAGGGGTAGTTTACCAGCAACGTTTTTTATCATGCGTATTTTCTATGGCAAACGACAACTGCCGCAAATTCAAACAGAATCAAATAATTTTTTGCATACAGCCCTGATTTGTAGAGTACTCGCGACCTATTGTTTTTGGTGAAGATCGGTTGAGGGGAAGGGGTAGTTTACCTGCAACGGTTTTTTTTATCAAGGGAAATTTTTTTTTTTTGGCAAACGATAACAGCCGCAAATTCAAACAGAATCAAATAATGTTTCGCATACAGCCCTGAATTGTAGATTTCTCAAGACCTATTGTTTTTGGTGAAGATCGGTTGAGGGAAAGGGGTAGTTTACCTGCAACGTTTTTTTAACAAGGGTATTTTCTATGGCAAACGATAACAGCCGCAAATTCAAACAGAATCAAATAATGTTTTGCATACAGTCCTGATTTGTAGAGTACTCAAGACCTATTGTTTTTGGTGAAGATCGGTTAAGGGGAAGGGGTAGTTTACCTGCAACGTTTTTTTATCAAGCGTATTTTCTATGGCAAACGATAACAGCCGCAAATTCAAACAGAATCAAATAATTTTTTGCATACGTCCCTGAATTGTAGAGGTCTCAATGACTTCCGATTTTGGTGAAGATCGGTTAAGGGGAAGGGGTAGTTTACCTGCAACGTTTTTTTATCAAGCGTATTTTCTATGGCAAACGATAACAGCCGCAAATTCAAACAGAATCAAATAATTTTTTGCATACGTCCCTGAATTGTAGAGGTCTCAATGACTTTCGATTTTGGTGAAGATCGGTTAAGGGGAAGGGGTAGTTTACCTGCAACCTTATACGTTTTAACAAGAGTAAAGTACTTGAAAATTTATTTAAACTTTTTGAAACAATGGTAATTGTTAAAAATAAAATAATTTTGTTGCCAGGCAATAAAATTATAATTTTTTCATTTTAATGTAATATAATATTTTTCATTTAATACAGCAATAAAAAGGCAGGTAAGGCACAGCCTGGCTGTTTGGCTGAAAATGATTTTAAATATAAATCTTAGAATATGGAAGTCATGTATGGTTCTCCATACCGATATTTTACATCCATGTTCGATAAGGAAATGGAAGTATGTTGATGGCGAAAAAAATCGTGTTCGAGATAAGGGCTGATTCTGATTGTACTATCCTCAAAACATGAAGGAAAGTCATTTTTCGAAAAGTGTCTGTGTGTATGTCTGTCTGTCTATTTGTGTGTAGAATTTTTTCTATAGCAAACGATAACAGTAGCAAATTCAAACAGAATCAAATAATTTTTGGCATACGTCCCTGAATTGTAGAGGACTCAAGGCCTTTTGATTTTGGTGAAGATCGGTTTAGAGGAAGGGGTAGTTTAACTGCAACGTTTTATGTTTTAAGAAGGGTAATTTTTTCTAAAACGAACGATAGCTGCCGCACATTCAAACAGAATTAAATAATTTTTTGCATACGTCCCTGAATTGTAGAGGACTCAAGTTTTATTGATTTTTGTAAAGATCGGTTAAGGGGAAGGGGTAGTTTACCTGCAATGTTTTATGTTTTAACACGAGTAAAGTACTTAATTTTGATAAATAAAGTATCCTGAAAAGAAGATCATAATAATCCACTGTAGTAATGTAGATGAAATATCTATAAATGAAGAGGCTAGTTGAAGGGGGAGGGGATAATTTTTATTTATGTCATGGCGACAAAGAAGTAGTTTGTCGTTAAAATTCCTTCCCGGGCTGTTTGGCGTGGTCCAATGTTTTCTACAAAACCAGACGTTTCGGCAGTGCTATCGACTGCCATCATCAGTGAAGATCGAGTGCGCTAACGTGAAGTGGTATACGTTAGTGATCACAGTACTGTGGTTAAGGCTAAAGAAAGAAGTAATTTCTATGGAAATATTTCATTTCGAAAATTATTTTAAATATAAATCTTAGAACATGGAAGTCATGTATGGTTCTCCATACCGATATTTTCCATCCTCACCATTTTACTCTTTATATGAGTCTTTTATTCTACGATATTCTCTCTCTCTCTCTCTCTCTCTCTCCCCCCCTCGCCTGTTAAAATCATATATAGTACTATTCTACCAATCAATGTACCAATCAATATACTTGTGAACAGTCGGTCATTGTTTCTGCCCACTGTGTCTTGATTAAAAACCAGTTGTTCATTTTATAATTCCACAGTCATTGTGCACGAAATTGAAACGATTTCCGCAGAACAAAGACTGCACCAGATACATTTAATTAATTGACGTACGCGGGAGAAAAAAAGAATCAATAAATTACGTATCCGTATCGAACAACAAAATATAGGGCA
Source organism: Magicicada septendecula (assembly GCA_034769895.1). Lineage (NCBI taxonomy): Eukaryota > Metazoa > Arthropoda > Insecta > Hemiptera > Cicadidae > Magicicada > Magicicada septendecula. The sequence continues at coordinate 126,731,269 of CM068372.1, forward strand.
GAATACGTTTCAGACGAAAGAAGAAAGAAACGCGCAATAAATTTTATCGCAACGAACGAAAGAACAAAACCAAATTAATTTAAGCATTTCGTCGGTAATGGATGTGGACACAAGAAGGAAGGGCCGCAAGATTTATCGCAGCGCCCTCTGCTGCTGGATATTTATTTATTTACTCACTTACGTCTGGAATGTCCACCCCAAGCTTTGTTAGTAGTAACGTACGTTTGCATCTGATTAACGTGACTTTGGCTGCAGTTGCTTATACATTGTCCGATAAACAACATGATAGTTAAATGTTAATGTATTTATTTAAATTACAGAGCTTGAAAACAATCGTTGTGAATAATTACGGCGGAATACAAATTTTTCATTTGGAATAATACTTCATGTTTCCGAATTCCGATCACGCTTTCGACATCTATAAATCTAAAGATTTTTGCAGTTGGTAATACATATAATTTTTGCACTGCATAATTTTTGTAAAAAAAAAAATTACATAAAAATTGTATGAAGGCAACTCTTTTCGCTTGTGCGATATTTTCTTCTTCTCCTATTCAAGGATTAGGTTATACACGTACAAACCTGTTCCGGCACCCATCTCATCCTCGGACGACCCACGTTTCTTCTATCAATGACTTTATAGTTTAGTGCCGCTTTCGGCAATCGATCCTCCGTCATCCTTTGCAGATGATACCACCATTGTCTTCTGTAAATTGAAATAATTTCATTTATATCCTTTACTTCGGGTTCTGCTCTGATATCCTCATTCCTTATTCTACCTTGCAATGTATAATTTAAGTATTTCGTGCCTCATTCCTTTGTTGTCATGACCCACGCCTTACTCGCATAAATCGATGTGGGTGTTGCAATTGTCTTATAAAATTTAATCCTTGTGTTGGGTCTTGTTTTATTTCTAAGATTTATATGAATCGTACCACAAATATTCCTAAATTTATTTATCTTCTCTCTTATATTATATTCAGATAATAATAATATAAGATAATATAATATTCAGAATAATAATGATAATATTCAGAATATCTCGACTGCACAGCCGAGATATTCGAAATGGCATACTTGTTCTAAAATGCTATTGTTACACTTCACTTAGTCCTCACTGGATGTTTACCTTTAAAGGCCATGCTTGTGCGATACAGATCACACAATTATTGCAGCTATAATAAAATAATTTCATACGATCAGTCGGAGTATTTGTCAGCCACTACTAACAGGTGTTTTCAATACATACTGAATACTTCATAAGTAATTAAAATGAACATGCCAAGTCATATTCATAAAAGTTAAATTATTGCTTAAAATTTAAGGGTTAAATTTCTTTTGCCCACATGTTCATTTTACTTCGTGTACTTTAGTTTATTACAAAGAAGCACAATTCTGTATTATAGTATAACAATTTAAGTGAAAGAGATCTACGCATGAAATGAATTTCATTAGTTTCAAGGAGGAGGGGACAAAACGGCTACAATATTCAGATAAAAAAAAAGAAAACTTCTAAGGTCAGAAATCATTTCAAGAGACGCTATATACGCAATCTATAAAGCACTTAATAGATCGGTCTTAACATATGGCTTAGAAACACGGGCTTTAACAAAAATATGAACATACCTGTTATTATTAGAGGACACAGAAGGGTGTTAAGACACATCTATAAAAATATGGTTGAGGGGGCCGTTAGATGCAGGCGTATTCATAATGACTAACTGTACAATCTGTAAGGACACCCAATATTTTGACATTTATTAAAAACAAATCAGATGGGTCGGACGTATGGAACGAATACAGGAAACAGACGACAAAAAACACACTTTTAACGTATTGTAGATATTAAACCCAGAGGAAAACAAACAATTTAGATTGAAGCAGCATGTAGAGAAAAAGGCTTAATACTAGAAGCTGGAAGACTAAAACAAAGAATAGAGACGAACCTTGGAATCAAATCTTGGAACAGGCCAGGACCCACGAAGGGTGCCCTAACCATAGAAGCTGATGCGGCTGCTGCTGCTGATGATGATGATGCTGACGACGACGAAGATGATGATAGCTTTCGAATCGTAAGTAGCCTACAGATCTGATATTCTGATAGAGTCGACTTGCTACCGCAGGATAACGTGAAGTGTACGTACTGTCGGCAAGATAAGTATCTAAATATTAAGATAATTCTGTATGAATGATAGCAACCGTCTTCTTCCATCAATTCAGCTGAAAATATAGATCTTTGTAGTACTCACCATTCGACTAGTCTAGAATACATCATTCTATTGTTCTGGAATTGTTAAATAACCGTCAAAAGGAAAATGGTTAAGCAAAAGAACCAATGGAAAAGAAGGATAAGCAAAGCTAGTTCACTCAGCTGATTGTTTGATCGAACATATGTCAAATCTTATAAAATTCTCACTAACAAACGCTCAAATTGTCTCAATGATCATGACAAACGCTGAAGACAGAGCCCGCGGGTCAAACAACACAAACTCCTTACACGCGTCATAAAGTCGTAAGGCAGAAAGAAAGACAGAATAGCAAAATACTTGTAGTATTATTATATTAATCGAAATGTGAAGCCATTTTGCACGTCAACAAATCTTATTCCACTATAACCCTTACAAGACGGCAAGAAAACCAGTGAGCCTTACTCCTAGTTTAATAAAAACTATCACGTAGCTGTTTAAATCGGGCGTCAAACCGTAAGTCTCGAATCATGTATGAGATAATCTATCCTGTCAACGTTTATATGAACATGTCCTTGCAATGGAAGCGGACGAATCGAGAAAAGTAGTCAAATAAACCGTTGGCAACAGGGAAAAGGGATAAAGAAAAACTGACGAAGTGCTTAATTTTGGAAAAATATAAACGTATGCGTGTATTATGTAAAGCAACAGGAGAAGAGAGTTGGAGATCCAAAGAGACAATGCGTAACATGAACTGATCGTTAGTTTAATTAGCAAACCTTTGTCTGTTGCACTAAACTTGATACGGCACACGGACGAAAGTATCTCCGTTGTGCTTTTGTGGATTAATTAATGGGATCAGCAGGTATTATTGAACCCCTCCCCACACTGACAGTTACGACGGCAGGAAAGAGCATACTAATCTTATCGACGATGGGTCCTTACTCCGACTATGTGTACGCTCTTCATCCACATATTACGTACCGGTGAGCGTGATCCACTAAATTAACGTATTTACGGTAGCGAGTCAGTGATCACATCACACGGCAGCTGGAGTTTTGTCGGAAGCTAACAAGGCAAGTGGGTGTTGCCAGGTGTTTAATGGACGTTCGATCTTTCGTGGTTGATTTGTGTGTCATCAGTGATCATTCGTGTAGACGTAATCAACGCCTGGAACGGAGTTTTGTTTGAGGTGGAATTGCGAGAGGTTAATAGTACCTACTATTAAAGAAATATTATTCGATCCAGTTTTCGAAATATGGTTGGTGGGTTATAAAAAAATCATTAGAATGGTTTCGCGACAGTTGTTTGTGTCCCATTTTGTTTATTTGATTGTCACACTACAATCAGTTATTTGTCTCAATCATGCCTCTAATTTTTATGAAACATTCTTATAGGCTACTAAAAATTTTATATTTTCAAAATTATTTCAGTATTTTTTTAAATACGGCTTTTCTTAAAAACAGGTTTTTTCCTTATTTGCACCCTCGATAAACACACGAGAAAATGTGTTTACATAAAGGCAACGTCTTCTTACCGAACTAAATTCACAGTCTGTGTATTCCCGTGATCTATGCCCCGTTTCACGAACGTCCGTTAATGTTTTTCCTAATGGACGGTTTGTTAACTGGCGATATCATTTTAACGGCCGTTATATTAGTTAGTATTCAACTTCGCCGTTGGACCCAGTTAGTAAACGCTAGTTAACACGCCTACCCATGATGTGTCGATTTAGATTCAGATAGGTGGAACAATGAAAATAACTTGTAAATTCTCTTAAGGATAGCGTCCATGTTTCGTGTCTTTCTTTTACATCTGTTACACGTCTTTTTGAGGTTTATTTGTCGTTTGCTTTATTGTAGTCCTGTTTGCTATATAATTCATAAGAAATAGGGTTAAAATAATTGGCCTTTAAAGGTAAATATCTAGTGATGACTAAGATAGTTATAAACAACATCACTTTACAACAAGAGAACCGTTTCAGATATATCGGCTGTGCAGTAAGCTATGAATGTGAATATAAGAGATAAGATAAATAAATTTAGGAATTTTTGTGGTACGATTCATAGAAATCTTAAAAATAAAACAAGACACAGCACAAGGATTAAGGCAATTGCAATGCCCACGTTGATTTATGCGTGTGAGGCGTGGGTCATGACACAAAAGGAAAGCGGCAAGATTTAGAGTGCTGAAATGCAGTTTCATCGAAGTACTTTAAATTATACATTGGAAGGAAGAATAAGGAATGAAGAAATCAGAGCAGAACTCGAAGTAAAGGACATAAATGAAATTATCTCAATTTACAGAAGACAATGGTGGGACCATCTGCATACGATGACAGAGAATCGATTGCAGAAAGCTTCACTAAACTATAAATCCATTGGAAGAAGAGACGTGGGTCGTCCGAGGATGAGATGGATGTCGGAACAGGTTTATATAACCTAATCCTTGAGAGGAGAAGAAGAAGAAGATAAAAACTATGTGTTAGGAGACATCACTGTTTCACGGTTTCCTATTTCTTGAACGTGTTTATGCATTTTTTCTTTTTGTAGTTTCTGTTTGTTTTATTCCAGTTTTATTTTTGTCGATGAGGGTATTCCACGTTAACCCAGTTATCCAAAACATTTGAAAATAACTTTTTTTGAAAGTCTGTAGCGTCCTGATAATTTTGGCTCACTCAAATTGTCAAAATCGCCATATCCTTTCCAATCGGATCCTTTGTTTCGTGTTTGGATAATTTTCTAAGTAAGACTAAATTATTTCAGCATCAAAAATTTCTACCTCTGATCCAGTTTTGATCGTAACAATAGTTTATGTTATATACACATAAATTAATTCAAAATAAAATGAATAAGTTCATTAAAAAACATAAAATACAGAGAAATAAAGTTTCTGATCACAGAAACCGAACAAATAAGTGTGTATTCATTTTATTTATCTTACACGAAAGATACCTTCATAAAAATGATTTATCGTCACGAATGACACCAGCGAAACGTAATTTTAATGTTATCTGTGATCGTTTTAGGTTAGTCACCTAGCACGTCAAGTATCTCCCGTTAAGTTAACCTGCGATTTTAACGGCCGTTATTTTCAACTGACCATGGAACGGGTTATCTCCCGTTAAAACTTTAGATTGGTGTACCCGTCGTTAGTTTCTTAATTAATTAAATTCTTAACGGATGTCGGTGAAACGCGGCGTTAAAGAATAAATCTCCTCCACGTTATTAGAATTTTGGCTTGCCGGGCTGTAAGGTCGTGTCTGCAAAAACATTTCGGCCTTGCTCAGTGTGTTGCAGCCTTCTGCACTGAAGATGGCCGTGGAAGGGACGGCCGAAACTTTTGCACCCAACAAGCCACGGCCTTACAACCGGCAAGCCAAACTCTAATAACATTGACGCCGGCCGCGAAAGCCTCAGACATAATTTGAAATCTCCTCCACGTTTTTCTCTAATATCACTCCCGCATATTTGTGCAGTGTAAACGGATGAAATCTTGGAGGCATACGGGAGCACGTCACTTCCGTAAACACTTTCAGTAAATAAAATCTCTCAGTATATTAATCAGTGGCGGCTGGTATTATGGTTGCAGCGTTGCACAACCACTAATATAGAATAACTAAACTATAAAATAGTATACGATAACATTAAGCAGCTAAAAGCGTCATAAATTTCAACGGAGAGAAGTATTAGATTCAACGCGACAATGTTCGCGTACAATTCAAAAATGGCGCGCAGGTTGGTGGTTGTAGGCCGCTTGCAACTTGAACAGTAAATGGCAGAGCTTACTACACAACAAACATATGGGAGGACGTGCGCTACTCTTCACAATCACGTTCACAGTATAACGTGTTCTATGTTCCCAATGTAAGCTAGGCGGTTGCAAAGTTTCCCCATCGTTCCGCTAGTAGCGTTTTAGAGAATCCTTAGTTGTGTCATTAAATCAGCACAGCCTTCTAGATTTATACGTTGTATTAGGTTTAGTCTTTACGTTGGTTCTAGGTAAACGTTATCCGTTGTTTGAGGTTATAAAATTATAGTAATAATTTTGTATAACTGTCATTATGATAGTTTAATGTCTTTTAATCCCTCTCCCATCCACTCAACCAACTACTACAACCACCAAAATTTGGAACAACCGGCCGCCACTGATATTAATCACATATAACGTAGCCTTGTTAAATTTCTGCGTTTAAAGTAGACTACACATAAAGTACAGAAGGAGGAATGCCTAGAGAAGTACAGTTATGTTTTGTCATATTAGATAACCCGCGTAGAAGCGTTGCGTTATGACAGTAAAACTCGTCGAGGATAATACACAACGGGTTACGTACTTGTGAAGATGAAGCGACTCGGATAGTGAGCACAGCTAACGCCCGCTCAAACAAAAGAAAGCCGTCTTTGTACAGACAGAGATTAGATTAAAGAGGGTATAAAATGTGAAACAAACTGAAGTTTACTTTGTTCGGCGTCGAGAGAGAGAGAGAGAGAGAGAGAGAGAGAGAGAGAGAGAGAGAGAGAGAGAGAGAGAGAGATGCTTTCAGTTTACATTCAGGTTTAATCTTCGTTTTACGGCAATTATCGTAAATTATGTTTTCTGGAGCAACGTGGCGCGTTGTATTCCACGTCTTTTTTTTTTTTTGGTTCACTGCACATCGGTTACCGAAAGTGTGTGATGTTTATGTGGTCCAATGCTTGGTATAACGTGGCCTAAAGTAACTGGTTTCTCAACTGCCTGGCTGTACGTCTACTTTTACAACTAACTTAATTTATTATTTTTTTATTTATTACTTTTGGGAATTTTTTTTTTAAACGGTCGTTTGAGATTGGTGGAGCTGATTTCAGATTCCATATTGTTCGTTGTTGTGAGTCAGTTCGTTGCGTCGTTTGGTAAGCGGAGTTATTGTTTCACCATTTAGAATTCGCATTGCAAACAGCATTTACAATTTTGTTAGTTTTATTAGCAGCCATCTTAACACCAACTTTGCCACTACTTATTGCCACACTGCTAAATACTCCGTCTGCTAAATTCTTCAGGTCTTAAACGAAGATGGTGATGACACCGAAAGGCCTCGTCAAGAACGAAGTATTTAGCAGTGTGGCTATAAGTAGTGACAAAGTTGGTGAAACAGCATTTGGTAAGCGAGCACAACCAGTCAATTCTGTATACACCTACCACTGGCGCGTTTAGGTCTAATTTACACCGATATTTATATAACTTAAGGGATGAAGTGTAAAGAATATAAATGCTTAGGGGTGAATATTTTACACAAGGGTACACAACGTACCGTAATAATAATAAAATAAAAACACAAGCAGGGTAGAAAAGCAATTTCTCCCCTCCAAAACTGTACTCTTTTGATTAAAAACGTCAAAAAGGGCAACAAAAACAAATTTATAATACTATAGTAAAAAGTATAGTGATCTTAAGTCCAGAAATATGACACAGAAAATGCAGTAAAAGCAACGGAATGAATTTTTGGAGACGAGCAGCCAAAATAACCCGAAGGTAAAGGATAAAAAAAGGGCGGATAAGGGAAATTACAAAATCGAGTGACTTACAGAGTGGGTCGTAAGTCGCTTGACACTAGAAGTTATCGTTAATTTAGAAGTGACTGTGAGTTAATATATGATGGAATGTTTAGTGAGCTTTGGTCTAACTAAACAATTTTTGAACGAGCGGCGTGAGTCTCAGTTTTGACTCGACCGTTTCTCATTTGTCTGTCTGCCTATCTGTCTATTTGGGGTATGTCTAACGATAACTTTTGAATGCATCAACCGAATGTCGTAAAACTTGGCGCATGCATGTTCATACTTTTACCATACAGAACTCTACTGTTTTTATCCCTCCAAAAATAGGGGGAAAATTGTAAACAAATCCCAAAAACCCATATGGGGTACCAAATTAAAGGGAATTTAAACCAATATTTGAATGTAGTGTTCATTTTGAAAATTTCAAAATTTTTGGACAGAAGGGCCCACAAAGTTGGTGAAATTTTTTATAAAATCGCAAAAATTCACGTGGGTATCAAATTAAAGAGAATTTTAACTAACATCTGAATGTAGTGTTGAGTTTTCGAAATTTCAAAATTTTGGCACCAAAAAAGAGATCAAAAATTGGAAAAAGTTTGGAATATCCAGGAGGTTGTCAGACTATGAGAAATTGCAACCCGATCCGAATGTCTCGAATTTTTAATGTTTATTGTATGATTGTGTGCTCAACAAAACTGTTATATTACTAAAGAAGTAGTGGAGAAATCGCGATGTTTGTAATTTTTCCCACAATTGAAAAATTATCTAACATAGAAATTAATGTAGAAATAAATGTGTACTTCGTTCAAATTAGTGAGCGAGTTCTGCAGCTCAGGGAGGAAAATAGTTAAAACATTTGTGTAAACGGTGTAAACGTTTCGGATAAATTTATTGTCATAATGAGGACCTGTATACGCCAAAATACGGATCTACACATATACTAAGTGCTTTTGTGACAATGTGTTTGAAGAAGAAGAAGAAGAAGAAGAAGAAGAAGAAGAAGAAGAAGAAGAAGAAGAAGAAGAAGAAGATTAACGAGGACTCTTACACATATTAATTAGATATAATTGTAATAGCCAATACAAACTAATACTTATTATACGAGTATTCATTATTTCTGTCCTGTTTCGCATAATGGTCCTGATGATGACTATTATACATGTTGTTGAAAAGTTGACACAGATGTTTTAAAAATGCGTACAGTCAAAACTTTTCCTACTAGGAACATCAGGAAACGCATTTTTGTGAAGCTACTTATCGTCTACTCTATATATAATATAACAGTTGAATAGAGTTCAAGACTTTCACCAGCGGCGCGGCGTCCACATAGTTGGAAACATTGTTGGCGGGTCTGTTCGGCAGTGGTCTACAGTTTATGCTGACAGACGTTCCGGCCTCACTTTCATACCAGCACTATCTAAGCTGTATGGTGCAGGTTAATACTGCCTTCCAAGCAATATATAAGTGGGCCTTCTTAGGCAAAATACACAGTCTCTACGGCATCACTGGGGTGAATTGGCTGGCGGACACCGTGCCAATTGCTTCCGACACTGACGGAGGCCGGAACGTCTGTCAACACAAACTATAGACCACTGCCTAACAGCCCCGCCAATAATGTTTCCAACCAATAAACAGTTGATTTACCATGGACATATCCAACGAATGGCTATACACAGCACAAGCGGCAGACGTGAGATTAGGCAATCCACGCAAAAACAAAAAGATTGGAGAGAGTGCACAATCAAGGGCATAAGGAAGAGAAATCTCGAGCACGGCTGATGAAATGATAGAGAAATATAGACATTCGAAACCAGAAAACGTCAAGAAACGCTGTAAACAGATTTACGAATAACGATTAATTGAAAAAAGATAAGATTAGTTTCCTGATGAATACAAGTGCTTATCGGCTATTAATTTTATGTATATATTTTGTTCTGATTTGACTCAGTAAACGATCGCAAATCGTTAGCTTTTTCATTCGATTCAATTTGGAATAACTGTACAGTTAGTTAAACCATTAGTGTAATATTCTAGCGTATCGTAGAATGGCAAACCTGTTGAAGCGGACAAGTGGACTGAGCGTTTTGCCGTGACGACAAAAAGAGAGACACGGCAGGCAGACGTAACTGACAAGTCTGTTAATTAATATCTTAGCGGGTTAATAGCCGGTGTCATATTACTATCTCCCTTCTCACAGTGTGGGCCGGGGGTGAAAGTATACAGTGTCCTATCAATGCAAACAAATTAATTTTTAAGCCAGTGCATGAATATTTATATTAACCATTTTTAAATAATTAGTTTAAACATTTCGTGTCGTTCTGGTCTCAGCGAGACGATATCGCTTAGATAACGATAGCAATAATCAGATTGGAATCATTAATTTTACCAAATCACGTGACTGAGGCAAGTTCAGCAACCCAAAACACTCAAAACGTAACACCTTCCAACTTACAAAACAGATATTCTTTTATCACTACAGATGAGATACAAGAAAAACAAACGCTGAAAGAAATGGAAATTCGATTTACAAAAGTTCAAAATAAAATCAAATGTGCGACGATTATACCAATGAAAGTAACTTCTGATTCACATTGGGTGGTTGTTGATTGCATCCAAAAAGAGCGAAATACACTACAGATAATCTGCAGCTGTACAACAGTGAGTTTCACAAACGAAAGTGAAAAGTCACTGGAAATGAGTTATTATTTACTCTACAATGGTGTCGAGAAGATCTAAGATAGGAGACCACTATGTATTCCCCAAACAGTGAACTTTAGAAAGGCGACTTGCGACCGGTCACACCAAGAATCACAAAATTAAACAGCGACTAACGACCTACGAATTAATTTTTCTCTACTAGTATCCTTCAGCATAGGTAGTGATGCATAAAATTACACCCATGTGTGCGTGTTCGTGTCCGTTCGTGCGTACTCGTGAGTGTCAAGTCAATTTATACGAGTTAACGACTTACGCTGGAATCGATGTTAATATATAGCCGTAAAGGAAACAGAAATTACACTGTTGCACACCACTACAGCAGAAAATTCCCGATTAGCGCTTTTAAGCTTCACAGCTCATCATCAGACTGGAAATATCAGGATATTTCCCGATAACCAATAACACAACTTTATTAATTAAATAGTCAGAAACAGTGAAGTGATGGTTATACACATATACATTTTATAAAAACTTACACAGTTAGAACGACGTTCGTCATATTCGAAACGACTGGAAAATTAAAATCAGTAACGCACAAGTCTGTCATTTTAATTAGTCGATCCAGTATAGAAAACGCTTTGGCAGCTTGGTCCGTTAAAAGTTCAGGGCAACACCGTGTTTCTTGTTAACAAAAGTCCATCGTGAAATTAAATTGACGAAGGTCCGCGCGCGCGCGCGCCTTCGTGTGTATTACCACCATCTGCGATGCTGTTAGCCCCCCGCGGCGACCGACTGACTAAGCATTGTCACGACAATTTACACAGGGAAATTGATTTTTATAAATGATGCAATAACAGTGTGTGTGTGTTTGTGTGTGTCGTTTTTATTGATATCCGTAAATGGACATTGTTCGGCTGTCACTCGACATCCGTGACCCGATGTGACGTTTGATTAGAACCTACATCAATCATAGACACCTCTACGGACAGACGGACGAACACTGCACGACGCGTTCACACGTCGTTTTGGGATAACCGGTCTCACGTCAGATTACATCAGCTTTAAAAATAAATCGTTCTAACGTTCATGTTCTGCGTACCGTTGAAGTGTGCACAGGTTATGGGCAAACATTAAGTTCTTTAGTAAAATTATTTTCCGGGTTGTTGGTCCTCTTCTTGTAGAGCCAAATGTTCCGACTACAGCTGCGGCGGCAGTCGTCTTCAGTGGTCTTCTGTTCTGCTCCTCTGGCGACTAAATGACGACGCGATCGCAGCTGCGGTCGAAACGTTTGGCTTTACAAGAAGAGGACCACGGCCAACAGTAAGTTTACTGAAGATAACCCCGGTTTTGAAAGCTTTAATGTTAAGATAAACATTAAGTTTATGAATTCGTGGCATATTTCTTGAATAGTAGGCCTACTATTTCGTGGGCATAGTATCCAGACCATTTAATAAATAGTACTATTTCGTGGGAATAGTACCGAGACTATTTAACATCTATAACAGTCATAGGCGACCTTTGAATTTAAGGGGGACCATATATAACTGAGGACCAGTTCGATGAGCGCACGCGTCCCCACAGAAAGGTGCGGAGTTCAATAGCTGGACGTTACAAACATTAACTGTCGCTTTATAATACCCTTGCGCTTATGTTTAGAAACGTGGCACACCGGATCAATAAGAACTTTGCAGTATTTTTTATATAAATTTGTGAACATTTTTCACATTAGGAGTATGTCATCAACAATCTGTCATCATGCACACGCACGTTAAAACTAACAAACGTTTAAACGAAAAAATGGTCAAACAGGAACACATTTTAATAAAAATAAATTAAAGAACTTACCACAATAACACTATTTATTTTCGTAAAGTGCACAGAACATAACTTGAAAAAATCACATTTAAAACATAAATGAAGGTTCCAGTTCCTTCTCTTGAAAAAACTAACTCATCAACAACAATAAAGTAACAACAAACAAAACTAACAATAAACAACAAACAAAACAATTAAACAATAAAGTAACAAAAACTAACTAACAATAAGGTAATTATTGTATTAGAAAAAAGTCAAATTTGAAACGGCTTGTATTATTTTATAATACAGTACTTCGAAGCAGGTAGGCCTACAATGCGGGTGTGTTCCTTCGTTCAAAATAAAATTACAAATTGATTTGCGGGCGCGTCAAACCTTATCGACGGGCACAATTGCACCCGCGGGTGCAGGGTTGCCGACTGCTGATCTATAGGGTATACATGACCTTGTAACAGAATTAAAAAGAATGTTGCACCCCCGGGTATACAAAGTGCTCAGCACCAATTTTTAAAATACTATGGCCTTTGCATGTTATAATCCAAGAGAGTGAAGACAAATTGCAGTTGGCTGCCCACAGGTTGAACAAATTGTGTGACACTTATAATTTAAAAATATCAATGCAAGCATCCAAAACTGTGGCATTCTTAGGAAACGATCCAGTACGAACAAAAATCGTTACTGCCAATCCAACGCTCGAAAAGGTAGTACATTTTCATCTACGAGTGTGATATAACTTACGAGGAGAAGGAAGGCGTTTTAAATAACTGACAAATATCGAAAGGTAAGTGGCATTATACGACTAATTCTGAAGGAAAAGGCAATGAGGGAGAGTCAAATAAAGTTATATAAAGTAATGGCGGCATTCCCTCTTTGTTGAACGGATCAGAATCATGGCCCCTACTTTGGACTGATGGAATCCACAGAAATGAGATTTCTTCTATCAGTAAAAGGTTATAAAAGACTCAGGCGTATAAGAAGCAATTGTATAAGAAAGGAATTAAGCGCGCAACCGATAAGAGAAAAACTATAATGGTATAAAGAAAGATGGAGGGACCATAGAATATGCCTGGATAGAATATCAAGGCAGGCTACGAGCTATAAGCCTGTAGGAAAACGAAGTCTTGGGGGACCGAGGATATGGTGATGAAGCCGAAACATGCAGAAATGCTTAATCCTGGCAAGCAAGATGAAGATTTCTTGAGGTACACGAAAGTCAGCCTACAGTAATTGCTGGAATACCGGAGATTGTAAACTAAATGCAAAGATTCGAATAAGTGTAGCAGATTACTGAAGACGTCGCGTAGTAGGTGTAAGTACGCAGAAATAGAGAGGCATAGGGAGGTCGTAGAGAGACACTTTATGGCGTACACCATTCAGAGTAGAAATTACTCCCATGGATTATCAGAAGACCCACCATTATCCACCACACTAGACTTAAGGTTCTGTTAGTGAACGAATCGAATCATACTCATTAAGTGAATGGATAATGCGTCATCCTACAAAGAATAAGAACAGGTCTGTTCGGGGGAAAGGAAGGTGCTGCAGTGACAAAGGGGTTGCTCGAATGGCAAATAGAGCAGTAAAAGTAGACAATACCTACGGATTCTGAATTGGTCTGCGTGACTGCGAGAAATGGAAAGGATAAATGCGGTTGAAGCAACCTATTATGGAGCCGTAGATAATGCTAATGATGAAATGTCTGTCACACGAAGGTTTCGGAAACTCGTCAATGGAGCTGAGACATAGGAAGAAGAAAGAAAATAAAGAATCTACTATAAAGTTCCACCTATTTGCATTGGCTCTATCGGTTACGAGACTGCAGGTAAATTTAGTAGATAATTTACCCATACGCTCTTTTCAGTGATTCGTAGTAACGGGGAATAGACGATTTCTCTTATAAGACTCCCCACTGTTCGCATACCACGGACGCACCCACACAGCTATACTGAAAAAAACATTTATTCGCAGTGAGAAAATATTTTTAAAATAAAATAGAACTTGAATGTGCTACATTTTTACAAATCTGGTCTTCAACTAATAAAACACACAAACGCACAAGCAGGCATAGATATAATTTTATGCATCATTGACTATACTGAAGAATAGAGGAAAAATACTGCTACTGGTAGAAAATAAAAATAATTTGTAGGCATTGTGTTATAATATCGTATAATAATTTCCGTTTTTTGGATGTTTTACTAAAGCTTAGTCGTTTTTACTTCCATTTTCCATAAGGAAATGGAAGTATGGTGATGGGGAAAAAAATAGTGTTCGAGATTAGGGCTGATTCTGATTGTACTGCCCTCAGAAAATGAAGAAAATTCATTTTCCGAAAAGTGTCTGTGGTAGAATTTTTTCTATGGCGAACGATAAGTGCCGCAAATTCAAACAGAATCAAATAATTTTTGCATAGTTGTATAATAATGTAAATAATAATAATTTTTGCATAGAATCAAATAATGTGCCTGAGTTGTAGAGGACTCAAGGCCTATTGATTTTGGTGAAGATCGGTTAAGGGAAAGGGATAGTTTACCTGCAACGTTTTATGGTTTAACAAGAGTAAAGTACTTAATTTTGATAAATAAAGTATTCTAAAAAAAGGTCATAATAATCCACTGTAGAAAGTTAGATGAAATATCTATAAATGAAAAGGGTAGCTGTAGGGAGAGGGGGTAATTTTCTATAAATGAAAATAATAGTTGAAGGGGGAGGGGATAATTTTTTATATGTGTACTACGTATGTTATCGGCAACAAAGAAGTAGTTTGTTGTTAAAATTCCTTCCCTGGCTGTTTGGCCGTGTTTTCTGCAAAACCAGACGTTTCGGCAGTGCTGTCGATTGCCATCATCAGTGAAAATCGAGTGCGCTAACGTGAGGTGGTATACGTTAGTATTGGTTTCGAAAATGATTTTAAATATAAATCTTAGAACATGGACGTCATGTATGGTTCTCCATACCGATATTTTCATTCGTGATTCTTGACTTGCCCAGTCGCAATCTGACTTCTATAAAACTTCTATACCTCACTGTTTAGGGAATATATGATTCCCATTATAGAGGTGGTATCCTCTTTTAGCTCTTCACGATTTCTAATACCTTTTTCGGTCATCTACTCTGACATTATGCTGACGGGTCCTCTAATGTCCACTTGCTAATGATCACGTCGCTTCCGTATTTCAATCTACATTTTTAATCTCTCGAGTAACTAACGTGTAAATAGTTATTCCAGGGGTCGGATGTTATCTCTTACTACATTTGTGAGAAAAATTTCTGACCTGTATGTTTTTGTATGTTTTTACATTGCCAAAGTTTGTCTAAAGAACATAATAAAATCCAAGATAGTGAAGACACATAAAATGACATAGGATTCAAGAGCTACACGGAAATACAAAATTATATAAGACGTATGGAAGACTGTTAACATAGACAAGGCTTTGTTTTACGACTACGACGATGTAGACGACTTAAAGGTGAACCACTACATATAATGGGCACAAGTATAGGAAACGATCACTGGATACTGAGAGATAGGCCTATACAATGAATGCAGTCAATGGACATATAGGCCTATTTAATGAAGTCAGAAACGGAACTGACTGATACTGTATGCATTGGTTACAAATCATTTGCATTTCAAAACAGTCGTTCTAAGAACTCATTCCTGCCAGCACTATTTGGAATGTCAGCGCCTTTGGTAATAATTAATAGCTAATAAAACATCGTGTAGAAATGCGGTTATGTAGCCACTAAAAAATTTGTGAGATTAAAGGTGACGGTCAAATTTCGTGGATTCTTTTATTTTTATAGACTTTACATTGTAGGAAGAAAGTCTAACGCGACTACCAGAATTTTATATACGCTCATAGAAACCTATTATTTACTGATATACACTGTTAAGTTACGTTGTAAAGGAATTAGGTCACATTAATGTTTTCACTGCCATTGCGTTCTGGTTATCTGGAATATATTATTAATGTCTATTCCAGGTATCCGGCAGAATTGGAGCAATACGATAGCTATTTTAGACAATCGACCCAGAACATTTCATAGGAATTCCATGAATGAGAGAGAATTCTATCAATAAATCACGTTTTCGCGGTAATTTCTGATTTTATCTACAAAACGTTTCACAAACACAACGTAATGAGGTTTCACAAAGTTGTAATTACTTAAACAATTGAGCTATACGCGGGTCTAGCCGAACGCTAAAAATATATTTGTTTAAAAGTTCAGTGTGCAAAACGTCTAGTATTTGTGGAATGCACATAGAGTCGTTTGCCGACTTACGACCGGGTTCCGTTCTGGCCGATCGGTCGGAACGTTCACCTCAAGTCGGGCACGTACAATAGACGTGTATGTTATATTACATATACTTATGGACAGGGTCGGATTAAAAGCGCGTGGTGCCCTATGCTGCCATTATGCTTGTGCCCCTCCATTCAAAATTCAAACTCTTATCCATTATTTGCACTGATAAAAGCATACACAGTTTCAAAAGTTAACAATTGTTTTATTAAACTCTCAAATTACAACAAATATTTAGCTAAATAGTGATTACAATGACCATAGTAGTACATAAGCTTAAAAATACTAATCGATCCATTTTTTTATTGATTTTGTCTTAACGAAGTCTTGTATCTTCCAAATCGAGCGATTCAAGTATCTCGCTTTCAATATTCAACTTTGCTAACGAAAATAATCTCTCCTCTCCCATAGTTGAACTCGACATATCTTTAATGCGTTTTAGTACAGAAAATTATCTTTCAGATTTGTAGTTAGCTATTGGAATCGTAAAAAGCGCACGATAAGCAATATATATATATATTCAGAAATACATCTACGTTTTACAATCAATAATCCAGTTTAACACTTTGAGCGGACAAACTGTAGTATCATGGAATCTATCATCTTCATTCGAGCGATTTGAAAGAAAAAGTTTGCAACTTTACTGAAATTGCAAAAGTGCTTCAATTCTATTAGAAGATCGTTGTTCAAATCGTTCGAGTAAACTTCTATAAGAGCTTTCGCTTGATTTTCCAAGTCGTCACTCTCCATGGTTAATAACTACGTAAGAAAACCAAACAATTGCGTAATGTGATCGTAAACTTTTCTTCGCTTAGTCAATGCAGCTGGATGGTGCTCCCGCTCCCTCTAAGAGCTCAGTCCCTGGTGCCGGTGCTGCTGCGTACCCTAGCGTTATGGATAATCCGCCACTGCTTATTACATGAATTTCAATTTAAACCTCCCTCACTTTGAACTGCTGTTAATATATGGAGGCCTACTATCTCTACGACTACGTTTCTTTGTTAAATCGTACAGCAAAATATAGGAAGGAAAGGGAGATATTTTTATCTAATGCATTTTAGTTTTAATTTTTATGTAAATGTAATGATTGTTTTATTACGATAAAGCAAAAATGCCGTGCATGCATGCTCCCGTATCGGCCTGCCCACTGTATGAAAAACATCAGTCTGACGAAAATATCAGTCTTAGTGAAAATATTTTTGTTGCGTTGTAGTCGTAAGTTAAGTTGTGTTGTGTCATCGGTGGCGCCCTCGCTCTCTTTCTCTCTCTTTCTCTCTCACGTGAGCGTGCCCCCCCCCACACACACAAGCTGTTAATTATTCAGTTTCTCAATGTCTGACCATGCCTTCGGAAATCCAGTTTCCATTTTTGTATCTTTTCCAACAGAGTGCAACAAAATGTGAGTGCACGTGTATTTACTTTCTATAGATATAGTATAACATACTTAAACATCAAGTGCAGCTACTATAGTTCGGATACATGATCAGGCCCCTTGAGGCAAGGTACCCGACAAAAACATTTGGCATGAAATGTGAAGGAACAAGACCCCGTGAAGACACAGAATTGACAGTATAACATCTTAACTTGTGTTATAACCTAGGGAACCTGCATTAACTAGAAATGCCAATCATACAGGCTGCCTTTCGTTGTGACGAGCTGAAAATTAATCACAACAAATAAAACAATTCTTATATCAGGATATTGGGAAGGGGAGACTGTTGATTTATGCACTCAGTTTACTCGGTACTCAGATGACATCTCTTTATTACATTATGAGATAAAGTTCTCTATTTAAAGTTCTCAACATATATAGTTTACAGTATAATTATATATATATTACTCTTTCATAAGGGCCCTCAAAATATGATGTACATCTATTTAATTTATTCCACGGATCCGGGATTGAATATATATTAAGTTAATAATGGTCACCTTGCCATATACAATATTGAAAATTGAGCCATTTGAAGAATGGACTTTATTAATCTTTCAAAACAAGAAAACTTTTAGTTTAAACATTTACTCTTTTGCTATAACCAGTGTTATTAGATTACAGACTACATGTTACATATAATGTCTGTCTTTTAAAGTCTTAAAAGTGGTGAGTTAAATTGTCTTTTGTGGGTAAATATTTTAGTAACTCATAACCATGAAAGACAAGCCTCCATGTCACCTGGTTTTCAGCATTTGCTGCAGAATTGGTTCTTCGGTCCTTGGTGTGTTTCCTGAAGGTCCGTCGTTTATATAATATAATGGTTTATAGCGAAAACTATAGCTAAACATTCTAATTCGTATGCGGAGTATTTCTTTTCTTGATCTGTCAGGGTGCGAGAAGCGTAACTAATAGGTAACCTTGAGTTATCAACTTCCTGATATATTACTGCACCTAGGGCGACACTAGAACTGTCTGTCTGCACTACAAATGGTTTTGTAAAATCGGCTAATTGTAGTACGGGGGGTGATATGATGCTTTCTTTTAATTTCTCGAATGCGGTTTGGTGTTGCTCATTCCATTCAAATTTAATTCCCTTCTTTCTTAAGGTATTTAGCGGTGGTGCAATTTCGGCTAGATGTGGGATGTACTTATGGAAATAATTTATCATTCCTAAAAATCGGGCTATTCCTTTCGCATCCCGCGGTGGTAAAAATTCTCTGATAACACGGGTTCGCTCTGGGTCTATGCTTACCTTTCCGTTGGCTTTTACGATGTGACCTAAAAATGAGAATTGTGTCACAGCAAAATTTACTTTATTGGGGTTTACGGTTAATCCAGCTTTCTCCAATCGGGATAGTACTTCACGTAGATGATTAAGATGTTGCTCAATTGACTCGCTGTAGATAACAATGTCGTCTAAGTAGTGATACACATATTTAAATTTTATGTCATGAAATAATGTTTCTAATAATCTGCTACATACAGAACTACCTTGGGATATACCAAAGGGTACCCTCGTAAATTGGTACAGGTTGAAAGGGACGGCAAATGCGGTAAGACGTTTTGATTCTTGTGAGAGGGGTATCTGGTGAAATGCCTGATTTAAATCCATAATGGTAAAAATTTTTGCTTTCGTAAAATAATGAAAAGCACTGTGGATGTCGGGAAGTGGTATAGATTCAAATTCTATCCGTTTATTTAGTTGCCTGTAGTCCACAACTAATCTATGTTTGTCGTTACTTTTGGGTACTAAAAACGCGGGTGAAGAATAAGATGACGTAGAGGGTTCGATGACTCCTTGTTCTAACAACTTATTAATTTGGTTCCTCATTACTTCCATTTTTGGAGGTGATAATTTGTATGGGGCTAAACGTATTACTTTATTGTCGCTCAAATTTATTTTGTACTCTATCAGGTCCGTCAGTCCTAACTTTGGGGTGAGGACGTTGGAGAATTGTTTTATTAAAGTCTGTATGTTCCGTCTATCTTTACTTTCCAGATGACCTAATTCAGATTCGTGATGCTTTATATGTGTAGAAGTGGTGCTAGTACTTTCTCTGTTATTTGCATTATCATGCAAGTTATATTTCCGTGAACGATCGAATCCAAAGTAAAACATCTTATCGTGAATGTCTAGAATTATTCCTGTTTTACTGATAAAATCAGCTCCCAATATTAACTCGGGTCCTAATTCGTCGCATACCAACATTGGAAAATACCACGTTAGATTTTTAATTTTTACTTTAAACGTGATGATAAGTTTTATCATTAAGTTTTGCTTATTAGCTGTAGCGCATCTAATATTTACTGATTGACTGCGTTTAACTAAATTGTGTTTAAATAATTTATTGGCTAGCTCTTGACTAATTAAACTTCGCGTTGATCCGGAATCAATTAATCCGAGGGTGGATGTAACACCAAGGTCAACTTGTATATACGGTAATTCACACTTATTGAAATCACATTTACTAATAGAGTTACATTTATCGATAAATTTTCTAACATAGGTGTCTAATTTTCTTTTGTTATTTGTATTAGTATTTTGTTTTAATTGGTGGTCTCTCAGGGGTTTACCTGTTTTCACGATGCTGCGGAAGATACAGGGTTTCGGATCTCCCTGCCTTACATGTTTTTTGGATAATGAGTTTTCTGATTGTACTGTTTCCGTTTACAGTTTCTACTGAGGTGTCCAGGTTTTCCGCAGTTATAGCATATATATTCTTTACGCGGGGTCTCACTGGTTTCGTGTCGAGGTGGAGGCTCCTTGGACTTACCATGGCCATGAACATAGGTTGGTCGCCGAAATGGTCGTCGTTCTCGTAGACTTCTTGCATCTGAGACTAGGGCTTGCGTTTCCCTTTTATGTGGTGTTGTGGATACCGGTGCATGTCTGTGCTGATCTGCGTACCACACATTTGACGAGTGAACACTACATTGTTCAAGGTCAGCAAAAGTGAGGGGTCTACTTATTAGTGCTAAACGGGAGCGTTCTTCAGGAGACAAGCCTACCAAGATAGTATCGACCAATTGTTTTTCAGTCCAGTCGACTTGCAGTAGACGTGAAGATTCTCTGATGTCAGCAATATAGTGGGCCAGTCTTTCATGGGCTCCTTGTACTCGAAGTACGGTATTTCTTTTGATCTCCTCATAAATTCCCGTGGGGATAAAATATTTGATTATAGTAGTATGAAGTTCTTCTACTGGAAGAGTCGAGTTTAATGATTCTAGCACACGATCTCGTAAAGGTGGTTTACATTTGGGTAGGATAACCTGCAGTATTTGCCAATCGCTCAATTGTTGTAGATCTTTTATTTGCAGTAGGTATCTGATAAAAGTCAATAGAATCGTGATACTTAAGCCATCGGTGTAAGGAATTTCATTAATTATTTTCTCTACTGGGTGGGAAATCTTTCCGTAGAGGTCTACATTAAAATATACGTTTGGTATACTTTTCGAAGGATTGGTGGTTGCATTAGGATTTGTAATAGCATATTTACTAGTGCTAGTATGCTGAACATTAGGCGGTGGGGGTTCTGACATAGTTAGGGTATTTAATTCTCTACTAGGTATTTGTTCATGAGTCTGTTGTATCTTCGATACGGTGGGTGATTCGTGGCTCGAGGTGGAGAGAGGGTGTTCTAAAGTAGGGGATTGAACTGGGGAAATATATAATTTTTGTAAGTAGTGCTCAATTTCCTCCATTCTCGATGAGTCAGACTTTCGTCGTAAGTCGTTGATAATTATGGGTAATTGGCTTAATGCTTCATCCGCAAATTTCTGCACATCGGCGGGGATTACGGTGACGTCGGGCCAGCTTAATAAATTATTCAACCGGCGGGTTAAATGTTCTATACGTTGCGTAACGCGCAAAATTTCAGTAGGTGATTTTTTGTCCTGAAGGTTCTGAGATAATACCATCAGTTCCCTATATTTCGCATAACAGGTTTCTCGTTCGCCGTCATAATCGAGTTCACGCAATCTATCTAACTGCGAGGGTATATCTGATCCGGTTTGGCGTAATGATTTTCGTAATTCCGACACGGTTACATTCACGTGTTTTAGACCTCGTAAAAGTGCTTCGTAGCATAGCTCATCTTTTAATAATAGATCAGGATTAAATTCAGCCATTTTCGTAACGCGAGTGCCTATAACTAATTATTCTACTATTTGCATTAAATGCTATACAACGCTTCCTTTTTTTTTTACACCAAAAATATAAAAATATAAATCAATCGTATTCTTACACCTTTTTTTTTTTTTTACAAATAAACACTTAAAATGTTATGACAACCTTTATCATTTTACATTGAGAGAGAGAGAAATTTCACACAGGCTTGAATATGCGTACTACAAAAGGGGGAATCTTCGGTTACTAAACACAGGAACAGACACGCTTCTATTAACAATAGACCAAACAAAGAGGGTGGCGTATTGTCTAACTTAACTTGAGGGAGAGCAACTATGACAGTTTTAAACAATCGGCAACAGGAAATTTACATGTCCGAGTTTGTAGTCAAATTGACACGTTGTAGAATGAAACTTTTAGACAAGCACCTACATGGTTTTGTTTACATGGGACAATATGTTAATATTACTTTACACATATTATATTTACAAATAAAGTTACCTATACTATATTACTATAATAATAATTATTATTTTTATCTTATTTAAAATTCTGACACATATTAAAATACATGAGTGAATAGATCAACAGCTTGTGTGTGTGGGATATCGGGACACAATTACTTCTTTCTTTTCTCTTAAGCAAATTAGCAAATTAATTAGCAGCAGTGGGGCAATTTATAACATCTTAACTTGTGTTATAACCTAGGGAACCTGCATTAATTAGAAATGCCAATCATACAGGCTGCCTTTCGTTGTGACGAGCTGAAAATTAATCACAACAAATAAAACAATTCTTATATCAGGATATTGGGAAGGGGAGACTGTTGATTTATGCACTCAGTTTACTCGGTACTCAGATGACATCTCTTTATTACATTATGAGATAAAGTTCTCTATTTAAAGTTCTCAACATATATAGTTTACAGTATAATTATATATATATTACTCTTTCATAAGGGCCCTCAAAATATGATGTACATCTATTTAATTTATTCCACGGATCCGGGATTGAATATATATTAAGTTAATAATGGTCACCTTGCCATATACAATATTGAAAATTGAGCCATTTGAAGAATGGACTTTATTAATCTTTCAAAACAAGAAAACTTTTAGTTTAAACATTTACTCTTTTGCTATAACCAGTGTTATTAGATTACAGACTACATGTTACATATAATGTCTGTCTTTTAAAGTCTTAAAAGTGGTGAGTTAAATTGTCTTTTGTGGGTAAATATTTTAGTAACTCATAACCATGAAAGACAAGCCTCCATGTCACCTGGTTTTCAGTATTTGCTGCAGAATTGGTTCTTCGGTCCTTGGTGTGTTTCCTGAAGGTCCGTCGTTGCCTTAGTATCCGGTGACGGTGAAGTTCCTGAAGTCTGTTATATCATTCGGGGTGAAGTACTCTCATCTTAGCCGACTGTAGTAATTCTTGTAGGATACTCTCATCTTAGACGACTGTTGTAATTCTTGTAGTTATAATAAATAAATAGAAAGTTTGTTTCACAGTAATACACTTCACATGATTATTTATTAGTTGAATATCACCTTCATGTTTGTAGTAATGTATGAATTACATAGTTTGTTATTTATTCATTGAGAGAGAGAGATGTCATCGCCGCACAAATTTAGTTATTTAAATATTCATTGAACCAACCATTCACATAATTATACACGCGTCGCGAAACAACGCTGTACGCAGCTTACGGCGTGAGCGCTCCATTGCAAGTGGGCAAAAATAGTTAGGGGGAGAGTAGTAATCTCGCGACAATTACTAGTCAACATAAAAGTAGTTCCATGTTTCTAATTTAATTAAAGGACTAAAGTTTGATTAAATAATTAAATAGAGATATTCTTAGTTACAGACGTTATCAAAGTACATTACAGTGGTCTTATTTAATTATTTAAATAATAACAAAATTTACAATTATATTTAGTTTGTTTAGGGGTCAGAAAACAAGTTAATTCTGGTCAGTGCCTGTATATGCAGGATTAATTAACAAGCTTTACCCTTTCTGTACAATTGTATTCCCTTTTATTTTATTATTAGACTTTTTATTAAATATTATTATTATTTAATGATAGCAATAAGATTTAGTTTAAAATGTGAGATTTTATTAAAATTTTAAAATTTCTCAGCTTATACATTAACAATTTAATTAATTAACATATTTTTATTAATGAAATCGTCACAACAGGAAAGACGAGGTCAAAAAGGCAGGGAGGTAGCCGGAAAAAGAGAAGTTGCTGGAACAGACAATATTGTGATAAGGGAAAGGACATCATACAAAAAACGCCTCGATACCCCGACACCATAAGGTAGGACTCTGAAGAGAAAGTAGGTCTACGTAATCCTACTGTTTCGACTGTAGTGACATTATCGTCATCGTTCAGTTTTTGGACGCCACCGCCGGCGCCGGTTGTGAACATCGTAATAGCGATGTCGTTGTAGTCGACCAACTTCTTTTCCACGTGAGACACGCTCTGTCATGTTTTCTGATCTCCTATTTGAAGTCAACCGAACATCATTTACCCTGTCGATTTCGTAATGACATCTTTGCATCCAAATTCTTCAACTTTCACCTTTCACACTGCTGTTCCAATATTGTTATTGTTAACATCGTAAAATCGATATTCGCCTTGGTTTCGCTATATGTTTGGTACAGTTACTGGTATTCTGTTTGAAACAACCAGAGAGAGACGGTGAGACGAGCGTCCGTCTACGTGTGTAGGCTACGTTACATAACGACATAACGAGTGATATATTCTAACGAAGTGTTTCACAGTCCAGAAATTCGTTTTACAGTGGCTGCACAGGATAACTTCCTACGCATTTCCGCCGTTATGACATGTCTTCAGGCCACACTGCCACGCCTTTACTGACCGTTGAGAATGCTTCTACACAATGAGATTCGTTTTCGTTGAAAGCAATAAAATGATGCATCTATCCTCCTCCATTAAAAATGTAAAACATTTGAAATTTATAACGTAACATAATTCTTAACAAAATATTAGTTTATAAAAATAATGAGCTTCTTTTAATACACATAATTTACATATTTCTTATTTTCTGTAATATATTTCTTTACACATCAAAATTCGGATATAGAAAAGAAGCATACATTAAAAAATTTGATTGTAAAAATAAATAAAGTTAAAATTGTATATATTTACTATTTCTTAAATATATTTTGATCAACACTACTAACATTTTTACATGATATTCAATTTTATAAAATTAATTGAGATATCTATTTACAAATAAACCTTGTTAACGTTAAAGTTAATTAATAACAAATGATATAAAATTTTAATTTTCCAAATTAAACTATTAGAAACAACGTTGTTCTGAAATCTTGGAGATTTATTGATCAGATCATTCAACATCTAACTGTATGGAACCCATCGCGGATGACAAGAAAGTAATTTGTAAGATGCTTATGATCTACACAAACTTAACGGATACAATTTGGTTAATCGTCTCGTTGGTTTAGTTACTGCTAGCCACGTCACTTGCGAAAGCACCAATATAGATTGATCTGTATTGATCCGACTTGTCAGGGTCACAAAATGTAGACCTTTTATTTATTGAAAATCAAACAAAAGTGCTAACACGTAGTGGATTTACTAACGCCAGCTCAGCAGGAGGTCTGTAGAGCATACTGTCTGAATCAATATCCCTGATGACTTCAGGAAGCTCGTTTCCTTGAAATGCCTCTGCACGTGTCAATTATTATTTATTAGAAACTTTAGACATTAATCCAAGAATAGAAGTCTTGAACAAATTCAAATTCTGAAACAAAATTTGTTAACTCCACTTAATTACAAATGCAATGTATAAGCACGAGTGTGAGCGTAGAAATCCCTAAAGTACTGAAGAAAGATAAGAGTAGGCCTACACTAGAGTCAATTTCCGGAACCTTAAAAGTCGGTAGGACGAGAGCGACATAAGAAACGTAGCCGACATTCGATATTCAAATTTAATAAATTATTTATGGTACAAACAAAGGTCGATCTACTAATTCGCGAGTTACTTTAACACTGGATTTCCATCACGGTTAGATAAAAACTTATTATACACTTATTACCATAAATGCAAGTTGTAATACTACGCGCATTGTAACATGCACAAACTACGAACACATTTCCACCCGTATCATTGCTTCCTGAATAGACGACCACCCAATGTTTGAGGCGTTAAGAAAAGTCTCTAATATCTACTCAAAATAAATTCGATTTCGGAATATCCCACTGACGATGAGGTTATTTAGTTCTGATATTTTTTGCAATATCAGGGTGAATTATCTTTTGAAAGGTGATCGTAATTATGAAGAGTAATAAATTTCACTAGTAGGTTATCTTCAAAGGAAATTAATATTTTAATCAGCGTGTTCTTCTTGCAGTTACGTATCGATCGGAAAGTGGACAGCGAATATGAGAATGCATGGAAAGGACTATCCTAGAAATGAAAACAATTAAATACATGAAAATACGAAGGTCAGCGAAGAGGGCGAACCTCAGACTATGGGAGGATAGATGAGAGACTGTGAATATTTTTCGTTCAGGCCTTATCAAATCCAGTGGATATGGATATTTTCTATTACAGCACCTTAACGTTTCTGAAAATTGATTCCACTCAGACTTTTCCATGCTTTGGACTGTCAGAGATGAGAGAATTGATAATCATTTTGGCGTGTTTAAAATCAGCTTTGAGCGTTTTTTTTTACATTTTTGTGTTTTCCCCTTTTTATATTATTAGTTTTTCCTTTTAAATTTATTTTTCATCTGTTACATTTTTAAATATGTATAAATTGAACACACACACACACACACACACACACACACACACACACACACACACACACACACACACACACACACACACACACACACACACACACACACACACACACACACACACACACACACACACAACGTCGACTTGAAAAAGGAAATTAAAAATTTAATGCAAATAAGAAAAATACCAAAAACTGTAAATAAGTGTTATCAAAGTAATGAGCAGATGCACAGTATTACTAAGTTACGCGTACTGATGCTGTAACAAGTCTGCGGTCTATTCATGCACGAAAATAAAAATAAAAAATTTTACAGACAGCTTATTAGGATTAAACAAATTATACACATCGAATATACGCTCGGACGGATTAGAGAACGGCGTGCAATGGAAATTCTGCAAATTGACTTCATTCCTGCGTGGACTCAAATTATACATAAACACAAACTGTCCACTTGTCCTTCGTCAAGTGTGCAGCACTTGCGGGCTTTAAATAAAAAAACGTACACACAAACAAAACCACCGATGGTCATTTCAGAGCGCTAATTAAATTCCAGCAACAGGCAAAGAGCGGATTCCGTTGACCAAACTCTGTGGTACGCTACACACTCGTCAGAACGCGGTGCTTTTTGTGTTCCGTACTAATGCCTAACGGATGGTCGTGAAAAACCCTATACCCCTTTTGTGCCACTTGATACGAGTGCTGCCGGATAGATGCGTATTTCAGAGCTCTGTAAAACGTCTGAAACAATATTTATTGCTCAAACAGTACTCGATGATGGCCTTGATATTTACGTGCTCAAATGCAAAGGCAGACGCAAACACGCGCGCGCGCCTGTTTTTTCCACCTCTTCCTGATTCTGACACAAGTATGCCACTCCAACTCACTTTTTCGCTTCCCAAGCGGCAGAGTTTTTGCCCCCCCCCCTCCACCATTAAACATTTTCTCGATTCCTTCCTATGTTTGCCATCTCACAATGCCCCGTCACTCGCTTAACTTTCAACTCCCCCATGGTCTTCCTCTTGTTCTCCTTCTTTCAGACTTACACGCCAAAATCTATATAAGAACAGTATTCTCTTCTTGGCTGCTTGTACGATCTTAATCTCTGTGCTTTAACAAGCCTGACGATAAATAATACGTTACAAAATTCTAACTAACATACGGAGTTCAGGTCTCACACTAAACTAGTAGGCAAAGTTTGGGGAACATTGTGAGAGAGGGATTGTAAGGATACGCCCTAACATCAAAGGGAAATACGATCTTTTATCGCATGTTTCAGTGGACGCAAGCGGTGGCGGCTCATTATATACTTAGGAGGGCTGCATTCCTACTTTTACACTTCTATTTTTTGGACTTGATTATCGTGATTATCGACTGAGTCGGTGTAGGCTCGACTTAAATAAGTCGGCATTTGTATTATTAAGCGCACCAAAACTAGTATGTTTTTGACGTGTTTTTGAGATATTTCACATTTGTGACAGCTATTTCGCTATAAAAACGCCTTTTAAAAACATAAAACGTATGACTTGTTTTGCAACCGCATATGCACTATTAATTTTTGCAAACTTCCCGATAGAAATACCTAGTAGAGGTCTATTGTTTGCACCGGATTTTAACAATATTGTAAGGTTTGTGCATTATTTAACAATGGAGCTGAACTTTCATGTATTTTAATATAGGCTAATCTTTTGTTTCTTTTAAGGATTAAAGAGCTATAACGAATATGGTACTTCAGATATTCTACTGCGTTATTCATTCTTTCTTCTACGAACACGAGTTAAGAATACTAACTCACGTTACAATCTGCTTTAAAGCGATAAATAAAACGTTCACTGAAAGAATTTGAATTCATCAAACAAACGTATTACAATTGCAAAGAATGCAATCCTCTGTTTGACACTTAGCATAACCAACTTCGTGAGGGTGAACGGAGGCAATTCGTCTGTTGGTGTGCCTTGAGATGGCATAGCAGAGGAGTAACTGCTTTTATATAATAGGCTGTCCCCTGTCCCGGCGTTTGCCCGATGCCCAGATACATAGCAACACACTATGGGAGAAAGCAGATCTTTCCACACTATCCAGACCCGAGGCGGGTCTCCCCGTTAGAGACCTCCGATTCACGAACAGGCCGTTCACTCGGACTGGCGTATAGTAGATTACTGAGCAAATGAATCACTTAACATGATCCGTGTGTTTCGTCGCTCAGGTGTTATTTCCGTGCATTGTCTTTACTCTTCGTTATTTCATGTAGAGACATTGCTTTGTGTTATCTTGATATTTTTTATTTGATTTGTTTATTTTCTTGTTGTCATAACCCCATACGCAACACGATCTAGATGAAGTAACCACTCTGCTTTTAATTACTATACAGAAAACACACCGGAAATCTGGGACGAATCAACAGACGAATAAATAATCATAAATGAAAGACGAGAAGCGTGGATTAGTGCTACCAGCTTAAGTCAGATTATGAAGATCTTTTTTGCGTCTGTTATTCATCACAACATGTTTAAAGCTTTGCCCTAGTATGACGAAAGATCTGACAGGGGTGACATCTGAAATTGTAAAAAGACGGGATTCCAGACTTGTAAACACCCAGACCCTGTGAAACTGGCTACAGGGAAGCGAACCACGCAACAACGGGAGTGGTAAATGAGAGTACACAGTTTCGCATTAATCGGAGCAAAGTAAAATTCGCTTTGAGAGGTGCAGTCTGTCCTTCAGCCGCCTCAGCAGTCAAGTATAAGGGCAATATATGGATACACACGAGAATATCGGAGAATTATCTCCTTAATATTTAATAAAGGAACGGAACCCCATCAAGTAAATGGAGGCGATAGACAAGGTTGCCCTTTATCAACCGCTCTTTTTAACCTGTTTTTGGAAGAAATTGTTAGGATTTGGCTTAACAGTGTAAATGGAGGGATCAGAAATGCGGGCAAAATGCTTAAGACACTCTTATTTGCAGCTGATCAGATTTTATTGGCCACAAATCAAAATAACCTGCAAAGGATGCTCCACTCCTTAAATAACATTGCGAAAGAATTTAATATGGAAATATCTGACAAAAAACAAAATCTATGGCTTTTAAAGGAACATGGTCAGTTAGATCTAAAATTGTTTCGGATTGTAAAATCATAGAACCAGTCTCATAATTTAACTATTTAGGGTGTAAGCTTTCACATAAAAACGAAGTAGATATTAATGGGAAAATTAATAAATTTAACCAGATAACAGGAACTCTCCAACATGCTCTACAACACAAGGCAAGGAAAGATTCCATAATAAAATTATACAAATCCATGGCAGTTCCTACCCTTACTTACGACTCAGAAAAGTGGTTAATGTCTGCTAAACAAATATCAAGAATTGAGGCTACGGAAATGAAATTTTTACGTTCCTTAGCTGGGTACACAAAATTAGATACGAAAAGAAACAATTAGATAAGAGAGGAACTGAAAATTGAAGAAGTAAATGGACTCATCAATAAGTACAGAGAAGCCTGGAAACAACACATTATCAGAATGGGCAGTGACAGATTCCCCAAGGTAACCGTATTGTATCAGCCGAAAGGGAACAGAAGCCTAAGAAGACCCAAGAAGAGGTGGCCCGACCAGTTTGCAGCCGGAACAGACTAAACAATCTAAATAGGAGGAGGAGGAGCAGGAAGAAGAAGAAGAAGAAGAAGAAGAAGAAGAAGAAGAAGAAGAAGAAGAAGAAGAAGAAGAAGAAGAAGAAGAAGAAGAAGAAGAAGAAATTGTCCCCAAATATCAGACTTTGATTTTTTGCGTAACTTACATACGACCATTAGACGTCTGAACAAATTGATAGACAACAAATTCTCCTATATCCTAAACGAATATTGGCTAATGACTACAAACAAAACAACCAATTGATTTAACGACGCAAATTGTATTATTCACGCATAATAGTAATCATGGTTTTGGGATTTGTAAATATGCGATTATCCATTACATCTTGGACACAAACTGTAGGCCAGATAAACTAAAGGAAAAAGGATCGGTGTTAAGTGTAGTAAAGTAAAAGAAACAAGTTGTATCTTTTACTGATCTGGGATTGGGTCAGGTCTGCCTCGCTAAATACACAACACGCAAGAAGCACATACATTAAGACTCTATTCTGTAATACAATATTATAACAGCCTCTGTTGCTTTGTGCTGTGAAATGCTGCAGCTTAGCAGCGAGTAGACACGATGTGGATCATGCGTGAGTGCGTGCGTGCGTATGCGCTAGTTTTCCGTGCACAGAACATGACACTAACGACCGCACCAGACACACGTGACACAACACACACAAAAATATAGGAAAGACAATATAAAACGGAGTAGTTTTAAGAGAAATACAGTACGATTCGCTGAGCAGAAAATAAAATTGTGCGGCAATATATCTTTGTAATGCGGTGTTCTATTTACAAGCCGCCACACTCGAGCTCTTTACATTTGTTCGCGCCAATATGAGGTACTTATGTAAACCGCATACGCTGTTAGCTCACACATTTGCAACATATGATATACATAAGTACATTAGCATATAAATGTAAATTGTGTTTTTAAAACATCCTTTCCAACAGGACATGAATAAAATTATATAAAATGTAAAAAAGATCAGGGTTAGCGAGGGCACAGTATGATATAACTCTACTTTTCTGATGATTCTAATGAGAAATATGTTACGCCGTTGGATTAGGCAACACGCACAAACCCTATTTGATTCTGGTCACTTCCCGATGACATAATTCAGAACATTTGACAATTTCTAGCTGCCGCTGTGCCTTCCGAGACGCTATCCGATTGTTCACCAGACATCAGCATTACGCCACACAAGTGATCTTATCTGATATGTAAAGCTTAGACCCCCCCCCCCAATTGTCAGCTGAGCTCGGGATTTCCGTGAAACAGATTATGTAGCGATACCAGTGAGATAGAGAAAAGTGGTACAGGTCAGTGTACTAGTGAAAGTGTCATAAATTTAAATGTTTATCTGTGTGCAGACTATTGTAATTATTGAACTATTGATGACTTTTATTTCTTTTTGTGTACAATGTGTATTGGATAATTGTGTACTAGGAGAACTGGTGTAACACGAGTGACACAGTTACAGTCAGAAGTAAAATATTACAAATTTCACGCTGTTACTTGGATAAATGTTATATTACAAACACCACAAATTAATAAATGAAAATAATACGAACAACTTTTTCACATTTTCCCTGTGCAAGTACAAAATAAAAATAAAAAAAAGTGTACGAAAAAACGTATTCTTTTCTAACAAACTTAAGCATATAACATTTAAAGATTGAAATTGAAGTTGTCTATGTAACAATATCAACTGGTAATGTTTTTATTGGAAAAACGGAATATATACCAAGGATATTAATAAACCTTAACTTGTCACTGCTCACAGTATGTGGTGAGCAGGTAATTCCTAGTCCTGTGAATGTAATGAGAATTGTAAACTTTAATAATGGGAAATTAGGAAGAAACCACCTTACTCGTACGAAAATTTTATACTAAGGTCGTAAGATCAGGACCCATGCGACTGTCTCAACGATAGTTCGGGAGCACGTATCGTTTCCTACACTCCGGAACAATACTGCATTATTTAAACCCACATTGCTTAGAGTAAAAATGGTTAGTGACCATAAGCATCACCGAAACTATTCAGCCTACCTTATAATCGTTTTTGTTTACATTTACGCATATTTCATCATAAATAGGCCTACTGTACTGACATCTTCGCATGTTAGTACACCTAATTCACGTAATCATATTCTACTGTAACGACAGAAACAATGGAGAGCGTCCTTCTACACGTTTCTCAACTAGCCGAGCAGCTGCGTGCTTCTACCAAGGCCGCACTTAAGTACACTCTAGAGTTTTCGAGTTCTTGTTGACGCAAATTATGGAACATCTGCGGACTATAAATAGGAAACAGCTTAATAGTTTACGTTGGGCGATTTATAAAGTGCGCATGTCAAGTGGTTGTGATTATTGTGTTATTATTAGTGTGAAACTCTTATTACAGTAGTTGAGTATTAGGATTGTGTGTGGACAAATATAACTACAATTACTGTACGGGAGTATGTCGTTGATTTGAAATATTTTTGAATAATTAAAGGTTATTAACGACTTCTCTGGTGTTTGTATTTGTTTCCACTGCACCGTACGACGATCAGTGAGACCGTCGTAACACTATTGTGTTTAAAGATATTACATTTTTTCTCCACTAAATATATAATTTTAAAATTTGCCTTTTTTTTGTTTATTCACTTCGCCTGGAAATTTGGCTCCAATAACAGTTATAAAACGTACTTTACGCTTACTTTGTTAATTCTTTTAGACATACTTCTCTCCAATGTATCTGAAATTTTTGGTGTTCCTTTTGTTTTAACATTTTTTTAAAATCGGAATTCTGATTACTGATTTCTGTCAATTCAACTAAAGACCTGTTTGTCGGTTCGCAGTATCTAACGCGGTGTGCGGATACACAGAAACTATAATACACCTCACTGTGTTCTGTGGTACAGTAGTCTGTACATGTAGGCCTACATGCCCCGCCAAGCTAGGCGTATCCAACACGGTGGTAAATGTCGCTCTACAACGTCTCCTGTCCGCCGTTGTTCTATGTAAACGTGGTGGAACAGAGAGATTAAGCGAAGGAGTTCGGCAGGATTAACGTCTCGTACACATCGGTGTGGAAACGTGCTAACACTGGAAGGGGTGTTTAATTGTTATTGTTTTATTGTTATACGAGTACTGTTATATAAGCGAGAAGCGGAAAGGACGGGAGAGACATCTCCTCCGCATGCAAAGACATTCAAAACATTGACAGTTACTTATAGAAGTGGGAAACAATATGAGTTAGCCGCACAGTATACATTCCACTGCACGTGGCCTAGTTCAAACGTTCAACTCAAATGATTTTTAGATAAAGAAATGTCTGTCGTTAACTTGTTATTCGTCTTTTATTGTTTTAGTTCCTAAATGACGTTGACTCAGTCCGTAGATGAATTGCACAATTCAGTTTTTCTATTTAATTATATTCCTTTTTTTGTATCGGCCATCTAAGGACCACATGGCAATTTCAATTCTTTATTCCTTGTTCTTTCCTTTTTTCCCTATATTCTTTCATCTTTCACTGTGTCTCTTCTTCCTGTCTTCAGTCCACTTTGAACCTGCGTTTTTCTCTCTCCTACTCTGGACTCCTTCCATTTTTAACACTTTTGCCCGAAAAACTTCTCTTTCAATTGCTTCTTCTGCGTGTATATTATTTTGTTCTAAATCCTTTTGGACTTCTTTAATCCAACTTGATGTTGAATTCTTCCCCCAAAGATATTTAAAGATCTGCTTTGTTAGCCTATTTTCGTCCATTCTATATAAATGTCCTAAAAATAATAGTCTTCTTTTTCTCATGGTTTCTGTTTTTTTATTTATTAATTTTTTTATTAGTAAATTTGTGTTGATGGTTTAATCACAAACAGAAATAACACTGTTGCATACCACTATAGAAAAAATTATTGGTGTGCAATACAGCTATATTTTTTTATAGTGATGTGCAATAGTCTTATTTTATTTTTATTTTTATTAACACAATTTCCGCATTTATTTTAATTAATGTAGGCCTATAGAACAATACGTTTTTGGACGTGGGTTTTAACGGACTGAATTCCCAGTTCAAATATTAGCTCTTCTGATTGTCACTAAACAGAAGAGCTATTAGAAGAGTAATTAGAAGACTAGATAGTAAAAATTGCTACAAAACACTGCACTCATCGCTCAAAGGCGTTCTGCTATAAGCATACAAATAACTGAAGAGGTGGAAGTCGATAAACCTAATGAGAAAACAGCTGTACCGGCGCCGATCAGTGTTTTACTTCGCTGAAAGTTTTCCTGCCTCACGTGTTGTTATAATGCACGCAGAAGTTCACAACTTCGGCCATCACTACAAAAGTGTATGTAGGCGAAGAATTCAACAAAGAGCATCTTCTAATTCTACTATTCGTCACTCAGTATTATTTGACGAACTACGAAAGCCGCTGTACGCAGATACTTGGGCGAATATTTTCGACTTGTTATATCTGAAACGCTCCCTTAGTCCCAGAATTTTTATTTGTTTTAACACCCCTTTTATAATCTCCAAAAAAAAATTTAATTTATTTTTTTTCTGGGAAGGCGTCACTTAATATTTAAAACTAGGCACGTGGCATGGAAATAAAATGTGCTGAGCCCATAGTGACAGGTCCTGCAAGAAAACACTTGATCAACAATAACAAGATTTTATTTATGCTTCTTGAATTTTAAACAATTGCTTTTACACTTACATCTTTGGTTTGAGTTTTCCTTAATTCTTAACATCAATTCAAATGTTTCTTTAAAGCACCATGGTGGTTGAATTACAACAAAAATATTTCAAATCTCCAACAATTAAATAATGACATACCCACCTACTAAACTTATTATATTTATTATAACCTCGTATTTTTGTATTTCACTTTCAAAAGATTTGTTTTTATTACATTAGTAAGACATGAACCATTCATTAACATAAGATAATTATGAGTACCTAAAAATGACAATCCATGATCAGTAGATAATAAGATAATAATGAAATTAAAAAAACTAAGTACTTAAGTGTGTTGCATTACCCTCATCTACCTGTTCCCCAGCACTAGAATTAATCGCATTAATATTGAAACCAGTGATCACATTAAACCGAGGTTGAAGTTTGTTAATTAAATATTCAAATATGTCGTTTAATTTTTATGTTAATTAAATATAAGTATTTTATTGTACGATTATAAATTGAATAGTCAAGCAGAACCAAATAATAAATAACTAAATCAACAGGAGTATAAATTTAGAAAATAAAGAACAAAAAAAAGAACGTGCAGGATCACAAGTCATATGACAGGTAGATGCAAGTACTCTCCGGGTATTACATTTTCTTAAGGTCTGGATTTTGTTAATAAATGAATTTTAAAATTGGTTTTCCTTTTGCAGAAAATAGAATTAAATATTTATATTATACAATGGTAACCCTTGACAGCATGCAAAATCAATACACGAATACTTATAACCTATTCATAACACCGTCATCACTGTCCACACTTTAGCATGTCTTCACAAAACATGTTCAGTAATGTTAACTCTGAAGCATGAGTCTGATTTCTAGAACTAAGTTTCTGCGTCTGTGTTACCCGATAAACTGCGGAGTATTTCGTGTGTGAAGTTTACAAAATAAAAGGAAAGTTCCCACCTGATCTTTCAGATTGCCTTAAGAATATTCCTGCATTTTCGGTTGGGTGTGAAGAATGATGCCGCATGGCGTGACGGCGTTGGGGCTTCTTACGCAGGCTCTGCGGATGGGCGAAGATGTTGAGTGCCCATCTCGTCGACCCCTTTCCTCCCGACTAAAGCGGGGAAACCTGAAGCTCTTTATAGATTTATCTACTCATAGTAGTATATCACGGTACACCGTCACAATCCAAGCCGCACCAAGTTGAAAGAGAAAAGAGGAGGATGAAGACGCTGCGCGAACTTATAAAACTAAAACGTTGCTGTCTAAATCTCGTTGTCAGGAACAGACGCCACTGCTAACCAAATGACGTCACCAATCAAGGTCGCAGCGGCCGGCAGATTCTCCATATCGAAAGCGGGCATCGCAACATGCAGCGATAATGCACTGAACGCACGGAACATAATATTAAACTGGCCGTGGTGTTTACCTTTTAATATAACCACGGCACATATCTTATTTTAAGAAATTCGGTATATTCAGCTGCTCACTGATAAGAGACGATACCATCAGTCAAGTGAGGGAGAGAAAGAGATACATAGATAGATAGCTAGAGAGACAGATAGAGAGAGAGGGGGAGAGAGAGAGAGAGAGAGAGAGAGAGAGAGAGAGAGAGAGAGAGAGAGAGAGAGAGAGAGAGATATGAGAGACTGAGAACAAGGAAACGGTGCTTTGACCTAGCCTGTACATTCACGTTACACAATTAAACAATAGGACGATGTAGGCTAGAAGGAGGGAAAGGCGCGTTTACATGTTTGGCTACACGCTTATAGTCTATGAAATAATAGAATAACAATAGGCTTATACAGTGTAAACAATACTGTCCTTTCAATGGATTAATTGTATTATGTCAAATACTTACGTACCATATTCATATAGTGTCCGCACTTCAGTTGCTGTAATGCAGGATGGTATTTGACCACAACAGAAAATGAGAGGTACTAGTACAAGACTAAAGTGAGAATTAAATCTGCATAATTTACAAAGCGAACGAATAAGTTAGTAACTGATTGAGAAACATAGAGGGCCAGAGATAACGTAAAATGAACACAAGGATTAACACTGAAATAGAAGAATAGATTTTTGTGACATATACCTAACGATAATAAGTGGGACGTTATAGAGAGACTAAAATCTCTCTAATATAGGTCTGGCATGAAATCCTCAAGTGAAACTTTATACAAGAATTTCTTATAATTGTAATTAAACGTTCCTTATAGTTTCCTTATAATAATATATAATATATGTATTATATACATATTTAATATTATATATTATATTACATTATAATAATATTATATTGTAATAATAACCTGACCATCGGTAAATCTGAGGGAGCGCAAAGTCTCGTCCATTGATAACAGTGTTTTCCCTATCCTCGATGTCTTTTCGTCGGTGACAAGGTGCAGCCTTGCCTCAAACCTTTTTTAATGTTAGAGGACACTGATACGATCTCCTAAAAAAAGGAGCGCCTAATCATACACGATCTCCTAATTTTATGCCCCACAGACTTCAATTAAAATTGTTAGCAAATGTTTGTTTAAATTTAGCGGCACAGTTAACACTTTTCATAGTTTCACTTTAAGAATAGTATCATAAGCTTTACCGTGATGAAAAAATGCTTCTGACTGCAGTTTTATTCGGAATCGGTTGCTGTAATATGAACAATTTTTTTTGTGAATAATTTTTCTAACACAGATATAATTTTATCTTCATATTATAATACACGTATTAACATTATTTTTTACTGTAAAACCTCGGTACCCAAATAAAACAGAGCAGTAATTAAGCTAACAATACTTGTAACTTCTATTAAAATATAGTTATTATTAAAAAAAGTGTGAGTAAGTCGTTTAAAACGTGGTTTTACTAGATATGGTAAAAATTCTATGACACGAGAAGCTTGGCCGTTTTAAGAAGGTTTAGGCAGGGAATATGAGAAACAATACAAGGACGATGACGACAAAGCAGAGAAGGAAGTAACAATACTGTCATTTATATAATGACACAAACTTTATTCCGGAAGTTTTAAGTGAAACCGTAGGAATTGATCAGACACAAACCCAGTGGAAGCGACGTGACAGATTATAGAAAACAGATGTCGCTGTCGAAACATAAAGTGGACGAACCGCGTGAGAGTAAAGGTCCTCTAAATAAGAATACCCTTACAAGACGTTGGGATCGGGATTATTAATCCTTGTATGTTTATCGTAAAGCAAGAGACTTTCAGACCAACATTTGTAACACTGTTGTATTCGTTACGTGTATTAAGAATACTAAGAACTACTAAATCAGCTACTAAGAGTAATTATAAAGTTCGAGAAACTTGTTCGTTCAAACTCCGAACACCCACCCGTAACTGTACGACTATGATTTGCTCAATCTTACAATCGTTATTTCATTACCGTTATTTCTTTATGTGTATTTTCAACAATCCTGGCGCACAACTATTAAAAATAAGTAAATAAATAGACCTAGAGAGCAGTGCAATACACATTCAACGTTAATTTTGTTTCCTTTAAAATAAAGACAAGGCGCGCGCATAAATTTAGACTAAACGTCAGGCCGGGAACATAAAACACTTTACAACACTTTCTTTACAAAAAAAAAAAAAAAAAAATCAAAGCCACCAACAAACGAGAGTTGTTAGGCAGCGAACCCACTTGACATTTGACATTACACGTTTTTCAGCTTCCCCACTTATTTATTTATTATTTTTTTATCGTGTTCCGTTAGATTTTATTTTCAAACAAACCTAAATACAGTAAATATAAATCAGTTGAACACAATGCGCGAGGTGACAAGTTTTATAATTTTCCATAAATAAATAAAAAAAAATTCTCCGGCCTCCCTAACCAAAAACAAACCCCGAATTATAGTGTTATAGAGGAGGGTTGATTTCTTTCAATAGAACCACCAACCCCCTACGGACCGTTACAGCCGCACACCATTAGCAGGGGAGGGGAGGCCGTGCCGCGGGCAACACAAGTACTTAATGGAGTGCTTATTGTTGTAAAAACACGTCACAACAAACGGAAAGTATTTCTTTACAGAGACGATCGTGTACGGGCGCGCGCTCGCGTCTAAAAATATGTGTTTGGGAAGCGTTAGACAGTGACAGCGGGCGGCTTCTAAGTGAACAACACCAGCGACAACTGCCTAATGTGGAATTTGAAAAGCCAATAAATTGAACTTCGACCACGAAAACACTGTAAACGTTTATATCCACTCTAACGTCAGCTGATATATTACTATAACACTTTACGACCACCAGATTTAGTATTTTATTTCCGTTAATGTTCTTCTTTCGTGTTACGTCATAAATCTATGTTCAGACGACTCGTACAACGTACATTGGTTTACACTGTCATGTTTCACCAGCGAGCGGATATACCAGTCTGCGTAGACACTGATCACTAAGTGATGTTCCGTAGTTCACAAAATCAGGCGTGGAATCGCGTCCGTTTGATACACTTATACGTTAACTCTCTTGCTACCATGTGTACCATTTTCGGACACACAACACTTTTACTAGAGCCCGTGTGTACCATATCTGGACATATTAAGTTTGCAAATGTGTGTGTCTGTGTTTGTTAATTCTAATAGCCCCCAGTTGTGGTGCCATATACAAATATGTAAATAAATACATGTGTTAATAAATAATTAATGTAATAAGAGTAATAAGTATAATTACCTTTTATGTTGCTCAAGCCCTTCGTTGGGATGCCACGTGCAAGTTTGTTTTTTACTAATGATAAATTCTTTTCCTTTATTTGTATAATTAATTATTTTATATAAGTATTGAGTTGTAATTAAGATATAACTAGTCTCACGTTGTGGACGCCATGTGTAACTATGGATATTCAATATATATCAATGCAAATTTGATATTGATGCAATCTCATGCAAATAAGTTTTACTTTTGTTTTATCGCGAATAGATTGATTAATTAGT
Organism: Magicicada septendecula; assembly: GCA_034769895.1. Classification (NCBI taxonomy): domain Eukaryota; kingdom Metazoa; phylum Arthropoda; class Insecta; order Hemiptera; family Cicadidae; genus Magicicada; species Magicicada septendecula. The sequence continues at coordinate 126,771,395 of CM068372.1, forward strand.
CCCACTCTATGGACGTCATATGTAGATATGCCTGTTAATGCCTATATCACATTGAATTAAATGTGTACGTGTAATAAGTCTGATGAGTACCATTAATTAATACTCAGATAACTTTGACTTTACTATGAGTATTACTACGTTATCACTAATTTAATCCAAACTTTGGGTGTAATTTGTATCTACGTATAATTACGTAGGTAATTGGTATTAACTAGGGTGATTATAAATGATTCGACTCGTACACCAAATTCTGCATTACGAACAATAATTTATTCAGACCTTCTGCAATGGTCATCAATTTCTGAACTTAAATATAACATTATTTCGCAATATTATATGATACATTACATTATTAATTCGTTCATTACTTCTATGAGGATTCATCTCGTTATGATAACCTGATTATAAGTAGTTCAATCATGACTTCTTTACATATTACAAAATTTCTCTCATTAATGGATTCATATTTCAATTTTTCCTTTCGCAGTATATCATTCAGCTTTACTCTAAATGAATTTAAATATGACTTCTAACTAGATCAGAGGTGTGTTCTTTGTGAGGAACAGGACAGTGTCTACTAAACATAAGTGATACATAAATATTTTACTTTTGGTAAGTATCCGCAACTACGGCGTGTGACTAGGATGATTTCCTCTCTCCCTCACTCCTGATGACTTGGTGGACACTCTCATCGTCGTCCGAAAGATACACTATTCACTATCGCTGAGATTATGCACTCCGGCGTCAACATTCCTTTAGTTCGCACTCGTTTAGAAGTTATATGTGTAACATAAGTTAGTTATTACGATCATTTGGCTTTGAATTATTCATTTCACGACTTATTCGCGAGTGATTGTAACTTTACCACTTTGTTAACAAGCACTGATTATTTGTAATTTATTTAGTCGGCACAGTTAAATAACTAGTTATTAGTTAATAAGTCGGCACACTTATGAACCTTTTCATTACGATATCTGACATAGTTAATTGACGTAAATAGTACGTTAGTTCATCACACAATCACGATATTTAGTTCATATTTCTGAATTATCTTTCACGATTACGCACAATGTCTCTACTTTATTCACACCGTCAGAGTTTTTGAGCGTCCTTACACAACTCGTTATTATACAAACTTTTAATTTGAACTAAGTCTCTTTTAAGTTCTACTTCATTACGTACAGTACGATCTTGCGATTCACCACCAACATTTTACTCCGCACTTTACGACTCGTCAGTATATTGAGATAATACAAAGTCTGATTGTGATTAACCCAAAATTTCTTTTGAGAAAACTCCATAACTAAGACTCTTATCGTTACTAAGACTTAGAATAAGACTTCCGATTTTGTACTGGCGAAATAAACAAACTCCCGACGAATATAATACATAGACGAAATGTATAAGCCAAAGTTATACTAAGGCAAAAACGTACATCTCCTCTGCTCGTCATCAACACGTATTTTTATATCTTGAGTCCTTCCACTTTTCTGCATCCAATTCACTCCTTCTCACCATCTACGTTCTTATTGGTTTTCGTTTTCATTTTCCAAGAAAACTCCTCCTTGAGTCTCTAGCTAGACTCCTGGCTTCGTCCTTAGTCGCTCTGGACCCTTGCCTCCTTGTTAACGTCTTTTAAAGAACCCCCTTTACCAAACTCTAGTTCGTGGTAGGCTCATCTAGATCCTTTCTCTCATATCCTCCTGTTTCGCTCCTCCCTTGCTGTAAGACGAAAGATCGAATTTCACGCTTGTCCATCATCCAATTGTTCTTGCATTTCCATTCAGCTCGTTCCTATTAATTGCTGCCCAGTTACCCGTGTGTCTTTTAGTTAGGTATGACCAATTGCAGTATTGTCTCCTGACTTCCTTCGATTCGTTCACACGATGACGGAGGTCGCTTTCACGGTAAGGCACATCTGTTCTGCAGCTCTCCTGCTCTGCCCGTACCCTGGCTGGTAAACAAGTTCCCCGCTGTTTCACCATGCTTGGTCCTTTGTTCATGTAACGTCCGTATGAGTTTTGCCATTGTGAACTCTGTACATCTGTGTGTCGTCGTTAAGCTCCCACACGTGGGTTGACAAGACTCGCACCGCCATCGTATTCGTATTCTTGGTAATTGGCTCGGCAAGACGTATTCCTTTGTTTTTCTGTTACTGCAGCCCGTTCCCACCCCATACTCTTACGCCGAACATCTGCTATAACTGAGGCATTGTCTTCTCTAGCTGTGCCTACTTCGTCGCTAATGTGTCGCACGTGTCGTTGTCCGAACGGCGGCTGGTCGACTCCAAAGTATACCATTTCTGACAGCTGACACCTGCTACGGTTCCTTCCACGCAATGAAAAAAATTCCTCTACAAAGGTGCGTTACAAGTTTTCCGTACAGCCCACGTGTACCAAAGTTGGACACATTGCATGACTTTGTTTCGAAGGTTTTGTCAACACGTGGACACAGATCAGTGCTATTAGATAGAGTTTTACATTCTTCTGGGCCAGAGTGAAATAAATATGCCCTTGGGTTAAGATGGCAATACTCTACTGTCAACAAAATCAGCTGTTATAACATATATAAGAAATCATATCGGGGCTGGGGGAAATTTACTCTTCACAGGTCTGGTAGCGAGAGGTTTTATTGTCACCGGTGTCTGGGAGCGAAAATGTTAAGCGCTTGATTCTGCACACACGCCTTGCACGTTAAACTCATTCACGCATAGTGGTTCGCCAGAGGAAGTGTAGGTTCGTAGTTAAAGGTAAAACCTGTATGTTTTTGCAGAAGCGAGCTCAATTTCTTGGAAAATGTGTACGCAAGCAAAAAGTGATGATAGTAGCGATCTTGACGTGGTAGAGCAAAAATCCACAGAACGTCAGCCATTTGCTAGCCTTCGTGAATAGTATTTTATAATTTAATAAACTTAATATAAACTTAACTGAATACACTGAATTAACTTGAAATATCGTATAACACAGATAATATTGTTTTTTACTAAAATAAAACCTAAAACTAAATTCAACAGTCATATCCAAAAATGGAGTTTACAAAATAGAATGTTCAGGTTGCAATAAATTCTAGTTAGGCCAGATGAAGAAAAAACTGTCCGAGAGATTCATTCAACATCGCAGTGCGTTTTTAAACCTAATATTTACAAATCTATCTTGACCACACACTGTTTAAATAATAAACATAAATTTTCAGAAATTCAAAAAGGTCATATTAATTAAAAACGTACAAAAAGGTAATAAAATGAATATCTGGGAAAATCTTGATATTTAAAAACACAATAATAATCATCTACTAATTAAAGGACAAATTCAAATAAAAACAAAACAAGACGATTTATTTAAAATCATACTTTTATTAGAATAATAAAATAAAACATTAAATATTAAATAGCTGACTACATAAACATTGCAACAATCGAAAATAAGAGTCGAAGTAAAATCGATTATCCGTTAACTGTATTGTAAGCGAAACATTCAATTACAATTCAAACAAACCTCTGAAGATACAGAATAATTTCCTGTGAAACGTAGGCCTACGTCAGGTGAAAATAAACCTACTTGCAGTGTATTTATTCCAAGATATTATTTTATAATTATATCTCAATAGACGACGTGGTGTTGTTTAAAAGGACAGTAGCGTACGCTGTGAACAAGAGAAAAGAAGAAGGAGAGAGAGAGAGAGAGAGAGAGAGAAGAATGGAATCATATGTTAATAGGAAAGAGAAGAACGGAACGGTCGCAGAAAGTAGGAATTGAATAGTGAACATAACTGTGCGGGGCAAGAAATCAAGAGGCAACAGAAGAATCGTTCGACCCGGACAGAAATCTTTCGTCTGGTTTTACGGTCAAGGCACGGACTTTTATGCAAAAAAGAAGACGCGCAGACTGTTCAGTCAGGTAGCACAAACCTCGTCGGAAGTTTTAATTTTTTTTTACTTGCTGTGTCCACTAGTTTCGTATGAGCGTTGTTTTCAGAACTCAATAAAACAGGTATCTGACTTCCACAAAGAAACACTGAAGCGCTTACATAAAAGGGAAACCCATTCTGGGATTCACATAGTCCTTACAATAGTATTGATCTTTTATGTTTGTCGCAATCTGAAAAATAACAACAAACAGTGTACTGTCTACACAATGATGAGTGCTGCTAAAAATATTCTTTGCCTGCGATAAAATCGAAGAGTGCGGGGAAAAATCGTAGGTTCAAGTAAGAAATATGTGAAGTATACAATTGTCAGAACGTACTGTGGAATATATTCCAACAGGTTGACCGAGCACTGGAAGGCCACGGAAAAGTTAATGGCATTTGTGTAAAGGTGGTGGTAACACATATTCTGTCCAAATTGATGATGAAACAACAACGCATTAACTGACAGCAGGTACACAAAAAGAAACCCATTTTCTCCGTCATTACATTTCCTGCTTTGGTACACACAAAGCGAGCGGCCTTTCCGTTTCCAGCGATCTCACTAAAATCTTACCTGAGCGTATAAAGACAAAAAGCTTACAGTGTGTTTCCGTATCCGGTCTCATGAAATGTGTTAATGTACAAAGAGCCTTTACATATTCCAGCGAAAGTAAACTATGGGCACCAGTCTCCATAGAACAATAAGTAAATTTTCAAAGAGATCACTCTCTCACACAAAAAACTTACAATCATACTGCATTATTTTTTAACGTTCCCTAAACCGTAGTATGATACAGAAACTAAACTTCTTCAATACTTAAACGCAATCCTTAGCCACGTAACAAGTATGCCTACACTGAGAGCAGAGCTTTGTTATATCGTTATATTTGTTATATATATTGCCAGTCCTTAGCAAGTTCTTTTTTTTTAAATAAAGTGAAAGATGTTTTGGTTCTGCTTTAAAGAAAGTAATTTCTTACGTCCAAACACAGATATCTGTCGACCATTATTATATCTGTGCCTCTGAGATTACAATCATATATTCAAATTTACGCTACATTAATCAATTTTGACAAGAATTCGCAATTTTCGGTTGCAATTAAGCGAATCTCTCGATGTACAGTCTGATGTCTACAAACAATAACAGGTTTATTCTGTATTCCACATGTCATTAATATTCAATTTCGCCGTATTTGAATATAATAAATTTGGCAAACGTCAAGTTACGAACGCGTATCGATGCAAATCATGTTTCAGAGACAAAATACTTTCCCATGGTCAGAACAAATTAGACGAACAGAAATAAAAACGCCAATATCTCTCACGGATTTCAAAAAAAAAAAAATAAAAAAAAAAATAAAAAAATGTTCAAATTATTATAAAGCTGTGTTTGTGTGTGTCTCCCTGTCTGCTGAGTTTGTCTGTCTCTTTATCCGGTTTATTGTTTCTCTCTTGTTCAGCATCAACTACGTAAATCATGAATTCGTTTGAAGAAATCACAAGAGCTAATTCCCTCAGTGAGGACTGGTTATGACTATGTGCTTAAATAAATAGTCCGTACTCCGGTGATTAGATTAAGTAGTAACCTGATTATTTACGCACAAATATTAAAATATATAGAAAGTGAATTTATTTTGACTTCACTACCGTCTAAGCAATCGGTCACACGAATTCTACACTAGTTTACATCGTCCGAGAATCTGAGGTGGGTTCAAAGGTGTGAAGATGGAGAGGGTGGTTGCAGGAGCTAAGGGAAGGTCAAGTGTCTGTAAAAACTAAATATAATCTGAATGCAAAATGTAAAATTAACTAAACTAAATAACAGCTTTTAATAAAGGGGATACAGAGAATTCAATTTGTTCATTAGTTAAATTTTTGTTATTCTTTATTGCTTTTTTAATTTCTAGAATTTCTAACAAATCCATTTTTTTACCTGTTTGTATGTTGTGGAGTGATGTGTTGTAAGCAATGATCTGCAAAACCTGTATTGGCCGTATTGGTTAAAATCGCCTTCTTGTGTTCAGAAATGCCACATTGTCCGATATAAATAGCATCGCATTCTGAACAGTGTATTTCATAAACTTCATTTTCTCTAGTGTGTTTGATTTTTCTTTATTGTTGACTAGTAATGAAAAAGATTACGTTTGTTTACTGATACCATGTTAAGACCATGCTTTTTTAAACTATTATTAATCCTATCTGTTATAAACGGAACGTAATTTGTTAAATGAAATTTTTTGTTATCCTGATCTGGCTCTATGGAATAAAATTCTTTTAAAATAATTTTCTTCTGTTTTTTTAAAGAGACTATTATTCTTTCATCATAACCGTTATTTTCTGCTATGGCTTTTATAATATCCACTTCTTTATTGAAATGTTCTTTGGATAAAGGAACTATAAGGAGTCGATTAACCATTGCATGAAAACTGCTTAAGTTTCTGTGCCATGACGATAGTGATTGTTTATGTATAACGGTATCTGTAAAAGTAGGTTTTCTATATATTATCTAAAAACTAAGATTATTTTGTGACCTAGTACTGGTGAGATACAAAAAAATGTAAAATTTTCATATTTTCTGTTTGAAATGTAAATTGCAAAGTACTATAAAAGGAATTAATATAATCTAATTGTTCACCTAATAGTAATCAATTGTTCACCTTCGGAACTCGAAGAAGGAGACAAGCTTACACTGTTCGAAACTAAAGAGATGCACTTTTAATCTGTCATTAATTATTCTGAGTGGAGTGTTATATTCCGATGAAAATTTTAGGTGTAATGCAACATTCGTCTCCCTACACTCCACACTTTAGAACTATGAGAAAGATCTCCATATACGAAGAAGATGCACATCATGAAACTTTCTATTCTGGTCATAAATTGTTTAAGAAAGTCATGGATTGTTCTGAACTTGAATCCACACTCGGTGGATAGTACACTTAAATTATGGCAAATTGCTTGTTATAACATTCTTCTCAGGTTTCTTCTAATTAGTGTCTACACGACTCTTGAACACTCGCACTCGACTATCGTAATCCAAACTTATAATTACGCAAATTTTTGTGCATTACATTAGATCTTTGCATTTCCAACTGATCTATTGAGTATAAATCATCCTTACAAGCTAATACAGAACCCTACATCCAACTCTAATATTTCTTACCTTCTCTTATTATCATCAAACGGGTTATTATGAGCACACATACATTCAAATAAAACATAATACTTAAATTATTTTGACTACATGAGACGATTATAAATTTACATAGGTATACATAAAACAGAAATACAGTTTCGTCTTATGTCTGTTTTGATGACTCACAACATATTTTTGCTACTTTCGCCGTAAGAAAATTAATGTGAATGTATAAAAAATGTATTAAATAATTTAACTATCTCACAGGAAACAAATAATTTACTGGCATCAACAGTAAATTTTTTTACTGGCATCTTATGTGCATTTTTTTATCCGCCTATATAAATATAGCTACACAACTGTTAAGCACACTTAATTTTACGATGAAAAAATCATTTAACTTGCCCGCGGTAATAATTTCGAGATGAAAGTGAGAAGATTTTATTTTCTTATTTTTTTTTCATAGCTTCGCAAATACTTAAAATTCTCTCTCGGACCGTGAAATTAGTCAACCTCGCCAATATCACAAGTAATATATAGCCTGTAGTAAAATATATGCGGCAACAAGGAGATAGTAGTTTTATTTAATTTAATAAGTAATCCGTGTTCTACGGTTCGTATGCTATCATAACTCAACAAACAATTTTATGATAATAAAATAAGGCAACAAAATTACTTAGTTTCAATTAGAGATATACGGCTATTATAGACGCCGTCTTCTACTGAATTTTTTGCAGTAGGCCATATTAGATCAACCAGTTTTCACCTCAATAGTTCACTAATTCCCTAAAGTCTAGTAATAATAATTTTTATCTGCACTAACAAGTTTTATATATTATTGAGTCTGTCACTCTAAGGCGGGTCTTCCTTGTTTTTCTTTGTGCGGATATGTTCTCATAACATGTGTTTTACTTGTTATTTCTTAAGTAAACGTGCGTACCCAGGAAAAATTGTGGTGAGAAGAAATTTCTGGGGAAGTTTTATAAAAAACATATAAAAATTCTTCTTTTAAACAATGGAATTAAAATATTTGACAATACTCAATCGGCAATATTTGAATGCTTAAATGAAACTATGCTTACCAGAGAAACGTTTTTGTCAAAATGTCTGTGGAAATTTTATTTGAGATTTGGGACAGTAATTTCCCTCAGTATACTCCTTCCCTTGGATCCACACCTTCTTTATCACGAACCCTGCCAACCGTTTACTAAAATTAAAGTCAAAGCCAATGTTAGTAAGTTTACAAGCAAACTTAGTTAGTTAGTTACATTGATTTAAAGTCAATGTTTAGTTCTTGCAATCTACCCGAAAGGCATTGTCGGAAGTTTAAAATAAATAAATATATGGACGTGGAATATGATTTAATGTATGCTGGATTTAAAGAGTACTACCGAAATAAATAGCTTTTAAATGTAATACTTGGGCACTAAATTTCCTAAAAGTTATTATTATTATTCTTGATAAGTGGTACAATATCTGACCAGTAAATCTGTTTGTTATGTAATAAACAAATTTTGAAATTTAATTGAGATGTTATAATTTATACACTCTCGGGGCTTAGGATCAATGAAGGTGAGACCACACTATCAAAACTGTACGATAGACAAAGAGGTCAACGTGGCTACCATTACTTCTAGACTTTCTTTAAATCTCCTCACAGAATGTTGCGGAGCGAAACGGTAATATGTCGTCAATACGACGGACTCTGACCGAAGTAGGAGTATTACCCACTATTTCTAGACTTTCCAAGCTGATGAATACCGTTACGCTGGATGGGCCCGCAGACCGGAGGACGCCATGATGATTTGGCGTTGAAGTGGATTAGAACTTACGACTCCCCGCTTTGGACGCGAATGTGCTGAATAACTGCGCTACGCTGACTGCATATCAAAATTCATAAACAGTGGGACAGTGGCAGTTGATTAATGGACTCATAATTAAAAAATAAATTATGTAGGAAGATATTCCTACAAATAAAGGTGTCAGACAAGGGTGCCCTATTTCACCGACACTTTTTAATATCTACATGGACGACACGTTTTCGGCGATGGACAGCTAAAGTTGACTCGGGAATATCACTTCAGCGAAATATTAATGTGAATACATTGCTTTATGCAGATGACAAAGTAATGATACAGAAAACAGAAAACCAGTTACAGCGGGCGACATTTACGTTCAATAGCATCATTCAAGACTATGGGCTACAGATTTCTGCTACAAAATCTAAAACGATGGCATTTCAGGGCAGGTATTCTATAAGAACTAAGGTAGTCGTGAATAATCAGATTTTGGATCAGGTTAGTCATTTTAATTACCCGGGTTGTAATATCTCGTAAGGAACTGATATTGATTGGGATAGTAAGCTAACAAATTTAGATGCATCTGTGGAACGATTCATAGGTACCTGAGAAATAAAACACGGAAGGATACCCGAATGAAATTTTATAAAACTGTGGCTGTCCCCACATTCCTGTATGCTAGTGAGACATGGACTCTTGGTAAAAGGGACGTTCAGAGGATTCAGGCAGCCGAAATGAAATTTCTAAGATGGACGCAAGGTTGTTCTCTCATGTATCGGAGAAGGAACGAGGATATTAGACGCGATTTAAACAAAATATCAGTGCATCATTGATACATTGTAACATTGTAAACATTGTTAAACGCGTTGACATAGCTGGCGTACTCGACTCCATAACAATGGCAACTGACAGAAAACAAGAACGAGTGGTCAACGAGATTTGGGACGTTTGTAATACAAGAATGTCGCTACAAGATGGCAGCACGCGTCATATGCTGTACATTGTTTTGTTTTCCCGTTATATGGGACTGTGCATTACTTATCAGCTACTCCTCGTATATTCATACTAAAAAACAAGCGACAGTTGTATCTTGTGTCAATGCCCCACCACCCAGTCGAAAGTCGCAAATTGAACCCCTAAATGGAGATGAATAATGGAGATGAACACCTAGATAGTCGCAAATTGTTCACAGAAGGAGATGGTATGATCACTTGAATCGCATGATATCCGTCTACCTGTGGCTGCCTTGGGTTATCACCGTACTGGGAAGAGAGATGTCGGTAGACCGAGGACTAGATGGGTTCCGGAACAGGTCTAAGGCCTAGTCCTTGGAGTGGTGATGGTGATGATGATAATTAAAAAATAGTGAAGTTTTTCTCGTCAGCCAACACCTTTCCTAATAACCAAATGTGTTAATAAAACGTCTTTTTAGCGTATTAGTGCCTGTTTAATTTTAAATCACCTTTATATGTACTAAAACACGTTTGACGGTATTTCTAAACAAAGAACGAGCTGCCTCGAAAAAGGCGAAACAGTAGCCAGTCAAAAATTTTATTAATTTAAGACAGAACTTCAGTTTACAAAACTAAATTAAAGAACAAGTTTTCATGTTACGGTTTGCAATTATAGACCAATAAATTTTTCCGTTTATACAACTTCTGGTGTGTAACACACAGCGCGGAGTTGCAGTGCTTGCTCGAGTCGCGCGGCGGCTGGCTCTCCCCAACTCTACCTACTTTGGTATTCTTCAAACGTCGGCGCGTTCAAGAAGGTGTACCAACCCTCGTTATTATCAGCGTCGAACGGCCAGTAACAACAATACACATCTGTATTCTGCCGTTAGCCGTATTGATTGATTCCCTTCGCATCTGCCCCGACCAGTAAAATTCTATCGCTTTCGACACAATACAACTCGTCTTTTCTCCACCGTGTCTTTTATAACCTTGGACTTTTATGATTTTTTACGTTTTCTCGTAACGTACGTTCGTAATTTCGAAACTTACTTTCAGACTTCAAGCTGCTTTGTTGAAGTACACGTTTTACAACGTCTCAGACGACTGTTTCCAAAGTTAGTAATACGTATTTTTATTGTTCAAAATTAATTCGAATTGTTTGTCAAAAGGATAAACGAAATATAAAACAAGAATAGTATACTATTTTAGAATATTCACCATAGTTTTATGGCAGACGATTCACACAGCTTAATCTTTCAACAAGCAACGTATACTGTAATGTGTTTTAGAAAATATCTATGATTTGCACACACATGTTCGTCCTATATGGTAGCAGATGACATGCAGGCGGTTGAATCTGAACTTACTTGTAGTAATATTAGACTTACTTTAGGGATAATATACAAGAACCTGCAAAAGAACATAAACATCTTAATGTAGAAATCAAAGATCAAGGCCTTTGCTGAATTTGTGACTAGGCGCAAAGGATACGGGTAAGAACTGTAACTGATAATAATCAAGAGACAATAGAAAGAATTCGTTTAATATCTACCAAATGTGACACAAGTTAAAGAGGCCAACGATTTTTCATTAAAACTTATAATTATCAGAGAATATATGGCACTAAAAGACAAATTCTGTAAGGGGAACCAAAGTCAATGAGGGATCATCTTCATCATCCCTGGTGCTACAACTCATTGCAAAAAAATTGTTTGGGTATCAGAGCTCACATCATCAATCCATCGCGCCTTTTGGCTGCCTCTCTTTTTTCTTCCATCCAGCTGCATCGTCGAGACTTTCCTCGGTATTTCGTACTCCGTTACCCTCATCAAATATCAGATAGTTAATATTTAATCTACATCCATACACCCTTATCATATACTGACCTACAAATTTTTCGTAACATCTTTATTTCAAAAGTTAAAAGATGTCTTTCGTTTCGTTTGGTGATGGTCCATGTTCCTGCCCCATATATCAAGAGACGTTTCACAGAGGGTGCATTTTGTTGATCTTGATATATTAGTCTACTTCTTATCTCCTTTAACAGCCCAAAGTAGCATCTATTTGGTGCTGAGATTCGCTGTTGGATCTCATTTGTAGTATCACTACTTGCCACTATTAAATCCAGGGATCTAAAATTGTCGACTCTTCCTAAGTATAAATGTCATTTATAAATGTATTATATGCATAAATGGGTTAATTATTAAATATGTAAATTTAATAATTTCTCAAATGTATCTAGCCCCGAAGTTGGACGCCATTTATAAATGTTAATTTATAACTTTTATTTGCATATTTGATTAGTGGTAAATTATAAATGTCAATTTATGCAAATGTGTAGTAAATGTAAAATCACACTTGTGGTAATTAATATTGTTATTGTGTTTGCTCTTAAATACAAAATTTATCGATCTCTTACATGTATGTGTATAATTGAATCTTATTTATGACTCTGACTATCTATGCTCACGTGTTGGAACACAGTTTATATACTGAATTTTATATAAATTCATGTGCAATAAATAATGTGTATTTACTTGTTTTAATTGATTCTTTTCATGCTGTGTGTGAGGCAACCGTTTAACATTATGTCTAACTATTCTGATTCTCATCAACACATACGTGATATCATTTAATAGATGATAGTTATCGATTCATTTACTTTAATTGAACACAAGAAACTCTTAAAATCTATTTGTATTCCTTCAAACTTTAGGTTAATATTTGGGTTGCATTGGTAATAATGAACGCATATTTATGATCAACTAAAATACTAGTTTAATTATCATTCATAACATATTATAATAGTACATAGGTTACGTCGCTGTACCTGAAATACATACATATTTTATAATAAACAAATACATGTCTCAATATATGCTGAAAACAAAGAAAACATACATACATATATAAATCAAATAATATTACAATTCAATATTCTACTTATTTAATGCGTTCATTAAATCCCAAATAAGCTTTTGTTTATACGTTCATTAACTACTTTATTCAGATTTATTCATTACTTTTCTTAATAATTTTCTCAGGTGTGAATTCTTTGAAAGAAACCAGGTCAGTAGAAGTTATTAATTAGAAATAATTAATAGTAATGGTTACTTGGTTATTGAATATCCATTAGTTGTTGACGAAGTCTCGTTCTGGTGATGAAGATGGCTCGTAGACACATTCCGTCGTAAGCTGCTTTATCACTATCACTTAACACTTCTCTTCCGATCACTCGCGTGGGCGTTTGCATATGTGAATAATTGAAGTTCAGTGTTCATCAATGTTTCATCTTACTGTGTATGCTGTGAGTTCGTTTTAATGTCAATATACACGTCTAGTTTCATTTGTCGCTGCTTCATTAAACGTTCATATAATTTATTAGTTTGTTTAATGTTTCGTGTTCATTATGTTGTTGATAATGTGTCGTACACAATATTAAGTTCAAATGATTTGTATATCGTTAAGTGATGATGTCTGTTGGTGTAACGGTCTGATTGTTCACTTGGTATAATTTTAACTAAGTCCGATACTTCGCACTTCGGTTCAATATCACTATCGCGATATGAATGTATTATTAAGTCTTTTAAGTTACTTGTTACCGTTTTAACTTCCGAACTCGAGTTAGCGTTCCGCCGTTTAATGTACTCTTCTGAACATTGAATAATTACTAACTCCGAATAATTAGCGTAAACTGTTGAAAGTTTATGATATACCGTCTCTCGCACTTGAAGTTAAACTACTTGAAAATATTAATGTAAACTGTCTGAAAACTTTAGCATGACCGTTTCAAAATTAAGTGTCGACTGTAGACTGTAGACTGTAGACTCTCAAAAATTGCGTGTAGACTCTCTTTTCGCCGGCCTGGACAGATGGTTTTATTAATTCGTCCCTACTCAAAATTTTGTCTCTGGCGCGCTTCACGCCTACTTCATTTCGAGATTGGTCAGTTTTTTGATATTCTTGGAAAATACTGCCCTACCATGTCAAGATTCTACGTCATAGTTCTCCCGATAGGTTCTTCGTTTCAGTTGCTATGGAAACACCCCTCACCACCAAATTTCTCGCTGTCTGAGGGCCTCTGATAGGTTCTTAGGTCACCCCGATTTTCCGCCCTGACGATCGTTGACCCGTTTCGACGAAACTATGGCTATTAGACACTAGTCGATCAACCTATTGTCTGAGTAAACTCTGTGTTTCTATAGATTCCCATTATCTGTACTTTCAGTCTCCCTGGCGTATTGTTCTATGTCCTAACCCCTTTTTTCTGGCTATTAACAATTTTTGAACATCTGCTGGTCGTTGAAGTCACCCCAACTTTCCCTTCGTAAATTCTTGTCTGTCAATTAGATGATACCTCCAGCTGCGTAACATGACTTTAGTCTTTGTCAGCCTATCTTCCAGTATTGTTTCTTAAGGTGCAGCGCATCCGTTTCATTTTAGTATGGAGTTTCACTCGTTTTTGTCGCTTATCGTCTACTGACGTAACATGGTCAACATCTGTTACAATTCTCGGTACGGGTGTGAATGTCCTCGCTTACTTTGTTACAGCTGCGGAGAGCAATAATTCTGGACGAAACTTTCCCTGTCATCTTACGCCACCAAATTCTATAGTTGGATTGAACTTAATGTGTTTCTATTGTCAAGTCAGCGACGCTTCACTGACACCTTCTCATTACTCCTTATTTATTGCTCCACCATAAGTCGTTGACACTGCCTCGTGTGAACGTACTCTGCCGAGGTGAAAATTTAAAAATTTTTAAAATTTTCTGCTCGTTACATAAGGTAGACCTATAGTCATCAGCACATTTTTTCAAGCTTATTATTATAATTTTTATCCGTCGTCCATGAGGTATACTCTTTGAAAATTTAGTAAAAGATGGCTTTTCTCGTTTTATTGGCGAAAAATGGGATCACCAGAGATTACATTTAAAAAATTTTCTAGAACGGTAAGAAGCTGGATAATATTAGCACAAATAAGAAGAGATTAAATAAGACACGAATATGGAGTACAACGAATAATATAGATAGCAACAGGAAGATGGCATAGAACGCGCACGGAATGTAATGAAAGGAAGCATAAAAGTTGGTGACGCTGGAAGAACAGTAAACGGCCTTACGCACAGTTTAAAAAAAAAGTTTGTTATAAAAACACTGTATTTTTATAATCGTGTAAGGACGGAAGAAGACATCTGCAAAAGTTGTATATGCATATTAGCATGCACTAACATAAATATGGCACCCCACGAAAATAAGTAATTTAGCCGAGCGTGTGGGTTTTGATTGAGAGAGGAGGCGAGAAAGAGAGAGAGAGAAAGAGAGAGAGAGAGAGAGAGAGAGAGAGAGAGAGAGAGAGAGAGAGAGAGAGAGAGAGAGAGAGAGAGAGAGAGAGAGAATAATAATGTAAAGGATTCAGTCGGTATGCGTTTTACCATAAATGCAATATACTGTGGTGCAAAACAGCACTATGAACGGAAAAGGGAAGTGGATTACCGTTTCTCCTATTTCTTCATTCATGTCTATAATCCGCACATAATAGAACCTAAATAAACCTGTGTGAAGGTTCGGAGAAGACGAGAAACTCGAGTCGTACGTAGCAAGCACCAACGATTGCACAATACAGCTGTGCAAACCAGAACGTTAACAATGAAAGGAGAGAGTCGACTGACGGCGTCGTGCGCCACGACAGGGAAACACGATTATTGGCTCTCTGATTTACAGAAATTTAATTACAGACACAATACTAGGACAATTAGTTAGCCACAGTATCCCGCTACTGAATACAGCTTACGGTACTATATTGTTCCGTTAGAAATATTACAAGTAACTGGCATTACAATGTAACATAATTTTCCTCAGAATATACTAACAGATTCGAGATTCAATAATTTAACAAATTGACTGCTATTACAATAATGCCCATTTATTACGGACACGAGAGTCATGTTTAATTCATTGCGAGTGTCGTGGGATCTCTCGGTTTACTTACTGACATCTCTTGATTAATTGTATTGATTCAGTGCGGTCGATTAATAATATTAATCAATGAAAGTGCAGGTTTAAGCGAAGAGCACATACGGAGATGTGTCGCATGATAAAGACTGCCAACCATGCAATCTTCGTCCTTTCGACAGTCTCATCTATCGATTTTCCCCTGAAGTTCTTGTCACGTGTTTTATTCTTGGTAACGTATCCCTCGCATTTATTGTACATACTGACTCCATTCCCCTATTCCGTACTACTCTTGAAAAATCCATTCAAATCTTGTATACTACACATTTCGATACTCGATACTTTGTATACCGTTTGTCTGGATTTGTCTCGGTCAGAGTATGGCCAGTAATTGATTTCAATGTACACAACTCTGTTACTCTCAATACCTGTTTTGTTTTGGACGATTCACTCCTATTCTTGGTTCCACAGTTGGAAACCAAATTTGGAAATCAATAAAGATAGAACATTGGGAGTTAGGTTAAAATTAAATCTGAATCTTTCTGTACAATTCACTCGCTAAATGTATTAGTCTATCTTGAATAAGGGAAAAGTTTCTCGGACGTTAATTTGTATGCCTCTCAACTAAAAAAAAATTAAAATTTGATATGAAATTTTAGTTTTTATTTTGTTGTTAAACAAGGATGGCCAGTAATTGATTTCAATGTACACAACTCTGTTAGTCTCAATACCTGTTTTGTTTTGGATGATTCACTCCTATTCTTGGTTCCACAGTTGGAAACCTTTGGAAACCAATAAAGATAGAACATTGGGAGTTAGGTTAAAATTAAATCCGAATCTTACTGTACAATTCAGTCGCTAAATGTATTAGTCTATCTTGAATAAGGGAAAAGTTTCTCGCACGCTAATTTGTATGCCTCTCAACTGAAAAAAATTAAAATTTGATATGAAATTTTAGTTTTTATTTTGTTGTTAAACAAGGATAATATTAAATTTAAATTGCATATACATCATGCACGTGATCTAGACTACATGTAAAAAAAAAAGATTGTTAAGTAGCAAGAACATCTTGCGTAAGAACAGTTAGTATTTTAATACGATGGTTTAAAAATGTGGGATGGATTTATCACGTTTTTTTTAATTTTTACCGACTCAGTTTTTGGACAAAATTTATTTAGAATTACCAAAATATGAAGAATTAAAATACTGTTACTACTGTGTACATTTTGTAGACTATCTAGTATTTTATTTTTATCGGTCGAGTATTTCATGTCGCGTAATAGTAGCAAACGTAAAACCAATAAGCGAAATGCATTTCCCTATCTCGCCCATCGTCTCAGCCGACGTTGAAACCAAGAATAGTTTCAGATGCATACGCTATAAGTGGTCGGACTACGCATCTATTTTAATATATATTTTCATTTTTCTAGCCACATAAGACTTGAATCTCCGCCTCAACAAAATTAAGATTTAGCTGGAATATGAGTCTCGAAGATCCCCAAAATGTGATTAAGGTTCTAGGGTGATTTCGCATCAATAATTCACTATTAAACGACAACGTGCTTACAGAAAAAGATACGAACACATTAAAAAATAAGACAAGTAGTATGGTGACTTCTATAAAATTAGATATTAACATTACGGTTTGTTAAGAACAATTTCATAGGTCATGTTTACCAAAAAATAATTAAGTCAGAATTTTTTCAGCGTTACTCACAAAACTGAGCGTCCACGTACTACGCTAAAGTTGACCAAAAGTTCTGAATATTCTGTTTTGAGGGATCTTCATGAGGTTGGCGTGCATGGGATCATAGGTAGGTAAGGGACACTCAAGGCAAGTATATATTATGAACTTAGAGGGAAATAAGTTAGTCTTCTTTATATCGGCGGAATTACACGAAGAGACTCGCGTACGCTGTTTTTGCGTTAATTATATATTTTAATAAGTAATGTAAAGAATAAGTAAATTCGCAGAAGTAACAGAGTACGGGAACGCGATAATTACTAATACTAACGTTATAAAGTTTTATAAACCGTAATAAGTAAATGAGTGGATGATCGAAGTTATAATAAACAACAAGAAGTAATAATACATATGAAGTTCCATTAATTCAATACATTGTGATAAATCGCGGAAGAAGGCGAATGAGTTCGGAGTAAAGTCACGACGGTGTGAAATAGTCGAGCCACACGCGACGCGAACTGTGTTAAATGCACTTAAGGTCAATTCAATAATCTTTGTGTCCAGAGTGTATAATTATACGACATAGTTATATGTATAATCCATATGTCAAGTGCAGTGTACCTCTGTGATAAAGTGAATTAGTGCAGTTTTAACCAGGATTAACACACAACAACGGCTGCTGACGACTCACCGATCTACAACATCTTCAGGACTACACATTTTGGAAGGATTCTTACGCAAGTAACGAATAATGAACATTTAATTCTATGTTGTTTGATAAATATATATGTTTGTATTCAATATAGTGACTCAATCTGTCAGAAAAGGACTCATTGCTATTTAATAATATTCAATTTGTAAGATAAAACGATTCAAGTCATATAAAGAAATTTTGTAATGTATAAATGCAAATGGTTCATTAAAAGTTAATTAATATACTTTAATTTGTGTTTATTATTACTGGCGCCCTGAGGTATAATCACGAGTCGGTACACTGGAATAAGTGTTATAGACTATTAAATAAATTATTAATATTATTATTGATCAAGGTAGTTTGTAATCTTATTTCTCACATGCTCGTAGGCCAACATAATTTTCAAATAAATAATTTAACTCTTTTACAAAGGCCTATCAAGAAGTGTATTACAATTGTAGGAACACGTGCCTCACTGTCTAAAAGCGGAACCACATCTTGATCCTGATGTTTCTTTGCCCGTGCAGTCTATATACAGAACATTGCGTACTAGACTGTGTTGTGCATACAGAACAAGCGTCTTTAGCCACGCTGCAAAAGGAAATATAACGTTGTTCACGCCGAAAACAATAGTGGTAAGAGACTCCGCCCATGGAAGATTAAATAAATTTGACGTATCATATATATTCTTGTGAAGTGTTCTTGTGATATCTACGACAGGTGCCTTCAAAGTTAATTTAAATTTAGTTTGTAATATTTTCCTCGCAGCTTATATAAAATTTCACATAACTGGAGAACAGTTTCATTATTTTCCAAGTGAGGAAATCCTTACTGATATTGAATAAAAACTGCCACCGTTTTAAATACGATTTGTAGAGTACAACGCAACTTTTCACATCATACTTGCAGTTAAAAATGTAGCTCTTATGTGAAGCTAACTAAAAGTAATCGCCTACGTTAGATTCTCTTACCATGTTAGAAGGATAGTTCAGTATCCTTGCCACCGAACAACTCATACTGAATTTACAATGGAAGTTTTCCAGCTTACCTGTAACAGAAAACAATACTGTGTTATATACTGTTAGGGTGAACTGAAAAACAACAAAAGTACGTAAGTACACGCGAATAAATTTAAAATTAAATTAAATTAATTTAATTTGAATAAAAATTTTAATCAATACACGGCAATGCACGAAGCTGTTTGTAGAACATTCTGCGTGGCAGAATTACGTAACACCCTAGATAATTCGAGATACCCCTGCCACATTTTTCTCGACTATTCTACCGAATCCAGGCTACAATGCAAGGCGGCCGATATATAAATACTGTACTTTGAAGAGGCCGATTTCAGTCAGACCTGGCGATATTACGAGTGAGGTTCGGAGGTACTGTTGCTGTTTAATAAAAAGTGATTATCGTGTTAATTAGTGCAAAACTGTAATAAAGTGACATTTATTGTTGTATGTTACGCAATTTAACTTGAATTATTATACAAGACTGCTTTTGTTGATTCGTAACTATCTTGTGCCTAATTAAAGTTTGTAATCGGCGACCTCATTGGTGTTAGTTATTCTGTTTCCACTGCACAACACGATCATCCGCACGACTACCGTAACAATACGTTCTAAGTACAGATGTGAGCAATACATGTACGTGACATTTAATACATTCTGCATGTACACAATAGAAGATACTTAGTTTCGTAATGACTAATTCGTCATTCATGTTGAAAAACTTACGAAACGAAATTAACTGAGATCGAATAGTCGTGTTTCGGAAATGCGTATTTGAGAATTACCGGTACTAATAATAGTACTTCTATAATGGGTATAGTAGAAAGGAGGAGTTACAAAATGTAGACGTCAAAATAATTCGGCTTGCAACTGACCAGTCGTACAAAAAATAATCGAGAAGCGACACACAAAAAATACGTGGCCTATAACCCACGCGATGATTTTTGGGATACAAAATATCTCGCTTGTGGTTTCTTCTTCTTTAGAAATTCAACTATATGTATCAATTATTATTTAGTAACCTAATACGATGAAGCACAAGTAATATAGTCTTATAGGCTACGAAGCAAACACAGCGCTCGCTTTACTTTATATGCCTACTTAGTACTCAATAAACGATTACAACCCAATGTAATACATTTATAGAGTATTCAAGTGAATATTGCAAAATATAATACAGTAATTTATGTGAACTGTTCAAACTTTACGTGTTGTGTAGCGTTTTTTACACTTTTGGCGCCAAGAGCTGGCCGCACGTTTTCTGTATAAAGAGTTTTGCTTTAAAAACCTGTTAAATTACAGCCTTATAAATCGAATAACAATTAGACTCAATCGATTCTGATAATTTCATTCGCTTGCACTCTATACCTACCTAATAACAAGAGCGTTTCACGCTCAATTCGAAAAAAAATCGTAACCAAACCTTACACATAATTAATTATAAATAGATCAGTACTGACTCGGATCACTAATTTTTTATTGATAAAAAGTGATGAACTTTTACCTGATAGCATAAACCAGTTTTCGCTCCGTTGGAGCTTCGTATAAACAAAATCGAGGAATTAATTTTTGTTTGATAAGTTATGAAAGGTATAGATAAAAATTAAGTATTCCATCGCCTTACTGGTATATTAAGCTACCAATTGAAGCAAAAGCGATTTACTTACATCTGTCAACAACGGAAAAACTACGAGTTATATTTTAAATGTTAATAAACTGATGAAATGTACAATTTATTGCTTTTCTATTTTTTTTATAGCTTTGTTTATGGCTAAATCCTTTTTAACTTTTGTGGAATGATGGAGAGTAACGATTTTTACATTATAAAAGCTTAAAAATTGTATTCCCGTAACTTTAAAATTTGGATTACTAAATTTTTAATAAATCGCGCAGTATATACGAGTGAAAAACCCGTTTCCGCAGTATATTTCCCCGTCTTCACTATTCTGTCATGTGACTTCTGAATGAAGTAAAGACACAGCAACCTAATCATGTCACGCTAGGATTCCCGTCTTGTCGCTAAGTTTGATGAACTACTCGTGTGTTTCTGTTTCGCAGCGATTACTATGTCATCACACGCATAATTACGCGCTACATAACGAGAACACAAACTATAACTTGAGACACGCCTGTGCAACATGGCTCACATAGACCATTAATTGCATCACATATTAATTACTTTATCTCATTAAAACTGCTTCCTCTTTTATAACAGTGCCTTGACTGTATTAAACTACAAATGAAAAGCATACATTTTCTTGTAAGAGAGAAATTATTGGGTTAAGAAGAAGAGTAAACCTTTTTTAAATGAGACTTTGTACAACACAAAGACCATGGACTCATTACAACAGGCAGAATACCGCGCTCGTCGCATAGAGATCACAAACGAAGGAGAGGCCAACATATAAGATTATGTGTGATAACAAAAGAAATGTACATGGACTGATAACATACATACAAATACATACGAGTACATGAATAAGAATGATACATGAACGTCCACAAGAAAGATATAAGAATCGTCTACTTGTCTGTAGATAGAATAACATAAGGGAAGTCCTACTGAGCGAAGAAGAGAGGTGGAAGAGGAGGAGAAGAAGGAAGGGGAAGACAAAAAGAAGAAGAAGAAGATAGTTAGAAGAAGGAGAAGCAAGAGGAGAGAAGAATTTTCGAAGGAGATACGAAAAGTTTCGAAGGCCTCAGACGTCGTGTACGTATGGGATTATCTCATATTTTCATAAACTGTCCCGTTACCCATTTTGAACATAAATTGTTCCGCTTTGTTGAACAAGTTTAAACGTTTAATAAGATAACTATATTCTAAAAACAACCTACTAAACTTAGTCTTTGTGTAAGCTGTCTTGTAAAACAATGTATTAAAATGCGTACACAATGTTTACGGACTTCGAGAGTTTACCGACTACCAACATTTAATCCTTCACGCTGTGTTGAACAACAAAAACATTATGGTACAGCATTGAGAGATATTTATTCCTGTAAATAGTGTGAATAGGATAACAGACTAAAATCAAAATATTTTGCGATGAGATTCAAAATTTACGACACTCTGAGGCGAAGCTCTGAGTTTTGTTAAAAAGGTCACATGAAATACGCATTAGCTGGAGTGCAGTAAGGAGGGAAAGCCATTCTGGACTTCTGCGCGACCTGTAAAAGTAGAGCGTCTGGCTTAGAGTTGTGCTGAGCGATTTCCTCTGCGCGGATCGAGTGGATGTCAAAGTATTGTGGCGAAATCGTAATGTGTTATAATTAGTGTAGAACTCTATTAGTTGACATTGTTATTGCGTGTGGTCACATTTAATTCGACTTATTGTACTAGTATAATCTTGTTGAATAACTTGTTGATTAGAAACTGTTATTTGTGATTAATTAAACCTGGTGATTAGTGACTTTATTGGTGTCTGTAGTTTGTTTTCCACTATGCCATACGAAGATCAGTGAGACCATCGTAATAATATATTTGGCAATGACGATGTTAACCAATCGCATTTTTCGCGACATGACACAGAATTAATAGTACACATATTTTAACCAATAGATTACAGCGTAAACACTTTAAACCTCGTTCTTACCTGAAGACAACAACGTATTTATGGCAGCAAAGAGAACATTCCTGCTACTTCCTTGATTTGTGTGACCTTTGTTTAGTGGTTAGCGTGTTCGATAGTTTGATAGCTAGAGCGCGGGCTGGCTGGGTTCCTGTCGTTGGTAAAGTGTTATGAGACAGTGTGGCTAACAATCCTTAGTCAGTCTTAACTGAATTACAGAACATTAAAAAATCCAATCCACGTTTTATTCTCAATTGTAACAAATCCCTCTCATAATACGACATTATACACACTATACACTATATACCAGTGGCGGCCCGTGCCTAGGTTGCACGGTTGCACGGTTGCACAACCCCCATTAAATCCTGAATTGTATTTTAAATTATAGAATTGTGAATAAAACAATAACTAATAATAGTGTTTTTAAACTAACTCATTGTAATTAATCATTTGCCGATTGAGAACCAATATTAAGAACCGTATACGCTCTTGCCGCGGTGTATGCACCAACTGTGACGTGCTTTGTATATGGGGAAATACAATGGAGTAGTGCTCTGGCTGGCTAGACTCGGTTGTTCCTGTTACAGCGTTATATGCTTGCTTGGTGTGATTAGGGACTGCAAACCCCGCTTGTATGTCACAGCGCCACCAGTCTGTTGGTAAATAACACGTGGTGCGCCAGGTTGGAATTCGTAAGATTATGTTATGTTAGTTGAGTTAGTGTCGGTCGAATTTTTTGTGAAGTTCGTTGTTAGTGTCAGTCCAATTCATCGTTAAATGTAAATAATAGTACATATAAAGGATTAAGGTGCCATAGTGTAAGATATTTATTATATTTAACAGGTATATATTATATTTAATAGGTAGTTTATTATTTTCAATTAATACATTAGGAGAGTGACAAGTAAACGAGTTGAGAAGTAGGCCTAATTGACTTGAAGTGCATGAGTTTAACGGGCTTTAATGTTGCTTAAAATAGCAAATTTATTTATTTTATTGACAACTGAGAATTTTTGCCAATTAAGCAATGTTTTTTCTTACTTTTAGGGCTAGCTAGGCTTTTCTAGTTTCGATGCGAGATATTCGCTTTCATGTGTTTTGATCTATGTGTAGTCCGAAATATGCGGCTTCTGGCCTTACAGCTGTCAAAGCGATGTTCACGATAACTGTGAGCGTACCCTGCATTTTGCGATAAATTTAACTTATACTGACTTCTCATTATTGCCTTGATTCCCGTGGTTTGATAGTTGAGAGTATTTTGTAGGTTTTCTGTACTGTTTTTGGATCTGTGTCTCACTACACGATCGCTGTATCTTCAATACGTTAATCGAATTATTTTGAAAAACATAATAATTCTTATACACAACTGAATTATGATAATAGGTACTAGATAACGTAAGAAATGAAAGAGAAAGCTGTAGGTATGGTATAACATTTGACGAGCAGACATGTGAGAAGCGACACGCGTGCAAGAAACTTTATACATTGATCACTGAGTGAGTGAGCAGAAGCGCCCAGCACTTCAACACAACAACCCTACCCGACACTGTGTTTGCCCAGTTAAGTTCCACGCTTCACTGAGCACTAATTAAAAATGATGGATTACTGGGTAAGACGCTCCGCCGCCAAACGAGGGATGGGACGCCAACCGAATTACACACACACACAAAGACGACTGACAGTAGTATAGGCGCATATCTTACTTCATTATAAATGTTAAACTAATGTGGGAAGTTTTAGTTCCTGCCTCTCTAAGAGCAAACATACAATCTCACGCATGGTAACTAAACCTACATATTTAATGCTAACTTCATAATCTAGTAGCTGTGGTCTGGGCAACTCCTGACATAAATGAAAACCACTAGTGAGCAAACGGACATGTACATTTCACAGAAAATACGTAATTATTTATAAATAAAAAACTGGATAAATAATAAATAAGCCAAATTCGTGAAAAGTCCACGAGAAACTATGAAAACGTAGAACCTTCATAATAGAGACTGAAAAGACACGGCCATATGGTATCGGTGCTGATAGAAAAACGGCTACAGTCGTAAAGATATTTTTATACATATAGTCATAGATTGTAGACTGATAGCCTAATGTAATAAGGTATGTAACGTATATCCATTGGTCGACAACAGAAAAGCCTAAAGCCTAGATGAATGAATGAATGCTTTACGAAGAATAAGTTGAATCAAAAAGTATGGAGACTGAAGGGAACGTAGAAATCATACAGTCATTTTACATGGGCTGCTGATATGGAGAAACTATCTAACTGAGAAAATCACTTCATAATCTAAAATTATACGCCTTGTTGCTGCAACCACTTACTACTTAGGCTATTCCTTTTCCTAGGATTTCCTAGTTTCTTTCTTTCTAACGTCTTGCCTTTCAGACTGTTCGTGATTAAGTTATTCTGCTTTATGATATCTGTTGTAATTTTAGTCTTCTTAGATACCTCTTGTTATAGTAACTTATTTTCACATTCATTCCTTCGTATCTGTCAATTTCACTTCTACTCACTTCAACTGTTCCTAGTCATTTTCCCGCAGCAACAAGAAATAGATGCTATTTTGAGACGGGAGTTCTCTAGACTTCCCAACGTCCAGCTCCTGTGCTTCCTGTAAAACATTTTGTAACATTTGCTGACTATGCCAACATTTGCTTGGATTTTGTCTGTTCCCTCTAGCAATAATATCTTTGTTTTCCTTATATTGTCTTTCCCCATTATTTGTAGAATCAAGTAAAGCATTTAAAATACGAAACACACGACACATCAAACTGACGACTGAATATGTGTTTCGAAAATTACTAATAATAATTTTACAACGGGTTCAGTGTCAAGTAGGAGTTGTAAAAAGAGACTTTATGGTGAATTTAAATTTCCGTTGCTTAAGAGTTCGGAGAACACTTTCAGAATCCTGTTCACTTTAATTTCAGAATCTGTGACTACTGCAATGAACATCTAGATACCTTCTTCTTGTCTTCTTCTTCCTTAGCACTATAGCCCAACGTGAGCTTTGGCTTCCAACCCCAATGTTCTCCAATGTCTTCTATCCATTGCCCTCTCAGTGTAACCCCCTCACATTCGTTCTTCTAGATCTTTCAGCACATCATACAACCATCTTATCGTAGGTCGGTCTTTCTGCTTTTATAGACTTGCGCCCTCAGGATTTTCTTTGGCTTACGCTGATCATCCATACGCACATCTAGATACCTATTAAACTGTAAATGTGTATTTGCAAAACCTTGTAAGCTAGTTAAAACGTTACTTCTTCTTCTTCTTCTTCTTCTATGGCATCACCGTTCGGAGTCGAACCTTAGCCTCCTCCATAATCT
Source organism: Magicicada septendecula (assembly GCA_034769895.1). Classification (NCBI taxonomy): domain Eukaryota; kingdom Metazoa; phylum Arthropoda; class Insecta; order Hemiptera; family Cicadidae; genus Magicicada; species Magicicada septendecula. The sequence continues at coordinate 126,797,437 of CM068372.1, forward strand.
CTGCCTCCATTTTTCCCTGTCCTTGGCGATCAATGCCCATCGTTTTATTTTAAGCAAAGAATTAGCATCCCTCTCCACTGCGTCAATCCAGCGATGTTTGGGTCTTCCGACAGGCCTTCTATCCTCGATTTGACTAAACAGTGTCTTCCCTACGTATTTGGTTGCCTTCCATCCTAATGATGTGTCCTGCCCATTGCAATCTATGCCGGTTGAATCATAACTTTATATAATGTGACCTTAGGCTGACGGTGGATATTAATTGTCTTGAATATAGTTGTCAACGAAGCATATGCTCTATTTGCGGCCTGTATCCTTTTCCTTATTTCATTTATTTCTTCATTATCTTCTGCCACCCAACATCCAAAATATTTAAACCGATTAACTATTTCCAGGTTTAGTGGTTCGATTTCAAACTGTTCAGATTTTCTGGTTTTCCTTTGAGTGGTGATTATAAGCTTTGTTTTATCTGTATTCACCTGTAATCCTATCTCTCCTGCTTCACCTTTGAGTTCCTCGGAGGTTTCTTTTGCTCTTCCTTGGGATCTTGCCATAATATTAATATCATGGCAAGATCCCATGGAATTAATATTTTATGTTCTAATGTTACATGTAAAAACATTACATGTATCACGTATCAGAATGGTGATTGCTTCTACGTAATTAACATTGTGCAGTGATAATTTTGTTATGGACCAAGCGGAAAGGAGAATGTAATTAGTAAGAGATGTGAAACTGCTGCAGGTAGTACCGCAATATGTCGAGGTACAAACCTTCAGATATACAAAGCTTGATCATTATTTTTTCCCGCGTCCTGAAAATCGTGGTCTATACAGGCTACATTTTTTTCTCCGACCTGTTCAGGAGAAGATGTTAGGAATACCTTAATTTCCGTGTGGTTTTCTTTTTACATAACTTAGCAATAGAACTGAATGCAGGAGCAATCCAGTTACAGCATGCTATGCCAGTCTTTTCGTTAAACTGTTCAGTTGCTCTGCGCGAGTGTTTTGGGTTTCGCAACGTTACTACATCACACGCTTCATTACGAGAATACTTTCGATGCGAACAGAACGGACACAGACAAGTTCTTGAGACACGCCTGTACCACATGGCTATATTGCCTAACCACACACTGATTGCTTTAAAACCGTTTGCTCTCTGGTAACAACGCAGAGTTTCAGGCGTAAACAGTGATACATTCAACACATATCTCGTTTTAATTTAACGATAATGCGTAGAACCGTGTGCAGTTGCTGGTCTCCCATCGGGCGCCTCTCAGATATGGTGGGTACCGGAGAAATAAAATACCCGGGGCGGATCAGAACTAGCATCTGCTGCCCTGTAGTTGGATATTGGCTTATCAAAGGCTAAAGGAAGTAAACCTTCATTAAAAATTGCCTGGTCCTCCAGGTTGCGGGTTAATGCAATGGGCCAAATCCCCATTCACTGGAAAAAAGAAAATGTTAAAAAACCAAATAGATTGCAGCCGGATGGATTCAATAAAGGTAAATGAGAATTCAATCACTTCCGTAGTCTTTGGTTCCGGAAAATGTGTAAACATTGTACGGCCGGAATAATAATAATAATAATACGTAGAAAATATTGGTGATAGGCCTATATAATACGCCATGAATGGGTTAGATTTTTATGGAGTCCTTGATACGTTTGCATGAAGAAGCGTGTATTATGGCTTTATTATTGAGTGGAAGACAGCGAGAAAAATTTAGAACAGAGAAACTATTAAGTGTTCGAAACTAACAACTGATCAGGTACTGGTACGCTGATCTGTTAAACTCCGGATAGTAACATGAGTAGAAAAAGGTAATAAAATAAAAGTGATCTTTCATCGGCCAAATTAGTCAGAGTAATTCTCATGGGAGCCTAAACGTCAGGAGTTTTTATTTCACACGTATGGCAATCTTGAACACAAAACACCTATCCCGTTTTACCTTCATAACAACCAGGCAAATGTTAAAACAAAATGGAGGGGAAAGCCAAAACGCGAGGGAAAAGAATTAATATGTAAGAGTCACAGACATATGGGGATAGGAGTTCCTAAAGAGAATTCAAAAGTAAAGGAAAAAAACTGTGTATTAAAGTTGATAGTGTCAACAGCAAGGACGCCACAACAAAGAGTAAGAAATAATATTTAACTACTTATAAGTTTAGAAAGGAGACTAATCTTTTGCAGAAATATAATGTAAAAAAAAATAAATAAATAAAAATATTGTTACGACGGTCTCCTTGATCGTCGTATGGGGCAGTGGAAAACAAAATAGAAGACACCAATTAAGTCACTAATCACCAGCTTTAATTCATCTCAATTAACAGTTTGAAATCACCAAGTTATTAAAGAAGATTATACTCGTGCAATAATTCGAGGAAAACCTTTCCACACAAATAGTAATGTCAACTGTAAAGAATTCCGCACTATAATCACTTTTCACTAATACACTACTTGAGACGCACTGTGTAAATCGCCCGACATAAAACTCGAACCTCACTTGAATAAATCGCCACAAAAACTGAACTAAGCGTCGCTGAATGCTTATATTTATATACCGCTGAGATTCCAGAATAATCCATAATATGCGTCAACACTACTCGAAAACACTAGAACGTAATTGATTGCGGCCTTGAACACAGCGCGGGCGGACCGGTGAAGTCTGGAACAGCCTCGTTAACGCCTGTTAAGAGTCACGTACGCACACAACATTACAGTGGTTCTGCTGGGCATAGCCGAGAAACACGTAGAACGTTCTGTGATGGCGTAACCATATAACAAGTATTAAGTTATAGAAAACATTAATGTAATTGGAAAATTTTTTTCTAACTTTCCTTATCTTATAATTAGCATTATTAACTAATTCCCATTCTCAATGTAAAAGAAATGTATATTAGAATTAAACCAGTTTCAAATAATTTTTACAATAATAAAAAAAAATCTTGTCAAATACCAAGCGAATTTATTTTGAGACTTCAAATCCCTAAACCTTAAAACTTCCATGAAAACATGTCACTATGTTCTTCTAACAAAAACTCTATTTGTTTAATTGTTCTTAAATAAAACTTGAATATCTCTGTTTTATTAAAAACGATATGAAACATTGAGGCAGTCTTAATACATTCAAAAACCGTTAGAAAATAATCATTTTGTTGTATCGAATACTAAAAATAAAAATATTATCAAGTATATAAAAATGCTTAAAAACTTAATACGCGTTTTTTAAAAATTTGCTGTTGGTAGTTTTCACTGCAACATGCGCACTAAAATATAGAGGGATTGGAATTTAATTATATGCCAGAATTAGGCCTATACGTCCAAGTAGTCGAAAAATAAATTAAAATAAATATGTGTTTACACAGAGAAAGAAGGGAGGGTGAGAGACGACATTTTAGAAAAGACATTCAAAAAGAGGTAAACATACGTGAAAAGACTACACAGATAGTGAAATAATAAAGTCATAGAGAAAGAAAGAGGATCTAGAGAGGAAAGAATGCGAGAGACGTGCGTGAAAACAAAAAGCATAGAGCGCTGATAGAGATGTATAGACGTCAGTGCGTCCGACAAACTACAACGAGCGAGTAGATAGGAACCGTTTAATGGTGTAAAAAAAAAGAAACGCGGCTTATTTATTAGTGACAATAAACGCTGTGACACTGCGGTAAAACCTGTGGTTAGAAGCGCTCTGTCCTCCTTTGACTGCGGTAATCGATTGTGATTAGTTAAAGGACGTGCAACAATGGTCGAGGCCGACCGAGTACAACAACAGGTCAGCCGACGCTGGGACACACGAAACATCGGAACTATAACAAGGTTGCAGCAGGTCGCGACTCATTATCTTCTGGGAACTGTTTCTTGTTTCTTCTCGTCCTAACGTAACGCAGGGCTTACTACGAGTTGGGAAACATTATCGACGCACATCGAAAGTTTCGTACAATAGTTTCCCCACGTAACAAATGGTGATACACAAAAAAAACCTTTATATCATTCTTATACACAGATTCCATGCCAAAAAATAATTTTGACTTCAGTATTAAACAATGATAGATATTCTTCCATAACATTTAGAACTGATAATAGTACGAGAGTCAGTTGAAAAATTCGCTGAGTGACATCTATAGCTCAGTGGTAGAACTAAAATCTTTCGTGTGCTGCAAGACGTATGTTTCGCGTGAACACCTGTTAATTTCCAGATATATCTGTCAATTTATTCACTTTTTATCAGCTGCTTGAAATTTTCCTGTCACCGTGTTTTTAAAATGAAAAAAAAACGTGTGAATTCTCTGTTATAAACGTTTTAGCGCCAATGGAAAATCAAAACGAAATTGTAAATGTGTTAGGAGATGCTGAGACTTCAGAAAGAACGGTAAGTGGGGCACACTCGAGTTTAAACGTGGTCGTACAAGCACTGAATACTACCCCAGCAGTGGATGTCCAAAAAGTGCAACAAAAAATGACATTATTGAAAAAATTCATAGGGTGTTGGAAGACCGTAGATTGAGGAGTTGCTGAAATCATAGGCATCTCATATATGAGCTTGCGCATCATACTTTAACTCAAGAACTTGGTGTGATAAGGCGTTGTGCAAGATAGCTGCCGCATCTGGAGTTGTTGCATTTTTTGGGCGTCCAGTGCGACAACGTTTTCAATGCCCGTACGACCACATTTAAACTCAAGTGCCTACTTACAAACCGTTGGTTTTGAAGTCGCAGCATCTCCTGACACATTTAAAATTTCGTTTTGAATTTCCGTTGGCGCAAAGCAATTTTTAACAAAGAATTACACCACGATGTTTGATTTTGTCCGTTTTTCAAAACCCGCATGACACGTCAATCTTAAATAGATTCTAAACAATGAATAAATTAATAGATATATTTGGAAATTAACAGGAGTTCACATAAAATACAAATCTTGCACCACATGAAAAATTTTAGTTTTACCGCTAAGCTACAGCTCCGCAAACTTTTCAACTGACCCTCGTCAACTGACTTAAAACAATTAGGCGGAATAAACGTACGCCTTTGGAAAAGAAAATGGCATGTATAAACTAACATGTAATAACTGTGTAACATAACACTATAGGTTACAGCTAGTTGTATAGTAAAACACATTTATATCAATTACATATTTCGATGTAGACTATTAATATTAACTTTAGTAATGTTAATAAATAAACATACAGATGAGAATTATACCGAGTAGTCATTATATAAGTGAGAGGTGTGTATTGGCGAGGCGACACATTGGCGCCGACCCAGTGTAAAATTGTATTGTAAGTACAACTTTCTAAGTCGTAAAGATATAAAACGCTTTGTTTGCTAAAAACAGCAAAAAATATGCAGTACCGTTAGATTTAGGGTGTTTTCGGCCTTCAAAATACAAAGAGTGATACGTCATAAACGAGGGTGGTGGAGAAAGCAGATTTCTCTTTTTAAGGAGAAAACGGTCTCGCGGCAAAAGTGCGCGTCTATAAGATTTCACCAATCATAGAAAGCGTCACCTCTGCGCGCGAAGTGATTTCGAGTGGTTACTGGTCAATTTCAAACTTACCGGCAACACGTTCGAATTTCAGCCAATGACGGTAATTTTAAGAGTAGCGGCAGTAAGGGAAGTTTAGGTGAAACTATAAAAGTAACTGATGCAGGAACTTAATAGGTCATTCAAGTCAGTGAAATCAGAAAAGTCAGTGAAATCAGTAAAGTCAGTAAAAGCAGTCAAAGTCAGTTAGTTAGTTAGTTAGTTAATCAGTCGTTCAGTAAATTAGTCAATCGTCAATCCACAGTCAGAATCAAGAGTCGGAGAATCAGTCAGTCAAGTAGTATTATTTATTCTGTGCGCGGCAGCAAGAGCGAAGAAGTATTATTTATTATGTGCGCGACCATATGAAAAGTCAAAGTTCGGAGGACGTGGAGACGGATGATTATCGCGAGTGTGGTGAATAAAATAAAAGCAGAGTAATACCAATTGTGTTGTGATGTGTAAAGTGTGGAACGAGCAAGACGGAGGAATGGATAATCAAATTCAAGTAACCGTATCACGTTAAATGTTGTAATCAGATAATTGCATATAATATATTTGTCTACCGAAGTTTAACCCGTTTCATTCTAAAAGAACCTACGAATTGTTCAGATGCTGAAAAGTATTTTATATCTTACGACCTAGAATAAGAGTACGAAGTATAAATATTTAATATAAATTTTGAATGATAGTTTGATATTTCTGAAATGTTAGATATTAAGTCATGTCATTGATTAATGTTAATTTCTGTTGAGAAAGAAGGAGATTTTCTAGATTCAAGAGTAACTTGTTAATGATCGATAATATTTCATGTGTGCATTAATCTCTTGTTAATGATAAACAATATTTCATATGTTCATTAATATATTATTAATGTTCATTAATATTATGAAATATTATTTATCATTGTTAATGATAAATAATATTTCATATGTTTATTAACCTCTTGTTAATGATAAATAATATTTCATGTGTTTATTAATCTCTTATTGATGATAAATAATATTTAATGTGTACTTAATCTCATAAACTTTAAAGCATAGCCAATGGACTAATTCAGCATTCATAAATGGTAAATGATATTAAATGTATTCATGAATTTCTTGTAATGATTAACTAGGGATAAGAAGTTAGTAGTAATTGAGAAGTAATTAACCTGTCAAATTGAAATGATGATATTATATGTTATATATATTAAATGTATTCAAATGGTAAATATAATATCTTTTAATTAGCATCTGAACATAAGAGTTGTTATTAACAACACCCTGAGATTCCTAATTATCTCTGGCGCCCAGCATTTTATACTTAAAATTTAAATAATAATTACAAGTGAAACCCAAATAAGTTATATTTGGCGCTCCAAAACTAGGTGCAATTGAGGGAAATTTTATATTTGTCGCCAACAACGTGGTGCAAACCCACAAATTTTATAACTGTAATTATTTTTCCATCGGTCAAACGGGGAGCGGTTTTCTTAAACATTTCCTTGAACACACCTAAGCAATTAAAAAATCTTAACTCCATCAACGTAAAATCTAACTATGCTCTACGCTTAGTCTCACACTACCACAATTACACGGATTTCAAGTCTAACTTGGAACCACTACATATTTGTGAAAAGGTTCGAATCATAAACGCCTTGGAGAAGTTGACAGTTACAGAGCATACACAAATATAAGCAGCCTTGGTTTCGTATTGAATGACCAGCTGTGAACTTTAAATCCAACCCGCTATACGATACCGCCTTGAACCTCCTTTATCAGACAAAGACGAACAACGAAAGATAGTTAGACGGTCAGTGGTCGACCAAACGTGAATAGTTACCTACCTACTGACGCGTATACAGAGCAAGTGCTATTGGATATTTAACTGGTGACGACTTCCTACGAAGGATATTTTATGGTTTGATGATGAAGCATATTTATACTTTGAAGCACGTCGTCAATGTAAAAAAGAAGTCCAAGGCGGATTCAAAAAGTTTAGCTTGTATATTACTTAAAAGTTTGCACAAAGGCACAATTCTACTTAACAACATTGCCATCGTACACAAAGGCACCAATTACTTGAACATTTAAATTGTATACAATCAGTGGGGAAACTAGGAGCTTATGCTGGCGGGAGGGATGAGACTAGCTTGTGGGGGGGGGGAGACTAGCTTCTGGGGAGGATGACTCTAGCTTGGAGATTTAACCCCCCCCTCTATTTTCTCAATTTTTCTCAGAACAAATGAGGAATTTAGGATCTTCCTCATATAATTTTATAAATACTTTTAACAAAATGTGCGTAAGGCTGCAGATACTTATGTTATTTACCAAAGGTTGAGTGATTGTCGTTATTAAGAAAACTCTATAACTTTGGTTTATTGACTTACAATAAACCCGATATTGACTTGATTTTGTGCCCGATAAAAAAATTGTTTTTATGTGACGTTTGTACCCATCTCAGTGACAATCGTCAAAAATTTATCGCGATTGGACGGATAGTTCAGACTTTACAGCTGACTGAGTTAAGTTATTTTTTGGAGTATATGACGATTTTTTTGACATGCTACTTTCCAAGATTGAAAAATATGGAGTAAACTTTGTGTTAAGAATTAGATAACTGTTCTATAGTGAGAAAAGTGTTGCAGCAGACTTCTGGCAAGCCTGATATGCATGAACAAGCAGTTCAGAACCTTCAAAGATTGTCGTGAACAACTTGAAGCTCATGATTATCATATGAAGAGTGTACTTTTGTTTCCCATTAATATTTTTCATTAGCTGCAACGATAAATAAAAAAAGATACACACGCGTCTGGAATTTTATGCCACACGTGTGTTTATCTGTTCTTTGGGAACGGCCAAATTTCCGTTAATGGAAGGGTAGTTTATGTAAATTGTACGCCAACAATTCATCAGTCATTGCTTCTTCAAGAATTTTAGGCAAAAAAACCATTGTACTGACGCCGCAGCCGCTGTATTCGGTCCAACACGATCTTTATTCTACCGAATAATGAAAATAACCACGAAAGGACAACGTTTCGAGAATATTGAAGGTGTAAAAGAAAATCGCTAACCGAGATGAAGGCTACACAAAAAGTGCGTTCGAGAACTGTATTTAAGACTGAAAAAAAGTGTTGGCACAATCGTGTTATAACCAATTGATCCTATGTTGAAGCAGGCGTTATAAGTGTAGATGAACCAACGCATAATTTCTTAGCTAGATAAATAAAAATTGCGCGAGCTTTTTGAACAAACTTCGTATATTGACTTTTACATCATAAATAACATTAAACAGGAAGGCCTGGTTAACTAATGCCTGTTTTGTTTAATGAAGGCCTGTTCCATGTTAATAGAATGGAAGTGTCGCTTATCAGTTAGGTACACATATTTCAAAGATCGTTCAAGATATTTTTATGAAACGGCTGAAAGATAAATACATAGAGCATACCGTAGACCTAAATTAAACACATCTACTGATGAAAGAATAATTAGGGTGATCTTTCAAATATAGTGCTTAAAAAAAAAAAAAATTTTACTGCTTTTTGAAAACATACTAAATATTTACATAAGTTATCATACACAATTGTTGGTCTATTATAATAAGTGTTATGAAACAAACATATTTAAAAACAATTCAAGTCTCTACCACGTTCCACTACTAAGTTATGTGTACCTAAACATGAAAAAATGGAGTTACGGATTACTGCGTTGAAAGTTTTGTAATATTTTATTCAAATGCACCTGCACTTACATTTCTTCATCATTACTCTCATCTCTTCCTTTTTAGCTGCCTTTTATTTACTGTTTTCCTTACTCCTTTCCAGGACACTCTTATTTGCTTCCCGAATCCTCATTTTTATAGCTAATAATATTATTATAAAATATTTAAATGTTTGTTAGAAGGAGGTCAATGACATCGCACTGGGTGACTTCACATGAAATAAACATATAAGATGATATGAAAAAAAATGTTTGGTATAACAATATATCATTTTAAACAGGAAGAAAAGGAAAATTTTCTAATGCTAAAAACTAAACAGAGATTTTTTTGAATTTTTTCACGGCCTGGTCCCCTCAGGCAAGAAAAAAGAGAATTATTACTCTCTCCCTCTTTCTCTCTGTCTCTCTCTCTCACACACACATACACACACACTCTCTCTCTAGTACACATGTGATTTATGATTTTCAGTGTTTATCGCGCTTTTTTGTTACCGCAAAGTTCAAGTGTACTTTCGTTGTGCAAAATTCAAATCCTGCTAACCTATATACTTCACGTTATAATATGGCACACCAAATACGATTACAGATACAATAAAAAAAGCCAACATTTCGCGAGTTTACGGTGGTCTGAATAACAAACAAGTCGATATGAATCGTGCGCATTATGTCTTCCTACACAAAACGCATGTGGTGCGAGTATGTGTGTGTGTGTTACGGAATGAGTACATGTCGTATGGAGAAAAAATGACGCGCAATAAAATCAGATTTCCGAGCACGTCGTGAAGACATATTTCTCGGTGGCAAAACGGCTGGACGCAAGGCGACGGTCGAGTGTGACTAGTACTGCATATAACTACGTAGTGTTGGGGGTTGGCTGACAACAATACAACGGGGTTGATTCAGATGAATGGCGAGAGATTCGCCTTTACGTACTTCACTGCGACGTGTGTAAGCAGTTGTCGGAGGCGGGTTGGCGGGGGGGCGGGGGTGGAGGTTTACTGTACAGTTGGTATTCAGCACGTGTATGCACTGTGCGCGCTGCAGTCCATCCACACACGCGCGCGGGCGCCCGTCTTGCCACTACTATTTCTTTCTTTGACTCCATCCAACAACAAAAATGAAATGTTAGACCAGTGGTTCCCAAACTTTTCAGTCCGTGTATCCCCCAAATAATTTAAAAATTCAAGGACCCAGTCTGAGTTCTGAAATAAAACAAAGAGTAAATGTGATACAAACTCTTAAATTGTAACTAAAATGTATTAAAATGGAAATTCTCTTAACTTGCAAAACTATAATATTAATTATATCAAACATAGTTTAATGTGAACAGTGAAGCTGCTTTTAAACAATTAGCTCTGCAATACTGATGTCTGCTAATTTCAATACTCGACAGCAAGTTTATTTCTTGTCTTTGACATCAAGTGCGTGACCAGGGAGAATGCGGTTTCACACAAATAAGTAGAGGGAAACACAGTTAAAAGCTTCAAAGCTTTTTTTGCGAGTTCAGGATAGTCAGTCATTACATATAACAAGAAGTCAGCTAGCTGTAATTGCGAAAACTGTAATTTTAATGAACTGTCAGCTGAAAGTTCTGCCAATGAATCTTCTTTTTGTAGTGTAAGAGAGGGGTCTAGTCCGTTCGGCTGACATACAGATCTGCTACACGACATGATTTGAAGACATTATTAAAACCATTAGTTTGAAATTACTTTTACAATTATAATTAGTTTGAATCCTCCCACCAAAAAAAAAGAAATACTGGAATCTTCTACTAACTGTTTTAAGATTCTAAAATTTAGATTTTAGAGCATTAAAAATAGGAGAACATTACGGAATATTCTAATTTTTCTTAAAAGTATCTGCGGACCCCCTGAAACATTGTCGCGGACCCCACTTTGGGAACCACTGCGTGAAAATTCATTATCCGTGAAAATTATATTTTTAAAACCGCAAAGATAATGGAAAAGTAATTTGACTCTTCAGTTTTAATACAGTACAATCGACAAAGAATGCCGCTACTAAAAACACGAAGGTCTGTAAATAAATATTGAACATATTATAATGAAAAGGTGTCAATATGTTGAGAAATATTTAAGACTTTATATACCTTAATAAACATCTGTATGTGATCTACTTGTGGCTCTACAGACGTAGAAAATGATAATCAGTCCCCCTGCTAAGTTAGCTCAAATAAAATTTAAATGCCTTTGGAATCATATACGTTTAAATGTGTACAGGCAAATCTACATGCAAACGGTAAATTAACATTTTCCTCTACTACTCCTACGATTCTATATTCCAATTACGTTTGTGTTCAATTTATGATTAATTAAATACATTGTTAAAATATATTCGTTAAAAAATAACTGACAGACTGACTACTACATGTAGGAGCCAACGACAATAAAATAAGAGCCAATGGATTGTTTGTGCCAGCTGCATTAATGGTTTTATGACCGGTTGTTAAACAATTAAGTGGTGTCCCAAAAAAGCGAGTGGAAAAAATTAGTTCTACAGAAACGAATAAATTGTAGTGACAAAGCCATAAAACCTTGTACTTTATGGTTCCTTTAAAATAATTACTCTTGTAATGTGGTGATCAAAACTTTGGCCTCGGCCTTAACTATAGTAATTTATGGGGATGACTTGACGTTTTAACAGGACTCGAATCCGCGCCCGCCGCTTTCAACATGTCAGTCAGCGCTCGCCACTGCTATCATGATACAGAACTGCGTGTCCACAGTGTGTAGGCCTATCGTAAAACGTGCCTAATGTGTCAGAACGCCATCTGGCATACTTAGAACGAACACTCTAATTTCTATCGAGTCTATTCATGCCCGGCTCTAGTAGAAGGCCGGAATATTAAACGTGGCAAAACTGGAACCAGCTGATATTTGAAGCCGACTAGACGATCTCTTCTTAATTTATGTTTTTCAATAATCAAATCGCGTCATTTTTAATTGCCGTTTAACAGCAGTTTTATAATTCTTCATGTTTTGTTAATTAAACGTTTATTATGTAAAATACTATTATATTATTTAAGAAATGTAATAAGTAACTCATTCCTATGATACGAATTCAATAAGTCGAACAAAATTAATTCATTAGGCCTAACACTAATTCACTAATTTCTTCAACTTAAACATATATTACTAAGTGCGCAAAGACCTATAATTTAGATTTAGCTATAAATAGGCCTACTCATGATTTTAGTAATGCTATGAGATTAAATCAAAATATAACATGATCACTTTAGCCATTTTATTACACTGTGCTTATAGGCCTCAGACGCAACGGTGCCGCGTTTAATGTTCCGGCCTTCTACTAGAGCTGGCCGTGGTCTATTCCATGAAAACAAGAAAACTTTCCTAATAGTTTGGTATTCGTTTTAGATCACAAGAAGAGTGATGATTAATGTGTATTTGTAGTTGTTTCATTGCTACTATGCTATTGCTACTAATATGTGCGCTCATGAAGAAATTTGGTCAATGACAGTCAGACGATCAAACAAATAAAAAAAAAAAAATGCCGTCTTAATATAAGCTTCCTGAGCGATCATATATTACGCCATTTTCTTCACTGATAATTTTGTATCGTGTCCAGGTCCAGCTGGCCCAGTGGTCAGTTTACTTGGTTCAAAACCGAGACGCTGTGTAGGTCGAATCAAAATCAGAGCGTGACGCTGGGTTCATTTAGCCTAACAACTACCACCCAGCTCAGGGAGGCTAAGACGGTCTAGGCGTACTTCTAGCAATTTTGACACACTTGAAAACAACGTCTATCTTAAACCTTAAAGACAGTATTTTACCAGCTGTTTTAACCTAACTTTAACCAGTTTTAAAGTAGAAATGCTACACAATATAGTAACTTAAAGAAGTCGGAAGGCAGAAAAAATAGATTTGATTATTCAGTTTAACACAGGGTTAAGAAGTTTATCTTTACAAATTTTATGATGAGACTACAAAGATAACTATAACTGAATAGAGGATAATGGAACTCTGTGGGCGAGACTACAGAAGATACACAGATCTTGCGTGGGCCGTCAGTGTGGATTGTACGGGTCGCAGCCGGATGAACAGCAGTTTCTTCCTGATCTGAAACATAGGTACACAGTGACAAAGCGTGGGTCTGAAGCGTTACATGACTTTATTCGTCATGTTTATGTTTTTACATGAGCTTGTACCAAACAAGATTCAATTATGCAAACGATCACTTCGTGTTTATTCATTACATATTTAAAGTTAAGTAGATGACAGTATTGTGTAAAGCCCTTGTCACTTTTGTAGTTAGTAGTTCATAGTTCCGTAGCTGTACGCTTCCGACTTTTGTTTGTGTAGATGTCAGTTACAACACATTCGTAAAGATTATTTCCGTAACGACCAATTAAATACAACTTCAGTTCCAGTGGTAGTAAATGAATGGATTGTACCATCAGTCGGCAACCCTGCACCCGTCGATAAGGTTTGACGCGCCCGCGAACCAATTTGTAATTTTCTTTTCTTTTGAACGAAGGAACGCACCCACACTGTACCTGGTTCGAAGTAGGCCTATTGTATTGTATAGGTATGTTTTGCTCGGAGCGGCTGTTGCGATCATCGCTCAGCCGTCATCGCTACCCTGGGCTCTTTTCCTCGAAGTGACTTAACGCTAGCGTATTTTTGTCAGTTGGGTGAGTTCTGAGGTTGGGTTGAGTTCTGGGGTTTTGTCAGTTGGGTGAGGTTGGTTGGTGTCAAGTGTTGCGATGAGTTGTAGGAAAAGAAAATCCATACTGAAGTGGCTAATAGTGGAAGAAATGGAAGACGACGGTATTATTGAAACTTTAATAAAACCAAGACAAGTGATACATCCCGTATTTAGTAACAGAACTGTTGAAGGATACTTTAAAAACTTGATCATGAACCATTTACGCAAGGACGAAAATAAGTTCTTAAGAGTTTTTTAGACTGTCTATGGCCCAGTTTGATTTCTCATTAAGTTTGATAGCAGAGGACATTAAAAAGGTGTCTTACAATAGAAATCTTTATCCCGTATCATCAGAAGAGAAACTAGCATTAACCTTGAGGTAAGTACTTTTAAATAACACTATCATTTACCTGTAGTGTGATACAGGCTATCACAGAAAAATAAAAAATCTAATTCAGATACTGCTGCTCTACTCTCCCTTCCACTACACTACAACCACAAAATATTTATTTAGGCAGGTAATCATACGTGTTTCCCAATTATATCAAGGGATGTGTTTGCAAAACCTGGAATGTGGAATTACAACAATCACAGAGATGGAATTTCCCTAATTGTGTAGGAGCCATAGATGGGAAACATGTCCGAATCAAGTGCCCACCAAAAACTGCTTCTCTGTACTACAACTACAAAGGATTCTATTCGATAATTCTCCTTGCCATAGTTGATGCAAATTATAAATTCATATATATTGACGTTGGATCGTACGGTAAGGAAGGTGATAGTGGTGTTTTTGAGAAATCTGTGATGGGCCAAAAGTTTTACAATGGTACTCTGCTGCCCCCTCCTCCCCAACTCCCGAATTCTGAACTATTGCTACCACATGTACTCGTTGGAGATGACGCTTTCCGGTTACATCCAAACATGATGAAACCATACTTGAGAGAGGAAGCTATTGGCAACAACACAAAATCTGTGTTCAACTATAGATTATGTCGTGCTCGACGAACTTCAGAGAACGCATTCCGCATACTAGCTCAAGTTTTTAGAATATACTACACCCCAATCAACGTGCTTCCTGAAACTGTTGACGATATAATCACTGTGACATGCTGCTTGCATAACATGTTACGGGAAGGTTACCTTTCGCAAAAGGGACGCGCAACATACGATCTCGACCCTACACAGGAGTTGCCGAGTGAGAATTTGATGCCTTTAAGAAGAGCAGGTGGCTTTGCTAACGCTGACGGATTTACAGTAAGAAATTCATTCGCTTCATACTTCAAGAACGAGGGAAGTGTCACTTGGCAAAATAAAATAGTTAACAGAACAGATATTAAATAACATCAACAACAGTAAAACACATTAAGTATTATTATTAAAATTATGAAAATGTGTTAAGAAATCAAGAGGCAGTTTTTTGTAAAACACGTTTTTTGTGAACTGAATTCCTACACTATTCAGTTTGGAACACTAATGAACGGTATTTCTTATGTTTAATTTATTTAGAATTATTATAGTATTATTTTAATTATTATAGTATATAATTATAGTATTGTTTATTTGCTTTACTGTATTCCTAGATGATTTTAATTGTACAGTTGTTGCGTCTTGGAAGCTCTTGAATGTTCTTGAGTTATTCCTAGAACGCTAAATGAAGAGGGCTGGTTCGGAAGTAAATTAAAGTGGACTGTATGATTTTTCATGTAATGATATTTTATTGAAAATTGCTGAAATTTGATACTATTGCTGACACGTGCAGAAGTTGACTCGACATGGTGCCCGTTAAATGAAATAGTAATAAAAGTCGAAAGACATAATAAGTAAGGCAGGAATTGCCCAAGTATAATCAGTGCATGTTGCACATAATAATAATTAAATAATGAAAGCCAGTAGCCGCGGCTGGAAATTTTACGAGTGCTCAGCTCGGAGTATTGCGAATAACTAACGAAAATTTCGCTACAGACAGCCCAGCTATGAGCCGGCTGTAGACGGTAGATAAGAAAAACGTGACGTCATCTGCGCGTTTCGCATTGCAGTATTTAAAGTACAGAGTTTACAAGTTCAAAGTCTGAACATACTGCCCACACAAAATCGGGACGATTTTGAAATTGAGTTATTATATGAAACATAAATCACAAATTATATCAAATGTTGTATACAACGAAAATACATAAGATACCTGAAAGCCTTGTACATTAAATAAATTGACCTTTGCTTAAAATAAATAGTCTCTGACACAAGAAATGTGTAAGTAACAAAATTAATTAAGCCATCAGAAACAAACTCAAAGTAAAACAAAACAATTTCTGTACTGAAAAGATACAAACTAAAGCTCATGTTAAAAATAAAAGTGTTTATATAACTAACATAATCTTCCTTGAAGCATTAACATATGTTTAGTAAATACATACATTTAATCTTTAAAAGAAAATAAGTGACAACCTTTAATTTATATAAAGAAAACATCCTCAAAAACTGACTCAATATAGTAATACAATAATAGTAGACTAACAATTTTAAGATACATAACCATAGTAAATACAATAGAGAAAGAACATAATAATGTACATGCATAGTATTGATATAATGATATCAAATTCAATAATACATAGCAGTAAGATAGACATATCCGAAAGGATGTAAAAATGCATAACCTGAGTAAACATAATACATAACGATTAACATAATAATTAATAGTACATAATAGCATAATAATAATAACAAAAAATTCAATAACATAATAATACATAGGAATACAATAACAAAAACTTAATAATAATATAATACAAACAACCACTAGAAAACATGATAAATTGTTCAGAACAATGATGCATGATAATGCGAATTAGTCTGAGTCCACCGGAAGGGGACATAATTTATGGATGGGTCGACGTAGGATACCCTGTGCGGTGCGAACTTCAGCAACGCGCACTATTGAGTCCTGACCCGCGTAAACATTTGTGATTACCCCGCGTTTCCATTGAAAGGGGGGGCATTATATCTAGAATGAGGACGAGCTGTCCGACAGTTAAATTCCTTGAAGTGGTGCGCCATTTGTTGCGCTGCTGCAACTGGTGCAAATAATCTTTGGACCATCGTTTCCAGATGGATTGTGTGAATTTTTGGAGCAGCTGCCATCTGCCCAAACGACTAATACTGACTTGGGTATAGTCGGGCTCCGGGAGTGCAGTAAGTGGAGAACCGACCAGGAAATGAGCGGGAGTTAACGGTTCAGGGTCCCTAAAATCATTGGATATAGAGAATAAAGGACGAGAATTAAGGCAAGACTCTATTTGAGTTAGAATGGTAGAATACTCCTCGAAATTCAAAACAGTATCGCCAATCACGCGACGTAAATGAAATTTAACACTTTTTACCCCGCTTTCCCACAAACCACCGAAATGAGGGGCAGAGGGTGGAATAAAGGACCACTTGATGCCCTGGGAACTGATAAACTCCTGAGTTGCTTGCTCAAATCCCTTAGATTTCAAAAGCCTGTACAATTCGTGTAATGTGCTGCTAGCACGACGAAAATTCGTACCATTGTCTGAAAATATCTGAGTGGGAATACCTCTACGCGCGATGAACCGTTTTAAGGCCGCTATGAAGGCGTCTGAGGTAAGATCTGATACAAGTTCCAAATGAATGGCCTTAATGCTCATGCATATAAATAACGCAATAAACGCCTTTGTCGTCGATTTTGAGCGCTCCCCGCCATGACGTATAAGTACGGGTCCGGCATAGTCCACAGCCGATTGGGAAAATGGCTTAGCCGGCGTGACCCCCCTGGAAGGGGGTAACTGTCCCAATAATTGGTTTGCGCCCCTAGCACGGTAACGGAAACAAGTGATGCATTTATGTATTACCGAGCGTATATAGGATTTGTCGTTAACGATCCAATACTTCTGCCTCAGAGAAAACTGAGTTAATTGTACACCCGAGTGCAATAAACGAAGATGTTCGTTTCCTATGATTAACTTGCTGAGATGAGAATGCGGGTGCAGAATTATTTGATGTTTGCTCGCGTAGTTAAGCTGGGAGAGCTGCAGACGTCCACTCACTCTCAATATACCTGACTCATCAAGGAAGGGGTTGAGTGAGAGAATTTTACTGCTGTTGGCGATGCAGCGATGTGCCTCAAGCTCCTTAACCTCAATGCCGAAGTGCAATTGCTGAGACTGGCGAATAAAATCACAATTGTCTCATGCAACTCCTGGGCTGACAAAAAATTCCTGGGCTGTCAGCAATGGGAAGCCTAGAGTTACGAATAAACCTGCGGCAATATGAAAAAACGCGAATGAGTCTTGTAAGGGATGAGTAATTTTCGACATAACTGGAGGTGGATGAAGCGACAATTAGTGAGGTTTGGGCCTGCTTGCGTCGCTCTTGTTCCAGATCGGGATAAGTGCAAGGAGAATGAGTATCGAAGGCACTGGTAGGCATGATGATGACTCGTGCGGGTGAGCGTGTAAAAATCGGTTACGCTTACGGTTACGTTTACGTTTACGTTTCTGCTGGACCTTAATTTCCAGAGATTGAGATCTGCGGATAGCTCCGTGAAGAGAATCGCCTAAATGAGACTTGTCTGACCTGCGAGGCAGGGATACCACAAATCTGTCCTCGTCATTTCGGACAGTATTGGACACAAAATGATTCTCGCATGCTGAGTCCTCAGCGGAGGTATCACGAATAGAAACTTCCTCCAACTTCCAAAATTCCTTTAGCTGCGAGGAAATTTCACTACCATTTTTACATACCATACAGGATGAAACCGGTTTCGTCATGTCGACATTGAACGGCAAATTACCTGCGAGAATGAATCCTAGTTTTGTCTCCTGAATTATGGGGAAGTGCGGGCTTCGGATAAATTCAATAGGTTCGATTAACTGCAAATAATACTGAGCACCGAGCAATAAATCGACTTGCGACGAGAAGTTGAGTTGTGGGTCAGCTAAGAATATGCCCTTTGGTAAATTTAAAGATGCGACATCAAATGATTCCGCCGGGAGATTATTTAGTGATGCTGGGAAGCACAGCGCAATGTATATTTAAACTAAAATGTTTATAGCGAGACTGTAACCTCACTCTGGTACTGAAGTCAGCTTGGGACAATGAATTGTTTATACCCGTTATGGGCAATTGAACCAGCGAGAGGTATCCTGCTTAGTATAAACCTTCCCCAACTATGCCGTTCGGATCCGGCGTTAAACTGTAGGTCCCATATACCTGTGAGAGACTCAGTACCACACGCACCACGGGTATATGCGGGGAGGGTACAAACCAGTCGAAAGGCTGAAGGACTACGAAAATGGGCAATTGAGATTTAATTAGTTTCAGACCCATACGACGTGCGAAATCCATAGTACAGAAGTTAGCCTGCGAACCAGAGTCTAATAATATCCTAACCGGGTGCTTTCTACCTGCATGGTCAGTTGTCATGCAGACTGCGGTAGATAATAATATGGACTTATTTGTTTGTAATTTTAGCGCACACTGGTTGTTACTGGACGATCCGATTTTGTTAGGCATATGAATCATTGTGTGATGGCGTTTCGCACACGTTCTGCAAGAAAATTTAGAGGGACAGTGGGCACTATCGTGGCCTGGGCGGAAGCAATTTAGACAAAGTTTATTTTTGATTATAATATTTTTTCTCTCATGTATAGTAAGCGTTATAAATTGTGAGCAATCAGTAATTCGGTGTTTACCCTTGCACAGCTGACATATATTATTTCCGACATGGGAATAGTATGCCGCCTTGGCCGCATTCACCGTTTTAATGGCCTTACGATAAGGAGTCTTATCGCCAACGTTTATCTTGCTTGTTGAAGTGGTTGCGCTGTCCAGATTTTGCAATAACTGTCTACGTGTATTTAAAAATGTTATGAAATTATTAAAGCTAGGAAATCGTTCTTCTGACAAACTTTCTTTCCACAGTCGAAGCGTGTAACTATCGAGTTTTTGGGCCAAGTAATGAATAAGAATAATTTCGAATGTATTTACGGGTAGATTTAAGGTGTTTAACGCATTGATATTGGCGGTTATCTCGTCAATAAATCTGGAAATACTAATTTTGGACTCTTGTTGAACCGATTGCACACCCAAGACATTTCCCACATGATGGGCTGAGACAATCAACTTACTGTCATATCTATTTTTTAGTAGATCAATAGCTACCGCATAATTTTCATGAGTAATTGGCAGCGATTTTATCACATTTAGCGCCTCGTCACTTAGTGAAGAGTGCAAGTAATGTAGCTTTTGGATATCCGTCAGATCGGTTCTGGCGTGTATTAATTCGAGAAATATGTTATAATAATGTTGCCACTCAGTAATGTTACCTGAAAACCGCGGTAACTTGATCGGTTCTAACTGTATAGGGGCGGTTTTAAGAGGCGTAATTTCGGAATTAATCAGCGGTTTTTGATTCACCTGTTGCACTTGCTCCAACAAGTGTTGCAACTTGCATTCGATGCTGCAAAGATCGTCCTCAGTTTGGACTCTATCACTTGCTAATGCGAAATCAGCGTCATCAGACTCAATTTGAGACTGAATATCATCATATTTGGTGGATAATTCCATTAAATGCCGAAGCTTTATTTTTAGTGCGTGATGATCGCTGGTTTCCGGATCGAAATTATCCGCGAACGTGTTCACGCGGGATATAGATGCCTTAATAGTGCCCCGTTTCTTTATCAGAGCTTTCACATCCGCCATAATTGCAATTAAAAATGTAATTTAAAAGAATTTTAAGCGTAGAGCAGGTGAATAATTGACGTAATTTTGATAAAATTTGATATAATGCGGGAGCTAGTGATCGTCATATAGCTTAACACATTACTTAGTATAACATATACTTATTATCTCTTTTTAAAAAACCGCCATCAGCGTTATTGAAATTATGAATTTAAATAATACTACATATAGCCTTATCTCGACACTTGAACTTTCAATGAGTCATTAAGTAGTTATAAAAATATGCTCATTTATAATGATATATGTTTACATAAAAGTATCAACAATAGCATACTGAATGTAAAATATTACTCAGATTGCTATATTCATGCATTATGTGAACAATTATAATAAAAAACGAAAGTTTATAATCACGTGGAATCCTGGCGTGTTCAGAACTGCTTCGGTCCTGTTGGTTCCGCTCTGATCCCATCCGTCAATCCTGTGATGTTGGTGCCCCGCCTGTTCGTGCTGGTTGGATGAAGGTTGTCGTCGTATCTCAGCGTGATTTACCGTTGTGGAATTTGCTGCTGTTGAAGCCGTTGGCCGTTGTCCTTGCCGTTTCCTGTCGTGTCAGATCTGACACTCTGTTGTATCTTGTGTGTCACTCCTGGAGGTCGTCTTTGCGGTAACAAAGGACATGCCACGGCCAGCAATCTCAATTTGAAAACATTTAAATTTGAAGCTTGTTTGGGACACAGGCTTTTTGCGCCCAATAAATGAAATATTTTGAAATAGTGAACCAAAATAGTGGTCCGGATTGGTGGACCAGAAAATGCTGTCGCTGCGGACAAAAATGCGGTCGCTTTGAACTAAAAATGTTGTCGCTTGTGGACGAAAATGAAATCCTATTTGGAGGACCAAATGTTGCGTCTTGGAAGCTCTTGAATGTTCTTGAGTTATTCCTAGAACGCTAAATGAAGAGGGCTGGTTCGGAACTAAATTAAAGTGGACTGTATGATTTTTCATGTAATGATATTTTATTGAAAATTGCTGAAATTTGATACTATTGCTGACACGTGCAGAAGTTGACTCGACATGACGCCCGTTAAATGAAATAGTAATAAAAGTCGAAAGACATAATAAGTAAGGCAGGAATTGCCCAAGTATAATCAGTGCATGTTGCACATAATAATAATTAAATAATGAAAGCCAGTAGCCGCGGCTGGAAATTTTACGAGTGCTCAGCTCGGAGTATTGCGAATAACTAACGAAAATTTCGCTACAGACAGCCCAGCTATGAGCCGGCTGTAGACGGTAGATAAGAAAAACGTGACGTCATCTGCGCGTGTCGCATTGCAGTATTTAAAGTACAGAGTTTACAAGTTCAAAGTCTGAACAACAGTGAACTATGGATATCTAAATTTGTTTTGAAAAACTTTTGTTCTGACAATAAAGCATAATTGGTAATTACAATAATAATGTATTTATAAACGTACCGGATCTCCCCACTTCATTTGCAATTATTATCCATATGTTGTCCTTGGCCCGCTGATCTCTGTACAGCTCATGCTTCAAATCATATAGCGCAGGATGAGGTGCTAGCGCCTCTATTAATTTATCATTTTGTTGAGAAGAAAAAGTGAATTTCTCAATTTCTGGAGAACTCATTTTTTAAATACAGCACGTGCTACACAACGCAATAATCGCTCGCGACTGCGTCTCCAACTGGTCCTGGAGCGGTCAGGTCTGCGTCTGACGCTGGAGACGCTAGCGCCTCTAGCGACAGACGCTTGGAGGAAAACGGAAATATGAGAACCTGGTTAGAGCAGTAGATGGCGATGATCGCTGAGCGATGATCGCAACAGCCGCTCCGAGCAAAACACACCTTAAAATAGTACCAGCCACTTACCGATCCGCGCAACGTCTTCCGCAATACGATTGTCGAGCTTTTCGTCCGGAACCTCTGAACACCTTTCTCCCTAAAGGGCAAACTTGATTTCTTTAAGTTTTCATTTCATGCACTTCATGAAAATAAGTAGCGTTACTGTGGTAAGTTCTTTAATTTATTTTTATTAAAATGTTTTCCTGGTTAAACATTTTTTTCGTTTAATATTTTGTTAGTTTTAACGTGCGTGTACATGATAAGAATTTGTTGATGAGCTACAACTAATGTGAACAATTTTCACAAATTTATATGAAAAATACTGCAAAGCTTTATTTCATTCGGTGTTCCACGTCAATAAATATAAGCGCAAAGGTGTTATAAAGCATAAAGATATTGAACTCCGCACCTTTCTAATTTCTATTGATCTGGTGGGGAGGGGTGCGCCCATCGAACTGGTCCTCAGTTATATATGCGCCCCGTAAATTCAAAGGTTGCCTATAACTGGACTATACTGTAGTCTTAACAGAGAAACTTCCGAAGCGGCCGTTTTCACTCCTACTGAATGACACAACGGAATACAGCGTTTTAATTAAAACCCTATAAATGTTAAATTAAATAGTCTATTTATTGTTACAATATTTAATATCCGACTCTAAAAGTGTAAAACACAAATTTGCAAATTGCGTTTTACAAATCGAATAAAAAGTAAAAGCGAAAAGAAAGCAGTGGATTCATGAACAGAACGCCAGTGCAGACAGCTTTCACTGCTGTACAATGATTTACGCATGTGTCCATTTATTCTGAAAATTTCATAGAACATGGTTCATGCTAACTGGAGTTATCGTTCGACGCGCCAGGTTTTTGTCGAGTTAGAAATCTTCACGTCGCTCAGACTAATTATTTTAGATAATGATTTGTAAAAACGGGAGCGGAGCTTGCATTAAGGTTACGCCACGGTGCGGCAATATTATATACGCTTACTACAAACAGACGTTCATGCAGTTTTAAAGCGACGTGTTCTTTTCGAGATCACTACCGTCTGCTCTTCCTCGGTTACATTAGGGTTCAGTTCACAGACTCAGGCGAGACGTGAAACTTGTATGTTCTCAGAATCGCCGTATTATAATTCATTCTTAATTTTATGATTAATGTCTTCTAGCTATGTGCTAAGTTCGTCGAACCGTTACAGCAATCGGCGGTAATGCAAACGGTGTCCACTTCATTTCCTTCGAGAGAAGCTTACTTATTGTGCAAACTCGCTTTAATGCGGCTAACCTAAAAGAAGAAAAGAAACGCCTATTAAATACTATTTGTAAAAATCGGGGTTGTAAGAACTACGAATCTTTTTACTTCAAATATTCAACTTTTATGTCTCTAGGTATAAATTTTTGAGAAGAAATAAAGTAAACAGAAGTAAACTGATAAATTTTCTGATGAAGTACTGACAGCTTCAAATGATGATACGAAGTACTCGACATAACGATGGAAAAATAGACAAACTTGTTTTTCACAAACTACAATCTCTTCGACTTCTTCAAGTTTATAACTACGTTCGTAAACTTGCACACGTAGTTTTATCCTTTCCGGTTTCAAACGTACGTTAAGAAGGGATCGTTGTGCTGACGGTCATGTGTAAACTCTAACTCAATGCTTGTTTTAACAGGAAAAATTTGAGAGAATAAAAATATATTTTAATTTGAAAAACGGACGTTAGTCGTCTCTAATTGAATTTTCTAAAATAGCAACGTTTCGCCCACATTAGCCGCCCCCCAGGCCAATGATTTTAAAACATAAAACACAAATTACATAATCAATAATCTATGTGAAACGATGACTACATGAGCTGCTAAAACTAAACGACTAACCTTGCAGAATCCGGTTGTCAAGTAAATGAATGGCGTTCTCTCGCCGAAAGGAAAAGGACACACAGTAGGGAACACACAGAACGAAACTTAACTGAAAACGCTATGATGAGTTTGTTGTTACCTTATGGCTGTGTACAGTAATTGTTTGTGAGCTGAAACAGTACCAGCACGGTTTACAATACAAATCATATTTACGAATATAACGAAGAGATAAGAA
Organism: Magicicada septendecula; assembly: GCA_034769895.1. Taxonomy (NCBI): domain Eukaryota; kingdom Metazoa; phylum Arthropoda; class Insecta; order Hemiptera; family Cicadidae; genus Magicicada; species Magicicada septendecula. The sequence goes on from CM068372.1 coordinate 126,821,987, forward strand.
ACGATAAGAGATAACGAAGAGATATAACGAATCATATTTATTTACGAAGAGACAACGAACATATCACAGTATTATTTCTGACAACATACAGTGAAACCCAAGTATGCAGACAATGACCATTGCCAAACAAAAACTTAAAAGTTGGAAGCGATAGAGATGTGGGTTTTCCGAAAAGATCTCGCAGGTAAACAAAGCTGTATCACAGAAGTACTCCAAAGTTTAGAAATAAAACACGAAATAATATTAATCATTTAAATATGAGAGGTGCATTACATTGGACATGTTGTACACCATAAAAGATACCCTATTACAATTTATTGTCAGTAGACAACCGACCCGTCGAGCAGAAAACTCAAAGTTCCAACTGCTGTGATGCCTACCAACTTTCATCGACTCATGGAGAAGTAAGTACTCAGTCAAGGATCAAACGTTCCGCGTTACAACATTTACAGTCGAACTTCACGTTATTCTTTAGGTTCCCGTATGTAACTCGAATCGCAGACAAACATAAAAACAAATATTGAACTAAGGAACGAACCAGATGACACTGAAAAAGGACATAATAAGATGAAGCTGCTTTGGACTTCATTGACTTACATCTGAAACAGACTGGAAGTACTTGTCACAAGAGAAGGTTTGGTTTCGTAGATATCCACAAGACAAAAAAAAAGGAAAGGACAATCAGCTGACATCTTGATAAAGATTAGTTTACTCAGAGGCTGTTGTCGAAGGTTGAAAAAAGTAACCAATCTTATCAAAAACAATAAAGAATGAAGACGCTCCGTGGAGCCTCTATGCTCAGAATTGAAGAAAAAGGAAGAAAAAAATTATCATCACGTTGAAGGATAAAGTTTTAGCGCCTGCTTGGGTATAGTAACTCACAAATATCATTCGATATGGAAATCAAATAAGTTAATACTAAAAGGTTAATAATATATTTAAGACTTATGATTTTATTAATTATTTTGAACACTTGTAATTAAAATCGAGAATTCACACTGCAGTACGTTATACTCACTTCTCCGAGATAACATTTTATGACTGTTAACCATAATGATAATTCTACTTCTTAAGAATTTTAGTTATGTACTGATGTACACATCATGCCTAAAATACTGATACGTAATGCGAGAAAATGTACGCCAGTACGTGTTTCTAGGCAATTCCAGTGGAATCCGGCTGTAATGTTGTGTGCGTACGTGATTCTCAACGCGTTAGCTAAATTGTGACAGAATTCGCGCGGCCGCGCGCAGTGTGTCAAGGCCGCAATGAACTACGCTCTAATGTTTTCCTTTATTGCTGACGCATAGTATCGACTATTCTGGAACAATTCTGCTACCTATTTAAACGACGACAGGTGCGCTTGCTTAGCAGTCAGTTTGAGTTGCGATTTATTGGAGTGCGGTTCGTAGTATTGTGGCGAAGTGTTGTGTGTTTTTTGTAACTGTGCGAGACAATTGTAATATAATTGTGTTTTATACTCGTTAACATTACTGTTGCGTGTGAAACATTTTTAACATTACTGCTGCGTGTGAAAAATTTTTATTTTATTTGTTGTAAGAGACTATCTTGTTGATTACAAACTGTTTAATTGTGATAATTAAAACTGGTGATTAGTGACTTAATCGGTGTCTTGTATTTTGTTTTCTACTGTACCATACGACGGTCCCCTAGACCGTCGTAACAACACATTTTGGACGAAACACCTTATGGATTCACACACTGCCACGGGAATTAATAAAATAATTTTTGAACCATCTAAGATGCCAGAGGGTAACAAGATCTTCAGTACTCCTACATAAGTTATACGTTTTCAACGAACAAGATTTGGCCAACAATATTCTTCAATCTTCCACTGTTATCCGGACATAAGCCTAAGCACAAATTTTTCACAGTCCCAGTCGATCTGGGGTTACACGGTCGGTGTGAGTCTTTAATACATGGTGCTGCCCTGAAGCGATTCCGAAACCTCCAGGTTAATAACCAACCGCTAAACCAACCATCCCAATGATTTTAACAGAATGTTTTTCCCTAATCTCGGTATGTGCAGCATACAGTTTGTTTTTTGGCTAGAAACGTCTGTACTGTATTTTTACGCTGTCGAAACAGTTTGTTGCAACCAAACCGACCAGTTGCATACAAAATACACCAACTCAGTACACTGCATACTAATTTATTTCGCGCACTGTATCGAAATAACAATAACCGAAGTACGTGTACGTGTAGTAATGCATGCACGGTCCTGCGCGTTGTGCAGTTAGACAGAACACGACAGGTCGAATGAAAAACCGATCCCAATGTGCAAATAATTATGTACCGTACAACGTACACCACATGAGGTTTGTAGAAAAAACAGTACCTATCTCTAAATGGGAATTTGCAGTGAGATTTATTTACAAGTATTTATAACTTTTTCTCTTTGTTTTGTGAACTCTTTCTTCAGTGTTCCCTTAACGTAAAAAGTCATTAGAATGGATTCATTTTGTTGCACAGTCGACTTTGAGGAACGTTTAATACAACACACGTACCTATAATGTCACAAACTATACCTAATTGATTATTTTAACGTATACATTGAATACTCCACAGGTATTCTCTATTTGTAATGTAGTGTGTCACGCATTAATCACTGTTCGCAGTAGTAATGAAAAAATAAACATTGAAGTCATTATCAAAAAATCGCTTAACATAAACGTCACATGCACAATACTTAGTTTAAAATGTTAAATTTTTTCATGATACAGTTCTCTTTGCAGGAAACTAGAAAAGTTAAAAAAAAATAATACATGATACGCAATAACAACAACAAAGAATAATAAAAAATGGAACCCAAAAATTATCACGTGAAGAATTTCTCTCAAAATCGACAAAACTAAAACAAAAGCCAAAAGCTTCTAGGGACGAAAGAAGAAATTCTTTAAATATTAGAATTGGAAAACAAACAAGGAATGTTTTTATCTACTTGAGTAGTAGGACTAGTTCCACAAGTCGGAAAGGACATCAAAGGCAGACTAGCGCAAGCCGAAAGGGCTTCTTTAGGAAAAAATATTAGTTTGCCAAAATATTGTATTAGGAATTAGGAAGAAATTCATGACTTTACATATGAGCATCGCCAGAAAACCTACTACAGACGGAACAGTAGAAGCATTTAAAATAAGCTGCTACAAGAGAACGTTGACTGGAAAGACGGGATATTTCATATATTTTACGGAAATAATTCTAGAATATTTTTAAATCGATTTAAAACAACATTCCAATACAGTTACATGATTTTGAGACTACTGTCTAGACACGACTTTATTCTGTTTCGATGTGTCCGGACGGTGGTGAAATGTTTTGGTAATAACTATTATTTCAATCAGCAATAACGTCGGTTCGACATTTTGATATTTTTGGTACGATCTCAGAAGTACTCCGTGGGCATTTAGGTCTACAGTTTATGTTCTTTTTTGCTTTTTTGAATTACGTTCCATAATTTCATTTCCCATTATACATAGCAGCGACAATATTTCAAAATCGATTTAAAACGACATTCCAATACAATTACACGATTGAGAGATTAATCAAATAAACATTCAATGTTACAGCCTTTAGAGGAAATAAATTTGATCTGGGATGAAACTGTAGCACACAAGATCCTTAATTGTTTCTTTAAAACTCACACCAATTACTACTGTCATAAACTATTCCTAAACGCGTAATAAAATTATTCCATTTTTGTATCAATCGTTAAATTAAATTATAATACAATTTGGAAGGTACTTTAATTTAGAAATATTAATTACTAAAGTATACTACAATTACAAGGCTGCGTAGCGTTGGTAACACTGACTTTCTTACATGTTTAACAGGTCAAGGTAATAGCTTACCTTGCAGCTTCTAAGCCATTTCGGTGATATAAAAAAGGAGTCTACTATTACTGTTATAATATAATATGCAAAATAATTTTACTCGATAATAATTCTAATTATATCCTTTAATTTAATATTAATCGATGCACTCGTTTATAAACAATTTTTGATTTGTGAAGAGCTTGGCAAGAAATTGACCAGCACTGGTAAATTAACCAAACAAACATTAACAGTGGTATTCTCCAATGTTAATTAATTAACATTATATTTTTCATACTGTGAAAGGATACTCAGAATATGCCTAGTGTTATGAAATACGAGAAAATAACATTTGTTTTAGTTGGAAATGAGAAAGGAACATTATATAAACATCAATTTGTACAACTCTGTTATGATATTTGCACCTACAGAATTCCGTAATTGCAAAATAATCATTAAGCGGCAATAAACTGAACATACGAGTAGCTAGACTTGAGTACGTTTCGATGGAACGGAACATGCGATCTCATTAACATTTAGGCCGCTCATTTTGCCTACATACTTTAATCAACGTAATCTATGAAATTCGTGTTATCAAGACGACTGAAAAATTCAGTTTACTGTGTAGTATATTCACACAGTAAACTAAATATGACGGAAGTATAATCTTGTAATATTCAGAGCAGGCGATGCAAATAAAGATAAGAGAAGATGAATAGGCTAAATAGAAAAGTTTGGTAATATAGTTCTCAAATGAACACAATTGCAAGATTGTATGTATTTACTGAATAAATCACTCATCGTTCATAATGAATTACTATCAGTTTTGGCGATTTGAGACATGTGTAAAATAAAGTTTGATGAATCCACAAAAGGCATTAAAACCTAAAATACCTAAAAAAAGCTTTAATGAGCTAAATTAAAAAATATATATATGACGCAACTAACCTCAAGTAAAATTGGAACTCTTAAATTACAAAAACCGTTTGTGTGAAATGTTGGAACATGGGCCGTGGAGAAGAGGGGCAAACAAGATTAGAGGGGACACGACGGGAGAGGAGAACGCAAATAGTTTCGTGGAAAAATATAAAGATCGGTTTTATCGCCTTAACCTACATCTTACGTAGCTTTATACTTCACGGTGTTTAAGGCTATACTAGAAAAAATAAGACTGTGTAAAAGTCTTGTCACAAGGCAATATCATTTAAAAAATGATATACAGCTATAATGTTTGGGGAAGGCCACGAAAGGCGATAGCGTGTCGAACTGATATGTATGTGAGATCCAACTGTACTAGCAAACATTGATGTAGATGGTACTGTTTTGGAACATGTCGGTAATTTTCAATACCTGGGCTGTAATGTACTTAGCCTACATTACAAACACTGATGTGGTGAATAAGCTTCACAAGTTTAACCATATCATCAGGAGAATTGTCAAATCAACGAGTATAGAAACATGCCTGACGTTCTACAAGATGGTGACCATCCCACCACTTCCCTACGGATCTGAGAATGGGACTTTAACGAAGTCCCAGGCCAGTCGTATGCAAGCGGTCGAATTGAGATTTCTCAGGCACGTCACAGGATATACTCCTCAAGACCGCAAAAGAAATGTCGATGTACGGCAGGAGCTGAACATTACGAGTATACTTGACAGAATTGCCCAATATCGGCTAAAATGATTGGACCGTCTTAACCGAATGGATGACTGCCAAACAATTATGAAATTACAAGCCGAAAGGACGGAGAGGTGTGGGGCGTGCGCAGAAGCGTTGGAGTGACCGGCTCTGGTCTGTCTGGAAGATGAAGATGATGATGATGAGGAGGAGGAGGAGGAGGAGGTAGGGAGGATAAAGGAGACGGCCACAAGCGGTACGCTATACAAATAATTTATTATTGGAGTTTTTGATAACCTGTTTTGGTTCAGGAAGAATATTATATTGTTAGGGCGACACAGAAAGCAATACAACATACGTAAGAAGAAACTCCACAAACAGGTGCTTATTTTTCATCGACGTTCAAGAGTTATTAACGTCAATGGAAAAACATTGGCGTTGGATTAATTTTCTTTACTCTTTAAATACTACTATAATAGATATTTACCATATATCCGTCGTGCGACTTCGTTTTTCTTGTCTTATGACGCGTTTCGGCAACGAATTGCCATCTGCAGAAATCTTAATCACTCATTAGAGATCGTTAAGAAATTAAAAACACCAAAATCATTACAGTAAAAGTGCACTTTTACGACATTGGAAACTCACATACGCGAACATGAAATTTTATGTTTCTCGCGTGGACATTATCGATCGACTCCACGCGACTTGAGTCGATCGATAATGTCCACGCGAGAAACATAAAATTTCATGTTCGCGTATGTGAGTTTCTAATGTCGTAAAAGTGCACTTTTACTGTAATGATTTTGGTGTTTTTAATTTTTTAACGATCTCTAATGAGTGATTAAGATTTCTGAAGATGGCAATTCGTTGCCGAAACGCGTCATAAGACAAGAAAAACGAAGTCGTACGACGGATATATGGTAAATATCTATTATATTAATATAAGCGACTTGGAGACAACTAACCTAAAATGTATTAAATACTACGTTTACACATGGGATCGTTAAAGCAAAAAGCTATTTGATTTCACTGAATAACGCCAGCAGCGAATGAATGACGTTTCCTTGATAAAAATTGTTATAAAAACTAACGAGATAATAAAATCTAGAATAAAGAACGAATTTAAGTAAATTGAATAGTCGTGTCGTCATCGCGCCTAGACCGCATTTCTTGCTGCGTGACATTCCGACGGCAATTGTGTCACATGAAAAGAAGCAGAAGAAGAAGAAACAAGCAGAGAAGAAGAAACCTGTTCTTTATTACTAGTGTAAATTGTTGTAGTCTGTAGAAACAACGACGCGAAGTGAGACAGCCAGCCGATTTTTAAAGGTCACCGCCAATATACACCCCACGTGTTCTGAACTCTGTCAAGTGTAGTGCCAGGACGTTTAAACGATCCGAATGAGCAAATAATATGTATTTTTTTACATACGATGGTCTTTGTCGTGGCAAAACATTTAAACCCAACGAATTCTCTCGTTAATTGATTTATTTTCCACTATCAGTCGAGTCCGAAGTCAGCACAAGTGACCCCGGAAAACAATACATGCAAATCTTCTTAAAGATAATGAATAATCTGTAAGTTGGAAACTAGAAAAAAGTCTAAAATAAATTCTGTAAAGAGAGACTTCAACGTATCTGAACCTCTTACTGTCCCGTCTGTAAAGAAATAATAATATCGGTAGTTTAAAAACACTATGGACACAGACATCTCAGAGTAGGAATTTTAAGATCAAAATTACAACAGTAAGTAAAGAAACAAATGAAAGTCAAGGTAAAATCCTAAATATAACAAACAAAAACGATTTATTTGTCATACTTATGTAGAATGTATATGTAAAAAAAATTAGGAGAGTTCTATGGGGAAGAAAATCGTGGAAACAGTTAGACAGGCGTCGTAGAAAATCTTAGAAAGGCAATACGCAGAGAAAAGTATCATCAAGCATTTGAAGACACACCTCACTACAGCTGAAGAGCTAACACTATGGTTTGAAATCAGATCTTAGTCCGTTGGTCCACGTTGTCAAAGTTTGCTGATAACAACGGATGGTCGAAAAGTTATGCAGCCCAGAATTTAAAAACGTACTTCTCGACAGCACGGTTATATTGGGAAATTAGAGGTACAATTTTGATAGCAATGTTCTTTTTTCATATTTTGGAATGTTTTTCCCCTAATGGATTGCGTCAGTTAAATAGTCAATATAATTGTTTTGTAAACTGGTTCGAGTAAAATGAGTTTACCGCAGTACACACGTGTTTAATTACAACTTTATCTGTTGACGCATTTTTAATACGCAACGTAAAAATGATTTCGGAATAAGACTTCTGACACTCACGAGTCGAATAAATTAAAAACAGAAAGTTTTTATTTATTCATTCAGTCAAATTTATCGTACTGTGTTGTATTTTTTGGTTTGTGCAACTTTTCGACCATCCTGTATTTGCAAGTGTCAAGTATAACACAATGTATACGTAATACGTAAGAAGAGTATATTACATTAGTTCGAAAGACGTTTAGTTTGCGGGTGAAATTTGACTTACAGTCATCTCGAATCGTAACCGTTAATCGTTTCAGCACGATCTTATTCGACAATTCTGATTGTTCAGTGCCCTGATTCTTTTATGAAAAACATAACCGAAAAACATGTTCGTAAATCAACAGAAAACTTAGTAGTTCGTACTGACTTTCTAGCCGCGAATCACGATGAGTGGTGGAATGTACACTGACTATTCATACAATCTCTTCAAGCTTTACGGAGTACACTACAGTGCACTGAAAACAGTCCCAATGTAATAGACTCCAGTGATTTGTAGATCTGATATCAATATTTCACTCAAAGAGATTTTATCAAAAACGTGAATTTTTTATTTTTAGTTTTTTAAAAATAAGATCTTTATTCATTTCTACTTATGCTGCCCCATCCAAAGTAAACTCTAACCGATACAACACAATTGTATCCAGGTTTGTTCAGTCTTCAAAATATTTCTGGAATGCGTTTTTCCTTGAGCTCGCTCAGCGATTTTTGTTTATACCTTCAACAGTCGGGACACCATGTTCTTCATAAATTTCGCATTCTTGGAAAAAGATCGCACGGGACATCTCTGGCAAATTTGGCGGTTGGGGTATTATTACGATGGTCTTTTTTGCCTAAACGTCTTGAGCAAGCAACTACTTTAGTGCTGGTGCATTAATCGGCTGCAGTTTTCTTAAATTATCATTCCATAAATCTGGTCATTTCCGAAGAACAGCTTCACACAAATGGCATAGAATGCTCCGTTTGACCGCAGTGGATTGACCGCAGCCGTTAGACAAGGTTGTGGATTATCCCCACTATACTGTTCACCTTGTATGTAGAGCACGTGATGAAGGCTTTCGTGGAAACCAGAAACGATGGAATATAATTAATGGCGTGTGTTATGAAACCATCCCGTATTGCAGATGACACTGCACTTTTAGGAAACAATGAGGAAGAGCTACAGAATGCCCTTCACAAAACGAACACGATCGTTAAAGGTAAATGCGGCATAATAATAAATATCCCACGGGACAAGTAAAAGTCATGAAATGTTCCAGAACTGCAAAACGGAAGCTGAGGCATTTCTTCACCGTAGAAAGCTAGTACAAATTGATACCAGGAACTGGATTACATCAGATGAGAGGTGCACCAGTGACATAGAAACTAGAATTGCACAAGGAAGAGTGGAATTTTTCAAGGAAAGATCTCTTCTGGTCCCCGGAAGAAATATGTAAAGAGTTTCATTTGGAGCATATGCACATATGGCTCGGAAACCTTGACTCTGACGAAAGTGGACAGGGTTCACTTTGAAGCAACTGAGACGTGGTGTTGGAGGGGGGCCTTAAGAATATCGTGGACAGATAGAGTACCTAACTGTGACGTTTTGAGGAAAGGACGTTGACTGGATCCATTGTCGAAAAGAGAAATAGTATGACTGGTCACCTTCTACGGCATCGAACTGGTTAACCACCCTCATCGAGGGAATGGTCGAGGGGTGTAGTGGGAGGGGAAGACTCAGGCAAGAGTACATGGTGGTGGGGGGTAAAAGAAGGTAGAAGGTACGTGGTGATCCAGAGGCTGTCTACGGAAAGGAAGAAATTGCAAGCCCACCAACCACTGGGTTGAGGACAAGAATAGATATTGACCGCAGCGACTACATTTATACTATTACTGTATACGCTCATATAGGTTTATACTATTACTGTATACGCTCATATAGGTTTATACTATTACTGTATACGCTCATATAGGTTTATACTATTACTGTATACGCTCATATAGGTTTATACTATTACTGTATACGCTCATATAGGTTTATACTATTACTGTATACGCTCATATAGGTTTATTCATTATTACTAAAGTGGGATCATTATGTGTTTTTCATATCGAAGAACATTTTTAGGCCTATTTCTCCCTATTCTCCTAATAATTCAGCATTGTCCAAGATCCAGCATAGTCTATCGGCGATTAGAACTATGTTGCCTCTAAGTTGCAGGTAGAGAATCTTTCGCTACTGACATTCACTTGCCCTAATTTTTTGAAGACTACTTCCAAAATTGTAACGCCAAAACTGAAAAACCGAAAAAAAAATGTATAAAGGAAAGATGACACAAGAGCCAGCTGTTGGTTTGACAATGACAAATGAAAAGATATTACTATTTCTTTTATGCAATTGCTAAACTGCTACAATTTTTTGTTCAGACAAAGCTTTTCGTCATCTCTTTGTTGTTCAAGACCTGATGATGTCAGAGGTGACGAAAAGCTTTGTCTGAACAAAAAATTGTAGCAGTTTAGCAATTTCAGAAAAGAAATAGTAAGGATGGCTGCTAATTCAAATAATACGAAGATTAAAATAAGAAAAGATATTACCAGATGCAGTTAGGACAAAAGGAGCGTAAAATCCTTTAGCAACGGCAGAGCATGGTGCTGGACAGACCATAAATCCGAGATAGCAGATGGTCACTTAAAGAAATTAAGGGGTGTCGAGCTATAAGCTAAGAAAACAAAGGCATAAGAGTCACGGGAGTATTACTGAGAAAGTTATAGTCGTGGATAGCAGAAACAGAGTAACAAGAACAGGCCACACCACATGTATAAACTCATCAACGAGGCAACTAGACACTGTTCTCACTGAAAGGAAGGGATCGACCAGATGTATTACGAACAAAGGACATATCCAGTAAGATACGGTTACAATGGGCGAACCAATTAACAAAGACAGCGGGAAGCGAAGTAAAGTGAGAGGTCTCTAGCTAAGACACAGAGAAACAGCAGCAGAGATGACGGAGCACGTTACTTAGAAACGACCACACCACGCGCGTGAGAACTAACAGGGACGCAGATGGACAGAATAAGACAATGCAGAAATTGGTCACGCTTGTGTGTAGCATAGGTCAGCAGGTGCATGACAAGGGAAGACTGAAAAATTTATAGCGACGTTAAGTGTACTTGTTAAGCAGATGCAGCTGTGGCAATTAGAGAAATTTGTCTAAAAGGAACAGAAGAAAAAATGTCAGGATGATTGACATCCGTGAAGTCGGACTACCGCCAGAGACGAAGGGTGTATCCAAAAAGGAAGGTGATGGGGTAGGAAAATGAGGTATCGTATCAGAAGCCAGAGCTCAACGGAGGCGGGTTTCCAAGAGCAAGTTTCTAAGAAAACTAGAACAAAAACGAATGGGAATTTGGCAGAGTATCAAGTGAGGGAAAATGGGAGGGAATTCCCGTGGAAGAGAAAAACGATAACCAATGGGAAGGAACCGATGGGCGAAGAGAGTCTAGAGTGGGAATTCGGTGGATTGAGTATATAAAATACGCCGAGAACGCGAACGGGGGGGGGGGTCTAAGATAAATTTTCGAGAGAGAGATACAGAGTCAAAAGTCTAATAGTAAATTTTTGGAGAGACGGTCATAAGTGTTGATGGAGTCTAATAACAGTATTATTTCGAAGAGACGGTCGTGAGTGTTGACGAAGTATGATATAAGTTTCTTAAAAGCGTAACTTAACAGTTAGGAGTCGTGACGGAAGTTCAAAATTCGTTGATAGTGAAAGTCGGCGAATTAACTGAAAACGTAATAACATTTGATATGTATAAATGATTGTGAAGCAGTGTCACTTATACGTTATTTCATAGAACAAAGTTGACAACAACGTATGTAATACGATCGATATTAACAAGTGCGAATTAAGAATATAGTAATACATAACTTATAAAATGAATAAGATCACAATATGTGTCTATAACAGTCTTGTGAAAACTGTAAATTGAATTACAAAAATTAACGCTATAACTGGTTACCTGTCAGTATTCTATTGCAATATCGGAAGATGCCGGGGTATGATATGCTAAGTGAAGTGTGTATACAAGGATAAATCACGAGATGAGTTACGTACCTTCAATGACATCACCAATCTGAGGAGTGAGCGATGAACTCAACGCAGATCAGACGCCGTAGAATGTGGATAACTTACCAAAAATAAAATTTTATGTATTAATTAATAGTTACCAAACACCTGTCTGTCCTATTAAAAGAACTCACGTAAAAATTATGGCATACTAAAAACACTCATGTGTGTCTTAGTAAAGATAATTCTCATATCTTAAAAACATGAATCCATTTTTAGATAAATTATGTGTAATTATTAAAATTAATAAATATTAGCGTTGAAATTCAAATCAAAACCTTGAGATAGAGCTCGTAAGATGAATTGGTATTGAAGTAGAGTGTATTTAATACTGCGAATGAGCATAATATGTTGAATAAGAAGTAGTATGCGAATAATAAATGCCTCAAGTATACTGAACTTTGTGTATGCGTTTATTTATTTAATACTTACCTGAGATAGGGAACAACTATCATTATTCTGCAGAATATCATAATCATCAAGCATAGGTAAACTAATAAAATTATCTGTAGCTTCAGTAAAATTCATGGTAACTTTAATTACCGTTGCTGGATACAAATCATATAATTTATTAATTAACATTGTCTTAACATTGTATTTTACACACAAACACGTGACTAATTAACACCCAGTAAAGATAACGTTGTAATTAGCGTAGTGCTAATTAATAGTAGCGGTAATTAACGTTGTAAGATATAGTAAAAAGTTTAGTTGGCATAATAGCTACAGCTTATTTAGTATATTTCAGTATTCTATTACCATTCTGCTTTTTTCATTTATGTACTCTTCATTCTTGATCGCCGATATGTAAATTATTTTGCTGTGACTCTTTAGGAAATGGAAAGATTGAATCTTTAAAGTTAAAGTTTTTCCACTTCTCCGCTGAGAAAAGGTGTTCCAGGCGACCTAGTTGACATGCAGTCTCAGTGGGTACTACGTCAAAGCCATGCTGTGCGCGCTCTGGTGACAGGAAATTGCACTGACCGAGGTAAACCACAAATAAATACACTTCACTCGCTTGCACGTACTGTACCTCGCTGAATAGCAAATACATTATGAATACACACGTTGACACACCATTTAGGTATACAAAAATCGATAACATACGTATAACTTGTATCGGACTGACAGAAACCTCAATACTTGTAACACCACTGGATGTGGCGGTTAATCGTAACTCCACGATAGTACATAATTTTTTTAACCTGTAAAATTTGTCAACAATCTGCTGTTAGTCATCTGCGTTCATTATATGCATAGTTTACTTCCTTCCTCGAACATGAAAATATAGTCAAATTCGGGTAGGTTTCTAAAACCCATGTTTGCAAACATCTAACGGCAGCAAATTTATTCGCTCTAAACTAAATGACGCTTGTATCATTAGGGAAAATAAAAGAATTAATGTAACGTCCACAGGTGCATAAGTTGTACGATAAAATAATAATCCACTGGAAAATAGTCGAGTTGATAAAGCATTTTGCCTCGGAATTCTCTGAAACAGAACGAATCGACACGAAATCGTTCGAAATATCTTCTACGTAGTGACTACATGAAAGTTAAAAAAAAAAGTTTTGCGCGCTCTCCTCGAGGGGGTGGTTCCTGTGGTTTAGAAGAAAAACTGTTATGACCTAAATTAAAGGTCATGAAATTATTTTTAAAATTAATTTTGGTTTATCGTTTATCAGTACAAGTAAGAATGTTATGGTCAAAACATTGGTTGCATTTAAAATTCTTTCGGATAATTTTGGGAATATCTCTGCTGTAATTTATTATTAAGTAAAAGTTAAAAAAATCCCTATTACATATCATTAGTCTAAATTATTCTCACAAATTTGTTAGTTATCTACATTCAAATTTGTTTATGATTTTTCAAACTGTTTGTTTTCATACTATTAAACTTTAAATGTTAGCTCAATTTTACTGATTTCATCAAAGAAAAATATGCATTATTAAATAATTCAGGAAATATTAAATTTAGCAAAAGAAAGATAGAAATATAAAATAAAGCTTTTTTGTGGCAAATAATTTGTTTAACTCTTCATTTCTGCAGAACTAACGCTTCATGAAATATGATTGTTTAAACAGTTCAATTTTTTCAGCCCCAAAAAACAATTTTTTACCTTAAATAAGTCGAAAATCGTACCTATAAGGAAAAACATATTTATAAATTACATTAACTATTTTTAAATTATTTTTCAAATGAATTCTATCTTATCTTAATATTAACAAAAATAACAAAGTTATAGTCAAAAAATGGTATGCGTTCTTCATACTTTTTCGGAAAATTTTCAAATTTCTTGCTTTAATTTGCTTTTTAAAAAAATTAAGAAAAATTATGTTGACCACGCTTAAATTTTGTTAATTTTTAGAGCTCTAACTTTTTGAAGTATTAGACTTCCTGTGTTAGATTAATTCAGTGATGTAATTAAAAACATACAAATTTTAATGTAGTAAAGAAAGTCAGATATAGGCCTACTAAAGAAAGCTTATTAGTAAATACCTCATTTTTTAAATTTATGTAGGCCGAATACTTTGCGAGATATGATTGTTTAAATATGGTTGTAAACTTAATTGAATGTCTAACTACACACGTGAGGACAAGGTGAGGAAAGGTGGTTAAGCTTGGGCCACTTATAAAATAATAAAACTTTATATAAATAAAACTATTTACCTCTTTTATTAATTGATTCCATTTTTCTATTGTTTTATCTTCCGCTTTATATTTAACTATTATAAAAATGTGACTTTAAAATTTGGATATTTGTACGTTTTACCCCGTTTAAGTCGGCGACTATGACTTCCCTGTGTTTTACAATATTTTTAACTTACTTTCTTATTCAACGATCCGAAAACGTAAGGATACATAATTACAACAATTTATTTTTGAAATAGTTTACTACAAAAGAGATTTCTGGCGTTTAAGGGAGATTTCAACCCCGTAGTGCGTAATCTAGGAATAGGATTTTGCTCGAAAGCTGTCGTGGTTTTCGTTAATAATAACAACATTACTTTCCGATTCAACACACGTCTTTTTTTACATCTAATGCCAATGAGATTTTGACACCCATGCTTCTTACCTATGTTTTCACTTAATATTAGTTTTTAAATATCCTAAGAAAAAATTTAAAAAAATATTGCTATTTTATAAGTTTCACCATCTTTAATTTGCCCTTTTGAGTCCCTTTCATGTTGTACAACCTTAAATTCTTAATCAGTGAAGTATTACGTAGCTGACAAACAGAGCCAATGACACTTAGGACACAATTTAGAAATCTTTGCTATCTGTTTCGTCAAAATCGGTCTAGCCGTTCACTCTCTGCAAGCACACACGAATCAAACTTACTTGCTAAAAACATTAGGCTCCTTTGCGTTGAGCGCAATCCCAATCGGAAAAGTTTTTAAATTAAAACATGAACAACGGCAGAAAAAATGAAGCTACAACTTGTAACATTCAGTTATTTCTTGCTAACGTAATGTAACTGTACACTTATAACAATGTAATCCGCAGCTCTCTTTTCAAAATGTTTCACCTGATATATTTGCACTACATCACTGTTTACTATAATAATCAAATAATAGTTTTGTTTACTACTTCATAATAATCAGGAAGTAATAACCGCTTAACATTATCTTTCTTACTTAACCCCTGCGATTAACAATATATATCAGTATTGTAGCTTCTGTCGGTGAAGGTGGTGGTACTGCTCGGTGAAGGTGGTGGTACTGTTCGGTGGTACGGCGCGTTTATACGAGGAGGGTTTGAAAATTTTCCGGCCTAACATGGAAGGGAATAGGTAGACAAATAACACTACCAATTTATTCAGTGTATTCTCCTCGCAGTTCAATACACTTCCGACAACGGACCTGGAACAACTGTAACCCTGTGAGAAAAAATTATTTGTCTTTGTCCTGAAGCCACGTGTTAACTGCATCGATGACATCACCAGTTTCTTCAAAATGTGTTCCTTTCAAGTCCATTTCCAATTTTGAGAACAGATAAAAGTCCGACGGTGCTAGGTAAAGAGAATAAGAGGGATGGTTAATCATTTCATAGAGTAGCTGGTCCAATTTTTGCATTGTGATAAGCGCTTTGCGACATGGAGCGTTGTTCTGAAGAAGCATGATGATTTTCGCCAGCTTTAAACGCCGTGTCTTTCGGATGGCTACTTGAAATTTATCCAGAACATCACAGTAGTAGTTGGCATTCACTGTGGACCCTTGCTGAACGTAATCGATATGGATGATTCCTTCCGTATTCCAAAACACAATCGCCATCACTTTAGCAGCGGATTTCTGCTGTCGAAATTTCTTGTGCCTTGGTGAACCCGTGTGTCCGCACTGCATTGACTGCTGTTTGTTTTCTGGAGTTTTTTTACCCATACTATCATGAAATTAATCTTTAATCTCTTTGGCATTCATGCTCTTAGAAAGAAAAAAAATACTTGATCTCTTCCTCTTTTCCTGCCGGGTGAATTCCATATTTTGCTGCGCCATTACTCACTCAACCAGCAACAATAGAAAGAGTATTTACACTACGGTGTTTAAATTGCAACTGAAGTACATACAAGAATCACTTCACCACACACTCCAAATGTACTAATCTATCTGCCCCGTCTTCCATGTTAGACAGGAAACTTTTCAAACCTCCCTTGTATATTCTCATAACGCGAGATCTAAAAACTGGAAGAGTGTTTCGAACAACGCTGCATCAGATTCAGTAGTCAAATTATGAGGTTCCATGCAACTAATATTGTTAAAAAGTGTTCCTTGAAATAAGAACACTTTCTCAAGGGTATGAGGACTGTCTGCGAAGCAGGAGACAGGGTAAAGAGTCCTATACGATTCCCAGAATATCTTTGATTTCCGTTAAGTTTTATCCCCCTTTTTTCACTTTGAGTGTCGCTCTGACAATATTCCTAATGTGTATCGTCCTCGTACATGTGATGCTAAACAATCAAATAATTACTATTTTACAAAACGCTGTTATCCAACGCACACGCATAATACAACAATTCTTCTACAGAATACAACAAGCAATTTCTCACTATTCATAGTAAACAATAAAGGTTACTAGAGTCATCAGTGTACTGAATCACAATAATTAAAAATAAATAAATTTCTAGTATACTTTGTACTAATTACAGTTCTCAACTATAGCACCATCAAAGAGCACTATAGAGCTAACTGACTGACCTGTTGCTTCACAATCTGATTGAACGATCCCGACGAAAACAGACATGTCTCGTTTAATGTAGAAGCTTTGCGACCATTTTGAACGTGCTATTTGCCTCTCATGACGCATTACAGACGTGTGAAAATTATTAAAATAAATGTGATTTTTTTATTTTGTTGGTTTCTACTTTTAAGTAAAAGCAATATTTGATGACATATATCTTTTTAGTTGTTGATATAATTCATTTGTCATCTCTTAAGAATGATTTGGTGTATATATTTTTTAATTTTGAGTGGTTTCAACGTATTTATAAAAAAATTTTCAGAAATATGTCATGTTGCCATCACTGAATAGAGAATTCAGCTGGTTAACAAACGATTTTCAAAGTGAGATTATGCCATGTTTTGGTGTTGTATCATTATTTCATGTTGTTACAGGTTATCAGGAGACTTTTTGTGCAGTTTTTACAGTTTTAGCGTAAATTTTCACAACTTTTAAGTTAAATATTGTACTCTACAAAACCTTTGTGAGTGTTTTGTTAGGAATTTTTAGATAATGGGCAAGACAAGTGATCTTTCTACTAGAAAAATGGCTCTGGCCAAGTGTATTCTGCAAGAAAAATGACATACACAAGGAGAAATAGCAGATAGGTTATAAATTTCGCAAACATCTGTGTGTAGATTGAAGAAGTCTTTAGACTCTGGCTGTGAGTATAGACCCTCTCGTGTAGGAAAATGTGGTTGGAAGAATAAATTTAGCCCAAGAACAAAGAGGAAACTAATTCAAATTGCTAAGAAAAACAGACGAGCCACCAGCAAAGACTTGAAAATAAGTATGGAGTGAATGTTTGTGATTCTCCTATACGTCGAAGATTGATCGCTGCTGGACTCCCTGCATTGTATTCGATGAGTCGTCACATTCCAGTAAGCAGTTAATAGCAGTTAACAACACTCTCCATTTTACTAGTCGTTCTATTAAAAGTTTTTGCGTCACAGTTATGTGCCGTGTGGATGTTATTCCTGAGTGACTGACAACGAAAACTTCACGTTTCCAGTAGCTGCCACAAAATTGACTAACTATCTCCTCACTTTACTAATCAGTGGTTTTTAAAATCCTCTTTTAAAGTCCAAACATATTTCTTCGAGTCGACCGGAGGGACGGATGTCAGACGCCCGTCGACATTTCCGGACAACCAGCACTGTAGGTGTCAGTTTTAGCTTTAATTAAATGCCCGTCAGACGGTCAGGGAACTATGCACCAATAAAACACGACAATTCTGTCAATAATGCAATGCTGACACATGCCTAAAACTATTTCATTTGATTCACAGAGCGAAACGTACACAGCCAATATTACGTTTAGTTCGTGGTTTCGATTGGCAACATTAATTCGCTGTAAATTATAAAATATAACAAAACTTTCGACGTAACACTGCTTCATAATTTAGAATATGTAAGTATAAACCGAATTACAAATATATACTAAAATTAACATAAGTCGGATCATCTTCATAAACCGAAAACGTTTTCTTCAAACACGATACTAGATATAGAAACTAGTTCGATATACTGCATTATAAGAAAGTCACAGTATTCGGTGGAACTAATTTTATGTTAAACCCAGCCGTTACTGACTTAAAAAATGGGGATACGGCACTGAAGAAAACATGCAAATATTTTTCGCTGTTTTTACAATAGTGTCAGGCTCATCTATTTTTAAACAAATTTGTTATGCATGGTATGTTTTCAACTTCCTGTTTACAATTTTCACTTTCCAAGAAATTCAACGTAAAAAGTTCAAGTTTTAACGACTAACACAAGAATTAGCATATAAAAGTCGTAAGATTTTGTGAAAGCAATCATCAGTACCCAAATTTGTTCTCTGTAATTTCCAGACTCCTTCATTAACGGGGTAGGCCTAATCAATATACACAGTGAGACAGTTGAAGTTAATCGATTCTTAGCCTAATTTCAGCATTAGCATTTCTCTTCTTCCCTGTCCTTTAGCTGCGTGGAGGTGTGGCGGCGGTTCGTATTAGGTTTTAGAACCTGTTTTTTCCTTCAACGCTCGCCATCCTGTGCTAAACGTATTCTTCGTATAGCGGATGTTCCATTGCTTCTCTAAGTCTGTCTTCCCACCTCATTGAAACTCTACCCCTACGACGTAAAACTTCAACTACGTAAAGTTGCCCAATTTTTTGGTTATATGTCCACCGAATCTTAGGTTCTTTTTACTGACGTATTTCTTATCTTCAAATTTTATAAAATGGAAGTATCCGTTCTGGATTCAACCCACGACAGTCTCAGAAAATCTTCTCATTCTTCTTCTTTTTTCCATTTCTACAATCAGATTGGTGGGTTAGCAACGTTATCACTTCAAAACTAATCTCTTTACTTTCTTCATCTCGCCCGTATACCTTGCCTCTGCTTCCCTCTAATACTACATTCCTCAGTTATTCCCTCAAGCAAGGAAGGCCTACTGAACCAACTAAATGTCGTAAACAAACCATATTACTACAAAAGTGTCACTCTTGACAGAATTTCCTCATGCCCTCTGCCCATGGTATCTTCAGTAATTTCCTCTATGACCACATCTCGAAAGGCTAAGAAGCTTTACTTCTGTGTTTTACTTCAAGTTTATGACGCATAAATAAAAGCACACCAAACGAAATTTCGAATTCCTAAATTCTTTTGTCGTTTCTGTTTGTCAAAAAACTGCTCTCCTGGGAAAATGCTTCCTTGGCTGTGCTTTTCGGTTTGTTAACGTTTGCAAACACGTGTTTCGAAAAGCCTCGGTCCTCTGCAACCAACTAGTTACAAAGTTAAGTTTCAGACGCTAGACTGTTGTCTACATTAATAGTTAGTATTCGTCTTACCGACTTCAGGATTGTTTAATCATTATGTGTTTCTGTTTGTCGTACATTTCTTCTTCTTCTGATAGTTCCTATCCGTTTCGGATGTTGGATACCATACAGACTATTTTAACTTTCTGTACTGCTGTACGGAATAAGTCAGTTGTATGCATGGCAAACTAGGTCCTTAAATTTCTCAGCCATGATATTCTCCGACGCCCAACTCCTCTCTTTTCAAGTACTTTTACCTGTAGTATGGACTGCAATAAGTAAAATCTCTGTTCATTTCTCATGAGATGTCCCAGATACTGAAGCTGTCGTATATTTACTACCTGAAATAACTTTGAGAGCCTGCGATGTTTGTGAATATTAAAAATCAATGTAAGAAACTGCTTTAGGTACAGGACTACTGGAATACTGGTAACACAAATTCTATGCCATTTACAATTAATGAGAAATTCAACGCTACGTTCATAGAGATTTAATGTTTGGCACAATTTTGGAACTCATTATGAACGTGCCCAGGAAACAACCAGCGTCCAAGTTTCGAACTCCTTATGAACTCATTACGAATTCATTATAAACGTGCCCAGGAAGCAACCAGGATACCAGTTTCGAACTCATTATGAACGTGCCCAGGAAACAACCAACGTCCCAGTTTCGAACTCATTATGAACTCGTTACGAAATCATGAACGTGCCCAGGAAACAACTAGCGTCCCAGTTTCGAACTCATTACGAACTCATTATGAACGCGCCCAGGAAGCAACCAGGATCCCAGTTTCGAACTCATTATGAACGTGCCCAGGAAACAACCAGCGTCCCAGTTTCGAACTCGTTATGAACTCGTTACGAACTCAAGAATGTGCCCAGGAAACAACCAGCGTCCCAGTTTCGAACTCATTATTAACTCGTTACGAACTCATGAACGTGCCCAGGAAACAACTAGCGTCCCAGTTTCGAACTAATTACGAATTCATTATGAACGTGCTCAGGAAACAACCAGCGTCCCAGTTTCGAATTCATTATGAACTCGTTACGAACTCATGAACGTGCCCGGAAGCAACCAGGATCCCAGTTTCGAACTCATTATGAAGTGCCCAGGAAACAACCAGCGTCCCAGTTTCGAACTCATTATGAACTCGTTACGAACTCATGAAAGTGCCCAGGAAACAACCAGCGTCCCAGTTTCGAACTCATTACTAACTCGTTACGAACTCATGAACGTGCCCAGGAAACAACTAGCGTCCCAGTTTCGAACTAATTACGAATTCATTATGAACGTGCTCAGGAAACTACTAGCGTCCCAGTATCGAAATAATTACGAATTCATTATGAACGTGCTCAGGAGGAAACAACCAGCGTCCCAGTTTCGAACTCATTATGAACTCGTTACGACCTCATGAACGTGCCCAGGAAACAACTAGCGTCCCAGTTTCGAACTCATTACGAATTCATTATGAACGTGCTCAGGAAACAACCAGCGTCCCAGTTTCGAACTCATTACGAACGTGCTCAGGAAACAACCAGCGTCCCAGTTCCGAACTCATTATGAACTCGTTACGAACTCATGAACGTGCCCAGGAAACAACTAGCGTCCCACTTTCGAACTAATTACGAATGCATTACGAACGTGCTCAGGAAACAACCAGCGTCCCAGTTTCGAACTCATTATGAACTCGTTACGAACTCACCAACGTGCCCAGGAAACAACTAGCGTCCCAGTTTCGAACTCATTACAAACTCATTATGAACGTGCCCAGGAACAACTAGAGTCCCAGTTTCTAACTCATTACGAACGTGCTCAGGAAACAACCAGCGTCCAGTTTCGAACTCATTATGAACTCTTTACGAACTCATGAACGTGCCCAGGAAACAAATAGCGTCCCAGTTTCAAACTAATTACAAATTCATTATGAACGTGCTCAGGAAACAACCAGCGTCCCAGTTTCGAACTCATTATTAACTCGTTACGAACTCATGAACGTGCCCAGGAAACAACTAGCGTCCCAGTTTCGAACTCATTATGAACTCGTTACGAACTCATGAAAGTGCCCAGGAAACAACCAGCGTCCCAGTTTCGAACTAATTACGAATTCATTATGAACGTACTCAGGAAACAACCAGCGTCCCAGTTTCGAACTAATTAAGAATTCATGATGAACGTTCAGGAAACAACAAGCGTCCTAGTTTCGAACTAATTAAGAATTCATTATGAACGTGCTCAGGAAACAACCAGCGTCCCAGTTTCGAACTCATTATGAACGAGCTCAGGAAACAACCAGCGTCCCAGTTTCGAACTCATTATGAACTCGTTACGAACTCATGAACGTGCCCAGGAAACAACTAGCGTCCCAGTTTCGAACTAATTACGAATTCATTATGAACGTGCTCATGAAACAACCAGCGTCCCAGTTTCGAACTCGTTACGAACTCATGAACGTGCCCAGGAAACAACTAGCGTCCCACTTTCGAACTAATTACGAATGCATTACGAACGTGCTCAGGAAACAACCAGCGTCCCAGTTTCGAACTCATTATGAACTCGTTACGAACTCAACAACGTGCCCAGGAAACAACTAGCGTCCCAGTTTCGAACTCATTACAAACTGATTACGAACGTGCCCAGGAACAACTAGAGTCCCAGTTTCGAACTCATTATGAACTCGTTAAGAACTCATGAACCTGCCTAGGAAACAACTAGCGTTACAGTTTCGAACTAATTACGAATTCATTATGAACGTGCTCAGGAAACAACCTGCGTCCCAGTTTCGAACTCATTATGAACGTGCTCAGGAAAGAACCAGCGTCCCAGTTTCGAACTCATTATGAACTCGTTACGAACTCATGAACGTGCCCAGGAAACAACTAGCGTCCCAGTTTCGAACTAATTACGAATTCATTATGAACGTGCTCAGGAAAGAACTAGAGTCACAGTTTCGAACTCATTACGAACGTGCTCAGGAAACAACCAGCGTCCCAGTTTCGAACTCATTATGAACTCTTTACGAACTCATGAACGTGCCCAGGAAACAACTAGCGTTCCACTTTCGAACTAATTACGAATTCATTACGAACGTGATCAGGAAACAACCAGCGTCCCAGTTTCGAACTCATTATGAACTCGTTACGAACTCATGAACGTGCCCAGCAAACAACTATCGTCCCAGTTTCGAACTCATTATGAACGTGCACAGGAAACAACTAACGTCCCAGTTTCGAACTCATTATGAACGCGGTCAGGAAACAACCAGCGTCCCAGTTTCGAACTCATTATGAACTCGTTACGAACTCATGAACGTGCCCAGGAAACAACTAGCGTCCCAGTTTCGAACTCATTATGAACGTGCTCAGGAAACAACTAGCGTCCCAGTTTAGAACTCATTATGAACCTGGTCAGGAAACAACCAGCGTCCCAGTTTCGAACTCATTATGAACTCGTTACGAACTCATGAACGTGCCCAGGAAACAACTAGCGTCCCAGTTTTGAACTCATTATGAACGTGCTCAGGAAACATCTAGCGTCCCAGTTTCGAAATAATTACAAAATCATTATGAACGTGGCCAGGAAACAACCAGCGCCCCAGTTTCGAACTCATTACGAACTCATTATGAACGTGCTCAGGAAACAACAGCGTCCCAGTTTCGAACTCATTATGAACTCGTTACGAACTCATGAACGTGCCCAGGAAACAACTAGCGTCCCAGTTTCGAACTCATTATGAACGTGCTCAGGAAACATCTAGCGTCCCAGTTTCGAACTAATTACGAAATCATTATGAACGTGGCCAGGAAACAATTAGCGTCCCAGTTTCGAACTCATTATGAACTCGTTACGAACTCATGAAAGTGCCCAGGAAACAACTAGCGTCCCAGTTTCGAACTAATTACGAATTCATTATGAACGTGCTCAGGAAACAACCAGCGTCCCAGTTTCGAACTAATTAAGAATTCATTATGAACGTGCTCAGAAAACAACCAGCGTCCCAGTTTCGAACTCATTATGAACGTGCTCAGGAAACAACCAGCGTCCCAGTTTCGAACTCATTATGAACTCGTTACGAACTCATGAACGTGCCCAGGAAACAACTAGCGTCCCAGTTTCGAACTCATTACGAACTCATTATGAACGTGACCAGGAATCAACTAGCGTCCCAGTTTCGAACTCATTATGAACTCGTTACGAACTCATGAACGTTCCCAGTAAACAACTAGCGTCCCAGTTTCGAACTAATTTCGAATTCATTATGAACGTGCTCAGGAAACAACCAGCGTCCCAGTTTCGAACTCATTACGAACGTGCTCAGGAAACAACCAGCGTCCCAGTTTCGAACTCATTATGAACTCGTTACGAACTCATGAACGTGCCCAGGAAACAACTAGCGTCCCAGTTTCGAACTAATTACGAATTCATTATGAACGTGCTCAGGAAACAACCTGCGTCCCAGTTTCGAACTCATTACGAACTCATGAACGTGCCCAGGAAACAACTAGCGTCCCAGTTCGAACTCGTTACGAACTCATTATGAACGTGCCCAGGAAGCAACCAGGATCCCAGTTTCGAACTCATTATGAACGTGCCCAGGAAACAACCAGCGTCCCAGTTTTGAGCTCATTATGAACTCGTTACGAACTCATGAACGTGCCCAGGAAGCAACCAGCGTCCCATTTTCGAACTAATTACGAATTCATTATGAACGTGCTCAGGAAACAACCAGCGTCCCAGTTTCGAACGAATTACGAAATCATTATGAACGTGCTCAGGAAACAACTAGCGTCCCAGTTTCGAAATAATTACGAATTCATTATGAACGTGCTCAGGAAACAACCAGCGTCCCATTTTCGAACTCATTACGAACTCATTATGAACGTGCTCAGGAAACAACTAGCGTCCCAGTTTCGAACTCATTATGAACTCGTTACGAACTCTTGAACGTGCCCAGGAAACAACTAGCGTCCCAGTTTCGAACTAATTACGAATTCATTATGAACGTGCTCAGGAAACGACCAGCGTCCCAGTTTCGAACTCATTACGAACTCGTTACGAACTCATGAACGTGCACAGGAAACAACTAGCGTCCCAGTTTCGAACTCATTATGTACGTGCTCAGGAAACAACCAGCGTCCCAGTTTCGTCCTAAGTAAATTTATATTGATTTCATTTAAATTATTTTGATACGAAGAGCAGTTTTATTATTATACATTTTTATCTCTTGTTAACAGAACATTTATTTCCAGTTTACAATTTCAATATATTTACAACGTAACCTTGACAGTTAACGGACTCCTAGTTGAAGATTGTGTGTTATCTGATCTCAGAACACACATTCACAGTGACAAGTTGTCAGTGTTCAAGGAAAACTATTGCACGTGTTTATCTTAACCTGTTCGCCAAACACATCCGTTTCCTTAATGTATTCCATCATCTGACGGTTTCTGAACTATTCGCATCGCACTATTATCAACTTGTTTTAGTTTCAGGTACAAAATGATTTTATGGTTCAGAACATACCAACTAATATGTTGTTTAAGAAACGCTTAAATTCTAGTGTACTCTAAATTCATATTTGCTGAATAACGGTCTTACCATTTACTATGGTCAAAAGGATCATACACCGCATTTACCTTACAAGAAATAGGCCAGTTTTCTGCTACAAAACTGCGTGTAAATGGAATCTTCACGGAAAATAAACCAAGACACCTGCGAATCTCCAGGAAAAGCGCACTATCCTAGAATATCAGAATCGTTGGTGACAAAGATTTTACGAGAAGACTGATTATTACAAATCGCAAAACGGCAAACAAAATCAGTTTGACCAAAAAAATCTCTTGAATCTGACATAATGCACATACGTACGCAAACATACATATTCAAAACACATTCAAATTATACACCAATTTAAATCTCTCATGACGTCATACAAATAAATTCAAAACAAAGTTATGAAAATCGTAAACTAAATGTTACATGATACATAAAGAAACATGAATTAAAATTAAATGTTATTATAGTATGTTATTTTAGTATTGTGTATACAAATTTTAAAAATATTCAAATGATTTAAAAAAAATTTAAATATTCAAATGATGGCGGCTTAGTAGACCAGTGGGTAAGGTACCTGGCTACTAATCTAGAGGTCCCGGGTTCGATTCCCGGCCCCGCACCATAAAATCAAGGTGAGTTTTTCTGCCCCCAGGTCGATTCAGCCCGTTGCCAATGAGTACCTGGGATACCATCCTGGGGATAATAATGGACGGCTGAAGCGTAGTGCTTGTCATACTGCCTTCCATGTATGCCGTACAGCTCACATAAGGCAGCCTACTCTGCCTACTCCTAAGCTACTTTGGTGATATACATGGGAGTCATTATTATTATACTTTAAAATGATAAAGATGTTATTCAAAGGACAGTAATTTACGATAAGAATGAGAGAAGCGAGAAGATAATACCATAACTTTAAACGTTTTGGAATCTGTAGGCCTAACTTAGTAGTTTAGTAAAAATAATTAATCAGTTGTGATTCTGGTGTCATAACTACTCTTCTCCAATTGTCCTGATGATGAAAATATTGAAATAAATTTTGTCGACATGATGATACAAGTATTTCAGAATCGTGTCTACTTAATTGCTTAGACTTTTCGTAAGTTACCTAGAATATAAGAAGCGTACATGTCTGTGTGACTGTTGTCTATTTTCATATACATTATATGTGTTCGGTTTGTGTGTACACGGAAATAGTCTATATTTGCAGTAATAGATCTACACCCAGACCCAGCCACACCAGGCTTAAGAAAAACGTATTTAACAAATTACTTGTAACTGGAACGTTGATATAAATATCTTTATAAATATATCCTGCCTGTAAAACGATTAAAATATATTCCTGCATATATTTGCTGATTAATATGAAAATCTCAACATTTTATATATATACAATGTAAGCAAATCCCAAACCGCAGGCTCTCTCTCTCTCTCTCTCTCTCTCTCTCTCTCTCTCTCTCTCTCTCTCTCTCTCTCTCTCTCTCTCACACACACACACACACACACACACACACACACACGAAACATAACATGACATAGTAAAACATGGCACAAAAGAGTCAAAAGAAATAAACAAACAAAACAAAGCGTGTTCTTCTAAATTTACTTGTGAAATTAAGAAGCTCAGCTGAAACCCGTTAATAAGACGCTGCCCGCATCTCTCGGGTGCAACTTGAGTTTACAGTTAACAGTGATGGAAAAAGCGAAGCGTCATTTATGCTGGTGATTCGATTTTCTCTCTCTGTCTCTCTCAATACTACTTCCGACAGGTCAATAATTGACGTCACGTTACCTCTTCTGCTTCGTCATCCAACCTCCAACCTCATTAAGGCGATTGCCCCGTTAACATCAGGTTCTATTGTTGTTCATATTCTCTTTAAAATCACTGTATCCATTTCTGCATCCAAAGAATCCGTTACTTTACGTAATCACATCAGTATTTTCATCTAACGCTCAAAACTCTTCCAGCGTCGCAAGGGACTGTCAAAATATTAAAATATTTCAATAAAATTTCTTATAATCTGATGTCACACGTAGAGTTTTACAATTTTTCAAAAGTTAAAATTTCATTTGTGGCCCGTGATGCTCAAAAAGTTAAAAACCGTTTAAAGTAAACACAATATTCGTATTTTCCTTAAAATCCTTTAGTCTAATACCTGGCGTCAATGTTTGAAATTTTTTCAAAATTTTGGCCCTCACTTTTTCACAGAGATCCATTTGATAGGATCGGGGTACAAATAGGGACGTGTATGCTAAGTTTTATCAAAATTGATTGATGCATTTAAACGTTATCGTGAAAAAGTACCCAGGTAGGTACACAGCCAGATATACTGATAGACAGACAGACTGACTGATAGACAGACAAATGCCAAACGCTCCAGTTAAAAGCGAAAACTGGCTTCGCTAGTTCAATTTATGTACAGTCAGAAACTTACTCTGAATGGTCTGTACTTGTATTTCGTGGTACGCCACTGGTTTTGCCATAAGCTTCTTTTCGTATTGTTACGCCGTTACACAGCATTCTACGTGTTTCTCGGCTATTCCAGAGGAGTCCGGCTGTAATGTGCGTGTGCGTACATATTGCTGCTGCTTTGAGATGAAGGACAATTACGTGATACTTGTCACGCGTCCGTAGCCAAGACTGATCCAGACTTCACCAGTCCGCGCACACTATGTTCAAGGCGGCAAGCAATTACGCTCTGATGTTTTCTAGTATCGTTGACGCGTAGTATGGATTATTCTGGAATCTCAGCGGGGTTTATAAATACAAGCATTCAGCGACGCTTAGTCGGTTTAAGTGGCGATTTAATCAACTGAGGTTCGAGTTTACTTCGGCGATTACTCTGTGCGTTCAAGTGGTTATTAGTGAAAAGTGATTGTTGTGCGCGACTCTATTAGTTGACATTATTATTGGTGTGGACAAATTAACTTGAATTATTGTACGAGTATAATCTTGTTGAATACCGTGTTGATTAATAGCTGGTTTTTAGTGACTTAATTGTTGTCTTGTATTTTGTTTTCCACTGTATCATAAGACGATCACTAGCCCGTCGTAACAGTATTATTATTTTGTAGATCCACGTTCTGAAATGCCAAGCTGAGATCCTATATGGTTATGATGGGTTTTATCGTCTTGATTGCTATGATACTAGCAGCATATCTAAACTGGGTTTACATTATGATCCAATTGTATTGTCAGCTCTGTCTTCCCAACTGAGCTTCCTGAAAATCGTATTTTTCGTTTAAAAGAAATACGGAAAATAAATTCCGTATACTCAAATGACATATATTTTTATTAAAATTTTCCCTGTAGCAGTGCTGCACCGCACGTATCGCTACGGTGGTCTTTATCGATAGGCTGACAGTCTCGACTCTGTGGTGTAGATCACACATGCAGAGACTGATGTTTGATCAGTGTGAAAATTTAAATGTTCCTGCGACACACATTTGTTTTCAGCATACTTCAATGTGGCAAACTTGGTCTTGTATAAGAGTACGCCGCTACGCCGGAACGGCGAATACACAACGCGGGACAATACTGTTACGACGGTCTAACTGATCGTCGTATGGTACTGTGGAAAACAAAATTACAGACACTAATAAAATTACTAATCACAAATAAAGTTTACAATCAACTTGTACAATAATCCGAGCAAAATTTGTCCACATACAACAGCAATGTCACCTAGTAGAGTCCCGCACAATTATAACACTTCGCCACAATACTTCGAACCTCACTTGAATAAATCGCTACTTAAACTGAAACAGACCGTCGCTGAATGCCTATATTATACCCCGCTGATATGCCAGAATAATCGGTAACTTTGGATGACGTTAAACAAACAGGCGCTCTCGAATCCACTAGACACAGTGTCCTTGAACACAGTGCGCAGACCGGTACGGTCTGGAACAGTCTCGCTTGTTGACGCATGATGAGTGTCATGTAATATGATTGTCACGTAATTGTCATGTGACGTAATTGTCTTTCAGCTCAAAGTAGCAGCAATATGTACGCACACACACATTACAGCTGGGCTCTGCTGGCATAGCGGAGATACTTGTAGAACGTTCCATAACAATATTGCGTGGGCCACTGTTTGCTCGATATACAAAGAACATGTGACACTTGAAAAAAATCTACATCTTTGTTTAAGCAACGTCAAGGTTTGAAAGCTGAATGTTTTCCGCACGAATTAAAACGAGCAAATTCATATGAACTAAAAAATATTTTGTCGATGTAAAAGCCACCGCTTAGAGATCGCATTACAGAGATCAGATTGCTTCTGGTACACACGCCCGTAAATGATGTAACAAAAAATAAATATTATTGAACAAGGCTACGCTTCTAACGATATCATTTTAAAAAAGAAGATAAAAATAAACCTATTGTTAGTATAACAGTTATTAAACAAAAACGCGCGAGAGATAAAATAAAGTATAACTCACACACACACACAGAGGCTGTTATTAAATACCGTGTTCGGGGTATTATATCGATCGTTGTAAATACACAGAAAGTGAGTGTGCCGTGGGCAGTCGGAGCAAAAGAGGCGATAGTATCGAACCCTCGGCATCGTTGGACATTACAAAAGAATTAATTGCACGTAACAAATCATGTCACTTTGATACAATCGGCGCTGGAATACCTTTCACACCAAACAGAACTCCTCACTCCTTTTTATTTTTCTGTATGTAATCATTGAAATGTATACTGTTAGCTTCTGGCCACGATTCCATCTGCAGCCAGCGAGAGGAGAGCGTGCCAGAATGTGGGTCCGGCTTGTCTCAGTTTCTTCTTTCACCCGTGATTGGCTTTCCGATATGTGTTTACTGTATAGTAAATGAGTTACAGCACGCCTGTCCCGGTGAGCGTTATGCACGAGCGTGCACTGTGTTCTTTCATTATTTCTTCACCCATTTTTGTAATCTTTCTATAATTACTTAAAAAGAAGAAAAATTTTAATATCGACTCCTTCTTTAAGGAACTATGTTATATCATTAAATCCAAGGATGCATGTAGAATACGTATTCAGATCAAAGAGTCTGTAGGTTTGTTTGCTCTGATTACGTCGTTTATTAGATGTAGCATTTTGCCGTGGGTTAAGTTTATGGTTATGACGATGATGGTAAAGAGATACACGGATAAACATTAGCACAACGTTTTTCTTTACTTCCTTTACTTCTTTACTACATGGTTTGGGCTATAGCCCGTCCCGACTTCACAGAGTCTCTGACCATTTTTTCCAGGGTCTTCCACGATCTCTCTTCGCCACTGGCCTATATTCAAACGCTTGTTTAGGAATACGCCCGTATACCATGCGTTCCACATGGGACTTCCAATTCTGCCTGTATTCCTTTATTCTTTCCAGAACCGACTGTAACTTCAGGTCTTTCCTTATGTCGCAGACGATCTCTCAAACTACATCACTTCACTGCTCTTAAAAATTTCATTTCCGAGGCCTGTATTTCTGAAATATCGTTTTGCAGGAGAGTCCACGTTTCACATCCATACATTAAAGTCGGCACAGTCACGACCTTATAGAACTTTAGCTGTGTTTCCCTCTGCATGTTTTTCTTCAATAGTAGTCTTATTGTTCCACAGGTATAACTAAATTTATTTAAATTTCTCTCGATATCGTTATCCTACCTATATGAGATATCACATCCCAAATAACTAAAATGTGATACCTGTTCCAAAACACTGTTATATATTACAATTTTTGTTCTTACAGGGTCTTCCCTC
The DNA here is from genome assembly GCA_034769895.1 of Magicicada septendecula. Taxonomy (NCBI): domain Eukaryota; kingdom Metazoa; phylum Arthropoda; class Insecta; order Hemiptera; family Cicadidae; genus Magicicada; species Magicicada septendecula. Next base: position 126,853,172 of record CM068372.1, read on the forward strand.
ACTTTTCTCTTAGTATTTGACATCTTAAAGTTGTACTTCTGGCAGATTTTATACAAGGTATAAATAGGCCTTTGTAATTCAATTTGTTTTTTCTTGTTGTTTCTTTTTTTACTATTTTTTTTTAAATAAAAACAACTAAACTGTTAACATGAAAGTGTTTTCTTGAATTGAATTGTTCCTTTATACAATGAGGCGGTCAACGTAGACTCCGTAGTGAATTGATATGAGAGGGGTAGTCAGTACGATTGCCCTTTGAAGAAATATATAGCAGCTGTACGATTTAACCGCTCAATTGCGTAAATATTAAAAATATCGGTATGGAGAACCATACATGACTTCCATATTCTAAGATTTATATTTAAAATCATTTTCAGCCAAACAGCCAGGGAAGGAATTTTAACAAAAAAATACTTCTTTGTTGCCAATAACGTAGTACACATTTAAAAAAAAATTATCCCCTCCCCCTTCAACTATAATTTTGATTTATAGAAAATTACCCCCAGCCCGTTCAACTAGCCTCTTCATTTATAGATATTTCATCTACGTTTCTACAGTGGATTATTAAGATCATATCAGGATACTTTATTAAAATTAAGTACTTTACTCATGTTACAACAAAAAATGTTTCAGGTAAACTGACCTTTCCCCGTAACCGATCTTCACCAAAATCAACAGACATTGAGTTCTCTATAGCTCAGGCACATATGTAAAAAATTATTTGATTCTGTTTGAATTTACGGCAGTTATGGTTCGTCATATAAAAAATTACCCATGTTAAAACATAAAACATGAGATTTATAAAACATATCTAAGACTTATATTTAAAATCATTTTTGAAATAAAATATTTTCATAGAACCTACTAACGCTGGGGAAATCTGAGGAGCCAATCAGAGTTGGGCCTACCTGTCACTCTGCTGAATTTGGTGGAAAGCCCTGTCACTGTCGTCAAAGTATCAGCCTTGACAGGGTCCTCTTTTTCTGCAAAATGGGAGAGGCTTGAGATGGAGTGAGTGACATGGTCCCCACCTCAATGAAGAACCCATTGTTTTATAAAAATATATTTAAATTTTGAAAACTGAAAATTCTTTTCTTGTTGTAAATATTTATATTTTATAATCAAAATGACTTTATTTTTGTTACCTGGCAACAAAATTATTTTATTTTCAACAATTACCATTGTTTCAAAAAGTTTAAATAAATTTTCAAGTACTTTACTCTTGTTAAAACGTAAAAGGTTGCAGGTAAACTACCCCTTCCCCTTAACCGATCTTCACCAAAATCTAAAGGGCTTGAGTCCTCTACAATTCACTGACGTATGCAAAAAATTATTTGATTCTGTTTGAATTTGCGGCTGTTATCGTTTGCCATAGAAAATACGCTTGATAAAAAACGTTGCTGGTAAACTACCCCTTCCCCTCAACCGATCTTCACCAAAAACAATAGGTCTTGAGTACTCTACAAATCAGGGCTGTATGCAAAAAATTGTTTGATTCTGTTTGAATTTGCTGCTGTTATCGTTTGCCATAGAAAATACCCTTGTTAAAAAAACGTTGTAGGTAAACTACCCCTTTCCCTTAACCGATCTTCACCAAAAACAATAGGTCTTGAGAACTCTACAATTTAGGGCTGCATGCAAATAATCTTTTGATTCTGTTTGAATTTGCGGCTGTTATCGTTTGCCATAGGAAATACCCTTGTTAAAACATAAAACGTTACAGGTAAACTACCCATTTCCCTTAACCGATCTTCACCAAAAACAATAGGTCTTGAGAACTCTACAATTCAGGGCTGTATGCGAAACATTATTTGATTCTGTTTAAATTTGCGGCTGTTATCGTTTGCCAAAAAAAAAAATTTCCCTTGATAAAAAAAAACCGTTGCAGGTAAACTACCCCTTTCCCTCAACCGATCTTCACCAAAAACAACAGGTCGTGAGTACTCTACAAATCAGGGATGTATGCGAAAAATTATTTGATTCTGTTTGAATGTGCGGCAGTTATCGTTTGCCATAGAAAAAAAATCTATAGACAGACAGACACACAGACAGACAGACACACACACAGACACTTTTCGGAAAACGACTTTTTTTTATGTTTTGAGTGTAGTAGAATCAGAATCTGCAATAATCTCGAACACGATTTTTTTTTGCCATCACCATACTTCCATTCCTTAAGGAATATGGAAGTAAAATGATTAAGTTATTTGAATTTCCTTTACTACATTAGGCGAATGGTTTTATTATAGCGTCAATATTCATGACTAAACTAGAGATTAGTACACACATGTTTTTGTTGAGTGGATGTTAATATTTTTTAAACTGTAGATACCTCCACCTCTCTGATCTTAGTGTTCCGGCTTTGTGTACCTTTTACGATTATACCTCATTTTGCCAGTGACAACGGGAACACCAGACCGATCATTCAGCAAACTACACCCGATTCAGAAAATTGTCGAAAACACCATGGAAAGCCGATGTTGATTATTCCATGTTCAAAAGCCGACTCTGTTACACCATGACGCAGTCGAAGACTTCTTTGGCAGTATTCGGCACTGAAAATGAAGAAAGTAGGAATGCCGATAACAAAAAAAAAAAAATAATAAACAAGATCGTCTTTCATAAATAAAGCGTCGTTAGACCCGGGGGGGGGGGGGGGACCGAACTCGGACGTTTTGTCGAGATTTATTCTTTATATTATAAACATGCGATTGTTATTTTAGGAACAAAATTAATTTCAGTTACTGTGAATAAGTAGTTTTTTTTTTTTTTTGTATGTTTCTAAAATACAGTCTACTTAAAACTTGTTTTATATTTTATTTAAGAAAGTCAACTATAATAGACAGGCTTATAACATCCAGCGTCAGACAATATCTATAAACATAGTGGGAATCCAATTTTTCCCCATAAAGGAAGTTTCGTGTGATGAGAGGGAGGCCAATATGGGGGGGGGACCAAGATACTGATTGCTTATCAGTGACGGCTTGTGCTAAGGTTGCAAAGTTTCCCGAAAAAAATGGCTTCCTAATATTATGCACCATATTCTCAAAATTATTAAATACAGAGTTTTGATAATTTCCAAACTACTGAATTCGTGAGAAAAAAAATATTCGCCTATAGATTGCGCGTTGCGCGCGTAACGTTGCGAGGTTAATTGTAGTCTGCTCTGTTGCTCAGTTACGCCACAGCGCTTTTGGTGTTTCCCCAACACCTACGGAACATTTACATTGGCAATCCAATGTTTGCGTTTTACAGTCGTAGCAAAAGTGAAATAACATGTAGTAACATGTAATAAAAAGAGAAAGATCTAAAGTGCGATAGTATCAGTACTGCAACCTTCCAATAAGTGTGCTGTACACGATAATTGACTGCTGACAAGCACAGCGTATTTATTTTGTCTGTTCTGTGATTACAACGCATGCAGTCAGTGTCTTCACGAATTAATAGCGCCTATTGTGTTTTGTATACGATTGTAAATTCCATAGTGTAAAAGAGTTTTTAAATATTAATCTTGTTTATTTCCTTATAATTTATATTAACATCTTGAAATAATTAGAAATTTTAACTCAAACACCTGTACAAAGGATGCTGCTGGAGTCTATAATTATAATGACAGACAGATAAAATAGATATAAATCTACGTTAATTTCAAACGGATTGCCATTATTGGTATGTAACTAGCACTTACACAACTTTAAGTATTTATTTTGTAAGCAACTCTTAAATATTTCTTCCAGGTTTCTATATTATGAATTGTTCTTCAAACATTAACTACTTCTTCAAGTAAAATTATTATTGTATTTTCTCCTGACGCATATACATCAGTATCATTGGAATTATAAATGAATGATCGTCTGACGATAATGATGTGATCAATGAAACGTGCGTCAGAAGAAAATAGCCTACAATAATAATTTTACTTGCAGAAGTATTTAATATTTGAAGAACAATTTATAACTTTTAATAATTAGGAATGTTAAAAATTATTTTTGTAACCATATAGATTTTGGTGTCTTCATAAAAAAGATAGTATATCCCTACAGCCAAAACTAAATATTTGCGATTTATGTTCTGACAGTTCTTCTACGTTCACCCTTTTCTTGACTCCATTAGCGGACACTGCTGTAAATATATGAAGAATTAACGAATGAACAATAGTGGCTAATAAAAGCGAATTTTATACTGCCTCTGGTGCTGAATAAGTTTTCAGCTCAAAGATCGCTATCCATGCAACAATGTAAACACATACCGCAATTTTCATATTGCTACGAAATTACGTAACGCTTTCGAGAAGTCGTGAAAGTTTTACTCGTTTCTCGGCTAGCAGAGCATGTGCACTGTCCGTGTCAAGGCCGCGCAGTAAAGGACACTCTAGACTGTTCGAGTACTTGTAACTATGCAAATTATGCCGGCACTCCGTCAAAAGAATGGAAAATAATTCTGGAACACCTGCGGGACCTATATAAGCAACTGCGGCAGGCTCAGAAGTTAGTTACACCTGGCGAGATTGTTGAGTGCGAAAGTGATTACTGGGTTTGAATTAGTGCGGAACACTTAATAGTTGACATTATTATTGCGTGGGGACAAATTTAGCTTGAATTATTGTATGAGAATACCTTGTTCATTTCACACTGTTATTTGTGACTAATTAAAGCTGACAATCAGTGACTTCATTGGTGTCTGTATTTAGTTTCCACTGTACCATACGACGATCCGTGAGACCGTCGTAACAATATGTTCCGTTAAAATTCAAATTATCCTGAAAAGTAGTTTCCTTTAGTTCCGCATTTGATATCGATTAGTTATAAAATAAATCCAATATTTTGTTCATTTTGGTATTTCTATACTCTAGAAGCAAGCGTGCGGACTGGTTACACCACAGGGCGGAGCCGGTCTTCAATAAAACAACAGTGTTTATATTAATGGCCGCCCTTTACCAACGTTGCAGCACGTTTACATGCAATTAACAATTTATTACTTGTAATTAACATGTTGATGCGGACTAATCTCGGTTGAAATCCGTTGCTGTTTAGTAGAAGATTCATTTTCACTTCACACAAACGTTGTTTTAAATCGCTTTTGCATTATCTAGCGTCGCTGTTTTACGCAGTTGGAAAATATTACGATACAAAATATTGCTACACGGCGGTAAAACTAAGACGTTTTTCTAGTTTGGGCAATGCTATAAAACTAAAACTGTATTTCGCTTTACGATGCCAGACATTCGATGCCTCGGCGATAGCAGCAGCATTATTTTAAGAACGCAAGTTTTTATATAAGAAGTAGCCTATAATGCACGTCAATAGCCTCATAACACTCGAGTCAGATTACATTTTTTATTTATATATTTTTTTTGTCCAGAGGTGTAATAAATGTGTAGCCAGAGCTGTGTAGAGTTTAATGACAAAGTTATTACGGTTCCACAGAACGACGCATTGTCAAGCGGGTCGTTCACGCTAATAACTTTGACCCTGAGACAAATGAGGTCGTTGATTTGATTCTCACGTAGACTTACAGCGCCGACATCTTGCTCTGACCACTCTTCTTCTACTAATATATAAAAGAAGCATACGAAAAGTATAATCTAATACAGGCAAATAAAGACACGCATTTCTGAACTGACGGGCAAGATATGACAGACGAAACACCTAAGCTAAAATGGTTTTAAAACATAGATCAACGGTGCCGAGTTCGATTCAACAAAACAGAGATTTAAATATTATTTAACTTCTGTGTTCCGTAAGACATGAAACTATCGTGACAGAATCAAACATTATGTCCGAGATAACTAAATTTTAATCTACTACGCTTCATAATGTGAAAACAAATATTTTCTTAATGAAATTTACATCCGCGCCAGTGTGTAGAAAAACTATTAAAACGTTGTCGAACGGGAAATCGGATTCTTCGTTGACCAAGAAACAGGCTTTCGAACTTTGTTTTGAATTTTCCTTTGTGCAAAGAAATAATACCGGTATATGTTTCCTGTAGCGTAAATAAGAAAGTGTTCCAATCGTCCCGGATTGTAAATGGAAACTACCCGGACGCTGATTTCCCGGATTTTAAATATTAAAAAGGAAAAGTTTTTCTTTTGGTTATGAAGTCGGAAAGAGAAGAATTGAAAGAAAAACATAGTCACGAGAAAAGAATAATTTTTTTCAATTTTGAGGATAAAGAACAATGTACTCTGAACGTGTAAAACTGTGTAACTACTTATTTGATATGCTGTCTCACAATGCAACGTACACTAACTCGTTTATTCGAATCGCGTTTATCCGAAAATCCGGTTTATCCGAAACAATTTTTACTAAATTTTAAAAATACACAAAAGCGTTTTCCTATCGCTATAATGTTTGAAGAGCTACTGTCGTATTTGGAGCGACAAGACAAAACTTCCCCTGCAGAACTTCTAACAATGAAACGACGTCGAGATCGGGCAACCAGCAAACGAGCTTCGAAGCTTAAGCAAAAAGAAAGAAGAATTTCGACGAAACCGAAACATCGAAGCATGATAGTGTTTTTAGGCTTCTGAAACGTATGTTTGAAACGCGCGAAATTTCTCATCTTCAGCTGTATTTGATGAAACGGAGTATTCATCAAGAATTCATTTAATTCTTCACGATCCCTGTCTTCGCGTTGTCGTTGACGCAGGCGTCGCACACGTTCAGTGGAAGACATCACGACTAACACTGAACAATATACACTGATATGCATCTTATTTCACTGTGACCAAATTTATTTATTACTAACATCACCTGGAGCGTTACATTTTTCGATGACGTTGCAAATTTTGCATCACGCATTTTGTGGAAAACATTATCATGTTTTCTATATAACAAATATTTACTATATAACAAATATATTTACTACATAACAAACATTATCATGTTAAAAACGACAGAGACCGAAGATTTCTAGACTGTGGGGAATCGAAAGTGTGGAAGCGTTACATTTTTCGATGACGTTACACATTTTGCATCACGCATTTTGTGGGATGACCCCCTGCCTGAAAACATTATCATGTTAAAAACCATGATTGATTACTGTACGAACAAGCGATAGGACTGTTTCAGTACTGTAGAAACTATAATTTACAGTGCAGTGCCGTTTTATAATTTATTGTGTCATATTCACTGTAAGTAACTTTTAAATTATTATTATTAAATAAAGTTACTGTACTTACATGTGCATTATTATTTAAATAGAAATTTCGGTTTATCCAAAATTTCGTTTATCCGAAATTTCCCATTTCCCATGGTCCCATCGAAATCGGATAAACGAGTTTTCAGTGTACAAGTAATATTCTCGTATACATTCTCAAGCACTGAATAGTCGACGACAAAAACAGGTTAGGAGTTAATATACACAGTTTGGGATTCGTTAAGTTTTCTACATTTTTCAAATAGACTACGTAAAAGTTTTTAATTATGTTTCTTGAAAACACACACACACACACACACACACACACATTATAAAATGCGCGGACACACCTGAGTGTGTAGTCAAGGTTCAAGCTTTCAACATCAGAACCATCAAAATTTAATTAAAATTGTGTGTGTGTGTGTGTGTGATAATAAAATTAATGACAATAAACTAATATTAACAACTGTGGTATTGTTAATAACAAATAATAATATTGTTATTAATGATAATAGTTCTAATAAAGAATGTGTCTAAAAAAAATAGTTTTTAAAATATATCTTCTGGATTCTCTAAAAACGTCTTGGACTTTTCATCGTCTCGTCGAGAAAACATATGAAAAACAATTAGTGGCTAATTGAAACAATTAGTCGTTCAAGATGAAACAATGTGGTCCTTTGAATGGGCTGACTTGCAGAAAATAAGAATCCGTCAAACTACTGTTGACGCACGTAAAGTTCCACAATATTTAATACTTTTTAAACAATGAATGTGGGGTAATCAAACTTCAATTTTTCTCGTGATATTTTAACTCATCGGATGACGGGTCCCAGGTTGATCTGGAAGCAAACCTTTTCAACTAGGTCAAGAAAATGAGGGGAAACATAGTCCAGAACTGATCTGGGAGGAGAGAGAGAGAGAGAGAGAGAGAGAGAGAGAGAGAGAGAGAGAGAGAGATGACGTGAAGACAGAGGGATATACACATAGCCAGACAAAGGTATGAATGTTGAGTGTGCGTGCGCTATCAACCACAAGGAGTGGTCTAACAGGTTGTTATGAGGTCGCCGTAGACGGTTGTGTAACCGCCAAGGTATCTAAATGTTGAGGACACTACAGATGGATGTAGCGTGAGGATGGATGTTCCGTGAGGTAGTGGCGTCAAGGGGTTTGGTGAAAAATTCTAGGGATGGAGTGTACGATGGGGTAGTGTAGAAGAAACGGGGTTCTACCACGAACGGTGGTAGAAGAAAGCTAAATGAACTATATGATTAGATTTTCTTTTATTCTATCTTCTATCGGCTGAGATTATGGGGGGGGGGTAGCTAATTCTGGCAAACGGTTGATGAGGAAGGTGGAATGCTTGATTTTTTCGATTGGCCGGTTTATTGAGGAAGTAGCAGCTAAGATCCATGGACGGAGTTTCCGCCTTCACGACGTACCTGTGGTTAAGCTTGTAGAGAAAGGAGTTGAGGTGTGGGAAGGTTCTATTTAAGGAGTATGTGTCAGCATCGGTGGTAAGCGTACTAGGCTGCCGGCGATAAATTAGGCCTATGTAAGTCTTCAGACGTTTGAGACTGACAGTCAGGAGGATCAAGAGTGCATTCTATAAAATTGGGCCCTGGCACTCTTTGTAGATTCTGCTGAGTAGACGGAGTGTTCGGAATCGGCGTTTCGGCGCTCCTGGAAGGTGCTGTCATGATGTTGTGGTTGCGGCGTCTCGGCGCTTGTGGTTGTGCCAGGTAAGGGTGGAATCTTTAGAACCGTATTGCTTTTTTTTACGCTATTGCCATAGCGAACTACAATAGGCATGTCTAACGTAAGACCGAAATTCTGATTGTTGATTGCATATATACTGTTTCACATCTTTCGTTATTAGGTAATACAAAACAAGAACAGAACAATGTACATTCTCATTTTGAGTAGCCTGAACAGTGTCATGATAGTCTGCGGAGGAGTATTCGCGGACCCTGTCCCGACAGGGGACTATTTACGGGGGGGGGCAAACGGGACCGGACCCTCTCCAGAGGGTCGAAAAAGTTGACGAATTTTGTTAATCTCTTAATTTTTAGGCTGTTTTATATTATTTTTTTCAGCTCTGTACACTAATATAGTAGTAACTCCTTTTTAAATATACAAACAGGTTTATTACACAGCATTAGCGTATAGCGTACGTTTGAAATATGAAATACAGGAAAATCAATTCAGTCAATAAGTATCTTGTGAACAATGTTAAGATACGCGTATTTTTAATGTGTTATTACAGTTTATTTTAATGGGACTGATCTCATCCACTTTAAAGATAGTAATGTTGATTACTCATAACTTGTTTTGTCTTTTGTATGAAGCCGACCCCCCCCCCCGGACGCCCCCCAAGGCCAAAGTTTAGATACGCCACTAAGTCCCTAGCGGATATTACAGTCTTGTACTGAATTTATTTTTCGACTATGGATAACCTTATTATGAACTAGAATCCGGTTTACAAGTAAAAAAAACAAAGTGCTCCTGTCATTTTCCAATTAAATAACAGGACAGAATTTCTTATTTGAAACAAAAGATGGATTTTTAATTATTTCTCACTCGCGTAATGGGAACAGAGAGAATATTATTATTCTATTTTTCACTTTGATCAGACGAAATATTTTTATAACTCAATAAAATTATAACTAACAGTCACAGCCGTGTGAACGATTACGATTTATTGTATCGTTAGCGTTATGAATAATATCGACAGACTGATATTTATATCTTATCATTAAGCGCGCGTGTAAGTTTTGTTCATGCCTACTTCTTTGTTTCGTTACAAAAAAAAAAACAAAATATATCGTTTGCCGGGCGTCCCCATTCTCGCGGCTATTACAGCCTGTTCTGGGTGGTGCCGCGTCTGTTAAACCTTATGCTTTAAATTCACAGTAGCTTCCCATGTGAAAAAACACGCGTTTACCAGCGTTTTATGCGGTCGTTAGAAAGAGAGTCATTACTGCCGGAACAGCAAAAAACTGTCAAAAAAGCGGACGGACAGCGCAGGCGGTTTGTGGAAAACACGTCGGTCTGGTCGTTGGCAGCGAAAACACAGATTTACATGCGTCGGACACGGTGAGTCCGGGGCGTAACGCGACCCATTTGCAAACAATGGCCTCGCGTCACCGTGACATTCTTGGGCACGTAGACTCTGTCTGAAAGACCATTGTCGTCGAGCATGTGAACCGTTGCCGTGATAGCGGTTATTAAGAAGGAGAAGAAGAATACATCAATAATAATTTTGTTATTTAGTGATACTTATTTTCCCTTTCGCATTCCGAAGCGTATTTTTGTTGGATATTTTTATATGTGAAAATTTTAGTTTCGTCTTTGTGTTTGATTAAGACAAGACACGCAACAATTATCTTTATAAAAATCTGTTGGTCGCTAAAATTACACAACCTATCCTGCCGTGCGTCCGATACCCACAAGTCGCATTTTATTACAAATCACCTCTACAAAAATTTAACTATATCGAAGTTATTAATTTTTCTTGTTCTTCACGCAGCTTATACTGTCGATATTATATGTACTTGAAATGTGTTTAATTGGGTAAAATAAAAAAAAAAAACTAAAACTGATGCGGTACTGCATAACTAATAGTCATGGCGTCTTGCTGGCAACTTAAAGCTGAAGTCCTGGATCGATTCCCTAGACGTGCAATCAAGGTGCATTTACTAGGCCTTAGGTAAATGAGCAATTAGGATAACAACCAGGGTACTAATCTACTGCTGAAGCGTAGAAATGGCAAACTGGTCTTCTTGTATGCCTTGGGGTCAAATAAGTGGTGTGAGTCCTAAACTACTTCGGTGTCACCTTCGTAGCTGGGCAATGCTCTCGAACCCCGGATTTTTCAGTACTGCCTGCGTTATATGGGGACACACAGTAACGTTAATTTCCTACTATTTACTACTATGTAAACATTTAGCATGTATCAGTTTAAAAAATTTAATCCGATTGAAAATAGATCTGGATTGATTTATACACACTGCCATGGCTGTTGTTAGTTGCGTGTCTAAAAAAACAACTTAGGTACATTTCTTACGGTATTTAAATGTTACCGAATGTTTTTTCTCCACAAAGTATTCTTTCTGTCATAATTACGACAAAAATATTTTTCAAAAAAATATTTGCTGTTTTTAGTATGGGTATGTTTCTTACCTGAGAAAATCTGAGTTTACAAAAAGGGTTAAACGACATTTGGGTATCTGGTTTCACAGTTCCTCAAAAAAAAAAAGACGTTTGATATAATTATTAAGTCTGGGTTGAACGCACCAACGCAGCAAAATAATTTTGGAAAACATTCCGGTGAAACCCAAGTACCGCCAACGATGTGAGAACCAAGGCAAGGGTGACTTTTAGTTTGTTTATGAACGAAGTCTCCTCCGTCTCTGTTATGAAGGATAGGGATAATAAAATCAATGTTTTATAAAACTTTACATGTTTTTTTTTAATTTAGATATTTCACACGAACGTCATTTCTCCGCTGCTTTTCTCATGAGGACCACACAGCGCTGAAGACAACGAGGCATGTAAACAATAAAACCTGATGTGGGAATCGAATCCACGAACACCTTTCTCTTTCATATTCGTTCTCTGAAATAAGATTATCTTGCGAGCAATACAGATTTTAGTCAAAAATATGTTGTTTCAAGTTTTTTAATTTATAAAATACTTTGTTTAATTTAAAAAATTTTTTGTGGCACGACTATGTTACATTATAGTTTTCTTAAGAGTTAAGTACTAATTAACTCCAGTGTTATGGGATTTGTTATCGTGCATTGGTATTTATTTATTTAATCGAAATCCCTTACACTGTACATTAAGTCATAAATTTATGAACACCATTCAAGAAAATACACCCATCAGTTAAGACATTCAATAAGTTTAGTACACTGAATAACGAATATGTTCATTAGCATTTAATTATTCACTACTACGGGATTATCTGCTGAACACAAAGGTATGATCCTGCGCTTTGTTTCTAGCCAGTAGCTTTCCCTCATTACAAGCTTTCTCTTCCTTTCTAAAATCTTTCCCACTACTGTCTCGTGCATCTGACTTGACGTTTCCCTCTTTCCATTTATTCTTATACCGGCCTCACATACGTATTATATTACATTCTGTGTAGCCGGGTGAATTCTGTCTGTCTTCGTTCTACAACTCCATCAAATTTGCTATCTCTGTTCAGTGTAATCTATGGCTGCACAATCAAACAATTTCTTACTTGTTCATTTATAACTCTATCCTTTTTTTGGTTGCTACCCCTCACACACGTCTCAGGTAATTCTTTTCTTTGTAATCGTGCATTATACCGCTCTTAAAAAAAAATCTTCGACTTTCTAAATACCAATTTTAGACCAGATTAAAAGACAGAGAGAGAGAGAGAGAGAGAGAGAGAGAGAGAGAGAGAGAGAGAGAGAGAGAGAGAGAGAGAGAGAGAGGGCAATGAACTGAAATGACGTCTTAGATTTGTAGTTGCAGTACGTGTAGATGAGTAAATATTTAAGGGTTCCTCACTTTTCACATTTTACGTACTCGCATTCAGAATATTTTATTATGCCTACCAACATGCATACGAATAACGATACTTTTCATACTAAATAGCTTCAGATGACACTAGAAAATCACTTTCAGATAAAATAGTTAGTCATTTAAAATAAGGACAAACCTATGTATGTCGGTTGTCACAAACATCGAAATGTTGAGTATATAATGAGGCTATTGCGTACAACGAAAAGGGACTAACTGACAATCGCAAAGAATTAACTGACGTTATCGTCATTCTAACTAGATACATGAAAGAACTGAAAGAAATTTTGGGTCACTCACAAGAAGAAAGTAGTAGGTAAGTTTGGTTTATTCGTAAACAGGCCAAAGACATAGTTAGCAATTGTATACAGGTAAAAAAAAAACACACACACAAACAAAGGTCCGATATCCAACGGGTCTTTTTCTATGAACATATAACCCTTAAAACACAGTTCCAGTAGGCTACCTAGACTCGCGTACAATAAATAACGTTAGCTATGACCCAGCTTAGCTATGAACCGAGCTGACGAAAAGCGCAGCATTAAATTGACAAAGTGTAGAAAGGTAGAGAAATCACGACTGCCGTAAACAGATGTCCTCTTCATTCTTCAATGTCCTCGACTGGAGGAATATTTAACGATACTGGAGGAATCAGAGACCTGGACAATGCTAAGGGGTAGAAAAAAAATGGAGGGTTTGAAATGTGGTGCTAAAGAAGTTGCAAGACCAACGTATGCCATATCGGGGAACTGTATATTCTAGAAGAATTCAATTTAAAGATGGAATGAGCGATCTAACACACGAAGGCGTGCTGTAATGTATTCTGCGCAGGCTACAAGACGCCAACATGACTTCAAACTGTTGCTACTCAGCAACGGACGCTCGACGTACTGCAGACGTACCAGATGCGTGGGAAATTGCCTGCAAGAGACATTTAATTCCTCCAGTCTCCACGGCAATCATCATAGCACAAAGAGTAGAAATCTGAGGAGGATGAGGAGGCCAAGCCCGCAATGGAAATTTTATTTACGACTGAAATTTTAATTTTAACATTTCAAAATAAGACTGTGCCAAAAAAATAATTTCACGTGTTTTAAATAAACGCAAACACCATCCGCTAAACAAATACGACACGACGATGCTATCGGCGATTCATTATTACAATTTTTGTTTACATTTCACAGGTAATCGCCACAGGTGAATAAAAATTGCATACTTTTTCAGCGTTGATGTTTATTTATTGGCCACGATAAACTGTACTTTATGTGGAGTCAACGCTGCGAACTCAACAAACGGTGATAACACAGCGACACGCAAACGTTTTTATTTTGTTGGAACTGTTAATTATGTTTCATTTGCCAACGTTCAGACCATAACGTAATTCGAAATATCGGTATGGAGAACCATACATGACTTCCATGTTCTAAGATTTACATTTAAAATCATTTTCGAAATGAAATATTTCCATAGAAACTACTTCTTTCTACTTCTTGCTTCAGCCTTAACCACAGTACTAAACACTAATGTATACCACCTCATTTTAGCGCACTCGATTTTCACTGCTGATGACACTGTCGAAATGTCTGGTTTTGCAGGAAACATTGAACCATGGCCAAACAGTCCGGGAAGGAATTTTAACAACAAACTACTACTTTGTTGCCGATAACGTAGTACACATATAAAAAATATCCCCTCCCCCTTCAACTATCATTTTCATTTTCAATTATTCAAAATTACCCAGTAACTGTAGCTGTAGCCAGCAGCACCCACCAGTGCTGCAGCTGTACCCAGTGCGGGGAGCTGTAGGAGTTATTCAGGAATTACAGGAGGAGAGGGGGTCTCCTGTAACTACCCTTTTCATTTATAGATATTTCATCTACATTTCTACAGTGGATTATTATGACCTTCTTTTCAGGATATTTTATTTATCAAAATTAAGTACTTTAATCTACATAAAACATAAAATGTTGCAGGTAAATTACCCCTTCTCCTAAACCGATCTTCACCGATATCAACAGACCTTGAGTCCTCTACATATGCAAAAATTATTTGATTCTGTTCGAATTTACGGTAGTTATCGTTCGTCATAGAAACAAAAATTACTCTTGTTAAAACAAAACGTTGCAGGTAAACTACCCCTTCCCCTTAACCGATCTTCACCAAAATGAATAGACCTTGAGTCCTCTAGAATTTAGGCAAATATGCAAAAAATTGTTTGATTCTGTTTGAATTTGCGGTAGTTATCTTTCGCCATAGAAACAATTCTACTCACAGACAGACACACAGACACTGCTGAAAAATGACTTTTCTTCATGTTTTGAGGGTAGTACAATCAGAATCAGCCCTTATCTCGAACACGATTTTTTTCGCCATCACCATACTTCCATTTCCTTACGGAGCATGGAAGTAAAAATCATTCGATTTTTTTCTCTTGATTAACTCACAAAAACCGCAGAAATAAACAAATATTTGAGATTAAGAACAATTTGGAGGGTTACCACACATGTTACTTTTTTATAGCCGTTTGTTATTGACGAAAATAAAACACTGTTCACTGGTCTGCCATCGCCTCGCGAGAAAAAGTAACCTTTAAATGTCAAATATTATTGTGTCCGCTGCAAGAATCAAATGACGTAACTAGTTTTATTTGTATGCAATTCCTTAAGTTTCCACCGCCGGCGTTAACATTGTTAGAATTATTGTTATTATTAGCCGGACTGTTAGGCCGTGATCGACTGTTATTAAAGAGAGACGTTTCGGGCCCCACCATCGTAGGCCATCTTCAGTGTCGGAATACGATTAGCAAGGTGTCCGACCAATTCACCCCAGTAGTGAAACAGTCTCAGTACTGTCAACGTTAGTACTGTGGTCAATTGGCGGATATTTTGCCAAGCATAATTCCCTAACGTCTGTCTCTAATAACAGTTGACCACGGCCTAACAGCCCGGCTAATAATAACAATAATTCTAACAAAATATTGAACAATATTGTTTTATTCGTTATCGTCTTGGCTAGTAAAATTATTCAACTTAGTAATTATATTATTTGCTGTGTACAATGTTAATAGAATATTAGTGTTTTACAGCACACGTTAAAAAATGTGCTACTATCAATATCTTAATTGTTAATTGTCAGTGGCTTAATAGTATGTTAATGGTTTTCACCACTATCCTGTAATCACAATCCACATGATTATCATAACAATATAAAAAAAAATATGGAAGGCGATTCCAATCTGATACCGGATACTTTTATCTAACTCAGTCAGATAGTTGATCGAGACAATCTCAATTTCAGTCTCAGTGTTCAAGACCGACACGACCATAAACCCTAAAGTGTAACAGTCACAACGATAATATCCGGATGCCATAAGGATTCATCAGCACTGAGCAGAAGAAACACCCAACGCCATTTTTTATTCTATTTTAAAACTGCAAACGAATTCAGTATTAATCATCTTTCCTTTCGAAGGGAGAAGTTTTAATTTCGAAACAGACAAATAAAACTTCTTTCTTCGTTATATATTAAATAATCCATTTCTAGTTTGCTCTTTTTACTCCGACCCGTTATTTTTGCTTTACTTCCAACGCGAATTAAAGGAAACCTCTGTAATTCATCAACGTCTTTGCATCTGAAGTGTACGCCGCCACAGAGGAAATCATCCCATCTGACGTTTCTTTCAACGTCAAGGAAATTAATTTGTATAGAAACTAAAGCATCCTTCTAAGTTGGCAGCTTTATAAAAACACAAACGGTAAAACTATATTGTACGTTTTCTGTCTGTCTCATTATCTGTAGACTTGTAAGCGTTTGTACATAAGTGTTATATACGTATGCGTATAATATTATATATTATGAAATTATAATTACTTCTGCAAGTAGTTGATCTAAAAAAAGGAATATAAAAAATGGAATGTCCAGATTGCAATAAATTTTACGTAGGCCAGACAAAGAAAAAACTACTCGGTGGATTCCTTCAGCACTGTAATGCATTTTAAAAACCAAACATTTACGAATCTAATTTAACCACGAATTGTCTAAAAAATAAACATCAATTTCCAGACATTCAAAATGTAAAGTTAATTAGAAACACATAAAGAGGTCAAAAAATGAATGAATATTTGGGAAAACTTAATATTTACAATCACACTAATAATAATTTACTAAATAAAGAACAAACTGAAATAAAACGAAACAAGATTATCTATTTGAAGTTATAAACTTATTAAAATTTTATATTATAAACTTACTAATATAAACATAAAATATTTCCAATATAAACGTCAAAACAGTTATCAAGTAAATACACACTTAAACAATCGATAATTTAAATAGAATAAAATCGATTATTCGTTATTTTATATTAAAATCGGAATACATTCGAAATTCGTTAGTTTTTGTATTAAAATCGAATCAGTTCGATTACTTGTTAATTCATTTATAAACTTTTTAACTGAAGACACTGGTACAATCAGTGAAACGTGCGCCAGGTCAATTAAAACGATAAAAAAAATAAGATCAGCTACTTGCAGAAGTAATTATAATTTGATAATATATTGCAAAAATACAGATGTTTGCATATTTACCCAGGTCAGTATTTTGTAAATAATTAGTGTAAAGAGTTAGTGCGCGAAAGTAAGGTTTGGACATGCGGTAGCCTGGTCTAAAGGGTACACCTGCCCGACGGAATTGTTTACAGTGTAAATCATTGTATGTGTGTCTGTGTGTGTGAACCAGGACGAACCTGCATTGACTGGATGGGGAAGATGTCTTGTGTACGTATGAATTGCTGGTTTGTATTATTAAATCAGGTATTGACAGGATTAAAATAAATTGAAAAATACGTATGTTTTTTACCTGTTACCAAAGACATATCACAAATTTGAAAACACCATTACAATAAGGACATTTAAAAGCGTATGGTGATGCAAAATTATTGCAGAAAAGTGTAATAATAAAGACGTCATACAAATTAAAGTTAATTACTGCCACAATTAGTTAGTAATTAACGAGTACGAGTACGTCATTGCTTGTGCATGTGTGTTTTTGTGTGTCTGCGTATTAGTGTCGCCAACGAGTTCACCGAAAAATAAGATTGGCTTTTTCTTATACCATCAATGTTGGTTAGGAGAGGCAGAATTGTGTTTTCGAACTTATGAAAAGTAGGCCTATAACTTAACATAACTTTGCACGATCGTACACGATGATGAGGAGTTTTTCCTTTCCGAACTACTTTTTTTTGTATTAACCAACTTTGCTGTTGAGAAGATTAAGAGAAAACGTAAGAAATTAATGTTGCGGAAATAAAAAAGAAGGAAGGAAACAAGAAAGGAAAAAGAATGAGTACAAAGGGATACACAACTAGGCACAATAGCTACGCGAAGACAGTATTAAAACATCAGATTATAAGGAACATGCTAGAAATTACCCTCTGTTTATTAGATAACTTGCCTATAGAGTTGATTTCAAGTTGCACAGGAATTTAAACAGAAGGTAGAACGGGCTGGAGCATAAATATGACCACCCACCATCGCGGATTGTAAGTAGAAGCCATTGATGCCCATAAACGCGTACATTCGTATACTGATAAGTGCAAATAAAACAGTTTTGAGCGAGCGAGCGGAGGCTAAGCAACAGGTATTCATATAAACAGCAGACTTTACACAAGAGTTCAACAGGAGTCACAAGGTGTAAGCAGCTCCCACCGGGTGTCGCTTACCTGGTAACAACAACAACAACGGCCACCCTACGCTTTTATTTTCACACCCTTGTTTTCTTTTTTTAATTTTATTTTCGGCTCCGTAAATTTATTTACTCCCTTCTCTGCTGGTAGCAAGGAAGGTATGGTAATTTACCACTATTACACAATGGGCACAACTCGACTCTTGACTGTAACAAATTGTCGGTAAATAAAGTTCCTTTGTTATACAGTTTCTACACCCCGTAGTATTGTGTGCTCTCGTGACAGCCCATAAAATTATCATCCATTATGTACGCGTTGCTTAGTTTTAAAAAACGTTTCACAAAAAAATATCTTAATAATGCGTACTATTGTGTTGTTGAATGTGTTCCTAGAGTCACAGGAATTTTAGGTATTTTTCGTATTTCTTAGTAATCGTTTAATAAATTACACCAATTTATTGAACAGTTTCCTAAAAAAGGGATACCTAATCAACAGGTTCGTAGACTAATATCGCTCATACAAAAACGTACATAAAAAGTATAGACCTAATAATAACAATAATTGATCGACCGAAGAGAATTCTCAGTTTTGGCTCGACCGTTTCACATTTGTCTGCTTGGCTATCTGTCTGTCTGTCTACTTTCTGTCTATCTATTTGTCTGTCTGTTTGGGATATGTTTCACGACAACTTTTGAACGAGTCAACCGATTTTCGTAAAACTTGGCATTACCCATCCACACGTTTACACTACAGAACCATACTGTTTTTTAGATTGATTCCTTCAAAAATAGGGGATCGGAGAAAAAAGTGAGGGTCAAAATTGTAATAAAAATCGCAAAAGCATATATGGGGCATCAAATTAAAGGGAATATAAACCACAGACTGGAAACAGTGTTCATTTTTGAAAATTTCAAAATTTTTAGACGTCAGGGACCAAAACGTAAATGAAAATTTTAATAAAAAGGAAAACATTAATGTGCGGTATCAGATTAAACTGAATTTAAACCATAATCTGAATATAGTGTCAAGTTTCGGAAATTTCAAATTTTTAGAACCCCAGGGCTCAAAAAGAGATAAAAAATTTGAAAAAATTGTGAAATACGGCTGAAAGGAAGTGTAACTCAACTCCCGAATATTTCGAATTTGTAGTGTTTATTATATGACTGTACTCTAAAATTGTTATATTATTTAAAAAATAGTAGACAAATCCGGATTTTTGTAATTTTTCCCATACCTGAAAAAATATGCAATATCCAAAATGTAGTAATAAATATACTTCGTTCACAATAGTGAACAAGTTCTGCAGCTCAGGGAGTATACGAAGAAGAAGAAGAAGAAGAAGAAGAAGAAGAAGAAGAAGAAGAAGAAGAAGAAGAAGAAGAAGAAGAAGAAGAAGAAGAAGAAGAAGATGTTAAAAATACAAAGAAGAAGAAGAATCACAACATAATAATAGTAACAATAATAATAATAGTTAATATTAACTAGGGCCGCCCTTACCATAAGTGCGAAATGTGCACCGTGTAAGGGCGGCCGTTGGTGCCCGTGCCTAGATATGCCAAATTCATTAATACCGAATTTAAAATGCTTAAATATTAATACCGACACTAAATAAAATCTGTGAAAATGACATTGATGGCGATGACATACGTCAACAAATAAAATCAATTCACTCCCATTAAACTTCGAGAAAGTACCATACTTAAATATATTTTTTTAATAAATAATTTATTTTACACTTCTCCATATGTAACCATTGTTATTCAAATATTTCTCACGTTACGGATAACAGTGGCACAGGCTTAAAGACAGAGGATCGTTTACTTAAAATTAAAAATTATTTAGCCTTTTGTTTTTCCCCAAATCAGTCCTATAGATTCATTGACTATATTCACTGACCATGAAATGTAAGAGGCAGTCCGCTTAAGC
The DNA here is from genome assembly GCA_034769895.1 of Magicicada septendecula. Classification (NCBI taxonomy): domain Eukaryota; kingdom Metazoa; phylum Arthropoda; class Insecta; order Hemiptera; family Cicadidae; genus Magicicada; species Magicicada septendecula. The sequence goes on from CM068372.1 coordinate 126,873,468, forward strand.
GATGTTATTAACACATTACTTTCTGAAACTACAGCGTTAATGTACTCTATTAATAAACTATAGTTAAAAATATCTAAACTATACGCAATCTACATGACACTGAAAAATTATTGTAAACCCTGGAGAATACAATTAAACGAAACACAGTCAGCACAAATCGCCTTCACAAATTGCCAGGAGAAAACGCCAACGGTGAGATTAAACAACAAAACTATCCCGGTAGCCGACTCTGTGAAATACCTAGGCAAACACCTTATATAAGTAACCACATTTTGATGAAAAGGGAACGACTGGACACCAAGCTTCGCAAGCATTGTTGGCTGCTGGGCAGAAAATCATTACTGTCAATGAGAAATAAGCTGTTGATTTACAACACTGCCTACAAGCCTACATGGACATACACGGCTTACAGCTTTGGGGAACTGCTTCCAAATACAGCATCGATATAATGGAAAGGTTTCAGATCATGATACTGCATGCCATAACCAAAGTACCGTGGATCGTCAGCAACAAAGACATCTATAACGATCTATACCAGCCTTCAATCAGAGAAACCATTGCAGTGTTCAGTGAAAGATATGTCAAACGGCTAGGAGAGCGCACAAATACTCTAGTCATAACCTTCCAGGTAGCCTGCAGACTAGACGATTAAAATTAACATTCTCGCTAGGCTTACTTAGACGTTAAGATTCCAAATACATTGTATATAATATGTCACTTTTAAATATACATACAGAGAACTAACTAGTTCTCTCCATGTTTTCTGACAACAATTATGGGTATTGTTATGTATTAACAGACTGCATAAATAAACGTAAACAAAATAGTAAAGATGACCAATTAAATAAATGACTATTACATTTTTGAAAGTAAGTCAAGGTTTCTACAAGAATTTCTTCTACTTAAATCAAACTTGGAAATATCAAGCTTGTACGTCTTAGAAAATTTCATACAATTTATTATTTAGTAATTAGTTTTTTAATTTTGTAATTAGGCTAATGCATGCCTGTTTTAAGTTGAAGAAATTTAACTTCAGTAGTGTCAGTTTTTTAATACTATTTTACTGCGATTGTCCATTTTTAATTCAAATAATTTTAAATAATATGGGAAACGTCTGATGATCTGAAGGCAATTTTCAGAAAGACGGCAAAGGTTGGCGTGATAGGGGCGTCAAGCGGACTAGCGGCGCGCTCCTGGTATTAACATTACTTAACGTTACATAAAAATTGTAAATGTCACTCCCAAAAATGTAATAACACTTCTCTCCCCGTATACAACAGACCTCTACACCACTACAGTTTTTTATGGGTACACGTCAAAGATGCGGTTTTGTCGATTTGTTATCCGCCAAGCCTAAGCAGAACACTCACCAGTTTGAACACTGCGATAGCACAAAAAATTCGACTCTCGTCTTCTTTAGGATAAAAAAAGTATACACCTTTGTAAACATTATAGACCTTCTTATAAAAGTTCAAAGTATATACTTACACCTACTTCTTTCATAAAGCTTTGCATATGTAGAACAAAAAAAATTCAAAATTTAATTTTCTGAGCTTTATTTTCATTTTAAGGTATTCCTTATTATATACTGTATAACAAAACAACGGTTATTATTATTATTGTTATTAATATTATTACTATTGTAATAGGAAATTACAAGTAATATTGTAATAGTTATTACTACAAAACTAAATTATTATTACAGATTACTACAGATAAATTATTATTTTATAACGTAATTTTTGTTGATATTAGTTTTCAGTTTACTGGGGTTTGGATGAATTTTCTAAACAGTGGTATGACTGTATAAGCATAAAGGAATTAGGTTATCCAACTACAAAACAGATTAATCGATTTACTTGTAAAAATTTGATATTTATTTTTAAGGGATATGCACAAGCCTACATTTAATATTCGTTTGTCACAGCTACAGGCACTTGTATCCGTATATTATATTACTTTTAAAGGAACCATTGAACAGGAAATAGCTTTAGAGGTTCTACTTTTCACACCGTCCTACGTAAATAGTTTTGTTTTGAATTTCCGTCCTTTTACCACAATGAGTGATTTTTTTATTTATAAAAATATATTTTACTAACCATAAGTATACCACTACTGACTCGGAACACAAAGTTTTTTTTTTGTAAAAATGTAAAATTACTTAAAATGTACACACACAAAAGGCCAAAAACTAGACACTCTTGAACAACTAGAAATATACAACCACACAAAAACACAAAAACGACATCCTAAACGAACAGACACAATTAACATCACACATACTATTCGAACATATCACACCGCACGCACACACAACACCGATCTTTCAAACGACGGCGCCGTCACCAAGAACAAGACGGACAGCGCTCCTAGTGGCAGCCTCTGATGAAGCTTATAATAAGCGAAAACTGATTCAGGCTATAAGGTAAAAATGTAAAATTTTTACCAATAAAAACTTTGTGTTCCGAGTCAGTAGTGCTATACTTATAATTTAGTTAATCAACGGACACGTCATGGACAACAAAATCCAAGAATTATATTTTACATATACAAAAGTATACAGCATTATAATGATTATTACTCTATAGTGAAAGCACTTACGTAATAAAATGCATGCAGCTGTGGCGGGATTCTAAAACACTCACCTACAACATAAAAAACAAAATAATTAGATTTTTATACGAACTAACAAAGACGATAAGGTAAAGAATACATTTTCCTCAGCTCTATGATAAAATTGATAATAAGGTTACCCGTTGATAACAAGATAAGGTTGATAACAAGAGTCACCCGTTCCTCAATTTCAAGTGAATTTAAAGACGGCGAATAAAATATACTGTAGTTTAAAGTACTGTATTACAAAATGACGGTTTAAAATAATCGAAGAGTCTGTCTACTAACAAACAAACATGTAGCAACCTGTGACATAGAAAACATTGTTAACACATGGAGAAGGTGTTCGGATTCTGCTGATAACGCCGTGTTTGCTATAACGGCGCAACGTTTCTTAACGTTTTGCAGTACCGAAAACATGTACACCATATAGATAGATAGATAGAAAAATGTTTGTACGTGGATAGACAAACTGATATTACACACACTTCTGTGTCAACTCACGGAGCAGAACCAAGAACGTGTGTGTATGTAGGGCGCGTGCGCGCGTCTCGAGTAAAAACAAAGACGGACCAGTGCATTTCATCGGCTTGCACTCAGAAGGAGGCAAGACATGGCTGTAATAAAAACCAAGCGCAGAGCAGCCGCTGCAGTCCGTGCGGAGTATTCCTTTAAGGACGCAGTGACAAGACACAACGGGGTTGCCAAGTTATAGTTTACCATTTGTCTTTGTCCTTACGGCACCCCCTCCCCCACTGCCACCAATATCACTCCGTTTCCTTATTGTTACTGTTACGTTGGCAATAAGAAATAAATCGAATTGTTGTTAATTCGTATATAATAATTCCACTTAATAAGAAATTATTTTAATTGAAGCTTCGTTCGACTGCAGTATGACCTGATTCAGACATTTACCGTCTTACAAAAAGTGTTTACAATGAAATGCAACGATATACGCGTTTTGTAATATTTATTAATCCAATTGAACCGTATTTGTGTATATTAAGAATACTCCTTCATCTTCTTTTTTGTCTTCATTTCCAAGGATTAGGCCCACCAAGCTTGCTCCGCTATCCCCCGTTTACTCGGCCTACGTACACCTCTTTTTCCCTCACGTCTATATTCGTGTAGTGCCACCATAGAGTTATAATATATCTACTGGATGAACTACTCCACACTTACATCAACACACAATGAAACCGGTCCGACGACAACTACGTTCCCCCCACTCCCTTCGGGCAAGAAGCAGCTGCTTATCTTTCTGACAGAAATCGCTTAGTTCAATTTCACGTAGAATGGCGATTATTTACAATAAATTGTCTTATTTATATAAAAATTACAAAATGAATGTAAAGTTTAGCTATTCAAACCTTGAGTAGTGACGTTGCAGATGCAATAGAGTATTAAAAACCGATGGTGACACAAACTTTCAAAATAGTGACAGTAAAATTTATTACATACACAGGTTTATTGTTTTCTTAATTCAAAAACGCCTTTTGCCAAGAGTTTTAAAAATACAATAAATGTTACAATTTCATTGGGCAATCACTTAAATTAAACAACTCACTTCTTATTTAAAATAGTTCAAAATTTGAGGTATTTCGATATACCATTAACAAAGGAAAACATTTTTATTAGGATTTTTCATGTTGGGTTTGTTCAATTAAAGGAATGAGTACTAGTTTATCATATAGAACAGAGAAATCCTTTAAAATATATTTTTACCTACAAGATTTTACAAGATCACCTAGAACTGTTGTTGTAATTTATTAGGTCAAAGAGAGGGTAGAATAATAATCCGAACACATTACAGTTTAAGTGGCCTTTGTGAAAAATACTGTTTCTTAACGGCATCAAGGTTAGTGGAAATTGTGAGTTTTTGGGTGAACCATGTTCATTTCTTGAATGTCGTTCGCAGAAAAGACGTCTCAAAGTCGTCGCAACTTAGATGACGTTAATGTAGACGATGGTGAAGACAGTTCACTTAATACATAATGCAACTGAACTAAATGACTTAATCACTATGTTAATAACATATTATTTTACATAAGTGATCTCTTGTTCAGGAAGCATTAGTATGTTTCTTAGCACTCACCATCAGAGTCACGCATTCGAGTGATGACGGTTATTCAACTCGTTTATTTACTAACTTTGACACAGTTTAACATCTCTATCTGCTTTCTTTCTCTTCATATTCTTTACAAAGTTATTACTGACTCTCATCCATCACAAAATTTGTTTCAAAGGGTGGATTAACATTAGCACTAAATGAAGTATTTAATGTGTAATAAGTATTTTAACGTACGATTTCATAATTATGAAAATATTATAATGTAACTTAGGCTAAAAAAAAAAAAAAAACAGTTCTGTTGGAAGGACATTAACAAAAATAATTCTACTTCAAAATGTTTAACTTTTCAGTAGATCAGTATACATTCATATTATATTGAAAGAGTATAATATACAAAATTAAAGTTAGGAATTATTGTCTTGTTTGGGAATTTAAGAAACTGCAAACGTTACGATTCGAATTAACAAAACTGAACGTTGACATCCTGCTAAGTAATATTAGCGATAGTAGCCACCATCATACAAAGGAAAAACTGAACATACAGTAGTGTTTGCATCCAGATGTATCAGTCGGCCTGTTTGAGAAAGGGGATTTATGGTACACGGGCCCCGATAGGTCCGATTAATGAGCCTTGTTTCCTATACCGTCGGTCAGTCGTAACTACAAACTATGTTTAAAATGATATTTCACATATTTCGTTTAACTTCAGCTGATAAAAGTTCTCTGAAAACACTTATCACTGGGTTGACAACAAGCGTTTGGTACCGTAATTCAGGTAGAGCGCCGCCACACTGATTGAGAGCATTCGATTTTTGTTACCGGCCGTGGAAACTAACTTCCAATAATAAAATAATAAAAGATGAATTACTGTTGTACTAAAAGTTATGTTTGTTGATTTATCTACATTAGCGTTGATTTTCCACTTCTTCAGCCAGCTTGCAACGTCATTCAGGGAATTTTTCATACGTTTTGAAGCGATTATGCCAATTATCAGTGACCAATGCTGTCGGCTCTACTGTAAACTGAAAACAGAATAGAGGCCCTAAAACGTGATACTCCAACTTGTACGCCGAGGGTTTTAAGTTTATTAATTTTAATATGGAAATCGAAATCACAGTAAGAAATCGGATGATATTTTTTTACATGCTCAATAACGATAACGTCGAGGTAAAACAAACAAGTCAACAGTAAGATTGGGCTTAAAAAACAGATAGTCTCTGTTTGGCCAAATAAGATATTCTAGTGGAAACCTACAAGACGAATGAACAGTCGACGACCACGACGGTCTTGGAATAAAGGAATGAGGAATGCTATGGATACCGTGAACCTAGAAAAACATGTCATAGGTCAAGAAGTCTGTACAATAGGGACGCCTCCTACTAAAGATTTTACTAAAATTTTAGTTATTACTGTCATGTAGTGGAGCAGTGTGTGTGTGTGTGTGTGTGTGTGTGTGTGTGTGTGTGTGATTATGAAAAAAATTGGGCCGATATGAAAAATAATTGAGCATAACGACTTACATGGCAAAACTCAAACTGCTCTGGATTTATTCACATTGGCGCTCGCACGTACACATATAAACAACTGGTACCTGAAAATTCTCTAGTAAAAGCGTTCTCTCTTCCACTGCACGTTTCCTTATCAAAACGGTAAGAACCCCAACTCTATCGAATAGCAATTATAACGGTATTACAATCTGCATTCTCTGATGTCTGGTCTACTTTGTGACTGGAACGTGCTCGAATACATTTGTGAATAGTGACAAAATACGCTGTTACTTACTTTTGTCTGGCCGAACGCCACATAAAACTAGTAAAACAGTTTTAATCCTGGGACGCTGCGATAACACGACTAAGTGCACGTTGTTAAAAGCCAACTTTACTAACAGCGGAAACTTAATCCGACTAAAGTAACCATGAACTAAACACCAGCTTCCTTTCTACGCTGCCGGTAGTTGGATGAACTTTTTTCAGACAGTAAAATAATCGGTCAGCGGCGTGATATCCCAAACTATAGTAGGCATTTGCCACTATGTTAAAAAAAGCTTTTATTGCAATGGGCATCTGCCGTAAGTGTATTTTTAGAGCAATTGTTATCACGCACACTCTACCTTCACATAGAGAATATATTATTATTATTACGTTTGTTGTTGTTTGTATTTCTTAATGTCTACATAGTGGCGAAGTATCTTCATCACCGAAAGCAAATATTACATGTACCCTACAAAAAGTGAAAACAGTATTGTAATGACGTCAACCTTCTTCAACGACATAATTTAGTTAAGGCTTAAAAATCGTCGGTCAACCTTCGCAGTATCCAATAAACCTGCTTCCTGTACAGTTCGTAAATCTTTTCTTGCAGACTCAGCGATCATCCTCATTCTCTTGTAACTAAGCGATCACAGATATCACCATTACTGGATTATTCCCGTTCCTCGCAACGAGTCACAACGTTATTCCTCATTCTGACACAAACATTTCTCAAATCAACGAGTAGAAATTTATTTTCCATTTTAGCAACACATAATGTGGCGACAATAATTATTATTTTACGTTCATATCATCATATAGAACGACATCCTGTCTGCTTCGAGCGACCTATAAGTGACAATCACACTGCCCCATATAATCCGTTACTGATGATAACTAACTTCGTGATCATCCCCGAATGTATACAATTTACAGTAAGTAACCACCATCTTCAATCAACATCATCATCATCACGTCACACATTCACATGAATACTGCCGCGCCAATTTTGTACAGCTCCTATGCTAGCGGAAACTAGCACACTGTGCAGAAAGGATAATTGTGCGATGTTTCCCCATACTGTTTTTCACAATTACAAGTTTTATGTTCTCTCTAACATATCTCTCCAAACCGAACCCAACATATCTTCCGAACTTCTAACTTTCCTGCATTGTCTGCACCTCTCGGACTGTCCCTGGATGTTATCCATGCAGTCATCTTCCTTGCCATCGCCTTCGTTGCGCGTTATTCTCTGTGCTTTAAAATTATTTTGTCATATTACCTGTGTCCAACACCTCTGTGATACTAGCTTCTTTGTGTGCCAGCTGGTTTACACAAGACCTTACTACCACTACGTAAGATGCCGGACTACTAAACTACTCTGATGGTACGAAACGGAAGTATTAATATTATTATTACATTTTACGTGTTCATACTTGTCCGACTACGTGTCACTTGGATTAGTGTCCAAACAGTAATTAGTAGATTCACGTCTTTTATATTACATCAGACTATGCCTGACTATGTCAACAGACGGTTGTTTTGCAGCCGTAATATCATTTGCTGATTCAAGCAATGAGGTGAAATTACCGTCGTGATATATGTACGAATATCGGATATTTCTGAAATCTCAGTACATGACGTCACCATGAGCAAAACTCCCTTAGAAGCGGCAATGTTGGCGTTTTAAATTGGCTTTATTACTAACTAGTACGCTATAACGAAAACGTCTCTAAGCCATACATCAAAATACGTTTCACGCGTATCTGTCATGGGATTTCAATAACCAATCTTCAAGGAATACCGAGAGTAAGTTCAAATGAAACATGAATCTGGGCTAAATAAATTTCCGTTACAAGATCAACATATTTTTTCTAGTACTTTTGAATATAAGTAATATATTTTTTTTTTCAAATATAAGTTTTCAGCTGAAAATATAAGTTTCACATATTTTCTTTCAGCTGAAGTTTTGCCTTATGTTCAGTGTGAATAAATATGGTAGAAAAAAGGTTACATAAACAAAAATCCGAACACACTTGGAGTGGGGTATCTAGAATTTGGGCTTGGGGAGGGTCCCATTGTGATAAATGTGTGATAACATCCTGAAATCAGTCCCAATAAATTAAACGGTAATAACAATAAAAATACGCGTTATTGAATCATTGTTTACAAGATAATGATCAATTGACTGAATCCTATATTTCATATTTCAATGTAACAAATCTGGTTGTAGCCAAGAGTTACTACTATATTAGCGTACACACGTGAAAAATAATAAAACCGGCTAAAAATTAAGAGATTAAAAAATTCATCTACTTTTTTTCTACCCTCTGGGGGGGGGGTCAAATCCTGTTCGTCCCCCCAAATATGTCCCTGCACACTTGCTCTGATCGTTTAATGACTCGTCGTTTGTTTAACAACGTCACAACTCACGCTGTAACTGGAAAGAGCTACTTGGAGGTCGTCTTACATTTGTAGTTGGCCAAAGTCTGTTACACGTACTAGATCTTGATATTATATCGCCTATCAGAAGTCACCATGTATGCTAAAGTAGAATTGGAAGTCATCACCCAATAGAATAGATGATTCTTCACGACACGGCATGGGCAAAGTGCTGCTTGTTCCGCCTTCAAAAGTGCTCCAGCCATCTCTTCATGGGTCTATAGGTTTGTATTTTCAGACTTGTTTGGCCAATCTTTTAATTTTTCATTCAGGTTGAAAACTTGTAACTCTTCTATTATGGCCTCATTTCTTATACCCTCCAGCTTAGAACACCTTTTAACTCCTGTTAACCCTTTCCAGCCCAATGGGTATTTTAAGAATCATGGTTTTCTATTATAAAAATTCATAACATAACTTCCAAATTATTATTTTGGGACTAACACTTTACACAATACTTTTCGTTTCTTGGTTGAGTTCACTGGAATCTTAAAATAATCATTAGGAATGTATGTTATAAATTTCGGAATGCTATTTCTAAAGCCTGTATTTTACTGTCTTGTTTTTTTATTGTTGTCCATAATTCGTACCCATAGGATAGTACAGGGACTGCCATAATGTTGTAAAACTTTAATTTTGTATCACGACGTACCTTGTTTCTAAAAATACAGTTGTCGTGATTACAGGAAGTCGTAAGGAAGCAGCCCCTCCACATAACTTGCCTATCTTTAGGCTGGTACCATATAATGGAGAATTAATTTAATTTACTCGCAACTTTCAAAGAACAGCCGGAATTTGAAATAAAAAAATATCGGTAAGGAGAACCATACATGACTTCCATGTTATAAGATGTAGGCTACATTTAAAATCATTTTCGAAATGAAATATTTCCGTAGAAACTACTTCTTGCTTCAACCTTAACCACAGTACTGTGGTCACTAACGTATACCAATTCACGTTAGCGCACTGAATTTTCACTGATGATGGCAGTCGATGACACTGCCGGAACGTCTGGTTTTTCAGAAAACAATGGACCACGGCCAAACAGCCCCGGAAGGAATGTCAACGACAAACTACTTCTTTCTTGCCGATAACGTAGTACACATATAAAAAATTATCCCCTCCCCCTTCAATTATCATTTTCATGTATAGAAAATTACCCCCCACCTCCTTCAACTACCATTTTTATTTATAGATATTTCTTCTACCTTTCTACAGTGGATTATTATGACCTTGTTTTCAGGATACTTTATTCGTCAAATTTAAATATTTTACTCTTGTTAAAACATAAAACGTTTCAGGTAAACTACCCCTTCCCGTTAACCGATCTTTACAAAAATTAATACGCCTTGAGTCCTCTACAACTCGGGCAAATATGTAAAAAATGAGTTGATTCTTGTCTGAATTTGCGGCAGTTATCGTTCGCCATAGAAAAAATCCCCCCCCCCCACACACACACACACACATTTCAGAAAAAACACTTTTCTTCATGTTTTGAGGATAATATAATCAGAATCAGCCCTTATCTCGAACACGATTTTTTTTCCCCATCACCATACTTCCATTTCCTTATGGAACATGTAAATAATAAATACAAAGCCTACTTAAGAATCGGGTACAAAACCATTTTAAAAAATACGACCAAGAATTGAACCGCCGTTGCTGACTGGCGGGGATAAACGTGAAAGACAGACAATTGTGCCGTGACAGTAAGATAAGTGCCTGACAAATGAAGTGCATATCGTTATAACGTCGCTTACATAAACAAAACCGTCCGCATGCACTTATAGTACAGTGGGATAATTACGCGCTGTCCCGGTTCATTACCGAGACGAAGGCGGATCGACGCGCGATGTGATGCATCAAAGTCTAACGCAGTTACAAACTTCTTTTGACGTACTTAAAACTTGTTTCTTTCTCGCTACTGTTGCTGCTGCTACCGCTGTCAGTTCGCGTTTAAACTTTTTAAGTCCTCACGTTATTAACGTTTCCTTCGAATTAGAATTTATTATTAAACACACAGAGCTCTCTTCTCTCTTTCTACCTGAAACTTACCTTCTAACAAAGTCTACTTACTTAATACTACCTGCTGTTCGAGTAAATACAGGCACAAAGCACTCGGTCTCTCATTCCCGTCTCTTATATCTTCTATACCTATAGTACTTTCTCTTCCCTAGACTGTAAGACATTTAGGGAATACGTCGCCCGCTTGTCAGTCGTAATTTCGCTCTAGCACTCTAAATAGAAATTTTCCAACTGATTTATATGTAACGAATAAAAAAAAACAATTAATTTAGAATTCATTCATTCATTTAGCACGCATGAACTTAACATTTTCGAGCCCTTACATAAAGAAAATCTAAATAATAAATCTTGAACTGTGATACAAAATTGAGTCGCGAACATCAGTTAAACGTACTTGAAATTCTGGCAGGATCTTTATTTCTCCGTTAGTCCGAACATCGAGTTGACCTGCTACAGGGGCGTATTTACGGAGGGGGATGAATGAGACTCCCCCCCCAAGAGTAAAAAAAGTTGACGAATTTTGTTAATCTCTTAATTTTTAGATTATTTTATTTTATTTTCAGCTGTGTCCGCCAATATAGTAATAACTCTTTTCTTAAATACACAAACAGGCTTATTACACAGCATTTGCGTATACTTTTGAAATATAAAATCGGTCCAGTCAAGCGCTTTCTGTACCAATTCTAATATTTAATTGTTAATTACTGCTTTTATAACCAATTAAAAAATACTAAGCATTATAAGTAATTTAAATTATAATATTGTACGGTATATATTAGGTTCTGTGATATTATAATTTTCTCGTTGTCTTTAAAGAAAACATTTGAAGATGTAAAACAAAATATCTGAACTCCTTCACACTTCACACGTCCTTCACAAGGATACAAACATGGGCGCTAGCGCACACACACTCGCATACACAAACACGTTCACCCAAATAATTGTTCTGTTGTTTGACAGTTCTTTCGCATTCATAGACAGCTCCTGATGATGACAATAAACATTGTCGATACGTCGACACAAATAGGCTAAGTTAAAATTTGTGTAGGCCCTATATTTTTGACCGATCCTCACAAACCATTCATCGAAAAATTAATTGATTGAAGATCACTACGAATTTAAGGATTTAATTATTAAGACCACTAACTACCGGGCTGTTGGGCCGTGGTCGATTGCTTAGGTTTTCATTTTCTTTATAGGTTTCGGGATAATATGTGGACGCCATCTTCAGTAGACAAAAACGTTCGGAAGATGATAGACAAGCCGTTCAGGTGCGTTCGGCTTGTCATCTTTCGAACGATTTTTTCTAATGAGGATGGCCTCCGTATGTGTGGCCGAAAAGTCTAGAGAAAATTAAAATCTAAGAGCAATCGACTATGACCCAACATTTCGGTTTTTATTGTTTTTTGTCTCCAATTCCTTCCTCTTACCATTCAATAATACAATAATTATTATTATTATTATTATTATTACACTGGTATTTTTACTTCTCTTTCGACCCCCTCCCTCCTTCTTTATCTACCTACCTATATATCTGCCTGTCTGCCTATCTATCTGTATCTCTATATATCTAAATTTTTCATTGATTATCAAGCTGTGTAGATTTTACAACAAAATATCTAGTGACAGTAACTGTGAGAATTATTCATTCTAATTTTTCATAACATACTGGTATATTTAAAAAACATTGCATCAACACGCATTTATGATAATGCAAACTGCGAAACAACAAAAGTACAGGAAAGTATCCTTATAAGAAAATACGGATTCAAAAGTACAGGCTATGTGTTTCAAGGCGCGCTTTATGCTAATATAGATGACGTACTAGAAGACATTTTGATATTTCGCGGAGACAGAATAGTCGGGGATGAACACAGGACATGATTCTAAAAAAACGCAAGAACAGGAATAATGATCTAGAACGCATTGTTAAGTTTTAATAAGCAACTACAGCGAGAGAAACAGAAGTAAGCATAAGAAGAAAACGGAGACTGCCTGTAGGTCATGGCTTTGATCACGACGCGACGGAAGAAATGACCATAAACCATTATAACAGTGGTCAGCCCCGCCATTGTTACTGCTGCTGTCATTATTGTTATTTTCTCTGATTGATACCAACCCGCAAAACACATTTATTATTTACATTTGAAAGGGAAGCACTCAACGGGGACGTTTCTTTTTTAAAAAACACCGGTACTCACACACGCTCGCAATATATTTATATTGCGAGTCGGACATGAATTATTCACAACGAAGAATTATTATCGATGTTTATAATCTCAGCTGCCGTTACGATTTCTAACAGACACTGTAATCAATGATTGGTCGTTTGATATTACACAAAGCGTTTGTTAGTTACACGAACTTCGTCTGGGGCACGCTCGCCTCATGAGTACGTGGGTGGCGACTCTGCGGCGCCCTCAACCTTTTGTTTTGCAATCCTTCTATCATACATACATATTGGCCGAGAAAACTTAATTTTTGGCGACCTACGTTAGGTGTACTTCGAATATATTTAGTTCTTCCCTTCGTTCCTTTCCAAGCTCTATTTCTTGATTCCATACCTACGATGATCGTATTTTGGTAATATCTTCTACCTGTATGTATTGTCTCTTTAGTCTTACTATTCCTTTGTAAGTAACTCGTTGAGTTTCCTGCAGGTCTCTTATGTAATATCTTCAAATAAATAAATAAACCTACTTGCAGTGTATTTATTTTGTCTTACTATTGTACGGTTCGCTAAAATCCCTCCTATCAGCTTCACTTGGCCTGCTTACCTCGAAACAAATCAAATTCACGTCCGATTTCTTCAGCTACAGTTGACACAACCGTTTTCCAAGCGATCATCAAGCCACAATACAGGCTCAAGCCCTTTCTCTTTCATGGTTGTTGTGTTCTCAAATTCTTGGACATTCTCCGAGAAGCGAGTTCCTGTATGCCAACAAATAAAATATTTGGTATTCATTTTCGTTGTGTCTGGGCATATTGTTTACGAAGCGTGTGTCCGGATACGGTTCCTGTTTCATCTTCTGTCTCTCTATATGTTCTCTGTTTAATCTGACGTAACGGCATGAAATCTATAGGCATATATTCGCTCGAAACAAGACATTGAACATTGCATTTCGAGTCCCGTTACTTTAGTTTTTCTCTTTATTAATGTGCAAACTATGGTAGGCTAAACTAAATTCAATTCACACATTCATGAAGAGTCGTAAATTAAGTAAGCTTCTGATTCTTTATTTTTTTGCAGACACATGTTTTAAGCATTATTCCACGTTGGGCCAATTCAAAAATAAATATTTTAACTAAACAATACACATTACCCCATAATACGCCTTTCGGTTCCCAGTTTAACTCCCCAGTTGTCTTTTTGCAGTTCTGTTCTGACGTTGCCTTATTGAGCCTTGTTTCCACGTAATAAACAGTTTTTCTGTTTCAATGAATCGCCCGTTCCATTATTGTTTAATTACGCATTCTTTTCTTTCATTTATTCCTTTCAGGTTTCTTATTATTTTAACTCTTTTTTACTTACTTTTGTTACTTTCAAATTTCTCCCTATTCAATTTCAGTAGATAATAACATTTGTTCAGTCTTCTTTACTAATTATCTTTACGACGTAAGTATTTACTTATTATTGTATGAGGTAGTTTTTTTTTGTTTTCTTTTTGTATCGGCCATCTACTAAGAACCACATGCCAATTTCAATTCTTTACTCTTTGTTCTTTTCTTTTTCTCCAATATTCTTTCATCTTTTCACTGTGTCTCTTCTTCCTGTCTTCAGTCCACTTTGAACTTGCGTTTTTCTCTCTCCTACCCTGGACTCCTTCCATTTTTAACACTTCTGCCCGAAAAACTTCTCTTTCAATTGCTTCTTCAGCGTGTATATTATTCTTTTCTAAATCCTTTGGACTTCTTTAATCCAACTTGATGATAACTTCTGCCCCCACAGTTATTTGAAGATCTGCTTTGTCAACTTATTGTCGTCCAATAGTCTTCTTTTTCTCATTGTATTGTTATATTTTCTATACTTTGCTATATTTCATATTTACTTCTTATTTTCCAACCTTCTGAAGTTTTTCGTGGGCCTAATATTTTCCTAATAATTTTATTAACTTTAATTTTATACAGTTAATTTTATTTTTTCCAATGCTCTTTTACACAATTGCTGAATGGAAGATACTAA
This sequence comes from Magicicada septendecula, assembly GCA_034769895.1. Classification (NCBI taxonomy): domain Eukaryota; kingdom Metazoa; phylum Arthropoda; class Insecta; order Hemiptera; family Cicadidae; genus Magicicada; species Magicicada septendecula. Next base: position 126,888,547 of record CM068372.1, read on the forward strand.
TCATTATTTTTGTTTTCTATCCCCTTTCTTTGTGCTGCTCTCACTTCGGCCTGCTTTTAAACATTCATTCACGCATTCATGTTTCCTCAATTACAACTGACCCACCAACAGATTTTCCAAGCAAGCAAGTCACAACACATGACCGACCTCTTTCTTGGTCATTGTGTTCTTAAATGCTAGAACATGGTCGGGTAAGCGAATTATGCAGGCAAACAAAATACTATTTAATATTCATTTTCGTTAATACTTACGTCGAGCATATACAGTTAACAAGGATGCGTCCGGATGTGCTTTCTGTTCCGTCTTCTATCTTTCTACATGTTTTCGTACAGTCTCCCCAAGTAACGTTTTCGTTATAACGGGTAATGTTTCTTTTTATATGCAGTTCTAGCTCTCATTTTTTATATTCATCAAATAACTTTTCGCTCATACGCTACGTTTCACTTATTCTGAGTAATCAGAAGTAAATGATCCGCGTTCTATTCTGTAGTGTGTACATAACGGAATCCCCTACTGGTGATCCCAAGCTTGTTATCCTTCTTTAATTACCTGACGGTTCATTAGAACTTGATTATAGTTTATATTAAATTAATCTAATCGTTTTCAGCATTGTTGTCATAACCGTGTAACTTAAATTCGTTTACTTTTTAAAGAACATTAATTTTATGGAAATAAATAAAACTCATTTATTCGTTCAAACACGCACACGTATGATTATGTATAAACGTAAATATAAATATATATTGTACTGCTGTAAATTATAGTAGATAACAACTACTAAAATAAATTAAATTTATAAAATTTTGTAAACAATTTTTATGTTTGGAAAATAAAATTTTAGGTATACTGAATTTGTAAAATATCTTGAACCCATTAGTAGCTATACTGAAGGAAAAAAAGTAAAATTTTACCTATACTGAATTTGTAAAATGTCTTGACCCATTAGTAGCTATACTGAAGGAAAGGAAAGTAAAATTTTAGCTATACTGAATTTGTAAAATGTCTTGAACCCGTTAGTAGCTATTACGATAATAATTCTAAATGTTAAAAAAATAAAATAATAATAATAATATTTAGAAAAATATAATATGCACGCAGAAGAAGCAATTGAAAGAGAAGTTTTCGGGCAAAAGTGTTAAAAATGGAAGGAGTCCAGGGTAGGAGAGGGAAAAACGCAGGTTCTAAATGGACTGAAGACAGGAAGAAGAGACACAGTGAAAAGATGAAAGAATATTGGAGAAAAAGAAAAGAACAAAGAATAAAGAATTGAAATCGGTATGTGGTCCTTAGATAGCCGATACAAAAAAAATAAATAATAATAATAGTGAATATATGAAGTAATTCTAATGAACTAATTTAAATTATATGTGTAATATTGTAAATACTCCATAAAATGGGTAAATCATATTTTATTAATTAAATATGGAAATAATTTTAAGGAATTAGAAAGTAGAAAACACAGTATAATTAAGTTGTCACAGGCTTTACGTAAACAGGTAAACAGAAATTAATAGTTGTAAAATGTCAAAGAGAAATACAAATTATGTAACAAAGCATTTAGATAAGATCTAGGCCTAGACATTTAGATATTAGGCATAAAATACTACGTGAAATACCAAAATTAAAAAATATAAAGTGCTATAGTGTAATACTGTGTAACACGTAGAAAAAAATGAATAGTTTTCAACAGTTAGTTCTAACAATTTCAAAAATAACGCATTTCTAGTTTGAACCCCTTAACTAGATTACATCTAACAACAATCGTGTTACTACAAATCAAGAGTAAATAGTTACCATTCCTAATATTAAAAAGGAAGACAAATCATAACCAAACCAGTAAAAAAGAGAAGTAACAAAGTAAAAGAAGAAACACACGATTGTTTAAAAAAAAAACAGTTATAAAGTAATTAATATTTAGTGAAACAAGATTAGAAAAGTACAAACAAGATAATAAATAAATAACAAGGACACATTGTTCTTGATATTCTGCAGAGTATTCGCAGTGCGTCGATTTCCAAAGCGTCGTTGTTGTCGTGCCATCTGCAGTATCTCCACATACGTCCACGTGTCTCTTGGACTCCTTTAGCTACATCGGCGATTTTGTTTTTACATACCTGTTGCTTATACAACGTCTAACCTCTTTTTTTGTCTACTTCACCAGATATCCACGTTTCTGCGCCGACAATCTCTATATATTAACAATTTTTTTTTTTGTAGTTATATTGTCTCTGTTTCGATATTTCAATCATCACCATTGTGCATTCTGTTTACTACTTTTTGCCACTGACCGTTTCTTTCTTTGATTTGTATGATGTTTGGTACGACATATGAACCTAAATGTAGCCAACCAAAGAAAAGTGTTATTGCTTCATTAAGAGATAAGGGCTTAAATTCGTGTACAAATTTTAAATTCAGGCCCACTTTCAGAAAATTGTAGATTTAAATAAAGGAACTATACGAGGAAATGGATGCGAATGTTACTGGTGACATACTGTTAACGTAATTGCAAACATTTCAACAGGATCGTAACCTACTTACGAAAAATCGAAATAAACAATGACATAAATAAAACTACCTGACAAAGGTGGAAGCAAAACTGGCTTTTACGACTTGAATAGCCCGACTGTTGTGCGTTTGACGCGATAGCGACAGATGTGTGAGTGTGGGAAAACACCCAGCGCACAATGTTAATGGTTTGACCTCGTTTCCCTGTGCATGTAGGCCTATATGTGTACCGTATGCGATTGTAGTGCCTATACGTGTCCCTAGAACGAAAACTGCAGAGATTTTCAGTAAAACTGTGATAAGAAGTAGGGAACCAGTTTGGAAGAAATTATGGTTCTTCTAACTTTCCTATTCTTTTAATTTTTACTTTTATTTTTAAGTTGAAGTATAATTATGCCATTGAAAATTATGAAGGCTTCAAATTGAAAAACAATGGTTTCTGAATGATGTTGTGTGTGTGTGCGCACGCGCGCGTGTGATGTGTGTGTGTGTGTGTGTGTGTGTGTGTGTGAGCTTCCAGAAAAATGAAAAACGTGTCGTCATAACTTTTGAATATGGAGCTGTAGTTTTGAATTTCATTTGCAGTTTTGTTCTTGGAGACGAATATAATAAGTCCAAGTGATGCTACTTTTGACTACTTAATAGTTTGCAATAAATTAGATAGCGGCGTCGACGATACTTCACGATTCCGTGTCCAGTCCATGTTAACGGTAACTCGCGAAAAATCATTAAAGATTTGACTTGTGCCGTGCTTACACGTGAGTTAGTTGGTTTCCGGCAGCGGCTGCGAGCAGCAACGGCGACTTCCTGGCGAGCAAGTGTCTTTTTGTTATAAATTACTATCTGCCATGCATACGTAGGTTCTAAGTGATCTCCCGGTAAGTCTGTTGAATATATTTTGTTCATTTTAGTATAAAAGATTTATATTTAACCCAAAATTAAAGTGGATGCGTGTTGATAATGTTTTAGAAGTTGCCAAGTGGTGGACAGGTTAAGGGCTGATTATTCAAGTGGTTTCAAATATGAATACAGACTAAAAATATTGTATTTTATAAGCTACATACAATCATTTTAATTATACAAAAGGGGCGTAAAGAAGGTTATTCTGTGATTTTATGGCGAACTTTACAATACTGTCTGTGAGCACGTGCTGCTGTATGGCGCATGCCTGTTTGAGTTTGTTAAAGTGGGCATACCCTCGTTATTTTATGATTTACTATATGTACATTTGTGCTTTGTTGAGAAGATAATTCTATAATTATGTAGCGTTGAGGCCTTGAGTGTGTCATAGTGTTTTAAATGAGAAACTAGTTGTGAAAATGTTAGAACGAGTTATGGTGAAGAGTTGGAGTTTGGTGTGCTGTGGCATGCTTTTACTATGAATTGAAGGCCAGTGAATTAATTATTATTACGCATGTATAGGGTTTCTGACCTAGTTGGAAGCTTGATTCGCTCCGTTCGGGGGCCGTACATCTGCCACCATGCCGTAAAGAAAAATAAGACTGAGCTCTCGTGATTCTGGCCGCCAGGGAGAAACCGCCGTTCATCATGTCGCAGTAGCCCCGAGACATCTTCAGGACGAAATCAGGTGACATTTAAGCCTTTAAAACACACTAGGCCGTTGAAGTAGACTCCATGTGCTGTGCCGTTCACCAGTAAAAAACAAATTCACTCAAATTCAGTTATCAATTGTGCGCACGTCCATCGGGACATAAGTTGCTTACGAACTTTATCTGTTTAACTCATTATGTAAGTACGCCTCAAAAGAATTGTGAACCCGGGGGCAGGCAATGTGTCTGGCCATCATTAATTTTATTCTTTTACGGTATAGGTTGCAGTGGTGATACTGGGGGGGGGGGGGGGGAGTCAGAATTTTAGCAGATTTATGTGGGTACAGTTTATATATGCTGGGGCTTAACCGGCGGGTTGAGTCCCTATGACATGTGGGTATTTTGTTTTATATATATATGTATTTTATAATATAAAAAGGGGTTGTGTTTTTTAAGGGGTTTTAAGGGTTCCGTTGTTCTGTAACTTGAGGCCGTCACCTGTTGATGCAGTTGCCTGCGTGCATTGGACATGTCGTTATATGTTGGATCTGGTGCGGGCACATGTCTGCGCCCGGGGCGATTCAGCCCTCTGTGAATTCTTTTAGATTTTGTTATAAAGCTTAAATCATAGATTCTACAATTTTATAAAATTATTCCGGCTCTTTAATAATTAATCCATGATTGTTTTTTTTTAATGCCATAGTCAGTTCAGGATCTCTTAAGTTTTTAATATAAAATTATTATTCTAGTTTCTCACTATTCCATTTCATAATTGTAAAATTACAATATCCGCCTCGGTTTATAGTTTATTTACTGATGATTATGTTCCACTTGAATTTTCTTGAAAATTCTGTATTCTCATAGAAGCATAAAAGAAAGTGAAAGTCTACTATTTTATAGACCATACAGACACGTTAATCTTGTAGTTACTATCAGGGGACAAGCCCAAAATTGTCAATTATAAATTTGTAACTGGAGAGAGTGTACAGGCTGCTGTGCCAGTTGAAATTGCCAAATTCTAGTCCTTCTAATTAGTCCAGTTTTTTGAATTCGATTATGCTCTTGTGGGTTAATGGGTTTTGTTTTTTTTATGAGAATTCATATAAGGCTGTCTGCCGGGTTGAACCTGTTATCGTTTATTTGTAATGTATATGTATTTGTGTATCTATGTCCGATTATGTGTTGCATGTCCAGGGTTTTAAAAGAGTATGTCATTATAAAAGGGTATTATTTATATGTCATGTTTATACAATTCCTATAATGATTGATGTTATGTGCTTTTCTCAAATTATATGAATATATATATATATTGTTGAATTATATTAATAATTTTTGAATTACTATGAATATGAAAATACTTGGAAAATTAACTCTAATTATATGAAGATATATACCAATGTTGAATTATATTAATAATTTTTTTTAATTACTATGAATATGAAAATATTTGGGGAAGGGATTATAATTATATGAAGAAGTATTAAAGGTTGAATTGTATTAATAAACTTTAAATTGAAATTCATATGCACATGTATAGAATATGAAGCATGACTATGTGAAACTAATAAAAATTGTTATTGTTGTTCAACAGCAGAGTTTAAATGCAAGTCCCGTCTCACTGGACCCAGTGCATTTTTGCTTCTCTAGGCCTTCTGCCTAGTTTTAAATATCTAGTGGCCCATCTAAAAAAAAAAAAAAAAAAAAAAAAAAAAAAAAAAAAAAAAAAAAAAAAAATTTAAAGAGGGGTTACAGACTTATCTGTTTTCTGATAACGTAGATATGGTCTGCTTCACCAAACTCTCATTTACTTACTCTTCAAGATATAAAAGTTAAAAAAAAAATAATTTTCTAATACGTTGATGATATGTTATGACAAAAATCAAAACAGATTTTGATATTTTATGCCATTTGTATTTTTCGTTTTTCTTTTCCGATTTTCCTCATTATTTTGACATTTTCGAGCATTTATTTATATAATATAATGTTTTTAGGTCATTTTCCTTAGCTTTCCGTCATTATTTAATAATTTCAGTGCATTCACAATATTTTCACGTTATCTTTCACGTTATCGCATCATCGAATAAGTACAAATACTCAAACTTTTGAAGTTGCAAATAGTCAGTGATCGAACTGAAAAATAAAGCAACTTGTATACCTCTTACACCCTTCCCGTGTTCAACAACCTACGGTCATTTTCTTCTTTTTCTTTTTTTCTTTTCGTTGTTCTCATTTCCTTCTTTTCTTTTTTCTTTCCGTATTTTCAACCTAGACACTGCAAAATATTCTTACAATCATATTACTGTCACATATATTCATATATGTTTCTTCTTCTTCTTCTTCTTCTTCTTCTTCTTCTTCTTCTTCTTCTTCTTCTTCTTCTCACACCCCCTCCTCCTCCTCCTCATCATCATCATCAACACCACCGCCACCACCACCACCATCATCAACAACATCATCACCGTCATCATGACAATCATTTAATAGGCTACATACGATGATATATACATTTTTTTAAATTCATTTCATATTAGATATTAGGTTGTCAAGATTATTAATTACCACATCAGTGAATAAACAGATAATACCGTTCAAATCTTTTATTTTCTAACTGCATTTTTAATTACTTTGTTGTCGTTATTCTGTCATTTAAAAAAACGTTCCAAATCATAATTCTGGCCACGGTTACGACATATACTGTTAGCGACTAATATAATTGTCACTACAGCTTGTAATTAATTAATAGTGCTATAATTGGCAGGACACAACTAACGAGATTTTGCTGAGATAATGGTGTATAAATATACGAAAGAGACGCCCATTCAGCCGTTAAACATGTATAACCTTTAACGCAGTAGGGGGTTAGCGACAACTTCACACCGATTTACATGAAATCTATGAGCTTTTTAGTAATATTTTCCACTTTCATGGTTAATCTGTGAATGTTTTCATCAAATCATAGATCACATTATCTCTTAGATGAATTAGGCGTTTTTTGAGGTAAGTGAAAAAATATAATATTTTTGTAATGGAATATATTCAAAATAATTTCCTTTAACAAAAACCAAAGTTGAAGAAAAACATCTTTGAAGAACAATCTCAAATGTTATTTTTAACAAGTATGTACGTGTTGAACACAGATTTTTTTAAATACCTTCAAAACTACTTATAGACCTACAATTTCACTAAATTTGTCAAGGATTCGTAGTTAAACTCATCCCTGATAATACAATACTTATTTAGGATCACGTCTAATTTGGATAGCAATTGACAGAACTAGAATATTTAGGAATTAGTACTTTATGTCTTCAGATTTTTTGGATACAGCTAGATAAAGGGATGAGAATGAATTTTAAAAAAAGTTTACCAGAATTCCGTTGCGGGATTTCGAAAAAATAGAGTGGGAAGTTACAAAAAATGAACATTTCTTAAGTATATTTGAAAATAACAAAGTTACATAAAAAAAACACACAAGACACCAAAACAAAGAGCATAAAATTCTCTACATTCTTTCTTTTAAACTTTTTTCTCTCAAATCAACAATTTCTTAGATATCAACGATGAAAAGTTTTGTAAAATATTGATAGACACGCCCCCGCGGACGCTGCAACATGTAAATTATAATAAAAACCATAAAAATGGTCGTAGAGAAAAAATAAAAAAAAAAACATTTTAAAGATGAATGTAATAAGTTTTTGTTTTGTTTTATGCAACTGATATATGTACATAGGAATATTTTGTTACAAAAGCACGTAAATTAAAAAGAAATTACAATATAAACTATATACGTAGGCCTATAGTTTATCGAAAATAACAATGAACAGTTCTATTATTTTATTGGCATAAAGTGAGCTAACTTTAACATTTACGATTTCTTTGAGCTCACGAGTTTCCTCATTTTTTATACTTTACACTTCTGTAGAATTTTTAAAAGTAGATATTTTTAAACAAATTTTATGTGTAAACAAAGTTATTTTTATACAAATATTCTTCAATTTGTAAAAAATATTAGTACAATGGGAAAATCGTAACTTTTGACGGTTGAATATTGTGGGGACGTTGAAACGGGGAGAACAGTACCTGTCCCATAGTTCTAGGGCTACGGGATGTTTATAATAGTATAAAGTGCCCAAGTTATGGCATAAATACTGAAACGGGTAATTATGTTCGAATACGTCATGTAACGACCAAGAATTAAAAATTTTTTAGTATGATCGAAAAGACGTTACATTCAGCAAGACACCCCTACACTGGCCACGAGCAATAAATAAGGAATAGTGTAACGAGGTGTCAAGTGAACGTTTGCTTCGGACAATACAAATACGCTTCACATAGCTTTACAATGGGGAATAAGGTTGGCCGTGACAGACTCGACACAACCAAGATTTACAGCCTGCAAAATGTAAGATAAAAGAAACTGTGTCAAGTACCAATTTAGAGAGAAACTGTGACGGACACACTGCCGGGTTAATTTGAAGTGTACCAGTCGTAAGAAAAGGCGTCAGTACACAATGGTATCACCCTGTATGAGAACTGACATCGATACCTAAAAGAATAGAATCGAAATTGTGCACAGCGGGGGAACGTCTTACTGGCGACAACTGATATTTACGACAGGGAGAAGGAGTGCCGTTTTGGAAACGACGACACGCTGCGCCAGGACAGCGATCGGAAAAGGGGTCGAGGACAGCGAAACAATAACGAAATACGACACATTGTTTGCGTGAGAACGGCATTAGGGCCCGGAGAACGCTTAGACAAAGACTTGATGGACAACCAAGAAATCGCTCCTGTTCCAGGAAAAGAGTACGGAGGCTTTCGACGCGAACTCGTGGGGAGACAGGATACCCAATCACAACCCAGCATCTACCCAGAGAACAGGTGGAGAGGACCGTCGTCATCATGGCAACGGGAACGTCGAATGAGAAGTGAAGAACGATAGTCTGGCATAAGGGTAGGAGATCTTCTGTCCTATCATGTTCGACCTGAGGCGTGTCTTCCAGAAGAGTGCATTGTGGTAAACGATGCTTGATAAAAACTGTTTGCAGAGCACGCGGGAGGACAGTCTTTCATAAATTTTCAATCATATACTTTGAGCAGTCTTCACGTACTTTTTAAACAGTCTACTTATAATTTTCGACAGTCTTTTTATAACTTTCAACAGTCGGTCGTCATACACTTTTAAGAATCTTCATACATTTTATAACAGCCTTAATACAAAGTTCGATTAACATACGGACAGCAGTGGGATTTTGAAACTCTGCTACGCGGCATATAATTAAGTGACTTAGACATTTCGATATTGGCGTGTATCCGGTAATAGTGTACCTACAGTGACTAAACATGCGACATACGCCAGTGCTTAATAAATATAGAGTTCTTTATTATACTCAAATTCAGAACTGAACTAACCAATCGCACTTTCATCAATAACCGACGCGTAGAACTATTGTTAATGTAATACCGGACAAGGAAATCGTAACGTTGTACAGTGCGGCGAAGCGATACAATATAATTTGGAACAATTACACCACGGCATCAAAGACACTATACATTAATGTACACACAAGAAGTTCAACAATAGACAGACAGACATATACACCATAGATAATGATGAACTTATCCTCACGACACATGATTTCATAACTCGAACAGTAACAGCCGAATCAACAGAATACACACACAGCGCGAGTGAATCTGTTCCGCGTGTGTTGAGTGTTAGTGACATCACAGCTACGCAGCTTCCCACACATGGACCAGCAACGAGAAGGAGTTACTCCGATGGAAATATCGGATAAATCGCTTTACAAGTAATCTTTATGCTATTCTTATCATAAGAACTCTACTGTCCTGTCTCTTTTCAAGAAACACCCCTTGAGTATTAAAATTAAATATGACAAAATAATTAACGCTATTCATCTGAGGCAAGCAATGAACGCATTAGTATAAGATTTATTGTTTGACTATTTGTGTTTTCTATATATCGATTGTATTATATATGTATGTGTATGTTTTCCAGCAAACAACGTATTGGATTCGCATTGTAATTTGATATATATACATGTGTTCTTTTATGTTCTTTTTATGAATGTATTTACAGGGAATCATCCATATTTTATATATTGAAGTCTCTTTATTTAATGATATGATGTTAAATAAATAAGTGTTTATTTTATCCAGAATATATGCGTTCATTATTGTCAAGTTACCTCAGAACAAGAAAGTAATGGCACTTGAATGAATTATAGTAGTTTTATTAATGTATACAACAATTAGAGTCTCCATGCAATAATTATGCTAACATAAAGGAACTAACGTGTCACTTAGCTTCAATCAGTTGATATGAGTAACCTAATTGAGTGATTACACGATCTCATTATGCAAACTAGTATATTTACATAATTAATTAATCACAGTTAGCATAATAATTAACCCCATTAAAGTTGTATTTGGCTCCCAAAGAACGTGGGGCTCGGCAATCACAGATTAATTAATTCATTATTGTTAGCATAACTCCCACATAGTTGTATTTGGCGCCCATCGCACGGCAAAGAGCAGGCAGTAGAGATAGGATAAGCGTATATATTAATATTTCATGTTAGTTGTAAGAACAAATATTATTAGTGTGAAGCTAGTTGGACTGGGACTGAATGTTAACGCGGAGTAAGGCTGCAAAAATGACGACCAGTAGTACCGATTCCATGAATTTCGATATTATCAACCAACAGGGAGTACCTGATGTCGAACGAGAGGAATCACCAACTTATTCACAATTGACCGAGGAGACGTCAGACGTCAGAGCGCGGGGACAGGAGTCCCAACAACAACCGCAGGAAGAGGTGACATTACAAACGCTAATGGACTTCACGCGTGAGAAGTTTGAAGAATTTGATAAAAATTTAGACGAGCATTTTAAAGAATTTAATAAAAATTTAGACGAGAATTTTGCCAAGCAGAATGACTGTTTTAACGAGAGGTTTGAAAGACTGAACGAAAAACTAGATAGTAATCATGAAGAAATTAAGCAACATATGAATGAGCAGTTCACGCTGTTACGCACAGATATACGTGAACATACGAATACATGGAACAACAACAAAAACGAAGTCGAGAAGAAGCAGGAAGAAGAAGTAAATGAAATTTACGAAGAGGTACGGAAAGTACGAGATAACGATAACGCTGTTGATTTCACAGACGTGGTAGCTACTGAGAAATTAGCAACTGTGAGATCTAACGTAAGTGTCAGTAGTAAGTCGAGAAACAGGTGGATTAAGAAAAGAAATGATTTTGTTTCTTTGTATTTAATGACGTCAGAAGATGATTATCCAGACATGGATAGAAATAATAAAAGTTTAATACTATCAAGTAGAATACATAAAAAGCACAAATTATATAGCACGAGAATATATGCGGCATCAGTGAATCCAACCATGAAGTATCCAGCGTGTGGAACAGGCGTACATCGACTAAGTAGTCGAGGTGCGTTAATAAAGAACATGAAAAGAAAGTTCGATATTAAAATGAATACTGCATGTTATGAAAATGAATGCAAATTGAAGCAAGCCATGGATGATGTGAAGCGGAAAAACCTAACAGGTCCGTATACATATTCGTCCTGGACGAGAAATGTTATGAGGAAAAGGAGGAGAAAAATTCTTACTGGACGACTTAAGCATATTATAAGTGCTACCAGTACTGAAAGGCGAGTCCAAGCGCTCGAGGTAAGAATTCTTAAAAATATAGAAAACAAGATATTATTAGGTAAGCACACGAGTAGTGAAATAACTGTCGAACAACGGAGTTGTATACAGGCCTGGAAACGACGACAAAAGCAGAGCGGCGCGTGTTTACTTAGAGAAAGTGGTTGCAAAGGACGGTATGACATAGCTGCTACCCACCCTCAGAGAGAGAGAAAGGGGCATGTCATAAATCTTGGAGACGGAAGAGCAGCACATTGTACCAGAGTAACGGGGACGAATAACCGGCTGTTGGGTAAATGTGCGGCGCAACCCCAAGGTCAGCACCCTCACTGTTTACAAACAAAAATGCGTGCGTGAATAATGGCACAAGGTCTACAAGACATACAACTATGTCTCCACAAATAGGAAGTTAAGAACGAAATAAAAGAACACGTGGTAAGAAGGCGATTTTAAGAACGTCTGAAAATTTAATAATTAGGTTAGATAATATTGAATAAAATACATTAAATATGATTGATTATGTGAGAATATATAAACCAAGACAATTAGATATGAGTATTAATGAATGACGATTAACGTAGGAAGATAAAATTACGCAACATACGAACTCACTGAGTGCGATAGCAGTGACAAGGTGAGAAGGAAATTTGATGTACGTCAAGTTGAAATAGTACTACGGAACGAAAGTACAAGTCTCAAAGGAAAGCGAAAGTAGCATCGGTAGTTAGACTAGTGGACTATGGAAGTCGGGTCAACACAGGGTGAATGTCCCGCGAAAACCGGTCCAACTAGCTAATCGATATGATGTATAACTTATTAGCGTATAATTTAAAGATTTTTTGTACAAGGAGTTCTTAAGTCACGATGTGTCAATCTAATGACATTAATTACATGTGTATAACCAGTGTTAATGGAAATTTAAATAGAAAGGACACTTATGATGCGAAAAGTTCGATCGAATGTGCAGGAATAAATTGCCAAAGACGTTATAACGAGAGTTATAGACACACGATGATGTTAGATTAATTAATCAAATCTGAGTGATATAAAGCGAAGTTATCTATAATCATAATGATTTCAAATGAATTGTTAATTGTTCCTAAATAATGTATATAAATTTATAATCAATATAATCAGTATAGATGTTAGTAATACGTATTGTGAGTGATACTCAATAACAAATAGTGAATGTATCAATATGTATTTACAGGTCGTAAATTGTGTTTTAAATGTTCAAGATAGACTAAGGACATTAACTATCGTAACGATATTTAAACGATACATGAATACTTGCATTTCATGTCGAAAACCATTATTTCATGTATTAGGTTATAAGCGGATGACACAGCCATCCACAGCTATTATTATTATTGTAAAATAATCCCATGTCTAATTAGATATGCAAATGTGTGAAAATGCGTTCATCCTCAGATGCCTCAGATGCACGGCAATAAATTCCCAGAGTTAGTTTACAACAAAATATAGGGAATATATACCCGTATACCCCAAGCAGAGGAAAGTAGGTCAATGACCGCGACTTTACCAGAGGGGACTCCTACAACAAACACAGAGCGCAGAAATCGGATTAGAGTGTCTTCCGCTGATCCAACATCCAATCCGATTTGGGGACTTATGTAACGACCAAGAATTAAAATTTTTTTAGTATGATCGAAAAGACGTTACATTCAGCAAGACACCCCTACACTGGCCACGAGCAATAAATAAGGAATAGTGTAACGAGGTGTCACGTGAACGTTTGCTTCGGACAATACAAATACGCTTCACATAGCTTTACAATGGGGAATAAGGTTGGCCGTGAAAGACTCGACACAACCAAGATTTACAGCCTGCAAAATGTAAGATAAAAGAAACTGTGTCAAGTACCAATTTAGAGAGAAACTGTGACGGACACACTGCCGGGTTAATTTGAAGTGTACCAGTAGTAAGAAAAAGGCGTAAGTACACAATGATATCACCCTGTATGAGAACTGACATCGATACCTAAAAGAATAGAATCGAAATTGTGCACAGCGGGGGAACGTCTTACTGGCGACAACTGATATTTACGACAGGGAGAAGGAGTGCCGTTTTGGAAACGACGACACGCTGCGCCAGGACAGCGATCGGAAAAGGGGTCGAGGACAGCGAAACAATAACGAAATACGACACATTGTTTGCGTGAGAACGGCATTAGGGCCCGGAGAACGCTTAGACAAAGACTTGATGGACAACCAAGAAATCGCTCCTGTTCCAGGAAAAGAGTACGGAGGCTTTCGACGCGAACTCGTGGGGAGACAGGATACCCAATCACAACCCAGCATCTACCCAGAGAACAGGTGGAGAGGACCGTCGTCATCATGGCAACGGGAACGTCGAATGAGAAGTGAAGAACGATAGTCTGGCATAAGGGTAGGAGATCTTCTGTCCTATCATGTTCGACCTGAGGCGTGTCTTCCAGAAGAGTGCATTGTGGTAAACGATGCTTGATAAAAACTGTTTGCAGAGCACGCGGGAGGACAGTCTTTCATAAATTTTCAATCATATACTTTGAGCAGTCTTCACGTACTTTTTAAACAGTCTACTTATAATTTTCGACAGTCTTTTTATAACTTTCAACAGTCGGTCGTCATACACTTTTAAGAATCTTCATACATTTTATAACAGCCTTAATACAAAGTTCGATTAACATACGGACAGCAGTGGGATTTTGAAACTCTGCTACGCGGCATATAATTAAGTGACTTAGACATTTCGATATTGGCGTGTATCCGGTAATAGTGTACCTACAGTGACTAAACATGCGACATACGCCAGTGCTTAATAATTATAGAGTTCTTTATTATACTCAAATTCAGAACTGAACTAACCAATCGCACTTTCATCAATAACCGACGCGTAGAACTATTGTTAATGTAATACCGGACAAGGAAATCGTAACGTTGTACAGTGCGGCGAAGCGATACAATATAATTTGGAACAATTACACCACGGCATCAAAGACACTATACATTAATGTACACACAAGAAGTTCAACAATAGACAGACAGACATATACACCATAGATAATGATGAACTTATCCTCACGACACATGATTTCATAACTCGAACAGTAACAGCCGAATCAACAGAATACACACACAGCGCGAGTGAATCTGTTCCGCGTGTGTTGAGTGTTAGTGACATCACAGCTACGCAGCTTCCCACACATGGACCAGCAACGAGAAGGAGTTACTCCGATGGAAATATCGGATAAATCGCTTTACAAGTAATCTTTATGCTATTCTTATCATAAGAACTCTACTGTCCTGTCTCTTTTCAAGAAACACCACTTGAGTATTAAAATTAAATATGACAAAATAATTAACGCTATTCATCTGAGGCAAGCAATGAACGCATTAGTATAAGATTTATTGTTTGACTATTTGTGTTTTCTATATATCGATTGTATTATATATGTATGTGTATGTTTTCCAGCAAACAACGTATTGGATTCGCATTGTAATTTGATATATATACATGTGTTCTTTTATGCTCTTTTTATGAATGTATTTACAGGGAATCATCCATATTTTATATATTGAAGTCTCTTTATTTAATGATATGATGTTAAATAAATAAGTGTTTATTTTATCCAGAATATATGCGTTCATTATTGTCAAGTTACCTCAGAACAAGAAAGTAATGGCACTTGAATGAATTATAGTAGTTTCATTAATGTATACAACAATTAGAGTCTCCATGCAATAATTATGCTAACATAAAGGAACTAACGTGTCACTTAGCTTCAATCAGTTGATATGAGTAACCTAATTGAGTGATTACACGATCTCATTATGCAAACTAGTATATTTACATAATTAATTAATCACAGTTAGCATAATAATTAACCCCATTAAAGTTGTATTTGGCTCCCAAAGAACGTGGGGCTCGGCAATCACAGATTAATTAATTCATTATTGTTAGCATAACTCCCACATAGTTGTATTTGGCGCCCATCGCACGGCAAAGAGCAGGCAGTAGAGATAGGATAAGCGTATATATTAATATTTCATGTTAGTTGTAAGAACAAATATTATTAGTGTGAAGCTAGTTGGACTGGGACTGAATGTTAACGCGGAGTAAGGCTGCAAAAATGACGACCAGTAGTACCGATTCCATGAATTTCGATATTATCAACCAACAGGGAGTACCTGATGTCGAACGAGAGGAATCACCAACTTATTCACAATTGACCGAGGAGACGTCAGACGTCAGAGCGCGGGGACAGGAGTCCCAACAACAACCGCAGGAAGAGGTGACATTACAAACGCTAATGGACTTCATGCGTGAGAAGTTTGAAGAATTTGATAAAAATTTAGACGAGCATTTTAAAGAATTTAATAAAAATTTAGACGAGAATTTTGCCAAGCAGAATGACTGTTTTAACGAGAGGTTTGAAAGACTGAACGAAAAACTAGATAGTAATCATGAAGAAATTAAGCAACATATGAATGAGCAGTTCACGCTGTTACGCACAGATATACGTGAACATACGAATACATGGAACAACAACAAAAACGAAGTCGAGAAGAAGCAGGAAGAAGAAGTAAATGAAATTTACGAAGAGGTACGGAAAGTACGAGATAACGATAACGCTGTTGATTTCACAGACGTGGTAGCTACTGAGAAATTAGCAACTGTGAGATCTAACGTAAGTGTCAGTAGTAAGTCGAGAAACAGGTGGATTAAGAAAAGAAATGATTTTGTTTCTTTGTATTTAATGACGTCAGAAGATGATTATCCAGACATGGATAGAAATAATAAAAGTTTAATACTATCAAGTAGAATACATAAAAAGCACAAATTATATAGCACGAGAATATATGCGGCATCAGTGAATCCAACGATGAAGTATCCAGCGTGTGGAACAGGCGTACATCGACTAAGTAGTCGAGGTGGGTTAATAAAGAACATGAAAAGAAAGTTCGATATTAAAATGAATACTGCATGTTATGAAAATGAATGCAAATTGAAGCAAGCCATGGATGATGTGAAGCGGAAAAACCTAACAGGTCCGTATACATATTCGTCCTGGACGAGAAATGTTATGAGGAAAAGGAGGAGAAAAATTCTTACTGGACGACTTAAGCATATTATAAGTGCTACCAGTACTGAAAGGCGAGTCCAAGCGCTCGAGGTAAGAATTCTTAAAAATATAGAAAACAAGATATTATTAGGTAAGCACACGAGTAGTGAAATAACTGTCGAACAACGGAGTTGTATACAGGCCTGGAAACGACGACAAAAGCAGAGCGGCGCGTGTTTACTTAGAGAAAGTGGTTGCAAAGGACGGTATGACATAGCTGCTACCCACCCTCAGAGAGAGAGAAAGGGGCATGTCATAAATCTTGGAGACGGAAGAGCAGCACATTGTACCAGAGTAACGGGGACGAATAACCGGCTGTTGGGTAAATGTGCGGCGCAACCCCAAGGTCAGCACCCTCACTGTTTACAAACAAAAATGCGTGCGTGAATAATGGCACAAGGTCTACAAGACATACAACTATGTCTCCACAAATAGGAAGTTAATAACGAAATAAAAGAACACGTGGTAAGAAGGCGATTTTAAGAACGTCTGAAAATTTAATAATTAGGTTAGATAATATTGAATAAAATACATTAAATATGATTGATTATGTGAGAATATATAAACCAAGACAATTAGATATGAGTATTAATGAATGACGATTAACGTAGGAAGATAAAATTACGCAACATACGAACTCACTGAGTGCGATAGCAGTGACAAGGTGAGAAGGAAATTTGATGTACGTCAAGTTGAAATAGTACTACGGAACGAAAGTACAAGTCTCAAAGGAAAGCGAAAGTAGCATCGGTAGTTAGACTAGTGGACTATGGAAGTCGGGTCAACACAGGGTGAATGTCCCGCGAAAACCGGTCCAACTAGCTAATCGATATGATGTATAACTTATTAGCGTATAATTTAAAGATTTTTTGTACAAGGAGTTCTTAAGTCACGATGTGTCAATCTAATGACATTAATTACATGTGTATAACCAGTGTTAATGGAAATTTAAATAGAAAGGACACTTATGATGCGAAAAGTTCGATCGAATGTGCAGCAATAAATTGCCAAAGACGTTATAACGAGAGTTATAGACACACGATGATGTTAGATTAATTAATCAAATCTGAGTGATATAAAGCGAAGTTATCTATAATCATAATGATTTCAAATGAATTGTTAATTGTTCCTAAATAATGTATATAAATTTATAATCAATATAATCAGTATAGATGTTAGTAATACGTATTGTGAGTGATACTCAATAACAAATAGTGAATGTATCAATATGTATTTACAGGTCGTAAATTGTGTTTTAAATGTTCAAGATAGACTAAGGACATTAACTATCGTAACGATATTTAAACGATACATGAATACTTGCATTTCATGTCGAAAACCATTATTTCATGTATTAGGTTATAAGCGGATGACACAGCCATCCACAGCTATTATTATTATTGTAAAATAATCCCATGTCTAATTAGATATGCAAATGTGTGAAAATGCGTTCATCCTTCCTCAGATGCACGGCAATAAATTCCCAGAGTTAGTTTACAACAAAATATAGGGAATATATACCCGTATACCCCAAGCAGAGGAAAGTAGGTCAATGACCGCGACTTTACCAGAGGGGACTCCTACAACAAACACAGAGCGCAGAAATCGGATTAGAGTGTCTTCCGCTGATCCAACATCCAATCCGATTTGGGGACTTATGTAACGACCAAGAATTAAAATTTTTTTAGTATGATCGAAAAGACGTTACATTCAGCAAGACACCCCTACACTGGCCACGAGCAATAAATAAGGAATAGTGTAACGAGGTGTCACGTGAACGTTTGCTTCGGACAATACAAATACGCTTCACATAGCTTTACAATGGGGAATAAGGTTGGCCGTGAAAGACTCGACACAACCAAGATTTACAGCCTGCAAAATGTAAGATAAAAGAAACTGTGTCAAGTACCAATTTAGAGAGAAACTGTGACGGACACACTGCCGGGTTAATTTGAAGTGTACCAGTAGTAAGAAAAAGGCGTAAGTACACAATGATATCACCCTGTATGAGAACTGACATCGATACCTAAAAGAATAGAATCGAAATTGTGCACAGCGGGGGAACGTCTTACTGGCGACAACTGATATTTACGACAGGGAGAAGGAGTGCCGTTTTGGAAACGACGACACGCTGCGCCAGGACAGCGATCGGAAAAGGGGTCGAGGACAGCGAAACAATAACGAAATACGACACATTGTTTGCGTGAGAACGGCATTAGGGCCCGGAGAACGCTTAGACAAAGACTTGATGGACAACCAAGAAATCGCTCCTGTTCCAGGAAAAGAGTACGGAGGCTTTCGACGCGAACTCGTGGGGAGACAGGATACCCAATCACAACCCAGCATCTACCCAGAGAACAGGTGGAGAGGACCGTCGTCATCATGGCAACGGGAACGTCGAATGAGAAGTGAAGAACGATAGTCTGGCATAAGGGTAGGAGATCTTCTGTCCTATCATGTTCGACCTGAGGCGTGTCTTCCAGAAGAGTGCATTGTGGTAAACGATGCTTGATAAAAACTGTTTGCAGAGCACGCGGGAGGACAGTCTTTCATAAATTTTCAATCATATACTTTGAGCAGTCTTCACGTACTTTTTAAACAGTCTACTTATAATTTTCGACAGTCTTTTTATAACTTTCAACAGTCGGTCGTCATACACTTTTAAGAATCTTCATACATTTTATAACAGCCTTAATACAAAGTTCGATTAACATACGGACAGCAGTGGGATTTTGAAACTCTGCTACGCGGCATATAATTAAGTGACTTAGACATTTCGATATTGGCGTGTATCCGGTAATAGTGTACCTACAGTGACTAAACATGCGACATACGCCAGTGCTTAATAATTATAGAGTTCTTTATTATACTCAAATTCAGAACTGAACTAACCAATCGCACTTTCATCAATAACCGACGCGTAGAACTATTGTTAATGTAATACCGGACAAGGAAATCGTAACGTTGTACAGTGCGGCGAAGCGATACAATATAATTTGGAACAATTACACCACGGCATCAAAGACACTATACATTAATGTACACACAAGAAGTTCAACAATAGACAGACAGACATATACACCATAGATAATGATGAACTTATCCTCACGACACATGATTTCATAACTCGAACAGTAACAGCCGAATCAACAGAATACACACACAGCGCGAGTGAATCTGTTCCGCGTGTGTTGAGTGTTAGTGACATCACAGCTACGCAGCTTCCCACACATGGACCAGCAACGAGAAGGAGTTACTCCGATGGAAATATCGGATAAATCGCTTTACAAGTAATCTTTATGTTATTCTTATCATAAGAACTCTACTGTCCTGTCTCTTTTCAAGAAACACCCCTTGAGTATTAAAATTAAATATGACAAAATAATTAACGCTATTCATCTGAGGCAAGCAATGAACGCATTAGTATAAGATTTATTGTTTGACTATTTGTGTTTTCTATATATCGATTGTATTATATATGTATGTGTATGTTTTCCAGCAAACAACGTATTGGATTCGCATTGTAATTTGATATATATACATGTGTTCTTTTATGTTCTTTTTATGAATGTATTTACAGGGAATCATCCATATTTTATATATTGAAGTCTCTTTATTTAATGATATGATGTTAAATAAATAAGTGTTTATTTTATCCAGAATATATGCGTTCATTATTGTCAAGTTACCTCAGAACAAGAAAGTAATGGCACTTGAATGAATTATAGTAGTTTCATTAATGTATACAACAATTAGAGTCTCCATGCAATAATTATGCTAACATAAAGGAACTAACGTGTCACTTAGCTTCAATCAGTTGATATGAGTAACCTAATTGAGTGATTACACGATCTCATTATGCAAACTAGTATATTTACATAATTAATTAATCACAGTTAGCATAATAATTAACCCCATTAAAGTTGTATTTGGCTCCCAAAGAACGTGGGGCTCGGCAATCACAGATTAATTAATTCATTATTGTTAGCATAACTCCCACATAGTTGTATTTGGCGCCCATCGCACGGCAAAGAGCAGGCAGTAGAGATAGGATAAGCGTATATATTAATGTTTCATGTTAGTTGTAAGAACAAATATTATTAATGTGTAGCTAGTTGGACTGGGACTGAATGTTAACGCGGAGTAAGGCTGCAAAAATGACGACCAGTAGTACCGATTCCATGAATTTCGATATTATCAACCAACAGGGAGTACCTGATGTCGAACGAGAGGAATCACCAACTTATTCACAATTGACCGAGGAGACGTCAGACGTCAGAGCGCGGGGACAGGAGTCCCAACAACAACCGCAGGAAGAGGTGACATTACAAACGCTAATGGACTTCACGCGTGAGAAGTTTGAAGAATTTGATAAAAATTTAGACGAGCATTTTAAAGAATTTAATAAAAATTTAGACGAGAATTTTGCCAAGCAGAATGACTGTTTTAACGAGAGGTTTGAAAGACTGAACGAAAAACTAGATAGTAATCATGAAGAAATTAAGCAACATATGAATGAGCAGTTCACGCTGTTACGCACAGATATACGTGAACATACGAATACATGGAACAACAACAAAAACGAAGTCGAGAAGAAGCAGGAAGAAGAAGTAAATGAAATTTACGAAGAGGTACGGAAAGTACGAGATAACGATAACGCTGTTGATTTCACAGACGTGGTAGCTACTGAGAAATTAGCAACTGTGAGATCTAACGTAAGTGTCAGTAGTAAGTCGAGAAACAGGTGGATTAAGAAAAGAAATGATTTTGTTTCTTTGTATTTAATGACGTCAGAAGATGATTATCCAGACATGGATAGAAATAATAAAAGTTTAATACTATCAAGTAGAATACATAAAAAGCACAAATTATATAGCACGAGAATATATGCGGCATCAGTGAATCCAACCATGAAGTATCCAGCGTGTGGAACAGGCGTACATCGACTAAGTAGTCGAGGTGCGTTAATAAAGAACATGAAAAGAAAGTTCGATATTAAAATGAATACTGCATGTTATGAAAATGAATGCAAATTGAAGCAAGCCATGGATGATGTGAAGCGGAAAAACCTAACAGGTCCGTATACATATTCGTCCTGGACGAGAAATGTTATGAGGAAAAGGAGGAGAAAAATTCTTACTGGACGACTTAAGCATATTATAAGTGCTACCAGTACTGAAAGGCGAGTCCAAGCGCTCGAGGTAAGAATTCTTAAAAATATAGAAAACAAGATATTATTAGGTAAGCACACGAGTAGTGAAATAACTGTCGAACAACGGAGTTGTATACAGGCCTGGAAACGACGACAAAAGCAGAGCGGCGCGTGTTTACTTAGAGAAAGTGGTTGCAAAGGACGGTATGACATAGCTGCTACCCACCCTCAGAGAGAGAGAAAGGGGCATGTCATAAATCTTGGAGACGGAAGAGCAGCACATTGTACCAGAGTAACGGGGACGAATAACCGGCTGTTGGGTAAATGTGCGGCGCAACCCCAAGGTCAGCACCCTCACTGTTTACAAACAAAAATGCGTGCGTGAATAATGGCACAAGGTCTACAAGACATACAACTATGTCTCCACAAATAGGAAGTTAAGAACGAAATAAAAGAACACGTGGTAAGAAGGCGATTTTAAGAACGTCTGAAAATTTAATAATTAGGTTAGATAATATTGAATAAAATACATTAAATATGATTGATTATGTGAGAATATATAAACCAAGACAATTAGATATGAGTATTAATGAATGACGATTAACGTAGGAAGATAAAATTACGCAACATACGAACTCACTGAGTGCGATAGCAGTGACAAGGTGAGAAGGAAATTTGATGTACGTCAAGTTGAAATAGTACTACGGAACGAAAGTACAAGTCTCAAAGGAAAGCGAAAGTAGCATCGGTAGTTAGACTAGTGGACTATGGAAGTCGGGTCAACACAGGGTGAATGTCCCGCGAAAACCGGTCCAACTAGCTAATCGATATGATGTATAACTTATTAGCGTATAATTTAAAGATTTTTTGTACAAGGAGTTCTTAAGTCACGATGTGACAATCTAGTGACATTAATTACATGTGTATAACCAGTGTTAATGGAAATTTAAATAGAAAGGACACTTATGATGCGAAAAGTTCGATCGAATGTGCAGCAATAAATTGCCAAAGACGTTATAACGAGAGTTATAGACACACGATGATGTTAGATTAATTAATCAAATCTGAGTGATATAAAGCGAAGTTATCTATAATCATAATGATTTCAAATGAATTGTTAATTGTTCCTAAATAATGTATATAAATTTATAATCAATATAATCAGTATAGATGTTAGTAATACGTATTGTGAGTGATACTCAATAACAAATAGTGAATGTATCAATATGTATTTACAGGTCGTAAATTGTGTTTTAAATGTTCAAGATAGACTAAGGACATTAACTATCGTAACGATATTTAAACGATACATGAATACTTGCATTTCATGTCGAAAACCATTATTTCATGTATTAGGTTATAAGCGGATGACACAGCCATCCACAGCTATTATTATTATTGTAAAATAATCCCATGTCTAATTAGATATGCAAATGTGTGAAAATGCGTTCATCCTTCCTCAGATGCACGGCAATAAATTCCCAGAGTTAGTTTACAACAAAATATAGGGAATATATACCCGTATACCCCAAGCAGAGGAAAGTAGGTCAATGACCGCGACTTTACCAGAGGGGACTCCTACAACAAACACAGAGCGCAGAAATCGGATTAGAGTGTCTTCCGCTGATCCAACATCCAATCCGATTTGGGGACTTATGTAACGACCAAGAATTAAAATTTTTTTAGTATGATCGAAAAGACGTTACATTCAGCAAGACACCCCTACACTGGCCACGAGCAATAAATAAGGAATAGTGTAACGAGGTGTCAAGTGAACGTTTGCTTCGGACAATACAAATACGCTTCACATAGCTTTACAATGGGGAATAAGGTTGGCCGTGACAGACTCGACACAACCAAGATTTACAGCCTGCAAAATGTAAGATAAAAGAAACTGTGTCAAGTACCAATTTAGAGAGAAACTGTGACGGACACACTGCCGGGTTAATTTGAAGTGTACCAGTAGTAAGAAAAAGGCGTAAGTACACAATGGTATCACCCTGTATGAGAACTGACATCGATACCTAAAAGAATAGAATCGAAATTGTGCACAGCGGGGGAACGTCTTACTGGCGACAACTGATATTTACGACAGGGAGAAGGAGTGCCGTTTTGGAAACGACGACACGCTGCGCCAGGACAGCGATCGGAAAAGGGGTCGAGGACAGCGAAACAATAACGAAATACGACACATTGTTTGCGTGAGAACGGCATTAGGGCCCGGAGAACGCTTAGACAAAGACTTGATGGACAACCAAGAAATCGCTCCTGTTCCAGGAAAAGAGTACGGAGGCTTTCGACGCGAACTCGTGGGGAGACAGGATACCCAATCACAACCCAGCATCTACCCAGAGAACAGGTGGAGAGGACCGTCGTCATCATGGCAACGGGAACGTCGAATGAGAAGTGAAGAACGATAGTCTGGCATAAGGGTAGGAGATCTTCTGTCCTATCATGTTCGACCTGAGGCGTGTCTTCCAGAAGAGTGCATTGTGGTAAACGATGCTTGATAAAAACTGTTTGCAGAGCACGCGGGAGGACAGTCTTTCATAAATTTTCAATCATATACTTTGAGCAGTCTTCGCGTACTTTTTAAACAGTCTACTTATAATTTTCGACAGTCTTTTTATAACTTTCAACAGTCGGTCGTCATACACTTTTAAGAATCTTCATACATTTTATAACAGCCTTAATACAAAGTTCGATTAACATACGGACAGCAGTGGGATTTTGAAACTCTGCTACGCGGCATATAATTAAGTGACTTAGACATTTCGATATTGGCGTGTATCCGGTAATAGTGTACCTACAGTGACTAAACATGCGACATACGCCAGTGCTTAATAATTATAGAGTTCTTTATTATACTCAAATTCAGAACTGAACTAACCAATCGCACTTTCATCAATAACCGACGCGTAGAACTATTGTTAATGTAATACCGGACAAGGAAATCGTAACGTTGTACAGTGCGGCGAAGCGATACAATATAATTTGGAACAATTACACCACGGCATCAAAGACACTATACATTAATGTACACACAAGAAGTTCAACAATAGACAGACAGACATATACACCATAGATAATGATGAACTTATCCTCACGACACATTATTTCATAACTCGAACAGTAACAGCCGAATCAACGGAATACACACACAGCGCGAGTGAATCTGTTCCGCGTGTGTTGAGTGTTAGTGACATCACAGCTACGCAGCTTCCCACACATGGACCAGCAACGAGAAGGAGTTACTCCGATGGAAATATCGGATAAATCGCTTTACAAGTAATCTTTATGCTATTCTTATCATAAGAACTCTAATGTCCTGTCTCTTTTCAAGAAACACCCCTTGAGTATTAAAATTAAATATGACAAAATAATTAACGCTATTCATCTGAAGCAAGCAATGAACGCATTAGTATAAGATTTATTGTTTGACTATTTGTGTTTTCTATATATCGATTGTATTATATATGTATGTGTATGTTTTCCAGCAAACAACGTATTGGATTCGCATTGTAATTTGATATATATACATGTGTTCTTTTATGTTCTTTTTATGAATGTATTTACAGGGAATCATCCATATTTTATATATTGAAGTCTCTTTATTTAATGATATGATGTTAAATAAATAAGTGTTTATTTTATCCAGAATATATGCGTTCATTATTGTCAAGTTACCTCAGAACAAGAAAGTAATGGCACTTGAATGAATTATAGTAGTTTTATTAATGTATACAACAATTAGAGTCTCCATGCAATAATTATGCTAACATAAAGGAACTAACGTGTCACTTAGCTTCAATCAGTTGATATGAGTAACCTAATTGAGTGATTACACGATCTCATTATGCAAACTAGTATATTTACATAATTAATTAATCACAGTTAGCATAATAATTAACCCCATTAAAGTTGTATTTGGCTCCCAAAGAACGTGGGGCTCGGCAATCACAGATTAATTAATTCATTATTGTTAGCATAACTCCCACATAGTTGTAGTCAATATAAATATTAAAAACTGAAATATAATTTAATGTTTAATATTTTGTTTAGATTAAAATATAGGCCTACTTTTCAAAATTATATTTCCAAATATCGTCTGGCTTGACAACCGGCGCCTCGCGTTAAGGATTGAACATTTTTAGTCGAATATAAACTAAAATATTTTTAATAAGTGTTGTAAGTGTATGCTGAAAGTAACACTTACTATGAGACACTCTTCACATTTAAGCTAAGCAGGTCTAAGTTAAGTTTGGAGCGATACCGCTCCCTTTAACAGAACGACTAGATTGTCACTATACTGTGTAGAGTTAGTCTGGTATATATAAAGAAACATATGACAAGAAAATACATCGTGCATTAAATAAATGTTCTAGCTGTAGAGTAAATAACGAAAGTACAATAAGTCAATAAGTACTACTTTGCAGTGGCGGCTGGTGTTATGGTTGCAGTGTTGCGCAACTACCAGTATAGAATAACTAAACTGTAAAATAGTATACGAAAACATTAAGCAGCTAAAAGTGTCATAAATTTCAACGGAGAGCGTATTAAATTCTATGCGGCAATGTTCGTGTACAATTCAAATGTTGTTGCGCAGCCTGGTGGTTGTAGGCCGCTTGCAACTTCAACAGTAAATGGCAGAGCTTACTACACAAACATATGGGAGGACGTTCGCTTCTCTTCACAACTGCCCTGTATTTCCAATGTTAGCTAGGCGGTTGCAAAGTTTCTGCAACGCTCCACTAGTAGTGTTGTACCACAACTTTAGTTTTGTCATGGAACACAACTTTCTTTTTAGCACAGCCTTCTTGACTGATAAGTTGTGTCAGGTTTAGTGTTTACGTTGGTTATCCGAAAACGTTATCCATTGTTCGAGGTTATAAAATTATACTAATAATTTTGTATAGCTATGATTATGATAATTTAATGTGTTTTTACTCCTCTCCCGTCCAGTCAACCAACTACTGGAACCACCAAAATTTGGAACCACCAGCCGCCACTGCTACTTTGTAAACAACTAACAGTTATCAAAGAAACTGCGAAGTCGTTAGCAGGTATACGTAAACGCGTCGTTTCTACAACACTGTTATATTTGATGTACACACTTAGCGTCACGTGAAGAAGAGAGAATGTTGTATTGAGAGGATACTAAACTGCGGCGCACACACCACGTGCCACCCCTAAGTCGTCTGCAAATCGCAGAATCATACATATATGCATATAAATGCGCACTTTTCTCGCCACGTGCGCTGTTTTACACGCAACTGGAACGCAAACGACGGACACGTGGTGAGTCCGACAAACATTACCGCCTGCTGCCTACCAGTACAGGCGCGCGCATTTCTACCGCTATCGCTGTTATACATCCAATTCTGTAGGAAAGGGATAGAAATCACACGTGAGATCGTCTCGAGGATATCAAAACACGTGAAGTCAATCGCTCACACAATAAGCTATTCCTGCAGCGTTCTCAACGTTTCTACTTTTTGATTATCACGCTGTTTCAGAATTGAAATTAAAATCTGTATTACATTATTTGAAATGGAATAAGGGCAGAGAATGTAAAGGTCTTGCGACATTTTTTCCAACGGGTTAACACAGTAAGAATTACAACTCTTCACTGTGCTTTAAATTATTTACTTCCCTGCTGATTTGAATGTTCGAATAAGCCCCTTATTCCCTGTTTAAGTGTTTCTCTATTTGAAAAACGTCCTTAAAAATAATATTCGAATCGGTTGGTTTACAACATGATCAATCAGCCGATCAACTGAATTATTTGATTGAATGCGTTAGTCAATTATCCAATACTTACCACAAATAGTATCACTCTTGTAACAGAGCAACCTTGAACCAGGGACTAATAATTATACGTATCAATTTTCTATATTCAGAACTTATACTATTTTGTTGTTTGTTATATGTATAATTATTTGATGTGATATTCGTATAACATTAAGAATAAATAAATCTTTATTGACGTCCAACAAACATTCTTAAACCACAACCCATACAAAGTAAATTTAAATGTAGCGCTACCACCATATAACTCGTCTTAAATTCATGAAGATACTGAAGATACAACAGATATGTAACACAGAGTGGAAGACATTCGATTAAATAGACGGATATGAGACTGACTTTCCGTCACATAACAAAAACTGACGTCTCTCCCGTCTAACTCCTGTATCAACACGTATGAATCCATCAGGGCTTTAAGTGCGTGAGACGGTATCACAGTACACTCAGCAAAGAGCACAATATCGATTATATCCAGTTATGCCAGTCGACTTCAATACACGCCGACAGACAGAAACCTTATACCCCAGCCAGGCTGCCATTCACTCGTTACTATTATATACGGAATTCAGACCGACCTCACAATCGCTGGATCGCACCAGTAATAAACTATTATTTTCACACAGACTCCAGACCAATAAAGCTAACGGTAACTACGTGCTCGAACCCGTCTCGAGTATATCAAAACATGTGAACTCAATCGCTCACACGATTTTCTCTATTCTCCTTTTCTCAGCGTTTCTACTTTTTGACTGTCACCTTGTTCGTGAATTTAAATTAAAATCTGTATTACACTGTTTGTCGACGGAGAAGCGAATTGAGGCAGATCGTAATACAGACAAAAGGAACATTTTTGAATGTAGTAGAACGTCTCTTTACACTTTTTTATAGCACCTGGGTAAATTGTTTTCGAATAACAGGTTTAAATTTAATAGTAGTTTAAAACTGAATGGTACATACACGTATACAATACATGTTTGCGAATGATCAAGTAATCATCCAAAACAATAATGCGTGGTAAAGAGATCGATGTTCCAGTTACAGCAAGTGTGTTCAAATCACAACATGAATCTTTCTGTACAGAAGGTAAAAACTATGGCATTTGTGAACAAATACCGCTTGTGAACTCAGATTGTATTGGATAATAAGAGTACAGAGCAGGTGTTACATGTCCGCTATCTTGGCTGTGACGTCACTTATGATGTGGACTATGATGTTGATCATAAGTTGGCTAAGCTTATGTGGCATAATTCGTCGAGTGTTATCGAGGAAAACAAGAAAAGAGACTGGACTAAAATTTAATTAGTTAATGGCTGTGCCAGTGTATTGTACGGTTCTGAAACTTGGGTTGCGGCGAAAAATATCTGGGGAGGATACATGCATCGGAGATGAAACTCTTGCGATCTGTTAAGGAAAGAGATTAAGGAAAGTCTCTACAATGAAAAGATTCGTAGAGAGTTGAACATTTTTACTATCCAATATCGTATTGCAGAGAACAAAGAGAGACGGATTGCTCATCTGTATACGATGCCAGATGGCAGCTTGCCTAAGGAAGTTTGGCAATACAAGTATAGTGGACGACGAAGTGTAGGAAAGCCTGAAAAGTGTTGGTGAAGTGGAAAAATATATTGTGGAATACCTTCGGGACCGGAACAGGTGATTCGTCCAGTCCCTGGTACAATAAAAACTGAATAGTACAAATAATAACGTCCCCTATTGTATTCCTAAGCAGTTTGGATTTTAGAGCGATAGTTTTTGCGAGTCTGACAGAAGGCATGAACTGTTCCAGTAACGTGCAGATTACTGTAAGCAGGTAGTTGTCTAGACATACAAAGACGTAGGCTACCTCAGTCGCGCAGCCAATTACTCCACCCAAGATGCGTACGCTAACTGCCGGTGTCAAATCAACGACACATGTTTACCCACTCCAATTTACCTTGTTTAAAAAATAAAAAATAAAAATAAATAAAAAAATTACACATTTCAGAGAAAGCTCAAGAACAAAACCCATAGATTCTACACACAAAAAATCAACTTAGGTTATTCGCATCGCACAGGAGAAAATGGGAAGAAGTATGAAAAGAAACCATATAAAAATTACTCAGCTCCACAAACCACCTCACACTCCTAAGGCTAGAGAAGGCACAGTATATTGTTTTACTGACTCTGGTTTGGATTTATTCTATGAGGATAGTCCAACGAAATTACAGTCGTCATATTGCAATAGTCTACGTTTCACATAAAGCTTAATAAAACACGTTAATACAAAGCGTGCATACAAGAATGCTGAACCAATTTAAACGAGATTTAGCACTAAGAAAGTAGCGTTTGAATTTGGGGATTAATTTTTAAAAATTTAAATAGTCCATTCTGAACGGCTGACCATCCATAACAAAACAAGTTCCCATATAAGTAACATTAAATTTACAGTGACGAAAAATGTTGCTAAAAATCGTTCAGAAATACTTTATCTTGAATAGACATTTTATATGACAATATTTTCTGTAGTTTATAAATGATTTTTATTTTTATTATTCCGGAAATGTTTACACGTTTTCCGGAACCAAGAATTACAGAAGTGATTGAATTCTCATCTTCCACTGATGCTTGTCCATCCAAAGATCTTATTCAGTTTTTCGTTCCCTCAATATAATCTGAATTTGTTCTATCCAGGTGATAGGTGGTCTCCCTCTTTTTACTTCCATATTCCTTAAGGAATGGAAGTATGGTGATGGCAAAAAAAATCGTGTTCGAGATTATTGCAGATTCTGATTCTACTACACTCAAAACATGAAAAAAAGTCTTTTTCCGAAAAGTGTCTGTGTGTGTGTCTGTCTGTCTGTCTGTCTGTCTGTCTGTAGATTTTTTTTTCTATGGCAAACGATAACTGCCGCAAATTCAAACAGAATCAAATAATTTTTTGCATGCAGCCCTGATTTACAGAGTACTCGCGACCTATTGTTTTTGGTGAAGATCGGTTGAGGGAAAGGGGTAGTTTACCAGCAACGGTTTTTTTTTAGCAAGGGTAATTTTGTTTGTTTGGCAAACGATAACAGCCGCAAATTCAAACAGAATCAAATAATGTTTCGCATACAGCCCTGAATTGTAGAGTTCTCAAGATCTGTTGATTTTGGTGAAGATCGGTTAAGGGAAAGGGGTAGTTTACCTGTAACGTTTTATGTTTTAACAAGGGTATTTCCTATGGCAAACGATAACAGCCGCAAATTCAAACAGAATCAAAAGATTATTTGCATACAGCCCTAAATTGTAGATTTCTCAAGACCTATTGTTTTTGGTGAAGTTCGGTTGAGGGAAAGGGGTAGTTTACCTGCAACGTTTTTTTAACAAGGGTATTTTCTATGGCAAACGATAACAGCCGCAAATTCAAACAGAATCAAATACTGTTTTGCATACAGCCCTGATTTGTAGAGTACTCAAGATCTATTGTTTTTGGTGAAGATCGGTTAAGGGAAAGGGATAGTTTACCTGTAACGTTTTATGTTTTAACAAGGGTATTTCCTATGGCAAACGATGACAGCCGCAAATTCAAACAGAATCAAAAGATTATTTGCATACAGCCCTAAAGTGTAGAGTTCTCAAGACCTATTGTTTTTGGTGAAGATCGGTTGAGGGAAAGGGGTAGTTTACCTGCAACGTTTTTTTAACAAGGGTATTTTCTATGGCAAACGATAACAGCCGCAAATTTAAACAGAATCAAATAATGTTTTGCATACAGCCCTGATTTGTAGGGTACTCAAGACCTGTTGTTTTTGGTGAAGATCGGTTAAGGGGAAGGGGTAGTTTACCTGCAACGTTTTTTTATCAAGCGTATTTTCTATGGAAAACGATAACAGCCGCAAATTCAAACAGAATCAAACAATTTTTTGCATACGTCCCTGAATTGTAGAGGTCTCAATGACTTTCGATTTTGGTGAAGATCGGTTAAGGGGAAGGGGTAGTTTACCTGCAACCTTTTACGTTTTAACAAGAGTAAAGTACTTGAAAATTTATTTAAACTTTTTGAAACAATGGTAATTGTTAAAAATAAAATAATTTTGTTGCCAGGCAATAAAATTATAATTTTTTCATTTTAATGTAATATAATATTTTTCATTTAATACAGCAATAAAAAGGCAAGTAAGACACAGCCTGGCTGTTTGGCTGAAAATGATTTTAAATATAAATCTTAGAATATGGAAGTCATGTATGGTTCTCCATACCGATATTTCTTCTTCCTGGTGGGGTCCATTCCATAACTCTCCTTGGTAATGTTTTCTGTGCCATTCTTTTCGTGTGTCCATACCAATATAATTTTTTTGTTTGGATAAAATCAAAAATTGAAATTTTCACATTCATTCTGTCCTTAATGACTTCATTTATAATTTTATCACGTCTGGATACTCTTGCTGAACGTCTCCAAAAGTCCTAATACCCAAACTTTTCATCTGTCCTACGATGAGACATAAGCGAGTGACTCGACTAAGCCAGTAAGCACGCAGGTCAGCATCAGTGTCAGTCTGGGACTGATAAAGTGTACCATACAAAAATTGAAAACCATGTCGAGTCAATGCAGGAAACTAGCCAAATACGTATACACCAGTTAAGGAAAGATTCGAGTAACGGATAAGAACACGACGAAATGATCAGAAAACAGAAACAGAAAGAAATCAACGGTGACGATAATGATAATGACGACATGATCCTTTGTGATGATATTGTCCGTTTATGAACTTGGCACACAAACAGTGGCGTCTCCAGAATTTGGCCTTTCGGGGAGGGGGTCCGGTCGAGTCGGGTTCAAACAAGGAAAACCAAAGTTATGACTAATCAACATTACTGTGTTCAAAGTGATTGAAGAATGTGTGATGACATCTTGAAATCAATGCAAGTAAAGTAAACTGTAATAACACAACTAGCATACGCGTTATTAAACATTATTTAGAAGATACTTAATGACTGAATTTGATTTTCCTATATTTCATATTTCAAACGTATACGCAAATGCTATGTAATAAACCTGTTTTGTATTTAAATAAGAGTGACTACTAAATTAACGTACTGCAAAAAATTATAAAACAGCCTAAAATTAAGAGATTAACAAATTTCGTCTACTTCTTTCGACCTTCTGGGGGGGGGGGGTTCCGGTCCCGTTGCCCCCACCCTTAAATACGCCTTGCACAACAAAATTTGCTGACACACTGAATACTCAGTTTTCAAACTGTGTGACAGCCTGTGGAGTGACCCACTTCTACCACTAGTACAGCTTGTATCATTATTATAGGTGGAAAACAGTTTTTCAGCTTTTTATTATAAACGATTGCGCGGCCGAAAAAAGGGATCGGTTTGCACAATTTCACGTGGCTAAAAGGGTGATCCACCGCACCATCCATGCGGGAGCAGCGGATGTAAGGCGGTGTGAGCACTTCTTCGCATTTCCGTTCACACCCCCTCTAACAAGCCTGTCACAAAAGTCCGCTATCACCACTTACTCTCTTCAGTTTTCATATTTATTACTCTATAATTTTATTGTCTTTGTTGGGAGGCCATTAGTCCGTATAATTTTTTGATATAATTATGAACTTTACAGTATCTTTATTACTACCATATTATTTTATTAATATAATACGATTACTTTCGATCTAAATGTTAGTATAAAGAACTTTTCGTTAGCGAAAATAAATTTAATAGTAAATGTTGCACTGAATCGAAGCTGAAAGTCGTGTTTATAATAAAATGAAGGTTATGCTTTCTCCTAAACCAAATCTAATTTACCATCATCATCCGCGCACGTGTTAGGTCACTAACACAACCCTACTCCCAAAACGCCTCCTAGATTAAACACTTTTATGATGATACTGCCTCAACCAAACGGTACAGTCGGAAGCCCTTGATGTAATAAAGTGTTTTTAAAGAGATCGGCACTGTCTCTGTGCACCAATCAGATTGTACCGCTAGTAAGATAAGATTATCGTGTTGGGTCCACGTGGACGCGGAGTCCCACAATGCGTATTCATCAAACGCAGCTTATCACCTTCAATGAAGCGGACTCGTCTTGTCGTAGTCATTCTGCTGTCGGTGTAGTGTTGCCAGCCTTTATTACCATTATATTCAGAAAAGTGTCAACAACGTAACTATATTGATGGGGATAAAAAATTAATTACGACCGATAACAGTTGCTTTGCTTGTAACTGTTACCATGCTCCATTGTTAACGCTGTTTAGAATAGTGTTTGTACTTTATTTGCCAATATTACATTAA
Source organism: Magicicada septendecula (assembly GCA_034769895.1). NCBI lineage: Eukaryota > Metazoa > Arthropoda > Insecta > Hemiptera > Cicadidae > Magicicada > Magicicada septendecula. Next base: position 126,922,639 of record CM068372.1, read on the forward strand.
AAAAAACTAGTATGAACCCATGTCAGTAAAGTTAAACTGACAAAGTCTATGACATGAAAATTCCGAAAATCAACTAACCTAAGGGACCCCCTTAGTCATGTGAGTTTTTGTTTTTACGCTCCTTACTTCGTTCTACTAGAAAGCTGTTAAAAGTTCTTCTGTGCATTTTAAAACAAAGAAAATAACTATCTTACGCAAGCTGGTCGAAAACCCGTACCGATCCATGTAACTTAAACTGCTGTTAACCTGTCAGGTCAAGGCACAACATAGTTTTAGTCTATGCGAAACATTACGCATGCAACCAAATATTAATATTCGTACTATCTGGGCAATAATTAATTATAAGTATAACACTACCGACTCGAAACACAGAGTTTTTTATTCGTAAAAAATTTACATTTTTACCTTATAGCCTGAACCAGTTTTCGCGTATTGTAAGCTTCGTCAGAGGCTGCCACTAGGAGCGCTGTCCGTATTGTTCTTGGTAACGGCGTATTGTCTTTTGAAAGATCTATGTTGTGTGTGTGGGGTGGATTTGTTCGAATATGTGTGATTTGAATTGTGTCTGTTAGTTTAGGATGTCGTTTTTACCAATTTTTACCAATAAAAAACTTTGTATTCCGAGTCGGTATAGTGTTATACTTATAATAGTTAATCAGCGGACACGTCATGGACAACAAAATCCAAGAATGGGCAGTAATGTTATGAATGTTGACTTTAAAACAAACGTTTTACAAAAAGTGCTAAATATACTATCTGCTGCGGCCGGACCACTATATGATTTATTCCACATACCTACTCTAATGTCAGAATCAGTGAAAGCCTGTTAAATATCTGTGAAAGGTGGGTCTGTGAGTGCTACTTGTAACATGTCTACGCGTATACAGTATTACTATACAAAATAGAAAAGTAGTCTAACTATATGTAAAGTGCCACTGGTGACAGATTTATAAATTTACCCGATATTTACTAATTTATAAATAAATCAAAGACAAATAATCGACATGCAGGTAAATGAATCAGATACAAATATTACGATTGTGTGAGGGTGTGTCCATGTATATGCAGTGTGTATAAACTTTAAAATTCCAAAATTTATTTCTATGCAAAAAATCAAATAAAAAGAAGTGCGCTATCTTTAAACAACTATGTGATTGTAACAGTATTCACAACACAGCCAGTTAATTTTATAAAATATCCATTGAACCTCTTATAGTCAATTGTATATATGTATACTGTACATAGCCAACTCTCGATTATCAGCCCTAATAATCGGAAAGAGTACCGCGGATGAAATGGAAACATTGCGAAATAGCGGATACTCCAGAACCGACCCCAGTGTACTAAACTGCTGCCTATTAACTAAGAAAAGACACATAGAAGAGATTATAACCATGATATACTGAAATCAAAGTGGTTAATATGATATGTCAACTCATATTTTTCAAGATAAACGTGTTGTGTATCATTTCCGATTGTGCACTACAAAAAGTATAGTACTAATTAATTGAGGAAATGAGAAAACAAATATGATTATTCTTCTATGAAGTAAGAATTTCTGTTTCTTAGTAGAAAAACATTTTTTCGCAATGGAAGATCGTAGTTTGCGGACCTTCATTATTATCACACTTCTGTCGCCCTAACTTTTCAAGAAATAAATTAATCAATAGTGGGATTGTTCTGAAGTTTCAATTCTTATCTGTGTGGTGCACTGTGAATGCAGCACAACAACAACAACAAAATATAGCAAGTCGGTGTCTTGTAGCTTACAACATGCAGTGTAGAGGCGATATAGCGGCGCCTCTGTACCTCAGGCACGTAGCCCATACCAGTTCTGAATATCCCTTATACCTCTAACTTACGACCACCCCCGCAAGTCACATAACCTCACCAAGGAACGGCAGGAAAAACCCTCGCTCTGTATCCACTGGATACGTACGAGCGTGCTGGAATACTTTTCCTTACAAGGAGGCATGTAAAAACATAACCAGTTGATAAAAAATATAACGGGGCCCAGCAGGGACCCCGTAGAGGCGGCGTTTCGTAGCCGGACAGGCGTACAGGTGAGGCCAACCTCAACAAACTAGAGTCAGTTACAGCAGTGCCTGTTATACAGACCCACAGGGCGCCAGACTGTTTTCGATTATAACCCCTGATACCGCAGAAAATCGGGATAACCCCCAGCCCCGCAAGGCAGCCTGCGCCACGGTGGGTGTGCAGGAAGGAAGAGTAACTACCGGTAATCAGCTGCATAGCACTACCTCCCACCTCCCAAAACCTCCCAGGCCCACCTGGCGAGGTTCAGCCAGCCACACGACGACTTATCATGAATGCCCCTCTCCTACCTGAACAGGAGTTCGCTGTGTGGACAGACTGTGCTACTAGGGTTCACGGCGCTCGATGTATGCAGAAATGGTGCGCTTGACATGGAGAAGAATGCCAGGGACAAGGCAACCCTGGTCCCTGATCGCAAGGCACGTGCACCTTAGCTCGGTGTTCATCAGCCGAAACAACGGTTCACCCCAGCGCCAACGATTAGGCGGTGTTTGCCAAGTGGAGATGGCAGAAGTCGGAAGCCACCGTTATAGCTTACAACACATGTGAAATGCAGGCGATTACTGATAAAGTACAATGTAAGTCACTGATACTGATTATACTAAGTGTTTTGTTATTCACTGCCAGTTAAAATGGACCTCAGTATTGGTATGTGAATCAATCAGAAATACGTCAAGCCGAAGAATAACGTATACCCGGGTGCATATAAGTTTCACATCAAGTATAAATGGCTGTTACGTCGCAAAGCAGATACTCGAGAGTTAGGTGCATATGTTTTTTTCACAGATTTTACGTGTTAACAACCAACAGACAACCAACAGCTCGGAATCGCAGTTGGCAACGTATCCTACCAGAGATCAAGACACAATATTGCGTATAGGAACACTTAGAAACCCTCAAGTTACCCTTTATCAACTTAAAATAATTATAATCAAACTCGGTGAAAGGTTAGAGAAAGATGGGAGTAAGCAGGATTAATGTATTGGGGGAGGGAGTTAAATCCCCTTGGCGTTTCCCAATAGGCTAAAAATCCGTAATATTGTGTCCTTTAATAAAAATCCGTAATACAGGCTATCATCCTTTTTAGGTAGCCGTAAATATTATTTATAACAAGCAATAATAATTACTTTTGTTTATTTAGAGGAATGTTGTTAGGAGTTGAGTAACAGTAATAATTATTTTCCTTCAATTTTTGTTAACCCCCACCCTCGAAATGTAATGCTGAATAGGCCAACGTGAATTTATAAATATGTATTTACATGGAGAGTATAAATGCTAATGCCATAAAAGCCGAAGTAAGTTATTTTAAGTACCTACAATGAATTACACCGCCAGCAAAGCTGATTACACTTACACAGCAACAGTCGTCGGTCATTCTTACGTCTAAGCTTTGGTTCAACACTTAATGAAGTGTGTGTGTGTGTGTGTGTGTGTGTGTGTGTGTGTGTGTGTGTGTGTGTGTGTGTGTGTGTGTGTGTGTGTGTGTGTGTGTGTGTGTGTGTGGATTCAATGAGTAGGGGAGGAGAGTATTGTAATCAGAGTGGAGCTCGGTAAGACAATATTAGGGTTATATTATTGATTGAGAGTCAAGTGACAGCGGGAGCATTGATTTATCGGCGCAAGACGTGCTTGTGTGCAGACAAAGGCTTGGTGGCTGCTGGAGTGGCCACTTAGCCGACACACAAGTTACGTGTAGCGCAACGTATGGGCCGGTGAAGAATGCGCACACAGACACAATAGCATCCTTCTTCACTTCACACTCCTCTACTGCTCCGCCATGAGGTACAACAAATGGTGAAATTCTACGCACCTCGATTTCGAAACAGAAACAAATTACTTGTCTTTTTCCCACGTGGGAATATAATTTTTGTTTGTTCATGACCGTATGCGCTTGTCATTCGGTTGACATTCATTAATGACGGCTGCATTGGAGTTCATTTCATTATCTAGTTTTTCATATTCATTTTTTAATTATGTTTTACCTTATTTTATTAACGCCCTGGTAATTGTAAACTTACGCAACACAATCACGCGTTACAACAGTAAGATCATTTGGCTATGTAGGATTTGTTGCCCTGTGAACAGTATATTTTACTTAGGCCAGACGGTACGCACCTTTAAACAGAGATACAATGAACACATGAGCGCACTACATTCCACTTTTTCATTAAATACCTCATTGAAACAGATCACAGAAGCACAAACATCAACAAGAACTTGAAAGTCCTACACATAAACATAAAGGGTCAACATTGAACAACTAGAAATATACAAACACACAGAAACGACATTGTAAATGAACAGACACGGTTTAAATCACACGTACTCTTTGAATGGATCACAGACCACACGTACAATAACGACATGTTAACCACTTGAAACAACGGTGCTAGTTCCAACAAGAGAATTGACAGCGCTCCTAAATACCGTCTGAGATGAAATTTATAAAAAGCGAAAGTCACCTTACGAAGAGGTATAAATTTATTTTAAATTTATCTAGAGAATTACTCAACAAATTAAAACTTTGTTTCTGTATCTGGTTTGTAAACAGGTGGGATTACCTATTTTTAGGGTGGTGAATTTAATGGAAAAATCAGATTGTCTTTGCCATGTTAAATTTTCTAGATACACAGAATCATACAAATATAATGATAATAAATAACAAAAAATCAACTTAAAATGCAAACAAGGAATAACTCAGAACTAAACTATAGTATGTAGTCTAAATGTAGAAGCACTAAAATAATAGTTGACTATGTAATTATTCAGTTTAATGTCAATTATTTGGCAAAACGAGAAGATGATGCTTTTCTTTTGTATGGTGTTTAATCTCCAAGAAGAAACCAGCACTAATCCCCCATCATCGAAGGATTCCAGCGTCCCTGATAACGATGCTCCATAGTAAGGATATCCTTGTGAAAGCCTTCACTCTGCTCGTCACTTACTGTACCCACGTTTTCCAGAAAAATCAAGGTGCGAATGTAAAAAGTGGATTTTCAGTGACATTCTACACCCAGCGTTCTTATAGTTCTCCAATAGATCATTTACAATGGAAACATAGTTATCGTCTTTTCTGTTCCCCAAGAAGACATTCACAACGCTTTAAAATAGGACCAAGCAGCTAACTCCAGATTTGTAAGTTCACCATCAAACGTTGGATCTTTCAACAATTTTCTTATTTGCGTCCAACAAATATGGCTTTTTTAGCTTTGCGTCACTCAGTTTGCGAAACTTTACTTTCAAATCATTGAAAGCCTGACCTCCTTTATCAAGACATTTTACGAAGTTCATCATCAAACCCAGTTTAATGTGTCGAGCAGGTAGAATTACTTTATTCGGCTCAACCAATGGTATAAACTTTATATTTTCCTTTCCAGTAACGTATGACTTCTTAACAGGTCATTCCTTGTCTTTGTAGTGATTCTTGGCGTCTCGGCTGTCCCAGAGGCACAAAAAAAAAAAGTAGCAGTATTTCGTAAACCCACCTTGTAAACCTGTAAGTAGTGAGACAACTTTTAAATCGCAGCATATCTCCCACTCATGGTGTTTTTTATACTTTATTGCATCCAGCAGTAGAGCCATGCTTTCATACGTTTCTATCGTCTCCACTGCATAAGCCAAAGGCACTAATGGTAGTTTATTACCATTACACAGTAGCACGCTTTTAAGATGGTTTTATTCGACTCAATAAATAGTCGCGAGTCCCGTGGGTTATTATGGACACCCTTAAAGAGAAAACATATAAAGAGGTTACGTATAAAACACTAAAAAATGTAGGCTACTGCAAAACCTGAAAAATGTTGAAGTACTTCAAAACCTTATGTGGTACAGCATTTTCAAGAACAGATTCGTTTTCTACATCTAAAAATACATGAGAATCTATTTATTCCATACCAGATGCAAAATGGCTGTTAACTAGATGTTCCGTACGGGAAATGGTGGTATTACATACTCTTCAATTAATTTGAAAACCTCTGAATTTCAACCAAATCGTAATGAATTCCAGGAAACCACGCAACCAATTCAGCAACCAGCAGATTGTTTGAAAAACTGAACTGCCAGGGCAAAAACCGGCCAGGTAACAAAACGTTCGACAATATTGTAACGTATCAGCATTTTAAACGTATTTATGTAAATATAATCTACTATGCATGAATACCAATATTTTATTAGTACGCACTTTAATCACACACTATATATTGTATATAGTGTGTTATATACTAACTACTACATGTATTATTTCAATAATTGATTTGTTCATGAAGCTGCGAACATTGTTGATAAAACGTACATAATTGCTATTCTAATGACGTACCTGGTCTGTACTTGTGTTATAGTAATTGTTAGTGAATTTTATTACAAAAAATCCAACTAGGTACGACGATCCCCCCCCCCGCGCACGCATCCATTCATATGATATTACATTATTACTGGCTCGCACGTATTGTTTGCTCGTTACAAACATTGAGTCTTGTCAAAACAAATGTGCAAACGTTGGTATCAGTTTGTTGATAATGCGCGGCGGTATGTTTACACAGGGATTCCTGTGCACAGATGTATCGCCGGGGGCAAACACTGACCTCATTATCTGCAGGTAGTCGACCGGCACAACCCGTGTAACGTTGGCTTCTCTAACGAACACTTTTAATTAATTAGGATGTGTGTGTATGTGTGTGCGATGTTAATCCTGCGTCCGCGTGGGTCGGTGATGGACTGCTTCGGTCGAAGGTATTCTGTGGACGCCTTGTCTCGTTCAGTAACATCTTATTCATTATAAGCTTCGTCTTCTGTTGTGGGAATTTCCGACAAAGATAAACACAGTCTGAAAGATATATATATATATATATATATATTGTAGCGTGACAGATGTATGCATAATATTGAATGGCAATTGATCATTAGAATAATGAAGTTATAATATTTAAATTTAAAAGAAAGCATTAAGTTTAATATAAATAGATTAATTCATAGCAACTGTGGAAAGAAATCATTATTATAAAGAAAATACAAGTTCAAATAAAAGGAGTTACTAGTGATGAGTCATCCAAGACCAGTCTCATAACCAAAGGTTTTCAAACTATAACCCAGGAAGGTAAAAAAGTAAATAACCAAGCAGTACAGAATATGACCAAACCCACAACGAGGGAGAATAAATAGAATAGAAACCCTAAAATAAGCCAAGATCAAACAACACAGGTGGTGTATTTCTGAAATCAAGAAGCAGATGGAGAAGATCCCAAGAAACCTGATGGCAACAAGAACGAGATGGAGAAGATACCAGTCCCAGAAGGCAGGAGAAAAGAAGACTGAAGAAAGAAGAAGAGGGCAGCATCCTGAAGAAGATGTCATGCTCTTATAAAAGACACCCAAATCCCTATATCCCCAAAATAAATATCTAAAAATAAAAGTATAACGAAATAAAAACCACATGTATATAAATTTAAGAGAGAGGAGTGTATAAAGTAAAAGTTTCCTGTGAACTAAGATGAAACAATAATATAGTACCCATGGAACAAATCTCCATTGAAAAAAACGCTAACCAATTTATTATGTTGATAAGACTATACGACCATTTAGCATTAACATAATATATAAGTGCAAAGTGAACCAGTGATAGTTTTGGGTATTATAAAAAATGAACCTTGTGTTTCATTCTTGGCAATCACAAACATTGGATGCAATGAAATATGCATTTTTCAATGACTTAAAATATGTACTGTGACAATATGTTGTTCATAAGACATGAATCTGTTTAAAATAACATTTTGTTTTACATGAAAAAAGAAAAACAGAGTTCATAATACCTTTTGAACAATTAATACTATTTATTTGTTAATGACAGGGTACAATTCCCCAAAGACAATGTAAAAGACGGTATAAAAACTGTAGAATCCTACTTATAATAATAGTTAGAAATAAGAATATAAATATAAGGTTTTTTATGTATATAGTATAAGAATGTTTAAAAATGTTTTAGATATAAGGACATTTGTTTGGGTCTGTAACAACTAACATCAGAACTATAAAAATAGTTACCACTTGTAAATAGTAGAGGGTAATTAAGATGTTAGTTAGTAAAAAACCTTTTTCGTAAACCATGTTTCCATGTTGGACATGGGGATTTTGTTGCAAAATGTCTGACTTGAAGACAACCATTTATTTAAAAAAAATATTCTTTATTTGTTTTAACTATTATTTGTATTGTAACCAATACTAATTGTTTTTGTGTAATTTGAAAACATGTTTAATTTATAATACTATATGTAAAAGTCAGAGAGGGTATCACACATCATATATTGTTTGTAAAATATTTTATAAGAAAAATTGTAAAAAAATCATAGGCCAAAAGAATGGAAACCAAACTTCATCAAAACAGAGGAAATTGCTCATTTAAATGCAAATAAACAAAAAGGGTTTAGACAAAATAAACTTGAGATCATGCCATATAATTGCACATACCATTTAGAGAGATTTTAATAAATTATATTCAGAATTATAAATAAAAATGAGAATGACTAGACTCAGAAATTTGGACATGGGAGTCATATATTTCAGAATAATGTTTCCGAATACAACTAATTCAATTAATTACCAGAAAATAAGGGAATAGGAACCTTTTAATACAATATAGGATTATTAATATTAAATATAACTGATAAAATGGCTGAATTTATATAATGACAGGAAGTAAATTTTAATGTTTTGACCTTTCAGAGTATACCTAACTGAAAGTGAAATTACTATTTTTTGGACAGAAAACACTATAAAATGGCATTATTTAATCTGAAAATAACCAGAATGAACTGAAAGATTAATTTAAATCAAATCTAGTGAATAAAATTGACAAATAACCAAAGTTTAGGCATTCATATAGTGAAAATGTAAAAATGTATACAGGATGTGAGAAATATTTGAACAATGTTAAGGATAATATTATATGGGCTAAGAGTTTAATAGAAACTGAAGGAAACAGTTAGTTAATTATTGGTAGTTGAACGGTTAACATGACATACGTTTGATAACGTGGATAACCTAACCTATAATCGTCATACAAAGCGAGTGTATAGTGCGTTATTGTGAAATCGCGAGTGACTTGTAAAATACTTCTGAAACTATCATATTATAACAGAAACAATCAAGTAACACTCCATAACACAGAACAATATAAATCTACTCCGAAAAACACCATAAAACACTAGAAAACTGTATAATACATTAAACCAAATTAGTGACGGAATCGGAGAAAGTGTTTGAACTAATAATTATACGGATACACTAAATACAACTCAGAAACAGTACACCAATCACTACACAACATTTAACAAGAGATTTGCAGAAACAAGAACACAAATATTGCCAGAAAATACATTATTTGGAACACGGCAGGAACGAGCAACATTTTGATCGATTTGACGGCAGCCATCTTTCTTTGACAATTCCAGTGCCTCCTCTTAGTTCAACAGCTGTTGGGTGAAAACAATTATTATATTTACAAATTATTATTCAATGTCTGTGTTTATTAATAACTATTAATTTGATTGTAACGTTATACTTTTTAAATATTAGCCCGATTTCTCTGACTTTGGTAATAACTGGCTGTTTAAAGAACCCTATTTAATTTTTATATCATATATTTGTAACTTTTTTCGATATCCTGAGAATCGATACTAATCGATAAGAGTCAATATTGCTATTAATTAATAAAACATTAATACTTTTCAATACTTATTAGTTCTTTATTTCTTCAATAATACTAATTACCAATAATATAATTCTAATGATAATCTACAAGGACTTTACCACCCGTAAGTGAAGATAACCTAAAAAATAAAAAGGTAAACAAGTATCGATTGGTTTACAGACAGTCTTATGAGTGGTGATAGATTATTTAAATTATACTAAAACTTTAATAAAAATTTTCAGAAGAGCATTACATTGTTTAAAACTTCACAGCCCTATATTAATTAATTGATCCTAATTAATTAATTAATAAAATTAAAAATTTTTTTTTAATTATTTTTTATATAAACATAATTTTTTCTTAAATTTCCTTCAAAACAATAAATTTTGTTTTGAAACTTTCGGCGAAGCTGAACATATATATTCCTTCATTAACTTTACGCTACTCGACCGGTCTTGCTACCATTGGGACTCGACCAGCTGGGAAACTTAAGGAAGTGTTTCAGGCCAGTAAGACGTCGAGAGCCACACCAAATACACACCAATTTAAGAACATACATACATCAAACGTTTAATTTATTACAAATTGGCGCCCAACTTTAGGGGCTTTAATTAGCGATTGGAAGGCCAATAAATTCTGCCCAATCACTAGTTGGAGCTAGGCAACAGCTACAAAGCCAGAGAAAGATAATAGAAAAGGGAACGATGACAAGCATAATGGAAGGACTTACACGAGAGGAGAAGTTGGACAAATTAATAGAAGTGTTACAACGAATGATGGATGATCAGGATAAAAGGATCAAGGAAATGAGAGAGGACAGATTAAAAAGGGAAGAGGAGAGCAACCAATCCTTGAAAAAAGAATTGGGTGACCAACTGGACAATATCAATAAGAAGCCGGAAGAGGACATCAAGGAAAAGAGAGAGGACGGATTAAAAAGCGAAGAATTGAGAAAAGAGAAGACCAAAGAAATAAAAAATGAAAGCAAACCAGAAACAGAAGAAAGACCAAACGAGAAAAGGGTACAACTAATAGCGGTATCAATGAATGGATACATGAAACGATGGAAAAAAGAAATAAGAAGGGAGCGTAAACAGATTAAGAAAGAGGAGTCAAAACCAAGAAGACAACAAAGAAGGGAAGAGCTACAGGAAAAAATAAAACGAAAGACAGAAGCACTAAAGGAGTTCACGAGAAAGTGGAGAGAAGTAAGAACAAGTACTCTAAAACAGATGGTAGAGAATAACAATAAAAGGGTGGAAATTATCATCAAGAATAATAAACTGTGGGAGGAAGAATTAATAAGAGATAACAAAAGAGAGTTAGAAGAAATACCAAATGATAAGACGCAGGAACTAGTAATGGTAGTACCTGAAATTGAAACTAACCGAAACCAGGAAGATATTAAACCAAGGAAAAGGAAAATGTATCCAAGAAATTTGATAAAAACTAAGGAAGAGTTGGAGATGATGAAACATGGGTTAATTGATGGCAATAATATCCCAATTACCTATGACAAAGACATCATGAATTCTATGAATTATAGGAGGAGAATCGAAGTAATTTCCAAAATAATTTACCACAAGACAGTAGTGTACCAATGGGAAAGGACCAGAGGTAAACAGAATACGACATGTGGACAAGATCAATTTCAGCGCAGGACTGGACAGTGTATTACAGAAAGATGGAAATGTGATATCGTACCAGACTGTAATGATGACACAGATGAATCACCAGAATGTATTCCATTAACGTGCCATTTAGGACAATTCCAGGGTACGGTTAGACTAAAATATATTCCTTCAGAGTGGATATGTGATGGTAAACCAGCTTATGGTGTTTCAGATAAACAAATAATAAGTGATAACCCAGATAAAGATCCTCACATATATTTGTCAGGTAACACAAAACATGGACCAGAGAAGTATTGGTGTATACAATATGATAATAGAGGGAACCAGCCCAGTAATTACGACGGCCCTAACAATCCGCCGTGTAATAACCAGTTTATCGGTAATTCTAACGGCGTTAGGGATAACAACCCCTATCCATACAATAGAAACAATTTATATCAACATAATAATGTCCCATACAGTCAGAGAAATCCATATCCCAACAATAATGGTGACAAACCTTACCAACCTAACCGAAATTATTATCATGATAAATTTAGTAATAAAAACAATAACAGTAATAATAACCGAGTGTCGCGCCCTAGGGTAAATTTTATAAGAGCAACTGAAATGATGGACCCTGGTTGACACAAATACCACACGACATCAAGAAAAGGGACGGATCCTGATAACCGACTACGGCGAAAAACAATGTTGAAGGAGACGAAATAAATATCGTTGAAAGGAAATGATACGAAGAATAAACATAGAAACAAAACTGGGTTTTATGAGTGAAGACTATGTAAGAAAATGAACATGACAAATAAGAATATGAGCAATGGAACGACATAAAGAAAATCGTCCATCTTCCTGGGTATATAAAAGAAAAGAACATTTATAAGAAAAGAAAAAGTGGAGATCAACTTATTAAAGTATAAATAATATGGGCCAGTGTAGAGTACAATATAACCCCATATGTTGTGGTAAATGATAAGCATAACAATACATATGAGTTGAAGGAAATCGTTTCAGGAAAAATCAAAGGAGTGTACAATCAAGCTTCTATGAAGAAATATTATGAAGAATGAGTTGTGAGTTTTAGAATTTTGAATTTATATTTAAAAAAAAAAAAATTCGAAAATAATGTAAGTACATCTTACAACCTAATATTTTGAGAAGAACATTTTGGAGAATTAAAAGAAGAATTTTTTAATTTTATTTTAAAAATTCGGAAATAATGTAAGTACATCTTACAACCTAATATTTTGAAAAGAACATTTTGGAGAATTATAAGAAGAAGAATTTTTCAATTTAATATTTTTAAAAATTCGAAAATAATGTAAGTACATCTTACAACCTAATATTTTGAAAAGAACATTCTGGGGAATTAAAAGAAAAAGAATTTTTAATTATAAACATTCAAAAATAATGTAAGTACATCTTACAACCTAATATTTTGAAAAGAACATTCTGGAGAATTATAAGAAAAAGGCATTTAGAATTTTTATTATAAAAATTCGAAAATAATGTAAGTACATCTTACAACCTAATATTTTGAGAAGAACATTCTGGAGAATTAAAAGAAGAAGAATTTTTTAATTTAATAATTTGAAAAAATTCTAAAATATGTAAGAACAACTTACAACCTAATAATTTGAAGAAAAAACTTTATGGAAGAAAGAGAAAGAGAGAGAATTTTGTATTTATTAATTATAAAAATTTAAAATTTAGTAAGAACATCTTACTACCACTGATAATTTTGAACAAACTTTATGAAAGAATTAAGAAGAAAGGAATTTTGAAGTTATTTATAAAAATTTAAAATTGAGTAAGTACTTCTTACTACAACCTGATAATTTAGAACAAAACTTTATGGAAGAAAGAGAAAGAGAGAGAATTTTGAACTTAATTTTAAAAAATTTAAAATTAAGCAAGCACAGCTTACTACCACTGAATTTTGAGAAAAACTTTATGGAAGAATTAAGAAGAAAGGAATTTTGAAGTTAATATACAAAAAATTTAAAAATAAAGTAAGACCAACTTACTATAACTAAGTTTATGAGAAAACTTTATGGTAAATAATTAAGAAGAATTTGAATTTGGAGAAATACCAAAACATTCAGAAATAATAGTAAGATAACAGTACTATAAACAATTCTGAATGAAACAATTCTGGGAATAAATGAATTAAACAGAATTTGAATGTTGATAGAACGTCAGAACTTTGAAACAAGATAAGATCAACATATTACAAGGATTTATGAGAAATATTTTTCAATTAAATAAAAAGAATAGTTTGAATTTTACATTAAAACTAACCAAGTTCCAAAAAATAATTATGTGTCAATTATGATTGAATTGAGAAGAAAATAAAGTGATTAATTCAGAAAAGAGAATTAACGTTAATCCAGAATAAATGCTAGACATTCACAATAGCATTTGAAGGAGTAGAGAAGAATAACAAAAAAGAGTGTAATATGCCAGAAAAGAAAAAATTTGGAAGCAAAGAGACTAATTACCTATGAAACGATAATGAAAACAGCTAATTAAGAGCGAAGAAGAACAACTCATACCAAACAGATGGAGAAGATGATTTTGAACCAATGATTATAATAAGACCTATATGAAATGCAAAGAGAAGCAATACCACATGAAATATGATATAAATGAATTAATGTTAATGAATGCGAAGGTGGATTAATAACTTTCTAAGAGAAAGGAAAGAACCAAAATGTTTAAATAAAATGATCAATATAACAACCTGTATATCTAATGTAAAGATACAATGTTAAAAAATTAAATATAATATATTAAGACCATTCAAATAATGAATACGAAAGACTATTTATAAAGACCTTGCTAATACTATGAATAACCAGAAGAAAGTATAAAGAGAATTCAGATGAAGAAGAAAGAGAGTTACACTGTAAACAGTAACCAGAATTATTAAAAGAAAGGTTTTCAACCATAATTAAATTAAATATATCAGACAAGTTAAGAGTTTTGAAAAAATATATATATAATGAGTATAATAATGATTATGAAGATTTATTAAGATAGAAAATGTGAGATAATCTGAGAGACTACGAAGTGGAGAATCCAAAGATATTTTTATTAGTCGAAAATGAGACTACTTTTTATTTATTTATTCGATGACTGACTGAAGATAATTCCAGCAGCATTATGTTTTTTGAGCAGGGATGGATATGCCTCTGTAATCAATTTATAGAAGTGGTGTATGGCTAGCAGAGAAGTAGCGTACAGTGCCCCTCTGATCTGCCCCAGCCCACGTGATAGGGAATGTTAGGGAATTAATATCCCAAGGATACAACACGAAGTTGATATAGAAAGAAAATGTATTACAATTATAATATATCTCAGAAGACACTAACTATCCGAAAAGGATCAGTAGTAAAACAAATAATTATATATATAAAATTAACAAAACTCTAATATAAAAAAGTCGATATAAAAATGGAGAAGAAAATGAATTATAAGAAATGATGAAATTATCATAAGAAATTATTTCATCCATAAACATGTCTGAAATAATTACTTCTGGAGGAGAGCAATCTGTAGCGTGACAGATGTATGCATAATATTGAATGGCAATTGATCATTAGAATAATGAAGTTATAATATTTAAATTTAAAAGAAAGCATTAAGTTTAATATAAATAGATTAATTCATAGCAACTGTGGAAAGAAATCATTATTATAAAGAAAATACAAGTTCAAATAAAAGGAGTTACTAGTGATGAGTCATCCAAGACCAGTCTCATAACCAAAGGTTTTCAAACTATAACCCAGGAAGGTAAAAAAGTAAATAACCAAGCAGTACAGAATATGACCAAACCCACAACGAGGGAGAATAAATAGAATAGAAACCCTAAAATAAGCCAAGATCAAACAACACAGGTGGTGTATTTCTGAAATCAAGAAGCAGATGGAGAAGATCCCAAGAAACCTGATGGCAACAAGAACGAGATGGAGAAGATACCAGTCCCAGAAGGCAGGAGAAAAGAAGACTGAAGAAAGAAGAAGAGGGCAGCATCCTGAAGAAGATGTCATGCTCTTATAAAAGACACCCAAATCCCTATATCCCCAAAATAAATATCTAAAAATAAAAGTATAACGAAATAAAAACCACATGTATATAAATTTAAGAGAGAGGAGTGTATAAAGTAAAAGTTTCCTGTGAACTAAGATGAAACAATAATATAGTACCCATGGAACAAATCTCCATTGAAAAAAACGCTAACCAATTTATTATGTTGATAAGACTATACGACCATTTAGCATTAACATAATATATAAGTGCAAAGTGAACCAGTGATAGTTTTGGGTATTATAAAAAATGAACCTTGTGTTTCATTCTTGGCAATCACAAACATTGGATGCAATGAAATATGCATTTTTCAATGACTTAAAATATGTACTGTGACAATATGTTGTTCATAAGACATGAATCTGTTTAAAATAACATTTTGTTTTACATGAAAAAAGAAAAACAGAGTTCATAATACCTTTTGAACAATTAATACTATTTATTTGTTAATGACAGGGTACAATTCCCCAAAGACAATGTAAAAGACGGTATAAAAACTGTAGAATCCTACTTATAATAATAGTTAGAAATAAGAATATAAATATAAGGTTTTTTATGTATATAGTATAAGAATGTTTAAAAATGTTTTAGATATAAGGACATTTGTTTGGGTCTGTAACAACTAACATCAGAACTATAAAAATAGTTACCACTTGTAAATAGTAGAGGGTAATTAAGATGTTAGTTAGTAAAAAACCTTTTTCGTAAACCATGTTTCCATGTTGGACATGGGGATTTTGTTGCAAAATGTCTGACTTGAAGACAACCATTTATTTAAAAAAAATATTCTTTATTTGTTTTAACTATTATTTGTATTGTAACCAATACTAATTGTTTTTGTGTAATTTGAAAACATGTTTAATTTATAATACTATATGTAAAAGTCAGAGAGGGTATCACACATCATATATTGTTTGTAAAATATTTTATAAGAAAAATTGTAAAAAAATCATAGGCCAAAAGAATGGAAACCAAACTTCATCAAAACAGAGGAAATTGCTCATTTAAATGCAAATAAACAAAAAGGGTTTAGACAAAATAAACTTGAGATCATGCCATATAATTGCACATACCATTTAGAGAGATTTTAATAAATTATATTCAGAATTATAAATAAAAATGAGAATGACTAGACTCAGAAATTTGGACATGGGAGTCATATATTTCAGAATAATGTTTCCGAATACAACTAATTCAATTAATTACCAGAAAATAAGGGAATAGGAACCTTTTAATACAATATAGGATTATTAATATTAAATATAACTGATAAAATGGCTGAATTTATATAATGACAGGAAGTAAATTTTAATGTTTTGACCTTTCAGAGTATACCTAACTGAAAGTGAAATTACTATTTTTTGGACAGAAAACACTATAAAATGGCATTATTTAATCTGAAAATAACCAGAATGAACTGAAAGATTAATTTAAATCAAATCTAGTGAATAAAATTGACAAATAACCAAAGTTTAGGCATTCATATAGTGAAAATGTAAAAATGTATACAGGATGTGAGAAATATTTGAACAATGTTAAGGATAATATTATATGGGCTAAGAGTTTAATTGAAACTGAAGGAAACAGTTAGTTAATTATTGGTAGTTGAACGGTTAACATGACATACGTTTGATAACGTGGATAACCTAACCTATAATCGTCATACAAAGCGAGTGTATAGTGCGTTATTGTGAAATCGCGAGTGACTTGTAAAATACTTCTGAAACTATCATATTATAACAGAAACAATCAAGTAACACTCCATAACACAGAACAATATAAATCTACTCCGAAAAACACCATAAAACACTAGAAAACTGTATAATACATTAAACCAAATTAGTGACGGAATCGGAGAAAGTGTTTGAACTAATAATTATACGGATACACTAAATACAACTCAGAAACAGTACACCAATCACTACACAACATTTAACAAGAGATTTGCAGAAACAAGAACACAAATATTGCCAGAAAATACATTATTTGGAACACGGCAGGAACGAGCAACATTTTGATCGATTTGACGGCAGCCATCTTTCTTTGACAATTCCAGTGCCTCCTCTTAGTTCAACAGCTGTTGGGTGAAAACAATTATTATATTTACAAATTATTATTCAATGTCTGTGTTTATTAATAACTATTAATTTGATTGTAACGTTATACTTTTTAAATATTAGCCCGATTTCTCTGACTTTGGTAATAACTGGCTGTTTAAAGAACCCTATTTAATTTTTATATCATATATTTGTAACTTTTTTCGATATCCTGAGAATCGATACTAATCGATAAGAGTCAATATTGCTATTAATTAATAAAACATTAATACTTTTCAATACTTATTAGTTCTTTATTTCTTCAATAATACTAATTACCAATAATATAATTCTAATTGATAATCTACAAGGACTTTACCTAAAGGTAAAGTGAAGATAACCTAAAAAATAAAAAGGTAAACAAGTATCGATTGGTTTACAGACAGTCTTATGAGTGGTGATAGATTATTTAAATTATACTAAAACTTTAATAAAAATTTTCAGAAGAGCATTACACTGTTTAAAACTTCACAGCCCTATATTAATTAATTGATCCTAATTAATTAATTAATAAAATTAAAATTTTTTTTTTAATTATTTTTTATATAAACATAATTTTTTCTTAAATTTCCTTCAAAACAATAAATTTTGTTTTGAAACTTTCTGTGAAGCTGAACATCAACTTCATCATCAAGTTGTGAAGAAATCTTCATCAACTTTACGCTATTCGACCAGTCTTGCTACCATCGGGACTCGACCAGCTGGGAAACTTAAGGAAGTGTTTCAGGCCAGTAAGACGTCGAGAGCCACACCAAATACACACCAATTAAACACATACAGATTCACACATCAATCTTATTTATTTTATTACAAATTGGCTAGCCCAAAGAGAGGGGCTTGATTACATCGGAGTCTAACATAATACACGATAGTTTATCATTAAACACATTATAACTTACAACTTATTTATTAATTTATTACAATATATATATATATATATATATATATATAGCTTTGTGACCGTATAAATCAGGCCAAGCATCAGCTGTTGTCGTTTTTCAGTTTCAAGCTCAATTCTATTAGCCCTCTGCATATGTAACCTACCATGACACACGATAAACTCGTAACGACAAAGCTTATAACTTCAACACAGGATGGTATCGAGATGAGATAAGTCGCTAACAAAGTAGGCATCATTATTAATAATATACAGAAGGGTTTATAACGTTATAATACATTGTATTCTCTAACTGGACACTCAAGGAATTGAACAAATGAAGCAATTTCGCTACTTGCTATTGTGATTAACGAAGACAATCGGTGTATCGGAAGTGAAGAGACTAGCAGGACTTACGCAGCTCTTCGTATTAATAGATATCAACTAACAAGTAATTATTTAGATTAAAAGATAAAATGAACTTATATAAGGTAACATAAAAGAGAAAGATAAAATTTGTAGGCCATGTACTTAGACATAATGAGTTTACTTTGAACATTATCAAACGAAAACTTTTATCGCTGCACCTTATATTGTAATCTGTCACATAAACATTTAGTAACATTACGCAAAACTTATGTTAGTAAAAGGAACAAAATAAATGTCATTTGGAGGGTGCTCCAGCGAGCACTCCTTCCTTACAATAATCTAAAATAAAGTCAAACAAGTCTGGTATGGTCAATGATCGAGCGAAGAGGAAATATTTCAACACTATATACAGTTGATAATTGGATTTCGAATGTCTGATGCACGATCAGTGAAGAACAGGCTGCAAAAACATGCCTTCAGACTAAGCAGAAGATCGAAAAGTACAAAAAATACACAAGCATAAGAAACGATGGGGTAACCAGACTATTATGTAACATGGAATAGGCCTACATATTTATATGCTTCTACTGACAAACGGTCCTACCTATTTCTTGTCTTCGTCTTTGCCTGTTTCCCAGAGGTTAGCCATTATTTCTCTTTATGAGTCTCGGCCAGTCGTCTTTCATTATACTTCTTTCGTCTACTGCTTAGACAATATATGCTTTCCACCATATAGGAAGGCACTTCTAGCACCTTACTTTTGCCATCTACTTTCAGCCGTTCGTTAACAGTTTACAGTGATTGCGTTCCTTTAGTCCCCAAGTCACTTCCATCCTCCTTCAAATATTCGCTGTTCGTATATTATAATACAAGTAACACGGGGACAACTTCTCATACAATATAGTTCCAGATTCCGCATTTTATACCTTCTTTCCTTCGCTGAAGCCACTTTTCTGTCCGTATCATATTGTGACTTCAATTATACTGCACTATGTTTTTTCCGTCTTCTGACAAACGTTTTTATTCAAGATCAATCCGTATAGAGACTTATCTGCTTCTGCATTACCACTCTGGTCTGCAGATATTTTTAGTAGCAGAATCGAAGTTGGAATACGAGCAAATTTAACAACCCGAATGTAAATCGATAGGGATAATATAGGCACAACTTAATACACGACTTCCATTAATTTCAGCTTATACTCAGATTTAGCAATAGCGAGCCGAAGCAAAAATACTCTCATAGGTATCCTAATCATCGTAGAAGGTGAAAGTAAAGAAAGTCTCCGGATAACGAAAACAAGGGAAAGTGCATGTGTACATCCAGAACTTCAGTTAAAAGAAAAACACACATACATAAGAACAATATTATTCTACGCTTGTTCCATTTTAATCAGAATGGCTTTCCCATTAGTAACGTTCAGCTAAAGATGTTTACAAGAAATCGTTGTTATTGCACGTGGAGAAAACTGTTAAAATGAAGGTACCAGGTAGGAAATCTGAACGTAACAAAATATGTTAAAATTTTAACAACGTGTTAACAAAATATGAAAGTAATACAAGTCTCGTTGTAACTTACGGTTGTTAGACCTTATGTCAACAAAACCTGACGAAGAACGACTTGAATACTTGAAACAGAAAACACTAAGAAGAATCTTCGGGTAGGTACTGATCGAAGACGGAAATGAACAATCTCGTGGAAGGCACTGCTATCGTAAGATCTGTAAAAATATTTGGGAAGTCTGGAACGGCAAGACACTGTCATTCAAACGGATTATCACAAAACGTATACGGAATGTACTGGAACGAGTTGGAATGGAAACCTGTGGGAAGAAGAAGAATTAGAGAAAGGCTGAGGAAAAGATGCTTAGATGAAGTTGATTAGGATTTGCGAAAGATGGCGATACGAAAGCGGATAAGAGTGTATAAAAAAAGTCGAACTAGATGAAAATTACAAAAAAAATTACAAGATATAGTAGGTAATAAGTCACTGAAAGAAAAATATGAAGGACTAATATAGGATGAAAAATACTTAAAATTATCGTCATTGACGGGCATAGATAATCGTAGTGCTCAAAACCACTTAACATTAAAATCTAGACTAATATCACGACTGTCAGGGTTGCCAACTATGCAAATGGAAATAAACAACATAACATCACTTAGTGAGCTGCGCTTATGTTAAAAAAAAGGACAAATATAGAACCTCCTCCTTTTTGAAATCGGCTAAATACTGAAGCGAATAGACAAAGAACCCTTTTGTCATACCTCTAGAGGAGAAAATAAAGTAAGACTTATTCGTTAAGAAAAAAACAAAAAATGAATCATAACCACTCTTGTGGTAGGTTTATATATGTCTTTCTTACCTCATAAATTATTGCCGACTGTTTCTTGGATCGAACATATCTCCCCGCAGTATAGAATGTCGATATCAAAATGATCAACATTACAGGACGATACTTCGATGTTCGATAGGGAACACGATATAAAACGTCGCTACAAAACAGCTGGATAGAATTATTTTTCTTGGTGTCAAAAATAAAAGCAGACAATAAAAATAATATCGCACAGCTGTAGTGCACCCAGCTGAGCGGAGCGCCACAGAGTTCGACGGACGATGCCAAACACCTAATGTGATTAATAGATAAAGCCAATTGTATGACTCTGTGACGAGTCACGCGATTTTACAGCGCGGTCACGAAATCGACCGTCGCTATTGCTGAGCTTGGTCTAACTTCAGCTAACAGTTTATTGAACAAATAACGACACATCGAATTGGCAAAAACATTACTCGTGTATCCGAAGTCGTTGTTATAAATGGCCAAACGTTGGAGCCCACATTTATCAAAAGATAACATAGGCCTATATAATGTAAAGTGTAGCGGTAAACGTGAAAATAAGATAAAAAATAACTCATTACGCAGATAAAATGCAAGTCTACACCCGAAATTAAAACTGGCAACGATAATAAGAAACGAACAAATTTCACTAATAAAATGAAACTTTTAAAAGTAAAGTATATTATAATATAATATAATACACGTTTGGCACAAGAAACTCTAAAATTAAACCAGACATCAGAACAAAATATTCACAACGGCCTGTCCTGACAGCATAAATTTTGTAGGACAAAATAAGAAAAAAATTGTATGATTGGTTTGATCAACACAGAAATGCTTAGTTTTGCTTAGCTTTGTTTTAGCGGGATGTCTTTGCATCCGTGGCTGGATTTCAACATCTGGGTCGAGCCCAATGGCTGCCAGAAGATAACCTAGTGCTGGTACAGTAGACAAGTGCCTATTACTGGGAGGTAAACCGACAACGCGATTGTTCGCTAGTAGCCTGGGGGGGGGGGAAGACTTAAATTTGTGGCAGAGCTGCTGGAACCGATTCAGAGCGATGTTCGGTTAATATTCCCTATTCTGCTGTTACGACGGTTACACAGATCGTCGTGTTGTTCAGTAGAAACAGAATAACTGACACCTGTAAAGTCACTAAATACAAACTTCAACTGGACACAACAGATCGACAAAAGTTATAAATCAACACTTATAGCACTCTTATAGATTGATTCAAGTTAAATTTGTACAACACACAAGAATAAATGTCATCTTACTACAGTAATCCAGAACGCTACGCAACTCTACCGCTCAGAATGACCTGCAAACGACTGGAACAGCCTCGCACGCTCTGTGAATAGAATCACGTACGCACTCAATGATGTGGCGCTAGTAGAGGGAAAATGAGGATTCTGGCTCACAAAGGAATGCCGCCTTTCCCACGGCCAGAGATTTTTTCCCACGCTCTCCCCACCACAGCTGGACCGCAGCATCCCAATGGACCACAGCATCCGCGAATTTCCGCGAATAAAATTTTTTTTTATTTTTTTTATTTTATTTTTTATTTTTTTATTTTTTTTATTTGATTTTTTTTAATTTTTTAATTAAATTGATTTGCATATCAAAGGGGTGGGATGAGGTTCAATGGACCACCAGCATCCGTGAATATAATTTTTTATTTTTTTAATAAAGCTGATTTGCATATCAGTGGGTGGTGGTGGGTGGGAGGTTTTTTTTTATTTCATATCAGTGGGTGGGGGTGGTTCCAACTCGATGCATTATAGTGTATATTAAAATATATGATCAGGTGTACCAACCTTTGCATGAGTTCAAATTTGTCGTGTGTTATAATGTATATTAAATCTATATGATCAGGTGTACCAACCCCTGTATTATTATTATAGTGAATAGATATTTTATATGAGCAGGTTTGTCAAAATTTTCTGTGGCGGGGGGGAGGGAAATTCAAATATGTGTTATATAGTGTATATATTAAAATATATGATCAGGGTTACCAATCTTACATTATTGTGTGTGTATAGAGCAGATCTGCCAACATTTTTTCTCTTCTGTGGTGGGAAATTCAAACTATATGATCATAATTGTTACTCTCTCTCTCTCTCTCACATTTGAATGTAAGTAAAACTATCTCTCTCTTGTTGTCAAACGTTATGTTCAAGCCGTTTTCTCCCTCTCCCTCTCTTTCTCTCTATCTCACTCTCACTGTGTACATTGAGTAAATAATTTTAGCTCTATCTCTCTCTCTCTCTCGTTGTGTATGTCTCTCTCTCTCTGTGGTCAGTACCGCGCGCATGTATATGAAATTAGAAAGTTTATATTTATTCGACAAATATTAACGCCCTCTCTCTCTCTCTCTCTCTCTCTCTCTCACTCTCACTTGTGTCAACTGTGTCAACAAATAGTAACGTCCTCTCTCTCTCTCTCTCTCTCTCTCTCTCTCTCTCTCTCTCTCTCTCTCTCTCTCTCTCTCTCTCTCACTCTCACGCGTTTCAACTATGCAAGGTTTCATACCCTTTCTCCTGTCTCCCTCTCGTACATTGAGTAGTCGGTGTGATGAGTAAATAATTTTAGCTCTCTCTCTCGTTGTCAAACGTCGTCTTCATTTTTCATGTATCAAATAATTAACTAATAGTTTATAATGCAGTCAGTGTGATTGATCCTTGTTAGAAATATATATATTTGGCAAATATTAACTATGTATGTGTGTTGTTGTCAATGAACTACTTACCTGTGTGCTGTTACAGATGACAAATCCATACGTTAACGGCGCAGCAATCTTCAATACACTCTTCTTCATGTGGTACAATACTTCTGTTTAATGGGTACAGTTTACACACGCACATAGGTTCAGTGGTGTATAGCGAAATAAATTAAAATTATACACACACATGAAAACGGTGGTTGAAATTCACACAAATCTTCTGATGTAACAGTTCACAAAAATAAATTAATTGTACACATGTTCAGAGGTGTAGAGTGAAATAAAATAAAGTCATAATTTGTTTAAATGATTAACACTTAACATAACGCTCCGTGTGAAGCGTTTGTAGAGCAGTCTCTCTCTCTCGCTCTCTCTCTCTCTTACCGTGTACATTGAGTAGTCGGTGTGATGAGTAAATAATTCTAGCTCTCTCTATATTTGACAAATATTAACTATGTATGTGTTGTTGTTGTCAATGAACTACTTTATATTGTATATATATATATATATATATATACCTATATGTGTGTGCGGTTAGTCCGTCAAAGAGTTCAAAAAATATGTAAAACAAAAATACAGAATATAAGAATTGTTATATTTACAAATAAAATATATTACAGATACTATTTGCAAATACAAATGATGTTGGTAATGTATGATTTTAAAGACAACTTTGTCACTAGCAATCTTCAATACGCTCTTCTCAGGTGGTACTACATTAAGCAGGTCCCTGGACTTCACTTTTATGGGGGCTTCATAAACATAAAGATCACTACCACCAATAATTTGTGGTACAATACTTCGGTTTAATGGTAAAACCTAAGACAAAGCATTAAAGAAAACATGCAATCAGTATTAATTACAAAATATCACTGTAGTAAAATGTACAAATCACACGACTTTATGTGAACGTCAAAGGGTTCAAATAAAAATACAGAATATATGAATTGTTATATTTACATAGTATGAAATAGTGGTACATAATTGTCATCTACCCTGTATGAAACAAAGACATTCTCAGTGTTTTATCACACACATACACACACACACGTACAATACATAATTGTCATCTACCCTGTCTGAAACAAAGACATTCCTACACACACACGTACAAACACATTGCGGTCTCTCTCTCTCTCTCACACACACACACACACACACACACACACACACACACACACACACACACACACAAATCACTAAGTTTTGCAAAAGATCTTATTGATCCGTTTGTAACTTTATACTTTTACTTATAAAAAACCTAGTGTTCCGAGTCGTTAATGTATAGTTAGTTAACCATAACATCATCATCATCATATATAAATAATATGAAAACGCCGTATACAATGTTTTAACTAAGTATCAGATATGTCATAAATACTTTTATATTTCATATATAATACCAATGATAATCGTTTTTGTGGGAACGACAGTGTATAGGAATGTGTTCTCTAGGTGATAACATAACGCTTCGTGTGAAGCGTGTTGTAGAGTAGGTTTCAACTGTGGAACAAAATCACGTCAACAACAACAAAAGTTGATTGGGTTTCATGTGTGTGCGTGTGCGTGTGTATCATTGTATATGTGAATTAGTTGAAGCAATACGAGGGAGAATGGGTATGATTGTTGACATAGGTCTATACATAATTTAAAATACTGTATAATTGAATACAAGAGAAAAGACATACTTTACGGAATTTCTAGAAATTTTTTTTGTAGTTCGTCTTCACCTCATCACCCTTGCATGTACTAGCAGTGTGTTTGGGTACAATTAAAGATTTAAATTCAATGTTCTGAGAAGTACAAATATTCATCTGCTCGCCTCCCTCCCGTTTACTGACAGTATGTTTGGATGCAGTCAACTACTGATAAGAATTCATCTTCTTGTTCCTATAATAATAATAATAACAGTACCTGCTTCCATTATCATATACATTATGTGCTATATATAAATATATACATAAGGCTTTGAACACACACACACACACACACACACACACAGCACATACCATAAATCCAGAACAGGAAAGGTATTATAACAAACATTACGAAAACAAGTACGTATGGTCACGTACATAGATCAACGTTTAAACAAACAGATTAATCCCTGAATAAATTTTTTTTTAAACAGGACAGCGTATTATCTATATAACGTTCTGTTTCAAAGAGGTATAAAACTTATTTAAACGTATAAAACCATTCTCTGGTGCGACCAGTTGTTACATATGGATCTGAGGTGAGGACTTTAATAGAGAATGACAAAACTGTTTTAAAATCAACCCCTATCAAACAAAAACCCCGTTCTTATCGAGAGACAACAGTAACTGACCTAAGCACATGTGCTTCATTAGGCAACAGACCAAAAAATCAAATAGACGACTATAAGCTCAATTTAAATAAAATCGGAATATTCAATAAAATTATGTTTACTTAGTAACATATGCAAATCTTTTACTTACCTCTTAAATGTTGTTGTTGTTATACACACAATAGTCGATTGTACGATGAGTGCCTCATACAAATGAGAAATAGTGACATGTCGTCTTGTGTGTGATATATCATACGGCGGTAGCGTACACGTTTGAAAGTTGATGCACATTAAATTGTCTCCCTCTCTCTCTCTCTCTCTCTCTCTCTCTCTCTCTCTCTCTCTCTCACACACACACACACACACACACATTTCTGATTACTATAAAAATAATTGCATGTATGTTCAGAGGTTTGGTGTCTAAATCGATGCATTTTACTTTCACCTTCTAATTTGACACATGACTTACTTTCATACAGAAATAGCTATCGCCCATGTCCGTCTACGAGTGTTGCTAAACGAAATTAAAAATGCTGTAATACATAACGTCCTGTGAAATAGATATGGTATGTTTTTAGGACAGCCAATGTCATTAAGATGGATTATTTTCGAGAACGGAGTCGCTACCAATTAATTTGTCACATATCCGAATGTATCACAACAATTGTCTAGTATATAGCACTTATCATCATACGGTGACAACGCTTGCTTTCAAAGCGTGTAGGTCCGTCTGCATACAAGTCAGTTGTTTGAATACTATACATCAGACCGTCTGTATCTGTCATTAGCAATCTAGCGTTACGACCGTACTTGCCGACAGCATAACGATAATACGTTTGACAACGAGAGAGAGAGAAACGGTTTGAACATAACGTTTGACATTGTATATTGCAAGCATGAAATTATTATTTCTATATGGTATGTTTTTAGGACAGCCAAAAGCATGAAAGTATTATTTAAATCTGTTATCTGCTTCTGTATGGAAGTCATCTATAAATATCAGGTCAGTGCGACACAACGTAATTGGACCTAACATGATTCATGCCAACGTGTGCGCTCGTTGTGTGTGCGTGTGCATCTGTGTGTTCGTGTGTGCGCGCGTTGCGTGTTTAGTTACGTTGCGTATGCATCTGTGTGTGTGTGTGTGTGTGTGTGTGTGTGTGTGTGTGTGTGTGCACGTCGGATGTGTGATTACGTGTGCGTCTGTGTGTGTTCGTGTGTGCGCGCGTCGGATCATGACATAGTATTCGTAATGACCGAGGCACGTCCTTTATTGCATGAGGATAATCAGGTAGAGCAGAGCAGACACGTTTACGCAATATCAAGTGCACACACACACACACACACACACACACACACACACACACACACACACACACACACACAAGAATCAGATGTTTTGTATACGTTCTAGGTGAAAAACTACTGGGGGTGTCTCTGACTTTAGTTGGAAATAAATAACATTACAGATATTGATATGGTACTATGAGTAGCCTATACGCGAATACTATACGTCAGACTGCCTGTATCTGTCATTAGCAATCTAACGTTACGACGGCAGCATAACGATAATGAAAGTCATACATTATCGTTATTTTGTCTAAGCTATGTTAACTTCACACAAACACACGCGCGCGCGCGCGCGCGCGGAAATGGAGGAAGAACTAGCATAGGAAATACAATTAAGTGTAACAATAAAAGAAGTGATTGGAAAGTCAACTGTGGGTGTCGAGACAAAACTCTTGCTTGTTCGTGAGTTGATAGAAGCGCCTGAGGGCAAAGTTATGCAAGAGGTTGTTGACAAGAACCAAACAAACTTGGATCAGCCAGTAGTGTTTAGGTCATCAGTACATGACGCAACGAGAGTGATAGGTCCAATTAGGTTTGTTACACGTTGTGTGTTAGGTTAAAATGCAAACAAACACACACACACACACACACACACACACACACACGTGTTAGGTTGCACACACATACGTGTGTGTGTGTGTGTGTGTGTGTGTGTGTGTGTGTGTGTGAAGTTAACATAGCTTAGACAAAATAACGATAATGTATGACTTTCATTATCGTTATGCTGCCGTCGTAACGTTAGATTGCTAATGACAGATACAGGCAGTCTGATGTATAGTATTCGCGTATAGGCTACTCATAGTACCATATCAATATCTGTAATGTTATTTATTTCCAACTAAAGTCAGAGACACCCCCAGTAGTTTTTCACCTAGAACGTATACAAAACATCTGATTCTTGTGTGTGTGTGTGTGTGTGTGTGTGCACTTGATATTGCGTAAACGTGTCTGCTCTGCTCTACCTGATTATCCTCATGCAATAAAGGACGTGCCTCGGTCATTACGAATACTATGTCACGATCCGACGCGCGCACACACGAACACACACAGACGCACACGTAATCACACATCCGACGTGCGCACACACACACACACACACACACACACACACAGATGCATACGCAACGTAACTAAACACGCAACGCGCGCACACACGAACACACAGATGCACACGCACACACAACGAGCGCACACGTTGGCATGAATCATGTTAGGTCCAATTACGTTGTGTCGCACTGACCTGATATTTATAGATGACTTCCATACAGAAGCAGATAACAGATTTAAATAATACTTTCATGCTTTTGGCTGTCCTAAAAACATACCATATCGAAATAATAATTTCATGCTTGCAATATACAATGTAAAACGTTATGTTCAAACCGTTTCTCTCTCTCTCGTTGTCAAACGTATTATCGTTATGCTGTCGGCAAGTACGGTCGTAACGTTAGATTGCTAATGACAGATACAGACGGTCTGATGTATAGTATTCAAACACCTGACTTGTATGCAGACGGACCTACACGCTTTGAAAGCAAGCGTTGTCACCGTATGATGATAAGTGCTATATACTAGACAATTGTTGTGATACATTCGGATACGTGACAAATTAATTGGTAGCGACTCCGCTCTCGAAAATAATCAATCTTAATGACATTGGCTGTCCTAAAAACATACCATATCTATTTCACAGGACGTTATGTATTACAGCATTTTTAATTTCGTTCAGCAACACTCGTAGACGGACATGGGCGATAGCTATTTCTGTATGAAAGTAAGCCATGTGTCAAATTAGAAGGTGAAAGTAAAATGCATCGATTTAGACACCAAACCTCTGAACATACATGCAATTATTTTTATAGTAATCAGAAATGTGTGTGTGTGTGTGTGTGTGTGTGTGTGTGTGAGAGAGAGAGAGAGAGAGAGAATTTAATGTGCATCAACTTTCAAACGTGTACGCTACCGCCGTATGATATATATACACACAGAAGACGACATGTCACTATTTCTCATTTGTATGAGACACTCATCGTACAATCGACTATTGTGTGTATAACAACAACAACATTTAAGAGGTAAGTAAAAGATTTGCATATGTTACTAAGTAAACATAATTTTATTGAATATTCCGATTTTATTTAAAATAGTTGATAGGGGTTGATTTTAAAACAGTTTTGTCGTTCTCTAGAAAGTCCTCACCTCAGATCCATATGTAACAACTGGTCGCAACAGAGAATGGTTTTATACGTTTAAATAAGTTTTATACCTCTTTGAAACAGAACGTTATATAGATAATACGCTGTCCTGTTTTAAAAAAAATTTATTCAGGTATTAATCTGTTTGTTTAAACGTTGATCTATGTACGTGACCATACGTACTTGTTTTCGTAATGTTTGTTATAATACCTTTCCTGTTCTGGATTTATGGTGTGTGTGTGTGTGTGTGTGTGTGTGTGTGTGTGTGTGTGTGTGTGTGTGTGTGTGTGTGTGTGTGTGTGTGTGTGTGTGTGTTGAAAGCCTTATATATTTATATATAGCACATAATGTATATGATAATGAAGCAGGTACTGTTATTATTATTGTTATAGGAACAAGAAGATGAATTCTTATCAGTGGTTGACTGCATCCAAACATACTGTCAGTAAACGGGAGGGAGGCGAGCAGATGAATATTTGTACTTCTCAGAACATTGAATTTAAATCTTTAATTGTACCCAAACACACTGCTAGTACATGCAAGGGTGATGAGGTGAAGACGAACTACAAAAAAAATTTCTAGAAATTCCGTAAAGTATGTCTTTTCTCTTGTATTCAATTATACAGTATTTTAAATTATGTATAGACCTATGTCAACAATCATACCCATTCTCCCTCGTATTGCTTCAACTAATCCACATATACAATGATACACACGCACACGCACACACATGAAACCCAATCAACTTTTGTTGTTGTTGACGTGATTTTGTTCCACAGTTGAAACCTACTCTACAACACGCTTCACACGAAGCGTTATGTTATCACCTAGAGAACACATTCCTATACACTGTCGTTCCCACAAAATCGATTATCATTGGTATTATATATGAAATATAAACGTATTTATGACATATCTGATACTTAGTTAAAACATTGTATACGGCTGTTTTCATATTATTTATATATGATGATGATGATGATGTTATGGTTAACTAACTATACATTAACGACTCGGAACACTAGGTTTTTTATAAGTAAAAGTATAAAGTTACAAACGGATCAATAAGATCTTTTGCAAAACTTAGTGATTTGTGTGTGTGTGTGTGTGTGTGTGTGTGTGAGAGACCGCAATGTGTTTGTACGTGTGTGTGTATGTGTGTGATAAAACACTGGGAATGTCTTTGTTTCAGACAGGGTAGATGACAATTATGTATTGTACGTGTGTGTGTGTATGTGTGTGATAAAACACTGAGAATGTCTTTGTTTCATACAGGGTAGATGACAATTATGTACCACTATTTCATACTATGTAAATATAACAATTCATATATTCTGTATTTTTATTTGAACCCTTTGACGTTCACATAAAGTCGTGTGATTTGTACATTTTACTACAGTGATATTTTGTAATTAATACTGATTGCATGTTTTCTTTAATGCTTTGTCTTAGGTTTTACCATTAAACCGAAGTATTGTACCACAAATTATTGGTGGTAGTGATCTTTATGTTTATGAAGCCCCCATAAAAGTGAAGTCCAGGGACCTGCTTAATGTAGTACCACCTGAAGAAGAGCGTATTGAAGATTGCTAGTGACAAAGTTGTCTTTAAAATCATACATTACCAACATCATTTGTATTTGCAAATAGTATCTGTAATATATTTTATTTGTAAATATAACAATTCTTATATTCTGTATTTTTGTTTTACATATTTTTTGAACTCTTTGACGGACTAACCGCACACACATATAGGTATATATATATATATATATATATATATATATATATATACAATATAAAGTAGTTCATTGACAACAACAACACATACATAGTTAATATTTGTCAAATATAGAGAGAGCTAGAATTATTTACTCATCACACCGACTACTCAATGTACACGGTAAGAGAGAGAGAGAGCGAGAGAGAGAGACTGCTCTACAAACGCTTCACACGGAGCGTTATGTTAAGAGTTAATCATTTAAACAAATTATGACTTTATTTTATTTCACTCTACACCTCTGAACATGTGTACAATTAATTTATTTTTGTGAACTGTTACATCAGAAGATTTGTGTGAATTTCAACCACCGTTTTCATGTGTGTGTATAATTTTAATTTATTTCGCTATACACCACTGAACCTATGTGCGTGTGTAAACTGTACCCATTAAACAGAAGTATTGTACCACATGAAGAAGAGTGTATTGAAGATTGCTGCGCCGTTAACGTATGGATTTGTCATCTGTAACAGCACACAGGTAAGTAGTTCATTGACAACAACACACATATATAGTTAATATTTGCCAAATATATATATTTCTAACAAGGATCAATCACACTGACTGCATTATAAACTATTAGTTAATTATTTGATACATGAAAAATGAAGACGACGTTTGACAACGAGAGAGAGAGCTAAAATTATTTACTCATCACACCGACTACTCAATGTACGAGAAGGAGACAGGAGAAAGGGTATGAAACCTTGCATAGTTGAAACACGTGAGAGAGAGAGAGAGAGAGAGAGAGAGAGAGAGAGAGAGAGAGAGAGAGAGAGAGAGGACGTTACTATTTGTTGACACAGTTGACACAAGTGAGAGTGAGAGAGAGAGAGAGAGAGAGAGGGCGTTAATATTTGTCGAATAAATATAAACTTTCTAATTTCATATACATGCGCGCGGTACTGACCACAGAGAGAGAGAGACATACACAACGAGAGAGAGAGAGAGATAGAGCTAAAATTATTTACTCAATGTACACAGTGAGAGTGAGATAGAGAGAAAGAGAGGGAGAGGAGAAAACGGCTTGAACATAACGTTTGACAACAAGAGAGAGATAGTTTTACTTACATTCAAATGTGAGAGAGAGAGAGAGAGTAACAATTATGATCATATAGTTTGAATTTCCCACCACAGAAGAGAAAAAATGTTGGCAGATCTGCTCTATACACACACAATAATGTAAGATTGGTAACCCTGATCATATATTTTAATATATACACTATATAACACATATTTGAATTTCCCTCCCCCCCGCCACAGAAAATGTTGACAAACCTGCTCGTATAAAATATCTATACACTATAATAATAATACAGAGGTTGGTACACCTGATCATATAGATTTAATATACATTATAACACACGACAAATTTGAACTCATGCAAAGGTTGGTACACCTGATCATATATTTTAATATACACTATAATGCATCGAGTTGGAACCACCCCCACCCACTGATATGAAATAAACAAAAACCTCCCACCCACCACCACCCACTGATATGCAAATCAGCTTTATTAAAAAAATAAAAAATTATATTCACGGATGCTGGTGGTCCATTGAACCTCATCCCACCCCTTTGATATGCAAATCAATTTAATTAAAAAATTAAAAAAAATCAAATAAAAAAAATAAAAAAATAAAAAATCAAATAAAAAAAATAAAAAAAAATTTTATTCGCGGAAATTCGCGGATGCTGTGGTCCATTGGGATGCTGCGGTCCAGCGGTGGTGGGGAGAGCGTGGGAAAAAATCTCTGGCCGTGGGAAAGGCGGCATTCCTTTGTGAGCCAGAATCCTCATTTTCCCTCTACTTGGCGCTATTTATACACAGAGATTTCCCATGATGTCGGTTGTGTATGTGTGTGTGGGTGGGTGTAGATGTGTCAGTGGAAGAATGCGTTGTGCCTGAAGAAATGTATAAAGCTTTAATCTTCAACAACGTTCGAAGAATGATAGATGGGGATCTCTTTTGTTTTGACATATATCTCGATTGTTGAGCATAATCACCCTTTTAATATATTTTATATGTTAAATAGCGTAACCTTTCGTGTGATATCAACGACAACTTGCGAAACGTATTAACGATTCAAATTATTCTTTTTTTGGATGCTCAGTATAATAATCAATGAGACTATAATAGTAGACACTGCATCAAAAAGAGCGCAAATGCTATTGCCGTAATCGTAAGTCCAGGCGCGGATCCACGGAGGTGAATGGGGGAAATATCCCTCCCCAAATGGTCACTTCAGAAGAAAGTTTTTCAAACAGAATTATCACTGTTGCACAACACTGTAGAAAAATTATTCCGATTAGCGCTTTCAAACTTCTCAGCTCATCGTCAGATCAGGTTATTTCCGGACTGACGATGAGCTGAGAAGCTTGAAAGCGCTAATCGGAATAATTTTTCTATAGTGGTGTGCAACAATAATAATTCTCTTTGTGATTATAACCACTAACACAACTTTCTTAATTAAACTTCTGATAAGAATGTTTTTTGTCGTTTTATGATTGTGAATATGATTTAAAAATCATATCACAGTATGTAAGTTCATAGTTTTACGCTAAAATTACTTTAAATTGTAACTGCACCTATTTTTGTTTGATAGATAACCTAAACCAGTAGTGTGTATTTTAAACTGTGCGCGAATGTTATTAAAAGAACACTGTACTAACAAACACAAATGTGAATTCATTCTTATACAGTAATAGGCCTACACCTATTACTTTGATAATAACAAACTGTGTTTTATCTTCACTCGTTTCTATCATTTATACTTTAGATCTTTAAAGAATGGTCTAACTTTTCAAAATACTCCCCAGAGTCAACACTTTCCTCCCCCAAAACTGTTTGCTGGATCCGCCCCTTGTAAGTCTAAAGGAACTACTAAAGGAAACAGTATACTAAAGGAACCTTTGTACTAAACGAATCTCTGGCTAAACCAAACAGTCATTTTAAAGTACGTTGCCTAAAAAAAACACATCGATTTGGAGAATAAAGACGCTAAAAAAGTGTTTAATTTATTGTGGAAAATAACAACGATTATTTATACAACTCCCCGTACTTAGTACACAGAGCTAACATAGACATCTCACGGAGTACTTCAGTCGTGCGTGTGTAAAGTGTATCACGTAGCCTGGTGGAATCTGTCCAGGTTAATCTGACAGGTGTAAGTTGACAGCGATTTGGGTCGGCGCCAAATACCGGATGTGCACATTACCGTCTAAATGCACCACCTTACTGTAGCTGCTGAACCACATGAACAAAACAGAACGGTGTAAATGGAAAACGTATAAAAAAACATAAAAACCGTCTGCTATAATTTACCTCAAAACTCTCCACTCTCCCCTTCCTCACACACACACACGCGCGCGCGCGCGCACACACGCAATCATAAAAGATTGAAAGACATCTACAACATAAACTTTGTACACTAAACCAAATGTTAATAGCCTATATCAAATAAACATAAATATTTTGTCACATATTTTGATTATGATTCACATATTTTCACTGACATAATTAAGGTGAAATCAATCAAACGTATGTAAAGGAGGAAAAGTGAATAACTAAACATAAGTATAGGCCTATCACTACCGAATCGGAACACAAAGTTTTATTGGTAAAAAAGTTTTACTTTATAGCCTGAACCAGTTTTCGCTTATTATAAGCTTCGTCAGAGACTGCCACTTGCAGCGCTGTCCGTCTTGTTCTTGGCGACGGCGTCGACTTTTGAAGGATCGATGTTGTGTGTGTGGAGTGTAATATGTTCGAATAATGCGTGTGGTTTAAATTGTGTCTGTTTATTTAGGATGTCGGTTTTTTGTGTTTTTGCGTGTTTGTATATTTCAAATTGTTCAAATGTGTCTAGTTTTCGGCCCTTTTGTGTGCACGTTTAGAATATCCATGTTGTTGTCGATGTTTGTGTACTGTGGTTTGCTTCAATGAGGTGGTTTGCAAAAGTGGATTCAGTAATGGAGTGTAGTGCCTTTGTGTGTTCAATGTATTTTGTTTGAAGCAACGTCCTGTCTGGCCTTGGTAGAATTTGTTGCAATCTGGGCAATTTAGTTTGTAAACACCGGGTAGATCAAAGTTGTTTCATAGATCAAATCAAAAATTGGAAATATACAAACACACAAAAACACATAAAAACGACATCCTAAACAAACAGACACAATTTAAATCACACGCATTATTCGAACATATCACACCCTACACACACAACATCGATCCTTCAAAAGTCGACGCCGTCGCCAAGAACAAGACGGACAGCGCTTCAAGTGGCAGCCTCTGACGAAGCTTATAATAAGCGAAAACTGGTTCAGCCTATAAGGTAAAACGTTTACATTTTTACCAATAAAAACTTTGTGTTCCGAGTCAGTAGTGATATACTTATGTTTAGTTAATCAACGGACACGTCATAGCAACAAAATCCAAGAAAAGTGAATATTTGTTAATGTTTACACCCTTTTTAATATAAAAATAACAAGTTATTAACAAATGAAGAAAATAAATTAGAGAGCACACACAACCGTATTGCACATATCATGTCAAATTATATAGTATGATGATAATAGGGCGTGTCTTTCGTTACTAATCTACTAATTGTATTGGTTTGTTTCAGACAATGTTTTTCAATTTCCATTTGATCATTTATTAGACATTTTGTCCTATAAATAACTGTGACTGTGGTGGCATTACACATACTACCCTCTTGGTTCACGTGGTGTATGTTTTCCCTTAAATTCTGTCTTCTAAGATGATTTCATATGGTCTCTACCTTATCCTTACTGTATATCTGTGACAACCATTCCAGTATCTTGCTTCCATTCGGACAAAAATTACAGGCCTAGGAGCTAACTTTTTTTTGATACCAAACAAATTAACTAATTATAATACTACACATTTTATTATGCCACTATTTTAAATTACTATTACAATGATAATGACTATGCTCGTTATTTGAATCCTTATTGCACATGTAATTTTTCTCTGCCAAAGGTGATCAATTTTTTCGTACGCTGACTACGAAGTACTGTATATCTTTCAATTCTGAAGTTCTTGGTAGGCGCAATCCATGGTGACTACATCTACAAGGTAGTGTTTCTATGGTATCTTCAGAGACAGAATGCCATTTAGAATTTACAAATTTCAGAAATTAACAACTCTAGGAGTTTTAATTCCAGTTCCGCATATGCCTTTTTCCTCCCAGGACCTATGATATGAAACCTTTTTCTCCTCTTATCTTCTCCCTGATATGAAAATGCTGCGATATGAAAGATATGAGATCCAATTTTCGACTTAGACGGTGATCACTCATCGACATGAAAACAGCAGCTATATGCATCAATATTTCATTTACCGAAAGTTGAGAGTAGTTATATTAAAATATATTATTGTAATATATATTATAATATATTATACATTATCATTATAATATACTATCCATAATATTATATTGTATATACAAAATGATTCTAATTGCCTGAAGTTAATACGAATAAAATTAGCGAGAAATACACTAGATCGAAACACATTTTATAGCACATGAACACAGAAACTATATAAGTACTAAAAGTAAAATCAAATTACGAGCATAACTTGAAAAATAAATAGAAAATCCTACATGGAATGAAAACATGTGATCATTACTGGTAGTAGTACTGTCAGTTTTCTTTTTCATTGACGCATATACTTGTAGAGAGATACCAAAAATAATTTGGCCACCTTCCAAAAACGGAGGAATGCAGATTTCTCAAGTTGGTCAGCCAGTGTGGAGTAGCTGGAAAGAGACCTGGGACAGACCCAGAAAGACACAACGAGGGAGTGGCTGCAAGCATTAAAGGGAAAAATTTACCTGACGAGATGCGGTTTGGATGGCTGAACACTGGAGTGTATAGAGAAAAGTATAAATACACAATACCTCAATAACAAGTCATTTTAAGGTAACATGAATAAATTAAGAATTAAGAATAAATGTTGCAACGTCTTTGCCGTGTGTTTATGATATAGTGAGTGTTATTGTTATGGTAATACAACTGACACATTTGTTGTATAGGCCTACGCTACGAAGATTTAGTATTATTTTAATACCCATTCTCTCGTAACACCGGGATTTAAAGTTAAATTAGTCACTAACAATACAAATATAATTTTAAAAATAATCATGAGGTCTTAGGTAATCATAATTTTAATCGAAATTAACACCGTCATTATCATCATCGTCATTACCTTGTTAATGGAATGTTATTAACAAGCACAACGAACTGCGAATGTTAAAAAATGAATGAAAGCAGCACATTGCAAAACATAGTAAACAGTATTTAGTATGAATCTCTCAATTGTTTTTAATGATTATTACAAAAACGTGAACGCAAGCGACAGAAGCTAATCACGCCAGCGACTACTCGAATTAATGATTCGCTGTGACAAA
Organism: Magicicada septendecula; assembly: GCA_034769895.1. Lineage (NCBI taxonomy): Eukaryota > Metazoa > Arthropoda > Insecta > Hemiptera > Cicadidae > Magicicada > Magicicada septendecula. Next base: position 126,960,561 of record CM068372.1, read on the forward strand.
ACGTTTGGACCGCGTGACGGCGACCCTTATGTAGTCACCCAACCCCTGCTGGAATGAGCCACAGGATTCCTGCTCGCTTGTTATCGACTAAACCAATAAATATCGAAGTCGATTACAAGAAAGTTTTTAACGAGGCAAATAAATGATGGAGTCTATTAACAGAATATTCTACGTACAAATCGACTTGACAAAGTGTTCTCAAGAAAAGGCGAGGAAACAGGGAAAGAAGTTTATCATCTGTCCTCCGCGGTGCAAACATTTTTACCCTCTTTGCTTTGTACTCGTCGACTAAAGTTTCTGTTGTTTGCGCGCGGGCCCGAGCGTGTGAGTGTGTAAGCATTCATCTGCAGTATTTCAATTCAGTTAGTTTATTGACAAGCATTTTGTACGGGGAACGATCTTGTTTTATAGGATCCTAGTTAAGTCGGTAATTACTATTAATTATTTCATTAGAAGATTAACTCCGGAGTGTCAAAAAAATCATTTAAAAAATAAGTAATGTTTAATAATAATAATAGTAACAAGAACAACAAGAGTGTAACAATCATCGTCATCGTCACCACCATGACCATCATCATCATCGTGGCCATCGTCAGCTTCATGTTCACTTCTAAGTTTAAACTACGGCTTGCCTATTCTGTCTCGATTCTCTCCATCGTTTTTTAACCTGTCGCGTCCCTTCGGTCTTTTGTTTTGTTTCCATTTGTATAACAATTCCATCTTATTCCATTCGCTCGACATACTGTCTCTATTCTATTGTCCCTTCCTGTACTCTGTCGTCTACTGAATACACGCCTAACACTTCGTCATTGAATGCCCTTATATCATATAATCTTTGGACGATTCCTTTAGCAATTTTACTTCTGTCGTCCGATTTCTTCTTCCATCGCTACCGTCTGTGTCTAGTTTTTACTGTTGCCATTGCTGTTGTGTTACCATTATGCTGAAAACTTGATCTTCGTCTCCTTCTGTTGTTTACGTGCTTTGGATAAAGCCGAATGTCATGTGGTACGCATCTTAGTTTGGTTTTCTTCACAGTGACACTGTCTACTTGTAACTAATATCGCACTCTAATAAATTAAAACGGGTTATTCTACCAGTTGAATATAAATTGATAAATTAGACCTTACAAACTTCTAACAATTCTCATAGCAACAACTCGCGTACGCGAGCTGACGCAATATTGTTCGTAAACCTACTTGAGTCACCCGGTACCATAACTAGTAAAGGTTTAAATGACAGTGCACATAATTCCAGTGGTGACTATGAGGTACTAGTATTTGGAATTCTGAATTCAGATACAACCAAGTGTAGCAGACTTTCAACTGTATATAATTTCTTCTGTAAGAGTGCCATAGATACCAGTTTTAAAAGTCCTAGGCGCACAGCCAACTTTATCATTCTTTAACTTACTAGGTGAGTAAACCAGAAATTGAAGTAACGTTTCAATGTCCGTAAAATTAAAAATTACTTATACAATAATGTGAACTGCAAATAATATTAAGTGATATGTGTTTCATCAGTATCCGATCTGTTTTGCCAGGGGATATACTAAAATGCTTTGACGATACCGGTCTAGGACAGGTGACATGACGATCATAAAAATGTAACTTATTATTGAATAAAATACTGTTAATAATAATAGTGTGTTCATACACGCCAAGAACTATACATGTTGCAACTGACGACTAACGTACACACATACAAAAATCATTAACATCATCAGTTTTACTTGTATGTAGCCTACTCTGATTGCCTGCCCAGTCATTATCCAGTTATACCACTGAATATTTTTTTTAAATTCACATTACCATAGTATCTAAACAGGTATTCATGACTGGTTGATGGATACTGATTCCAAATTGTTGTTATGCGAGTCGTTTTGTCATATGATCTAGGAAAACGACTGTACCAAAACAGCTGAAGACGCCCTTCTCAGTCGTAATAACTGAATACTGCTCTTTCCACTTTCCGTCATCAGTTTTTCTAATCTGAAATGCCTCTTGTAAAACTCATCAGGCTATTATACAACTTGAAATTTAAATAATCGTTGTTTAAACTAAGTAGGATTGTACTCTCCAAAACGTACTGCGCGGCCCGGCACAGTAGTTTCGTTTGCGACTCATAATCGCAATGGCTATCCTGTTCTCATTGAATCGAATCAAGTTAACGACTCAGTCTGCCTTTCCACCTTTATTGCTAGGGACAAATAATACAGCTGCCTTATAATACACGCCTGGGGTAGATAAGTAACAAAGGCACACCACACGAAAGACGCATACACACAAAACTCCCTCCCCACAGTGCGGCGCGCCTTCGCATGTGGTTACTATGTGACTGATTTCTTTCCCGTGGTGGTGGAACGTGAGTTGTACCACGGCCAGGGGACCCAACAGGTCGCGGAAAGTTATAAGTATTCCACTTCATATATATGCTGTTCCAACTATCTACAACAATGTAGCTGACACAATTATTTTAAAGATAAAATAAATAAATTATTAATTTATTCGTAAATACTGTCTTCAGTACATATATTCAGCTAGTTACTCCCGCTATTTTAAAAACAGAGTTCACTTTATTCGTGGAAAAGTAAGAAGGCGAACCATTGTATCAATAAATCCACCCACATATCTTTCTACTTTCAAAATCTATAACGGCTTGTGGCCGACAAGGCTGGGTCGCGCCTTAGCTTGCGTGCGTGCGCGTGAGACTAATGAACTGCGTGCACACGATACAGTGCGACGCACACGCTACGGTTCTTGTGTAGACAGCCACTTGCGGACAGTATAGGACAGACACTCAAGAAAAATGTAAAGAGGTTAGGGCGGACTCGCTCAAGTACACTCCGTCGCTACGCGCTTGATTTTGCGTCAGCGTCTCTCATACCCCCCCCCCCCCCCCAGCAAACACAAGGCCGACAAACATCTACGTCCACTTGTAAGCTTTTTGTACTTTCTCAACAACTGCGCCAATCTGACCGTGTTTTCCCCAGACATTCGGCAGTGGATTAGATACGTCTTCATGTCTCAGATTTAATACAGAGCTTCCAAAAAGGTTTATCTCCGATATCATAATTTTTCCGTCGTCCTAGTTTCCACAGTTACGCTATTATTTCTGAGGCACACCTGTTTCAAAGAGGTGTGAAATGGGTTGGAATTCAACCCATTATCCAACCCAACCCTTTCATTATTTAAGACGAAGTTATTATTGTCTATAGTTGTCTTGATTGTTCATCATCTTTTTTCACAGCACTACACTTTATATAATAATGAAACTTTCATTTGTGAACTTACTTGTCTTTTCTCGTGGAACGCGTTTCGGCGTAGTGTTCGCCTTCGTCGGCTTAGAGACAGACTGCCAGACTTTGTAACGGTTATTGCTTGGAAGGTATAGTGGTGGTGTGTGGAGGAAGGGGTTTGGCGCGGGCATCCAAATTATTGTTTGTTTTTTGTATAATTGTGTCAAAAAATGAATGTGATTTATTATACAAAAAACAAACATAATTTGGATCCCCGCGCCAATCCCCTTCCCCCACACACCACCCCCACTATACCTTCCAAGCAATAACCGTTACAAAGTCTGGCCGTCTGTCTCTAAGCTGACGAAGGCGAACACTACGCCGAAACGCGTTCCACGAGAAAAGACAAGTAAGTTCACAAGTGAAAGTTTCATTATTATATAAAGTTATTATTGCTTAATTCCGAATGCACATATTTGTGCTTATCAGCTACGGATATGTGTTAACCCCGTTATTCGTAAACGTAAAGCAATATCAAATGACTTTCACTCATTGTCTACCTGTGAAAGGTTAAATTTCGTCGTCGTCGTCGTCATCCTTTACGGCTTAGGCTAGTAGCCTGTTTCAGTCTCAATGGAATTCATCGTTTACTGGTGTCTTCCCACACTTCTCTTCCCCCTTGAATGATAGTCAAGGGCTCTTCTTGAGAATCTATAGTTGGAGTTAAATTTCGTAAACTACGTAAAACTCTTCTTCTTATTAAGATTACATCCATCTGCGCGGGTCAACAAATTACAAGTAGGCGTACACGTACGTCATAGGCCTATACGTTGGATACGATGCCGTCACTGGATCATTCTCTTCTGTGCATTTTTTAGTAAGAAATCTGCATCACAAACACGGGGGTAGAAATCAAGACCTGTACACTGAGAATTTTGATGACCAGTGGTAATTCGATTTCAATGAGAAACATAAGTTAGAAATTTAAAACAATATGATACACGCTAGGGCAGTCATATTGGCATTGACACTACAGGTCTGAATGGAATAGACTGATAGAGCACATTATGAAACAAAAACAGAGAGGACGTATAACGTAATGGGTATGACTACCTCACCTTACGAGCCTAAAATGTGAACAATAGCTGGCTTGCTAAAGAAATTAATTCATTAAGGGGATCGTTAGCACAATGGTAGATGTAACAGACTACAAATCGTTTGTACTGTACAGAAGAGGAGGCCTACTTAGGAAGAAGGGAACTCGTTTGGAAAGAGACAAACAAGAGCGTCCACCGCAAGAAGAGAAAAAGAGGGCACACCAAAGAACAATGCATATGAGGAAAATTGGGGAGAGAGAACGAAATTAAATATGAATACCCTGATTTTTATTGTTATATTGGGATTCATCCGAAGAATGGTCCCAGGCTGTTATGGGGACAAGGTTCCTTCAGCTAATGAGTAAACTCACTGGGGATTACGGACGCCAATGCGAGCCGGATGATAAGAAGGAGGTAGTACAGCGAGAGGGGAGGGGGAAAGAGAGAGAGAGAGAGAGAGAGAGAGAGAGAGAGAGAGAGAGAGAGAGAGAGAGAGAGAGAGAGAGAGAGAGAGAGAGAGAGAGAGATCTACAGAACAGAAGGTTTATGTAACGCAGGCTGGGGAATGGGGTAATATTGGCTTTGTGGTTCTGAAACTGCACTGGGTTCAAGTAGCTGGGGACGCTAGAGGTGGTACTGAGCGTCAGGGACTCGGTGGAAAGGTAAGGTAAAGGAGAGATACGGAGGAAAACATTACATTTTATGGACCTAAACAAAGAATATAGGCCTACTTGTGTTCTACGTGGTGTCAGGTACCATCTCATAGTGGAGGATTAGCTAACTCCAGCAAACGGTTGATTAGGAAATTTGGCCGTTTGGACTTTCTGGTCGCCCAATTCATAGTCTACAACTGCCAGAAGGGAAGGACGCAGCCTCGCTTTTAAAGTGTATCGATGGTTTATGGTATCTTGAGGTTGTGTTATATATTGCCAACCAAAATAATTTCTATTATTTTTCAAAAACAAATAAACAATTTGAAATTACTAATAAACAATTAATTGTAAATAGAAGTGTATTTCTCATGTCTTTAATGCTATTAAATTAGTATGCTATTAAACTATTAGACTAGTTTATGTTGTCACATCCTATAAATCGACCACAGGAATTTTCGAGCCTGAATACTTCAATACGCGACAGCGAATACCTTTAAAATCAACAGAACACTTAAATATTTTCACTCTATTTCTAGTAAAAGAATCGTCTGAGAAGCAAATTAAATGTAGCAGTAGTTGACTGAAAGAGATACGAGAACGGAAACAAACCGGACAGTGAAGAAGTAAAAACAAGTTTCATTAAGTCTGGATGGTGAAGGTGCTTCAAGAAGAAACAGCGGTTGCGAATTTTAAAGTGAGCACAACGTTTCCATATAAGTACCACTCGGACGAAATAGAATAACATTAACGGAAACTGATAGCGATCTTCACGACGTCCAGGGGTAACAGACACGTATGGACAGTCACAAATCCAATACGTTTAGTACTGTACACAGGCAGAGCCGTAAGATTATATTAGAAAATCCTTATTGACTTTTACTACTGTTTCTTCTGTTCTTTATTGCCTTGCGTTTTTAGGCCCGCAGTCTTCTTAGTCCACACTTTTTTCGAACATATTCAAAGACGACACAAACCACATCGTGACGGGGTAATTTATCATTGTGTTTTGTACGTTTGGTCTCCGCTTATCTGCCTAATTGCTGGCCGAAACGCCTTTATTATTTATTAAACCGCCATAAATTATTCTCTTCTCCAACGTTATTAAGAAACCGCGCCTGCCCACTCTCCTTGCTACTGCGCTCCCATGACGGATGACGTTAACACATAAATTCTTTTCTCTCTCTCTCTCTCTCTCTCTCTCTCTCTCTCTCTCTCTCTCTCTTTCACCACCACTCTCTATCATTTTAAGCGTGTAATTTTGAATAATATTTTATGCGTTTCTTCGGTTAATAAGAAAACCAGTTTAGCTTAGTTGTACCTAATGATAATGGTTATATATATTTTTTGTGCCAACGTGAGTGACTTTGAGTATGAATATATTTTTCCATATAAAAAACATCCATCCATTCACATACATCCAGTGACGTAACTAGGATCTGCTCCTGGGGAGGATGAGACTAATTTATGGGGGGGGATAGATGGCACTAGCTTCCGGAGGAGGGGGATGAGACTAGCTTGAAGGTTGGACTCCCCACTTTCCTTAGGATAAAAGATGATTTCAGAATTCTTCCCATTTAATTTTTTAATTCTTTGCAACTCAAAAACATGATACGCCAACAGTGACCTTGCACGCTTATATGGGTGATCGAAAAGTCGCGCAGCGCAAACACACAGTGCGATATAAATAAATTCATATCGATAAATATATAAAAACATTGGATTTGGCTGATGAGTGTCGGTAAACGTATTCAAATGTGCAAGTGCTTGGAGTGTATGTTCAGCCCAGTAGATGCTTCAGACCATAAAGGTTCCCGAATTCGCATTCGTTGTCATTAAAGTCTTTAAGACCCCATTTATTTAGATTTGATTTAGAATGATCCTCACCGGTTCTTATTTGTTTGAGCATCTTTCGTGTTTCCGTTTCAGCTGCGAACCATTAGGTAAATCTTGTTTTAGTTGGTAATTCTCTGGAAATTCAATCTATACAACTCGAAGGCAGCTTCTCCTTGTTTTTATTTTCTGGTTGTTCCTCCTGCCACGTAAAGGAGGCGTCTCTCATGAAAAACGTGCTTGAACTTCTCATTTTAATATATTTATGTTCTGCGACTAATACCTGTTTCCAGCCAGCTGCTTTGTAAATTGCTTTGTAAAGCGTTCAACGCTCTTTAAGAACGTTTCAAACGGTCTGTCATAATTCTACAAGTTTCATGTCTAACGCCTACTTACTGTCTTATATCTACTTTTTATTTTAGGTGACTACATCAGCACTACACAGGGTGCTACTGAAAAACAAGGGCCTGAGAGACTGTATAAAGCAACCTAGGATTTTTCCCCCCATTTGCAACCACACAGACGTTTTAGCAGGTCGTTTCTTGCAACTACTTTTTGTTTTTTTTCTCACAATGGAATTTTTTGTTAAAGACCTATCCAGTGTGACTCCAACGTACTTCGGTTGGCCCGTATGTTGCAGATAAATTAGTGTCACCAACGTCAGTGTTTCCACTGTCATTCCTTTAATTTTCCTACACACTCTTACTGTCGGGGAAACTATTTTCATTTTGGGTTTCAATCACTCGGTATAACAAACAACACGAAAGCCAGCCATAGCTAGTTATGTCTAGGAGTTCTGCAAAGTATTCAATGACTGGGAGTTCTGAGCGTTCGTATCAATGCGTTAGTGAATACAATGGAGTTACATAGGAGAATTTACTGAAAATTGTCAGGCATTTAGTTGTTTATTGTTTGCGGACTATGGTAATTATTTCATTTGATTACACTTATTATTGTTTGTTTATAGTGCGTCTTGGATAACTGTATGTTAAGAGAACTGGTATAACGTAAGCATTTATCATCGAGAGGTGTTAATAAAAATTAGTACCGATTTCTCCGGCGTTCAGTAATGTATTCCACTGTTACTTAAGTATTTAGTCTACGGTTGTTTATCGTTTTTCTTCCTGTTGTGTTCGGGTTCCAACCGCCTGCTCTATTATTTACTGATAAATGGGTTATTTTAATTTGCGTTCATTACGGAAGAGAAAAACGCAGAAAACGTTAACAAGTGACACGTACAATCGCGCAATTTCAGCCAATTAGTGACCATTATTTATACGCTGACATTTACACAGCAACAAGCGGACGTTTATCATAACGGGAAAAGAAGGAGACAAGGTTAAGTTTATAAACGAACGTTCCGTAAAAGAATTCAGCGCTTACAATAAACGAATGCTGTTAACGACCACTATAATTTTCCTCTTCGTCTTCCCCTTTCTCATTTTACATTTTTCCTTTATCTCTCTCTCTCTCTCTCTCTCTCTCTCTCTCTCTCTCTCTCTCTCTCTCTCTCTCTCTCTCTCTCTCTCTCTCTCTCTCTCTCTCCCCCCGTTTCTGAGAGCGCGCGCGTATGCAGACAGATCGATAGATAACATATGTATATAATTTCAGTTTGCTTGAATGGAAGTTTTCTATCTGGTTTTGTCAGAAACCAGTTTCATCGTTTTTGAGTTCAAAAGTTATTGCGCACCATAAAATTCTACTGGAACCTTCCTAATGATTTGTTACCCTATTTTGGACCTTTGTCCATTGGTGGCCAACCCGCGGCACGCGGAACTCGGTGGTCTGTTGGGTGACATGCAGACTTTTTACCTTAATTCCTGTTAGGTAAAAATAAAATCGAATATCGGAGTGTCTATTTTTCAGTAGTTTAAGACCCAATAAATCTGCAATTGTAATATAAAAACTATCACTACATAGATTACCTGTAACGCATTTTTAATATCGTAGCGGGTTTTGGAAGTTGTAACAGAGATAAAGAAGAAAACGTATTGAAAATTTTTACAAGAAAGCTAAGACTATTCCAAAACGCTTAAAAGCACAATGTCTTATTAATACGGACATCCACAAACATATACATACATAATTTATAGCAATATTGTGTGTGTGTGTGTGTGTGTGTGTGTGTGTGTGTGTGTGTGTGTGTGTGTGTGTGTGTGTGTGTGTGTGTGTGTGTGTGTGTTTAGTATCTATAAGAAAATTGGTTCACGTCCGACGCCTAAGTTCCGCGGTCACAAAACTTTGGCTCATGGCGCAGAACGGTTGGCCTCCACTGATCTAGAGTACAGTATATCTCTTACAGACTTGTGTTCCATCCTCATTAGTGTCGTCAGTTTCCTCGCATTTTTAATAAAGATCATTCCTCAACTATTTTTTTTTGGTTTATCTCCTAGATCTTAACTTTTCTTGTAATGCAATAATTGACTTTAACCACAGTTGCGCTGGTTTGGACACATTCAGAGGATGGAAGGGGATACACTTACAAAAAAACTGTATGAGGCAAGAATTGCTGGGAGAAGACCCAGGAGCCGGAGAAGAGTGACTTGGGAGGACAATGTGAAGTCCTCTCTGCAGGGGCTGGGAGTGCAGGGGAATGAAGCCAAGGCCCTGGCCATGCGGAGAAGAGGATTAGAATAAGAAGAAGACTTTAGGCCTAATTTTTTTTAACAAATGAGGTTTCAGGACCAATAAGAATACGCTCAGCTTGAGTTTACCTCAGCTTAGGGTACGTTCGGTTTACCATCCCGCGTCGAACTATTTTACTACTGAAGAAGGCCCCCGGTGTATGCCCGAAACGATTAGTGAGAAAATGACAACATCCGCGAACAATCGACCACTGTCCAAAAGTCCGGAAGTTATTAACTCTCTGAATAAGGATACGGTTTTATAATGGATAGAAGTAGATGAGAGCGAGTTTACAGGGACACCTCAGACGACATCAAACAGTGAGACAAGTGATACAGCTGGGCTATCTGTGCACCTCAACGTTTGTGTACAGATCAGGTAGCATACATCAAATGACAGCTAAGCTAATCGTAAAGTTTTGTAACAGAATTCTGAAATCCCTTGTAAAGACTTAACTCTCCGTAGCTCGCTGTCGACACATCCAATTCTATTTGACATTGTTGTTTTAGACTGAAGGTTGTCTATAATCTGCGGATATCAAGAAGCAAAACAAAGTCCATGACATTCCAAGGCCCCAATATTTTAAGATATAACCTCGTACTGTAAGACAAATAATAGGACAAGTCAGTACCTTAAGATTGATTTCTCGGCTGTGATGTCTCGGATGTGATGTTCACATCGCGAAGTGAATGTTGAGAAAAACAGAGAAATTTAACCTCATATGTGGCACTATCAAAAATCTCTTACGGATAAAGTAAGAAAAGACTATGTTGAAGCTTTGTACAGTTATGGCTGTGGCCTGTGGACTATATGGAAGCGGAACCTGGACCCTAACACTATAACTTGTGGTACAGTCCAGTCGGTTGAGATGAGGTTTCAGTCACTTCTGGGAGTAAAAAGTAGGCATAGACTTAAAAATAAAGCAATCATGAAGAGCCCTGGAATTTATAATTAAAAAAATATATCAAATCGCACAGGCCGGCACAGTGGTACGAGTAGGTCCTAAACCTTTGCCTTAAATCTAATTCGCAGACCTTTTCACGAATTAGGATATACTTTAATTCTCAATGGAATATGTTGAATATTCTGCAAAACTGTCCAGGTTCCCGAACATTGTTCGTAGGAGTTGAGAGTGGAGATCATGGCAGCCAGTATAATAGCTTACATAAAAGACTACTTACAGATCTCGAAATCAACTGCCGTTCCAATTGTGATAGACAATTTCAGCAGCAGGGTAACGTGAAACTAATTGTATGCGACGTATAACAATTAGTTTGTGTTCAACACGGGCTGAAAGTACGGTATGTGGGCATTGCGTATCCAACTTCCACAGCACGCGATATAAGAAATAATCCACTCGAGTTCCTCAAAAAGAAAATCCACACCGAAGATGAGAATAAAAATTCTATGACGCTAATGACCGTATTGAATTATGGTATGGTATTGAATTAGAATTATTTTATGGAGTAGAAATTACCTTTTAATTTAATAAAGGACAAACCACCTTTTTTATCGGTATAAAAGTGCATTAGATGGAAACCAGCGCATTCAAGACAGCAGTCCGCGGGCTTGGCTTGACTTGTCTCAGGCGCGCCGTGTTATTAAGCAATTTGCTTTCTCCATTCGTCATGTCCAGATTTAATTGTTGGGTAGGTTGTTCACGGATAACCAGACTGGACAACTGTATTTTGAACACTGTATCTACGTCTGCATCTGATTTCACATTGTGACGACTTAATTACCGGCTACTTAAGTAGATTAACCCATGTCTGCGCACACAAGTTCATGGAGACGAGATATCCTTCTGTAATATTTACGAAGCAGTTTGGTTACGAAAGATGATAACTGAAAACAAAACCACCGAATGTAAAATAGATTGTTGTGCAGTGGTCAATTCCCCGTTTGAACAATAAAAGCGGTGAACCCATACAGTTCCTGTTTCCGATTGTGATACACCGCTTTTTCCTTCTATTTACCCTTTTAATGGTTTCCGGTAATCCCAAACGTCCTTTGTTGATGCGAGTTTCATCTGAATCACTTCACAGGTCAGGTTCTTGTTAAACAAAATTCCAGAGCGACATAAAGCCACTATTACACATCAACGATAAAACACACTTTATAACATAGCCTATAAGAGATCACAAATTCTGTCAATTCGTAGTTTCCAGTCGCGTGCACTAAACCTTGTCTCTTTTTACAAATTAATTACGTACACATTAAGAATAATAAAATTTCTAAAGGCTGAGTACGCGCGTATTGAATATATAAATATATTTTATAAAATGCGTCAGATCTACATTGTAAAAATGATTTCATATAATATATTATAGATCCTATTATATAACAATCTCAAGTCTGTGTACTACGTACTACGTATCAGAACTACGTATTTATAAAATAGACCTGAGACCATTTTATAAAATGTAGGATAAAAAATGTCATAAATCTCATAAATTCAAACATTTTTTATTACATTTAAAGTCCACCAATGGATCGTATATGGCACAAGAAATGGACGAGAGAATTTCAACACTGCATAATTAAATGTCGAGAGAGAAATAATGACTAATGTATACGGAAAATAGTAAAAAAAAGAATAGCAAGATATTACATATTACGTGGATACGTAGATATTAAATTTTATTTAAGATTTACAATAAGAATGTATTAGACTATCCCCAAATCCGCAAAAGAATTTCAGTCGCAATGACAATAATTTTCATAATCTTAACAGTCATTTTCTGTTCTGCCGGAGACGCAGTGCAGATCAAACCCCTACTTAGTACACGATTATCTCCGTGTCGTACAAAATAATCGCCAAAATAACTATACGTGACTTTCGTAAATTACACACGGTGTGTGTGTGTGTGTGTGTGTGTGTGTGTGTGTGTGTGTGTGTGTGTGTGTGTGTGTGTGATTACACTGTGCACGATGGCGTGTAACTCAACACTACCAAAGTGACAGCTGCTTCGAACAGTTCAGAATTACGTGGTAAGGTCTCCGCGAATTATAAAAGTTGCCCGACAAAAATCTACTCCCTTTGCCAAGAAAAACTTCAGGAACACACTAGGGCAAAACAAAGTTTAGAATCGACTATTCGGACTGTACAAGTTTAGAAACATAAATCTGAATCAGTAAAAATAAATATTAAAATAAATGCATCTGACTAAAGGAGAATTAACGAAATATAAGGCGATAAATTTCGTTCCAGTGTGTTCTGTGCGAAGATGATGAGACGAAGTGCATACGCAGTGAAGTATGAAAGCAATGCAGATCAGTGGAAGCAAAAGTTATAAGTAGTAAATTGTATGCTCTTTGTTCACGTCGCGTTTTCTTTCATTTGCAGTTGATTTTTTTTTCCGTGCTGTACAGTTCGGGATTAGTCTTGGTGTGAAACGGCTTAGATTTTTGCTTCACTGACTTCGTCCCCAATTACACAGCGTATACTAAAAGTTCTGCTTCTCTAGAAGTAATAGAATTCTTATCGTACCAATTTTCTAATACACACATTTCCGAGATAGTTTAGGAAAGCCTCATTAGGCATTTAGCCGAGTCTTTCGCCATTCAAGGAACGTGCACATCTCCATAGCTTATTGACCACTGGTACTCACTTCCAAGTACTTCAATCGCATTTTCATTTACGATGCTGCCTGGGAACCAGATCAGTAGCCAAGCTCCAAAACACCACCGTCTACTAAACAATTTTCCGGTATAAAGAGATGAACTTACATTATTTTTCATATTAAGAGAACTATATTCGCCTATCCTCGCCAAATTAAATTGATTAAATTTAAGTAACTTTTTCCAAAAACTATTAAAATCACAAACTTGAATTTTGGTCACCATATTCTGGGATGATATTTTAACCATCTGAACGAAATGTTACTTCAGAGTAAACTTACTTTTAAACTTATTAACTTATATATTTTAAAATAACTTTAAAAAATGTTCTAAATATTTTGATTATTTTAAGAGTTAATTTTTTGGTTACTTTTCTTAATAGTTTTAAGGTATACACTGTAATTAGCCCTACAAGTTTGTGTTTATCGTTTACATAAACTGAGGGAGGAAAACTACTAAAAATTGTAAAAAGTCGTTCTTTGAGAAAACTTATTTTGCTGTCAGTATTACCACAGTTATACAAATAAATACTTCAGAACTGTCCTGCAACGCACTGTCGTTCTTCATCATTTTCTTCTGAATTCTCTACTTCTATTATCTTTTACTTTTATAAAAAACTTTTTAGTGTTCTTTCATCTTTTTCTACGTATTTATAAAATAGACCTGAGACCATTTATAAAATTGAAATGAGTAACTGGGATAACACCCTGGGGATAATAATGGGCGGCTGAAGCGTAGTCCTGGCCACACTGCCTTTCTTGTACGCCGTGCGGCTCGTATATGGCAGCCTACCCTGTCTCGACTCCTAACCTGCTTCGGTGGTACACATGGGAGCCATTATTATTATTTTAAGAGTTAATTGTTTGATTACTTTTCCTAATAGTTTTAAGGTACAGTAGATACACTGTAATTAGCCCTACAACTTTGTGTTTATCGTTTACAGAAACTGAGGGAGGAAAACTACTAAAAATTGTAAAAACTCGTTCTTTGAGAAAACTTACTTTACTGGCAGTATTACCACAGTTATACAACATAAATATTCCAAAACAGTCCTGTAACGCACTGTGGTTCTTCATCATTTTCTTCTGAATTCTTCTACTTCTATTACCTTTTACTTTTACAAAATACTTTTACTGTTCTTTTATCTTTTTCTACCTCATCTACAAAAGATTTATGTCATTTGTCGTAATTAAATGTGATTTCTGAAAATATGAAAGACAAGAAAAATGAAATTAAAAGAAACTGGATCGCCTTAATTAGACCAAAATAGTAATTTACTAGTCAGAGTCCTGAGGCCTCACTGAAGCAAACCAGAATTTACTTAGAGCGTAGACAGTAAATAATACGGTGAGTAGGATGTTTAGGTTTACTATCGATAAAGCAATGTGATAAGTCAAAAACAACGATCACGTAATGAACATTTATAAAAACATGTCGTCTAAATCAAACTGAAAATTGCTGACATTCTGGTTTATTTCTTGTCATAACTTTAGAAGCGCTTCTGAATTCGTGAAGCCACGAATTAAAAAATGCATTCTCAATGTTGATTTATATATGGAAATATCATATTTCTTTCTTGGTCGATTACCTGATGTTAAAGGCACAAGCTAATGATAAGAATCACGCCAATTTATACCTACATAAACAAAAAAATATGAATGTAAACAAGTTCAAAAAATGTAAAGTATGAGAAACAATGTATGATACTTCCTTACTGTGTTTCTGTGTTAACGCTAAGTATCATATACACGAAAATCTTTACTCACACAACTTTCAACAACAAAAATTTATTACTTTCATTATATCTAATGGAGCGGTCGTGGCGTAGTGTGGCGCTGCTACGCTGTCGGCGCGGGTTCGATTCCCGCCGGGGCCATCTGATCTAGATACGACCGTTCCCCCTCGCAAGGCAATGGCAAACCAGCGAGAGGTATCCTGCCTAGTATAAACCCTGCCCAACTACGCCGTTCGGATCCGTCGTTAAACTGTAGGTCCCATATACCTGTGAGAGACTCCGTAACACACGCACCACAGGTATATGCGGGAAAGGTACAAACCAGTCGAAAGACTGAAGAATTATTATATCTAATAATGTATGTATTTCATTTAAAATAGTGAACGAGCTTGCAGGTCTGGGAGATTACTAGTTTATACTAAATTTTCTGTATATCTTATATACCAAAACTTTGATAACGGAAAACCTTCATGTAAACAAGTCCAATCGTACAGTTGCGTGGTGTAGGCTACACCACGTGTCTATGCGACCTACTCAACGTATTTTATTGAAAGCACAATCATAAACAAAACGCTACAAAAGCAGACGGTCTGAGAAAACGTCACGCTCGATACTCCATCCGCCTTAACCAGGCTACTCGATCTGCGCATTTTATTCGGTAAGAATGGTTCTAGTTATTTATACGCAATATCGATCAAACTTTATGTATTGAGCGTAACTATTAATGTTTCTTCTCTCTTCTTCTAGGTTAGCAGCCCATAGGCTGGTTGACAGCAACTCGCCATTCCTCACGCTTCTCTGCGTTTTTTTTTTCATCTCAGAATATGATGTGCATTTCATATCGACCATAAGCTGTTTCATGTAGTCTAAACGGGGTCGACCTCTGTGATTCTTCCCTTCAATTCTTCCTTCTATTATTCTCTTAACCAACCCATTGTGTCGTAGTATATGCCCTATAAACTTAGCTCTTGTGCCTTTTAAATTTCGCAGAAAGGTCTTCTCCTCCTGAGCTCTTCTAAAGACTTCCTCATTCGTTATTTTCTCCCTCCAAGTTATCTTGAATATTCTTCTGTAGCACCAGGTTTCAAATGCTTGGAGTCTTTTCTTGTCACTTTCTCCAATTGTCCAAGATTCACTCCCGTATAGGGCAGAACTCCACACGTATGTCTTTACTAGATTCTTCCTTATTTTTAGGCTGATAGTGTTTGAAGTGAAGAGGTTTTTTGTTTGTTGAAACCAATTTTAGCCTGGTTAATTCTGCTTATAATTTCCTTACTGCTACGTTCGTCACTTGTGATTTTACTTCCTAGATAGTTATATTCTTTAACTGCCTGGAGAACATTATTTCCAAGAGTTATTCTGACTTAGGTTCGCATATGACATAGCAGTGACTGCAGGGAGCAACGAAGAACTACAAAAGATTCTTGACACAATAGATCAAGTGATGAAGAATCAATTCAATAAGAAAATAAATGAACAAAAGACCAAAGTCCTAGTCTGTACTCGGAAGGAAGAAGATCCAGTCAGAATAACTCTTGGGATGTTTCTTAAAAACATAATAAAATAAGTATTATTACATTACTTTATTTACGCTTAACTGTAATTTTTTATTTGCAAGAATTTAGCATTTATTGACTACTTCTTACTGACATTCAATCATCTTTTCTCACTCAGCCAAAATACTCTGCCCACTTCATTTAACTTGTTTACTTGTGTTATTTTTGTTACTTCTGTTCTTAATGCTGTTTCAGATTAGATGCGTATCAATATAGTTATTTCCTCTCGTCCTGACATTTTCAGTCTTTGTTTTGTATCATTTTCTCTTCGCTGTTCAAGCTTCTCGCCCATAGATCACTGCAGGAAGTTAGTGAATAAAAACAGAGAATTTTAAAATTCAGTAGCAGTTTGTTGTCCTTCGTAATATTATCAGCTTCTTTGCAAAGACAGTCGGACCATTTTAATTGTATTCATTCCTAACCTAACCTAACGTAACCTGACCTGACCTAACCTAACCTAACCTAACTTGACCTAACCTAACCTAATCTAACGTAACAAAAATATTGGAGGATAAATGTTACTCGCACAAACGAAAAGTTGCAGAATTGAAATCTCATCGAAGTTCAGAATAGGAACGTTTATAATGACAGATTCGGTCAGTAAGTGAAAGTACGAAGCGCAATTGACCGCTTAAGAACAGGTAGAAACGTTGTTTAATCGCAACTAACCGAAACAAGTCAACCACAATCTTATTCGATTAATAATTTCTACCATCGCATCTTTATTATCTTCTTCTACAGCACCCATATATTTAACTTAATTCAGAGATTTTCATATCTGCTTGACATTATCTTTGACTTCTCCATGTTTATTCTCAGAATAATGTCTTCATTAACAGTGAATAGACGGCGAAGCTCATTAACTTCGTCAAGCTCATTAATATTTTTTTTCATCTCTACTGCATTTTCATTAAATAGCACTACGCCACGTAAACTTCAGATTGGAACAAACATTTATCCGATTTTAGCTCCTCTGATTTCCTATTCTAATCATCTGAACACGCTCTCTAACTATGTTGAAATCAGTTTTCGTATAACCACATTCCGTGCACATATCTACAAAGTTTGATCGAAAAAAAATTAAGTAATTTTTGAATTTCCCACGCTACAAGTGTCCGACTAAAAAAACTGTTTTTATGTGATGTTGTGATGTTGGTACACGTCTCAGTGACAGTCGTCTAATGTTTTACACCTACTGGATGCTTAGTTTAGATTTGACTGAATAAGTCGTGTTTTTGTGTATTAAGCGATTTTTTAACATTCTGCAATGCCAAACGTTGAAGAACATGAACTAAATTCTATGTGAAGAATGAGTCAAACTACTCTATCGTGGTGAAACTGCTGTATTGGAAACAGCTTCTGATGAGCATAGTATGCACGAACAAGCGGTTGACAAATACTACAAAAGTTTCAAAGACTGATGTAAATGAGTTGATAATTAGATGAAGATTGTGGGTTTGTGTTCAATGAATATCCATCAGTAGGTGCAATGGTAAATAAAGAGTACTATTCGGGTATTTTACGCCACTTGTGTGAAGCTGTTCGAAGAAAATCTGTAGACTTATGGAATGATAAATTATGGAAATTGCATACCGCTAATAAACTGGGACGTAAGTCATTCCTTGTCCAAGTATTTTATGTAAAGGAAATCTTAATGACACCGCAACTGCCAGATATGTCCCAGTCAGATATTTCCTCTTCCCGATAATGAAAAGTACTACGGAAAGACAACGTTTCGCGACTGTTAAGGACGTAGCCTTCAACAAAAACTGCTGAACGAGCCCAAGGCTATACCAAAAAGTGCATTCAAGAAATCACTCGAATCACTTCACGTTTGAAGACTGATAAAATGAAATGTTGGCATAATCGTGTTGATTCAACTGAGTCTGTTTTGAAGGCGACAATACAAACGTAGATGAGTCAAGTAATAATTTTTCAAATAAACAAACGTTGCACGAACTATTTAATAAACCTCATTAACGTCATCAATATCATCACAGCATTTGACATTCCCAGCAGACAAAATGCCCGACCAAGTCGGTGAGAACTGTCGGAGTGAGCTTTAGTCTACAGTTCAATGACTACAGTCAGAAGATGAGGACGGTACCGACAAAAACGGACAGCTTCGATTGTTTGGGATAAGCTTCACGAAAGTAGCCACAGTCTACTCTGATTTCATTCACACATACTTGTAACATATACGTACGTTAGTGCGCTGTCCTAGAAATCAATGGGAATGACATTTCCTTCGTTGATCCAACAAAAAACAAACTAGCTAACGAAATCAATCAGCCATACCAACGGAATATTTATTTATACACAAGATTAGTATTTTACTACGCTGACCGCATTCTTTCCGGTGAACAGGCGTTGTAAGCATTCCTTCACTAATTATTAAGTCCTTAAAAAAAAGTAGAAAAAGAAAAACTAACTTTTTTTGTTTCCAATGCCGGTTACAAAAGCGCTCAATATGTCAAGATATCACAGCAGCATTCCAAACAAAGACTACGCTGTAAGCTGATAATAGTTTCACAGCCTACTTTTAATGCTCCAAAATATTCAAATTACTTTAACTCGTTTACTTTTTTGTACAGTAAATATATACAAAAGGAAGTAGTGCCTACGCCGGTACCTAGATTTGTACCTCTAATGGCTCCCTTATAAAGACGATAGACAAGTAGTACCGGTATTTCAATGAAACTAAAATAAAATACTATTTCTGTCATTACAATAATCATCCAGTCCTTCAGGTCCTGGACGTGGGCTCCTCCTACACTTACATTCTTGTGGATTATGTGCCGTTCAGTGAGTACAGTTACTTATATATCTTCTGTCAGTGCGTATTCAGCCTTATCCAATGATCCTCCCCGTAGTTACGCCACTGAGCGCGGATAACTACCCACTTTACCATCTGTACATTATTATGTTTTGGTTTCAGATTGCGCAAATTTACTGGGTAGTGATACCGTGAGGGTAGTGATCAGAAGCCCGTACGGACCTATGGCATTCGATCGTGGGGCTGTACGAAAGAGACAACGCCAAAATGATTAAAAAATCTCAAAACAGAATGTTACAACATCGCGTATTCTTCACGGTCCATTCGGCATTTTGTCTCCATCGAGAAATGGAAATGAAAGCAGTGGCCTAGGAGATCGGGAGGATTGCTAGGAAACTTGAAGAAAGACCTGCACGATAGTCTCTACATCCGAGGTCGGTCTTTAGAGCTAGTGCAATTAACTGATAAATCCAAAAGCAGAGTATACTGAAATAAAGCTCTTCGATAAATAAAGTTTAAACATGTGTACGTCGTACAGGCCAATATATGTATTGCAACAGGTCAAATTTGCACATAAAGTAATAATTTAACTCTTCGCATATGATAGCATGTTGCAATGAGAATTTGTGTAAGTAAAGACTCCACGTTGAGACATTGTATAATAGACAATACGATAAATGTCAAAATTGTTAGTTTAAGTTAATTTTTGACAGTAAAAAATATAATTAGTGTTGTGAAGTAGTGCGGAAATATGAGTAGGCATATGGCGAGTGGGCGTGTGTGGGTATGAATAACTATGTTACAGAATAACAATAAAAAACAGACTAAATTTAATAACTTTTGTGTAAATAAAATTTCTGACATGAGACTTACACCGAATATGCATAAAATAAAGACCTATCTAGTGGTAATATTTGTTAATAAATTAAAGAACTAAATGTATGAGTTATTTTATAAAGAAAGTTTTATGACCCCAAAGAAAATTAATAAAATTAGACAGGTTTTATTTGCACATCTAACTATGTCAGTAGACAGTCTTTTGCAGGAAGAACGTTATCAATACTGAACCCGTAAAGGTGAGCGAATATTTCGGTCAATGAAATTGCCTAAAACGCCAGCTGAATTTGTTCTTCGTAGGATATAATTCAATTTCGCTCTGAACTCAAGAACGCGTGGTCATATCGCTGCTGGTTTATGACGATAGGTCTACCAAAAGCACACAAGCACATGTCAAAATGTTCGCGAGTAAGTTAACATCAATCGAGTGCTATTACGGTCTAGTACAAGATTGTCCGCATAGGGAGTGAAAGAACACTACAAGTTAGCTGGAGTAGTGTATAGTTATACACACAATACAAATAACTAATAAATATTAATTCACCACAGTTTGTAGTAGTAACCAACCCGAGAACAACCCTGAACGCCTGAGACCAGAAGGAGGATCCCGACGGTATCCTGAACGTCTATCTAAAAGACACATCTATCGCCGCTTATCAAGAACGGAGGATCGGCATCGCAGCGTCCATCAAAAAGGAAAGTGAAATTATTATATAAACTTTATTAAAAACAGTCATAAACCTAAAGATAAAAAGAAGTTGTATGAATTAAAATTGTATATAATTAGAATATAGGAGAAAAGTATTTAAAATTTTTGAAGAATAGGTCAACTTAAACAGTTAATTAATTTTGTTTGTTATAAGAAACAATAGTAAAGTATTAGTGCAATTAAAAAAAGAACAAATCTTTAGTAAAACCGAAGCATTCCAGTAACTGAGTACCGACTACTTATTCTATGCGACCTTTATACATCGCAGTATGTATCTGTTTAGATATACGAATCTGAACGTATTCGAAGAACGAATGTCTTTATTAACTTATCACCTTCATTAATACGAAAAAAATCCTGTATCGTCCCTTTTGAATTCAAATGTGGATACCTTTGGACACCTTTAAGAACAGGTATGTGGGAGTTTACAATTTTACGAAATAATAGTTTTCTTTCATTGCAAAGTTCGTAAATAACGTCTCGGCGCCAATAAGTCGTAACAAACTATTTACCTCCGAACAGATAAGAAAATATTATAGACCTATTAGAAAAAAATTTCAATTAACACCAAAGATTTTTAAAAATTCAATTTTCTTGTAAATAACCAAGACTAACGTTAAGACAATCATAAACATATAAACTCGCAAAATAACACTTTCATTTACTCATTGTTTCTTAGATAATTAAATCACTTATTAATTAATATATTTTACAGATCTGTGCAGTTTCTATGAATAAACAGTGAAACTAGAGTATGAATTTGAGGTTTTGAATTTGGTGACGGCCCAAAGCACAACGTGATAACATGGCGACGTTCGTTTCTGGCACGTTCCCCAAAGAAGACCGTGAACATTCTCAGGCTTTAATGCTTAAACGTTAATCTTCGTCCTACTTCCGGTACTGCTAGTTACAGTCGACATGTTCTCAGGCTCGGCTCGTTCTGATTTTACCAGCTGCAGATTCAATTAAAACACTGCTAACTGAATATTTTATTGAACTACGATAAAATTAAAAAAACCTAAAATAAAATATCATTTAATTTTATTGTTCAAACGGAATTCATTTGATCATATTCTCTGTTTAAGTACTAGTGACGCGTCTATCAAAAATATTTGCAGTTGCTCTTTTCTAAGCGTTGTGACTGGATTAAAAAATGGCATCTATGATAGAAAATCCGTCCAAAGATAATCTGCGCCCCGTTATTCAGTTTTTGGCCGCTGAGGGGCGTCAGCCAATTGAAATTTATACGAGAATGAAAGCTGTATATGGTGACTATAGTTATTCTCACACGGCAGTGGTTGAATGGTGCAATAAATTTCGTCAAGGAAGAGAATCCACTAAAGATATGGGCCGTCCCGGGCCTGCACGTGTTGCAGCATCAGATGAAAATGTGAGACAGCTGGGAACTGTTTTACGCGCAAATAGGCGCACCAAAGTTAGAGAACTTTCTCAAATGTTGAACATCAGCGTGGGAACTGTTCTTTCCATCATTCATATTCTTGGCTATCACAAAGTTGCTCCTCAGTGGATTCCACGACTGCTTACTGATGAGCAGAAAAATTTGCGTTCGGCCTTATCATTACAGCATTAAAGGATTTGATGCGCTATCAACAAGGTAATGCCTTTGTACACCAAATTGTTGCCGGTGAAGAGTCTTGGTGTTATCACTACGAAGGAGAATCCAAACATCAATGCAGTGGAAGCATGCACAGTCACCGAAAGCGAAAAATTGTCGGTCCTAACCCTTGACAGGAAAAGTAATGGTCACTGTTTTATTATTATTATTATTATTATTATTATTATTATCAGGGTGTGCTGCTCTTAGATTTTACAGAACGTGGTGTCAACATCAACGCTGAGCGATATCCAGACAGCTTAAAACGCTTACGGGTAAGCATCAAGAATAAACGTCCCGGGAAGCTCACAAATGGTGCCATTCTTCTGCATGATAATGCTCGACCCCATGTAGCCCAGACGATTGAAGGTCTGCTAGGTCGTATAATGTGGAAGTCTTATAACATTCACCTTACAGCCCCGACTTGTCCCCATGCGATTATCATGTTTTTGGCCATTAAAGAGATTACTAAAAGGACGGCGGTTCAAATCGGAGGCTGATGTAGAGTTTGCTGTTAGCGAATGGTTTCGCAAACAGCCGCAAGAATTTTACCAGCAGGGAATCCACAGATTAGTGCAACAGTGGGGCTTATGCCTTAATGTTAATGGAGACTTCTTTTAAAATCGTTGAATAAAAAATGCTATACAGCTCTAAACGTGTTTCTATTGAACAATCCTCGTACACACAACGTGATATTACTGATTTCATCCTTGGGAACAGAATCATTATCATTCCCGGGACTAGATTCTTCTATCATAAATGTGCATCATCATCATCATCATTTATCATTATTATCATTAGTATTATCATGCAACTCCAAAGGGCAGAAGCACATAAGAGACAACTATAAGGAGCCCGATAAGGGCGTAATAGGCTCCATCTTGAAGTAGTATGTTTCGCGGTTACAAGGTCGATACCAATGTCTGAATCGGAGGGGGTATTTTAGCGGGTGAGAGTGCCACACATCAGGGGACAGACGGTTTCTTCTGGAGGTGCATAAAGCATTTTTATCCCTGTCAAAAGTCCATAATGCATTTATTCCGCAATTAAGAACATAAAACCAATTATAAGACTGTTTCACCGTTCATCATCTTATTTTCATAAGATCGTAAATAATGAAACGATAAATCGTAAAAATGCAACAACATATTACAATAAACGCTAAATATGATCCCCGATAATAACTATGGTGCGTGTAATAAAACAGACTCTATCTCTCTCCCTCTCTCTCGTATTCAAGCGAAGTTACAATGACAGATGAATCTTATCACTGTTCTGTTCCATTAGTCAATTTGAATGGCTTGCTTGTATGTTATGTAGTTTTAGTTTCGTCTCTTGTTCTGTGCCAACCATCGCCCTTCTCGTATCTCTGTACATATATTTCACGATAAGTCGTCAACATGATTAATTGAAAATTTTTCAAATTTTGGTATGTTAGCTCGAAATTAATAGGCTAACTCTAGATTAATAAACAGCGTCCAGTATCCTGCAATTTCTTATTTTTTACCAGTAAGGGTCACGACATAATATTTTAGCGAATGACTTTTGTAACATGCCACTGTGAGTCAAAAAGCAAAGTAATAAAGTAATAGAATGATAGTAAGAACACAATTTTTAAAACAACTAGGCTAAAAAATGCCGATTGTTGTGAAACGAATGAGCAAGGTGTATCGAATGTCAAGTTACTCACTGCAAATTGCATGTAATAGGAACGATTCTCTGATTATCCTAATTAAAACGGATGTGTGTAACCCTAGAAGAATCTGGGGGGGGGGAAGTAGGGACGTATTTACAAGAGGTGACAAACGGGACCGGCCCCCCAGGGTCCTCAAAGTTGACGAATTTTGTTAATCACTTAATTTTTATGGTGTTTTATTTATTTTTTTCAGCTGTGTGCGCTAATACAGTATTAGCTCTTTTTCAAATATACTAACAGGTTTCTTACACAATGTTAGGGTATACGTTTGAAATATGAAATATAGAGGAAAATCAATTCAGTCAATAAATATCTTTTAATAATATTTCAGTATCGCGTATTTTTCTTGTGTTATTACAGTTTACTTTAATTGGACAGATTTCAGGATGTTATCACGCGTTTTATAGCCATTTTAAGGACAGCACCTTAAGTTGATTAGTCTTGTTTTTTACTTTTGTATGACACCCCCCAGAACCCCCCCCCCCCAGCCAAATTCTAGATACATCACAGGGGTTAGCATCCTAACACTTTTAGAAGAAATTTTTTTATTAAAAACAATTAAGTTGTCGACCTGGAAATGCCAGTTTTATTCAAGTTCAAATAGATTTATAGGTCTTATTTAACTCATTTATAAATCTAAGACAGGACTCTCATACGACGAGAATGTGTAGTTAATGACTTTACCAGTTACCTCATTTAAACAGACCAGCGTCAGTAACTGGCAGAGTAGTACCGGACATTACTAAATGGCATGCAGTAATTAGCTGATAGTGTTACGGCTACGCATGTGCTATTGATGAGATGAGTTATCACCGCCATTACGAAAACAATAGACATAATGTTCGAGCGTCGCGTCGCTTGAGTAGCGAGGATTATATGAATTATGGTGATAAACGGTTGTCATGCTCTTCCGGTTATTTTATTGAAATTGAACCAAAAATTATTTACTCTGCCGGCATCCTTTATAGCCTGGACCAGCAAGAACAGCTGAGTTACTTATCGAGTGGCTTTACGATGATTAGTACATGTCATGGTTTGCGAGTGTTGCCAAAATGTTTCTTTGTAATAATTGCGGTTTTTTTTTGTTGCCTCAGTGATTATTATTATTAATTTTTTTTTATCGAGTAGTGATTTTCTATAACCAATGTACGAGCGTGATAGATAAATGTTTAACTCAGAATGGTGATTTTCTATTTAAAATGGCAAATGGGAGTTTTGAGCGGGTGGAGGGTTGTTTGGTATTTATTAATTAAAAGTTACACAACAGACAAGATAGTAAACGGTAGCTAAAGAGAGTACTAAACAATATGCTACAGAAATATATAATAAGTTATAAGACGAAGATAGAAACACGCAAAATGATTTATGTATCCACACATGGTGCAGAACGCTGGCCAATACGTCAAGAATAGAATAATCCATTACAACGTATAAATTGAAATGTTTACGTTACGGAAGAAGAGAGGTAATTCTTTAATACTTTTCATTCTAAGCAAAATACAGTCAGACAACCGTTCGTCATTACTGTATACATCTGAAGTGCGCAGTAAATTTTCAGCGAACATCATTCACTCACAATCTCGTGCACATTCATATGCATGAACATGCGTAACCCAAATCCACATCAGGTTCTGGTTTACAAAACATTGTGTAACACCAGCATTACGATTATCGACGATATTTGCATATTACAGAAATTACAGTTGTGCATACGCATACATGTGCATGCAAATTAAATAATTTTAGGCACTTACGCTGAAGTATGCGTGAGACTCCATAATTTGGCGAACACACATTACTGACCTGTAACAAAAGAAACCACATATTAGTAGAGGCAGGACGATGTAAATTGAACACTAGGGTCTCAATGCGCAGTAGACACACACCTCGTTGCGAGGCTAACAAAATTGTCATTCACTTCGCGCATGCGCAGAACAGTTTTGTGCAGTGTTTCACAGCGTGAACATCGGCTGCAACAAGACTGGGGAGAACAACGGAAGCATGTGTGTGACAGAGAGGGAAATAATATGGCAGTGAGACAGTGAGGTTGCGTCGTCTACTCTCTCTTCTCTCTAGATAACTTAGCTGTACTTGAAAGTGCGGGTAATTCATGCATTGGATCGGCGCAGATGACTGTTCAGGAAAGGATGGCAGGCCTATACCAAATACAGCATACACATTATACGGTCCTACTCAATGTAAACTCTATGTGCACATGAGCGCGCGCGTATGTGTTTCACCGTAAACCTCATCGTTTCTTTCCTCCTACTTACTCATAATTATCCTCATTCAAGATACGACAGTTAGCGGAAAAGACCTTGATTACGGAGGTTCCGTTACAAATATTAAGAGTCGTCGGTCACAAGAAACCTGTAGTTCTGATTTTTGGATCACTGTTTAGTCTCTTTCATAATAATCAATTTTTTTACGACGTATTTTTCGATACATTATGAAAATTAAAAACTATCGTGCTGTTGGGCGGTGTTCGATTGTTTAAATCTTAGTTCATACTTTCTTTTAAATGTTTCACCCACCCACCGGAGGCCTTCTTCAATAGCAAAAGTTCGACACGCTGGCATCCTTTGTCGAATTTTTTGCTACTGAAGAAGGCCTCCGCTTTTTGGCCAAAACGTTTAAAAGAAAATATGAACCAAGCTTTAAGCAATCGACGACGGCCCAACAGCCCCGTAGTTTTTAATTTTCATAATGTTGACTCCGGCAGTGATAGTCTCCATGATAGATTTTTCGATACACTTGAACATTTAATAACAAAATGTTTAAAAGAAAATATGAACAAATTTTAAGCAATAGACGACGGTCCAACAGCCTCGTAGTTTTTAATTTTCATAAATGTTGACTCCGGCAGTGATAGTCTCCATAATAGATTGTTCGATACACTTGAACATTTAATAACAAAACGTTTAAAAGAAAATATGAACCAAGCTTTAAGCAATCGACGACGGTCCAACAGCCCCGTAGTTTTTAATTTTCATAATGTTGACTCCGGCAGTGATAGTCTCCATAATAGATTTTTCGATACACTTGAACATTTAATAACAACGTAGGCCTTTTTTCTGCTGTTGAAGTTTTGTACGGGAAGGAGTGGAACTGCTAAGGCCGTACGGACCGCGGTCAGGTCAGTTGCGACCCGATCGTATAAAATCCGGCCGATTTCGATCGCGGTGGAAATTGGAACCTGTCAATTGCGACCCGGTCAATTGAGATCGAAAATTTCGTCCTATAAGTTACAGACATAGACTGCATCTATCAACGGTGTGTGAAGAAATTAAGACTCACGCCTGTAATGGGAATGCGCTACGACAGTGTCTATATACCGTTAACGAATCATCAACTTTCCCTATCGTAGAGTGAACTTTACGCTGTCGTAAGCCAATGCCAATCATTACTAACTCACGGAAGTTTGGAATAGGAACGTTTCTACTAGTTGCCACAAATTCGGTCAGTTGCGAACAAAAGGGGTGAAATTGACAAGGTAAAAACGTCGTTTCGTCGCAACTGACCGATACCGGGCCGTACGGCATAAAAGATACACAATGTTGGCAGCAATATGCTTCCGCTATCGAATATTACACTAGATCAGTGGTTCTCAACGGGCGTGCCGCGAAACTTCCGAGACTTTGTGATATTGCTGGTTAGTGTAATTAACTTTACACAACGTTTATTTTGAAAAGGAACGGAAGAAAAATATCGGAGAACTTAAACATAATCGTTTTACATTGGACTTATTGACTTACGCCTTACAAAAAAAAAAAGATTTGCGTTATTAATGAGAAACTTCAGCTTGACGTTTCTTACATAAAACTTCACAGAACCTGCCGCATTGCTGCCAACTGCTACGTTAGTGTGCCTCGGGAACTCACTACAAAGGATAGTCTGCCGTGAACAAAAAAAAGGTTGAGAACCACTGCGTTACGTGTTACCCTACGTCCTCATTTCCACATGTTCAGTCGATCAGAGAACTGAAAAACGAACCGTGATAGGAAATTAGACGTAGAACTTCCAGAGTAGTACCCGAACGCCACATTCACCAGTCAATTAAACACTGTCTTGAAAATTTCACGTTCTTACAATAATTTATAAGCATCATAAAATAATAATACGTTTTTCTTGGAAAAGACATCTTAGCTCTTAGACAGTATGTCCGAGAACACTCCAAAACCAATCGCTACAGCTATGTATAAGGGCACTCCTAACCAGCTATGCTTAGGCTATGTTAAATTCATCAACTTTGAGCCCCATTATCTCAGAACCTGTAAAAGATAGTCCGAAATTTTAGCACAGAGGTAAGCAGCGTATACAACACAAACGCTACTACAATTGTGAAGATATCTCAATTTTCTGATTTTTTATAATTTTTTATGTTTTGGTCTAAAAATTTGCATACCAAAACCATACTTATAATTTTTTTACGTTTTTATTTTTCGGTGAAACTCTGTAGTTCTAGTAGTATAGTTACACCTACATTAACCCAATAACCACAAAAAAATTCAGCTCGATTGATTACTTGGTTTCTGAAATAATGAGTCATTTATCTTAAAAAAAAAAGAATAGATTTTCAGAAAAACACAAAGTTTTCAAAACAGATTTTTATAGATTTCCCTGATTTAAAATAGTCCAGCTCCATACTCGGGGTCTTCATTAGGCCTATGTCATTATGTCCAGTCCTCTAGTTTTCTCTTCACATTTCTAACTGACTTTGTCTAACCTTCTCCATCAATTCATCTACTGCTGACTGCCTCAAAGGATTCCTTGCAAGTCATTTTTTTTCATTAGCTTAACCTTATTTCATCCTATTTTGATCCCTAATTTTTGTAAGACCTGACACTTACTTAGGCATATATTACATTCATTAAAGGCGAACACAGCACCATGTAGGCTACACCTAACACCAAAGTATCCTGTCCAACAAATATATTTTTTGGCAAACTATTCCAAATTAAATGGTTCAGCGAATCGTTTGCATTCTGTGTACTACAATGAAGATATTTTTTAACAAATTAGGACGACTCAGATCAGCAAATAGGTGGCTTTATTACGAACAGTAGTAGTGAATGTTTATTGAAATTTCCTTTCCAATGGTAAAAACTGCATGTCTCTACGATTTGTTATAAGGGAGTTACAGATTTGTAAAAAGTGGTAATTTATCAGCTCTTTTGAGAGAACTTTTCCTACGATCTCAATTTTTTTAATCATACAAAATTTATTATTAAGCGTATTCACATAAATTTATTTATTTATTTATTATCAAAATACCCTTATACCATATTGGTGTCGGATTACATCAACTACACTCTATATACAAATTTTTTCCATCTTACTCTATACATAGACAATGTATTCGCTTCACTCCAGCCCAAGCTTCTTTCTCTCAAAATGTTTCCCATCATTCCATCCCAAGTCAGTCGCGGTCTTCCTCTCTTCTTTCTCCCCCCTGATTTTGCCTCCCAAACCTTTTTTACCATTCTATCACTATCCATTCTTTGCATGTGTCCCCACCAGCATAGGTGTCTCTGTTCAATAAAATCCAGAATCGATATCATTTCTAAATCCTCTCTTATTTACATAAATCTGGTATCAAATTACTCAGAAAATGTTGAAGATTTTTTGGTCTATTTGCCGGTTACGATTGCCCTTAAATTATGAAGAATTATTGACATAACCAAACACACTTACACGAACCAGCATATGTGCCTGCATGTAAAAAATAAAAGCATCACCTACAAAAAATTTAATTAACTTTATGCAACTCGTTACACATTTCCAGCTACGTTAAGGAATACGTTTACACATAGGATTTTGTAGGGCGTAAGAACACCTGTCTCAGCTTTCACACAGATATGCCGGGCGGTCTCTCTTCAATCTCTGTAATGCACGACATCAAAGCTGAATTCAGTGTTCCTACACAATTAACATTCCAGTCACTTAGCTAACAGGGTACTGTCACTTGACACACGCTCGAACTAGTCCGTCAACGCGCGCGCTCACACACGCACACACACACACACACACACACACACACACACACACACACACACACACAAATGTCCAACACAACCCTCAGATCAGTCTATTCACCCCGACCGCGTGTAAAACATAGCCTAATTACATACTGTTTAATTTTAAAGAAGATAAATGGGAAAATAATTAGACAATAATCGCGTCGATTTAAAGCCGCAGAAGCGTATTAATACGGGCACGCATTCGTCTCTATCACAGTTGTATAAATTGACATAGTTGCCTAAACTGACATAACATGACCTACTTAATGGAGACGTAATCTGGCCTAAAGCGGAGGAGTCATGGTTACATAAACTAATAAAGCAACACAAGTATACGACGCGAGTAACGTTTGCGTACTGCACTCTACTGCGGTGTACAAGATTTTTACAGCATGTCTATTTCAACTGAATCATAACACACGGTGAACCCATATACCACATCTAAAGTATACGAAAAAATTATGACAAACTGCATCTGTGTTGCTCTCCAGTAAGAAGATAAGTAATTAACAAGTTAATTGTAGCATGATAGCATTATTCTGTATTCATTCTCTGTTACTTTGTCAAGACGGAAAGATGTCCGCAGAGTAACAAAGATAATGGGCTCACTGGTGCAAGGAGGCGGTTCAACGAAAACTGTTCTGATGAGCAAACCCTTGGAACAACTCTTCTCACTTTACTATCTTGGATGTCACATTGCCATATAGACTTTGTCAACAAAATTAATAAACATCAGAACATATTCAGATTAACTGAAAAACATTTAAAAACAAACCGGATTTGGGGTGGCAAGTAACCTAATATAATACTGTAACAACCGTTACGGAACGCTCTCGAAAAGGCGAGAGTGTCGCTCTACACGTAGCACGTAAGTACTTCCGCACTGTTCAAGATCACTTGAAATACGCATTAAGCTGCCGCCCCGCACTAAGGATGGAAAGTTATTCTCGAACACCGGTGCTACCTATAAAAGCAAGATCGTCTGGATTTGTCAGTCAGTAACGTTGAGCGGATCGAGTGGTGGTTGAAGATTAGTGGAAAGTGTTTACTGTGTTATAATTAGTGTGGAACTCTATTACTTGACAGTATTATTGAGTGTGGACAAATTTCACTTGAATTATTGTACAAGAGTGCCTTATTGATTACACACTGTTATTTGTGATTAATTAAAGCTGATAATTAGTGGTTGGTGTCTGTATTTTGTTGTCCACTGTACCATACGACGATCAGTTAGACCGTCATAACAATACGTTGGCTCTGCTAGTAAGTTATGTAGGAGTGAAAAGAGGACATCACCAGACGCAGAAGAACAAAAACTTGTAAAGGTCATATATAAAATTTGTCAGGAGATGTAGTGGTAAACAAAACAGAAATGGTTAAGAAACGAAACCATAAGAAACGGAGTCAATGTGAAGCTAGCAGAATATAAAGTACAGAGACTCAAGGCGAATTTGTAAGAACACCTTGAAGAGACTGGAATAATACCGCATAAGAAAAAAATGTTGCGTCGCTACAAACTTGACGGACACAGAAGCGTGGGACGTCCACTGAACAAAACGATGACGACGATTCTTGTACAAACTTTCACATGTAGAGAGCAGAATATGAGAATAGGCCTAATCATATTTTCCCTCGTATTCGTTACAGCAGATTAATCCAAACTGTGTGATCAGATCTGAAAGACTGGTTCAAAGCTCCAAAGAACGTAAATACAACAAGCACGAGAACAAAGATCATCATAATCATCGTCTTCACAACACGGCATAGGCAAGGTGCTGCCTGTTCCGCCTTAAAGATCCTCCAGGCATCTCTTCCTAGGTCTACCTACACACCTGTGTCCTACAGGTTTGTGTTTCCAAACTTATTTCACCAGTCTGGAATCAGATATTCTTTCTAAGTGTTCTTTTCACCGTTGTTTGTAATATTTTAATTTTTTATTCAAGTTAAAAACTTGTAACACTTCTGTTATGGCCAAACTTCGAACACTTTTTAACTTCTCTTAGGAACGCCGTTTCCGAGGCCTCTATTTTACTATCTTGTTTCTTAGTTGCCCATAATTCATATAGGACTGGCATAACTTTGTAGAACTTAATTTAGTACGTACCTTGTTTCTAAAAACACGGTTGATTGTCCCACAGATCATCTGGAACTTACCTAACTTAACATCAATATCATAATTCCTATAGTAATATTCCCAGAGAACAAAGATAATTTACACAATCAAGATAATTTGTCGTTTCCATTGGAACGACTTCACAAACGCAACATGAATCAGCGAAGATAACGCCGACCGTTCGCGACATAATCCTATGAATGGCTGATTTCAGTGCCTTAGTATAATCAGTTGACAATTCTGTACTCTCACAGAAGACACTAATATTGAAATTTAATTGGTACATACGCACGCGTATTCATTGTGCCAACCAGCGGACGTCTGAAGCGAGAATCCGTTGTGAGCTATATAGTTGCGAGCGGATTGTTTTCTTTTCTACTCCCCAGAGAATAAAAATGCGCCTATGCGTGTACATTCTTATCTCTGGGAAGAAGAAAACGCAAAATAGAATGCCACTACTCATTTAGAAATTGTACTCAGTTGAAGTTTTTACTTGATTTTTACAGATCACAAACACATTTGTCTAGACATGCTTTTTACACTTTGAAGGTTTCTGATCACGGACCTGAAAAATTATCTTAGAAACGATTTATTAATACTACCAAAATGTTTTTATTTTATATGGAAATAAAATGTATCTTCTCTACGATGTGCCTTGTCTAGGTTTGTGCTTGTCTATGCGAGTTTAAATGACTAGCATATCGAATGGATGAAATTTCTGTGCTTAATCTTGTTTATAGAACGGACGTAAATGACTGACAGAAGAGCAGCGATGAAATATTGCAAGTATCAAGTCGGCACCGCTCAAAAGGCTAAACGGCCCTTAACGAAGCGTATTAACAAGACGTCACTGCAAGAAGTAATATATTTTAGAAGCACTTCGCTCTCTTTCCGCCATAATTAATTGTCTTTTATATTTGAAAAATTTAAAAAAAAAGAGAGATACATAGAATGACAGAATAAAAGAGAAAAAGAGAGATTAGAGAGAGAGAGAGAGAGAGAGAGAGAGAGAGAGAGAGAGAGAGAGAGAGAGAGAGAGAGAGAGAGAGAGAGAGAGAGAGAAGCGAAAAGAATGAAAATCCCGCGTCTAACTTGTTGTTCTGTAACGACTCTGCTTACCAGCGCAGGACCTTAATCAAGGTACGAATGACACAAACGAATATTGCAAAAACTGTTTGAAAGAAAACAAACACACAGCGGTGCATGTCATTGACAGCTGATTGAAAAATGGGCGGACAGTGTTAGCGTGGAGTGCGCAATTAGAATACACGTTACTGTAATAAATAAAACGTTTTTCTACACACAAAAGAGATGACTGAACGTTAGCCAGGTAGGACCATTAATCTCAGTTAAACGTTGGGTCTGTTGTTAATGGTGGGTGACGGCGCTGTGACATTCATTCGTTCACCTCCTCCGCTGCCGTCTAAATTTCTATATCTTAAATTGCAGTAGCTGGTTGGCGCTTTAATAAATAATCGACTGCCAACGGAAGTACGTTCAAGCAATATTTCAAAAATACAAGAGCGTGTACCATTAAACAATATAAAGTTGAACGTCATAACTTGTTTTTGTAGTTTTCTAAACACATGAGAATTATTACACATGATAATTTTGTAAGGTGTATTTGCCGCGTCTAGTTTATGATGCAGTGTATGGAATTATATACCATAATCATTAAGTTGACTATAAATTTTAACTTATGACTGAATGGCTTAAAAGTAAGCCTATATTTACAAAAAAAAAACTAAATGTAAGCTAACAACAAAACAGAAAAGTACGTGAAACCAAAAAAATGAAATAAGAATTAACGATGACAGAGAAGGACGTGAGAAGACGCCTATTTAAATACATTAGAGAGAGCGTAGGTTAACCGAACTAACTGGAACCAAGTGTAGTTTGGATATACGAAAACTCAGATGTCCTAAAACACAAAAATGTTAATACAATAACCTTACAACATGGAATCGGCTGCACACTGTGTTTGAAGTATATTAGAATTTTGTGAGTAGCGCACTTAAATTATTTGTATTTTTCAAGTAAGCAGTTTTTGATACTGCATTTTATATAGTTTTATTTAACATCAGGACAGCCTAATTTTTTATTCATATCAAGTTTTTTCGCGTAGTGAAATTTGTCCGTCCAAATTCGCCATCACCTGCACGTCACGGTATAGTCAAGACACTGCCAGTTCCGCCTCAATGATCCTCCCGCCGTCTCCTTCCTGGGTCTGCCCACACACCTTTGTCCTATAGGTTTACATTTCCAGACTCGTTTGGTCAGTCTTGAATCTGACATTCTTTCTAAGCGTTCTTTCACCGTGTTCGGCTAAATAAACAAACCGCATTTTTTATGTTTCCACCATCAATTCTTAATAATTTCTTTTTTCGAACCGTTATCAGTATCGCTTTCCGATGCTATTTCAATATGTTCTCTTTATCAGTTTTCATATTGCTTATTGTGCCCTATCTGATAATCTATTATAAAATTTCAACAAGAACGATGCGTTTTTCCCCATTTCCGAAATTTCAATGTTAGTTTCTGTGTTTAAAATATTACGCTCCTTTTCAGCATACGATATTCATCGATATTGTATGCTTAATAGTGGGGATGAACTATTAGACTATCTGCACACGAAGAAAGCTCTTAGACCAACAAAGCTGTTGAAGCATTAAATAAAGACCAGGAATACACTCAATAGTTATTTCACATTATGTCTTATTCGTAAGTTCTTACGGTACTGATAGCATTCCGATATGAGTAAAGTGTCTCACGCCTGCCTTTAAGTTTAAAACAGGAAAATCGCGTTACAGTGATTTTTGCAGCCCCCAACACTACCAATATTCATTTCCTCACTACAGTTTCAGGAATTGTTATTACTGCATTTCAAACAAAAAATTATGATCAATAAACCGTCTGCTTGGGGATGTGGCAATTTGGAGAGGTAGTACCTTTGTATTGGGTTGACTGGGCACTGCTCCTAACAAATTTCCAGAGTTAGATGAAGTAATGTTAGGTCCCAAAGGAGCCCTTAGCCTCTCTCCAGCCAAGAGCGTACTGCGTGCGGAAGTGTCACATCCTACAAGACGTGACCCTGTTGATGCAGAACAGTGCGGATCTAGACCGGATCTAGTTGGCTTTAGTTGGTTGTAATACTGCGTGCTATTGTTGTAGGATTATATTTTGCTGCTGCCTTGCAGTTGGGTGTTGAGGCATCAAAGTCTAGGGGAAGATAGCTCTGAATGTAAATTACCAGCCCGTAAGGAGGCAGCAATGACT
Organism: Magicicada septendecula; assembly: GCA_034769895.1. Lineage (NCBI taxonomy): Eukaryota > Metazoa > Arthropoda > Insecta > Hemiptera > Cicadidae > Magicicada > Magicicada septendecula. Next base: position 126,995,958 of record CM068372.1, read on the forward strand.
TATCCATCTATAGGCTGGTATACTATAATGGGAAAATTAATTTAATTTGCTCACAACTTTCAAATAAAACAGCCGGATGGAGATAACGGTAAACGACTGCGATCCAAAACGTACAAGCGATTTGGAATAAATGAAAAATTTAAATTGGCGACATGGAATTTACGGAGTATTATTAAAAAAGAAGAAGAAGAACGACTGGGGTATCTGACGTTCGGGTAACTGACGCTCCACAGTGTTTAGTTATTTCGATTCAGTTACTCACAGAAGAATGAAACTTACGAGAATATAAAATGTAGAATTGGTATGGAAAATATATGTTTCTATGTATTACAAAAGTTGCTATATATGTGTATATAGTACAGATGTATGTGTGTAGGTGACAGATGTGTATATATACACCGAGACATAGTCTATGATAAAAATGAAATTAAAATATAATGCAAGCTAATAAAAATACATAAGAAGAGAGAATGCCTTATAACATAGTGTGTGGGACCAGAGGACATGCGGAATAAAAAAATGAAAACTTAATGAACATGTTTAAGAAGCGAAGCGTAACAAAAGACGTTATAAATGAAAGACTCGGTTGGTTCAGACGTGTTCAGCGAACGCGTGAAAGAAGATGTGCCAAGAAAGTTATACAAAGGGAACCGGAAGGGAGGAGAGCGAGCGGACGGAAGGAAAGACGCCGAAAAGTTTAATGGCCTTTTATAAGGTGAATTTATAATATAATAACAAATTGCCTTATAATTGGGCATGTTATCAATTCTAATTTATAATCTAATGGGGCCTTAGATAAATATAAATAACAGATTGTGAGACGGAAGGATTTATCGTGGTTACAAATGTCGTAATACACATACTAACAACTTCGAATCTTCTATAAAAATGTTTTTAATCATTTTTAAGTATACGATCTTCCAGAAATACAACTTTAAAATCTCAAATACTAAGCAAAAGGAATGGCCTTCCTAGGGAAGAACCCTGTAAGACGAAAAATTATAATTCATAATAGTGTTTTGGAGCAGGTATCACATTTTAATTATTTGGGATGTGATATCTCATATAGGAAGGACAACAATATCGAGAAAAAATAAATTTAGTTATAACTGTATAAGACGACTATTGAAGAATAAAACGCAGTGGGAGACACAGCTAAAGTTCTATAAGGTCGTGGCTGTGCCGATTTTAATGTGTGGATGTGAAACATGACTCTCCTACAAAAAGATATTTCAAAGATAAAGGCCTCGGAACTGAAATTTTTTAAGAGCAGTTAAGGGTTATAGTTTGACAGATCGTCTACGAAACGACGACATAAGGAAAGATCTGAAGTTACAGTCGGTTCTAGAAGAATAAAGGAACACAGGCAGAATTTGAAGTAGCATGTGGAACGCATGGTAGACACGCGTATTCCTAAACAAGCTTTTGAATATAGGCCGGTGGGGACGAGAGATCGTGGAAGACCCTGGAAAAATGGTGAGATAGTCTGTGAACAGGAAGAAGAAGAAGAAGAAGATGTTTTTAATCATATCAACATATTTGAAAAAAACAAACATTTTCTAATATTTTTAACATATGATGAATCACGAAACGCTGGTAAACCAATGTCATCGGGTCAGCAAATAATTAGGCAAAATAATACTAGGCCTATACTCGTTTAAGCCCAAACACGCAGAAAAATAAAACACATTAGCTTGAACACAAAGGCGGTCAATGATCTGCTTATTGTTCTCCACAGCAAAGCTTCAGACGCTTGGAAAAATTAAGTATACATAATAACACATGCAACAAATTTTCGCCACATTGGACCAGACCTGCTTATTGCCCACATATAACGAAACAATCATTTGATGAGGTGTGAATTTTGGCACGCCACCATATTTGAAACTGAGTACGGTTCTTGACTTTTGATTTACAGCAAACGCATTTAAAGTACGCTGCTCGGTGTTTCTTGACACTCTTAACACATTCACTCCCCGTCTTTATATTTTATTACTCACTCGCAGGAGTATCAGAAAGTAAGAAGCGTTGCAGTTTCAAAACAAATGAACATCACCGAACAGCATCTCGTCGCTGTAAAAAGGATTTCCGTACGTTCTCTCCTTCAGCCACGTTTTATCTTCTCCGTTTTATTGTTTGCAGGAAACAATGCGTCTTCCTTAGTTTGTTTCCTTCTTATTTCACGACTGTCTGCTGTCTGTCTTCATGGCTTCGTTCACGTCTCACTCAAGTTCTTTCCTTCCCACTTTCTTTTGCTAAACTTGTGTTGCTACCACTAATACTCACTTACACTTCCATGAGCGCTTTCAAGCCTCTCGGCTGATCTTCAGATGGAAACAACAAGTGACAACAAGGTTGTTTCCATCTGAATATGAGCTGAGAGGCTTGAAAGCGCTCATGGAAGTGTAAGTGAGTATTAGTGATAGCAACACAAGTTTAGCAAAAGTTAGACTTAACCACTAAATTGTATTTATCGTTTAAGCTTCCCACTTCCGTTTTATCATTTTACCTGTGAGTTTAAAAACACGCGCGCACACACACAGAGTTTATACTGCATATAGATTTACACACGCGCCTGTGCGCGAACTCAAACTACTTTCACTTAATTTTGAATAAGAACTGGTCAACGGGGATAACTTTCAATTTATCCGATAGTGTGAAATTTCTGTTAAACAATGTGTTTTCTCTTGCTTTATGTGGTTTCTGGCTCCAACGTCTACAACCTCATCCTACATAGTCCTGATCCTGAGCTGTCGCCTGACAAACTCCTATAGTACCAATGCACTCTCCACCAGTGGACCACACTGGCCTTTTCATTCGTCTATTACCAACATCTATCCACTCGTCACTCTTTCTGGTATGCGATCAGAATATTGGGAAGTTGTGTTTCGCACAATGGACGGCTTTTGTGCCACTACGTATATTATAATTCTGTGGAGTCTTGTTATGTTGTTTGTTATGGAGTCCTTGTCATATAACACTTCAAAGTATAATGATAAACCGACAACTTGCTAGTCTCACAAGTTGCTGACTATACAAAATTACAGTTTTACAATATTTACAATAACTAGGTCCTGACATTACACTTCCCACAGATTTGAATCGTCAACAAAAAGGCATTCCGCCTCTTCGTGGTCCATAGTTTTCTCAGTTACGAATTGGAAACAAGATATTTCATGTCCATATTTAATTAATGCTGCGGGATCGTTTACAGACTATATTGTTACGACATTACAGAACAATCTACGTGTTTATCGAATGTTCCAGAGGAATACGGCTGTAATGTTGTGTGCGTACGTGATTTCGACATGCGCTCCCGAGACTTTTCTAGACGTCGCCAGCCACGCGCACTGTGTGAAGGCTGCAATCAATCGCGTCCTAGTGTAGAGCTGATGCGTAGTGTATGCATGTTTCTGGATTTCGGCGGGGTATAAATACAAGTACTCCGCGACTTTCAGTTCTGTTTGAGTTGCGAGTTATTGTCGGGCGATTACTCTGTGCGTTCAAGTGGTTATTAGTGAAAAGTAATTATTGTGGCGAAGTATTACGTGTTTTATAATTGTGCGAGACAATTGTAATACAATTGTGTTTCATATCAGTTAACATTTTTTTTATTGCGTGTGAACAATTTTTATTTGATCTGTTGTAAGAGACTGTCTTGTTATTTACAAACTGTTAAATTGTGATAATTAAAGCTGGTGATTAGTGACTTAATTGGTGTCTTGTATTTTGTTTTCCACTGTACAATACGACGATCAGTAGACCGTTGTAACAATATAAATGGTACGTACACTGAGCTATACCCCTTGCCGACATTTTTTAATTAAATAATGTTATCTTCAATTATATTGTAACCGACAGCGCTGATAAATATTCTCGACCTGAGGGCGGGTTGTATGCACATTAACTAGATAATGTAGAAACGGTACAGTGGTATTCACAATACGAGACGATTTCAACAGCTCGAATAATGTTTCTGCCAAAAAACTTGTTTTGCTTTGAAGACACCATTATATAATTTATTTAATAAACTTCACTGCGGGCAAAAAGCATTCCCTTTCAGCCCGCCCCGTAATAAGTATAATAAACACAAAGTTTCGTTTGTTTGTCTTACGCACGAGATTTATCTGCTTTGTAAACAAAACAAAAATAAAATAAAAAATAAAAAAAAATCCGCGGCAGTTGCAAAGGTCCACAGATTGAGGAAAAAATATTTAATGATGAATTAATGAAGTGATTCTGAAAACAACTTCATTAAAACCGGTAGAATGCGCTGGCCTCGAGGGATCATAGCTTTGTTGCAGAAAAAGACAGGATAAAGAAAATCTTTTTTTTTAGCAGCCAGGGAAACGTTTTTACCTGATAATTATAACAGCAAACAAAAGGTTTTTTATAGTAAAAAGTTGTTTATACAGTGTAATAAAATAGGCTACAGTCTGTGCGATTCCCGATTAATATCTGCACATTATTTTGGTTGTGAAGCGAAACAATCAAAAGAAAACATACAGAGTTCTTTTTTTCTTTATTTTCTAATACTTTGGCGGAATTCCATCTTCTAAATTCCGAAGAATAATATGTCAAAATGTCTAACATGACCACTCCGAACGTCTAAACCTGTGGTAGGTCTATACATTGGCCATAGAAAACTGTCTATTTCACTTTCACTTTATTTACAAAACGCCGGATAATTCAGTGACAGACAGATGAAACCAAGGTATAAATTGAATATAGAAAGAAAAGATTGTGATTAAAAGTAATGTAATTCTCGATACTTGTTTTGGTTGGTTAAAATTTAATTATACTTGCGTCTTGTGCAATTTTTATTACATGTATATGTTTTTTTAAAAAGACAAAGAATGTAGAAGATAAAAATTAGAGATGTATAGAAGATCAACAATGAACAGACGCAAAACTTAATACAGTTGAGCGTCAATAAGCCGGACGTCGAAAATTCGGAGCGTCAAAAATCCAGATCTTGTCCATAGAAAAATTCGATTCGTTGGCAGCGGTATCAAAATCGAGATTCCAATAAATCGGTAACGTTTTGCGCAAGGTTGTTCAAATTACTGAATGTCTTTGAGCCTAGCCTCTATGCAGTGTTATAGTAGACGAACGGGGGAAGAAAATGTTTTAGATGAAGTTACGTCATTATTAAAGTTAATGCCAGGTTTCGAAGACTGCGACGAAAACGATGCAAGCAAATGGTTAGAAAGGGATAAAAATGACCATGGATATCAAATTTTAAATTATGAACCAATAACTAACACTATATCTGAGGTCGAGCCCCCAGACGGTAACGAAAACGACGAAAGTGAAGACATCACTGATGTGGCATCAGCCGTTCATGCCGATGCATTTAACCCATTGGAACCTGTCTTGGCTAGAAAAGCAGCCCCAATGCTCTACTACCCAACTTTTGATACTAAAGAGACTCAGAGACCTGGCCTCCCATAAACGCAGCTCAAGCCTTGTTCACAAAAAAAATTGGCGTCTTTTTCGTAGTTCTGATCTGCGTAATTAAATTTCTTCAGAATTTGTGATTAAAAAAAGTTTTTTACAATATTTGTGTAAAGTGTTTGGCATAAATATAGCAAAAATGATGTTTCTAAATTAACGCTGAGTTTTCGTAAGTATCCCATCTATCCTTATACTTTAAGTAGTAATTTTTTGTACATGTTCGAAAATTCGGACAAATCGGTAATCCGGACTGGGTCGAACACCAATTAGTCCGAATTATCGATGCTCTACTATATTTCGAATGAAGAATGACTTAAAAATTTTCATGTTTGCTAAAAAATGCTTTTGTTTTACTAAAACTGTCGCGTTTCCGTAAATTTCAGTAAATAAATTAATTGGCGTTATATATACTGTACACAGTCAACCACAATTGGCGTTATATATACTGTACAGTCAACCACAATTGGCGTTATATATACTGTACAGTCAACCACAATTGGCGTTATATATACTGTACACAGTCAACCACAATTGGCGTTATATATACTGTACACAGTCAACCACAATTGGCGTTATATATACTGTACACAGTCAACCACAATTGGCGTTATATATACTGTACACAGTCAACCACAATTGGCGTTATATATACTGTACACAGTCAACCACAATTGGCGTTATATATACTGTACAGTCAACCACAATTGGTGTTATATATACTGTACAGTCAACCACAATTGGTGTTATATATACTGTACAGTCAACCACAATTGGCGTTATATATACTGTACAGTCATCCACAATTGGTGTTATATATACTGTACAGTCAACCACAATTGGCGTTATACATACTGTACAGTCAACCACAATTGGTGTTATACATACTGTACAGCCAACCACAATTGGCGTTATATATACTGTACACAGTCAACCACAATTGGCGTTATATATACTGTACACAGTCAACCACAATTGGCGTTATATATACTGTACACAGTCAACCACAATTGGCGTTATATATACTGTACACAGTCAACCACAATTGGCGTTATATATACTGTACAGTCAACCACAATTGGCGTTATATTTACTGTACAGTCAACCACAATTGGCGTTATATATACTGTACAGTCAACCACAATTGGTGTTATATATACTGTACAGTCAACCACAATTGGCGTTATATATACTGTACAGGCAACCACAATTGGCGTTATATATACTGTACACAGTCAACCACAATTGGTGTTATATATACTGTACAGTCAACCACAATTGGCGTTATATATACTGTACAGGCAACCACAATTGGCGTTATATATACTGTACACAGTCAACCACAATTGGCGTTATATATACTGTACAGTCAACCACAATTGGCGTTATATATACTGTACAGTCAACCACATTTGCGTTATATATACTGTACAGTCAACCACAATTGGTGTTATATATACTGTACAGTCAACCACAATTGGCGTTATATATACTGTACAGTCAACCACAATTGGTGTTATATATACTGTACAGTCAACCACAATTGGCGTTATATATACTGTACAGTCAACCACAATTGGCGTTATACATACTGTACAGCCAACCACAATTGGCGTTATATATACTGTACAGTCAACCACAATTGGTGTTATATATACTGTACAGTCAACCACAATTGGTGTTATATATACTGTACAGTCAACCACAATTGGCGTTATATATACTGTACAGTCAACCACAATTGGTGTTATATATACTGTACAGTCAACCACAATTGGCGTTATATATACTGTACAGTCAACCACAATTGGTGTTATACATACTGTACAGCCAACCACAATTGGCGTTATATATACTGTACAGTCAACCACAATTGGCGTTATATATACTCTACAGTCAACCACAATTGGCGTTATATATACTGTACAGCCAACCACAATTGGCGTTATATATAACTTACTGTACAGTCAACCACAATTGGCGTTGTATATACTGTACAGTCAACCACAATTGGCGTTATATATACTGTACAGTCAACCACAATGAAAAAATTAAATTAAAATCCTCCCAGTTTTTCGTCAAAACAAATCTGCCATAATACTGAATAAAAATTATATGCTAAATTGTACTCAAATTTATAACTAGATACAATTATTATCAGTGTATATAACAATTTTATATATTATGTTATTTATTATTAATTCACAAACAATAAATGTACTTTCTGTACAATGGAACTCGTAATAACGTTTTCCGTCTGCCACGATTGTCGACATTGTGTTAGTGTCCGCCAGGTGGTGTTAAATTCGGGGAACAGTAGCTTAGGCAAAAGATGGTCTCTGTTCTAGTTTAGTAAGATGGCTTGGAGTGTGATGCCGCTTCGTTCGCCTCTTCTAGAACACCCTGTGCCATACGGTTTATATTGTAGCGTGACAGAAAATCCACTACATTGTAAATCATATGAAATGATAAAATTTAATTACATCAAAAAATGTTGAAATAATATTAAATGACATTTAAATAAATCAGAGGAATGAAACACAATAAGATAAATATCCTCACTACATAATATATAAAAACCACTGTTAAAAGAAACCAAAGAAAGTATTGAAGCAACTCATCAACTCATAAATAATACCAGTACGTTACCCAGGAAGCTCAGAGCAGTAAACCAGTTACATAAGACAATATCCCGAAAAAAGAGACTCAATCAAAGAGTGGTGAATACCAAAATACTCTAAAAACAAATAGAAGAATAAAGTCAGTTCAGTGAAGAAATTCAATAATCCAAGCTAAACCTCAGTCGTGATAACACCAAGTACCTTGGTTCCCAAGAATGAGGAAAGAAGAACAGAAGAGTGAAGACTAGACGAGGGACAAGAATGAAAACTAGAAGAGGGACAAGAATGAATACCAGAAGGAAGATATGAAGAAGGACAAGAAGGAAGACAGGAGGAGAGGATGACATAGTATGAAAGAAACACCGTAGTAAAACCTATTATTATATAAACTACTATCAATCCCAAACCTACAAAAACTATGTCAAAGAAAGTATAACATCCCCAAAATCTTATAAAAATGTAATTATTGAGAAAACTAAAGTGTTGTATAGCGTTATAAGAAGTGCACCGGCTAAAGCTATTGTGTAATAAAGAAAATAAACTAGTCTTAACGGTCCATGATGACTAAAGGTCTGGTCTGAGATAATAAGACTCAGAATATCAGAACCAACAGTGAAAGTGAATTTGTATAAGTGTTTTTTAAAAAAATGCAATAAACTTAAAGTTGGTGATACTATAACTTAGTAGTATGCTATATCACAACTTTAAAGTCTAATAATAACCAGCATGATAAAATAATAAAATGGAAGGTTTCCAGTATTTTATTATTTTTATGTAAATCCTTATTTAAAAGACCTTTGTAAAAAAGGATGATAATAAATAGAGTATGGGAATTAATGTTTGCTGATGTGGGGGATCACAATAATAATGATTTAAACCAAAAAGGACTGACACTAATATAGTATGAATAAGTGTAACATGTTCAAATAGACTATTATTTCACAGTCCTAAAATCAATGTATTAAATAAATGTATTTGTAAGGTTTATTAGAAAATAAGATTTATGTTATGTGTTTTAAAAAAGAATTATGTTTGATAAATAATAACCTACATACCAGTAATAATGTACTAAAAGGTATGCTATGTTAGATTAAAAATAGTCAAAAGAGATATGTTTAAGCTGTATCTGCAATATGTTAAATTGTGCAGATTACTAAACAATGTTCATAATTAATTATTTTAATAACTGTAGTGTTAATTAACTACTACACAAAACAATAAGTTATAGATCATGTTATTTTCATATAATTGTAGTTATGTAAAGTCAGAGGAGGAATTAAGTTTAAATTATGGAGAAAGAAAGAAATATAAAATTCTAAAATCTAGGCCATTTGGTGAAATCAGAGAACCAATATAAAATAGTATAATTCACTAATAAATCCTGTAAACTACCCAGATTTATATAAGATAACATAATTAACTACTACTAGGAATGATCCTATGATTTAAAATGACAATAAGGAAATATACCTTAACATTTTGTAAATTGTCAAAATATATAAATTAATTAATTTTAGAGAGCAATATCAAATCTACAAATTAACACAAAAAACCAGTTCAAAGGTGTAATTTATATGTATTTAAGGAAAGGAAGAGAAATATGACTAATTAAAATTTATTATAATAGTATTAATAATATTTAAAATGGAAGGTATTTTGTATAAAAACGGAAATCCAATTTTGAGCCTATATTTCCAAAGTGTGAACAAAATTTGTTAATTTCCACAAAATGTCTACAGATATGGACTATAATACATCAATTTAAGGGAATAAGATGATTAAACTAATAACAAGATTAATAATTCATAAAAGTAAGGAATAAAATAGAAAAATTCCATATATAATGTAATATTTTCTAATGTGTATGAAATCGAAAAATGTTAACAATACTTTTTCAAGGATTAACTGGGCAAGATTTATGACCAAGTTAATTAGTCTTTTGTTGAATATCAAGCTGAATAGGTGTGTGACAAAAACGTTCTTTAAACCGAGTCGAACATGAAGCTAACGTTTTAGCCATTGAAATCAGTGAACGAGAGTTAGACAAATTAAACACTTTTTGAAGCCAATACTATAAAAACATTCACGACAATAGTGAAAACAAACCTCTAACTTCACTATACGAGTGACAGTAAACGGTAAAACATTATATTACAACTGATTTACTCTACAAACCTAACCGCAACTTGAAAACTTAACCGTAATAGTTGTACAAATAGAAAATAAACTAACTAACGCAAGTTTACACTGAACACTTCACCAGAATACACTAAATAGATTAACAGACTTATTACACCAGTGCGGGGACATTTTAGACCTTGATGAAGGTAATTTTATAGTAATTTTCTGACTCGACGCATATACAATAGCCGAGACCAACCCAAGGAGCGGCCATCTTGAAAACGAAACCTGCCTACTACATCATAGTTACTGACGTCACATCAGTCTTCATTGGTTCGACAAAACATTTATTCTAATATCATAACCTGAATTATTTAAATACTATTAAATAGTAATTATTGTATTTATGGGTTAATTGTTAATGTTATACTTTCTCGTCACCCTTCTCTGACTATTAATTCTTAATCGCTCAAAGAACCTGTCTTTAATATAATATAACATAAAATTTTGTTCTGTATGACAATCGATAATTCCTGAGACAGAGTCGATAATTGCTCTCCATCGATAAAATATCGATTATTTATCTAAAATTGTCAATAAATCTTTATATTTCTATTATTTTGTATCTGTATTTATTTCACAGGGTAATTTAAGGGTATTTATAAGGCTGAAGGTATTAAGTGAAAAGAATATACTCTATTTTGAACAAGATATTGGACCAGTAAGGAAAGTCACCAATCGATTATTACCTGGAGTTAATCTATTTAACTCCAGACTTGGTGCAAATCTTGAAGAAGTGCTCGACGGTTTATAAATACTTACCTGTTATTAAAATTTTTACAGAACCCTTTAAAAAACAGATTTATCTAGTATACATACTTCTATAAGCATAAACAAAATTATTTTATTGTTTGGAAATTCTAATTATTGAAATTTCCATTTTGTCTTTATTCTTTTGTAACGACCGGCATACAGCGGTCTGGTGACCAAGTGGCTAGCCCAAACAGTGGGATTTGATCAGATTACAGTCATATATAAGGTTTTCTTACAAAGTGACGAATCCAACGCTGGGTTTTAAGGAAGAAGGCACTACACGAAAGGTCACGTCTTCTTACAAAGTGGCGTCCAACTTAGAGGGCTTAATAATCTAAGCTTGGCAGCGATTGATTAATAGACAGCAGAAAGATGCAGAGACGAGCTACATCGAAAAAGAGGGCGGCAGAGGCCGAGAAAGAGATTGACATGGGGGATAAGGAGGCAACACCCGTTGAAGATCCGGAAGTGTTACTAATCCAGGTGGAACATAAACAACCTGAACCACCAGAGGAACAGCCGGAAGTAACGACGCAAACAGGGGAAGTCAATATCCCAGAAAAGGAGAAAACTTCACCGATAGAGGACATGACAACACAAGAAATGTTCAGGACAATGATGAGAACAATGGAGCAGAACAGGAAGGAAGACAAACTATCCTTGAAGGAAGATTTGGGCGGAATAAATAAAAACATAGAAAATACCAACAAGAAGATGGAAGAGAGAATGGGAGAAAAGTTAGAAGAATTAAAGGAAAATAACCATTCATTAAATGAAAAACTAGAGGATCTGAAGGAAGATAACCGATCCACAAAGGAAGAATTGGGCCGAAAGATAGAGAATACTAATAAGAGGATCGAAGAAACCAGTAAAAATTTGAGTAAGAAGATGGAAAGGAAAATGGAAGAAAACAATAAGAATTTAGAAGAGAAAATGGATGAAACCAGTAGGAAAATAGAAAATGACAACCAACAATTAAGGGAAGAATTGAGAGAGGACAATTTACTGCTGAGAGAAGAATTAAGAGAAGCGAACCAAGAGAACATGAATAAGTTAGACGAGAGGATTGAGTTAGCCAAAGAGGAATTAAATAAAAAGATAACAGAGACCAAGAAATCAATAGTAAAGAAATTAGAACAGGCAGTTGTGGTGGTTAACCAGCAGATCCGAGAAGTAGACGAAAGATGTCGGCTAACAGAAAACGAAGTGCTGGAAGTCCGTGAAGTAATGACAAAGGAAATTACTCAGGTCCAAGAACAGCAGAAAACAAAAATAGAGGAGACCAAGAAATTTGCTCTGGAGGAAGTAAATAAAGTAAGAACCCAAGTAACAGAAAGATGCGACGGCGTGGAAACCGCCATGATAAACATAACCGGACAGATGCGTCAGAGCCAGGAGGAGATAGAGTCAATCAGAAACAGACCATCGGGATATCACAGTTTCCCCATGTCAGAGAACCGAGAATGGCTGAATTTCCGACAATACAAACGGAAGCCAATGGAGTTCTTGGCACGAATAGAGGAGTACATCGAGAAACACCGAGGGAACCGATGGGTCCAGAATAGAGAGATCCTTGATGAGTCGTTTCGGGAAGTGAATGACCATTGGTGGATGGCAAACCGGAGCGACATCAATAACTATGAACAGTTCAAGAGCATGTTCAAGGCCAAGTACTGGTCAGAGACCACGCAGAATCTCATCAGAGATAATATCTGCCACGGCCGCTACCAACCACAAGTCGGCAGCTCAATGACAGCGTATTTCCTCGGCAAAGTGTGTATGGCCAAGCACTTAGAACCAGCCATACCGGAGGAATGCTTAATTAACAAGCTGTCTTATCATTATGATGAGGAAGTGATTCGCGCTAGGAGGGGCAGCCAGATAAAAACCATCCAGGCAATGACCGAACTCCTGGAGAATTATGAGAACGAAGATTACTACAGGCAGAGTCGTAGGAGAAGTGATGGGCCCGAACCAAGGACGTACCAGAATAATAACCAAGGTGCGAACCACGTAAATAATGGGTACCAAGGAGTTCGGACATACCCGCGAAATAATAATTATAATAATGGAAATACTGGAAATAATACCAATTACAATGACAGTAATAGAACGGGTCCCAACCAGCAAAACCCGAATCGACCCTCTAATGGTTATCAGGGTAACCACAATCCCAACCCTGGTAACGTAAATAGTCAGAGAAGCCCCAATTATGGTAATAGTCCCTACCATAATAATGCTAATCGTGTGGGTCCCAATAATAGTAATTTTAGTAATAATAGGTTTCCTCGCCCAAGAGTGAACTTCATACGGGCCACAGATGGAAGACAGCGAGGTTTCAACCACCATAGAGGGAACAGTTACCGAAGATACGAAGAAAGGCGGAGGAGCCTAGAACGGGACCAACCGAGGTACTATCCGACGCGTAGGAGTAATAGTTTGGACAACACTGAACAGAGGTCGCACCATGAACGACCAGAAGACCATAGAACAGATCGGCAAGTAACCATCCTGAGCATCCCGAATGAGGCATCCAATAATATGGCTCAAAGAAACAATGATGCCGAGCCTTTAAACGGGCACAGGCAGTAAGAAATAACCAGAACCCATTACTGCTTCTGACTACTGGGTATGATAATGAGAATGAGTGCAATATAATAAATAATCACAATCGTATTACCATCATCGGGTGCAACTACCTGAAGGACATCCGACAGGAGTTATTGGAAGAGGATAACAGGAGTCCCACCAATAACTTCAATAATGAAATTATACATGTTGACGCCAAGGTAGAAGGCATCCCAGCCAAGTTAATGATCGATACTGGGTCAAACGTATCAATAATAAATACGACGGAACTGGAGAGGATACAGCAAGAGTGCGGGAGAACTTTACCAACATTGCCGTTGAATAATATTGTTTTGTTGGGAGCAACCGGCCGACAAAACAAAACTATACGTAGACAAGTCTCCGCCAGTGTGATGAGCTGTGGTATAGCGATAGACATGGAATTCTTGGTGGCGAGCGGTCTGCCATTTAATATACTGGTCGGGTGTGATGTGCTTAGGAGAAATTCCGCCATCATTGACCTAAGAACTGAAACATTATCACTGTTTTCTAGCGGACATACTTGGACGGCGAACTTGGTGGGTAGTGACCAAGTCGTTCCCGATAGTATCCATCAGCAAATCCGAAAAATCAATTACATCCAACCAACATCCATAATTGAACAGAGAATAGACGACACATCCAATGAGGATTTATGGTCGCAAAAAACCCAGGAGATCAGGGATTTCCGGAGCGGCATAACTGGCGAAGGTTTAACAACAAACCAAGCGAACAAATTAATCGATATATACAATAAATACAAATCAGTCTTTTCTGATGAACCCGGTAAAGTGAAGAATTTCCAGTGTACTCTACAATTCCGAGACACTGTAGACTTTAACCGGAAGTCTTACCCCATAGCGCAATCACGAAAGCAGGCAGTAAGAGCTGAAATAGAGCAAATGATTAACCGTGACATTATAGAGAGTAGCCATTCCCCTTACACAAGTCCTATCGTGGCTATTCCTAAGAAAAACGGACAAGTCCGTTTAGGCCTATGTTTAGATGCGCGCGAGATAAATAAGATGATCATAAATGACAGGACTTCGCCCGGTGAGATTGAGGAGATATTAAAACGATTCCACGGTACCAAATACTTCACTACCTGGGATACGGTGTGCGGATACTGGCAGGTGGAATTACATCCACAGAGTCGCCAGTATCTGGCCTTTATATTCGAAGGGCGGAACTACCAGTTTAAGAGGTTGCCCTTCGGACTGGTAAACTCAGTCGCAGTCTTTGTGCACTGCATGGATCAAATACTTGGCCAAGAAGCACTAAAATTCACCACCGTATACGTCGATGACTTGCTAGTGTCCTCAGAAACTTGGGAGGAACACTGCTACCGTGTGGAACATGTCTTACAGAAGCTAGCAGCAAACAATATTACTCTGAAGTTAGCAAAGTCTCATTTTATTGCTAAAGAGATACAATTCTTGGGCTTCATATTAAATGATAAGGGAATCTCACCGTCGGCTGAAAAAGTCGAAGCAATTCAGAACTTTCCTACACCAAAGAATCGAAGGCAGTTACAGTCGTTCCTGGGACTCTGTAACTACTACCGCAAGTTCCAGGAAAAGTACTCCGAACTGACTGCCAGATTCCAGCCGCAACTGTCATCTAAAAATAAATGGATCTGGGGTAATGAACAACAAAACATATTGACTCTCATAAAACAAAAATTTCTTAAACATATTATACTCCGTCACCCAGATTTTAACAAGCCTTTCTTTCTTAATTGCGATGCCAGTGACATCAGCCTTGGCACTACTTTATATCAAGAAGATGAGGAGGGCGAGCATCTTGTAATCTGTTTTGCCAGCAGAGCTCTGAACCAAGTGAGAAAAACTATCATGTGACAGAGAAGGAGTTATTGAGTGTCGTGTTCGCGTGCGGAAAGTTCCGTACATATATTCTTGGTTATCCCGTTACCGTCCGGACAGACCATAAATCTATCTCGTTCCTTAAGAGGTGTAAGCTGAGTCATGGAAGGTTAACGCGGTGGATACTATTGCTGCAAGAGTACGACCTGAAATGGGAGTATATCCCCGGAAGGAAGAATGTCGTCGCGGACGTATTGTCTAGAGTTGACATTGACAAGCAAACGTTCGAGGGAGAGAAGGAGAGTATTCTGAAGGTGTACCATATTCTCAGCAGCAGCGCCGGTCTACAATCAGTTCTAGAACAACTAAGCACACACCAACAAGCTGACCCGAAATTAATTAATATTATCTCAAGATTGGAAGCAGGAGATGAAACCATATCCCGATATTATACTATACATAAGGGAATCCTGTTTTCCAAACCATCATTATTTAAGGAGGAATGGAAGGTAATAATTCCAACCCATATCGAGAAAGAGGTAGTGATCAGTTATCATGTTCGATATGGGCATATGGGCGCTTTAAAGGTGGTAAAGGCCCTGGAAGAAAACTGTTATATAAAGGACATCAATCGGAAGGTACGGAGGTATATTAGAAACTGTCGCATCTGCCAACTCGTAAAAACTAATAACGAGAAAAGAGAAGGGCAGATGATTCCAATAACATCACAGTTTAAACTTGAGAAAGTATTCCTGGATATCTGCGGGCCATTTCCCCGCAGTGGAGGCCGCCACCGATACAGATATATCGTCATCATTATGGACCATTACACTAAGTTCATAAAGCTATACCCAGCAAATCGGGCGACTACGAAGAAGGTTCTTAATATCCTGATCGACCAGTACTTCCCAACCGTCGGAAGACCGGTATCGATCATAACCGACCACGGAACGCAATTCAAGGGGAGGAGATGGCGAGATACACTGCTATCCATGGGGGTTCACACATACAAGACATCCGTATACCACCCAAGCAGCAACCCGGCCGAAAGAGTCTTACGAGAGGTAGGGCGCCTATTAAGAACATATTGCCATGATCAGCAGAGAAGGTGGCAAGAATACTTGGAGGCCACTGAAGAATTCCTCAACCTGGCCTACCATCCAGCCATAGGAATAACCCCATACTCCGCAATGTACGAGAGACAACCCCCTAGAGAAATTGCAGACATCTTGGAGTTCCCAAGAGAACATAAATATAAATTCAATAAAATTCAATTTTGTAATAAGGTGGCCGAAGATCAGGAGAAACGGCGGAGCAAATACAATAAATGCATGGGTAAGGTTATCCATTATACCATTGGAGAGAAGGTGTTGTTGAAGAATAGGGAATTACCCAGTTCCCTAGAAGGGATAACAAAAAAGTTATTGCTCCTGTATACTGGTCCCTATATCGTCTCAAAAGACAATAACAACAACACCTACGAAATCAAAGAAATAAGTTCAAGTAAAGTCAAGGGTGTTTTTAACCAGGCATCCATGAAGAAATTTTATGATTAAAAAATTCAACTAAATTCAAAAAATAAGTAAGTTCACCTTACATACCAAGAAAATGTGAAAAAACTTTATGGCTAGAATAGAAGAGAAGAAGTTTAAAAACATAAAATCAACTAAATTCAAAAAATAAGTAAGTTCACCTTACATACCAAGAAAATGTGAAAAAACTTTATGGCTAGAATAGAAGAGAAGAAGTTTAAAAACATAAAATCAACTAAATTCAAAAAATAAGTAAGTTCACCTTACATACCAAGAAATTGTGAAAAAACTTTATGGCTAGAATAGAAGAGAAGAAGTTTAAAAACATAAAATCAACTAAATTCAGAAAATAAGTAAGTTCACCTTACATACCAAGAAAATGTGAAAAAACTTTATGGCTAGAATAGAAGAGAAGAAGTTTAAAAACATAAAATCCTCCGAATTCTAAAAAGGTGTGAGCCAATCTTACATAAAGATTATTTGAAAGAAATTATTTGAAAAGAAGAATAATATAAGAAGAGTTTGAAATAAGTCAACAAAATTTTAAACATAAATGAGATCACCTTACATACCAATTATCTAAGAAAAACTTTATGGCTATAATATAATAATAAAGAAGGAGAGAATTTAGAAATAAAACCATCTAAGGTCAAAAAACAAATAATTCTAGACAGTTTAATCATGTCTAAGTTCAATATGAAGAGTAAAAACCTTTCCGTAAAATGTTGTTGAAGGAAATAAAAAAGAAAAAATTCTTTAATACGATTTAAGTGAGTGAATAAAATAAAGTACAAAAACTTCTTTGGAATTATGAGAGAATGAAACTTTAAGTGGTATGAGGAGAAAATATGACCTCATAATGAAATAAATAAAAAAAACCAGCACTTGCAAGTATAATCGCAATGACCGGAATAATGTGAAAATAATGTCAAAAATGTATGTAATTAAATGAATTAATATAAAATGATTTATAAATTAAATGACAATTATGATAATGACAGTTATAAAAATTCTAGAAAATAGAACAAGTGGAAATTTTAAGAACCAAGAAACAGTCTAAAAATGTCACAAAGATATGCTACTACAAATAATGCAGATTATAATGAAAAAACCAGAAGGTAATAAAGAATTTATAACCAAAAGATTTATATGATAATAAAAGTATAAAAATGTAATAATAGAAGAGCTTCCTACCATAATATCAAATAAAAGAAACATCCAGATAATAAGTCAGATGAACAACTGAGATAGAAATATTAAAATCTCTGAGAAGTATAATAAGTAATAAGTGAAGTATCCCAAAGATATTTTTTAAATAGTAACAAATGTGTACTATTCTGAATAATTTTTTTTTAATCTGTCTGATGATAATTCCAGCAGGATTAATATATTTTTTGAGCAGAGATGATTTGCCTCTGTACTCAAATATGTGTGAAGTATTGGACAGCAGAGGAAAGTAGCGTACAGTGCCTCTCTGAACTGAACCAGCTCACAAAGTAGGGAACGATAGGGAGAAAATATCCCAAGGAGAAAATACTAAGAAGAAATATAAAAATGAAATAATAAATATGAAACTCAGAAGACTATTACTATCAAGGAAGATCAAGTGAGAGTGATATAAACTCAGATATAAATAAGAGAATTTTAAAATGGAAGGAAGTCCAAAATAATAACAAACTTTGAATAATTATCATAAGCAATTGTTTCAGACAAAGCAAGTATAGTCTGAAAAAATTACTTCTGGAGAAGGGCATTCTGTAGCGTGACAGAAAATCCACTACATTGTAAATCATATGAAATGATAAAATTTAATTACATCAAAAAATGTTGAAATAATATTAAATGACATTTAAATAAATCAGAGGAATGAAACACAATAAGATAAATATCCTCACTACATAATATATAAAAACCACTGTTAAAAGAAACCAAAGAAAGTATTGAAGCAACTCATCAACTCATAAATAATACCAGTACGTTACCCAGGAAGCTCAGAGCAGTAAACCAGTTACATAAGACAATATCCCGAAAAAAGAGACTCAATCAAAGAGTGGTGAATACCAAAATACTCTAAAAACAAATAGAAGAATAAAGTCAGTTCAGTGAAGAAATTCAATAATCCAAGCTAAACCTCAGTCGTGATAACACCAAGTACCTTGGTTCCCAAGAATGAGGAAAGAAGAACAGAAGAGTGAAGACTAGACGAGGGACAAGAATGAAAACTAGAAGAGGGACAAGAATGAATACCAGAAGGAAGATATGAAGAAGGACAAGAAGGAAGACAGGAGGAGAGGATGACATAGTATGAAAGAAACACCGTAGTAAAACCTATTATTATATAAACTACTATCAATCCCAAACCCACAAAAACTATGTCAAAGAAAGTATAACATCCCCAAAATCTTATAAAAATGTAATTATTGAGAAAACTAAAGTGTTGTATAGCGTTATAAGAAGTGCACCGGCTAAAGCTATTGTGTAATAAAGAAAATAAACTAGTCTTAACGGTCCATGATGACTAAAGGTCTGGTCTGAGATAATAAGACTCAGAATATCAGAACCAACAGTGAAAGTGAATTTGTATAAGTGTTTTTTAAAAAAATGCAATAAACTTAAAGTTGGTGATACTATAACTTAGTAGTATGCTATATCACAACTTTAAAGTCTAATAATAACCAGCATGATAAAATAATAAAATGGAAGGTTTCCAGTATTTTATTATTTTTATGTAAATCCTTATTTAAAAGACCTTTGTAAAAAAGGATGATAATAAATAGAGTATGGGAATTAATGTTTGCTGATGTGGGGGATCACAATAATAATGATTTAAACCAAAAAGGACTGACACTAATATAGTATGAATAAGTGTAACATGTTCAAATAGACTATTATTTCACAGTCCTAAAATCAATGTATTAAATAAATGTATTTGTAAGGTTTATTAGAAAATAAGATTTATGTTATGTGTTTTAAAAAAGAATTATGTTTGATAAATAATAACCTACATACCAGTAATAATGTACTAAAAGGTATGCTATGTTAGATTAAAAATAGTCAAAAGAGATATGTTTAAGCTGTATCTGCAATATGTTAAATTGTGCAGATTACTAAACAATGTTCATAATTAATTATTTTAATAACTGTAGTGTTAATTAACTACTACACAAAACAATAAGTTATAGATCATGTTATTTTCATATAATTGTAGTTATGTAAAGTCAGAGGAGGAATTAAGTTTAAATTATGGAGAAAGAAAGAAATATAAAATTCTAAAATCTAGGCCATTTGGTGAAATCAGAGAACCAATATAAAATAGTATAATTCACTAATAAATCCTGTAAACTACCCAGATTTATATAAGATAACATAATTAACTACTACTAGGAATGATCCTATGATTTAAAATGACAATAAGGAAATATACCTTAACATTTTGTAAATTGTCAAAATATATAAATTAATTAATTTTAGAGAGCAATATCAAATCTACAAATTAACACAAAAAACCAGTTCAAAGGTGTAATTTATATGTATTTAAGGAAAGGAAGAGAAATATGACTAATTAAAATTTATTATAATAGTATTAATAATATTTAAAATGGAAGGTATTTTGTATAAAAACGGAAATCCAATTTTGAGCCTATATTTCCAAAGTGTGAACAAAATTTGTTAATTTCCACAAAATGTCTACAGATATGGACTATAATACATCAATTTAAAGGGAATAAGATGATTAAACTAATAACAAGATTAATAATTCATAAAAGTAAGGAATAAAATAGAAAAATTCCATATATAATGTAATATTTTCTAATGTGTATGAAATCGAAAAATGTTAACAATACTTTTTCAAGGATTAACTGGGCAAGATTTATGACCAAGTTAATTAGTCTTTTGTTGAATATCAAGCTGAATAGGTGTGTGACAAAAACGTTCTTTAAACCGAGTCGAACATGAAGCTAACGTTTTAGCCATTGAAATCAGTGAACGAGAGTTAGACAAATTAAACACTTTTTGAAGCCAATACTATAAAAACATTCACGACAATAGTGAAAACAAACCTCTAACTTCACTATACGAGTGACAGTAAACGGTAAAACATTATATTACAACTGATTTACTCTACAAACCTAACCGCAACTTGAAAACTTAACCGTAATAGTTGTACAAATAGAAAATAAACTAACTAACGCAAGTTTACACTGAACACTTCACCAGAATACACTAAATAGATTAACAGACTTATTACACCAGTGCGGGGACATTTTAGACCTTGATGAAGGTAATTTTATAGTAATTTTCTGACTCGACGCATATACAATAGCCGAGACCAACCCAAGGAGCGGCCATCTTGAAAACGAAACCTGCCTACTACATCATAGTTACTGACGTCACATCAGTCTTCATTGGTTCGACAAAACATTTATTCTAATATCATAACCTGAATTATTTAAATACTATTAAATAGTAATTATTGTATTTATGGGTTAATTGTTAATGTTATACTTTCTCGTCACCCTTCTCTGACTATTAATTCTTAATCGCTCAAAGAACCTGTCTTTAATATAATATAACATAAAATTTTGTTCTGTATGACAATCGATAATTCCTGAGACAGAGTCGATAATTGCTCTCCATCGATAAAATATCGATTATTTATCTAAAATTGTCAATAAATCTTTATATTTCTATTATTTTGTATCTGTATTTATTTCACAGGGTAATTTAAGGGTATTTATAAGGCTGAAGGTATTAAGTGAAAAGAATATACTCTATTTTGAACAAGATATTGGACCAGTAAGGAAAGTCACCAATCGATTATTACCTGGAGTTAATCTATTTAACTCCAGACTTGGTGCAAATCTTCAAGAAGTGCTCGACGGTTTATAAATACTTACCTGTTATTAAAATTTTTACAGAACCCTTTAAAAAACAGATTTATCTAGTATACGTACTTCTATAAACATAAACAAAATTATTTTATTGTTTGGAAATTCTAATTATTGAAATTTCCATTTTATCTTTATTCTTTTGTAACGACCGGCATACAGCGGTCTGGTGACCAAGTGGCTAGCCCAAACAGTGGGATTTGATCAGATTACAGTCATATATAAGGTTTTCTTACAAAGTGACGAATCCAACGCTGGGTTTTAAGGAAGAAGGCACTACACGAAAGGTCACGTCTTCTTACAATATTCCTTCATTTTTTTACAGATTGTAAACAACCTAAACCCCTAATTTATTAGTTTCTAAGTTTCCTCCATTAACGTTACTTTTGTTTTACTTCATTTTGTTCTTGTACCCTATATCGTGCCACTACAAGCAGTCTGTTCACTTCTCTGATATTAACCTTTATTTTATAAAAGTTCAAAATATTTCTGTCTAACGTTTTTTTACGACTCCGTTTTGTCAAGTAACTGGATCCTTTCAACGTTTGAATGACCGCCCAGCTCCATTCACGGTTAATGTCCTCTTTATACAAAAAATATGCAGTTTTAAGATTTGGACGTTTAACACCTAAAGCTGCCGGAACAGGATGAAGAAGAAGTCTTCGAAGATATAACACGAATTGGCTCTGAAGTCTTCAAACAGTATAAATAATTTGGAAGATACAGTATTCTTCTCACATCCTTAATACAAACGAACCGTACAAGAATGAAAGTACATGCCATTTTCTTAATTTATTCAAGCTATATTAATGTTCTCACGTAGACTTCCGCGGCCGGGGTCCGTTATGTTTTTGAAGTCTTCTTCCGGTGTGGACCGCGTCAAAAATGTCTTGAATGACAACGTTTCACTCATATTACAATAAGTATCCTCAGGTCAAAGTGACTTAGACCTGAGGATACTCATTTTAGTACGAGTGAAACAACGTTAATGTGTTAATATTAACAATATTAATGTATTGTTATAACAATTATCTGTTGCTTGAATATTGGTTGACACATAACCAGACGCGCTTTGGGTTACATTTATTCTAATAATTTTGAAAGACAATATTCCTTATTTCAATAATGTGTTCGATATTAAAATATTAAACAAAGTAGCCTATTATGATAAATTATAATACTCCATATAATATAATACTATAAATAATTATTATACTATAATTATAATATATTATTTACGTTATAATAAAATATTCATAATAATAAAAATAAAAAAAATAAAATCTTTCGAATCTCTACAGCCTGCGTGGTCACTCGACTTCCTGTAGTATTCAACTAAACTCGTTTCTTGTTGCGGTCAGGCGTTAATTTTTGACTCCCATCATTTCGAAAATCCTCTCTCTGTTTCTCGATGTTCCTACCTACCTCATTCCTCCAATTTCGCTATCCAAGATTCTCTTTGGTTGTCTGTCGACTCATTTTTCTCCGTATGCTTTAACTGATTAATTCTTCTAGACTTCATAAGTCTTAGCATATCTACGGTTCTTCCCTTTCGATTGTAGCACCCTTTAGATTGTTCCTTCCTTTACAGGATCTAGATTTTCTTGATTACTTTTGGTTAAAAACGTATAAAGTATAAGTACGATCTAAGGATCCAAGGTTCTGAACCATATTTTACCATTGGCTTGATCAGAGTTCTAAACGCGTCATTTTTAGTCGCTCATGAGAGTATTTGAGATATGGAGAGATTTAAATTAACATGCCACCCTTGGTGAATCGGTTATACGGGAAACACGTACAGCTAATAAATGTTTACCACTAAACGTACAGTAGCGACTGACACCCTGATTACAGTAAACAACACTTAGTACCGAAACGTCTTTCGAAAAAAAAACCGCGATCCTCCGCCATGCTAAACACCAGAAAGAAAAATCATAGCAGCGAATACTTAAAACACGTACAAGCGAATATCGAGTCCGCGAACAACGAGCAATGACGTTTTGCGTTTGTACGCCGGCGCGCGCGCGAGTTTGGTGCAGAGAAGGGTGATCCCGTTCAATCGATACAATAAATTTCCTGGAAGTTGTTACGTCGGCACGCAACCCAATCCACAGTACAATTAATTAATTAATTTATACCCACCCAGTCGATTCACCGCTGGTCAGTAATTATCACCAGCTTTCACTAATCACCCCCAGCTCCTCATTCCAATCTATTAGTTTCACATTTACCTACCTAACAGTTGAGCCAGGACCATTATGAAGACTAATAGATGACATTTGTGTATCGAATCGACGATAACTCGAGAAATATCGAAAGCCGTGGGCCTGCCTCTTGACGATTATATCTTCTTTCATTAGCCGTTCATATAAAACTCGTTTATTTACATTCTCCTACAAGCGTTATACATATAAAATGTATAAGTAACGTAATTAACTCGATTAGAAAATTAGTGAATACTGGAGTTTCCTTGGTCATTCATGTTTTCTCAAAAACAATTATATTAATTTTCATTTATTTGTAACATTCACAGAACGTTTTTTACTTCCATGTTCCATAAGGAAATGGAAGTATGCTGATGGCGAAAAAAATCGTGTTCGAGATAAGGGCTGATTCTGATTGCACTACCCTCAACACATGAAGAAAAGTCATTTCCAGAAATATATGTGTGTGTGTGTGTGTGTGTGTGTGTGTGTGTGTGTGTGTGTGTGTGTGTGTGTGTGTGTGTGTGGAATGTTTTCTATGGCGAACGATAACTGCCTCAAATTCAAACAGAATCAAATATTTGCATATGTGCCTGAGTTGTAGAGGACTCAAGGCCTATTGATTTTGGTGAAGATCGGTTAAGGGGGAGGGGTAGTTTACCAGCAACGTTTTATGTTTTAACAGAGTAAAGTATTTAAATTTGATAAATAAAGTATCCTGAAAAAAGGGTCATAACAATCCACTGTAGAAAGGTAGATGAAATATCTATAAATGAAAAGGGTAGTTAAGGTAGAGGGGTAATTTTCTATAAATGAAAATTATAGTTACGGAGAGGGGATAATTTTTTATATGTGTACTACGTTATCGGCAACAAAGAAGTAGTTTCTTTTTAAAATTCCTTCCCGGGATGTTTAGCCGTGATCCAATGTTTTCTGCAAAACCAGACGTTTCGCCAGTGCCATCGACTGCCATCATCAGTGAAACTCGAGTGCGCTAACGTGAGGTGGTATACGTTAGTGACCACAGTACTGAGGTTCAGGCTGAAGAAAGAAGTAGTTTCTATGGAAATATTTCATTTCGAATATGATTTTAAATATAAATCTTAGAACATGGAAGTCATGTACGGTTCTCCATACCGATATTTTAATAAGTATTTCTTTTGTTCGCCAAAACATAATAAACACACTCTGATAAATGATAAGTGACCTATCTTCCCTTACTAATTATGTTCTAATTTAAATCTTTACGTAGGCTGTGTTGAACTTTGAATCGTTTTGAATGCTGTCTAATCGTTTTGAATCGTCAACTTCTGAAACATCCTCTTTCCTAAGATGTGCCACGGCCTGATGATGTAGAGAGTATCGTCACCTGGAGACATGCGACACGTCAGAAGCGCACTGCAAGGGCGTATTTACGGGGGGACGAACGGGGTCCGGATTCCCCCCCAAGGCTTTTGTTAAACTCTTAAATTTTAGGCTCTTTTATTATTTTTGCAGCTGTGTTTTTAGCTAGTAACTGTTTTTTAAATATGCAAACAGGTCTATTACACACCATTTGCGTATACGTTTGAAATATGAAATATAGGAAAATAAATTCAATCAGTAAGTATCTTCTCAACAATGTTTCTGTAACGCGTATTTTTATTGTGTTATTACCGTTTACCTTAATTGATTTTGATTGATTTCGGAATGCTGTCACACGTTTTTCAGCCACTTTAAAGATAGTAATGTTGATTAGTCTTCACTTTTTTTTAATGAAGCCGACTCAATGAAGAAAACTTTAATGGGCGTGCATTTCTGTGTGCAGCTTTATAGTAGACTTTAAATTCTTGGATTTCGTTGTCCATGACGCGTCCGTTAGTTAACTAAATATAATTAATTCACTACCGACTCGGAACACAAAGTTTTTTATAGGTAAAAACGTAAAAGTTTTACCTTATAACCTGAACCGGTTTTCGCTTTCTAAAAGCTTCTTCAGAGGCTGCCGTTGGGCGCACTGTCCGTCTTGTTGTTGGCGACGGTATCGACTTTTGAAAGACCGATGTTGTGTGTGTGGGGTGTGATATGTTAAAATCACACGCATTATTCGAACATATCACACCCCACACACACAACATCGATCTTTCAAAAGTCGATACCGTTGCCAACAACGAGACGGACAGTGCACCCAACGGCAGCCTCTGAAGAAGCTTTTTGAAAGCGGAAACCGGTTCAGGCTATAAGGTAAAACTTTTACGTTTTCACCTATAAAAAACTTCGTGTTCCGAGTCGGTAGTGAAGT
Organism: Magicicada septendecula; assembly: GCA_034769895.1. Taxonomy (NCBI): domain Eukaryota; kingdom Metazoa; phylum Arthropoda; class Insecta; order Hemiptera; family Cicadidae; genus Magicicada; species Magicicada septendecula. The sequence goes on from CM068372.1 coordinate 127,022,303, forward strand.
AATTATATTTAGTAGGCTTTACTTACAAAGACAAAATATTCCTATAAATTCGGAGAAACATGACAAATACCTGTGTAGCAATTTATTGCGCGGTGCAATAGCGCAATAATTCATTTCATATCATTAACTAGCCAATAGGGAGATACTAGAAGTGCACGTGACATCCAATTGACATATTATTCTAAATAAATGACATTGTTAAAGAAAAAGAAATATATTGAGTCGGGTGACAAACAGCAGTCGGAAAGTGGAATCAAATCAGTTCCGCTCCATTTGCTGTAACACACGCACGCGCACGCGCGAGCACAATCACTCACTCACTCACTGCAGTTGTTGCTACCAAGTTCAATTTAATAGAGAAAAACCAACATTGTTTAATTTGAAAACATTTAAACTGAAGTGACATTATATTGTGAGGGAATAAAATATTAAATTTAATATACCTAACAGTGTAACGCTCAATCGCACAGAGTTAGAATTTCAATAATAATATTCGTGGCAACTCCATAACAGAAAAAAGGGTATTAGAAAATCCTGAAGGAGTTTACAAGTTTACTGTAGGTGGTGATGTCCACATTATAACAGAGGTGGCTGGTGGTTGAAAAATTTGGGGGTTGCAGTTAGGTTGGATGGTGTTAAATTGTTTTATTATCTGAACAGAAAATGTCCAAGTCTCCTCCCTTCCAAACAATACGTAAGGAAAACAAAATAATGCAATTTTAGTGTCACCCACATAACCATGAATATTTATTGTACAAATCTTTTTTAAATTTACGACTTAATATACTGTTACCTGAACAGCGTTTTCGTTAAGTTTACGACAGAATTCATTGCGTCCTACCAGTTAAATATAATAAATCTCTTACACTATGACTCCTTAATCCTTTATGCGTACTACTATTTACATTTAACGATGAATTGGACTGATACTAACAACGAAATTCACAAAAAATTCGACCGACACTGACTCAAGTAGTACTACACTAACAACATAAACTTACTAATTCCTACTTGGCGCACAACGTGTTATTTACCAACAGACTGGTGGCGCCATAACATACAAGCGGGGTCTGCAGTCCCTAATCACACCAAGCGAGCCTACATCGTTGCAATACGAGCACCCGAGTCTAGCCAGCCAGAGCACTACTCAAGTGTATTTCCCCATATAGGCCTACAAAGCGCGTCACAGTTGGTGCACACTTGCCATGTACATCGTGGCAAGATCGTTTACGGTTTTTAGTATTGCTCTGCGCTTTCCAACCGCCAAATAATTAATTACGATTATTTAGCGTAAAGACACTATTATTAGTTATTGTTTTATTCATAATTCTATAATTTAAAATACAATTGGCGATTTAATGGGGGTTGTGCAATCGTGCAACCCGCCACTGCATTATAATACACAATAACGCATATGACTGGTACTAAACACTTTTTTTAAAGCAAGGTCAGTTTTAAAATTACCGAACTGCCGACTGTGGCAACGATGCGGCTTGCCGCATGCGCCGTGTGATAATATGACGTAATACTCATTTGTTCGGTACGAGGTACGCTACCGTTGAGGTCAGTTGTACAATACTACGACACGCCAACTGTAAGGTCCGCCCTGTGATACGTTTTTGTCAGCAAAAAAGAAGTAGTGTTGCTGAAAGTCACAAGCAACGTTTGTTACGTTTATAGGTTAAACATTGTAAGTACAAACGTGTGACAGCCTTTCTTGGTCGCTGACCCAGCGAGTGAATTACCCCCATTTAAAAGTACAGCTAAGTTGTCTGGAGGGGAGTGAGGGGAGACAACTCGGATAACAGTTCACTGTCTCACTTCCATATTATCTCCGTCTCTGTCACACACATGCTTCCATTGTTCTCGAGTATTGTTGCAACCGATGTTCACAGAATGAAACACTCTATAGGACCGTTGTGCGCAAGTACGAAATGAATGAAAATTTTACTAGCCTCACAACGAGGTATTTGTCTACTGCGCATCTCGAAGTCAGGTTTCAATTTCTATCGTTAGGTCATAACAATGAGGTCGGACAACGTTGTCGCTTGTTTACAAAAGGACGAACGAATACTTATTATGAAGAACGTAGCGGTCACCCAGCGATGATGATTCATGGTTTACTAGGAGAACTTAACACGATAATTAGTGAAAATCGGCGTTTTTTAGTTCTGGAATTGCCTATTCAATATCCGAACGCTGTACGATCAGTAATTTGCGACATTATGACAGAAATTTAATTTAAAAAATGTGTCAACCGATACAGACAAGCAGAAACTTCTCGCTTCAGCTAGGAATCATTTCAGTAGCGTTTTGAGAATGAAGGACACGGGCTGTTTGACCACCTTGTCACTGTAAAGGAAACTTGGGTTTCTTACAAAGAAATGGTTCGGATGACCTCTTATTACAAAACGTACCTTACTTGAAAAGCATGCCTCGTACTATCAGCACCACAAAAAGAGGGCGTAATTTGGGACGGCCAAGAACAAGATGGATTGGGCAAGGCATATGACCCCTCTGAGGTCGATACACGTGCTGTTACCGAATCCAAGTTAAGTGAAATTTTAGGCAATACCTACTGGCAGGCACTGGATCAGTACCATTCTGTTTGTGTGAAATAGACAGTGAGAAAAATTATTAAAATAAAAATCTTTAGACGCGGTGGTGTTAACGTAAATTTTAACGACATCAGAATACTAGAGCCGAAGAAAATCTTGTTTTTAAGGGTTTCAAGCTGTCAAACTTCGGTCCTTGATAAACATTCGCCACTAACATTACTATAAACTTTACGAGAACATTAACGCTCTGAAGCCAATTATGTGATCACGACATGCGATGTCATCAACGCTCCATCGCCTTCCATTACCAGAAAATACTGTCAATTCTACAATCGCTGTTAATTTATATTCAGCACAAAACAAAAATAATAACGATAAATCCGTTAGCAGAGAAATAACGCTGGACCTGTCTTCATTTCCAAAATAATTGTAATAGCTGGTTCAAATAACGAGCCAGGTTTATGGCCGAAACCATAAACAACAGCTTTGATCACACACAACACTTGTCAAATCGTTTTAATGAATGAGTTTTGGCAATACGCCGGACAGTATTCCCATTAACGGCTATATTTAACACACAACAAACCTGTTCGCAGATAATAATGATTCCTTACCTATATTTTTAAATGCGAAAAGACTGGTGACGTATGAAACCATTCGACCGTTAAGAAAGTAACTATTTAGCAAGCTTTTCGCTGTCTACATTTGCATTTTTATTTGTTTCAAAACTGTTTTATCCATTTTTTCAACACGAAAGTTCTGAAATCGGCTTGTATCAAGGTAAGCCTCATTTACGGGGATTTAAAGTGTAACCTCTTCATGTCTGTTCCAACCATCCGTAGCGGCAACAATCTGTCTACACGTCACCACTAAAGCTCCGCGTCATTTATATAATACAATCACAGGGTGTTATACCACACTATTTTTAAGTTTACGACCGATGTCTTCAGCATTCTGATGGGTGTCATTATTTTTTTCTAAATACCTTGTATTACCATGTCCACTTAAAACTTTTGAGTCACGACTTCCTTTTCTTCAATGTATTTTTTCCTTTCGGTACAGTATTAGGAAAATGCAGTTAATGTTATTCCAACAGCTCTAGTATGAGCCTAAGAGAAGCTGCAGTCAAGTTCATTACCCTGAGATGGTTTTGAATCCATGATGATTCGCTACATATGTCTGAAGTATAAAGACAGAAGAGTGGTTTGTAATCTGTATAAGAGTATTTGTAAGTGGTTATAATAAGAGAAGAAGGTCAAGAAAAAGAGGCAACAATAAAAGGAAGAGTGGGAGGCAGGGGGCTGGTGATATTGTTGTAGGCCTACTTGTAGAACGTGCTGACTATTTGTAGGCCGTGTTGATCATTCAACGGCTATGGACAAGAGCTTTCGAATGTTATTTAATCCTCGAAAGGACAGGTTGCAACTTGTACGATTTGAGTATGAGTTAACACTCGAAAGCGTTTACTAGCAGCCGTTTGACGTAGTGGAATACAAATTTTCCTTCTTAAATAAAACGCTTATATGCACAATTTTTGCCTTTTGACAGCGAATAACATTAAAAAGTACGAAAAGGTTTTAATAAGACTTCTTTCTCCAGCTCTAGAGCGTCCTTCATAATCTTTTTTTCTCCAGTCTGGACACTTCTGGTATTTTGTTTTCCACTATCATTTTTCTTTTCCCATACACTCTATTTGACTACAGATTTCATGACACAAACTCATCTCTGTTTTAGTTTCACTCTCATATCAGATATTTTTGATTCAGCTTTTCGCATACTTTTCGGGAGATTGTTTTAACTATTTCCTCAAAATTTTCACCTACAGTATTATGTGAATTTAGAAATGTCAATTTATTGCAGTATTCAATATTTATCTATTTCTTAGTTACGGATTCTAAACTTATTACGAATATACGTAATAGTGTCACGTGACGATTGTACAATTACACTAACGGACTGTCAGATGTATGTATTTAATTTCTTGGATTTCGTAGTCCATTGATTAACTAAATATAAGTATATCACTACCGACTCGGAACACAAAGGTGTTGGTCTACCTGGTGTTTACAAATTAAATTGCTCAAATTGGAACAAGTGGAAATATACAAACACACAAAAACACATACAAACGACATCCTAAACGAACAGACACAATTCAAATCATACATATTATTCCGACGTATCACACCCCACACACACAACATCGCTCCTTCAAAAGACGGCGCCGTCGCCAAGAACACAAGACGGACAGCTGTCCCAGTGGCAGCCTCTGACGAAGCTTATAATAAGCGAAAACTGGTTCAGGCTATAAGGTAAAACTTTTACATTTTTACCAATAAAAAACATTGTGTTCTGAGTCGTAGTGATATATTTAGTATTATTTAAGTAATAACATTTCAGTCGCCAGATATTTAAAGAAACAAAAAGAACAGTATTGTTACTGTAACTAATAATTTGCATATTTATTCAGCAACTTCAATATGAAGTAGGAACTCATACAGTAAAATCAGCAATTTCAATATGAACTAAATGTTCATATATATGTTACACATAAAATACATACATATATATATATATATATATATATATATATATATATATATATTGCGACAGTACAAATAAGTGATGTACTGAGCATTGAATATAAAATTTTAAATATACCTAATAAACTGTAAATAATTAATAATGTGTTAGAAATAAGCATGTCATGGATTGCAAGCTTGGCTCAGACAAAAATATGAACAGGTGTTTCGACCTGATCGACGTGCACACACACACACACACAAATGTAACTGAAAGTGTGTACACCAGTATTTTGCAAGTGTGTGTGACGCAGGTCTATGCAGGCGAGTTTACCACCCCAAGATGAATAATCGCGTAATTACTGTTTTTCCGTAATTATTCATAAACTATAAATAAGGAGTAAAATCCAAAAACACAATAAAATGTAATAAAATTAACTAAATACTGTGTACAAAAACCACGTGAAAGGGACACACAGTACGAGTGTAGTGGTGAAATAACTGTGTACAGAGCGAAAGGGTTAAGTTGCAATGTCAAAAAATACAGTGAACATTTGTAGTGAAAATAGTTATAAGATGAGTATAAGAGTATACTTACAGGACTCTGCAATTCGCAGAAATATAAGAAATAGCGAAATTGACAAGGAGTGGGGGGACTGAACCCAGAGACAATTTCAGACATGTCGATTTCGTACAAATGCAGGTGTTGACCAAGACGTGGGTATAAATAGGACACACACGCTACAGTTGTTCTCTTTTTCGATCACCCACAGTGCAGCGGGAGCTTCTGCCCGTCCGCACAAAATATTTAATTTTGTTGTAAATAGTTTCATCCTTCCAGTTACATAGGGCCTACAGTTATGTAACTGGATTGTAAAAAAACAAGCAAATTTAATTAGTAACAGAATTACACGAGAAGAAAATCCATGTAAGAAGATCAACTGACGTCCGAAACAGCACGAGACGAAGTTCCGGAGAGAGAGAGAGAGAGAGAGAGAGAGAGAGAGCTGACGACTTAGTTCCAGAGAGCGGGACGACGCTGGACAAGAGAGAGACGACGCTGGACAAGAGGAGCGACGCTGGACAAGAGGAATTGATGCTGCAGTTAGAGACGAGGACGATTACAGATGGATCAATTGATTGAGTATGATTTGACGACAATAAGGTGATAACTTATTTATCTCTTAATCGAACAACTAACTCAAAGGCAATTAAAGACATTCTTGTTCTATTTAAAAGTTAAGAGCCAAAGTTTATTGTAAATATTGTAACATGACATACGGTAGTGAAGATTCAATTGTATTTAATTATAAAATAAACACCTGAAGATAAGAGTAATAGGCAAAAAACTTATAAACTGAAAGATCAATAACCCAATAAATGACAAATGACTATTAACCTGACAATGACCTGACACAATAGATCGGATAGAAACCAAAGGAACCAAGAGACAGTGAAGAAGCAGTTAAAACCTAAGTACAATCAAGTCATCCCAAAAAAGTGAACAGAATATTGTAAATTTAATAATGAACTGATGTTTGTAGTATATGAGATATAACTAGGACAATAAGATTAATGGAGGGTAATAGTATCACATGTATCTTGTGGATAAAAGAATGTACTTGTATAATATAATGTAGGGAGTTAGAAGCTAACCATACCCCAAACTAATTGTAATGATAATGGCCAAAGACAATAAACAATACTTTGAGCCAAAACCAAAAGCAATATTAGAATGATAACTAAAAGTGATCAGTGTGATTTGGAGATAAAATAGTTATTCACGACCGTAATCACACAGTGATGTAAAGTAATCAGACAACCCTTGAATAAACAAGTGAATAAGCCCAAAAGTGTGTGTAAAACTAAATAAGTAGTGAAGTGATAGGTATAGAATAATGAAACAAAGTGAGCAGGGTAGTAATTAAAGAAACTTTCTAATGAAAGGAAAAGTGCAGTGGGGGTGTAGAACCAAATATTATATAAGCCAACTATGTTAAACAGATAAACAATTTTTGATAAACTGTGCATTAGTAGGTAAGAGTGAACTAATTGTAATATTATTAATTTAGGTAATAAGATATCAGGATTATATAGTAAGGTAAGAATTAAGGTATTAGAATGAATAGCAAATTAAGAAGGACAGACACTGTGTTTAAGTGAAGGGAATAGTGGATAAGACATATCATGTAAGGAACAGTTTATCAATAGTGTTATAAGAGTTTTGTTAGTGTTCAGAAAATCATAGCATAGAGTAAATTATAGGGTAAGCTGATAACAGTAGTTAAAAGTTATTTCAGGCTAGAACCTGACAAGGAATATTTCATAATAAGAATTAGAGTTAGGAATACTGATGTTTATTGTTTGTTTTGTTTATAATTTGTATTAGAAGTACCAGAGATGTTAGTAAGAAATGTTAGATGGAAGTAGAATGGAATCTAGGCTCTAGGCCAAACTGTTGAATATAAATTTATTAATTTGAGAACAAATAATAATCCAAAGTTAAGGCAGAATGTGCCAAATGATTAAACCATTTAAGTGAGTATTCCTAGTACCAAAGTATGTGATTAACAACTAATTTTGAATAAAATATATGTAGAATATAAATATGGAAAATAGTAAAAATGTAATTAGATATTCAAAAGTGGGCATGAGGGATATCAAAATGACCATCATGAAAAATTAGGAATAATGGTGCTAATGTAATAACTCTAGCTATTAGTATAAAGTAGTAATCTTCAATTGAAGATATTTTGGTAAAAATAGACGAAAAAAGACGATAAATCATAACAATGACTTCAGTTAATAACCAATGAAAATTAGCATAATTTATTAAGTAACCATAGCAACAAGAAAAATAACGCCAAAAAACCGTTAGATTTTCAGTAGTTATTATTGACCAACGCCAGAGAGTGGATCGAGGAGCTCTCATATCAAAATTAAAATTATTATTCTTCAAGTAATTTCCAAACTAATTAAAACCAGAGGAAGACAATTATAACAGTACAGGGAATCCTGAACGAAATTTTATTTATAAAAATTAAATAACAAACCGTAGTGATCCGAAGAAGACGAAACGACGCCGTGACGAAGGGAGATGACCACGGACACTAAATGAAGATCAGTGGAACATCCTGAAAGAAGAAGACGACATCAACTGAAGAAATACGAGGCCTGAGGCAGCGAGGAGAAGCGCCGAGACGAGAGAAACAGACGACGGGAGAGTAGAAGAAGACGACAGCCCAGGAGTTATCCATAGAAGAAGACGACATCAGGATCTTCAGCAACAATTAAACATTATCCCTTAAATCGAATTCACAATTTTTAGGTCTGAATTAAATATAACTATTTCAAATCACTGATCACTATTCCGAGTCAAAATAAATGCTTATTTAAATTCACTAATTAACTTTAACCAATTAACAATTATTAAGAAAGTAAAATATAATAAATAATTAACGAACCTTTTAATAACGAAACATTGACAAACGAAACCTAACCCAAAATTGCTTTACAAGTTTTCATTGGTGATTACTTAATCAAATGTAATGAGATATCGATTTGTTTATGTAATTAGTTTTAAGAATTGTTATAACTTTGTGTGTGTTAGCCGTAAGTATATATTTCTGTAGCCGAAAGGACTTAACACCCCTGAGATAAAACGATATATTTACTGTAAACTAACATTACTGACGGATTGTATACAAACTGAACTGAGCAAGTACCAACTGCACAATTGTAATAGCCGGTGCAGAAAACGAATTTTGATGTATCTTAAAGCAATTGAAATATTTTCAAGGATTAACAAATGTTCTCAATCTGCAATTCTGTATGTTTGATTCAGTTAATTTAGAATAACGACTAATAATTATTGAAGTGAAGGCGTTAAAGCGAGACGCAAGCTGGGTCATACTGCAGAAAGCTGTGCGCCAATCAGGTGGCGAGGCGGCAACATTTGAATGCAGCAGAGCAAAATACGGTTTACCCGTACTCGACTGAGAAGATACATTTTGACACGTTTAACACCAAACAACATTAAAACTTTAATTTTTAAAACCACACAACCATATTTTATTACAACATAGAGTTAAAATCATAGATATTATTGAAGTAAGATTAACGTAAACAAGAGCTCAAATTAGTATTGAAATGAAAAGAATGCAAAGCATTTAAATAAAAATTAGCGTTTTATAAATCAGTACTGATAAAAGAAATATAAATTCAGTAACTATTAATATTTTTGATTTTTCATTGCAATATCTAAAAAGATATTTAAACATTGATATTTCGAAGCACACTAATTGACTGAGTAGCCAGGAATTCATATTTTTTTAATAAAATAATTAGTAGAATAGAATATTTAGTCAGTAAGGATGTATATAGCGTAAGCCTTACGGCATAGTAACGAAGTAATAACGAATGTTTTAAGTCGAATCAAGTGCCATGCGCACAATTTTATTAGTACCAAATAAATTTGAAATACCGTTACAAGTTACATCGAGTTTCTTATTACAGATACACCTGAAACCCAAATTAAATTGTATTTATGCAAGTTGTATTGTTATATAAATTGTCGCTCCAAGATCGTGGGGCTATTCAAACACAAATAGATGTGTATTTGCAACCTGTATACACGCAACTATACATGTACTGTTATATAAATTAGCTCCCAAAGAACTTGGGGCTATACAAATTAAATTACATGTAAATTTATACACATACAACATAAATTATACAACTTATGTACAGTTGAATGTTGCATAAAAATGTCGCTTCCAACGTGGGGCATCACAAATTTAAATTATACTAAATTTGCAATGTTGAATTGTTACAATATATATATATATATATATATATATATATTCATACAATTTATTAATTATTCCGTACGTTTTTATCGAACAAACAACTGTTAAAGAAACGAGAAAATACTTTTTCTGAAGCTAGTAATACTAATACAAATAATCGCACAATAGGGGAAAACAATTTCAGTGTCACGGAGGACGCGGACGGTGCAATCTATAAGCTGTCAATGTGACTGATGACTGCCGGCGTGATTGATAACCTTACAGCCGGCTTTGCCTTTATTAACTCCGGCCTCTTTTATTCATAATAAGCCTTCTCGCCTCACAAAATAACAGGCACTGCCTTCTTATTTGAATTTTACCAGCAATTCTCTTGCTTTCACTTTCACTTGACTTATACGAAACAATACTAAATTCTTATTAACAAGTGTTTTAGGAAAATAATAGGAATATTTTGGCCTAATCGAATAACAGATCCAGAATTACGGAAAAGTACAAATCGAGAACCTAAAGTAACTCTATGAAAAAAAAAGAAATGAAATTGGAATGGTCATACACTGAAGACGATAAATATTACCAGTTAAGTTCTTGAATATCATCCGATACGAAGAAAGCAAATCGAAAAATCTACAGTAGTATTGAGAAAGAACTAAAATAAATTAGAATCAGGTACGAAAGATGGAATGAAGTACAGAAAAAACAGAAAAGGAATCGTAGAAGCCCTCGCGTGGAGCCAAGAAGATTCAGTAAATAAAATAAGTATACGAACAACAATATAAGATAAATTAATGTGTGCCACTCAAAATTTCTAGATTAAATGGTACACCAGAAATATAGAAATCAATGAACGCACTGACACCTTAACAATTTTTACAAAACTATTTGTCTCTTGTGTGCTTGTGTTGGGGGAGAGATAAAAATTATAGGCTAAAACCATAGAACTAATTTTGACAAATTATTATAGCGAACACGACAGCTGAAGTTTCCTTAAAGTCGGTTGATCCCGAAGGTTAGACTTAATTCCATAAAACATTCGGCTTATGTTTTTCTGGAAAAGCTTGTTTTTCGTAAAAATTACCGGACCAAGTTATTTATATGAATTTAATATTCAGCACCTGAATTCTGTCACAATATTAACTTGTCAGTCGCATTATGCCTAATGTAGTATACTGCAAAAATCTTTAAGAGGGACGTCCACTTCATTTTGTCATTAACGTGTTCTCCTTCGCACTTTCGTGTAGTGTTCGAATTAAGCGAGGAGCCCTTTCCGTGTCTGTTGTATACATATGTTCGTTCAAACGTTCTCTTCACGTCACAGGCTCCGACATCCGACTGACGACATATTTCTAAACGTGAATACTACTTCCAGACTTGGAATCGCTTTGCGAAAGGAGACTGATAAACGGTGTAAAAGTCGATTATTTGCTAGGATTGGAAATCGAATCCATGACGCACTGTGCAGCGAACCGACTCACAATTCACTATGCCACGAACAGTCCCACGTTACCAACGTAAAAATCATAAAGTCTGAATATATAGTCTCAAAAATCATATGCTTCCTTAAAAACTATGTAATATGTACGTTTGTCTAGAATCGAACCCGCAGATCGTGTAACGTTTTGCAATTTACAAAAATATCTAAGCAGAACATCTTAGCGGCATAACAAGTAAGTTCGTCTTCTGCATAAAACGATTTTATTGTTTTAAAATCGTGATATAAAAAGTATCCGATTAAATGTAATTTAACAACTTCCACAATAGGTTTCAACTATTATGAGTGTCCATGTGTTTATAAGCTGTAACATGATGCCAGCAGAAATACGCACTCGGCAGAATGAAAAGTTATTTGTTATAATTGTTTACAAAATTTTCGATTAAATATCGATTAAAATCTATAATTATAATTAGAATTAGAATTAAAATCTACTACCGATCATTAAAATATCTTTTAGTAAAGAGGAAAGCGAGATAAGAAAAAACCCACATAATTTTCGTTTAACAGACAATCTCTTCACTTAATACAACATAAAATTAGTTGGTCAACAGGAAACAGCTGCCATGTAATGAACAATATCAGTTGTCTCTCCTTGCTGCTTTCTTTAATTCCGGATGGCTGTGAACAACTCTGCAGTGGCTTCTTCTGTTCCTGCACCACACACACACGCACAGCATCAATTGAGAGCTTTTAAGCTGTAATAAAATGAAGGCTGTACGTTCGGTCGTCTCAAACATTTGATTTTTATGGCCCCAGCCTATTCACTCCACTTAGCGTTGTCATGTCGTCCACTGCATCGTACCACTTCCCCAGCTGCACAAGGACGACCGACCGACTCAACACTACTCTTCAATTACTATTTACATAACTCAGTATTCGGATGAATACAACACTTCGTTTTTACAAACGGAATTCAAAATGAACTTGAAATGTAGTTTATGTGTAATAATGTTCCAGTATTTCTCTGAGTGGGCAACATTCCTTTGAATTTTACGATTTTGTTGAATTTTTATTAAAATATTGGATACAAACTAAGCAAGGTTTTCTACTTTCTGTATAGGTTTTTCATTAAAACGTTTTCAGTTTCAAAGTCAAGTGCCTATTCGTGAACAACACTGGTTTTACATGCTAGGCATTCAGGTGGTATGTACTAACAACCGTCTGCTACTTTAGAACCCGTTCAAAAGGTTCTAAAGTATTGGCCTTCTCTGTGTTTCTTTATGGAGCGGAAACGTGGACAATATGGGATGGAAATTTCAGAAAAGTATAGATGCCTTCGAGACGTGGGCATACAGAAGGATGTTGTGGGTGTTGTGGACGGGCAAAAGAACCAAAATCATCATCCTAAAATAATTCAACGTGAATAAGAGATTATCCATCACATGCTACCGGAGTCTTTGGACATATTGCTCTGCAACAGGGAGATGATCGTGAAAAATCTATCACCCTGGAAAAACTATAAGGACAAGGGTCTTGTGGAATATGCTGAACCCGGTGCCAAAACCAAATACAGGAGACAACAAGCTCTACCATTCGTTAACTAGAAGAACTGGAGTGGTGGAGACAGATTGTGCAGAATCTATGGCAATGGGTCACCAAATTTCAACCATGAAAACGGATTAATGAATGAAGTCATCCAACTGCTTACGAATAAACTTGTTATTCCTGTGTAATACTGATTATCATTTTCTTTTTTAGTATAGAGATGAAGCCTTAGCGATTGGAGAGTAATACCTTTTCAGAATAAGAATTCAATAAGAAAATAACACGCGCCAAGATGCTGGTTAACACACTCACGAATATCCACTAAAGCTACGACAAAATTGCAAGACAGAAGACGTATTAAACGGAATGTTAAAATACATTCATCATAATGCATTAATATTAGGTCTAAATAATAATATTTTGATCGGGATTAAATAAAACACGTTTATCGGCTGTGAATTGTTATCTTTTTAAATGGAAGGAAAGATTTCATTGTTCAATGAAAGGAAACAAACAAAGTGGTATGGAGTGGGGCACAAATGCGCTTGAATTATTCACGAGAAAACGACTGTTAAACAAATTTTTTAAATGTAGAAAATTTAACAATAACACGATTTGATTTCCAATCAACGAGTAACTTACGATACATGACAAAGATGTGAATCAAACGACTGGTCATTCCTTTAACACACACAGATTCGAGTGGGCGGATTAGCGACGTCGGAATGTAAGTTAATCCCAGACTGGGCCATATCTGGAGCGGAAGTATCGATAATAAATATCGACTCACTTCAAACGCCACAGTTGGTACGACCAATAATTATCGTGACATTTGCTCGTTTATTTATTTCAGTCTACTAAAATGGACAGCCATTGGAAATAATTTCACAAGGTCGGTTATAATAAAAACAGATATAAATGTGTTGTTAACTGCGCACAAGGTCATAAATACATAACACACCGAGTCTCTGTATATTATCGAGTACATTAACTGCGTTTATGATTCCTGGTAAACATTTACCAACTCTAATTATACTCGTTTCGCGAAAAGTACTCTTCTTTTTATTGTTCTCCGTTGTGACTCATGTGTAATTAACGGTTTTATTGATCCGCTCTTTTTTTATTATTTATAAAGGACAAAACTGCGTTTTCCTCCGGTTGGTTTACAGCATTCTATCAACGGGTCGGAATTCCGTCAAAATATTCTTCGTAGATTTTCCCTTAACTTTTACTGTATGGCTGGGGTCTCCAAACTACGGCCCGTGAGGGTCGTAGTCCGGTCTGCGGCAATCCGGCCGATGCTGCGTGCAGTTTTAAAATGGATCGTCAAATTACTTCAAATATTATAACATTTTACTAAATAACCAAACAAGAAATAAGTTCAGTAAAATGTTATAATATTTTGTACAAGTTTAAAACATTTGCGTGGTTAATGTGCTTGTTCGTCCGGCTGCCTTGAATGAATTACGCTTTTCACTCGCATCAACCTAAAGCGAATATTCCTATTCCCCCGTGCACTTGGCTCTAATTTTCCCCGTAGTATGCATGAGTCTTTGTCGCCACTCATTGACGCATTGAAAAATTAAAGTACAGGGCTAACTTGTCGGACAAACACTTGAAATCCATTCTAGTGATACGAGCATTAAAACTCATTCCAAAACGCACAGAAATTATATGTCAGAAGCAACTCCACACATCCCATACGTACATAAGAAAGCCAAAAAATAATACATAAGAAATATCTTTGAACGTTATTTTCTCCTTAGTTTTATTCTGAATAAATAAATTTGTTTTCTTTGGATAGGTCTGCTTAATTTTTATTTTATTGACTTGATTATTTCGTAAACTTAAAAAAAATAAGTTTACAACACACACACACACACACACACACACACACACACACACACACACACACACACACACACACACACACACACACACACACACACACACACATATTTGGCCCGCCTGGCTTCCAAGATTTTTCAATTCGGCCCTAAACTGAAAACGTTTGGAGACCCCTGCTTTACGGTATGGTGTAAATTTTTGACGGTACCCAAAGTTTTCTCGGAATACCCAAGCTTTATGGCCATCAATCGCGGATTTTCCAGAGTATTCAGTGATATTTCTTTTGGTCCAAATTTCTCTCTACTTTCTTTTCTGTGCACGCTTCAACTCGTTCGGAGTGCCAATATTCTTCAATCTATACGCACGTCAGCATGCAAAGGAATTTCATATTCACAGCATACAGTTTGCCGAACCTGGAAATAGTTAATCAGTTTAAATATTTGGGATGTTGCATGGCAGAAGACAATGAAGAAATAAATAAAATAGGACACAGGCCGAAAATAGAGCATATGCTTCGTTGAAATTCTATATTCAAGACAAGGAATATCCATCATCAGTCCAAGGTCACATTATATAAAGTTATGATTAGACCGGTGATAACATATTGCAGCGAGACTTGGACTCTGAACAAACAAGCCGCTAATATAGTGTCAATACTTTTGAAAGGAGAATTTGGAGGAAAATATATGGACCAATCCAACTCAGTGGGATATGGAGAATTCGTCACAATGAGGAGGTATACAAGCTGTATAAAGACGATGATCTGGCCACCACCATCCGACTGCACAGATTGCAATGGGCGGGACACATAATTAGGATGAAAGGCAACCGAATACCTGGGATGGTGCTGTTTAGTAAAATCGAGGGTAGAAGCCCTGTCGGAAGACCCAAAACACTCTGGATTGACGCAATGGCGAGGGATGCTGATAATTTACTTAAAATAAAACGATGGACATCGCTCGCCAAGGACAGGAAAAACTGGAGACGGATGATTATTAAGGCTAAAGTTCGACTTCGAACTGTGACGCCATAGAAGAAGAAGAAGAAGTTTACCGAAATGCGCGATATGTACCACGGGATATTTCAAGCCAAAATTTAGCACGTCCAACGAGACGTTTTTTCGAAATCGCTTCATTGGCGGGAGATTTCGAGGTTTGCCTGATGAGACTTACTAATTTGTGGTCGACCCATAAATTGCTATATAATTTATTATATTAATACATCCCTGTTTAGTAAATACTAAGAAAGCATGGAGGCCTAAATTATTTAGAAATATAAGAATGTATCTGTTGATAAAACAAAGTATTAATGTGTGAATATAATACAGTCTACGTGGAATATTCATCTAGTGCGATTCACACAGGGTATTGTCCACAAAGGAAGACGCATAATGTAGGCCTATGTCAAAAAAGGATGTTCATAGATTACGAGGGTAGTACACAGCACCCTACTACAAACTCAGACCCTTCTTGTGTGAAGTGTTCGGCTGCATGTTATTCAATCAGAAAGCGTGCCGTGCAGTTTGTTGGAGATGGGTTTAAATGTACACAGTTTGTCTGCCTTTTCTACGTATAAGCAGCTACGAAGAGTAGACATAATCGCGTTATAATCATAGTTAATTGTTCTTGTTATTTATAATATTTTTAGTGTATATATAACGAAACGAAGGTTTTTTTGCTTAACTTTATATTTTAATATCACAAAAAATATAAATATTTGTATATCTGTAGTTTTCAAGCATCACTGCATACATTTTCCAAAGTACTTGTGTTACAGGCATATTGTTAGTTTCAAAAACAATCATACTGAAGGAATAAAAAATAGTTATAAAACAATTATCAACACGTTTACTAACAAAATTATAAATTACTGAACTTGTCTATTCCAGAATAAGTTAATTTTTAATTAATAAAGTCGTGTTAGTGGTTATAATCACAAACAGAAATTACGCTGTTGCACAGCATTATATAAAAAATTAGCCCTTTGGAGCCTCTCAACTCATTATCAGATAAGAAATATATAATAATAACAATAATAGGTTAGCTTAGGTTAGATTATTATTGTACATTTCCGATCTGATGTTGAACTGAGAGGCTCCAAAGCGCAAATCTGGAATTTCTTATGGTGAAGTGCAACAGCGTAATTTCTGTTTGTTAATAAGTTAATAATTATCACCTACAACGTAACCTCGCTAAATCTGCTTACTATGAAAAGATGAGAAATAGGGAGGGATATTTTATGATTGTTGGAGGTACATGTTAGACCAGAGGCCCGGCAACACTGATAGTCTGTATACGACTTAATGCCGTTTGTTCATTACCCAAGATTTACTAGTAGACATCAGTATTGGCATAGGTATAGTGTTAATGTAACAACATCATAATAATATGGACGTATTTTTTTGCTTCAGCACTATTTATTGTCACACAATATTACTGTATTCACTCGATTTCTTAATCGCATCCTGTCATAATCTTAGACATTTCGTAGCCAAAATAATTAAACTGATCTCCTATTCAATTGCCTGGTTGTTTATCACAATCCCTGTTCTGAATGTTATCACGTCCTCTTCTAAAAACTTCATGGCTTTCGTTTTATTTCCAGAAATGAAAAATGGGACTATTTGGCTCATTACTGTGTCTGTAGGTGAACGTTTGTGTGTATCGTGCTTTCAAATTCTTCCCTAACTTCTAGGATGATCATTCAACTTATATCCCTTTACGGATCTTATGAATTTAATTTCGAAGGTCTCGGAATCCCCAAGCTATTACAACCATCCGGTATTTAATCTCTGATTTATCAGGGTATTCTGTAACATATCTTTCGGTCACAGTGTCTTTCTACATTTTTTATTTTTCTGTGCATGCTACACTCTGTGACGTTCGGAGTGTCAATATTCTTCAATCTATATGCACGTCAACGTGCAAAGGAATTCCATATTCACAGCCTGGAGTTTGCTGAAATGCAGGTGGCGCGGCATTTCAAGCCAAATTTTAGCACGTCCGAAGCAATTTCGAAATCATTTTATTATTGGGCCACCTCGAGGTTTTCCTGTCGAGACTTACAAAATCGCGGTCGACCTACAAACCGCGATATAGCATAATTTGTCAAATTAATAGATCCCCATTTAGTAAATACTAAGAATTATTAACTAATAACTATTAATGTGTACATAAAAAAAATCTACGTATGTAAATACGTGGAATATTCATTAGTGGGATTCACACAAGGTAGCCTACTTTCCACAAGGAAAGGCGCATAATGTATGTTACAAAATGAAACATACTTCTTTGAGATAATCATTTTTTGTTTTATGTACGTTTAATGACTACGACTTGATTAAAACTTTTAGCTGAATCTATACATGTATCTTATTCTTTAATATTATTTAAATGTATTTAAATGTCTCACATGTAGACCTATAATTAAAATTATTTAACTCCATTTCAATATCTAGATATATGTTATGCGTATACTGTTACAACTGAAATTGCTAAAAATTTTTAGGTATAAAAATAATGACTAAGAAATGTTTTGTTAACATCACTTTTTGGAAGACCCAATCGAATATTCTAATTCTACGAGCATGTTTGTGCGTACTAAGAAGTGAGTATTTTTTTGATAGACCTAAAAAAGACTCCTAATTTTTATTAACCGATACTTCCTCCCTCTACCTTTATTTTTGTTTCGCACACATGCGGTCACACAGAAACACACAAATTGGAAACATGTACAAATATGGAAAAGGGTTAAAAATAACGAATAACGATCGTTGCGTGAGTTCTATATCCAGATGTGTAAAATAAAATTTTCAGAATTGTGGAAAGCGAACCGGCGACAGTCACGATCAGACAATAACTTAGGTAAACGAACCCCATCTGCAGCACATCGTATACAGACAGACACGCTGCACAGGACTGCTGCACATTACGACACACTGCACACGCTTGAACTTCTGAATAAAATCATAATGGAGAACCACGTCCTTACGTCATCATAAACTATTTGTGTTTTGGTACTGTTACAATTTCCAGTATAAAATATTGTTACCACCGCGCTGGAAATAACAAAATATCGGTATGGAGAACCATACATGACTTCCATGTTCTAAGATTTATATTTAAAATCATTTTCGAAATGAAATATTTCCATAGAAACTACTTCTTTCTTCAGCCTTAACCACAGTATACACAGCCTTAACCTCAAGTTAGCGCACTCGATTTTCACTGATGATGGCAGTCGATAGCACTGCCGAAACGTCTGGTTTTGTAGAAAACATTTGGTCACGCCAAACAGCCCGGGAAGGAATTTTAACAAGAAACTACTTCTTTGTTGCCGATAACATAGTACACATGACATATAAATAAAAATTATCCCCTCCCCCTTCAACTATCATTTTCATTGATAGAAATTTACCACCACCACCTTCAACTAGCCTCTTCATTTATAGATATTTCATCTACGTTTCTACAGTGGATTATTATGATCGTCTTTCAGGATACTTTATTTATCAAAATTAAGTACTTTACTCTTGTTAAAACATAAATATTGCAGGTAACTACTCTTTCCCCTTAACCGATCTTTACCAAAATCATAGGCCTAGAATCCTCTACAACTCAGGCAAGTAAGTAAAACATTATTTGATTCTGTTTGAATTTACGGCAGTTATCGTTCGTAATAAAAAAATTACTCTTGTCAAAACATAAATGTTGCAGGTAAACTACCCTTTCCCCTTAAACGATCTTTACCAAAATCAATAGGCCTAGAATCCTCTACAATTCAGGCAAGTAAGTAAAAAATTATTTGATTCTGTTTGAATTTACAGCAGTTATCGTTCGCCATAAAAAAATTACTCTTGTTAAAACATAAAATGTTGCAGGTAAACTACCCCTTTCTCTTAACCGATTTTCACCAAAATCAATAGACCTTGAGTCCTCTATAATTCAGGGATGTATTCAAAAAATTATTTGATTCTGTTTGAATGTGCGGCAGTTATCGTTCGTCATACAAAAAATACCCTTGTTAAAACATAAAACGTTGCAGGTAAACTACTCCTGTCCCTTAACCGATCTTCACCAAAATAATAGGCCTTGAGTCCACTACAATTCAGGGAAGTATACAAAAAATCATTTGATTCTGTTTGAATTTGCGGGTGTTATCGTTTGCAAAAAAATTCCACACACACACACACACACACACACACACACACACTTTTCGAAAAATGGCTTTTCTTCATGTTTTGAGGGTAGTACAATCAGAATCAGCCCTTACCTCGAACACGATTTTTTTCGCCATCACCAAGGATTCTAAACTAACTGCAAAATAAAAGAACTCGGGTATCTTTTAGAGCATCGCTTTCCGTTCTCGTGAAGCAGTTAGTTAATTATTGTGAAACGCGAGTAATACAAATACAACTCGTGCTATCAGAAGTATTATGACATGGTCATTGTGTAAAATTTCAGGGTTTAATGACCGCAGACTCTGATTGAAATTATTATTGTTGCTATTATTACTGTATTTTCTGCAAACAGGAACTAGACAATGTGCACAACACCCTTTTTAACCTGTGACGGATGAAAAGAGGAGAGGCAAATCCTAGAAAACGTAGTGGAACAGATCTCGCCCGAAAATATCATCAGACTACTGGTGCAGAGCCAATACCGCTGGGATCAGGTAGCAGCCTACATAGAGACGGTAGTAAGGCAAATGAAGATAGCAGTAAACGATCTTTCTAGCCCCCCCCCCCCATAGCTGTATCATTAGAACAACAGAATAGCAAATAGCGCTAACAGAATAGCAAATAGCGCTAACAGAATAGCAAAGAGCAAAAAACGTGACCTGCTGAAGGTTTAAACACAGATGAACGTCCACATGGACGAAGAACAAATAGCACCACCTTGAAGTATTGCGAAAGCTGAGTCCCGAGGTGGGTTCATGCCGTGGACAAAAGGGTTTGTGGTTTTGATGGGTGAGAGTTCCACACACCGTAGGAGTCCGGAGCTTCCTGCGGAGAACATTAGTTTTCCACAGTCTCCTTCGTTAAAAATGTATTATTATTATTATTCCTTGCTGATATTTCAGCAGCTCGCGCGACAGCCATTATTAAAGTGGGAAGCGGGAAACTAGACGAAATTTTTCCAACACTGGTAAAGCTCCCTTGCCTAAAAAGATGACACTCGGAATTATCTGATACAATAACGTATTCTTACGTGAACAGCACATTACGCATGACTTCACGACATTTCTGTAAAAATAACATCGCTACATAAGTAAAATGATATTAAGAGTTCATGCTGACGCCGCTCTGTCGCAGTTAGTAATTCATCAACCGCAGCTTGCCGCCTTCAGTGGAACCGATCCGTCATGTCGTCGTTACTCTCGTGTCGTTATAACCGTTGTTTAATCATGTGTCGACATGTCAACCACATTGATGCAAGATAAAAAAAAATAATTACAACTGATAACACCTGCTTTAATGCCGACTGTTATCCTTTTGGCCAAGAGAGCTAAAACAAGGGTATATAGGACAATTTTTTATTCAGTTCCCCGATCTTAAGCACTTCATTTCAGATATTCTCAAAATGGCTGCTGCGCGAACTATCGAAACGTGAAGAAAGAATAATATAAAAATAAAAATAAAAAAAATAATAATAATAACAATAATTTTAATCACGGACCACGGCCAGAGTGATATTAATCACAGTGATATTCCAGAGTCAAATTTAGGTGTCCATTATCGAAATATGTCGTCCATGTAGATATTAAAATGTGTCAGTGAAATAGGGCACCCTTGTCTCACACGTGTATACCACATATCGAACGTTGTTAAAAGATATTAAAAACACAAAACCCAAAGTACTAAACAAAACACAGAAATCTCATTAACTATTACTAAAATAAACTAAACGTTGCACGATGAATTTGTGTTAAGACTGTAATAAATTATATAGATTGGTAATTACCTTTATCTAATTCCTTCCTTGCAACTTGATTATTTGCGTAACGACGCGTTTCAGGAACACAGTTCCATCATCAGGTTATAAAAACTAAATCATGAACTAGTCACTCGTCGTTAAGTTTTAAAAATAAAACCACTGCACAACATTCGTATTCACGCAAACACATAGCTATGTATATTCACTCACGTGCGCGTCGTCGTAAAGTGCGTGTCGACTTTTAACTTTACGACGACGCGCACGTGAGTGAATACAGATAGCTATGTGTTTGCGTGAATACAAATTGTGCAGTGGTTTTATTTTTAAAACAACGACGAGTGACTAGTTCATGATTTAGTTTCTATAACCTGATGATGGGCTGTGTTCCTGAAACGCGTCGTTACGCAAATAATCAAGTTGCAAGGAAGGAGTTAGATAAAGGTAATTACCAATCTATATAATTTATTAAAAATACGCAACTTGGAGACCGAACCAAAAATGAAAGTTAAGACTGTACTGAAATCCGCATAAATATCTGTAATACGAAAACAAAATTCGCTCGTAACTGAAAATAACACAACAAATAAATAATGCTTATTGATTTTGCTGAGATACATCTGTCGCTGAACTGTGTGATTAAACATGGACCGCAAATAAAGAGTAATGTATATTTACATTACGCATTCTGCGCTTAAACTTTTTTTTTTAATAAACACGTTTTTCACGATTATCACAAACACCACAGCGGACTACAAAGTTTAATAAACTCTTCAACATCATCAACAAGGGTCAAACCATTACTGGGTCGTTGCGGCTTGCATGGCGAATCTTTTTTTTTTTACTCCAACGTTATCTTCTTGCCTGATTTGTTTCATGTCTGGCTACATCTTCGGTATTCCATACGAAGAATACCAACTGAAGCCGCAAGAGTCTCTGTTCAAATTTTATGAAAGAATGGCCGTAGTGGTAATGTATCTGAAGGTGATTAAGCTCGAATCGTTACAGAACGAGACTAACGCCGAGTCCATAGGACGGATATGAAATTCCTTGACGTGGGAAACCATCTTTGCACAACATAGATGAACAGGGTATTTTCTCTTTTAATGATTCCATAAAATAATCCTTACTAAAGTGGTCCCATTTAAACAGAATAGCAGAGAATTCAATTACCACGTTGGTTAAAACACTAATCTAGTAGGTGTGTAGGGCTACTAGGTGAATTGTGGACGAGGTCCGTGAAGTTGAAGATAATGACGGTGTTCTTTCTTTTCCTCGTTCTATGCCTGTTGTCTTCGACTACTTTCCTGTCAACTGCATTGTTTTAAGAACTTCGTTTCTGGTTTTCTAATTTTTTTACACGGTCCTTTGATCGTGTACAATTTCCGTACTCATCACGAAGACCTCATAAGCGTTCGCCAAGATATCTTTCTTTACATTTAAATTTATTGTTCGCATTTCATGTTGATGATTTATTTTCTAACATAATATTCGATTACAGCATTCGACATACGACGACTATTCGATACAAGAAAATGTAACAATATTTTGTCTCCGCTTTCATACTACGTTACAGAAAAATATGTTGCAGTATAAACACAAGCTCTAAAAATATAACACATGACAATATAATTGAACAAGTAATTAAGTGTACATACTTCAGATGGACTGTATCACATTTAGTAATTTTGGTCAAACTGAAAAAGCAGAAAGATTCAATTATATAAATAAGTGCATAAGGAGATCTTTACGAAACACACTCCATGGATTTGCCCATAGTTGACCTGTTCCGGAACCCACCTTCCCCTCCGTCTACCGACAAACCGTTTCCCATTAGGTTCATATTTAAATGCTGCCACTGGTAGTGACTTATTTGGCACGCGGTCGAAGTGTTGGCACCGTCTCCCCTTATTGTCTTTAATCTTCTTGTGCGAATATTCGATTTTTAGTTCTTGTCTAAAACCTTCATTCCTCTTCTTACCCAGGAGACAATATCCCTGTGTGCTTCTTAAAACTTTAATTTCAGCCGCTTGATTATTCTTTTCTTCCTTTTTACCAAGGGTACATGTTTCACTGATAATCTATACAGGAATGTTGGGATAGCCATTGTTTTATAAAATTTTATACGAGTATCTTTCCTTGTTTTTTCTTTTTTTACATGAACAGGCCAGCCGTGGACCACGCGAATATCATTTCCTTTTCTTCTCCTGCCAGAAGGTCCTCATTCGCACATTACGAGCCGCCTTCCTTTCCACTGTCCACCCCTTTCTCGTCTTCTTCCCACAGAAGAGAACCTCAAGATTTTGAATTTTGTTTCTGTATGTATTTCTATCCACACAGTCGTTCAAAGAGATACCTAGTTTCATCATTTCCTCCTTGAGTTGTTTGGTGTATCTGTTCAGACTGGAAAGTTGCCAAATATATTTGAAAATTTGATTATTTAATCTGGACCGATCCATCCGAACCATATGTCCACGAAATCTCAGTCTTTTCCTTCGGAAAGCCGTTTCCAGATCTTCCAGAGCCCTGTACAGCTCTTTTTTGGGTCTATAGCCTGTACCCACCTTCAGTTTCGTTGGGGCCGTAAATTTTTTGAGGAATTCTTCGTTCAATTTTGAATTCCAAATTTTGAGGTTCCAAATTTTGAATTCCTTCGTGTAGGAATGGCTCAATCACGAAGGATGGTAAAGACTATGAACACACCTTTCCTGACAACGTGCAATATTAAATATCACATGCATCGAGAACTCTACAACACAATGCTGTAGCGAACACAGTACTACGTAACTACATTACTACACTACAATGTTACATAATTTATGACTTATGACAATTGCCATAATCCGTATAGCATTTTCCTTACAACCCGGAAATCTAAAAATTTCGAAATAAATTTTCAAATTATCTCTTAAAAATTCGAGCCATGAACGAAACCCAATCGTAGATGGTGTCTCAGAGTAGAGACAAGTCACACGCGTGTATACACGCGTCGCCCCACGCCTCCGCTCGCCGGCTCTAATAGTGGGAAACGCAACATAATTAAGCCCGAATCGGAGTTTCTACTTTTCTTTTACCGTAGAAAGTAATAAAAATGCAATTAAGCACATTATACAATGCGGCGGCTAAGTGGGTTCTGTGATTAGGCCGGAGACTTATTGGCCCCGAGGATGGGCTCCAACAGAGACAGCCGTACAACAACGGTGTGTGGAATCGTTAATTAATATCGTACGCTTTCAATCACAACGAAAGCACTATCTGTTCGTTTGACATCAGGCGTTATGAAACAAACAAAGGTATTTCTAATTAAACTAATGACCGACTCACGTGACTTATCTCTCCTTTCTCTTTCCTTCTCTCCTACGTGCTATTACTATGAGTATTTATTTAAAACGTTCTCTTTTCCTCAAAGTGCACCAGCTTCAATTCAACTCTTTTCTTTCGCGTTCAGTAGTGTTTCATATAAACGGATGTGACCTAACCCGAATAGTAAGATAATGTCGATTATGATTAAAATTTGCTTTCCAATAATATGAACGGCGAAGATAGTTGCACTGGTTTTCACTACAGATTAGTGACCAGAACAATTTATATGGTAATCTGGTGAAAGAAGATTAAGTAATAATTAAACAATCACGATCGGAAGAAAACTGATGGGAGTGAGTACTGTACCCGAAACCATTAAACATATTTCGAAACCATTAAGACAGTGAGTACTGTCTTAAATCATTAAACATATTCCGTTTTTTATTATTAAATACCGCCTTTTACTTTCACGTGTAGGTTATACACAGTATTGTTTTAGTACGGTAAGGCAACTAATTTTCAGTTACGTGACAAGAGGTATGTAAGAAAGCGACAAGAAAAGACGCGTTATAAAAAAAAATTGGGTTTATGGTGGGAGGCAAGCTTCAGTGCCGAGTAGCAAGTGAACTGATTCAACGTGTAAAATGTTGCTCGTGTGTATTTGAAGTAAGAGAGATTTTGCTATAAACAATTAAGATTCAAACAAATTCAAACGCATAATTAAGTGAGCTCGATGTCTCAGAATGTGGGTACATTTTCTTTTATCATAAATAAAATTATTTGTAATATTTAAGTTATTGTTGTAATAGTATTTAAAGATTTAGTTATGCTCGCATTCTTTAATATATTACAATTAGCTTAAACCACACATATTTGTGGCAGTATGGAAATTTTGGATAGCTATTATTTGCGCACGTGGCTTGACTGCAGCATCTGGATCGAGTCCAACGGCCGCCAGTAGTTAAACATAATGCTGGTACATGTCGTCTGGTATCCTAGAAACTGGAAAATAAAACCGCCAACCAGTTAGCTCAGAAGGCGGGGGAGAATGAACTTTTTGATTTTAGTGGCACTGCCGCTGGTACCGATTCAACCAACAGATGTTGCCCGTCTCAAGTACAGCCAGCAGACGCCTTGAGGCGTCGGTCGCTCCCCGCGAGGCGGAGAGCCTCCGTGTCGGTGATCGAGGTAACAACGGCAAGCAGCTGACTCAGCGTACTAGGAGGTGGTCAGGAAGGAGAAGACAGTTTTATTTTGGTGAACTTTGGGGTGAGGACTGAAGGGTAGCTATTTGGAGAAAGGAAGTCTGATTAACTGCCAAAACTGCTGTCTCGTTTCATCTATTTCGTTACACGTTTCGTTGCACTTTGAATTAGTTTACTGTCCTACGAGCGCGAGGTATACGAGAGTGAGCCGGGCACCATAGTGCCGTATATGAAGTTCTCGCTTCCAAAATTTGTTTTCATTATAGTTACATAAGTAAATTTGGTCGAAATAAAGTAAATTTCCGAATTCTATATGTTAATTTTCGTAATGTGTGTGGATCCACTTGCGTAGCATCTCACATCACATCCATCTGACAATGTGTCGTAACGGTTCGTATTAATTTCTTGATTGTTGAAAGTGCTCACTTATAGCAAGTTAATCAGGATAAAATAAATTGTAAACAATCGCTGTTCGTCATGTTGGTTGAAACTTCCTTTAATCCTTTATTATTGTTGATCGCAATAAGCATGGTATCCAGTCGTACAGAAAAAGTTAAAAACGTCAATAGCAAGCTGTTTACGAAGCAAGAGCGCAACACGTGTAGTGAGGAGTCGCCGGTTGCTGTTGCGCTAATAATGTGTATCTCTTTCTAGAATCATTAATAAAACTTTGACAAGTAAATTAGATAATTACGTGTGTGGGACGGGACGGGACGAGGGTGCGTCATTAGTGGCCAGCTCTTCACTGGCAACACCTGTTGCTAGGTCGCTCGCCTTTGTACAAGCCCATTTCTATGGATTCCGTTTCATTCATAAAGTATACAATAAGTCGGGAGAGATGAAGGTCGATGCAACAGCTGAGCTCGTTTCACACCACTTTCTCCCTCAAATTGAACAGACGATATTGTTTACTCACACTAGAAACAAAAGCCAAATCCCGTAATTGTGGAAACCAAGCTCAGTTTAACAAAAAAAAAAATCTACCGGTAAGTTTTAAATTACGTATATTTTAAAAACAAAGTATTGTTACGACGGTCTACATGGTCGTCGTATGGTACAGTGGAAAACAAAATACAAGACACTAATTACGTCACTAATCACCAGATTTAATTATCACAATTAAACAGTTTGTAATTGACAAGATAGTCTCTTACAACAAATCAAATAGAAATTGTTCACACGATATAAAAATCTGCACTAACAGAGTATCGCACAATTATAAAACACATAACACTTCGCCACAATACTTCAAACCGCACTGTGTAAATAGTCACTTAAACGCACAGAGTAATCGCCCGACAATAACTCTGAACTATAATACTACGAACCGCATTCCAATAAATCGCAACTCAAACTGACTGAGCGTCGCTGAGTACTTGTGTTTGTACCCCGCCGAAAATCCAGAACATTCCACGTACTATGCATTAGCTCTACACTTCGACGTAATTGATTACGGCCTTGACACAGACTGCGCGGCTGGCGGCGTCTAGAAAAGTCTCGCGAATGCATGTTGAAATCACTACGTACACAGCATTTTAGCCGGATTCTTCTGGAACATTCATGAAACACGTAGATTGTTCTGTAATGTTGTAACAGTATTATAGCTCTGTTTTCAAAAATCCGAGATTACCTAATTTAAATTACGAATACAAGGTAAAATCGCTGGATGTTCGGTTACAGTTAAGACTACTGCAATATAAGCTTTTTAAAATGTAATAATGTTTTCTTTAATCATCATAGGCCGTTGTTTGTTTTATTTCCATCTTCTTGTTAAATTCTTTCTTAATTTTCGTTACTTGTAACTTGTCATGGTTTCGACCGATTTTTCAGTTCGTTTCCATCAGCGCCAAACTCTTTTACGTAGGCCAAATAACCTTCAATACTTACGTTGATTATATATTTCAACTTGCTCTACAGTTATTTATTTGTTTATTTTTGTATTACATTTAGGATCTTTCCTTTAATTTAAAATAATATTGATTTTCGTATTTCTCGCTTGTCAGTTAATTTTCTCCATAATGCAGAACGGAAAACTTAATCTTTAAAATAATATTGACTTTTAATAATTAGGAAAAAACAAAATTACTATAGTTATTATGATTTCAGGAAGAAAAAAACACGAAAACATGACTTTCCCGAAGATAACACTGCCTCGGAAAAAAAGATGACGGTCGGAAGCCTTTGATGTAATAATGTGTTCTTAAAAGTGCGACACTTCCCGTCAATGTCTCCGTGCACCAATCAGATTACCGTTCTGAGTCCACGTTGACGCGAGGTTACCTGTATTTATTATTAGTATTATTTTTTTAGTATTAATTAATTAGTATTACTCAACCGCAACTTATCACCTATAACGGAGCCGACCCATCGTCTCGCCTTCATTCTGCTGTCAGTGTAGTCGTTTAATGATATGCAAAAACACGACAGCAAGGTAACTACACTGAATAGCGATAAATAATTAATTACGTCTAGTAACAGTTGAGTAGATGCCGACATGTAACGGTTAAAATGTGGGCCTACTATAATAATAAGAGCCGCTACTGATTACGCAGTTGCTAATAGATATTGACTGGTCTTCAAAGCAAATTTCTTTGGTTTTCACTAAAAATTAGTTCAGTTAGGGGTGTATCAATATTTTAATGTGTTTTCTTTACACGTTATAGTACTGAAAGTATGAGTAACTCGTATATATGAAGTAATTGAACATAATTATATTTAAAAAAATACAAAGTGTGTTAATGATTCATATGTATAATGACCGTACAGTCAAATCCTAAGTTTTTATTATGTATTCCACTAATATAGGCCTATAATCTATGTACAGGCCTAATTACGTAAATCTGAATCTACTACATACATATGATCTTGGTATGTTAAACTTAAATTTAATTAGGTTCTGTAAAACAGTGACATAATAAATAGCTGTTATGTCACGGTAATCAATACTATAGTGTCATTAAATTGACACACGTGTGCACACGCCGAAACATGTTCACACATATGCATACGCTAATAAACACAAATAACGCGCGTTAATTACTTTTACATGATTAGCTGGATGCCTTGACATTGTACAAGTAGAGCTATTACCAATGAAACAATTCGAAAAGACAATCTGGAAATGGTGGAAGGGTTTGCATACCTGCAAGTGAATCTGTCTAAAGAAATGAAGACGGACAGGTACGTGGGATAAATGAGACAAAGAGCAACAAAAAAGTTGCTGTACCTGAAGAAGAAGATTGTTACGATGACAATAAATTTTGTCGAAACGTTAACATAAATATGTCATTTGTGTCTATTTAACTGACTGAACCTAGGTAGCCTTTGTATTACATACGTATATTGTATATACGTAACAGAAGCTTAAATTTCTTAAATAGTCTCGGCTTATTTTCGATTGTTAATTTCAATTTCCTGCCGTTTATCCATTATGCACTATGTCCATTATGCATTAGCTGCAGGCCCAGCTGTTTCAGTGTATTGAGTATACGCATCTTCCATGTCACTATCCAGTCAATACGCATGCCGAGATATTTAGAGTCTTCTGCTTGCTGTATATGTTTTCCGTACGAAGGGAGGGGGCAGTTTTATATTCTGGTAGTGAATGTCTAGAAAACTATTAAAATTTCTGTAATTTTAATGATTTTTGTTTTCATTAGCCTTCATCCGCCACAATATACGAACTCAATTATATATAATGTATGAATTGATTAAGGTGTGAAACTCCAAATTATGTTTCAAACACAAAATACCAATGTATAAGAGGGACGAACTGTGGATTTGGCTTTAGGTGAACAAGGAGTGACAAGATTTTTATATTACATCGTACCGAAACAGATAGGAACGATTCAGCAAAGATCGTCTCCAATAAAAATCAAATGGTAGCCTAAAACTTCCGTCAAATTAGAGATACAGTAAGTGATCCAGCTCAAGCATTACATTACGATCTTTTAACTTTTCAGCTATAAGCCTACTATACAACGAATAAATGTAGGCAACACGCAGAAAGACGTTATTGTTATCACTCAGACTAAAATAATTCATTGCGTTTTGTATGTAAGTGAAGTTAACTAATTATATTAAGACGGTATCGTATTAAAAGGATTTTGTGGTAAGTCTTTCACGAGGGATTATTACGTTCACACCGGTTTACATTATACCGGATTATTATTGTACGGCTCCAGACTGACTTAAAAAAAAGAAAATTTAAGTACATACGTTCACCACCAGACATTAATAAAGTAAATGCAACTCTGTCTGACCTTCACAATACGAAGAAGAGTAGAAATGGTAGCCGGGAGAAGTAATCTCCCCACAGAGATTAATAAAGAGATGCTGGTTGAAAGTTTGTTGCAGTCCGTTACTTTGCTTTGCAGAAGATTTTAAGCAGTTAATAAGTTTTCACTGAAACTTTTTATGGCATATTACAGAGTAATGCCCAACGACATCAAATACATTTTGGAACAATACAACACTTTCGTTATTTAGGTGTTTTATAATTTGCTGATAGATTTGGCATGTGATTGAACTCAGTCACCAAGAACAAAGCACTGCATGTCGAGACCACTGATCCGAACTGACAGCCAAAATAACTTTCACTGATTCACACATAAATGCCTGTTCGATGGCGCACTAATAATAAAAGTTGTTTGTGTTTTGTCTACGCAACAGAATGACAAGGAAAGACAGTGACGTTATGTATGCTTGTAAAGAAAAAGATAATTGAAATGTTTATTTTCATAGGTGTATTTTAAATCGCTTCAGAGTAAGCTGAAATCCAGCAGATGACTGCACAAACCATGACTTTGAATAGTCACCATCAGAGATTACTGATGATCATCTATGACTCCGTCCAGTTCCCTCTTAGTTTGCAACTCTTCTCCCTTAATCCCATCATCATGAATACGTTTTTTTAATATAAATGTTGGATCATACTTATAATGTAGTGTTTGTTATTCTGGAAATGTTACGTATTCATACACCAATACATCAATATTACATATTACACACCAAAGAAAGTTTTTGAAGTTGAAATCCTAAATGTGCCTTGAGAAAAAAAGTTTATTAAAATTGGTTAAGAAATGCGTGCTGCAGGGAATTTCTGGACCACCGAGTCAAGTCAGTGCAAAGCAGGAATATGCGGAGGGTGGAGGGCATTATGTACAGTGACAACCCAATTTGTAGCTGGAATGTGCTGGTACAGATCAGAATTACCTGTTGTTGCTGGCGATAAGCAACATGCTCATTGTCCATTCTCTCATAAAAATGCCACTATCCAAAACAAGACCATTGGGGTGTTGTGTGCGCCCAATTTTATATTTCATATCAACATAATTCCAGAATTTTGAACTTTGTTTATGAAATACACAAACTATATGCAAAGTTTAATAAGTAAAATTAAGATCCCTCTTCCTATAGGAGCACTGTAAAGTGCTTTACTAAGGTGGAAAGTAAATCACAATGCTTTTATTACCAAAGGATTTCGTTTGGATTTTTATAGTAACAGATTTAATTACAGAGGAAGGTAAAGACATAAAATTTAACATTTGCCAGAGGGGAGTTTAGATTGCACTTTAGTGAGGTGTCTCACCTTCAGTCAATATACACTCAGCAAATTAACACAGTTGAACAAATTAGAATGGTAGTGAACTGAGTGAAGTGACAGCTATGGTAATTTTTTATATCCTTAAGTCTCCTTTAGCCTGTATTTCACACAGAAAATTTGAAGAAAAAACAGAAGTTTGACTACCATCTTTGGGAGAAAACTATTCTTGACAAGTATCCCAAAAATAACTTTGTAACATCTGTCACCATTTTGCCTGCGCACTTTCATTTTAGTTTTTTAACTATTTAAAATTGTAACTATTCGTATTTGATTCCAGACTGATTTTATTATATTCTTGTCCCTATACATTCCTTCTACCATATTCCATTCCACTACACTCTCTCCACTGAACTGTGGTAAACGTACTTTCATATTCATCCTGAGCAGGTTCCAAACTTTTTAAGCCACAGAATCATGCAAGAAACATTCATTCATTGAGATAAAAACCTTTCCTATATAAACACAAAGATGTGTACAAAATATCCAAGATGGATTGTTTCAAATATATTTTAATTTTAGGTGAAAGAAAATTTGTTAAAAATCAACAATACAATTTTTTCTATGACAACGTATTTTTAAAACTGCATACCAATTTTATTTAGTAAAGGTTTACTATAATAAAGCTTATTTTATATAGCAAAGATTATTTAATATAGCAAAGGTTTAATTCCTTATATTTATATAAAACGTAAATACTTTTACAAACAAAATCCCCTAATATTTGTTTTCAGGTAGTAACACCACTCCTTTTGTGGTAAACAATATAATTTTCAGGTCTATAATGTGTACCTAAATTATTTCTTTAAAAGTACATCTCATGTAATAGAAATTTTATAATTAAATTTGCTTCACTTAATAATTCAAACTAATTTATAATATAATACAACTGATAATAGCGACATTGAAATAGGCCTGTTACTGTTAATGGCTATGGTAAATTACACAAAGGGTACAGTGTAATATCCTGTCTGGTATATAAAGTATATATATTCCTTTACTTTAGAAAATTATTTTCCTTCATTTAAGATAATTTTGAGACACATTCTTCCACCCTTCCAGGATCACCTCAAATAATAAGTAATAAAAAAATTTAAGTTAGATCCAATTGAGACAGTTTTTTTATATAGAGTGATCAAAAAGCCACATAACCTTATAATTATCCCATATAATACGTAAATAAAATGAAATGTGTTTAAGTCAAAATATGTATAGTATGTATGTATATGTATGTATGTATGTATGTATGTATTTAGTATTAAATAAGTTGTAATTTTAATTCAGTAAAACATCCACTTAATTCTTGACAATATTTCACTTTTTTAAATATTTTTGGATACCTTTCATAATTTACCTTCTATAATTTTAACAATTTTATTTAATTTTTGGTTTCTCTCAGTCTGAGATGTTTTACATAAAATGTTTTCGACACGAGGTGATAATTTTCAAAAACATAAAGGAACATATTGGCTGCCCCATCCAAGGAGTTTCAGTGGTTCAACAAGTGTCTCAATCTAACACTTCTTCACAGTAGGGGAAATGCACACTCTGTACATTATTAAACCCACAAACATACTTTAAGTTGTTCATGTTTTATATTAATTTGTCACTACATTCATTATTCGGGTATTCAAGCTCCATGACCTAATTTATCTACAGTTTAAATAACTGAAATGAACATAATTTTATCAGTCTTGTTATTAACTTGAGTTCTTACTTTTACAGCTGTTGGCTTAACAATGGGACTTTTGTCCAGATTGTGCAACTGTAAGTATTTTATATTTAGGCTAATACTATTAAACTATTGAGTTTTAGCTTAATATTATATTTAAAAATGTTTATTACTAACAATATTAATAGTTCATTATTATTATTACTATTGGTATTGTTGTTCTGATTTCCCACAAAAAAAGGGACATATTATTTGGAGGGGGGACAAACGGGACCAGAGGGTAGAAAAAACGGACGAATTTTGTTAATCTCTTAATATTTAGTCTGTTTTATTATTTTCCAGCTGTGCACGCTAATATAATAGGAAACCTAATTCTTTTTTTTTATATACAAACAGATTTATTTCACAGCATTAGAGTACACATTTGAAATATGAAATTTAGGAAAATCGATTCAATTAATAAGTATCTTAAGATAAACAATATTTGAATAATGTATATTTTTATTGTGTTATTAGCATTTATTTTAATGGGACTGGTTTCAGCCACTTTAAATATAATAATGTTGATCAGTCTGAACTTGTTTTTTCATTTGTATGAAGCCGACCAAAATAATCCCCTCAAGGCCAAATTCTAGATATGCCACTGCACAAAAATCTGTGACGTATGAACTTATAACAACTTAACGCTTTCTGTACACCTGCACTGTGTACTGTATGGGTATTAAATAAACATTTTCCTATCATATCAAGGAGTTAGTGGTAAAACTACCCAAGTCCAGGTTTTAATGATGTTTCCAAAGTGACATGTTTATGGATTTCTCTGTTTCTTTTTATTTTTTAACAGCTATGTAATCAATAAAAGACTTAATAATAATAAAAATTAACCTTGAAAATCAGTATTATGATTTATCATTTCACTTGAAAACCTTTAACTTCAATGTTCCGTAAATTCATATGAGTGGACTTGGATAGATTTACCAATTACCCCACAATATATTTGTCATTCTTCAATAACAGTAAATTTAATTATAGGTTATTATTATTTTGTGTGTGTTTTTTTTAAATTTAAATGTACATTCATCCTATACACATCAGTAGATTTAACTCAAGTGTACTATAATTTGATAAATGGTGTAAATTTCATGTGCCGATATTACCTACAGGGAATCTAAATTATATTTTGTAAATTGACAAACACATTTGCATATTTTATGCAACTTTGTTTATTAATGGCTTACAACATTATAAAAACTTATTATTATTCTTAGTACATTGATACGGAAAAATAATTAGTTAGTACAGTTTATTGTTCTGTTTATACTGTATATGTATTTCTCTATCTTCTCATGACCAATGTTTATTTATTTACTCCACTTCCAGATCAGATGCTGCATTGCACAACAGCACACATACTTAATGTTAGCAATTTGTTGTTGTATTATCTTATTCATTTTAATGTTTATTCAGTATATTTAGGGAGAACAAGCAGTTGAACACTTACTTATTGTTGCAGAGTTCTTGTACATAATTTTACATGCACCAACTGAGTATTTATTTCTTGCAAACTGTATATGTTCTGTTATTAGTACAAAATTTAAAAAATATTATTTTAGTGAAACCTATTTAAATGTATTTCAGATGTGCTGCCGTGCTGCTTCAGTAAGAAGCAGAAGAAACAGGGTAAGTTGAATTTAAAGCAAGTTTACAGCCAATGTTTTGCAGTCTGATCTCTGCATGTTGAATCTGAATAATCAGATATCCGGATAATTGTATTGTTCTAATATTTCAAATTTAAATCTTACATAATATAAACCATCCTTTATTTTATACCTATAGTATTGAAAAATATTGAAATTAAAAAAAAATTACTTCACTGAAATGAAAAACCTACATCATACAATGCAAACAGAAAATAAGTACATAGAAACTACAAAAAAAAATTTTTTTTAACCAATAATTTTTAATCACCAAAGGTCTTCAAATTTAAAAAGTTAAATACAGTATTTCAGTGAAAATATTTTAACTGGCTGTAGAAAAAAGTTCATAATAATTTACATGAATTCTGAAAAATAAAAGTTACATTTATTTCATAATTCTTATTTCAACATTTTTTATTCTAAAAAATTCGGTAATTGAAAATTGCTTTAAAATTCTTCTTTATTTATGAACTGTGTTGGGTATTTATACCTCAGTCATGCTGTTAATTCTTTACTCAGGCCTATCTACAGAATTGTTAAATATTTTGTGTTATTCATTTCAAAAGTTAATTTTAAAAATAGAGAAATGTAGGCATAATTATGTATAATACTGTATGGCTGCAAAACAAGCAAAATTGCATCAATTTAATGATGAATTGCTGGTAGCACTACTGTTCTTTAGTAACTTTTATGTAATATTTAAAAAAAAATCTTCTATTAAAACAAAACAGTACTGTGTATATAGTTCAGATTTTATTTTACAATGTGCAATTTTTCATTTTTTACTACAAGTGTTAGCAAATCTAGGTAGCTGAACATTTTGATGATATAATCAGAATCTGGATAAAAAACTTGTAAAAATATTAAAATATATTATTATGTTTGTCTGTATGGGTAATATCCCAAACAGATTCAATTTATTGTTTTCATTATTACAAGTATAATAATGTAATATTACAATTTTGGTTCTTAAATTGTACATACCATATTAGTCATCTGTTTAGGCAAATTGTGAAAAAACTTGTAAAAGAAACGACAATTTCAAAAGTAACGTGCTGTAAAGGATTCACAGATTGTTATGTGAAACAGATTGTTACATTTAGGACATAACTTTTTAAAACAAGCTTAATTTAAAGCTTAAAGTCACTAAGTCTGTCATTTCTTATGAGTTTATGTTATTTACATGAGTTAATTATTTTATTAATCTTCTTATTTGAATTAGTAGTCTCTTAACTCCAACTTCATCTTTTACAGCCTTGTCGTGGTTTAGGACTTGCAAATGGTGGAAATACTGAAAGGCCTCGTCCAGAACATGACATTTAGCAGTTTAGCAAATAAGCACGACAAAGTTGGAGTTAATTATTTTAAACTCGCCCTCAATGCAGCGAGTGTTAGAACTTTCAATATTTTGTGATCATTTTATAAAATGAATGGACAAGGTACTACTCATAATTCTGGTATTTTAAGCAAGGCTGAAACACTCTTTGAAAGGGAATATTACCAAAAGTTTTCTCTCTGGATACTCTGGAACTGTAAATTGCTCCATAATGGTTTCACCACTGCACAATCCTCTCCAACAGCAACATGTTCATTTCGAAAACAAAAGAAGTACTGAATCTTAATTACGATTTTTCTAGCTAAGAGTCTTTAAACAAATGTGATTACCATCATCTTCCCTTTTAGTTAATTTATAAAAAAGAAAAAAATGCGTAAAAGATGTTCTTGGCCATATATTACCTCTTCTTGAACATCACAATCCTAGACTTTGTGTTATGTATAAAAAATATGAAGTACACTGAAAGCATGCTCTCAATTTGTCCATGATCAGCCAATTGTTAAATAGCAGTAGTTATTTTATAAAGATAATAATTATTGTACAACATAACAATAATAGGTTGTTTTGGTAAATGGGTCTAGTTCTATGATTATAATGGTTGTGCACTTGTCATAAATTGTCATTCAGTATCTGTAAGTCTGGTATTTCCTACGAGTTTATGTCGTTTACCTGAGTTAATTATTTTAAACACTGCCTCAATAAAGCTAATATTAGAAGTTTCAATATTTTGGAATAACCCATGTGTTCACAATATAAGGAAATTAATTTTGTTATTCCTTTTTTCTTTTTTACAGGTCCTTCGTCTATATTCTACACGCCCCCAGGGTATAGCCTGGAAGCCACGAGAAACAGTAAGCAAAACTTACTAAGCTCTATTAGTGTCATATTAATATTATGAACTAACATTAGTGTTAATAATAATTAATATGACTATTAATTGTAACTGTTTCTTATTATATGTCAGGACTGGTTTAAAAATAGCATTTTAAGAAAACCTAGAACAATCTCACATTATAATCAATGTAAACTCATACAACTTCCGATTTAAAAGAAATGGTTACTTACAATAAATTTGCAAATATTTTTCACTACCATAGGGCCAATAATATTTTACTGAAGAGATTAACATTTTGCCATACCCATTGGATATAACAGTGTAATTAAAGATAAATTAATTTGCAAATATAAAAATTAAATATGAATGCAACAAACTTATTAATAATAACAAGTATTTCACGAGTTTATTAATAATAATAGAATACAGAAATGTATTCCCTGAATCATAAAAGATTTTGAAAATACAATACTCTGTTTCATTCAGAACAAATAACAACCTAAAACACTTATTACATTCAGGCACTAATTAATGAGTGCCCCCCCACCTCAGAAAAACCATTAGGATTTTCTGTAGCATATATAAATCAGTTATAATGAATGTGATAAATCCTATACACAGCAACCAGAGAAATGTTTTGAAAACAGATACATGAAATGCTTAAGTAAAAAGATTATATATATAACATTTCTTCTTATACATAACTAATAGTTTAAAGCACACAATTACAAGAATGGTCAGTACGTGGATGAATTTGAATACAAAATTGGAAACAAGCCAGTTATCCTAATGATTGACTTTATCAACACAAAGAAGACAACAGCCTTTATATATGGTTGGCGATTTGCATCTTCATATAGCAACACATTTAATATTATATTAACTATGAACTTTATTGTCACAATAAATTGTAATTTGCACATTATTTATATTTTTGATATTTATGATGTTTTGTTAATTATCTTAAAAATTTTTAAACTGTGGATAGGAAAGTATCACTAATAAAATCAATTTTCAACACAGATACTTGATAAAGATAACAGTTTACTGTATTTAGATTAATAAAGTTAATACAGTATACTGGACAACAGTCAATATTCAGCATTTCTAACACACTCTTACTGTATTTGAATATTTTATAAAACATTATAATTTTGTAAACATCCATGTCAGCAATAAAACTGTTGAAGCCAATTTTAAATAATGTACCAATGTAATATATATATATATTTTTATTCTGTTGTATTTGTGTAATTTGTTTCTTTGTATGATTTGTGGTGTATGATATGTTAACAGACATGATTGCTGTTATCCAGACTCCAGGATATGTGCCCATGGTGACTGAGGTACGTACTGTAATGTATAAAAGATACTGCAGCCATCTAGATTAGCAACACATTTATTTAGTGAAAGTTCTGTAGGAAGCCATAGCCATAATTTTTTCCCAAAAGTGATTGTTAAACTTTGTGGCTTTTGGTAATAATCAGTTATCCCATTTCATGGATTTCTCATTTGATTCAATATTTTTAGGAGCAGGAAATCCATGTTTTATCCCAGTAATTGAATGTGGAAATATTGATCTTCATTTTCAGAACATTATAAAAATTTTTGACATTCTTTCAAGATTACCGAATACATGTAAGCAATTTTGGGACATATCTAATACATCATTTCTTACAGTGTAGCTTTTCTATCACAATTTAATGAATAAATGAGTCATTGTTACATTAAATGCACCAGTAACCGCCTTGGTGACCTACTAGTGCTTATCATCTTGGGCATTATAAAAATGTATAATATAATGTGTATAAAATATAAAATGCCAATCACAAAATTAGGATTTGCCCTTTTTTAAATAAACAACACCACTGCTTAATCTTGCTGTCACTAATAACATTGACACCATGAATCTTTCAGAAGTATCTGTGGATTCCTTTAGCGTTATTCTTATTTGCAACAGAAACCATATTACAGCAAAAATCTCACAACTGATGGGATTCTTTGTTTCCGTACTCTTCATAAATACCTTATATTCACAAGGCAGTAGTGATTGCAACACTACAATAATGTTGTACACATTACCCTGTAATAATGGATAGGACCTTAATGCACACCTTGTATAACATGGACAATTTTGATGTCCATGTTAAAAGGTCTGACCACTGTTATTTATTGCATCTATAAAAATGTGATTTGGATTAAATATGTATCTGTAAGTAGTCACAATAAATTATTTCATCCTAGTTGATTATAAAATCCACTACACAACTGCTTATGCAGAGCAATGATAAATATCAATATATCATTGAATCATGGCAGGAAACATGTTTAGTATGTAGTCAGAATGAGTATACATCATTCAAATAAAATAGTTTAAATAAGAATTTTAAACCATTTTTATTTTATTTTTTTTGGTGGGCTTAAGTTGTCAATGTTACATAACATCTTGCTTGTGAAACTATTTGCTGACTTTAGAGTTTCAAAAATCCCTGATCACTAAAAAAAACCCCAGCTAATTTTAATTTCTTAAGAATTTTTCTTATTAAAGTTTTTTAATTAATTAATTGTATTTGTGTACAGCCATGCCAAGTGACTATGTTCGTGCCTGAATGGAGCAGTCTGCATGCCTTGAGCTACGGTAAGCATAACTTAATTTCATAAATATGATATTTAAAACCACATTTTATGAAACATTAAGGCTTTGGCATGTACAATACTAAAGTAGTTAGATTTTCAGTATTTGTTTTCACATTTGTAGAACAGCTATACTTGTATTATATAATAACTTACTTATATTATGTAATATCTTCAAATGAACGTACTTGCATTGTGTTTATGTCAAGATATTACATAGGAAACTTGCAGGACACTCAATGAGTTACTTACAAAGAACTAACTATATTAGTATTATTTCGTTATCATATGTTTTAGTAAACAGACCATATTTATGATTTTCATAGTTATAGCTATTTTAAAAGTATTCATACAGTAGACCTGTTAGCATATTAATTTGATTAATGATTTTTTTTAACAGACTCCATCTTCTCCTTGGCAGACTGGGATACTGGGACTAGGTGTCTATTTGCCACCCACAACAGTAAGCAAAACTTCATTATACCTTGTATTTCAATTTCCACATTCTTGTAAAATTATAGGGTTTTGTCCCCTTTTAGGGGGGTCATGCATGCTTTTATTTATTTCCAAAGTTTTATTTCGACTATATAAGTAGATTATAATGATAAATAATAATAGTACTATGGTAACAGTTAATCTCATCATAATTTCCAACATTCCTTACTATGTTTTTGAAATTTTACACAACGTTACAATTTTTGCAAGTGTATACATTTAATCAGTCATACATAAATTGGTTAAAGCTAATTAAAAAAAAAGTATATGTTACTCCTATTATTTGTTTTGTTTCTGATGTATTTGTTTGATTTGTTTCTATCATTCTGTTACCAGACACAGTGGCTGAAATCCAGAGACCCATACCCCTATTCACTGAGGTATGTACTGTAATGCATAAGATACTGTAGCAGTCTAGATTAGGAATATATCAGCAATGAAAGTTTATGTACTTTATATCTGTAGACTTAACTGTAGAATTGAAAATTGAATGCAGTTTTAAAACTGATTTGTTACAATTATTAATAATAATAATAACACTGCGAGTACATGCTGGTACTGGTAATTGTAATTTCTTAAGTAACATCAGCATGTTGTTTAGTTATATCTTTTTCTGTGATAATTAACTGATTACAAAAGTGTACACTAGCCAAATTAAACATACTTCCAATTGTCAATCAAGATTATGCTAAACTTTTAATAGAAATCGATTATTTTAATAATTCTTGTGGTTAATTTTAAAGTACCTTATCTAGGAGCATATTTATCAGTGGGGAGGAGGGGACTGCAGGACCGCACCCCCCAGAGAGTAAAAAAAAGTTGACAAATTTTGTTAATCTCTTAATTTTCAGAATACTTTATTATTTTTTCAGCTGTGTACACTAATATTGTAGTAAGTCTTTTTTAAATATACAAACTGGTTTATTACGCAGCATTTGAGTAAACGTTTGAAATATGAAATATAGGAAAATCAATTCAGTCAATAATTATCTTCAAACAGCGTTTCAATAACGCATATTTTTATTGTGTTATTACCTTTTATTTTA
Organism: Magicicada septendecula; assembly: GCA_034769895.1. NCBI lineage: Eukaryota > Metazoa > Arthropoda > Insecta > Hemiptera > Cicadidae > Magicicada > Magicicada septendecula. Next base: position 127,063,773 of record CM068372.1, read on the forward strand.
ATGGGATTGATTTTAGAATATTATCACACATTTTTCAACCACTTTTAAAGATAGTAATGTTGATTAGTCTTCACTTGTTTTTTCTTTTGTACGAAGCCAACTCAACGGAACACCCCCACCCCAAATTCTAGATACACCACAGATCGTGTAAAAAAAACTATATATTGCAAATATCATATAGTCACACACACACACACACACACACACTAATTAGCATTAACAACCCAGAATTGTGATACAGTCTTCTACAGCAGAATAGACCAAGAGTGTCATTACAAGTAATACTGTCCTCAGAATTTAGTTAATTAGGCAAACTAAAGGGCATAGAGAGAGAGAGAGAGAGAGAGAGAGAGAGAGAGAGAGAGAGAGAGAGAGAGAGAGAGAGAGAGAGAGAGAGAGAGAGAGAGAGAGAGAGAGAGATAACCTGTGAGTTTCTCTTACTCTTATTGTGTTATATAGTTTTTATGATTTCTGTATTTTGCTGAAGAAACATTTATTTTAGTAGTTATGAAATATACAGCATAATCATTCAATTTTCTCTTTTTTATAGACCTGCAACTACATTAAACTTGGTGTACAGACATGGGGCATTGAACTACTGGTAAGTCATGTATTCAGTGTTACCTTTCAAAAATTTGTTATGCTATTCATAACTTATAAACTCTTACTTAAACAATGTTAATTATATTAAGTGTATGTCAGAGCTCAGCAATATATAAAATTGGAACTCTTGTTACATTCACAGGGCATTTGTACTGAAGCAAATGTTTATATACAGTGTAGTGTGCACCTACAACTGAACACAAAACAAGTACTGTAGTACATGTGGCAATGAAATAACTACAATTGCTACACAAAGCGAAATTAGGTTTATAATGATTCTACACCTGCACAACAAATATAAGATGTATTATGCAATGAAGTTCTTTAGAAAGATCAAGATACAAATAATAATTTTGTTAAACTGTTTATAGTTTTGAATACCTTCAGGTTTGATGTATCTATACAACGGTAGCAGCCAACCAAGAGTTTCTATGGAAGTGTATCAAATGACATTTGGAAATAATACAAATAACAAAAATTTTGTTTTGAATCTTGTTACTTTTACCACCTTACTGGACTCACAATAAAATACTACTGCTGCTTTTATGTAATTTTAAAGTAGACCTACATTAAAAACAAAAAATTATATTTGATATTTGAGCTGGAATCTTATATGGCTCAATTTTTAACAAATCAATCTAAACATAAACAATAAAAAATCAAAACCAACATTAGGTAGATTTATATGCCAAAATTAAATAAAATCTTGCTTCTGGAATATAATCTGATTTTAATTATAAAAGTTATGAAATAAAATATAAGTATTTATTTTCATAATTTCAGTTTGTGTAAAAATAAAAGAAAGAACTACAACTGCTATCATGTCTTATAACTATGGACCTTGTGTGTGGTGTTATAGACACACGTACACACAGACAGACAGTGTTACCAACTTGGTCAAGCTAAAAGTCCCTAAAACACCACCACAGAGGCTCCGTTTTCGTGTAAAAACCATAGAGATAAAAACATTTCATGTTCTGCTTTTTGTTAATTGTTTGGTTCTCCATTTAAACTGTCTATTTAGCATTAAAATATGTCAATTTAGCAAAGATTTTATACTTACCATAAACACACAATACTCAATTGAGTTGTTTTCAATTGGATGTAATCACCCCTATCAATTTGGGGTAAGTCTCCCACATTTTCCTGTAACGTTGCTTATGATTGTAGACAGCTGGCATTTGTTTTGGGATGTTGAGTTTGAAATGTGAAATACAAAAACTATTCCTTGCAAGACTAATAAAATGTCTATCATTTCATACATGCCCAGAAGTCTCGCAAAGTGATTCACAATGTTTACATTGGTCATGGGTGTGTGAGTGAGAGAGACAGCAACCAATTGCCAGTTTAATCTTACACTACTCACTACAGTACACTAATTAAGTGGGGATAATTATTTTGTTAACTATGCGAAACTCAGCATACAAAAACAATCACCAGGTTCTAGTATACAGAGATGTTTAAAAGAATATTATTAAACATCTCTGATTAATTATGATTGGATAAAATTAACTTTAAATGTAACCCATAATGTTTGTACTAATGTCATGTAAGTCTGGTGTAGCCTACCACAAAAATCTGCCAGACTGTCCCCTAAAATGTCCATATTGACTCTAGAAATGTCGCTAATCCTAAATATAAGTTTTCACCACTAGTACGATCTTCAGATTCCCTAGATTTAGAGACTTCCCCCCACATTAGCAACACTGCAGACACACAGTGTTTGTAAGGAAATTCACTCACTGCCATACCTAAGTTTTACAGTCCCAAAAAAATAAACAATTTATTGTGCTGAAAAAATTGCCACCACTGCTCTAAAACATAGTAATTCACCAATCAGTTGCCAAGTTTAACCTTTACAACACATTTCGTTGACTTGTCACACTCATCTTAAGGGTGAACCCAGCCTGCCTCAGAGCTGTTATGATGGTGTGTAAGCCAACATGACACACATGCATAAAACCCACAATGTATTATTGCATTAATACAGTTCAAAGTAATTAATTATTGCGCTGCTAAAAGTCTCCACTTCTTAGGTAAAAATTTAGTGCAAGCATGCACACTGTAGATGGTTAATATAAAATCCAATTTGGTTCCCATGTTTTAAATAATTTTATATGATCATTAAACATACTACTTAATGAAATGTTTACTATTAATATAAAATGTGTGTGTGCAGGTCGTCAAACAAGCCGTTAAAATCTCATACATTCCTGTAGACAATGTATTCAGATTCATGACAACGTACGGAATCACCATGGACATGTATGTGTTTGTTCACGAAGTAAGTTAGCGCTCCGATTTATAAATGATGTAAATTTGTAGATACATAATATGTATTTTTTTTTTTAAGCATCTGCTGTATCATATGCACAAATTTTCATGGTATGTTTCTTTTTACCTATCACAACTATATAAATAAATCTCATATCAAATAGACAAGTACCAAAACGTATTTCTAAAAAAGTATTGTTACATAATGCGGAAAACGTTTTACACCATTAAGGAACGTTCTGGTACATTGGAGAACGTTGTCCTACTCTTTTCTTGGCTATTCCCGCAGCTGTAATGCATACATAACCCTTGACATGTGAGGCAGTATTACGTAATGCAGGACGTCTCGTGTGTTCAATAGTGTCATTCTAGAAGCTTCTTGACTAGCCCAATGGTGTGTGTTTCTGTAAAGATCCACGATTGATAAAATGTCCCCACGGCAGTGGGGACAGATAAAAACCATCCAATCCATTAGCAGCGCCCCATGGATTGGATGGTTTTTATCTGTCCCCACTGCCGTGCTCGCACTATTCCCTCCTCGTAGTGATACGATAACGTGGTGACCAGGAATTCCTCCGAGATCTTAGGCTCGAGGTTCCTTGCCAAGCATACCTTACCGAGGAAATAAGCGGTTGGTGTCGTTCCTCGACTGGCGTCGTATTTGCCGTTGCATATGTTGTCACGTACAATATTTTGTGTGGATTCTGACCAATACTTTTCCCTGAAGAGTGTCTTGAAATCTTCGTAATTTTAAATTTCATGTCGGGTCACTGTCCACCAGTTGTCATGTATTTCTTTAAAATACTCGTCGAGCATACCTCGTATTATGGTCCATCTGTTTTCCCGATTTCTGGCCAAGTTCTCTTCTACCCTCTCTAGATATTCTATGGGGTTCTTTTTACAATTTTTAAAATTGATTGTGTCTCGATTATCCACGTTTTGTATGTATTGACCAGGGGTTGGTCGATTCCTGATCATCTCGAGTTCCTCCCGTATTTGTAGGATCTCCCGTTGTCGCAACTCTTCAATTTTCTCCTTATTATTGATGGTCTGGCTTCGTACATTGTTTACTGTTGCATCAATGTCCTCGCATCTCTCCCCGAAGTCCGTTCGTACCCGCGTTATTTCTTCTTGATTCATTCTTTTCAGAGATTCCATTCTAACTTCGCCATTTTCTTCGAGGTTGTTCATTCGTACGTCTATATCTTCTCTGGTTTGTTGCAACTCTTGATTGCACTGTTCACACCTCTCGTGGACTTCTGCAATCTCTTTTCTAACTCCGGTTATCTCCCCTTCTATTTTCGTATTGATTTTCGCGTTGTTTTCTTCTATTCTCTTACTGATGTCGTCTATTTTCTCTTCCATTTTCTTACTGTTGTCGTCTATTTTTTCGCTTAATTCTTCCTTTAATGATTCAATATTTTTATTTAATTTCTCATTATTTTTATTTAAGGTTTCTTCCATCATACTCCGCATCATTTCCATGAAGTTTGCGTCCCCTGTTAGTGTGGGTCGATTAGGTTCCGTGGGAGATAATATCGCTTCGATATCTTCAACCGGAGTGGCCTCCTTGTCGTCCATATTCAATTCCTTTTCCGCTTCCGCCGCGCGTTTCTTCTAGGTAGCCCTCCGTTGCATCTTCCGTTCGTTAGTATTGCAGCTGCTACTAGAAGTTAGGTTATTTAATAACAAAATTTTTTTTTCGTTTATTTAGAATTAGTTTCCGCCTAATTCTAGCCTGTAACGTTGGTCGCCATTTTGTAATAAAAAATGTTTCTTGCCGATGTGATTCTGCTTTCGATTAATTATTTAATTTATTTAGTTGAAATTTATTTATATTGGTTCGAAGTGAATTTATTATTATTAAGTCGTGTATTTAAATAGATTCATGTGTGAAGATAAAATTTTTAATTGTTCACGAGTAGTCGTAGTTCTCAGTTAATTAGAGGTACGTTTATTCTTCACTCGTAGAGACGAATCGGCCAAGTAGATCCTCCCTGAAATCATAGCATGTTTATCATGGAACTACTTACTTGGTGTAGTGTCCTGGATCTCGCATTGTTGTAGAGAGGATTATCTAAATACGAATTGAATTTAAAACTCTCTCTCTCGCGGGCGCTATACGTGGTGCCAACTGTAGCACACCATCCGCTAGCCTGAAAATGTCTACTCTAATGAAATAACTGGTTCGAACTCTAGGTAATGTGTGGAAATACAATTTATTCCTTGTCACTACTCATGACATTCCTCCTTCAAACAATTGAAACAATAATAATTAACTTTACATTAATGATTGCATTCATGAAAAAATCTCTTTAAATCCCAGGCTGGTTAAACTGATTGCGTGGCTAAAATACTCCACGATGTTTTTGGTTTGAAATAATTATTAATAAACATGAGTTCTTTTACTCTGCAAGATACTAAACGATAAGATAATACAACTATTATAACTGATTAGTAGGAGAGTGATTACATTGGATGAATAAAATCTTAATTAACTACATAAAACTTCAAAAGACGGCTTGTGTCAACATCTAGGTTAGATTGGCGTATCTTTATAGAGCCAATTAACTTACAGAAACGAATAACTCTTGACAATTAATAAAATTCTACTCTACGAAATTTATGAGTGCATTGCGTGTATAAAAACAATCATCTTATAGCCTATATTGGGTAATACCTAAAAAGGTAAATTATTATTTTCTTAAATCTTTAACTAGTATTAAATAAAAATAAAAATTTATAAATTCTGGAAGGCATAACGTCCTTCTAATATTTGTTAATATTTCCTAATATAACTTAGGGTTAATTACATTTATTAATTCTTATTACTAGTTAATTTCTTCATTGATTTATTGAGGTTTGAGTGCCTCTTCAATGTTCAGTTAGACTGTCTTATGCTACACATGATAATAGAATGGGTTCATTTCATACTTTCCTTAAAATTATTAGTCACTATAGGCTACTCCCTTTTTTTCTTTTATTTTATTTAAAATCCCGCGATTGCATGGGATTGTACACTAGGCTAGAGGAGGGCTAAACTGTTATTTTAAAATACTAGGTACATATGAAAATACCGTTCCAAAAAAATAATAGGTACAAATGCCTATTATTATATACTATATATACATAACCTATATTATCCTTTGTAAGTAACTCGTTTTGAGTTGCCTGCAGGTCTCCTATGTAATATCTTCAAATAAATACACTGCAAGTAGGTTTATTTTCACCTAGATAAACCTATTAATATATTAATAAACCTACTTGCAGTGTATTTATTTGAAGATATTATATAACCTATACTATATAATTTGTTATAAGAAATAAATTGAAACTAAAAGTATTAACAATGTTACTTTACACTGTGACTTTATTAAACTATTAATATTTAGAAGAAAATAAGAAACAAGAGAATTTATAGGCCTATCTCCCTTTGGGAATACCAATTTAAGTTTTCACTAGGAGTAAAACTAACATTGGTTAGACTTTAGACAAATCAGTTGCGAAACTCGGGGCAATGAAATAATTTAGAGTACACGTAATACCACAACAAATAATGTGATAAAAACATAACAGTAAGCCACAAGAGTGAATGAGAATAAACAAAATTATACAAATAAAAATAATAAAAACAATTGTAATAAAATAAATATAAATAGATAAATAAAAACTTATAAATAATAAGCAACAACAAAAGTAAATTAAATGCATTACATACCTGGATAATCTTCAGATTCATTCACTAATGTACACAGAATATACAAGTTATGAAATGTCACACCTTTTACATTACAATCTGCTTCACTTAACACATTATAAATAAAATTAAACAATTGAATTGTTTTTAAAATACTGGGATTTCAGTTATTCAAACACTATTTTAAATTTGCATTCAAAAATATCAACTGTTGCATTTTCCTTGATGATAATCGTGTTCGTGTTCTTCGTTCAGATATTTAAGGAACGAAATCCCATTAAATTAAAATCCCGTGAAGTTAAAATCCCATTAATAAAAAGTATAATATAGCTTTTCAACATCAGCCACTCTATAGGTTATAACGCAATATAATTAAATACAACTATTTCACTAACGACTCGGAACACAAAGTTTTTTATGAGTAAAAACATAAAGTTTTACCTTACAACCTGAACCGGTTTTAGTTACAAGTTGGTGACTAGTATAATATATAATTTATTAGCAAATAATCTGTATTATATATCTGCATATCACACGAGAATAAATGTAACATCAGGACGAATTTTTTCCTTTATTAAAAACAGCTTCGTCTCTTTGCGCAGAATGAAGTATTCAAGACGAAAAAGTGGCTGCGTACTAGTTCCTACTCGAAATACCCTTGATACTACCTGTTCTTAAAATACTAGGTGTTCCAAAAATACTACTGTTCCTCTGATACGCTTAGTATTTTGTGTATCGGTGATGCACCTAGTATTTGAAATACCTAGTATTTGAAATACTGGTTGTTCCTTGCGTACCAGCGATATTTTTGTACGCCTAGTATTTGGCCTTGGCGTATTCGTTTACGTGATACTTGTGTATATACTTTGTGTGTGTGTGTGTGTGTGTGTGTGTGTGTGTGTGTGTGTGTGTGTGTGTGTGTGTAGGAGCGTAGGGGGCGTGCCTCGACTCGGAACAGCGAGGGCGGCGTGTCTCGACTCGGAACAGCGTCGCCGCGAATAACAGGTATTTCAACTTTTCAGTCACTGTTACATCAGTTACTGTTCCACAAAAATATCGTTCCAAAATACCTGTTACAGGTATATCGGCCCACCTCTACCTAGGCAATCGAATCGCACTGTCACTCCACTGATACTGTATTTATTACAATTGGTTAATAACCTTTTAAAACTTTTGGGTTATGTCGACCCAAACATTACATTCGACACCGCACAGGTTAGATTCTCTCTCCTCTTCTGTCGCCGGTAACTCTCACCTTGTTTCCTGAGTCTATCGTATAATAATGATGATCCGCGTTGGCGTCTGTTTCGGGCCAAGCTTCGCTACAATCAATTTGATTGGTTGAAAGCGCGATGACATCCCATCCGCTTTCTAAGATAGCGTCTATTTCTGGGGTGGAGAGTATGAAAAAGATGCTTAATATTTTATCACCATTTATACAAATATTTTTAAATTCGTTTAACTTCCTTATGGTACTTGGGAGTTCTAATCTAACCTTGTCAATCGATTGCAATTGTCTTTTCGGATATTTCGATACCCCACAAGCCATAATTCGGTTCAGGTTTGATAAAGATCACTGTTATACTTAGGTCTCTTACACTGTTTTGCATTAAATTCTAACTTATCTTTATTTTATTTACAATTCGATTTTACTAGTATTTGTTTCCATTACATACAGTCCATTTCTGTTATTAGGTCATATTATGATCCCTTAATGGTTAACACAACACTAATTTTGCTACTATGCTTTGATCTGCACTTAGTAACATGATTTATTTTTACTTATTATAATTGAATGGTGATATTTTAGTATTGTTTTACATTACACACTTAATCTTAAGTCTTCCTTTCAACTACTGGTCATCATTGTCTAGTTTAATTGATGTCTTATTTATATATCTTTGTTATGAAAATTCATGGTGTTTGGCACACCTAGGCCTTATTTTTGTTCTGCTAGTAATCCTAGAATCCATTGTTTATAATGTTTACATTCTGGTTACTACTTGGTGTCTAGTCTATCTAATGACTACAGATGGTTTAATCTGATACTCTGTTCAGCATAATATTTAGTACCAGTCTCTAGGCTCCCTTTAGGCCTATTATCACCCAAGTTAGTTTTACAAGTGTTTCGTTTATTTGAATAGTGTTACTTATTCATCTTAGTTAACCAGTCCAACTTCTGGTTATTATTGTTAGTGTTTTTTATACAGTTATTCCCTTGAATTATACTCTTTAGATTCACCCATAGTTCATGCACTATATGGTGTTATATAATTTAACTTAACTCTTAATTATATATTTAATTTTGGGATCATTATCCTTTACAAAATGTGGATAGTAGTTATTCTAAGGTGTTACAATTATTTGATTGGTAATAGGATATCACCCTTTTCTGTTAATTCAATAAAACTTCTTACATCTGGTCTCAGGATACACGTATGTCTAAATTATATTATTATGATATATTTTTATGCTAATTATAATTCTGTAACATCATATAAGTTACTTTGAACCTTGCTGGTTCTATTGACAATAATGTTTCATCTCTATTATCTTTTAATGTTAAAGTTTTTTGAGTTGGTCATTAGGTAAATTCAGAATGTCCATTTCATTATTTGATTTTACTCTAATTACAATATAATTCTTGTTATCATATACATAACCTTTGTGTTGGTATTACCCTTATAACACATAAGTTCATTGTCATCCAACAGAAATTGGTTACTAGTCATTTCGTTACCTACTAATTTCTTTCAGTTTAATTGCATAATTCACATTGAGTGAGGTTATGGGTCCTATTTTGTTTTGGACCCTGGTGGTCGTGATATTATGTAACGTTACAACAGTTATCTTAACACCCTAGTAATGAACTAACCAAATGCTGTGATAATTGATTTGTTTGCCGACACTCAGAAAGCAACAGCAGCACCATGTTCCTTGTCTGTTCAAAGCGTTCAGAAGATAACATCACAAAGAAATAAAAAGCCCAATGAAACCCCTTATTCTTCGTATTCTAATCGTCTTCTACCGCAAGGTATAGAGGTTGAGCAAAGGTCTCACCACCACGGTCTCTGCATGGCCAGGGCCTTCAATTCATTCCACTGCACTCCCAGGCCCTCCTCCCAAGCACTTATTCCATTGTCCTCCGGCATCACTCTTCTCTGGCCCTGGGTCTTCTCTCAGCAATGTTTGCCTCATACAGTTGTTTTGGAAGTCTATCCCCTTCCATCCTCTGAGCGTGTCCAAACAAGCGCAACTGTGCTTTCTTAATTTGACCTTTCAGACATGCTGCCTTAAGACTCACTCTTGTAGTAGTGTTTCTGACTCGATCTCTTCATGTCTTTCCTTCAGTCTTCCTGAAGTATCTCATCTCCATGCTTGGAGATAGTTTAGATGCTTCTCAGTTACAGCCAAGGTTTCAACCCATACGTAAGTACTGGCACATACATGTTTTTCAAAATGGTCATCTTAACTTTCTTCCTTCTGCCTTACCAATGAACTTGGTCTTTAGTGCATGGAAAAGTCACGAGCCACTGCTTATTCTTGAGTTAATTTCCACATTGATTTTACCATCTGAACTTATTATAGAGCTTAAATATTTGAACTCTGGGACTTGTTCCAGTTGCTTCCCTTTGATGGTTCCAGTGTAGAAATGGTTCTCTGGCAACAATCATTGTCTTCGTCTTTGCCAACCAGTGAAACCCCCCAAAAAGTAAATATTGACCTGTTGGGGAAGAAAGATTCCAAAAATGTATCACCAGATTTAAAAAAACTTATTTTGTTTATTTGTTTAGGTATGTTAAACAAATTTCCTCTTATTAAACTTCTCTGTAACCAATTTCTTATGGCATGGAGTTACTAAAGAGTAAGCATATCAAATATCTTTACATAGGTAGTAGACACACAGTGAAATGACAGAACTCAATTTTGCTGCATGTCTGTCTGTGAATTGAATTATTTAAGTTGAGTTTCAGTAACTGTTTGGACAATGTTATCTACTAGTAATTGTGATTTGTAGATATCTATTAGTAAATTGTTTCTTTCTTCTCTCTTTATAAGTACTTCTACATGCCACGCTCATACTATGAATTTACAATCTACGCTTATACGTGCACTTTATTTTTACGATCTACATGTTTTAAGGGTTGTGAGTCAAGTACTGCAGATGAAACAAGTAATCAAGTTACAGATCACAGCAGCAAAGGCTGGAAAAGGATGCAGTATTCACCCCTTGTTTTCAGAAACAGTATAAATAGTGTAGTACAGTAGATGAATTTGCTCTCAGCCACAATAATAGGAGTATTGACCTGTTTTATGGAAAACTGTTTTTATTGAAGATATATGCAAATATTATGTTTGTTCTAGCTGAACATTTTCATTGCTCACTTGCATATATCATTGAAGAGGACAAGATGGGACGAACTCATTGCTAGACTTGTAATAATATACAGTTATTGCCATGAAATGACAATAATATGAATTTTATTAATATTCTTAAGATATTAATAAATGGTGTAAAGAGAAATACTAGAGAAGCTTATTTTAGAAACCATACAAAACAATATTGTTACCAGCAAGCAGAATTTCATTATTTCAGTGCACAGAAGAGTGCGAAGGAGAATCGCAAATTGCAGGCACAAGGTAGAAAAAGTTTGGATAGGGCTAAGAAATGAAAAGCTATCAAAAATACGGATTCACAGTTGAGCTGTGACACTACATAACAGTATAAGGGATCGAGATCCAATTAATACATAAAGAATAATAAATAAAAAATTTTAAAGAAGACTGTGCCAGTGACATTTTAACAACTTATAATTTGGTATCTACACCAATTTATGTCTATTTTCCAGAAGACCTGTTCATTTTTAATGTTTGTAATATCTGTTATGTTGTCATAAAAAATAACTATGTCTTGTGTACACTATTGATAATAAGAGTTTTGTACATTGTAATTTACAAAATTAATTTTTCTTCTTTACATACTTTAACTGATTTACTGGTAATAACTGATTTACTGGTAAATTGTTTTCAGTCATTCCTGGAGCGCCGTGCAGCCTCAGGCGACGCTGCTTAAACGCCAGAAGACCACAAAACAACCCTGGCAAAATCACACCAAAACTTTAGGGCCCGCCCAACATCTTAAGGCCCGCATGGGGGGCGAAGCCAGTCGCGTCCGAGGCAACTCACGTACCCCCTGGTTCACACGAAACGACTGGCGCACACACACAGACTATGAGCCACCTAACAATTAATATGTCAAGCATAGTGGAAAGATTAAAACCATAGTTTATGAAGATGGAAGTATTATACACATATTTATTGTTTTATATTATTTTTGCCTTTGAATAAACAGTAACCAATACACAAATTTTTATTATTGAGTTTGCATTTTGTGTACTTTAATTTTTAAGGTTAACTATACTACTCTAAGACTGATAAAGATCTAAAATAATACATAAGGACCTAAAAATCCTACATAATAGAATTAAAATATAATCATTCCTGGAAAACTTGTAGACTTTGATTATTTTATGTGAGCGTACTAAGAGACAGAATTTATAGAAGTATAATTAACAGAAGTATAGTTCTTGGATTTCGTTGTCCATGACGTGTCCGTTCCTTAACGAAATATAATTATTTCACTACGACTCAGAATACAAAACTTTTTATGGGTAAAAACGTAAAAGGTTTACCTTACAACCTTAACCGGTTTTCACTTTTAAAAAGCTTCTTCAAAGGTTGCCGCTGGTAGCACTGTTCGTCTTGTTGTTGGCGACGAAATCGATTTTCAAAAGATCGATGTTGTGTGTGTGAGGTGTGATATGTTCGAATAATGGGTGTGATTTGAATTGATATGTTCGTTTTTATTTGTTTTCTTGTGTTTGTATATTTCCAATTATTCTAGAGTGTCTAGTTTTCGGCCTTTTGTGTGTTCGTGTAGAATGTTCATGTTATTGTCGATGTTTTTGTATGTGTGGTTTGCTTCAATGAGGTGGTTTGCAAAGGTGGATTCTGTAGTGGAGTGGAGTGCCTTTGTGTGTTCAATGCATCTTTGTTTGAAGCTACGTCCTGTCTGGCCTACGTAGAATTTGTTGCAATCTGAGCAATTTAGTTTTTAAACACCAGGAAGATCGAATTTGAAGAGTCCAGAGGAAGAACGACTAGAGTCCAAAATTTTCGAAATTGAGTTTTCACCGCCAAACTGTTGCTTTTTGTTTGAGCTATTACCACGAGAAATATTACAGCGGAATAACGACCACAGTCCGAGATATAAAACAAGAAAGAAACTGAGTAAAACGACTAAAGTCACATGGAACAACGTTTTAACAACTGGGTCCAGCAGGTGCCTGCAGTGCGCATGCGCGGCATATGGTTGTAAATTTGAAACCTATCTTACTGTTTTGTCAATGACACGAAAGAAAGAAAGATCAATTGAAGCGTCAGATATGTCTCTTTCGCGAAAAGTTAAAGATTGTAGTCTACTGAATGGATTGAGGAATGTCGTTATACCAGGAGGGTAGTTAGGATAATCATGGATGACATAACCACGTTTGACTGTATGTACAGGAATGCCCATAGGGCGAGTTCCAAAAGCAGCGTTACAATATAAGAATTGTTGGAAGACCGCCTTGAGTAGAGGAAAGATAGCCTTTGAAGTCGGAATACAGAAAGTGTTTATCCCTGTTAGCGTAAAAAAAGAAAGATTTTGTATATAAGGGGCCATAGTTAACGTACTCATTTCCAATTTGGCTTGTGAAATCAGACTGAATTGTTTAACACGATGTCCAACCAGTCTCTGCTTTCGTTGAATGTTGTTAATTGGTGTAACTGGCCTCAGAGGTGGTAAAATTACAGGGCGATCACAACGTCTTGCTAATTACATTAACCTAGTTGTATATAATGTATAGTTCTCTCGGTTAGAAGGATAACAGTCGTCATCAAACCAACATTTATCTGTGGTCACTGATTTTTTTTATCTCGCATCAGAGTAGTTACGTTGCTGACATGATTTATTAACGAGCAGCTATATTGACAGCAAAATTACGGTGACTCGACGCGCCGGGTCATTGGAGGTTGATCAGTTAGTATTGTGATAACACAGTGCAACATGGACACAAAACGGTAAATTCGCCTTACTAACGGTGCAATCTGACTGGAGCACGGTGTAATCTCATTGGTGCACAGAGACAGTGTCGGGAAGTGCGGAGCAGTTAAGAACATATTATTACATCAACGTCTTCAGAATCTTATCCTTTTGGGCGAGATAGCTACATATGCAAATTGTACGATTAAAATAATATTTCCTGCCCTACATTGGCCATATAAACCCTCAGTTAAAGGTATTAACTTTCATAAAAAGAACGACTGATGCTGTTGTTTTCATGAAACGACTAGACTTACCTTTCACAAAAGACTGACGGTAGCAAGGGTTTCTTCGGAGCCACTACAAACTCCGTTAGGAGGTTGCTTAAGATAAGTACTTCACAAAACTGTTGAAGCCGGTGATCTTACCCGACTAAGAAAAAAAAAAGTATTACGCGGACATCGGTGTCGAAAGATGAGGGGAATTAAACTGAACGAATAACGTCTGTCTTAAACTAATGCTGAACGGTGTTAAACTTTACGACCGCTGCAGCGGTAGGCGGATCTGTGACCCATCGCTCCATTACCCGCCGCTGCAGAAACAGACTGACAGTACATTTTTTTTTATTTGTTACCAGCGATCCGTTCGTCAGGCTATTATGGCTTTATTTCTGCACCACACACGCCTTGCGTTACGGTTCCTTTTTAGGAGAAGGCGTGGACCCGAGACGCAGAATACGTGTTCTTATAAAACCGGAATTACAACAGCTGTAAGCGATCCAGTGGGCGGTGCCAATTTTTCATAGATTTAGTTAACATACAACAATCAGGTTATCATTGCAATAATCTTTTAATTGACTGAAAGATTGAAATTCATAATTTCACACACTTTCTTTTCAATTTTAGTATGTTTATATTTAGCAGGTTATAGGCTACACTTGCCCAACAAGACAAACTCGTATTTATCTGTGCTACGCCATTTCTGCCACTGTTACCGAACTGTAATACAATCAGGTAGATTTATATTTATTTACCATGTAACATAGTACGACAGATATCACTTTCACAAAATGTTTTCCCATTGTTGCTCCTAACTAAACCACAAGTCTCCATCAATTTTAATCTGTGATTCCACATTTCCCGGTATTTCAAAAGAAAAATCAAAAACCCGTATGAGCAGTACAAGTAATTAACATGAGATACCAGAGCACCCGTAAGCGGGAGTGTAAGGTATGCAATGCGCATGGAGGGCTCAATCAGGGAGCGGCAAATCACATCATCATCGACGAGTATAAATGATATCTTTTACCCATCTAGTCTCAACCTTGTAATGTATCTCAAAGTCTTACAATTACGAAATCCATATTACGTAGCCTACCTATATATATAACTCAAAGTCTGAGGATTTGTTTCTTTGTATTGAATACAAATCCACACCGTTTCATCGATTGCACCAAATTTTGCACAGGTAACCTTTGACACAAGGCGCATAACACTATCTAGCTTGGAATTCTGTGTAATATTATGCCCCGTTCGCAATAGTTAGGCCCTTTTAATTATGCCCTTTCGTTGACGCGTATAAAGATGTCAACAACACCATGGAGACCAGAATTAATTGCCATAGTAACAAGTAAATAAACAAATACTATTTAGCGGCATCGGAACTGCACCTTTGTCCATTCCTGCAGTACATTTTCGATGTTTTTAATATGCGATTATATCGATATTTTGCGACGTGCAAAAGAAGTGTACTAATTGTAAATTGTCCTATTTCTTAAACCAAATACGTGTTGTTTTCATTTGTCTGGTTAGGTAACAGCGGTTTTTGATTTTTAATTTACTACTGAAATAAATAAAAGCCATGGTTGAGGAAAACAACGTTTAATGTGTAGCCTATATAGCTTACAGTGCTTATAAAACAGTAGGCCTAACACAGTAACTTAGAACTTAACAGTTTTGAGTTAATGGGTACTTGTTTCTCATATAAGTCATAAACTTGTGAGAATTTCTCGAACGTGTTAAAAAAACTCGAAACCCCGGAAGATTCAGTGGATCCGAGAAATAACTGCAAAGTAGAGTTTTTTTTTTACAGCGTCCAGGATCCGATATCTTTTCATCGTCTTTCTTTCATGATTAAATATCTTTGAACAGCAGATTCGAAAAATTAACATAGTTTGATAATGTATTTGGATTTTTCAGTTACAATTTGTTTGATTACCCAACGACTTTATCATATCCTGTACAGATATAAAGTAAAACGATTCTCGAGATGAGGCTGATATCGGCGAGACTGATTTATTTTAAAGAACTGAATGATTTAAAACTGAATTTTTTCCAAAATTCGCTAGATGAGCTGTAGAGTTTTTTTTTCATTATAGAGGCTTTGTCAAAATAATTTGTTCTCAGCATTCCCGATACAGCAATACCGTTAATTTTCGGTATCAGCTGCAGCTGGTGAAAGATCGTTCTCGAAATTAAAAATAAAATGTTACTTATGTCGCCCAAGAAGTTATACTACGGACATTGAGACAGGAGCCAGATGTGGGGCAGCAATTTTAAGATTGTACGCAGGCGCTCGAGCGTCTAGCGGCGGTCCTGTGAGATATAACATAATTATCACCATCATCATAACCACTACCATCAGCAACAGTATCATATTAGCTGAATACAGACAGCAAAACTCAACCAAAACTCAAACATTTCATCAGAAAAAGGATGTGCATGTTGCATAACGCTCGCAACATGTTTCAACAAGTACGAAGTATATATTGATATTACCTTATACATTTTGTCTACCTACTTCCCTTTACTTATACAACAAAGGTATATCGTCTTGATAATACACATTAAATAAAATATTGTTTTTGTATAAGAAACTTATTTATTTTTACTATAAACATGTATACGAAAAACGGTGTTAGCACACGCGCGCGCGCGCACGCGCGCGCGCGCACACACAACATCACGTGTCCTGTTTCAGGTTTTCTCAGAAGGGGCTTTTGCAACAACTAGACAGATACGTTTATGCCGCCTTCAGACTACATTAATCCTTGACGTGTTTGTCTAAAATAAAGTTTTTAAGATCGCTACCATATTATTCTGTCGTGGGGACTGACTGTGTGTTTTTCTTGAATTCTGTTGCTAGCGATGTATGTGCCAAAAGCGTTGTGAATTCCTACAGGGGAAAACAACAAAATTCAACGCAGGAATGAAACCGAAATCGAGATATATCGTATCACTCTAGTGAAAAGCTAGGTTTCATATGCTAGGTTTCTTAGTCGCGGCTGTATGCTTGGGTTAAGGATTTAAGACTGGAAAGAGCATCGACTTGTGACGCGACTAAACGGTTTCAGAAACGTATCATAAGAGTGGCTATCGAGATGGAAATGAGATAGGAAACTGCGATTTCATTCAACTTGGAAACCGGTATACCACGCCTACAATACCAGTCGGACACCACCAGAAGACGAAGAGACCGATTAAAAGAGACGATTTCGGTCGCGAACCAATAGGAACACATCTATCAGCTACCATATCAGGATACGTACAGGACCGGACTAGGTGAAAAATCATTCCATTCTACGTCATCGAGGAGAAATCTGTCAAAACGTGGTGGAAAGCAACAGCGTAGGACAACCCAATAAGGGAACCCCCCCCCCCACACACACACAGGCTATACGTGTGTCGGGTCTGTATGTGTGTGTGCAACTGTAGCTCATTTTCCTTTATAAAAAGATTTTTATTTTAATAAACAATGTAAAAACCCACACGACTGACAGTTTTTAAAGTGAAATTAGTACGTATTCGATACTAAAACTATCATAATCAGAATATCAAAATTAAACACTGAATGATGGACTACTTTATCATTCACATAATGATGATTTTAAACAGTGCCGGATTTAAGATTTTTGAGACCCGAGACCAAGTTTTCTGAGCGCCCCCCGGCTATTTTGATTCCCTTCAATGTTTAAATTATCCACGGGCTTATTAACGGTCTAATCGTCTGCAGCCTCTGCTTCAGAACTACTTGGAACATTGAAGTCAGTTTCTGATACACATTTAACTGCAGGCTATCATTAGAAACCGGCGTAGTTTAAAAAAAGGTCTATTTTTTGAGTTTATTTTTTATTTTTTCCAAATGAGCTTCCTCTTTAATTTCGTTTATCTTACGTTTCTAGGCTATACTAGCCGTGTGAATGTTTATGTTCATGTTCATAATGAATACGTTTAGTGCACGGATTCAATGCTGTGTTCATACAGTTTTCACACTAATAAATATCAACGAAACAACACGCTGCCCACCACAAAAAGCTAAAAACCTTCTTTGCTTTCAAAACAAAATAAAAACATAATCTCAAATCGCAAACCGTTCAGTCACAACGCAGATAAACAATGAAAACAAACAATGATGGTACCACGGTTGTCAAGAATGCTAACGTCTTATAAATAAGCGCGCAATATTTAAATAAGAATTGTTTTCCATTTGTATTATTAACAATAATTGATCAAACAATTTCAAGAAATCATTCTTAAATAAATCAAAGTGAGTCCTACTTTTATAAAAATACTTGTTAAAAAGAAAAAAAATATATATATATATATCTGTAGCTAGCGGCCCCCTCTGAACCCGCGGCCCAAGGCCACGGCCTAGTGGTAAACCCGGCACTGATTTTAAATCATTGAAATGCATGTAGGCTATATTAATTGCTTCAGAATTGTTACCTAAGAATATTAAAATTTATTTACTACTAATTATCAGTGTTTACATTATTTAACACTGTATAAGTGCGTATGTTGTGTTTACATCAATTTCGTGGTGCCTCTCTGAGATCAAACAAAAACACCAGAAGAAAACATTCAAACACGGGCGTGTGCGACTTTATTTACCATCGCGCAGTGTGATAGCGCTAATCGCTACAAAGGTGTTGCTTATTAAAAGACAAACACAACACGGTGGGCAGTAACGTTGTAATATATAGTTTTTAATAAACGCCGCGCGACATGTGGCTCAGGTCGGTAATTTGGGACTGCACACACAGTATTATTACAAATTCCTGTGGCAACACGCGCACACACACACACACACACACACACACACACACACACACACACACACTGTGACGACTGAGATAGGACGCTCTCTGACTTGTTTAACCAACACACTGCGTCGTCGTCGCGACGCGTCGCCTCTTTATTAAAACACAAAATAACTTGTCTGCTGTGTGCTCACCACACGTGCCGCGCCGTCTAAGTGGCATTATTCTGTGCGAGTTGACAGTGACATGCGACAGGCAAGCACTCACTACCTACCACCTTCATGCTCTCTCTCCGTCACACCTTCCCCTTTTAAGAATCATGTCTCATCAGCTGGCGTTTTACAATCGTACTTCACCTTCCTGAGCCCCCCATACGCTTTCACTCGCTCTCTTCTTCTCTTTCTTCTTCTTCAAGCCGTAGTTCCGCTGTTTAAATTCTTCATGTGTGGCGTGCATTATACTGGCGTCAGTCAAAACTTTGAGATAAAACTTTTACTGTACGGAAATTTATAAAAGACGGAGAACAATAGACTCAACCTGTGTGTACTCGTATCCGTCAAGAGACAAAGACGCCGAACTTTGGAAAGATGCGTTCTTTGCCCACAACTTAAAGAAAGAAGCGGTTTTGGGGAGCTGTTTGCTCTGAGAGCTCGAATCCCAGTTAGTCCAAATATGACTTATCTTTTTTTGTTTGTATTCCTGACCACTCAAGTCTTTACCTGCAAACCCTACAAAGGAGGCCCGCATCGCAGCATCCTCGTGCTGCGAACACACGATCGCGCTGCACCAAAGGAACATGGCGTTCATCGGCCTACGAGTCGGACAACGCACCCACCGTTAGGACGCCACATGGCAACTTCTGTCTGTCTGTCTTCGTCTCACTTCCACTGTTTCCATTAGCTCTTCATACATATAGCGGACACTTTTACGAAAAAATAGAATATACCGTAATTTTATCCGATTTTTTTGTAGTTTAAAGTCTAAATTTTAGAATCTTAAAACAATTAGTAGAAGATTCCAGTATTTTTTTTTGACCAAACTAATTGTAATTGTAAAAATAATTTAAAATTAATGCCTTTAATAATATCTTTAAATCATGTCGTGTCAGCAGATCTGTTTGCCAGCCGAACTGACGAGAGCGCCGCACCAACGCACAACTGATCGGGCTGTTTTAGTCCACGTATATGCACTGCATCTCGCGTATAAACACTATATCTAAGCAAAACATTTTTCCATGTAGCTGGTTTTACGCTTAAGTAGCTGAATTTTGACACGTGGGGCTGGAAAGATAGAGCCGAGGTTGGTAAAGTTAAGAAATAAACTCTTGATACCGAAAGTGACTTAATATTGAAATTATCGGACATTAAATCTAATATTGCAGAGCTAATTGTTCAAAAGCAGCTTCATTGTTCACAAAAAACTATGTTTGATATCATTAATATTATAATTTTCCAAGTTAAGAGAATTTTTATTTTAATAAATTTTAATTAAAATATAAGCGTTTGTCTCATATTTAGTGTTTGTTTCATTTCATATCTCAGACGGGATCCGTGATAGTTTTATTTTTTTTGGGAGGTCCGCGGACTGAAACGTTTGGGAACAACTGGTCTACAACGCTCACCTGTGGAGCGACACTATACCTTTGGAAAATGAGTGCTACCGTTTTCTTATACTCATTACGTACATTTTCGTTCATGAGAATATACATACACACATAAATACATAATAACGTATAGATTTCACGAGTGTGATACGGTATATCCTGTTTCCCGTCACTCGTTGAACTTTGCTTCTGCCTAATAAAACTTGGCCGAATACTGTGTTTGCTATTTCCCACGTACATCACCAACTCCTCGTGTTTACCTTACGTGTGAAGCGCGTACATGCGTAATGAGATGCACCCATGTAACCCGACGTCCGCCGTTAACACCGTTCAAATGACTCGGAGTTCCATTATCGCGGTCGATAACAGTAATTAAAACTAAACAACATTTCTGAGAAACGCGTCGCGACAGAATGAGTAACGTTTTAAACTGGTCAGCAGCACAGCATGGGTGGTGGAATACGTGTCGTACTTATTGCGTTGAAAAATCTGGCAATTATTCTGACCGTGCAGAGAGAATAATTGCCAATTACCAGATTCCACTGCGATACGGGTTGTCAGTCCGATGTGAAGCAGGAATTTAAACAGCTTTACAGCAACGTATCGATGGCGGAAAAATCTAACTAAAGAGTCTGAAAAACCGCTCTGTTGTTTAAATACGTTGTTATTCACTTGTGTTGGACTTTATTGGATGTCGTACGACGAAAAACAGTAAACTTTATGTAGCCCTACTCATATTATGCATATTTATACCAATTTCATAATTTCTGAAAACGCAACTGATATAAATAATGGCAATCATATCAGGGGCGGATCCAGCAAACAGTTTTGGGGGAGGAAAGTGTTGACTTTGCGGGGTATTTTGAAAAGTTAGACCATTCTTTGAAGATCTAAAGTATAAATGATAGTAATGAGTAAGATAAAATACAGTTTATTATCAACGTAATAGATTTATTACTGTATAAGAATTAATTAACATTTGTGTTTGTTAGTACAGTGTTCTTTTAATAACATTCACATACAGTTTAAAATAAACACTACTCATTTAGGTTATCTATTAAACAAAAATCAAACGCGCTTGTAAGGTGTACTTACAATTTAAAGTAATTTTGCCGTAAAACCATGAACTTACATACTGTGATATGATTTTTAAATCGTATTCACAATCATACCCCATTTCCCCCTCCGTGGATCCGCGCCTTATCATACTTTATACTGTGTTACCATGAAACATTTTGAGATTGTAAATCATACAGTATCGTTTACGAGATTATGTCATTAGAGGATTTCTACTCAGTGCTGAGCAAATGACCAAGTTATTGTCCAGTGACCTCTTTCCATAGTAAATCTTGTCCAGTTCGGTGCCCTATAGAACGTAATGTGAACGTCCTTCTAACTTACAACGCCGTTCTCATCTTCACTTGACGTGTTCCGGCCTCCAGCAATCTGCAATCTTCCTAAAAATCTGCTGTCGTCTGTTTTCTCCCTACATTCAATTTATTTTCTTAATTCTGTAAACGACAACACGTATTCTACGACTAAATGTCGATTACTTGTTCCCTGCTCTCTCATTACCATACTTACTTTTCATGCGACTCTGTAGCCTACAGCACGGAATTGTGTACCACTCGTGACCACTGTTCAAGTTTGTAATCCGTACATCATTTCGGAAAGCACTCACTGCACTTTTTAACTAGTGTGCTCCCTGAGCTGTGGAACTCGCTTAATATTTTGAACGAAGTAAATTTATTATTACATAAAAGTCGATATAAGATAATTTTTCAGTTGTGGAAAAAGCCCCAGTATTCCACTGTTTCTTTAGTAATACAACAATTGTAGACCACACAATCATAAAACACACCTTGAAAATTCAAAACATTGGATTTCGGTTACAGTTCCTTTTAGACTAACGACCCTGTTGGATTTTCCCAATTTTTTCAACTTTTTAATTTTTTGGGGGGGCCTGGGTCCTAAAATTTTGAAATTTCCAAATCTTAACTATGCTTTCATACGTTCGTTAAAATTCTTTTTAATTTAAACGTCTGCGATTTTTTCAAACCTTTCACTCACTTTCTGGGCCCTGACGTCCAAAAATTTTTCAATTTTTTAAAACGAACACTATATTCAAACTGTGGTTTAAATTCCCTTTAGTATCGTTACGACGGTCTACTTTATCGTCAAATGGTACAGTGAAAAATAAAATACAAGACACCAATTAAGTCACTGATCACCAGATATAATTATCACAATTAAACAGTTTGTAATCAACAAGATAGTCTCTTACCACAAATGAAATAAAAATTGTTCACAAGCAATAGTAATGTCGACGAGTATAAAACACAATTGTATTACAATTGTCCCGCGCAATTATAAAACACGTAACACTTCGCAACAATACTTCGAACCGCACTGGAATATATCGCAACTCAAACTGAAACTAAGCGCCGCTGAAGTTTTGTATTTATACCCCGCTGAGGTTCCGGCATATTCCATACTACGCGTCAAGAACGCTACTAGAAAACACCAGAACGTAATTGATTGATTGCGGCCTTGCACACAGCGCGCGCGGACTGGTGAAATCTGGATCAGTCTCGGGCGCGTGACATGTGTCACGTAATTGTCCTTCGTCTCAGTAGCAGCAACACGTACGCACACACACTTTACAGCTGGAAGACCCGAGAAACGCGTAGAATGTTCTGTAATGGTGTAACACTTATTCCGCACTACGTAACAATATGATATCCTGTACGAGCTTTAGCGCTGTTTTCACAATTTGGCCTCTCACACCCTTTTGCCTCCCACTCCCTATTTTTGGGGGGATTAATCTAAAAAACAATACGTTTCTGTCAGGTAAAATTTATGGGATAAGCAAGACAGGTTTTACGACAATCGGTTGATGTGTTCAAAAGTTACCGTGAGACATAACCCACATAAACAGACAGTCACATAAATGCTAAACGGTTGAGTCATAACTAAGAACTCGTTTCGCCTCTTCAAAAATTCACTTTGTCGACTCTTATGCTTCATAATACAAAATTCTGTTATAAATCTTTGTACAAAAGTAGTCTACTTTGATCTTATTCGATTAACAATTAAAAATGTATCACCACGTTTGTTTGTACCCAAATAATTCTCTATTCTGTCATTCCTGTCAGTTTCCTTACGTACACACACTCACTGGTTAGTACACGGACACGCAATCAGACGTCAATTAAGTTATTAGAAAGCGGAGCGCTAGTGAAAAGAAGAAACAAACCAAACAGTCTAGTAGTTGAAACTGACAGCTTACTCTACTTCCTATAGTTACAGTGAGAAACGAGACTGGAAACTAGGCTTTAGGGACGAATAAATCTGTTCAAATGTAACATTCAGTTAGACGTTGCACTATTAGCGCCTGGAAAGAATTCTGCAATTTCTCGTACTCGAGGTGTTGTAAAGATAATACACAAAGCACTCTATTTTTTTTAATCAGACTACGATTGTTTCTTGACGGTTACAGGCGTCAGCAATTCCATTATGTACACAATAGACAAATTATTAACTGGTTAATATTGTTCTAAGGCTTTCACGGCTGGTATCAGTTATATTAGAAGTATGTACCGGGCAGTTTGGCCGTGGTCCAGGGTTTACAAACAAACCAAACGTTTCATCATCAGTGGAATTCGAGTCTACCTGAAGGCGGGTTGTTAAACGTCAGGCCCACAGTACAGCCCAGTACATACTTCTAATTCTATTAACTGGTTTACTCTTTTTCCAAAAAGGACACAATAATCAAATAAACAAGGATTCTCTGAGGACTATTGTTTGATTCATATATATTTTCATGTTCCTCAACAACCATATCAATGTTCCAATTTCACATAGCCTGAAGACTTGCCGGTGGGTAGCCTATTGCCTCCACGACATATCCTTGTAGGCCTATATTCAATCCTGGGATGGAAACGTCAGAATGTTTATCTCTTTCTATTTAAAACCTAACCCAGTTGACACAAGAAGAGTTTTCTTGGCCTTACCTTAGTACGTCTCTATCATTCTATCCTTTACGCAATCTTTTGCGTCTTCTTCAGTCCCTTGCCTGTAAATCCTCTAATCGCGCCTTATCGAAAGAACATAATTTCAGCCAAAAGCTAAGATTCCCATGGTGTGTGTGAGTTTCCACTCGACAGTTTCTCTTTATCTCCTTTCCATCATTCTGACTCCAAAATCCTCCCCTTCCCGTCCTCTCACTCCGCCCCCCCACACACAACCACAAGTAAAATGGAAGCAGAAAGTTTTGCAATTATAAAAATTTCATTCCCTTTAAAAGCGTAGGAAAAAATAACTCCATCAAAATCTCAATATCCACGAACGCTGTCGAGTAAATGTTATTAAATTTTTAATACGTAACAACTAGTATCGCTGTTATATAAAGGTGGAAGAGGAGGAGGAAGAGGAGTTCAGACGTAAACGGTGCCATTTTTCAAAAGCTATTTTCCAGTATGAGACAACTTGACTCCATCATAGTGTGACAAGTCCAATTTTAGTTGTCGCTTCACAGTAATATGTCTTCCCGTTATCTTCCTTGACGCTTGCGCCCGTAGACGGTATGCACTCAGTATGCTCACTACCGTCATACGTGTGCAACATCAATAGACGCAAGTAATAATAGTTTGGTAGCGGTGGGTGGGAGTCTTTGACACGTCAGTCGATAAGTGTTCGGGTGAATGACGTCACAAGGAGTCTGACAATACGTGTCGCACCAACAATAACCAATCCGATATAAACCAATCACTGAAATTTCTCCAACTCTTATTTGAAATGACGTTCAACTGAAAGAATGTCAATTGTATTTATGGGTTTCTGTTATCGTTTGTAAGTGCAACTCTTACGATGTACTCTTACGATGGTGGGTTTGCTTACAAATTTCGTTTTACATGCTTTACATTTCGTTAATCTGTCTTGCCATCTCGTGGATCTGACTGTACTGGCTTACACTCCTTAATGAGTCTGATATTACAGACCTTCTATTACAACCATCTAACTGCCGATTATACAAGCCATCCATAAAAAAAAATATTCGAAGTCTGAAATACTACCCCCCCCCCATTTGGAATAATTCCCACAATTAAAAAATAACGATTTCATAGCAGACGTTTTTAGATGAATCGGCGAGGCATTCTGATCCGTAGGCTGCGTCGTAGCCAGGACGTACCTCCGTGGCTCGAACAATAACCATTAACCCCCCCCCCCCGGGCCGGTACACCGATCGGAACTATTTCGGAACAATCTCGGACGGCGGAATACCACTTACGAAATAACAATGTGCGAGAAAATACCTCGGGCAGTTTCATCGGGTAACAATGCTTTTCATCAGGTAGCTTTCCATAAAACATAATCTTTGTAAAACCCTCATGCACATTAAATTAACTGACTATTAAAGCAACTATTTTCAAAAAGAAGCCTGTTTTGCATTCGCGTTTGTGTGCTCAAACGTTCTACCGAACATATAGTACTAATAGATGTCAATAGGCTTACTGAATGTGCTGTGAACAGATTTCATTGTGCATTGTGCATTTACAACAATGCCATTCTGTCGAATCAGCTATAACTGTACTATCTTGATTTTATCAGTTATCGATCAGTTTTTAATCAGATTTTTTTCAATCCGATTGCGTGAAAGACTCATGCTTTATATTCCAGTAGCGTGGATGACAGAGAACGGTTCAATATTATACATTACATAAATTAAAAAAAAAAAATTTATAATAAGTAGACACAGTGGCGTAACCACGGGGGAGGATCAATCTCCATTCCCAGAGCCATAGAAATTTCAACATTTCATAACCACTTCACGTAGCCCTATTTCTACGCCAGTCAAAATAAGGGTTATAAATAATTTTAGAAATAAAAGAAACTACAGTATTTGTAAATAATTAAAAATAAAGGGTAGTCCAAACTTAAGACAATCTCCCCCACCCGCAGAAGCATTTGTTACGCCACTGAGTAGTTACCATACAGTATCGGTATGTTCGATTATTTGACCTCGTCCACAGCAAGCTACGACAGTACCGATTAGACCAAACTGTCATTATACGTTTTATTGTGTAGAAATAATCGACTTACATTTAATTTTTCAGACATTATCTGAATTTGTTTGTTATAAAAACCCACATAACGTGCTTCAGACGGTAACAACTTATAAAGCGCATTCATATAATCAAAAATGGAAATTACATAAATGAAATACACTGCATAGATCAATTTTAAAATAAACGCCAGAAAATTCGACTACTTACTTAAATTTAGTCATTTCTCGTGTAAACAAGTCTCTAATATAATGACAAAAAGAAGTAAGAAAGTATCACATTTTATGTAGACAGCAGTGGCATGGCGGAGGTACATAACACCTGTTGCCGGTTGTGATAGGCATAAAACTTAACCTAAAAATTAATTTGAATTTTTTCTTGTACCAAGTGTTCTTTTTAGAGCATTTTCTATAATTCGCTGGGAGAAGAAGAGGGTTCAACGGGATCTGACTCTCATTATACTTACACAGAATAAATCACAACATAAATAATCGAATTAAAAATAAGAAAGATAAACTGAGAAACACATGACTAAACAAAACACAAATAGGTAAGTAGTATCTGCTACACGTCAGTTCCGAAAACGAATATAGCTGCTAACTTAGCGTTTTCCCGGTTTATACAGCGACAACACATTGGACGGACAAGTGTGTATCCCCCCCCTTCATAAGTTTGTACAGTGACAACTACTACGAGGTCAATGACCACACGCAGAAAAACATTTTCGATGTCTGAGCCGACAACACAAGACGGTGCAAGTGCCCAGCAGTTCGAAAGCAATGCTACGGTTTTCTTCAAGTTTGCCTACTAATATTCTTCGGATTTCAAATTATTCAATAACTGAAGTATTATTCTGTGATATAATTGATAATATTTTCTCTTATTTCCAATACTGTTGCCGCCTGCAACAACGGTTACATGGACTCCACGCTACTGGTAAACAGACACTAGATCAACCATCGCTCAAAGTTTCATAGTATTTTAGTGTACCAGTTGACGATGAGAGAACCGCAGTTGATCACGACTTTCGTTTACTCTATACATGCATATACGCATTTTACGGATAATAGGAACCAGTTCAGGAAAAGAGTAGAAGTAAGCATAAAATAAAATAAAAAGTGTATACTGGGTTCTGGGAAGGAGTTCTGAATTGTCCACATATAACAAAGTACTATCGTGTAACCACATTTTGACGCCAATCTGGACGTACTCTGGGCGTGGGTCTATTGACCAGACTTACGCAAACAGAATTCAGCCTTTGAAAAAAAAAGTAATTAACAAAAACGTCTCCGCGCTTTCAGAATGTCGGGGAGTAACGACGTTCATCGGACTTAGCCATCCATCGCTGATGCTGCAACAGGATTTAAAGCTTGGTTACCAAGGACGAAGCTCTTCTCCACCACTATATAAATAATTCCTCGACAACGGCAATTGACTAAGTCTTCTGAGCTGGTTTAAATGAAGTTTATTAAAAGCAGGACAAATCGTTTGTGTGGTGCAAGGCGTGGATATATCAATAGAGACATATAAGAAATCAATGGATGGACTTTTTAACTGACAAGAATTTTGAATTTTAAGTTTAGCGTTAAGATTAGTGGTTGGTCGTTAGAAAATCCAGCAATAATGGGAAAAAATTAAGAGAAGAAAACGTATAATAGGGGAAACGTTTTTTGCTCCACGTGTGACAACGGTCAGTAAAAACGATTTTACTCCATTTTTTTTTTTAGAAGTCCTATTTATAATTTATAAATTCTACAATAAGATTTATTTGGTACAAAATTTGTCTTTATTGTCACGCTTTATTGTAGACTCTCGTCAAGGGATGAGAAACGTCCACAAAATGGCAACAGCAGTCAACAGACAAATAATAAAATTCAAAGGGAATAGCCTCCTCGCTATGGCGACAGACGAACACAATGGGGGGTGGTGTAAGCAAGTAAACACATTTTTCGGGAGGAAATGTTATTTTATAGCTGTAATTTAATAACTTGTGTATAATAGGCTTATATTTGATAAGAAAACATCTAACAACAAAGATTTCTCAGAATATGGAAAATACAAATTCTTCAATATTTTCTAGTAGTATTTCTTTTGTAAATATTATAATTCCTTCATGTTTCGCTATATATACATTAAATTATATCGTCTGGTAGAACAATTCGTTTATTAAATTGAATCGCGTGTACCACAACGGAAGCGATAAGATAATGAATTCCGAGAGTTGTGTTTTATTCAAAGCTACAGATATTGCACAAATACTGTGGAAATATTGCCAACACGTCATGCTGATGTTCGTACATTTTTAACGCAAAACATGTATGAGTCACAAACAAGTAATTTGCATCCGAATTTAAAGGTCTTCTACTTCTGGCTATCTACAGAAGCCTGTTCTAATATCAACTACATTATTTACTGACTCTCGTCTCGAGCCTTTCCAGGACTGGCGTGTAGCTGTGACGTTTCAATTCATTTCAATGTACCCAAGAGGTGCAGTGTCCAATCCACGGTCTGTGGGTTCCAAGTGTGCCTAAGTGCGGTCGCCACGTGACCTTCGGCAATAAATGTGTTATTTTCCTATTATGGGTACGTGGAGGAGAAATGTGTGTAGAGAGTTGCAATCAGGTAAATCAAACTCAAAAAAAGAAAAATTTAGTTTGTACCTGTTTTTCTTTTTACAAGTTTTATTTTGTTCTAAACAAAAACTTCCTTCAAATTCAACACTGTTTCTGTTGTCAGTCACGTTTTATGCAACTTCTATGATGTGGCATCCTCATCCTCTCCTCAAGATGAGTCCAGTAATTTCTGTTACGTTTAGAGACGCTTTGTGTAAAACCTGCTTCCACTGATCCTACACAGGAATTTCCAACATTTTAAGAGTTATTGTACCATTCAAAACCGTTTCCCTTTTGCTGGACAACAAGTATTACATCTTCTGTGGACTCTTTAAAAATATGACACATTGTTATTAAGTCCAATAAAGGCATATAATTTTACAGTAAATACCAAAAATTAGGAAACCTTCGCGAACTTATTAGCTCTGTGTATTCATCATAGAATGGCGGTAATCTATTTAAATGGTTTTCCCGAAAATATCATGTCATTAACAATAGATTTCTCTTCACTTTCCTTTAGTAAGTTTAAAATAACCAAACTGAAAAATAATGATCACCATCAGCAGCAGCATCATGATTGTTGCTCCCATCACAATCGTATGATATTCTGCCGTGGACTTATTATGATACCCAACAATATACGTCATGCAGGAGCTTCAGTTATCTCCTTCTCATCTTCTCGCCTTCCACAACTCCCTTCCTTCCTTCAAAGACCGTTGTCATAATCCAATCGCCCTCAGGTTATGGCCAATCTAGTTATCGTTTTCCTCTTTATAAGTGTAAAGAGAACACAATTACTGACAATATTATATCGAAATGCTTGATAAAGTGATAAAGAAAATGTCATCAGAATTCGGGTTTGCGTAAATGTCTCCAGCCGTCACTTGATGATCGTGCAGACAGTTCTAATGTTCGAATTATTACTGAATAGACGATTATGACTAATTCGAGACACAATTACTAGAATCGATTTCGTAAGAAATAGGCTAAAACATCAGTCTTTCTGTGCTAAGAGGCGCGTGAAGGAAGACACATTTTAGGTGTTAAGCCACTACTACGCTCCCACTAAGAAATTGCATTTCCACCTGTGAACTGATAAAACGTTTTTCCTTCGTATCCATTGTACGATAAAATGTTTTTATTTTTTACTGTGTTCGTGCACCTTATTGTCTGCAGTCGCTTTACTGTGTTCGTGCACCTTATTGTCTGCAGTCGCTTTACTGTGTTCGTGCACCTTATTGTCTGCAGTCGCTTTACTGTGTTCGTGCACCTTATTGTCTGCAGTCGCTTTACTGTGTTCGTGCACCTTATTGTCTGCAGTCGCTTTACTGTGTTCGTGCACCTTATTGTCTGCAGTCGCTTTACTGTGTTCGTGCACCTTATTGTCTGCAGTCGCTTTACTGTGTTCGTGCACCTTATTGTCTGCAGTCGCTTTACTGTGTTCGTGCACCTTATTGTCTGCAGTCGCTTTACTGTGTTCGTGCACCTTATTGTCTGCAGTCGCTTTACTGTGTTCGTGCACCTTATTGTCTGCAGTCGCTTTACTGTGTTCGTGCACCTTATTGTCTGCAGTCGCTTTAAACGCTGTTTAAGAATATTATATTTTTACGATTAATCGTTACAGTATAATGAAGAAATTCAAGGGTACCGGCGGTTGTACAACTGGTCGACCTAATTTCGACCTGCCACTGTTGTTGAAGCCCTGCACGGGGAACTGACAGGCTTGCTACCAGTTGTAAAACTGTTCCCACTACGTCCTCCTCATTTAGGAATCCACGGAACATGAACGGCTACCAAGCACTGTAATACTGTCCTTTCATAGATCAAAAATAGATGGACAATATACCTGTATGGGGAGAAACAGAGAGACAGACACGGTGTCTGTACATGGTGTCCCCCAAGCACCTCGTAAGAAAAAATTTTAAGTTCAAAATATGTAAAATTGAAAACATATGGTAATATCGCTGAAAACATTAAAATCCGGGCTGTTGCGGTGTTGTCGATTTCTTAAACTGTTGTCACTCGACGTTTCGGGCACACCGCCGGAGGCCATCCACAGTAGGAAACACGTTCGAAAAGCCGAACGCATTTCACTGCTGAGGGAGTAAAAAACAGTGATAACATGTATTTATACAGTGAAACAAACTGGACAGCACGCACAACGACGTGTGAACACCGTGACAAGTGAATGAAACGGAATGCACTGCTTAAAAACCATTTTTAGACTTTTTTTGAAACTAAGCAGGAGTGAAAAATTATATTCTTAGGAATGTCAAAGTGAGAATGGGATAAAGTGAGAATGTCAATGTACGGCAATTCGATGGAGTGAATCGAGTGTTTCTCTCTAAATGTCAGCTCGTTATATGTCATTGTTGTCATTCTTTTTAGTCTTCAGTATCGACGGCAACTCTTCAATTTTACACTCTCAGATTTTATGTATTCTGCGTCTTCTAATGCGGATACATAAAACTTTGACAACATCGTACAACATGAATCAGTTTCTGATTAGATATAGATTCTTTGTCGTTCCTAACCTCCGCCCGCATCGTCACTTTCAAGTCATGCGTGTGGTCGACTCTGCAACCTAGGTTTCATTTTACTACATTCTTGTCTTATACATCTATCGAGGGTTAGGAGAAGCGTCACCAAGTCACCTCATACCAGATCTATCCAATCTCTTTTATCTCTTGGCGCAAAACATAAAATTTGGCGGGAGATTCTGTTTTGCCGCATTCTGCCGACGTTCACTTACCAGTTCGTTCGATACACCTCTATTCTGTTGTCTGTGGTTATTGTGTCGTTGATGACACTGCCGATTCTATCGTTCTTACAACATCCTTGCACATACATCATAAAGACTGCATCTCAGATACTGTGACGATTTAAATTGTAACAGTGATTGTAAAAAAGAAAGAATTTTAAAAAGTAAGTTTGCGAGCGATTAAGCAATTTTAAATCTCACTATAATACCTAAAACCCCTGTATGTACTCAGTATGACAATAAGAAGTAATTAAGAAGTCCAAAGAAAAATTAATAAAAAGACAAATTGTAAATAGTTATTATTGTCATATTTAACCCTTTGCTTGTTATCAGGCGGTGACCTGTTAATTCCGGACTCGACATGTCTTCTGAGTCGTCTGTAATTTAGGATAAGATAAAAATCATAATGTTAATAATTAAAAAATTTGAATACACAGATAGACGTTAAAATAACTCACTAAAATTGTATATGTTTATTAAGGCATAGTTTTTGTAATTAAAAGTGTTAACTTAAATAAAGGTAGGGACTATATTCTCGTGGAGTAGTTGCCCCTCTCTTTTGTTAAGAACCAGTCGAAGCGGGCAGAAAAACTCTCTCTCGCTATGTTGACCTCACAGAGTGCAGACGTACGAGCGAAAGCTCTGATAAAATGTTGTTAGTTTGTTTGTTTAATTTAAATGTAGTTTAGTAACTACCACTGCTAAAAGCGTGTGACATGTACCATTAACTATAATTATGTGGTAACAAAAGAAATAATATGTAACAACAAAAAACAATAGTGTCAAGCAAGATGACGACTCTCTTCAAGAAGTAACTAAAATTTCAACATCATTCCTAAAGATGTGATCTGCAGGAACTGCTTAAAGACACGTATACGCGGCAGGAGATGCTGTTTAGGACATCCGAGAATCTGCATATACTTACACCGAAGAAGCTTCAATCTCCTCTGTGAACTTTCGACACCTTATTGACGAAGACCCGGCCCAGATGATGACGGCGCGTACAAGGATTCCCAAGACGGACACCCCAGGACGAGGTTCTACATTCCATTCTAAAGGTGACTCGATAGCCTGTCTATCGAGAGTAAATAATATTTGTTACACTACACACTTCCAAAAGAGACTTTTCAAAGACAATTAATTTTATGTAAACATTAAAAGAGTAAATCTAAGAGTTTACTGTAAAAAACTCAAACATCATACGTTGTAACGCTTTATATATTAAAATATATTATTATTATTCCAAGTAATAGTACCATTCTTCAAATGGTTAAAGAAGTCTTGCAAGCTAAGATAATGAGTTGAAAATAATTAAAACTCTGTACTATCAAATACAGAAAGTTAACCCGGATCCGAGGTATAGCAAAATAGAGTCAATTTGATCCCAAAGTTTTATAAAAGAATTTAAATACTATAGTTTAATTAGTGATGCAATGGGATCTGTCAGTAACAGTTGTTAAATAAAAAGAAGTCGTCTTGTTACACACATAAAATGAGTGCGTAAATCAGTACAATACCTTCCCTTGTTTCCTTACACTGTTAGTAAGTAATTTGTTCAGTTAATTTGATTTGAATACAGTTCGTTACAACGTAGGCAGCCCATGTAATTGGCAGAGGTCAGTTAAGATGGGTTCCCTGGATTTGTAACGCGGCAATACGCAAACAAAATTGCGCCACTCTGCTTTAAAAAAAAAAAAGGAGAGAGATTTATTCGTGTACAGAGTGTCACAAACAAAATTGCGCCACTCTGCTAATTTATATAAAGGTTTGGTAAGCATCGTGACGCAACAAAATTGCGCCACTCTGCTCTTTTATATAAAGGTGTTGTAAGCATCGTGACGCAAACAAAATTGTGCCACTCTGTAGCTTTCTTAATTTGTTAGTAAATTAAATAACTCACTGAATGTTATTGATCTATGCACTCAGAGAATGTAAATAATGTAAATTTAATTTTCAAAACATATCTCATATCTTACGTATGTCAAAATACGTAAATGATAGTCAGTAGAAGTTGAAATCTCATTGTATGAAGATATATGCATGTACCTACTTGCATACTTGACTTGTAATGTTTGGTCAACTGAGCAATCTGTAACAGGTTGGTTTTATGACAATCCATGACCTGTTGTTTCTTGAATACTTCTGTATAGTATATGTTAGACATACACTAACATGTGTCTGTAGTCACAAAACTTTGTTAATAATAATAATGCTCCTGTGTAATATAGACCCAGTTAATTACGTGGAAAGAATTTCGTAATTTGAAATTGTAAAAAAAAATAAATAATTAATTTAATTGGGGAAAGTAAATGAATGAATAGAGTCAAAGTGTTATAAAGCGTAATAGTAGTCTTTATTGTTGAATAAGATTCACCCTATGCGTGCCAGCTAGCCCCTCTCCGCTAGTTCGGACCTGTTCAGGAAGTAATCGGTGGCATTTTGTAGATAACAATGAGTAAGAGTAAAACCCCCCATTCTCACTGACACACTCAGCCTACCTTTGTTAACTAAATAAAGAGGGTGAACTACATTCCAGAAAACAGCTGACCGGCTATTTAACCTTGAAAAATATGTGTGTGGAATTTCTGTCTCTCCCTTAGAAGAGAAACTGTTCTTTTCTAATTTGTGCAAATTATTTACTTAAGAATTTATCTTATATATGTGCAAATGTGTACAGTATAGTAGTTCAAGTATTTTCCCCGTGACGACAATTAAATAATGTAGTGACCTAATAATAATAAATTTATTAATAATAAATAAAGTGTGGTAAATAAATATGGTAATTAGATAGTAAATAGTTCTAAGGAAGTTTCTTAAATCCCCCCAAAGTAAATAATAAATAAATAAAGAAAATAATAATAAGTCAATAATAAATTTAAATAATAAAGCTAAATAAATCCTAAGTTAAACTAAATAGTGTGAAGTGTAGCAGTAAGTAAGAGAAAAGAATAATAATAATACAAGTAACGTTGCATAGTGTAAACACCCCGGTGGTGGCCAGTTAGAGGAAATAAAGCGTGTTCAGAATTGTACTAAGCAGCCACGCACCCTCCCTATTGTGATAAACCGGTGCTAGCCTAAACAATTGAAAACCTCCCCTGTGTATTACAATGCTTTGTGTAAAGTGTCTCCCCTCCCGCATAGTTTGTGTAGTTATTGTTAAAGAGATAAAAGAGAATTATCTTCGTGAGATTCCGCTTCTCCCAAGTAACAGTAATCTAAGGTGGAGTATGGGATCCTCCTTAGATTACATTAGAAATAAGTTTATGGTATATAATTAAGAGAGAATTATATACATGTAACGTAACAGGTCACAACGGCGCCGACTGAAAAGGGTAATGATAGGGCAGAAAGGTGCCAAAGATCATTAATGAATGCTGAAAGCTAACTTGAGTAGCTAGAGTAAGCTGATGTCAGTCGGGCCACGATATTGTGAGTTACGGATAAGTAGGGATCTTTCCAATCTAAGGTTTGGAAATTAGTATTAAGATTAAAATATAAGTTAGTACTGTAAGAAGTGAGAAAAAGGGAATTGCACGAAGGCGATCATTTAAATGAACAAGATCATTTAAAGAGAATTAGAGAAAACAAACTGTGCACTAATAATAAATAATAGTAATAATAAATAACTTCACACACCGACACTAAACATACTCCCAGTCCCCAATTGTGAGTTAGACAAAAAAAAAACCGTAACGTGCAACTTAAGCGGTGGAGTATGTGACGATTTAAATTGTAACAGTGATTGTAAAAAAGAAAGAATTTTAAAAAGTAAGTTTGCGAGCGATTAAGCAATTTTAAATCTCACTATAATACCTAAAACCCCTGTATGTACTCAGTATGAGAATAAGAAGTAATTAAGAAGTCCAAAGAAAAATTAATAAAAAGACAAATTGTAAATAGTTATTATTGTCATATTTAACCCTTTGCTTGTTATCAGGCGGTGACCTGTTAATTCCGGACTCGACATGTCTTCCGAGTCGTCTGTAATTTAGGATAAGATAAAAATCATAATGTTAATAATTAAAAAATCTGAAGACACAGATAGACGTTAAAATAACTCACTAAAATTGTATATGTTTATTAAGGCATAGTTTTTGTAATTAAAAGTGTTAACTTAAATAAAGGTAGGGACTATATTCTCGCGGAGTAGTTGCCCCTCTCTTTTGTTAAGAACCAGTCGAAGCGGGCAGAAAAACTCTCTCTCGCTATGTTGACCTCACAGAGTGCAGACGTACGAGCGAAAGCTCTGATAAAATGTTGTTAGTTTGTTTGTTTAATTTAAATGTAGTTTAGTAACTACCACTGCTAAAAGCGTGTGACATGTACCATTAACTATAATTATGTGGTAACAAGAAGAAATAATATGTAACAACAAAAAACAATAGTGTCAAGCAAGATGACGACTCTCTTCAAGAAGTAACTAAAATTTCAACATCATTCCTAAAGATGTGATCTGCAGGAACTGCTTAAAGACACGTATACCCGGCAGGAGATGCTGTTTAGGACATCCGAGAATCTGCATATACTTACACCGAAGAAGCTTCAATCTCCTCTGTGAACTTTCGACACCTTATTGACGAAGACCCGACTCAGATGATGACGGCGCGTACAAGGATTCCCAAGACGGACACCCCAGGACGAGGTTTCTACATTCCATTCTAAAGGTGACTCGATAGCCTGTCTATCGAGAGTAAATAATATTTGTTACACTACACACTTCCAAAAGAGACTTTTCAAAGACAATTAATTTTATGTAAACATTAAAAGAGTAAATCTAAGAGTTTACTGTAAAAAACTCAAACATCATACGTTGTAACGCTTTATATATTAAAATATATTATTATTATTCCAAGTAATAGTACCATTCTTCAAATGGTTAAAGAAGTATTGCAAGCTAAGATAATGAATTGAAAATAATTAAAAGTCTTTACTATCAAATACAGAAAGTTAACCCGGATCCGAGGTATAGCAAAATAGAGTCAATTTGATCCCAAAGTTTTATAAAAGAATTTAAATACTTTAGTTTAATTAGTGATGCAATGGGATCTGTCAGTAACAGTTGTTAAATAAAGAGAAGTCGTCTTGTTACACACATAAAATGAGTGCGTAAATCAGTACAATACCTTCCCTTGTTTCCTTACACTGTTAGTAAGTAATTTGTTCAGTTAATTTGATTTGAATACAGTTCGTTACAACGTAGGCAGCCCATGTAATTGGCAGAGGTCAGTTAAGATGGGTTACAAGTATTGTAACGCGGCAATACGTTACAATACTTGTAACCCATGTTTCAGAATCATATAACACGGTAGGTACGGTCGTGATCCTATACAATTTCTCTACGTTGGTCTACGTATATTCCTAGCTACCATTCGTCGAATAGTATCACACATTTCCTGAAATCTGTTCATCAAGCTTTTGTTCAATACCCTGGACAAACTCGTAACAACACAACCGAGGAACTGGAATTCGGGTTATTTGTACTATCACCGTGCTGCCTATGACTAACGCATTAAAAACCAATATACTAAAGCAGTGTGAAAACCCATTGTTACGCATAAATTTTTGTACTGTCAACATCTCTATATTATACACGAGATGTATCATATTATCCGCGGTGCATCATCCGGACGATTTGTATTGCCCCAACCCTTGCAACTGATAGAATACATTCGAAATAGCCTCTACGCCAAAGCCAGTTATTCAACCACTTTTATTTTAAAAACTGAATTCGAAGTCAACAAAATTAACGAAACAAAATTATCAAGGTGAACGGAATCTTGATAATCAGAAATTTAGCAGTTCAGTATTGTTGAAAAATATTCTACCAGATAGTAAATATAGTTAACAAATTATCGAATGAACTCATATTTAAATAGTTCGTTTACAAAAAATTCAGTTATACGAAAAGCGTGTACGAAATTTTATTCAGAAACATATTTTAATTTTATTGGCTTTCAGAATACGAAATAACGTGCAAGATTATTATGAATTATAGCCGGTCGCACATCTATATATACGGAGCGGATCTACTTATCCCCCATGGGGTATGAAATTGACACGACATCCCTGGGGCGACTTTATCGTTTGCTCTGAGGCAGATTAACTCGCCTTCTGGGAATTTGTCAGCTCGCTGGGCTGTCATTTTTCCCGACTTCACATTGACGTACGCGAAGATTGGATCTGCTGTAAATGACGATATTCGAAAGCTAATCGCGTGTTACGTTCGAAAATTACTGTACCAGTTAAACTGCTATTAGCTATGCGGTGTTAAATTAGCTAACTCCGGAACAGAGTTGCGTTACACTCGTCGAGATTCTAACGTCAACACGCTTTACTTATAAGCAAGAATAAAAGAATTCTTTTTGGGTTAAAAATTTTTACCAGATTAAATTATATTTAAAAAAAAATAGTTTCAAACGGCAGTCGTTCACTAACTTTTACGAAACTTAATAGGATTCACAGACGTTGTCATTATACAATTAAAAATTATAGAAAAAAATCATCACTAACCATAAGGACGGATTAACAAAGGTACTAAAGTTCACACAACAGAAAGGCGAATCGTTTTTCGCCTTAAATATGTAAAACGGAATGATATTAATTTTATTAATTTGTCCATTATCTCAGTAAAAATTCATATTTGTTAAATTCGTAATAAAATTATTCTCAATAATGAAATACTTGTTTGGTTAGCAAACCTTACTTCTGGTTTTATTATATGGTGACTTTTTTCTATATAATAATTTCTTGTACATTAGGTATCATTACCACTTCTACATACTACATCCTAAATGAGTTTGCTGTACAGCAATGTAGATTTTGCTGTGTTGTAATTTACGTAATTAAGATGCTGTAGTTTGCTGCAGCTATAAGCTGTCGCATAAAAAAAGGGGCATTCCAGTACCTGCAATGTATCTGATTCTGCGGTATACAAGGGCACATTATAAACAGGTAGTACTGAATTCAAATCAAAATAAAACATTGACATACCAAATAAACCAATATTTCCTTCTTTATTAGTAAAAAAATGTTTAATCCCTTATACCTGAAAAGGTAGGCAGCCATAGCCTAAATGAGTGAGTATAAATTAATACGCATAATGTTATCTCCAGGCCACATCTGTCATTATGGCGTAACGTACCATTGGTTATGGGTAAAAAATAAGAGAGCACTCTTGCAAGAAACAAAACTTAACCAATGTAGCGCTAGCACATCCATATCAGTTACATTCACTTAACTACTTGTCTTCTATTATATTGTTACTTAGGATACAATGTAAGTAACGGATCTTTATGGCTAAACAAAAATGAAACCAGAAACAATAAAACAATAACGTATTCTTCAAACCTACTGTAAACATTTTTAAGGTGGTTTCACAATGCTTCAAGCAAACATACAAAAGTCACATAATCTTTTCCTTGTAAATAAGTATTGATGTTTGGTACAATATTTGTATGTTATATATTATACTGTCAAATAATAATTATTTTTAAAAGTGCAGTTCTCTTATTTTTATTACTATATTTGCTCCTGACGCCGTTTTCTTAGTTTCAATCTGTATCTTCAGAAGTTCCTACGTTTTGCGTAAAATTTGTACAGAAATCTATAAATTATAGGAAACCTCGAAATCTATACAGAGATTCAATCTGTGAAACGTGAATCAGATCTGAATATAATAATAAGTAAAAAAATACATTTACATAAGTAATTACGTATAATTTGATAATATAATAATGTAAATGACATAAACAAAAAAAAAGATACACCGCATATTCCAGTTACCACCTAATAACTTCATCTTTCCACTTTCATTTGTCCATCACGTCCTTGTATCATACTTATAGTTAAAACATAATTTCTCTCACTCCGTCCATCTAGCTGCCAAAGACCTCTCCTTCTCTTCTTCCAGCTGGTTCCCAGAATCGAATCGTCCATTTGCAACCATTCTCTACCCTCCTCACACGCCCGTATCATCATAATCTTTTTTTTTCACGATTTCTACTATATCTTTCTCAAAATTCACAATTTCTCTTATCACAGATCTTCAGTTCATATCTGATACAAGAATAATTTCTTTCATTTGGCCTGTTACCTCCTGCAATTTTCTCTAAAACTCCTCTTTCCCTCCATTGCTGCTATCATTCTAGGGAAAACACTGTCATCTCTGATACAACAATACGTTCGTTAACAAAGTCCCAGCTCGTTTGTTATATACTTCTTTTGTCGCCCCCTTGTCTTAACTGAGACCCGTGCTGCGCCCCTTTGGTGCATCTCTCCGCATACGTAAATAATTACAAATGTCTTCCTCCCCTTTCCTTCTTCTTAGTTTCTGAAAATACTGCAGTACCCATCCCAGAATCCTATAACACTGTTGCTAAGATCTCCGCTTTAGATGAGACACCATGGACGATTCAAAAACCGAAAGTAGTTATCCTATTTTTGTTCATTTCTTCCAAAAAATTCAAATCTTTCAAGTCTTATAATTCTATTTCTTAGCTTTGTGACGTCAATTAACGTACACTAAATTCGACAATTCATGTTCACAAATACAGTATTCTTGTACGCGTTCAACTATTACAATTGACGATCTTCAGTTTCAATTTCAACCAAAAAGTGACATAAATCACTAAATCATAGAAAAGTAAAGTTACTAACTGTACCTCCGAAAGGCGGAAAAACACGTTAAACACGTATCGAAGAAGCTTTTCCCTTCCATAATGTCATTATTATTTAACATACTGCATTGGCGCGGTAGTGCTTTAAAAATAGCATTAATAGGACTGACTGCTACAGAAGGAAATTACGTCACCAGACTAAATACTATGTGGGAACTCCTTGACAAATATGAATAGGCCTACTCGTAACCGCGTAATGTGAAGCCCCTCTCTGTCCAGTGAAAACTTTAGTTATGCCAAGAAAGTTTGAAGCTCTTACAGCTGTAAGAGCCGTAGGTTTATACGGCAGTGAATCAATGTCCTTAAGAAACAACGTCTCAGACATGAAACAATCGCTTCCCTGTCTTTTCCAATAGACAGACTCAAGTATCCGAAAATTATATGAGAAATAATCTTTAAAACAATCAGTAGAAGATAATTTCAATATAGCTACTTCAATTATTTTATTCTCTTCTGTCAATTTGTTTCCTCGATCACAATACGCTAGCATCTGTCACGCGATCATTATTCATTATCGGAGTCAACCAGTAGCCAATTCAGATCAAGGAGGCAACAGAACAAGATGATAATTCGTAGAAACAACAAATTTTACGAGGTATTTGAAGTTCTTAGGTAGTTGTCTGCGCACTAATGAATCATACAACCAAACAGGTGTGGACAAAATTAATTAAGGTACGTACCATTCTGGCTTCACCACAAATTAAGAGCATTTAATACGGACCTCGACCAAAACACCTCGACAATCGAAAGCCTTTGATAATGTAACGTGTTTTGGGGGACTTCACGACACTGACACTGTGCACCATTCATACTGCACCGTTAAAAGATGACATCACCGTTTTAAATCCACATTGCCGGCTGCGTTATCGCAATTAGCAGTGGCGGTTGGTGGTTGAAAAATTTGGGGGTTGCAATTGGGTTGGATGGTATTAAATTGTTTTATTCTCTGGACAGAAAATGTCCAAGTCTCCTCCCCTCAAAACAATACACAAGGAAACCAAATACTGCAATTTTAGTGTCACACCCACATAACCACGAATATTTATTGTATAATCTCTTTTAAATTTACGATTAAATATTCTGGTAACTGATTTTACACTTTGATTAAAATTTGAAAGGTCTGACGTAGATCTAATTTCTACTCTCTTAATTTCAATTTTTTCCTCAATAGGACGTAAACTGAACAGCGTTTTCGTTAAGTTTACGACATAATTCATTGCGTCCTACCAGTTAAATATAGTAAATAGTTTACACTATGACACCTTAATCTTTTATATGTAGGTACTATTAATTACATTTAACGATGAATTGGACTGACATTTAACTGACACTAACAACGAACTTTACACAAAATTCGACCGACATTAACTCAACTAACATAACAGACCCTAACAAATTCCAACCTGGCGCACCACGTGTTATTTACCAACAAACAGACAGGTGGCGCCGTGACGTACAAGCGGGGCTTGCAGTCCCTAATCACACCAAGCGAAGCTATAGCGTTGTGATAGGAACACCCGAGTCTAGTCAGCCAGAGCACTACTACATAGTATTTCCCCAAATACAAAGCGCTTCACAGTTGGTGCATACACCGCGGCAAGAGCGTGTACGGTTTTTAGTAATTGCTCTGCGCTTTCCAATCGGCAAATGGTTAATTACGATGATTTAGCTTGAAAACACAATTATTAGTTATTGTTTTATTCATAATTCTATAACTTAAAATACAATTCGGGATTTAATGGGGTTGTGCAACCTAAGCACGGGCCCGCCACTGACAATTAGTATTCATCAACCGCAGCTTGTCACCTTCAACGGAGCCGACTCGTCGGGTCGTCGTCATTCTTTTGTCATTATAGCCATTATTTAATGATGTTCAGAATACGTCATAAACGTAACTACATTAATGCGAGATTGCTTACGACTGATATAACAGTTGCTTTGGTGCCGACGTGTAACTGTTTAAAACAGGGGGCTACTTAGTATACATACGCTACATATATTGTCTGTGTTTGGGAAGAAGCTGTCAAGAAATCTAACAGCTGTAATCAGTCAAGATAGATTGTGGGATCTCTTTGAATAATTTATCTTTTGTTTATTCACTACGTCTATGAGTCTACAATAAAACTGTTTTTTGAAATGTTTAAGCAAAACACATAACAATTACGCAAAACAAGCTTTTTGATTAATGGAAGCAAAAAATAAACCTTAGCTATTAGTTTTACTTAACGTTATCTTATTTCACGGAGTCCTGTGAATTCCTCTTTACGTATATATGGTTGACTCGACTAACCTGCAACAAGAATACAAAGAAGCATATTAGTGTCATTATATTATGGAGGTTTAGTATTCTTCGTGTTCAAAGAACATATTAAAAATAAACAAAAGCTGTGAAGAAAAACATTTATCCAAATATTACTAACGCAGAATTAATTAAATGCATTTCATAAGCTAAATAATAATATTTTTTTTACTAGTTCTTAAGCTATTTTGGTGTCGATTGATCGCTGCTGTCCTCCAGCTTAGATCGTGCCGGGTTGAGGTGAGGAGATCATTTAAGTGGGCCGTCTTAGAGCCAACATCCACATAGTGTACCTAACTACTGGGGTAAATTGGCAAACATCTGCCAAACATTATCGACACTGAAGATGGCCTCCGATGACGGGGCCGAAACGTTTGTCATAACTAACAACAGTCGACCACGGCCTAACAGCCCTGCTATGAATAATAATAACTTTACAATTTTTTTTTAATTTTTAAAGTCACCTGATCCTGATTGCCTAGTATTTAGATGGGGTGAAAGAAATCATAGAATTAAAAAACTTCACCTAGGAGGAGTAATGGAGAGATAAAGATGAAAGATGGATGGAAACTGGAATGTATAGAGTAACTTCTATGTTGCATACAAACTCCTAACTACTGTACCAAGAACTTGCTCAATATTCTGAACGATATACATTTAGTATTAGATAAAATCAAATTAATAATATGTACAATAATGTAATAATACTAAGATATTGGTGTTCAAAGCAGCTTTTATTTTAGTTTACACTTTAAATTAGTTTCGTAACGCGAATATCAATTTTTTGATTTGTTTTCTTTAAACGTTATGATAACGTATAGTATCTCGTATAAAGCCTTTGTAGTAATTATGTTGAAGCAAATTAATTTTAATAAATACAAATTATATTAACGGTTCGTATGTATAAAGGCCGTACATTCAAAATCGAAAAGTTTTCATTATTTATTCCATTTTTTAACCCTATAGTCTACTGTATAGGCCTAACAGGAAAAGCGGAATCCATACACATACGTATGTTACATGACCTTGGTATGTTAAACCTAAATATAATTAGAGTCTGTAAAGCAGTGACATAATAAGTACCTGTTTTGTCACGGTAATCAATAATATAGTGTCATTAAATTGTCACAAGTGTGTACACGGCGAAACATGATCACATACGCTAACACGCGCAAATAATGCAGTTACTTTTTTACTTAATAATTTTACTTAATTAGCTAGAGGTCCTGACATTGTTCAGGTAGAGCTTTTCCAAATGAAACAACAGGGAACGATAAACTGGGAATGAGCGAATTAAAATTGAGAAAGAATTGTGTGCCAATTCAACAGGACGGAGTCTGGAAAAAGAGAAATAATAATGAATTATATGCTAAGTACAATGCCATTACAGTTGTCCGATTTGCCAAATTTAATATATTAAGATTGGCAAATCTTACACGTTCAGAGGATGGATGACGTACGTACGGCAAAAAGAATTATGGAACACGAGCCAATAGGAAAAAGGAAGATTGGAAGACCGAAGAACAGATGAATGGACCAGGTCGCCAGTGATGCGGGGAAGCTGGGCGCAGTGAATGGTGGCGGATGGCTGAGGACAGGAATAAGTGGAGGCAATTTCTTTTGGAGGCCAAGGCTCGATCTGGGCCGTATGTATGTATGTTGTATGTAAACTGGAAATGGTGAGATAGTTTGTTTATCTAGGAGTTAATCTGTCTTATAAGATGGGAACGAAGAATTAGTTCCAAGATCGCATTTTGAACAAAATTTCTCCTAACTTGATACCTAAAATAGACTTTAACA
Organism: Magicicada septendecula; assembly: GCA_034769895.1. Classification (NCBI taxonomy): domain Eukaryota; kingdom Metazoa; phylum Arthropoda; class Insecta; order Hemiptera; family Cicadidae; genus Magicicada; species Magicicada septendecula. The sequence continues at coordinate 127,108,287 of CM068372.1, forward strand.
ATTTTTTGTTTCAAAATATTGACATCGTTTTCTGGCTCTCTGGTGCCCTTAAATTCATATCGTTTTTAGTGTGAACACTATATTGGGAGTTGGGTTAAGATTTTCTTTAATCTAACACACGGCATGGATTTTTATAATTTTTCCAAACTGCCTATCTCAGCCCATGGTGTCCTCAAAATTCTGAAATTTCCGGAACTGAATACGATATTCAGATTTTGGTTATATTTTTTAAATTTAATACCGTGATTGATTTTTGTCATACACTTTTCGGTACACTTTTTGGGTGCTGGTGTTCGGAAATTTAAAATTTATAAAAATTAAATCTGAATTTACATTTTGTTTAAAATTCCCTTTAATTTAATGTCTAATGTTTTTTTTGCGATTTTTTCAAACTTTTGACCCCTCACCCTGATTGCCTCCTGACTTGGGAGGGGGGGAATCAATCTCAAAAACATGAGGGCTCCGTCGTATAAAGACATGGACACAGATGGCAAGTTTTATGAAAATCGGTTAATGCATTCAGACGTTATCGTGAGATCTACGTGGAACAGAAAGATCGGCGGACATAGACACAGAGACAGATAAATGGCAAACGGTCGAGTTAAAACTCAGAACTCGCTTCACTCATTCAATTATATGATACGAGTCGTAGTTTGTTATAGACTAGATATATGTATACGTATGCCTTTATATATATACGACTCGTAACAACACCACTTGTATCATTTATTAGAAGAGGAAACCACAGCACTCTGGAAATCTCTTAATAAAACAGTGCTAATTAAAATAAGCTTTTGATTAAATTAACTCAAACTATTAAAACGTTCGGTACACTATTATTATAGAAAAGTTTCAAATTAAATAAAAAAGCATCAGCGTTGAATAACAAATGAAAAAAATATTAACGAGCATATAACTACAGTATTAAAGTAATAAGTAAAATAACTTACAATTGTGCATAACTATCCAGAAACATGCATAGTACTCCATACGTGCATACATGAAGTACTCCACAACTCCAATAGAAAAGCAACTGCAGCAATAGCAGGCAAACTGTCATCAAAGATGTTCTAAGAGTTTTGTCGAGGAATTGTAATGGGAAGAAGAAAATCTCGAATCAAATAATTTAAAATTTTGAAACGTCCAGGTCATAGAGCTTCTTAGTGACAAAAAATTAGTGGAGATGGAGAATTAATAACTAAATCACAAAACGTAAAAATATTAGTCTAAAAAAAAAGCGTATATATATATATATATATATATATATATATATAGGCCTATACGATCAGTACGCCTTGAAAATGTTCAGGATTACGGAACGAAACGTCGGCATGATAAACATCACATACACGGATGTACCCAAAAACCTGCTACACAACATATATTATAACAAAACAAATTGTATAATATAAATTGACTTGGGTAGCCCCACGATTTTGGAGCTCCAATTTTTATATAACATTACTGGTAAAGTGTACCAATTAATCGAGTTTGGGTGTAATGGTAATAAGAGTAGTCATTGATTTAATTGTAACGAGTTTTCATAATTTTATTTATAAAACACAAGCGTGTTTAAAAATCTCAACTACTTCGCTATAAATATTCATTATTGATATATTTATAACATGAAATATATACAACTTATTATATTTATAACTTTATATATAACTTAAAACGTTCAAATGTTGCAGTACATTTAACATTAAATAAATCTTACATTCTACAGTAACAAAGTTATATTCTAAATACTTATTTGTCAATATTAAAACTCGACTGCTCAGTCTGACAGTGTGCTTTACTGCAGTTTCATTTTTTTTATTGTGTGTTTTTTTTTTAATAACTTCCAACTACGTTAAATTATGTATTGCATACTTGGTAATCATTGATTGCTTTACAAACTTTAAAATAAAATTGAAATTGACTAAATTAATCGTTAAACATAAAAAAAAATTTTTTTAGTAAATTTAAATCAAATTCCCTGAACCTCTTTATCTACATTTTACATAAAACTCTTATTACTATACTGAAAAAAATTACCTACATTTGTCACGCCAATATATTTACATATAATTTACAGTGATTCTCTTTTTCATGTTTAAATTTCAAAAAGTCTTTTAAATGTCTTTGGTCTCTCGTTTAAAATTTATAGATTGATTTTCTCTCACCTCGATTTTGTAGCTTATACTCATGTCCTCCGTTGACCCGTATGTCCTCTTCTGATCGGAGTTCCCTGCACGTCTCCAGGTTCTACTCGTTGTCCTCCAGTTACTCGTCTATCATGGACCCATCTGGTTGATGTAGGATAGTGTGACAGGTTGCTCTGCACCAGCTGCTGTCGTTCTAGCAGACGCCTCTACTGTACAGCATAGCGTTCCTCTGCATGATGTAAGATAGTAACTTGTCTTGACTGACGGACCTAACGTACATTCGTATTCGGTAACAGATTAAGAGTTACTATTTTGCACTTATGACGAACATAGCGTCCGTCCGCGTCTACTGTTCGATTAACAAAAATTAGAAACTCGCGTCGCCAACGGACAGAGCGTCCCGCCGCGACTGAAGACTGATTGAGAAGAAGGGCTGGCTTCTCTCGTGCCCTATTTATAATCGAGCATCGTACAGCACCTGTTGAGACAGAATTCTGCCAGTTTGAAATTGCTCGGTGGCGTCAGTCCTCCCACTCTCGTCCAATTTCATATTTTAGCACATTCTGCCAATGGCAAAGTCTGATGTGAACTACAGGGTGCCCTAACGATGGATGATTTAATTACACATATCCAATGTAATTTACATCGTAATAGAATAATGCGTGTAATTACTACGCACTTAAAATTGCACTGAATTCGCACTGCGCGTCCTTTTCACGCCGTTTTCTCACTACACGTGCGTATTAATTTTATACACAGTTTGGAGTCTTTGAATTTTTCCTACCATCTGTGGTTTTCTTATAATTAAATAAAAACAGTAATTTGACAATTATTCAGGGTGAGATTGCAAACTTTCATGCTCGAGCTGGCCTCACTCACACACATCACTTACTACTGTACACACTCCCAGCGACAGTTGTGTGTGTTCAGGTCAGCGCCTGCCTGTCTACATTCCGTATTTTTAACATAAACCAAGCTTTCAATCTCATACCTGCTTATTTATTAAATATTTATAAATTTAATTTAAATATTTATTTTATCTATTAAATGCACAGTATAGCATATGATTGTACTGTCGCAATATATATATATATATATATATATATATATATATATATATATAATGCGACAATACAAGCATATGCTGTAATGTGCATTTATTAAATAAAATAAATATTTAGATTAATTTTAGTAATATGTAATAGACAAGCAGGTGTGAAGTTGAAAGCTGAATTAGACGCAGGAATGAACATGTATGATCACGCGATTATTGCCGAGAGAGTGTACAGTAGTAAATAGTGTGTGTGCGTGGAGCCTGTTCAAGCCTGAAAGTTTGAAATCTCACCCCAAATAGATACTAAATTATAGTTTTATTTAATTATAAGCAAACCGTAAATGTTAGAAAGATTGCAAAGACTTCTAAATATGCATAAAAATCATGCACATGTGCAGTGTGAAAACGGTGTTATTATGACGTTCAGTACGAATTCTGTGCGATTTTAAGAGCATAGTAATTACACTAATTATGCGATCACTATGGTAATTACGTATAATATGTGTAATTAAATCAGACAATGTTAGATCACTTTGAAATCCGCATTAGACATTGCAATTGGCAGAAATGTGCGAATATGTGAAATTGGACGATAGTGGGGGAACTGACGCCACGGACAGTTTCTGACGTGCAGAATCCTGGCCGACCGGTGTGGTTTTCTTGTTGAATATAAATACGGGCCCAGGAGAGCCAAATTTTACTCTCAATTAGTCTTCAGAAGCAGCGGGACGCTATGTCCGTTAGCGACGCGATTTTTTTTGAATAAACTGTAAAGTCGGATGGACAATACGTTCATCTGAGTATCAAACAGTAACTCTTAGTTTGATTATTTGAAATACAATTATCGAGCATACACCACCAGTCTACAACCACAAATGCTCAGCACTCTAGACAATTGGCGAGGTCACATCAAGCAGAGGAACGATATTCAGAGCAATCGAGGCCTCTGCTAGGACAACAGCAGCTGATGCAGAGCGACATATCATTCTACAGCAACCAGAGAGGACCTGAAGGAACGAGTAACTGAAGGACGACAAGTGGAACCGGAGAACGTGCAGGGAAATCCATTAGAAGAGGACCTACCGATCACGGGAGAACAGGGGTACAATCTACAGAATTGAGGTGACAAATAACAAATAGAATTAATAAATGAAAGAATAAAGACATTGAAAAGAAATTTTAAGATTTAAAAATAAAGAAAATTTGTGTCAAATATAGATAAAGATAATAGAATATAACTTAAATTTAGTACGAATTTTCTTTGATGATGAACAATTAATTTAAAGTTAATTTAAATCATTGCTTGGATGATTGACGATTAATGTAATAAATTTAAATTTTCATTTAAAGCGTTTAAAGTAATCAGTGAGTAATATTACCCGCAATGTATAAAGTAACGTAGCTGGAAGTATAGAAGAAGACTAACAATTCTATTAGTCAATTTAAAATTTTATAAAGCATTAAGATGTATGCAATGCATAGAGTAATGTAATAAAGAAAAATTATATAAAGCAAAGAAAACAAGACTGCAAATGAAGCACACAGTCAGACTAAGCGGTCGAGAAATTTTAGAGTAACAAATAAATGTTTAACATAGATTTTTGCGAATATAGTATATAAGATTTATTTTATGATGAATGTACTGCAACAAAGAAACGTTTAAACAAATGATAATAAATATTTTATGGCGAAGTAAGCATTTTAAAAACACTTATAATTTCTTTTGAATAAATTAATGAAAACATGTTACAATTTATAAATGACTACTCTTATTATGATTACACCCAATTTCCAATTATATATACACGTTATCAGTAATGTTGTATGAGCTATACCACTACACAATTTAGATTACATTTAATTGATACGTTGTGTCGTTGTATAATTTTGGCGTCCCAAGAACGTGGGGCTCCTCAAACACAAATAAATTTGTATTTGCAACCTGTATACACAAAATATGTCGTTATAATATATATATATATATATATATACATAATATTAATATTTATAATGAATTTACCTCAAGATATATTTTCTTTCCTTATTAGGAACATGTTTCGAGAACCTTTGTGTTCTCATCCTCAGCCTTCGTGATTTTGCGTCTGGTGAAGTATTTGTGAGTTGGCTGGACGTTATTGTGGTTTCTTGTTGGTCTCTGGTATTTTAAAGTGGTATTATTGTGTGTGATTGTTGTGTATGTATTAGTATTTTGTGTATTTTCGATCTTGAGTGCTTTGAAAATTGTGTCGTTTTGTATTGATTTGTATTTGTTCAGGTGTTAGTTTCTTTTGTGTTTTATGTTTGTATATTTGTAAATTTTTGTAAATATTTGTAAACACAAAACAAACTAGTACCTGAACAAATACAAATCAATGCAAAACATGACACAATTTTCAAAGCACTCAACATCGAAAATACACAAAATACTAATACATACACAACACACACACACAATAATACCACTTTAAAATACCAGAGACCAACAAGAAACCACAATAACGTCCAGCCAGCTCACAAATACTTCACCAGACGCAAAATCACGAAGGCTGAGGATGAGAACACAATGGTTCTCGAAACATGTTCCTAATAAGGAAAGAAATATCTTAAGGTATTTTTTGCCTTTGCTGAGCGATTCTAGATTCATCTAACGTTTCCTCTTGCACGAAATTAGAACCCATGAGTCGTGTCAGATCAGGGCACCAAACATCAGCCCTCAAAGTAAAAAAACCCGTAGGAAGATTATCACACTGCTCAATCATTGAGTCAAGTTCACCCCTTCGTTGAAACCAGTAAGATTTAGATCCTCTTATTTTTCCACACCAATAATATAAACTTCTTATTATTTGAAGATTACTCGACAGCGTATTTCTCAGTTGCTGTATTGTTCCATTGAAATGAGATTTCCTAGCAAATATTGTTCCTCGTTGAATAGCTTGATGACGCTGAACAGTGTTCAATGCAAAAAATCTGAACGTACGTAGGATCTTGTGCAAAACGTCGGTCTTTATATTGCATCAAAATTTGAAAATAATCAAGTGCTGTAAGTTTCATACTACTTGCTCTAGTATTATCGTTTAGTGCAGCAGATCCATAAGGTAGTAAAGTGGGAAATGCCATGGTTACATATCCTTTGCACGAGAATTCATTTATGATATCAGTACCTTGTGGGCATGGAATTACATTATTCACTGGAGATTGGAGTCGATCAACTTCTGTGTTTCTAATATTCTCCGGGATCATACTTTCATAAATGTCTTCAGAAACGTTCACTTCATCTGTATTCACCTCAGGTAAATCAACAGTGGGTATTATTCCATAAATACTATCATTTAATGGAAGTTGAGAAATTTGTTCCACATCAATGATAATTATAGAAAGGAATATTCGTTTTCAAAAAATTGAGTGCTTCTAAAATTTTGTCACGTCTCACATGAAAATCCCAATGTCCATTAACACTTTTCTTTCATAAAATTATAGTGCTCAGTGAAGCGGGTGAAGGGGGGCAAGGAACTAACAATCTCCGTTATATTTTGACCAATATTTATAATATTTCCCTTATAAGCATATTGACCGGGAAATCCTCTCGATTTCACCCTATACACACGCATCACTGGTTATACTCTTGCTATCAATAGTTGTTCTACATAAGTGAGGTCCATCAGTTCTATAGGTACATCTTTAGGATCCATACGATTAAATGCAGTAAACTTATTTGGGTTTCGCTTACACTGCGGACACATCAAAAAATGTTTGCTGCATCAACACACGAGAACAATTTACACATTCATATAATTCTAGAGATCGTAAATTATCTTCAAATTCATTCTGAACATTCGTATATCCTGTGTTGTTTTGATCATACAACACATGATTCATGTTATGTTCTGCAGGGCCTTCAACAGTTACTGCAGCAACATTTTGTCGCTGTCTCATCCGTCATTGATTTGTAGTTAAACGACCAATATTTGAATCTCTTCTCGTCGAGGCATACTATAAATATTACGTATATATAAATTGATGAATAAGAATGTATAGAATATGCGTATAACAGAAAAAAGTACTTAAATAAAAAGTACAAAATTGAATAAGAAGTATAAGAATAATAATTTTAATAGAATTTGGAAAATTGAATAAAGAGGTATAAAAATAATAATTTTAATAAAATTTGCCTGAACTGTGATTCGTTGCAATATGTAATGGAAAGTTGCAGTTGTATCAGCGACTACATAGATTCTCGTCTAAAAATTGACACTTGTTCAACACTTAGTCCAATCCGTACATCTGAGTACACCATAGAACAATGCTCTACTACTGTTTGAATTAAACACGTGTGAGACACGAATACAAAGTGTATGCAGCAAAATCTTATCTTATCGAGCGATAGCCAGCGCTGGCGGCGGGAGCGTCACACGCACACGCACCGGCATTAGTGATACAGCAAAATCTTATCTTATCGGGCAACAGCCAGCGCGGGCGGCGGAAGCCGCACACGCACACGCACCGGCACGCGAGCGCCCCGTAAGTGCGACTGAGACTGAGCGGCGTAGTTGGGCCACGATATCTCTATCTCTCTTCCTCTCACACGTTTAAGCTAAGATTTTAAAAAATCGTAATATCTTTTGAACCAAATAATTTAGAGAAATTACATGTGTACACTCTACAATACAGTCCGGATATGTTTGCAAAATTTTATAACATTCGGTTGAGTAGTTTCGGAGGAGTTCGCGGTCTAAGTTGTGCACGGAGTCATGGATAGAGGGCTATGCCTGATTTCGCTATGCTCATCAGGCTCCGCCCAATTATATATATTATATATCATACTAGCTGTTACCCGCGGCTTCGCACGCGAATATTTGACTTTTAATAAGTATTTTAATATAATTTTTATTGTCTATGTCTACATGGCGTTCTGTCAGCTCGTATAACAATTTTGTACTCATTAGTCAAATTCTCTCCAAAACTGTTTTCAACACATGTACTATTGTAACTTGTACTAAATTATTATGTTGGTGCAACAGCCTTTGGAGATTTAAAAGTACCCGTATATAAAGCCTTTGGAGATATTTATAAAGTAGGCCTACCAAACGCTAAATTCTTTATTTTAAGTATTACTGTGTTAGAAGCGTTGTATAACACATTAAACGTTATGTTTTCCTCAACCATGGCTTTTATTTATTTCAGCAGTAAACTAAAAACCAAAAACCGTTGTCACCTAACCTCACAAATGAAAACAACACGTATTTTCGCTTTTCATTAAATAATAGGGCAATTTACAATTAGTACACTTCTTCTTTTCCACATCGTAATATATCGATACAATCGCATATTATATAAAACATCGAAAATGTACTGCAGAAACTGATAAATGTACAGTTCCGATGTCGCTAAATAGCTTTTGTTTATTTACTTGTTACTATGGTAATTAATTCTGGTCTCCATAGTGTTGTTGACATCTTTATACGCGTCAACGAAAAGGCATAATTAAAAGGGCCTAAATCGTACGAATTGAGCAAAATATCAAATTCCAAGTTAGACAGTATTTTTCGCCTTGTGTCAAAGGTTACCTGTGCAAAATTTTATGGCAATCGGTGTAACAGTGTGGATTTGTATTCAGTACACATAAATCCTCAGAATTTGATTTATATAAGTTATATATAGATAATCACTACGTGTTCGATTATAATGACGAACATCGACTCTTCAACTAACATTTTTATTACGGACCTATCTATGCAGAGACACCACCATTTTAATACACCAAATCATTTTAACTGCTTAGCAACTTGCTTATACTGAGACATCGTGTTTATAGTAAACCAATGTGACTGTGACAGTAACAAGATGGCACGGTATAAAGTACATAGAACAGAGTAAACTACGAGCCCGACTCATTTACATATTATCATTATTACATTGGAAGCGTAATCGAACTTTCCAATAGTAACAAGTAACGCATGCAAATAAAACACAACATTAATATGAAAATTTTAAATTGCCAAAGTTGCTGTGAAACAAACTTTTATATAATTAAAAAGGTAAATAACTAACAACAACAGTAGAACACATACCTAAGCTCGTTATTCTAATTATTATTCCATTTTAAATATCGTGTGTGAAATGTGTAGGCAACAACAGAGTTTTAGAAAGAGTTATGGAGGCTGTGATGCTGAATTTCTTTCCAACTAAATGGCAATGTTATTGGAAACTATATAAAACTATACATATACAACTATATACATTTTTTCAATTATAGCAATAATATAATAAATTATTTCTAATTTATTTGACTTTTTGATACCAGTTGGAATTAATCATTATTTCTCTGCTCTATAAATGTCCGTCTACCTGCTTAACGTCCATGAAAACTTTCGGACCTTCGATCGGGTAAAATATAATCCCCACGATGAATGCGGTTCGTAGTTCTCGAACTCCGGAAACATAGTTTCGTGGGGACGGCTGCCGAAGCCGGTTGCTCAGACAACAGTTGGTGTTTTTCTTGATTCGAGAAAGCTTTCGATTGTCTCTGACATTCTGGACTCTTGTACAAACTGATGGAGATTCTGTTTCTGGATTGCTACGTTCATTTTATCGCTGGCTGGCTTTGTTCGGAACATAAGCTTCCGCGTGAGAGTGGCTAGCGCTCTTTCTATTACGACCGGTGTACCTCAGGGAAGCCTCATAGGTCACCTGTTTTTCTCTGTGTACGTCAACGATGTGCCCAAATTACCTGAAACCCGATTAGCCATGTTCGCTGACGACAGGGCAGTGTATGCTGTTGATCGTAGTGCTAAAATAGCCGTTATCTGGTTCCAGGACCAGCTGGACTCCTACGATGAGTGGGCGGAGGAATGGACGATATTCACTAACGCGACCAAGTGCACAGCTGTAGCCTTCCCCAGACGCAGAAGGCTCCCCGCATACTACACTTCGGAGATACTCTACTGCCTTGGTCTCCCGGTGTGAAGTACGTCTCACCTGGCGGACACATTCCGAGCAAGTGGCCTGCAAAACTGCCAATTGACTGTATCAATTACGACACCTCCTTTACTGAAGAAAATCAATGACACGCCTCCTACGTACACGGTTCCCTTGGCGATACCAGATTGGGGATACTTGAAAAATAACCATAAGCAAAAGCTCCAGTCTCTCTTGGACCGAGGTTTGTGCTGGGCCTGCAACCATACTTCGAACAAGACAATACCTACGTCTACGTGTCTGTTTCCTGAACGCCATTATACAGACACTTTCTAGAAAGTTTTACCGCCGTTGTCCCCTTTTCCAGGGTAATCCTCATTAGCGTCCTCGGTCGACACCCATCTGTGCCAGGTGAATCTTAGACTCGGCCTCGGCGAACTCTAACAATGAACTAGACTACGTCTAATTAAACACCCGCGGCATGTAGCAGGCCACATCTAGGGGCCCCCATAGGCTTCTTGGTCCCCGCGGCAATTCGGACTTTGTACACAGTATGTGTCGTTTTGGTCATAAGAGATCACGCTACTATTCTATATATCTATACTATGTGTACATCATATTGCAGAATATCTCTGGCTTGTCCTCTCGATTAATACTTTCTTCGAATCAGTACATGGAGAGATTTAATTGCCTCGTTGGTACTGTCGTCTCGTATCTTCGTCACTCTGGTCATTTTGTCGAGTTAAAAAGGTTAAAAATGTTCATTTATCACGCACAATCAAACTCCCATTTGGCAAAAATAGAAAGACGTCATTAAATTTTTTTATTTGCACTTTATACTACCCATATTTTTTTTTTGTCTATCGATGCTTCCACTTACACTTCGTTTATATGTTTTTGCTTTCAGTGGCATCCTACCTTCACTCAATCTCTTTATGTCCTCGTTCCACCATTGTCCACGAAAACCTTTATGACTTCCTCATCTTTACTTCTGTTTCCTCATCTGAAGGGACAAAATACACCCCTCTCCCGCTTGTAGAAATTTCACTTCTTGAGCCTGTATTCGACTTTTATACATCAAAATTATTTTTTAAAACATGTCTTAGAAGTTCTTGCTGTATAATTTCAACGTTATCTTTCCATGATGTTCTCAAAGATAAATCAGATCTTTGGTAATACAAAGCGCCAAAACAAAAACTACAGAACTACCATTTTAACCATAGTCGTGATACAATTCGCTTCCTCTGTCCCCGTCTCTCTCTCTCTCTCTCTCTCTCTCTCTCTCTCTCTCTCTCTTCTCTGTTCTCTCCCTCTCTCGCTATCTGATTATTCATCTAGTCACCTATTTATACAGCTCTCACACTTACAGTGTTGCCTCAGACACGACTACACATAATCATTATGCATATTCTTGTACCACGTAGGCTGTACTACGGTACAACTTTGCAAACTGCGATGCCGCTGGAGAGGGCAATTATTATCAGTAGCAGCGATACGAACTAACGGTGTGCGCGTGTAACTCCCAGCGGACTCGTTCCGCTCCTCCGTGCAGACACATTGATCAAACGTGTCTGCCGTTGGGGAAACCCAACACCGTGGAAATTCCATAAGTCACGCTGCACTACTATACTGGATATTTACTGCCTGCATTCCTGTCTAATGTTTATCTCTTTGTGCTCAAATTGTATACAGATCATAATAATGCTTATATACCAGGCTCCCTGCTCCGAGTAGGCGTCGTGCATTCTCCATTCTTGGTCTCGGAAGAAATCCTAGTAAACAACCATAAACCCAACGGCCGTTCTAAGTATGACCGTTCTCCTTATCTGGAAGAAGTTAAGAGTTTGATATCGGTTGCTGCTTGGATGAGCGACTTGTCTGTCTGACTATAACTTATTTTGTCTTGATATAGGTTCCAACTAGTATTTACGACAAACGTTCAAAGACATTGTTATATCTTCCTGTGTTTCCAGCCCGTGGACTGTCTTAAATGAAAAATATACCACATATAAGCTTATAACACATATATGTAGCTTATATACGTTTATATATGAGCCTCCTGCCGATTAAATAGTGCGCTTCACTGTTTAAGGAAGTGAGTACTCAAAACTGATTAATATTGTACTATTAACATTTGTCTTTGTAGAAAAACACAATCACGCACGAGCCCCAGCCTTTCATACAATTTATAGCATAAATTTATCCATAAAGTTATTACTGTCTTGTTTCAATTTCACATAAGTAACTTGCAAAATTAAAACTAAAATTAGTGTTAAAAATGTATTCAAAATGCCTCATCTGACTTGTAATTTATAAAATTTGTGTGTGGGCGAGGGGCCAGATATGTCTACTTCCGTGGTGTTCAAAAATGCCTATCTGATCGAAGGTTGGAGGACATTTTACAGTAGTTATAGTCAGAGGCTGGACTCAGGGAACCTGCTGAATTATCAGTCGACAGGGCAGGTGTCAGGCGAAAGCTACTTCATTCGAAATCCTCTGAATTCACCTCAACCTGCTTATCGCTTGTCATCAACATATGGAGTCTCAAAAAGATCCGGAGAATCGCGTTAGAATTTGTAGTATAGTTCTATTACTCTGGTGTGCTGCACGTACTCCAGACCCTGACAATAACTGCTATAAAACAGCCTTCAATCTTGATAGGCATTTTCGAACACCACCAACTGTGATAGATATACCCATGTACAGAGCTGATCCTAACTAACGTGGCCTCACTTGGTGATAAAACTATGACCTATTAGTCCCAGATAAATACCTATAGAAGAACCCACAATAAATTCCCTATAAGTAGATAATAACTGGACTTTTATTACTTTACGAAATATATTGCATACGGCAAACCAGTGAATGTGGGACGTGATTTCGGTTTCCGAAATCTAACTGAGTTCCATTATAAATATTGTGACGGTAACTTCTATAGACGAAAAAGTTTTCTGCTTAATCCGTTGTAGAAGACGAGCATCCGTATCTAGTAGAAATACGGTTAACAAGAAAATGGCCTTAAAAGAAAATTGTGTTTTTCTTTCCTCTTAATATGAGTACGATTAAATCTTAAAATCGTTAGGATTAACTCGTATAGGACTGTAACAGTAGTTTCAATGTCAATCTACGTGGAAAGCAATCTGATGGATCTATTATGGCACCATAGAAAGTAAAAACAATCACATGTTTATTGAACACTCTCATACAAAGCACACTTACTTCAGTCGTTCTACATTTTAAACACAGTAGCCCATTGCTCAATATTCATAGTAAACACAGTAGCAATCACAGAAGTCATTAAGTTTACTAAAGTGCAGTTTGAAACAAATAACCACTAAATTTCAATCTGCAACAATTAATTCAATTAAATTCAAGTGTTTTACCTTGCGACAGTTAGATATGAACATTTGCCTTCACTTCATTCTATCACACGCATCCCTTAGTGTTCCCCCATAAGAGTTTCTTTCCTTGATGTCCCCAAAAATTGTTACCCTTCGCCCCTTATCTTCCTTTCTATTATATTCGCAGTAAGACAACTTTTTAACACCTGTCCTAACCAGTTGGCTTTCCTTTTATTAGTGCAATTTATTAATTATCCTTTTCCCCTATCTTCTTTCCAATCGCTAATTTGTTTCTTATCATATCAGTCCATTTCCTATTCCGCATTTTTCTCTATGTTCTTATCTCGAAACTTTCTAGCTTTTCCTTCGTACATCCGACGTTCCATGTGTCTGCTCCATAGAGTGCCAGGTTCCAGACATAGTTCCCAATAATCTTTTCCTTAACGAAATATTGAGTCTATCAAAACAATTTATTCTCCTTGCTGAATTGTATAAATGTGACAGCCTTTCTTGGTTGCTGAGCTGCGCAGACCCAGCGAATGAATTACCCCCACTTAATTTGTCTCGAGAGGAGTGAGGGAAGACAACAGTTCACTGACTCACTTTATTTACTAATTCTCTCTATGTCGCACACATGCTTCAATTGTTCTCGCTAGCCTTGTTACAGTCGATGTTCACACTTTGCAACACTGTACAAGACTGTTGTGTGCATGTGCGAAATTACTGAAAATTTTGATAGCTTCGAAACGAGGTCTTTGTCCACTGTGCACCTCGAGGTCAGTGTTCAATTTCTATCGTCACGTTTATAGAAAATAGTCCCCACAAAACAACCCGCTGACTAAACCTCCCTCCATCCCATCTGTATTTATATAGATTGCTTGGTATGAAACAATTTCAGCACCACCAGGATTTTATTCGATTACTGTAAAACGTTCGCGAATGTTCTGCGCTGTTTACACTCGTTACGTAATCAACAACATAATGGGTGAAGTGAATACAAGTGAGGAAATGCTCGTTTAAAGACATTTTTAAGTAATTACTCTCGTTTTTAAGTGAATATAATAGTAAGTATCAACTCAGACGAGAATAATCTCAGTTTTCCCGGCAAACTGAGTTTATTCTCACTTTTAGTGTGAATAAAGACGAGTAACAAGTACAAGCTTGAGTAACAACTTAGAATTGTTTGAGTCTGGTACAAACCATGCTAATTTTTACTTAGTCTGCAGTATGGCGATGTACATGAACGTTCGTAGCGTGAAGGTTTACTCAGTAAGAAAGAAAGTGGACAACCACAATAATCTTTTACGTTTTTCCAGCTGACTTGGTGTAAACAGTTTTCCGCTTGCATTCGAATAAAATTCACAGAATGTTTCCCACGCTTTTTTTGGCGGCAACGCCAGATGGAATTTTTTATTTTACCATCACGACTGCGTTTTCAGCCAATATCCTGACAAATCCTAGGTAACCCAGACAAACTTATCATAACCTAACCTAACCTAACCGACACTTCATCACCGCTCAATGACATTTTTAAAATATTGGTATGGACTTCCATATGGAACCATACATGACTTCCATATTCTAAGATTTAAATTTAAAATCATTTTCGAAATGAAATATTACCATAGAAACTACTTCTTTCTACTTACTGCTTCAGCCTTAACCACAGTCACTAACATATACCACCTCACGTTATCGCACTCGATTTTCACTGATGATGGAAGTCGATGGCATTGCCGAAACGTATGGTTTTGTAGAAAACATTGGACTACGGCCAAATATCCCGGGAAGGAATTTTAACAAAAACTACTTCTTTGTTGCCGATAACGTTGTACACATATATATAAAAAATATGCATAAAATTAATGGCTTGTATAAGTTAATGATTGATCTCCATTAAGTAGTGCTCAAGTTTCCAAAGTTTTAATATTATGATGTCCGTAATTAAAACATCAGAGCAGGTTTAGTGTGAATGAGGGTACACCGTGGACTAAAATTTTCAACATTTCCTATTGAGCGTTGCTTAGAGTAAAGCTGCGAATCTACAGTGTATGTTTCACAGAACAAACACGCGAAAAAGAAGGAGCGCTCCGAAGTCACTCATGGACCCTCAGCATCTTGCAGAGGGTTCATTCCCTAAAGACGAAAAGTCTATCTATGAATCGTTCCTCTGTAAACACGTGCAGTTACACTGCCCAGCGATCCACAGGAAGCAAATTGATGTCCATTTTTTCGGCTTGCACGCGTTATGTTGGGGTGGGTTTCGGCACTTTCCATTTAAAAAGCGTGCAAATATAAGACAATAAACATGAGTGAGGCCAGAAATAACGCGAAGTGTGTGTGTGTGTGTGTGTGTGTGTGTGTGTGTGTGTGTGTGTGTGTGTGTGTGTGTGTTCCCTGCCTTTTTATTGCTGTAGTCATAATAATAAAATGGAAACGTAAACATTACATAACTGAGATATGCTTACCTGCCACGAACGATATATTATTTTATACATGTACGAGGTGTGTTCAAAAAAAGACCGAACTATTTGTGTAGCACGTCAACTAGCGCATAGAGCGAGCTGCAGAATTAAGTGCTGCTAGCGACAGGTTTTGACGCCTGAATGCCGTTTTCTCTGTTCCGTCACGATCTTCAGTCTTCGAGCTACACGCGCTGTAGTGGGCACGGGCACACACCGTCCGGCGGATTTATAACGAAGTGAGAATGAAGATCTTAACACAACGTGTGTGTATAAAATTTTGCTGCTGACTTTGTAAAATCTTTACAGAGCTATTTCCATTGTCTTCCAAAGTTTTCATTACCATTTGCATTGGTACGCAGTTGTTGACCGATTTCAAAACGGGTCTCTTTCTGATCGTCGACAACAAACACAGTAAGAATTTTTCAGTGATACGATACATTTCAATTTTTCTATCCAAATTTAATTTTACGATCTTAAATGGATTCTGTCAGAAAGTATCGGCATTTAAACGATGATTTACAATTACCACATCACGAGCTCTGTTCCCATGATCTTCGATATCGCTTTGATCTGCACTGACCATTGTTTTTCCCTCTTTAAAAATTCTTAAACTAATCGTTCGCCTCACGCAGGCTTCCGCGTATGCTTAATTGAAAACCAGAATGTCTCTGAAAAGTTTTAACCTAGTTTTGCTGCAAAATTTCATACGCACACGTTGTTCTCACGGTCTTTCTTAATCGCTTTGTCACTAATCCGCCGGCCAGCGTGTGCACGTCCCCACTCAATGTGATATACCTCAAAGACTACTGCTAATAGCGGAACACAATAAGTGGTAGTTTGTTGTCAAAAACTATCGCTAGGTGCGCGCAAAGTCGCGGCGCGTCGTTTGTGCGGATTGATGTGTTACTCAAAAAGTTTGGTCTTTTTATGAACACACCTCGTATATTAACTCATACATAATTTACATTAAAATGAAAAAATTATAATTTTATTGCCTGGCAACAAAATTATTTTATTTTTAACAATTACCATTGTTTGAAAAAGTTTAAAAGCATTTTCAAGTACTTTACTGTTGTTAAAACGTAAAGGTTGCAGGTAAACTACCCCTTCCCCTTAACCGATCTTCACCAAAATCAAAAATCCTTGAGATCTCTACAATTCAGGGACGTATGCAAAAAATTATTTGATTCTGTTTGAATTTGCGGCTGTTATCGTTTGCCATAGAAAATACGCTTGATAAAAAACGTTGCAGGTAAACTACCCCTTTCCCTTAACCGATCTTCACCAAAAACAGTAGGTCTTGAGAACTCTACAATTTAGGGCTGTATGCAAATAATCTTTTGATTCTGTTTGAATTTGCGGCTGTTATCGTTTGCCATAGTAAAAAAATCTAGACAGACAGACAGACACACACACACACACACACACACACACACACACACACACACACACACACACACACACACACACACTTTTCGAAAAACGACTTTTTTCATGTTTTGAGTGTAGTACAATCAGAATCTGCAATAATCTCGAACACGATTTTTTTTGCCATCACCATACTTCCATTTTCTTAAGGAATATGGAAGTAATTAACACACACACAAAAATTAAAAGTTTTATAAAAGCTCAGTAGTTTTATAATACAGCGCAGTTTAATAGTGGTACCGTAACGAGGCTAACAAAGGAATGAAGTAGTGATCAGTCCACCTGCACGAACAAACACAGCAGCGGGTAGGTATATTGATCACATGTTTCAACAGGAATATGAGTAGATTCTCGACATTTTGCAAACGAGTAACAACTCGCTGATGAAATACTCAAGATTTTCCGGATTGTACTCTGATGTACTGAGCACTTACTTAACGCCTTGAAAACATTTTTATTCACTACGATTTGTGAATTTCCTCAAACTACCGAGTAAATTCTCAGAGTAGTAACTCAACTTTATTCACTTTACCCAATATAAGTAACTATTTATTCCATTCGTTTTACGCGTTGCCGAGTCATGTAATTCCGCACAAGCTGTTCATTAAATGCATGAAATATTTTTATCGATACTGAAAGTTAACAACGTTTACGTGACACACTTCAGTCAGTAGGCTATTATCTATCAGTTATCACACCCAGAACACACTTTCAGTATAATTACTCCTTACAAGTTATTATAATATATTAAAACAATATAGTATAATATTACGTGTTACGCTGTAACTGTATTACGATACAATTATGTCCCCTGTAACTAGTTGTTCGGTATTAAATTCAAATTAAATACTGCACAGCAGTCCCATTCGACCTTGTGTACTGTGTTTAAATAATGAAAGTAACTGCACGTGTCATTTACAATGCACCCGGTTATGCATGCACGAGCGCGCGCGCCTCGGTTACTGTTATTTCGATACTATACAGGAAACAAATCAGTATGCAGAGGGTTCACTTGCTGTATTTTGTATGCAACATGTAATAAACTGAACCGTTGTACAAAAGCACAATAATTTCGACAATTCGACCAACCGCTGAATATAATTACGAGACATTTTCAGTCGCAGCGGATGAAAAGAAAAATCACTTCTCCGTAAACCTTTGGAGGATTCTATGGCTGAAATTGGTAAAACTTAATTAAACATGGTTCCGCTCAAAACCATTTTTTCATAGCACATAAACGACGATATTACAAATATAGTGTTTACATCATAAAATTATTTTTTTATAATTTTTATTACATCTGGGTAGACGGATAAGATGATATGAGATATACTCGTATTAGGCCTATTGACTGTTTCAGCACCCGAAATTTATGCTTTTTTCGAGTCGCTAGGATTTTATGTGTGCTTTTAATGCTTTGCTGGGTTGTGAAGAAATTAAGAATTCTCTAGAAATTCACGACAGTTAGGAAGGCCGGCTGCAACCGAAGAGGTGCCGTGGCTACGATCATTTACTATAAGTTACCTTAGAGGTAGGCTGACGAGAGTTCACGCCTGTACGATAAATACGGTATACTAACTATAGAAGATCATCGCTGGTGGTTTTCGTACATTGCGTTACCTCTATGCCCTCCCGTTTTGGACGAAGTATGGAGCTTCTTTGACGCGCGAAGATAACGACTACTGAGGGTTATGAGGGTCATGAGGAAGTTAAAATTCATCTTGAAAATCACGACCATCAGGAAGGCGTCGGTGCAACCGAAGAGATTTCGCGGCTAAGAGCATTCACTATAATTTACATTAGGTAGGTTGACGATAGCCCACGCCTGAACGATAAATACGGTATACTAACTATAGAAGATAATCGGATATTGTGTATCGCTGTGTGTTTTCCAGACTTGGCGTCGCCTATATACCCTCTTGTCTTTGAGACGAGTAGGCATGGAGCTTCTTTGAGGTGCAAAGATAACAACCACAGCTACTATCGAGGTGACCAAGAAAGCCTGTTGGTTCTGACTAACACAGCAAAAGACTTGTCTGACTTGTACACTTCGGTGTTATGTGAAAGTTCAAGAAGTGAAAGAAAACGGGAAGGCTTGAGTAACGGTTAACACTGTGTCGCTGGATGTTTGAGTAAAGGGTAGTTTAAGTCCGTTCGGCTGTGGCCCAATGAACGTAGTGCCTAACTGGGTTGGTATACTTGAATACTCTCTAGTAACGTTGCCACAAGCATTAATGTCTAGTCGGGGGAAGTACAGAATTTAATTTACATGCACCCTTCCTTCGTTCAGAAAGTATAAATCTTTCCGATATATGATAAGTCACTGTGGCCTTAGAGACCTTCGAGGCCTTTCTTACTGAAATTGTCAGTCAGTACTCTCTTGCCACTTCTTGTAACTGAAACATAGCTCTTTGTAAATCATCCTCATTTTCTTGAATAAGAACTATGTCATCCGCATATAGCACGGCTTATTTTATAAGACAATTGCAATACTCACATTAATTTATGCGAGTGAGGTGTGGGTCATGACAAAAAAAGGAATTCGGCAAGATTCAGAGTGCCGAAATGCAGTTTCTACGAAATACTTTAAATTATACATTGCAAGATAGAATAAGGAATGAGGATATCAGAGCAGAACTCGAAGTAAAGGACATCAATGAAATTATTTCAATTTACAGAAGGCAATGGTGGGATCAACTGCAAAGGATGACAGAGAATCGATTCCAGAAAGCGGCACTGAACTATTAAGCCATTGGCAGAAGAGACGTGGGTCGTCCGAGGATGAGATGGGTGCGGGAACAGGTTTATATAACCTAATCCTTGAAGAAGAAGAAGAAGAAGAAGAAGAAGAAGAAGAAGAAGAAGAAGAAGAAGAAGAAGAAGAAGAAGAAGAAGAAGAAGAAGAAGAAGAAGAAGAAGAAGAAGAAGAAGAAATTATAAAAAAAGAAACATTTTCTTATTGTTATATTTGTTGTCTCCTTCCACAAACAATACTTCTGTTTGTTAGATATTATAACTATTATAATGTTATTAATCATGAGTGCCTGCACACACACACACACAAACACACACGCGCGCGCGCGCGCACGCACACACCTATTTAAAATTACCGTGTAATACACTTTGTAATACACAAATTACCTATTTCTGATACACTGTTGATTGAAAAATATAAGAAATCGTAACATACTGAAGAAACACTAAATGATTGTTTTAAATACACGTTTTTTTTATGTCAGCGTCTGCCGTTTAAAAGGCATATTAGTAATGTTAAGGCACAATATTTTTACAACAATCTTGAAGATGTCGAAACCACAGTTCCGTATATAACGTTTTAATAAAATGTACACACGTGTTTTGTATTATAAATATTAGTTGCCCTATTTATTTAAATAAAAAATGTGTAAATGCGCACGGAGCTACACAGTACTACGAAGAGCAAATGGAAACGTAAACAGTATGACATACCGTAACTTTACAGTGGTTAGTATAAGGAAGACGTATGTTAGCGAAGTCTACTGTTTCCTGCTGCAGCAGCAGTGACGGTTACAGATGTTACACGACCGCAAGACAACAGCGTCCCCGTCCCCGGCCACGTAATTCACCGACACCGTCTTGCATCTGAACACATCTTGCAAAATCCCAATGACGTGATTAATTAAACTCGAAAACCGAATACAAGGGAAAGCTAACAGCTATAGGTCTGTATAAGAAAACTCTTTTTGTGTGTACAATACATGGATTACAGTAAATACAAAGAGCAAAACATAGAACACGTGAACATAGAAAACTGTTATATATTATTCAGGTTTTATGTTGACAGGAAAAAGTTTTGACATACTTTTTTTGTACAGGCCATCTAAGGACCACATGCCAATTTCAGTTCTTTATTCTATGTTCTTTTCTTTTTGCCCAATATTCTTTCATCTTTTCACTGTGTCTCTTCTTCCTGTCTTCAGTCCACTGTAAACCTGCGTTTTTCTCTCTCCTACCCTGGAATCCTTCCATTTTTAACACTTTTGCCCGGAAAACTTCTCTTTCAATTGCTTCTTCTGCATTTATATTATTTTTTTCTAAATCCTTTTGGACTTCTTTAATCCAGCTTGATGGTGACTTCTTCCCCCACAGATATTTGAAGATCTGCTTTGTTAACCTATTGTCGTCCATACTATGTAAATGTCCAAAAAATAATAGTCTTCTTTTTCTCATTGTTTCTGTTATATTTTCTATACTCTGATATATTTCATCATTACTTTTTAATTTCCAACCTTCTGAAGATTTCGTGAGCCTAATATTTTCCTAATAATTCGTTTTTCTTCCTTTATTCTTTTTTACTATTTTTTGTCGCATATTTTTTTCGTATTATCGGGATTATGATAATACGGTTCCGTGTTTTATATCAATTCCAGAGAAAAGTTGTAGCGTGACAGATGGATGCATAATATTTAATGGCAATTGATCATTAGAATAATGAAGTTATAATATTTAAATTTGGAAGAAAGCATTAAGTTTAATATAAATAGATTAATTCATAGCAACTGTGGAAAGAAATCATTATTATAAAGAAAATACAAGTTAAAATAAAAGGAGTTACTAGTGATGAGTCATCCAAGACCAGTCTCATAACCAAAGGTTTTCAAGGTGTAACCCAGGAAGGTAAAATAGTAAATAACAAAGCAGTACACAATATGACCAAACCCACAACGAGGGAGAATAAATAGAATAGAAACCCTAAAATAAGCCAAGATCAACCAATACAGGTTGTGTATTTCTGAATTCAAGAAGAAGATGGAGAAGATACCAGTCCCAGAAGGCAGGAGAAAAGAAGACTGAAGAAAGAAGAAGAGGGCAGCATCCTGAAGAAGATGTCATGCTCTTATAAAAGACACCCAAATCCCTATATCCCCAAAATAAATATCTAAAAACAAAAGTATAACGAAATAAAAACCACATGTATATAAATTTAAGAAAGAGAAGTGAACAAAGTAAAAGTTTCCTGTGAACTAAGATGAAACAATAATATAGTACCCATGGAACAAATCTCCATTGAAAAAACGCTAACCAATTTATTATGTTAATAAGACTATACGACCATTTAGCATTAACATAATATATAAGTGAAAGTGAACCAGTGATAGTTTTGGGTATTATAAAAAATGAACCTTGTGTTTCATTCTTGGCAATCACAAACATTGGATGCAATGAAATATGCATTTTTCAATGACTTAAAATGTGTACGGTGACAATATGTTGTTCATAAGACATGAATCTGTTTAAAATAACATTTTTGTTTTACATGAAAAAAGAAAAACAGATTTCATAGTGCTTTGTGAACGGTTCATACTATTTATTTGTTAATGACAGGGTACAATTCCCCAAAGACAAGGTATAAAAGACTGTATAAAAACTGTAGAATCCTACTTATAATAATAGTTAGAAATAAGAATATAAATATAAGGTTTTAATGTATATAGTACAAGAATGTTTAAAAATGTTTTAGATATAAGGCCATTTGTTTGGGTCTGAAACAACTAACATCAGAACTATAAAAATAATTACCACTTGTAAATAGTAGAGAGTAATTAAGATGTTAGTTAGTACAAAACCTTTGTTGTAAACCATATTTCCATGTTGGAAATGGGAATTTTGTTGCAAAATGTCTGATTTGAAGACAACCATTTATTTAAAAAAAAAAAATGTTCTTTATTTTGTGTTAACTATTGTTTGTATTGTAACCAATACTAATTGTTTTTGTGTAATTTGAAAACATGTTTAAATTATAATACTATTTGTAAAAAGTCAGAGAGGGTATCACACATCATATATTGTTTGTAAATTATTTTGTAAGAAAAATTGTTAAAAAATCATAGGCCAAAAGAATGGAAACCAAACTTCATCAAAACAGAGAAATTACTCATTTAAAAGCAAATAAACAAAAGGGGTTTAGACAAAATAAACTTGAGATCATGCCATATAATTGCACATACCATTTAGAGAGATTTTAATAAATTATATTCAGAATTATAAATAAAAATAAAATGACTAAACTCAGAAATTTAGACATGGGAGTCATATATTTCAGAATAATGTTTCAGAATACAACTAATTCAATTAATTACCAGAAAATAAGGGAATAGGAACCTTTTAATACAATATAGGATTATTAATATTAAATATAACTGATAAAATGGCTGAATTTATATAATGACAGGAAGTAAATTTTGATGTTTTGGACTCTTCAGAGTATACCCAAACTGAAAGTAAAATTACTATTTTTTGGACAGAAAACACTATAAAATGGCATTATTTAATCTGAAAATAACCAGAATGAACTGAAAGATTAATTTAAATCAAATCTAGTGAATAAAATTGACAAATAACCAAAGTTTAGGCATTCATATAGTGAAATAGTAAAATGTACACAGGATGTGAAAATATTTTTGAACAATGTTAAGGATAATATTATATGGGCTAAGAGTTTAATTGAAACTGAAGGAAACAGTTAGTTAATTATTGGTTTTTGAACGGTTAACATGACATACATTTGGTCAACCTATAATAGACATACCAAGCGAATGTATAGTACGTTATTGTGAAATCGCGAGTGACTTGTGGAATACTTCTAAAAACTATCATATTATAACAGAAACAATCAAGTAACACTCCATAACACAGAACAATATAAATCTACTCTGAAAAACACCACAAAACACTAGAAAACTGTGTAATACATTAACCCAAATTAGTGATGGAATCGGGGAAAGTGTTTGAACTAATAATTATACGAATACACTAAATACAACCCAGAATCACTACACCAGTCACTACACAACATATAACAAGAGATTCGCAGACATCAGAACAGGAATACTACAGGAAAATCTTTTATTTGGAACGTCCAATATACGAATGACATCTCACTAACTTCACGGCGGCCATTTGCTTTGACGATTTCAGTGCATTCTTCGTGGTTCATCACAGCTGTTTGGTGAAAACAATTATTATATTTACAAATTATTATTCAATGTCTGTGTTTATTAATAACTATTAATTTGATTGTAACGTTATACTTTTTAAATATTAGCCCGATTTCTCTGACTTTGGTAATAACTGGCTGTTTAAAGAACCCTATATAATTTTTATATCATATACTTGTAACTTTTTTCGATATCCTGAGAATCGATACTAATCGATAAGAGTCAATATTGCTATTACTTAATAAAATATTAATACTTTTCAATACTTAATAGTTCTTTATTTCTTCAATAATACTAATTACCAATAATATAATTCTAATTGATAATCTACAAGGACTTTACCACCCGTAAGTGAAGATAACCTAAAAAATAGAAAGGTAAACAAATATCGATTGGTTTACAGACAGTCTTATGAGTGGTGATAGATTATTTAAATTATACTAAAACTTTAATAAAAATTTTCAGAAGAGCATTACACTGTTTAAAACTTCACAGCCCTATATTAATTAATTGATCCTAATTAATTAATTAATAAAATTAAATTTTTTTTTTATTATTTTTTTTTATAAACATAATTTTTTTTTTAATTTTCTTCAAAACAATAATTTTTGTTTTGAAACTTTCGGTGAAGCTGAACATATATATTTCTTCATCAACTTTACGCTACTCGACCGGTCTTGCTACCATTGGGACTCGACCAGCTGGGAAACTTAAGGAAGTGTTTCAGGCCAGTAAGACGTCGAGAGCCACACCAATTACACACCAATTAAACATTACAACTTACAGTATCACATATCAATTATTTATTTTATTACAAATTGGCTAGCCCAAACAGAGGGGCTCGATTACATCAGAATCCATACTTCTTACTACAACATATTACATTGGACTTGATTACATCGGAGTCACATACTCCATAATAAGTATATTATCAACACACACTCATTTATTTATTTTATTACAAATTGGCGCCCAACGTGGGGCTTTAATTAGCGATTGGAAGGCCAATACATTCTGCCCAATCACTAGTTGGAGCTAGGCAACAGCTACAAAGCCAGAGAATTTCAAGGGAAAATGCAACGACGTGCGACATCTAAGAAACGGGCGGCGGAGGCCGAGAAAGAAGTCGATATGGACAACAAAGAGGCAACGCCAGTAGAGTTGGAAGAGGTATTACAATCGGTGTTGTCCAAACAAACTGAACAACCGGAGGCACCCACACAGACAGGGGTAGTCAATGTTCCAGAAAAGGAGAGACCGTCGCAAACAGAGGACATGACAAACCAAGAAATGTTCAGGCGGATGATGCAGGCAATGAATGAAAATAATAAGAACCTAGAATCCAAAATGGAAGGAATGGACAAGGAAAGGAAAGAAGATAGCCAGTCCTTGAAAGAAGATTTAGGAAATAAAATCGAAACAACAAGCAAGAAGATGGAAGAAAACAGCAAGAAGATGGAAGAGAAGATGGAAGAAAACAGCAAGAAGATGGAAGGAAAGTTAGAAGAATTGAAGAAGGATAATCAATCCACAAAAGAAGAGTTGACTGGGATGAACAAGAACATAGAAAATTTGAAGGAAGATAACAAGAAGATGGAAGAAGAGATGGGGAAGAAGTTAGAAGAATTGAAGGAAGACAACCAATCGTTCAAGGAAGAATTCAAGTCAACTAAAGAAGAATTGATTAATAAAATTGAGAACACCAATCAGAAAATCGATGAAACCAGGAAGAAGATAGAGAAGAACAACCGACAGTTGAAGGAAGAATTGAAGGAAGACAACAGGAAGTTGGAAGAGAAGATGGGGGAGAAATTGGAGGAATTGAGAGAAGACAATCAAATTCTAAGAGAAGAGTTAAGGGAGGTAAATCAGGAGAACTTGGACAAACTGGACGAAAGAATGGAATTGTTGCGAGAAGAAATGAATAAGGAAATCAAGGTTAACAAAAAAGCGATGGATAAGAAGATGGAAGAAGAAAATATAATGGTCAATCGACAGATTCGAGAGATTGATGGAAAGTGCAACCAGACCGAAAAGGAGGTGAATGAGTTTAAAGAAGTGGTGAACATCAAGTTCACAAATATCGAAGAACATAGTCGTAGGAAGGTAGAAGAACAGAGGAAGGAGAATCAAGAAGAATTCGGAAAAGTACGCAACCAGGTCACAGAACGATGTAATGATATACAAGAGACCATGGCCAATATCACCGGTCAGGTGCGACAAAGCCGAGAGGAGATGGAAGCGATTAGAAACAGACCGACTCATTTCACCGGATTGCCCGTCAACGAAAGCCGAGAGTGGCTCAACTTCCGGCAGTACAAACGTAAGCCGATGGAGTTCCTGGCTAGGGTAGAAGAATATTTAACCAAGCATAAAATTACCCAATGGAGCCATAGCAGGGAGATATTCGACGAGTCTTTCCGAGACATAACAGATAATTGGTGGATGGCCAACCGGAGTGAAATTTCCGACTACCAACAGTTCCGGAAAATGTTTAAAACAAAATACTGGTCTGAGACTACCCAGAACTTGATACGTGACAATATTTGTAACGGAAGATACAGGTCACAATTAGGTAGCAGTATGACGGCATATTTCTTGGGGAAGGTGTGTATGGCAAAGCACCTTGAGCCAGCAATCCCAGAAGAATGTTTAGTGAATAAGATATCTTATCACTATGATGAGGACATTATCAGGGCCCGGAGAGGTAGTCAGATCAAGACGATCCAGGGAATGACTGAGTTATTGGAGGGATACGAGAATGAAGAGTATTATCGGCAGAGCAGGAAGAGAAATGAGAGACCAGAAGCAAGGCCGACTAATTACCCCAATAACGGCAATAACCATACAAATAACCGGAACCAGCCCAGTAATTACGACGGCCCTAACAACCAGCCGCGTAATAACCAGTTTAACGGAAATTTTAACGGCGTGAGAAATAACAACCCCTACCCAAATAATCGAAACCACTTTTATCAACAAAATAATAATGTTCCATACAGTCAGAGAAATCCATATCCCAACAATAATGGTAACAGGCCTTACCCACCTAACCGAAATTACTATAATGATAATATTAATAATAATAATAATAGCAATAGTAATAACCGAGTGTCGCGCCCTAGGGTAAATTTTATAAGAGCAGAAGATCGCGGACCCAGGAGATATTATCAACCGAGGAGGAGCAGCTTCCACGGCGCTGACCGAAGATGGCGGAGTGCGGAACGAGACGGCCCAAGATACGAACAGGAAAGACGAAGTACCAGCCTGGAAGATCTTGGCAGACAACCGAACAGGGCGTTAAACATCAACCAGGGTACAGAACGTCAGGAAACAAACCAGAGTTTCCCGAACGATGCCTCGGTCAACAATAACTTAAACAATGACCAAAATGCTTTAAACGAGAGGAGGCAGTAATCAACAACGATGACCCGTTACTGCTTATACTTCCTGGGTTAGAAAAGGATGATTTGCAACAAGCAAACAATGATAAAAACATCACTATTATCTGTAACCATTATTTGAAAGACATACGAACTGAACTTTTGGAAGAGAACGAGAAGAGTCTCAGCAACAGTAATAATGAGATAATTTATATAACAGCGGAGGTGGAAGGAGTTCCCGCTAGAATAATGATAGACACAGGAGCTAATATTTCAATAATAAACTCCAATGAGTTGGAGAGAATACAGAGTACATGTGGTAAAACTTTGCCAATGTTACCAGTCAACAACATTGTATTGGTAGGTACAACTGGTCGCCAAAATAAAACCATCAGGAAGCAAGTTTCCTTAAGTGTCGTTAGCCGTGATATAGCTTTAGACATGGAATTTTTAATCGCCACCGGACTACCATTTGACATCTTAGTCGGTTGCGATATTCTTCGTAGATATTCGGCAGTAATCGATCTTAATTTAAATAAAGTATCACTTTTCCCAGACGGAGTAACATGGACCGCAGATCTGGTAGGAAGCACAACTATACTTCCCAGCCCAATACATCAACAACTTCGAAAAATTAATATTATAAGAAACAGCCCTCTTTCTAAACCCATAATATACAATAATGGAGGAGAGGATTTATGGTCAGTTAAGATCCAAGAAATACGTAATTTCCAGTGCGGAAGCGATAACAAGAAAATACCAACGCACATGGCTGATCGTCTAATTGCAATATATGAGAAATACAAGGCGGTGTTTTCTGATGAACCAGGGAAGGTAAAAAACTACCAGTGCCAACTTCGTTTTAAAGAAAACGTAGAGTTTAACCGGAGGTCATATCCAATAGCGCAGTCGCTCAAAGAAGCCGTGAGAACAGAGATAAACAAGATGATTGAAAACGATATAATTGAGATTAGTCAATCACCTTACACTAGTCCAATTATTGCTGTTCCGAAGAAAGACGGACAAGTCCGGCTCTGTTTAGATGCGCGTGAGTTGAACAAGACAATTGTGAATGACAGAACATCTCCCGGTGAAATAGAAGAAATCTTAAAGCGTTTTCATGGTACTAACTTTATTAGCACCTGGGATACGGTCTGTGGTTATTGGCAGGTAGAGCTGCATCCACAAAGCCGCCAGTATGTAGCGTTCATTTTCGAAGGGCGCAATTACCAGTTCAAGAGACTGCCCTTCGGACTTGTCAATTCTGTCGCCATATTTGTGGCATGCATGGACCAGATTTTGGGACCAGAAGCGCTCCAATTTACCACCGTCTATGTTGACGATTTACTAATCACATCCGGAACCTGGGAGGAGCATTGTTACAGAGTGGAATTTGTACTAAACAAACTAGCGCAGAACAACATAACACTGAAGTTGGAGAAATCCAAATTCATAGCGCGCGAGGTACAATTCTTAGGCTTCAACCTAGACGACAGAGGTATTACCCCATCAGCAGAGAAAGTGGAGGCAATTCAGAGGTTCCCGCAACCAAGAAACAGGAAACAATTGCAATCTTTCCTCGGACTCTGTAACTATTACAGGAAGTTTCAGAGCCGATATTCCGAGTTGACCGCCAAGTTTCAACCACAGTTATCTGCCAAAAACAAATGGATTTGGGGTGAAGATCAAGATATTACTTTCCGATTGATAAAAGAGAAGTTTCTGGAGAGTGTGATACTTAGTCACCCAGATTTTAAGAAACCGTTCTTTCTAAACTGTGACGCTAGCGATCTAAGCTTAGGAACGACCTTATACCAGGAAGATGAGGAGGGACAACATCTGGTAATAAGCTTCGCTAGTCGCACACTGAACCAGTGCGAAAAGAACTACAGTGTGACAGAAAAGGAATTGTTGAGCGTGGTGTTCGCAT
The DNA here is from genome assembly GCA_034769895.1 of Magicicada septendecula. Lineage (NCBI taxonomy): Eukaryota > Metazoa > Arthropoda > Insecta > Hemiptera > Cicadidae > Magicicada > Magicicada septendecula. Next base: position 127,137,927 of record CM068372.1, read on the forward strand.
GCAGCAAGTTCCGGACGTACATTCTCGGATATCAAGTCACGGTACGAACTGATCATAAATCCATCTCGTTCCTTCGTAGGTGCAAATTGAGTCACGGCCGATTGGCTAGGTGGGTACTCGCCCTACAAGAATATGACCTGAAATGGGAATACATTCCAGGAAAGAAGAACGTGGTAGCGGATGTGTTGTCACGTATAAATCTGGAAGATCAGACTTTCGAGGGAGAGAAGGAGAGCTTAGTAAAAATTTATAACATATTCACGACCAGAGCCGATTTACAAGCTTTGTTAATAAATATCCGAATCCATCAGCAGTCTGATCCTAAGCTGAAAAACATTGTGAGTCGTTTAGAAGCCAATGATGAAACCATTTCTAAATATTACCACCTTAACAAGGGAATTTTATTCATAAAAACCGCATTGGACGATGAGACATGGAAGGTGATAATCCCGCACCAAATAGAAAAGGAGGTCATCATCGATTACCATGTCAGGTATGGTCACATGGGAGCGTTAAAAGTGATACAAGCTCTAGAGGAAAATTGTAAGATCAAGAATATCAACCGCAAGGTGAGAACACACATCAAGTCCTGTAAGATCTGCCAATGTGCAAAAATAAACAATGAAAAGACAGAGGGTATCATGATACCGATAACTTCCAACGCAAAACTGGAAAAAGTGTTTTTGGATATATGCGGGCCATTTCCCCGTAGCGGTGGTCGACACAGATATAAATACTTGGTAATCATAATGGATCACTACACCAAGTATATAAAGCTATATCCGGTTAATCGGGCAACGACAGCAAAGGTTTTGGCGGTGATTATTGATTTGTATATCCCAGAGATCGGTAGACCATTTTCTATTATTACCGACCATGGTACACAGTTTAAGGGGAGGAGATGGCGAGACACTTTATTAGCACTTGGGGTCAAAACATATAAGACATCAGTCTACCACCCAAGTAGCAATCCGGCTGAGAGAGTACTAAGAGAAGTGGGTAGGATATTGCGCACGTACTGTCACAACCAACAGAAAAAGTGGCAAGAGTACCTAGCAGCGACAGAAACATTCCTAAATTACGCCCACCATCCAGCTATAGGAATTCCACCGTACTCAGCCATGTATGAGAAGCCGACTCCCCGAGACATTGAACAAATCATTGAATTTCCAACGAACAACAATAGGAAATTCAACCAGTTGAAGTTTTACAATAAGGTAGCAGAAGATCAGGAAAAACGGCAAGCCAAATACCAGAAGGCAATAGGGCGAATTGTAACATATAAAGAGGGTGAGAAAGTCCTCCTAAAAAATAGAGAGCTGCCTAGCACCTTAGAAGGCATAACCAAAAAATTATTATTACTTTACACCGGACCATATGTTGTGGTAAATGATAAACATAACAATACATATGAGTTGAAGGAAATCGTTTCAGGAAAGATCAAAGGAGTGTACAATCAAGCTTCTATGAAGAAATATTATGAAGAATGAGTTGTGAGCTATAGAATTTTGAATTTTTATTTTTTTTAAATTCTAAAATATGTAAGAACAACTTACAACCTAATAATTTGAAGAAAAAACTTTATGGAAGAAAGAGAAAGAGAGAGAATTTTGTACTTATTATTTATGAAAATTTAAAACTGAGTAAGTACGTCTTACTACCACTGAATTATGAGAAAAACATTTTGGAAGAATTAAGAAGAAAGGAATTTTGAAGTTAATATATGAAAAATTTAAAAATAAAGTAAGACCAACTTACTATAACTAAGTTTATGAGAAAAACTTTATGGTAAATAATTAAGAAGTATTTGAATTTGGAGAAATACCAAAACATTCAGAAATAATAGTAAAATCACAGTACTATAAACAAGTCTGAATGAAACAATTCTGGGAATAAATGAATTAAACAGAATTTGAATGTTGATAGAACGTCAGTACTTTGAAACAAGATAAGATCAACATATTACAAGGATTTATGACAAATATTTTTCAATTAAATAAAAAGAATAGTTTGAATTTTACATTAAAACTAACCAAGTTCCAAAAAATAATTATGTGTCAATTATGATTGAATTGAGAAGAAAATAAAGTGGTTAATTCAGAAAAGAGAATTAACGTTAATCCAGAATAAATGCTAACATTCACAATAGAATTTGAAGGAGTAGAGAAGACTAACAAAAAAGAGTGTAATATGCCAGAGAAGGAAAAAATTTGGAAGCAAAGAGACTAATTACCTATGAAACGATAATGAAAACAGTTAATTAAGAGCAAAGAAGAACAACTCATACCAAACATATGGAGAAGATGATTTTGAACCAATGATAATAATAAGACCTATATGAAATGCAAAGAGAAGAAATACCACATGAAATATAATATAAATGAATTAATGCTAATGAATGCGAAGACGGATTAATAACTTTCTAAGAGAAAGGAAAGAACCAAAATGTTTAAATAAAATGATCAATATAACAACCTGTATATCTAATGTAAAGATACAATGTTAAAAAATTAAATATAATATATTAAGACCATTCAAAAAATGAATACGAAAGACTATTTATAAAGACCATGCTAATACTATGAATAACCAGAAGAAAGTATAAAGAGAATTCAGATGGAGAAGAAAGAGAGTTACATTGTAAACAGTAACCAGAATTATTAAAAGAAAGATTTTCAACCATAATTAAATTAAATATATCAGACAAGTTAAGAGTTTTGAAAAAATATATATATAATGAGTATAAAAATAATTATGAAGATTTATTAAGATAGAAAATGTGAGATAATCTGAGAGACTACGAAGTGGAGAATCCAAAGATATTTTTATTAGTCGAAAATGAGACTACTTTTTATTTATTTATTCGATGACTGACTGAAGATAATTCCAGCAGCATTATGTTTTTTGAGCAGGGATGGATATGCCCCTGTACTCAATTTATAGAAGTGGTGTATGGCCAGCAGAGAAGTAGCGTACAGTGCCCCTCTGATCTGCCCCAGCCCACGTGATAGGGAATGTTAGGGAATTAATATCCCAAGGCTGCAACACGAAGTTGATAAAGGAAGAAAATGTATTACAATAATAATATATCTCAGAAGACACTAACTATCCGAAAAGGATCAGTAGTAAAACAAATAATTATATATATAAAATTAATTAAACTCTAATTATAAAAAAGTCGATATAAAAATGGAGAAGAAAATGAATTATAAGAAATGATGAAATTATCATAAGAAATTATTTCATCCATAAACATGTCTGAAATAATTACTTCTGGAGGAGAGCAATCTGTAGCGTGACAGATGGATGCATAATATTTAATGGCAATTGATCATTAGAATAATGAAGTTATAATATTTAAATTTGGAAGAAAGCATTAAGTTTAATATAAATAGATTAATTCATAGCAACTGTGGAAAGAAATCATTATTATAAAGAAAATACAAGTTAAAATAAAAGGAGTTACTAGTGATGAGTCATCCAAGACCAGTCTCATAACCAAAGGTTTTCAAGGTGTAACCCAGGAAGGTAAAATAGTAAATAACAAAGCAGTACACAATATGACCAAACCCACAACGAGGGAGAATAAATAGAATAGAAACCCTAAAATAAGCCAAGATCAACCAATACAGGTTGTGTATTTCTGAATTCAAGAAGAAGATGGAGAAGATACCAGTCCCAGAAGGCAGGAGAAAAGAAGACTGAAGAAAGAAGAAGAGGGCAGCATCCTGAAGAAGATGTCATGCTCTTATAAAAGACACCCAAATCCCTATATCCCCAAAATAAATATCTAAAAACAAAAGTATAACGAAATAAAAACCACATGTATATAAATTTAAGAAAGAGAAGTGAACAAAGTAAAAGTTTCCTGTGAACTAAGATGAAACAATAATATAGTACCCATGGAACAAATCTCCATTGAAAAAACGCTAACCAATTTATTATGTTAATAAGACTATACGACCATTTAGCATTAACATAATATATAAGTGAAAGTGAACCAGTGATAGTTTTGGGTATTATAAAAAATGAACCTTGTGTTTCATTCTTGGCAATCACAAACATTGGATGCAATGAAATATGCATTTTTCAATGACTTAAAATGTGTACGGTGACAATATGTTGTTCATAAGACATGAATCTGTTTAAAATAACATTTTTGTTTTACATGAAAAAAGAAAAACAGATTTCATAGTGCTTTGTGAACGGTTCATACTATTTATTTGTTAATGACAGGGTACAATTCCCCAAAGACAAGGTATAAAAGACTGTATAAAAACTGTAGAATCCTACTTATAATAATAGTTAGAAATAAGAATATAAATATAAGGTTTTAATGTATATAGTACAAGAATGTTTAAAAATGTTTTAGATATAAGGCCATTTGTTTGGGTCTGAAACAACTAACATCAGAACTATAAAAATAATTACCACTTGTAAATAGTAGAGAGTAATTAAGATGTTAGTTAGTACAAAACCTTTGTTGTAAACCATATTTCCATGTTGGAAATGGGAATTTTGTTGCAAAATGTCTGATTTGAAGACAACCATTTATTTAAAAAAAAAAAATGTTCTTTATTTTGTGTTAACTATTGTTTGTATTGTAACCAATACTAATTGTTTTTGTGTAATTTGAAAACATGTTTAAATTATAATACTATTTGTAAAAAGTCAGAGAGGGTATCACACATCATATATTGTTTGTAAATTATTTTGTAAGAAAAATTGTTAAAAAATCATAGGCCAAAAGAATGGAAACCAAACTTCATCAAAACAGAGAAATTACTCATTTAAAAGCAAATAAACAAAAGGGGTTTAGACAAAATAAACTTGAGATCATGCCATATAATTGCACATACCATTTAGAGAGATTTTAATAAATTATATTCAGAATTATAAATAAAAATAAAATGACTAAACTCAGAAATTTAGACATGGGAGTCATATATTTCAGAATAATGTTTCAGAATACAACTAATTCAATTAATTACCAGAAAATAAGGGAATAGGAACCTTTTAATACAATATAGGATTATTAATATTAAATATAACTGATAAAATGGCTGAATTTATATAATGACAGGAAGTAAATTTTGATGTTTTGGACTCTTCAGAGTATACCCAAACTGAAAGTAAAATTACTATTTTTTGGACAGAAAACACTATAAAATGGCATTATTTAATCTGAAAATAACCAGAATGAACTGAAAGATTAATTTAAATCAAATCTAGTGAATAAAATTGACAAATAACCAAAGTTTAGGCATTCATATAGTGAAATAGTAAAATGTACACAGGATGTGAAAATATTTTTGAACAATGTTAAGGATAATATTATATGGGCTAAGAGTTTAATTGAAACTGAAGGAAACAGTTAGTTAATTATTGGTTTTTGAACGGTTAACATGACATACATTTGGTCAACCTATAATAGACATACCAAGCGAATGTATAGTACGTTATTGTGAAATCGCGAGTGACTTGTGGAATACTTCTAAAAACTATCATATTATAACAGAAACAATCAAGTAACACTCCATAACACAGAACAATATAAATCTACTCTGAAAAACACCACAAAACACTAGAAAACTGTGTAATACATTAACCCAAATTAGTGATGGAATCGGGGAAAGTGTTTGAACTAATAATTATACGAATACACTAAATACAACCCAGAATCACTACACCAGTCACTACACAACATATAACAAGAGATTCGCAGACATCAGAACAGGAATACTACAGGAAAATCTTTTATTTGGAACGTCCAATATACGAATGACATCTCACTAACTTCACGGCGGCCATTTGCTTTGACGATTTCAGTGCATTCTTCGTGGTTCATCACAGCTGTTTGGTGAAAACAATTATTATATTTACAAATTATTATTCAATGTCTGTGTTTATTAATAACTATTAATTTGATTGTAACGTTATACTTTTTAAATATTAGCCCGATTTCTCTGACTTTGGTAATAACTGGCTGTTTAAAGAACCCTATATAATTTTTATATCATATACTTGTAACTTTTTTCGATATCCTGAGAATCGATACTAATCGATAAGAGTCAATATTGCTATTACTTAATAAAATATTAATACTTTTCAATACTTAATAGTTCTTTATTTCTTCAATAATACTAATTACCAATAATATAATTCTAATTGATAATCTACAAGGACTTTACCACCCGTAAGTGAAGATAACCTAAAAAATAGAAAGGTAAACAAATATCGATTGGTTTACAGACAGTCTTATGAGTGGTGATAGATTATTTAAATTATACTAAAACTTTAATAAAAATTTTCAGAAGAGCATTACACTGTTTAAAACTTCACAGCCCTATATTAATTAATTGCAGAGAAAAGTTCTCTGTTAATATAATTGTTAATTATATTAACAATTCCAGAGAAAAGTTACGAGTACAAAAGGCACCCTTCAGACTATAGAGCACAACGAATTACACGGAATACTGGAATTAAGAAATATCTGTCCTAAATCTAATGTGATAACAATCGATTGCATAGTTTTTTTTTCATAGCAAACTTATCAAAATTATGTAAAATGCTTTGCAAAATGTACTTTAGTGAGACGTGTACAAGAATCCTATTCTACTCTTTACGATAAGATAGCCTTGAAAAAAAAGCTAATTACTTATACTTAATGTTTTTAACATGCACATTACGTGTTATGAGCGAATCTACCAGTAGCGTGGAAAATCAAAAATATAAACGATACAAGACGAAACTGTACACAGCAATAATGGTCACAAGAATTATAATATACTGGAACGAAACAGCTTTTATTCAACATTTACACTGAAGGTATTTTTAGAGAAGCTTTAGATGAATGTGACGTGGGAATAAATAACATAAATGAATAATAAATGAATAAATACTAAACGGTGAAAGAATAACTAACACACATTATGCGGATGATACCGTCATATTCGCAGATAGCTTAGATAGGCTGGAACAACTAATGAATATAGTGACAGAAAGCAGCCGTAGATATGGTGACATCAGTGTTAATAAAACGAAGCTAATCATTGTATCTAAGAACTAGTTCACAAACTGCACCCTTAATAGAACCCAAAGGCCAGCTGAACGTGTAAGAAAATTTACATACCTTGGTAGTATAGTCAGTGAACAATGGACAACTCTCAAGAAATAAAGAGCAGAATTGAAAAGGCAAGACCAGAGTACACTAGAATGACCAGTTTATTCAAAAGTCACGATTTAACAATAAACACAAAGGTGATACTTTTACGCTGCTACGTATTCTTGGTCCTCTTCTACGGTGTAGAACCTTGGACTTTGACTGAAGCCATAACTAAAAAATTGGAATCTTTCGAAATATCTTACCGTAGAATACTGAGCATTTCATGGAGAGCACATATAACTAATGTTGAAGTTATTAGAAAGGTGAAGAAAGAAAGGGAAGTTATTAACACAGTGAAGATAAGAAAGCTTCAGTATCTGAAACATCTCATGAGAAATGAACAGCGATTTTACTTATTGCAGTCCATACTACAGGGAAAAGTACTTGTAAAGAGAGGAGCTGGGCGACCGAGAATATCATGGCTGAGAAATTTAAGGACCTGGTTTGGCATGAATACAACTGACTTATTCCGTCCAGCAGTACAGAAAGTTAAAATAGTCTGTATGATATCCAACATCCGGAACGGATAGGAACTATCAGAAGAAGGAACGAAACAGAGTTTCTATAGTAAATGATAGTAACAGGATTCTAATTGCGAAAACGAAATTGTTAAGAATGGGATACTCGAACTGAGCATAAAAATACCAAAAGTTTACGGTGTTCTGAGAAACGTAAACGGGACTAGAACGAGGAATGGACGACAGGTTGGACTTTCGTAGCATATAAATATCTATAGACCATAAGACAAAGAGATTACACAGTTCTGATCACAAACAGAAGTGAGAAACCCATAGACCTATAACCATCCCGCTTGTATGTATTAGAAATTTATGGACTCTTGTGTCTGGACTCGGTGCATATATCCTTATGCCGACGACTTGCTCCTAAGTACGGCCGAGTCGCAGTATGGTGTTACCGTGTAACAAACACATACGCCATTTCAAATTGCTATGTCATAAAATAGTTGTATACAAAAAAAAATGGGTAAGTCGTGGGACACACACCAGAAGTGAGAATTTCAGTGTCGAGTGGCGAGTGAACTGGTTGAACGTGTAAAAGGTTGCTCGTTGTGTCTGAAGTAAGAGAGATTTTGCCATAAAGAATTAAGATTCTAATGCTGTACAAATGAACTTATAATTAATGCGGACGAGGGCATAGTAGTATTTATACATATTTAATTATAAGAAATTGATATTTAAAATGAACATAAATAAAAATCATATCACACGTCGTATAATTTTCAGTATACATACTCGTACATATACAAACGATATGTATCAAATATTTGTTTAAGTGTAACAGTATGATACATGCAATATTTAGTTGAAAGTAGAATGTGATAATTACTAAATTAGCTAAATTACTAACTCGAATTTAAAAAAATAAAACATCCAGCGAATAACAATAAAAACCAGAATGGAAGTCACGGATTAACTAAAAAATTATAAGTTAAACAAAGATACAAAAATTATACTTTTACGACATTTCAAACATGTACTCAAACACTCTCGTTGACAATATACCATTACAAAAAAGAAGTACGCGTCGCTGATTTTGAATTGTTTTTAGTAATTAACGATTGGAAAGTTGTGTAATTATATTAGACCAATAAGAACTAAGCACAAGAAAAAGATTTCAAAAGTACTCAGCTCGATTTCACACCGTGTGAGTATATTTTCTTTTATCATACGTAATATTATTTTGAATATTTACGTTATTCTTGTAACAGTATTAAACATTCGGAATATGATCGCATTATTTAAAATTTCGCTTTGCTTAAAGCATACATGTTAGTGGCAGTGGGAAAATTTTGGGTAGCTATGTGGGGAAAAGAGGTTGATTTGCCTGGGAACACTGCTTTTTCGTTTCATCTATTCCGTGACGCGTTGAATCGGTTTACTGCCCTAGGAGCGCAAGGTGTACGGGAGTGAGCCGGCCACCACAGTACCGTATATGAAGTTCTCACTTCAAAAATTGTCAGAAAGCTATGAAGTTTGACAAAAAGCAACATCCTTCAAAAGTAGACACGGATGATTGCCCAATCGATAATCGTGTTTGCTCACAGTCGGAACAAGTGAAAGAGCGTGCAGGCTTCCTACAACAGCTTTTGCATGAACACCCTAAGGAAAGATAAAAAATACCTAGAGAACCAGAACAGCCTTGAGCGAAAAAGAATAAAACGAACATCTTAATAACACTTCATGTGTTCACACTGGAGTAAATAAACGGTGTTTACGTGTAACATCTCAGTCACTAATTAGTTCTTCATTAATCTTCACAAGTAGAAGGCACTCAGCAGTCTGTAGTTCTCACGTAGAATTGAATAAATAGTTTTATTTTAATTACTGGTTTTCGTTGTTCTTGTTAAATCGTATTCCTTGTCCAACATGCGGTTAGGAAAGAAATGTATTGGAATAATCGACTCACAGATGTGCAAGTAGAGTTGACTATTCTGCCAATATGACACTTGTGCTGGCCATTTAAAAAGCAGAGGAACAGAGAAATCAGTCAGTACGATACACAGGCCGAGATAAAAGGCTCGACACGATTACGACCGATTGCCTAAAACAAATACAACACTTTATAGAATGTATCCCTTTATACAGTGGCAATGTCTCTCGTTTCAGACTTATTCTAGGTTAGAAGCACAGAAACTGATAGTGTTCTGTTTTACGCTTCCAATACTTTTTGTATTTAGTTCGCTGATTACTAGGTAAAGGAGTCCACCTGATGTTCTGGGAGGGACTTCCTCAACAGGGTAAGTGACGGGGTAATGACTTGACGCTTCACTGGTGTTCGTGAGGCGAATGTGGCGCCACGATGCGGTAAAAAAAACAGAAACGCCACCCATTCGTTTCTAGGGTCTTTTGCGTTATACGACCACAAAGCTTGGCATTGGCATTTTGTTCATCTTTCATTAAACTGAGTATAGTTCTCAGAATTTGCTATCTCTGTTTACTGATTAGTTAAAATGATATTCTCTCATTTACAGACTGTCGTACACTATACAAGAATATACGAAATAGGAAAGAGTGCGGAACTCATAGGGAAATGTTAGACTCTTACCTGTGTGAGTTTATGTGGCGGAAGCGACATGCAGGCACTGACTTATTTGAACAAATTATACACGACATCAAGGCCTTTTGGCCTCCTGAATTATAAACAATAACTTTCCAGTTCGTGAAATTAGGTTAGGTGTTTTTGGTGTATAAAATTTGTGTTTTTGATGAATAAAATATAAAACTACTTCAAAGTCTTCTATGCAGATCTACATCATTATTTTGATAAGTTTTCACTATTATGATATTGTTACAAAACAGAAAAGACCCGCTAACTGCCTTTACCATTACTCGCTTTTGTTTCTATAATCAACTCGTATAAATCACACACACACACACACACACACACACACACACACACACACACACAGAGGCGAGACTGGACGCAGCTTTTAACTAATCAGTAAACAGATATAGCAAATTCTGAGAACTATACTCAGTTTAATGAAAGATGAACAAAATGCCAATGCCAAGCTTTGTGGTCGTATAACGCAAAAGACCCCGTTTCGATGGTAGGCCGCGAACTTTTCAAATCGCCCTCGTATGTAAGATGCAATCAGTAAAAAATTATTGTTATGCGACGCTCCGTAAATAACGTGCAAACGTGTAGCGTACCACAGTGCCGTTACTAATACGTGGGTTGAGCCCTGTATGGTCTGTATAAAGTGACCACATCGCGGTAAACAATACACGTTAGCTGCTTGAGGCTGTTAGCGATAGGATAAACTGTAGACGTAGACTCGTTACGTTACTGCAAACGAGACAACTCAGTGCGCTCTTATCAACAAGTGTTCTCACTACAACAACCGCGCTGAGGAGAGAACACACCGTCATGTCATCATTATTAATTACACGAAACAGAAGAGAATGAACTTTGTACACAGGTTAGAGTTAATGCAGGTTTGCTCCAACAACCCGCTTAACGACTTGATATCAAAACTATAATAATAATAACAGTCATTTAAGAGAAACTGCAGTATAAAGACGCAAGAATGTGTTATGTAAACGTGAAATATAAAATTGCCACTTTCACTCCCCTCCCCCGCTTGCACTCCCTCTCTCATACAACTTACACAAAATAAGTACTATACGCACACCGGCTCTGCTACCGAGACGCCTGAGGAGAGGGGGTCTACTGAATGATAGTGCGTGCTTGAGTTGGTGGGGTATTACTGGTTCCGAAAACATTGTTCAGACGTTCAGAAGGCGTACTTAGTTATAAATTTTCTGTGCGTATGAGATTGAACATTCGTATATTACATGTAAGTGTAATTTACTGAATATATTGTTAAAGTGTCTTTTTTATTCGCTACAAGAAATACCTTGTGAGAGATAGTCAAGTCAAACCGAAACCGTGTTAAACGTATTTGAAATGTGTAGTATTACAGTGATGCGTGCAGTGGAGTGGCATACGTCACCACATTCCTTGTTCGCTAGCAGAGGTGAACTGCTGATAGTATAGCTCCCTCGGCCGGAAGGATAACAGTCGGTATCAAAGCAGATGTTATCACCCGTCATTAATTTTTTATCTCGCAACAGTGGAGTTACGTTGTTGACATGTCTCCGCGCATGAATTGGTCGTCGGTTCCATTGAAGGTGATAACCTGCAGCTGATGACTGCTAATTGTGGCAACGTGAACGCAAGTGGTAATCTCATCTTACTAACGGCGCAATCTGATTGGTGCAGAGAATTGTAAAGTGCTTCCGAACGTTTTCCTTCTGGACGAGTCAATATTACACAAGTACTCGAGCAAAAGCTTTTCATTTAACCTTGTTATCACAAGAAAATACGTGCATGTGTGAATGCAGAAAATTACCAATTGTCTAAAACAGACATAGATTACCCGTTTAATTTTACATGAATTTACTGTATAGTTACTGATAAGATCTGTAAAACGCGACGTTAAATGCACGCTTCAAAAGTTGTTCTTAAATATTTCGAAACTATAATTGAGAACTTTTACAGTATATTAACTGCGCTGTAAATACTCGTGTTAGACACAAATCTTATTATCACACCTGACTAATACTGTTTCACGTGCAACCCTGAAATCAATAAATCGCACCCTCGCAGATTCATTTTTCACTTCCATCGACTCACTAACTATTATTACAGAAACCAGTAACACGAGACAGCTGAACCAAAAGGATCATACTGATAACCGAAATGTATTTCTGAGGACGATTCGTGGAAAAATCGAGAAAATGGAAAGTGAACACTGACGGGATATGGAACATAAAAGGAGTCTGACACTCAATAAGTGAAAATCAGACAAATGGTCTATTATGGCCATAAGAGGATACACTTCAACCGCTAATAATGGTATGGACACCACAAAGTCGGAGACGAAGAGAAAAGGAGGCAAGAAGCTGGAAAGACATAAATGAGAAGGAAATGCACGAGAAAGAGTTACTAGATCTGTGGTGGTCACCAATACTCGTAGTACTGGACCACTCCTGTCTCCATTCCTATCTATCGCAGGATTGACACTTCATCCCTCGTACGACATCCCACATTGTATGTCGTCAAGGAGCTTTAATCTTCTCCTCCTCCACCTCTTCTGCCCTTCTTCGAGTGTTCCCTCAAATCCCATTTTAACTATTAATTTGCCCCAAGGATATGCCCAATCCTTTTTACACTCAATTTCGTGAATTATCAAGTGTAATAACATAAAATGAATTTACATTTAAGAGGCTTTACAAAATCTACCAATAAAACGGATTTACAATCAATGTGGTTTAGACTGATTGGTTAGTAACAAATTCAAATGCGCAGTTAACGATTCTAATTATGGATCAAGTGAAGCAGGTTAAGGAATTAAAACATCTTGGGGTGTGATAGTAACGGGGCAGTGTGTAGAAAATATGGAAATAACATGACGAAAGAGTCGTAGAGTTATAAGTTGGTAAGAAGGTTGAATTCCATAGGTCGAGGTAAATTCTAAGCTATAACTCGGAAATATGGAGCTTGAACCCTGCAGCTGAAAGGAGAATAAATACTGCTGAGATGGACTACTTGAGACGCCGTGCAGGGGTGTCCAGGCTGCAAAGATTCCTGTAAGGAGGAGATCAGGAAACGAATGCGAGAGGGAGAGACCGCAGTAACTCGTATTGAAAGAAAAGGTGGCTGCCGTGGTTTGGTTAGTGACAGAAAGAGGGACGAAAGATGACTGAAGCGGATATTCAGCCGCCACCTGAAATCTAAAAACCAGAAAAGGGGAAAATTACGGAGCCTGTGGATTGATGGTGTGTAAAATAGCAGGAAAGCACGCAAATTGATAGTGTACTATGTCCTTGGAAAGTATAGGTGGCGAGACTCTGTATGAGAGTGAGTGAGTGAGAGTGTGTGTGTGAGAGAGAGACAGACAGATAGACAGGCAGACAGACGGCCAGAGACATGGCCAGACTATTTCTGCTAATTCTTCTCTTTAACTCGCATAAGTCTTCTACCCTCCATGATTCTTTTGACCCTACTCTTCTCTGCTTATTCTATCCACCGCACTGTTACTAACGTCCGCCTCTACATCCACATTTCTAGTGCCTCAATGTCTCTCTATTCGTTTTCCTGATCGTCCATGTCTCTTACGTAAAACATTCCACATAAAACACTTCACCAGTTACTTCCTTCATTCTGCTACACAAAATTCGTTTTCTTCCCACTGAACACTTTCTCCGCTGTGGCAATTCCCCCTTTAATCTCTTGTTCTTCAGTTCGCTTCTTAGACCAACATGCTCTCTAAATATACGGTGACACAGTGACGCCGAAGGCCTTTCTGATGAGCTCGAACTTCTTGCACCATACTGAAACCGTCAGTACTAATCGTTTTCCGTGATATTTGAAGCTTGTCCGAAGACGAGTTCCGGGCTGCTTTGGGTACTTGTCCCTCTTCAGCCAGAGGGTAAACCTTTGGGGATTAAAAGCGTCACTGCGAGCTGGACGATGAGAAGGAGGAGGAAAGCGCCAAGACTTTATGTTTGTTTGCGTTTATGGAGCGTGTGTGGTGTGTAAGACTGTGAGGTTAAAGAACACAAGTTGAAGAGTAATATCGCTGTTACGGTCGTGTGACTGCGGTGGCGTCGAGTAGCTGAGGACGTTAGAGATGCGTCAGGGGGTGAGCGTCAACGGGTGGCATCAAGGGCTATATGGGAAGGGAAGGTGGCATCAAGGCATATATCCGAAGAGTACAGACAGTGGTATAGTCTGATACCGTGACGTCACGAACATTTGACATGCGATAACTGCGGACACCACCACAAAACTTGCACGCTGCTGATGTGTCCTTCAGAAAACAATTTACGCAGAGAAAGTCTAACGTTATGTGAGCATAGCATATCAAGTGTTTTACGTGGCATCGGCTGTCACGAGTGTCATGGTGGAGGATCAATTAGGTCCAGCAAATGGTTAATAGGTCTGGAGTTCCTAGTCGGCCGGTATATTTTCTCCAGTTGTCAGAACGAAAAAAATAAAGCTTCACTTTCAACGACTACCATGGTTTAGTTTTCGGAGAAATGAGTCGATGTCGGGGGAGAGCCTGTTCAGGGACTAAAGGACAGTAGTAGTATTCGATGGGACGGAAATATTTTATAAGCTTTTTATGTTGTGAAGGTATACGCACCGATGAGTATTAATTATGAATACATGTAGTCGACAATACATTGCTTTTTCGTACCAATTTTAAAAGGGTAACAGACAATCGGTAACAGACAAACACGGGGTACGGAAAGGCGGTAGAGCTACAATCAGCTAATTAGATTTCAGTCACTGGGGGTCGGCTGTGATCGCACGAACAAACTTGATTTGTTTACTCAGTTTTAAATCTTTGCGTCTCCGTGTACACACTAATAGAAATCCATTTAAGTTTATCAAACACCACGGACATGAAAGTAAACGCAATGCACTTGTGTAAACAAACGAAGAAGAGGAGCAGGAGGAATGTCGGAGCAAACAAAACAAACACTTACTGAAGACTGACTCTCGACGATGCCTCACGAACCCCGTGTAAATATTAAATCAAAATGCTTATGCAAACACGCCGACACACACACACACACACACACACACACACACACACACACACACACACACACACACACACACACAGATACCACGTGCACTCACTCCTACGCTCAGTATTAAACTGCGGTGTGGAATTTTAAAACTCAAATTGAAGTCGTACAACCTTATTCGTGGCAACGATAATATTGTTCTTTCATGCAGTTTCAGAACCAATGCTAGTCCTGCCATCAACTTCTCGGTCCACCACTAACCTTTACAATCCTTCCCGCATACCTCTTAATATTAGATTTAATATTCTCTAGTTTTTTTATAAGTATTGTCTGGAAACACAGCTTCTAATCTCAAAAAGCAGATTTTAGTCTGCTACACAAGCGACTACTATAAAACAAGTAAATTACACCATTCTTATTACTTTTTACTTCTTAGTAGTTTACTTCTCACCATGATATTCTTAGTTACTTCAGGATCGCAACTAGAGTCTGTGTCACCCGGGTCAAACTCAAAACACGGTTTATGGATCCCTACCTACCAGATTGAATTTATAATATACTTAACAGAACTTAATTTACATAAATATATTACAGTCATTATTGTGTTAAAAAGTTTCAGTCTACAGATTTTAATCTTAATGCAGTTTAATTTTGTATATGACAGATTTTCAACAACATCTTGCAAAATTATGTAGGCTATCAGTATAGGTCTACACAATAAGAATAAAGGATATTATTTATCACTTTTAGTCGTCTGCTTATTGTGAAAAAGTCAAATGAAGCATACACGTCTTCAAAGAAATAGCTTCCGAGCCTTTTTTGCACCGAAGAGATTTTAATGACATGATCATAGCAAACAGACGATGCTCTCTCGGTTTCAACTGAAATAATATCAAATCTGAAAACCTACCTTACTGCATGTTGCTTCTTCAGTAAGTTTTAATAATTTTCAATTTAAGAAAACTTCTTTCGCCTGAAATAACGATTACAGGAAGAGTTAGAAATATTATGCAGACTGCGGTCAAGTTTCGAATTCCTTCTTCAAATCTGTATTTGTAAATTAAGATCAGCAAAGTGTTGCTGCAAGCGTCATTTCCCATACTGCCATCAACTTAGCAAGACGAGGTGTTACAAACTTACCACTTCTCCAATCCGTCTTCATTTATGTTATCTTTGTACGTCTTCGCTAACTTTTTCACATCCATCTTGTGTATTTTATTCCAATTTAAAAAGCTAAACTTGTCATTAATTTCTTCTCGTGCCTGAAACCTAGTGTTTAGCTTATTCACTGTACAGGGAATTATTAGTAGTGCCAGCAACATTCAGTATACAAAATTTATTGTGTTATTTGGCACTCCCCAGGGCGGCGCCCATTGGTACGTGTTCCCTTGTCCAACCATTTGCAGCCCTTATTGCAACACTATTCTTGTACTCTTAGAATTCTATTTTTTGCCTTCCAAAGCCTACACATAATAAGATTTCCGAAGCTTACATTTCTACACAAAGATGATGAAGATAGCATACAAGAAGGACCCAAACAGCCGACGCACACATTCTGTCGTGTTCGCCCTGGTCCAGCGTGTAGATGTCACCGAACGCTTCGACTGTGCCTGCAGAGCCGTCATCATTAGTGACTAAGATGAAGTTTCAGTGACTCCTCTTCAACTGCTGCAGTCAGCGATGAATCGTAAACGGTAGATTGTCATTGTGGGGTTTGTTAAATACGAGGTCTGTAAATTTAAATAATGAGACTAATTCAGTAAAACCTTTTATTTACAATCGAACAATGTATAGACTCTATTGCCTTCAAAATAGTTCCCTTGGAAAGTCATACAGCACTTTAGACGGTTTTTCACTCTTCATAGCAGTGCTGGAACTCAGAAACTGGAATTTCATTCAACTGGTAGGTTACATTGCTTAAATGTTGTCTATCGTCCCAAAATCTTGTCCTTTGAGATCTTTTTTCAATCTCAGGAAGAGAAAGTAATCACAGGGACTCAAGTCAGGCGAATAAGGGGGCTGAGGAACAACAGGAATAGTTTTCTTTGCCAAAAACTCATTAACCGAGAGAGCTGTATGACAAGGTGTATTGTCATGAGGCATGATGCAGAATCCAGGTGCTCACGACGGCTGGTCTCACATAGGCAACTCTTTTCCGTAGCCTTTCAAGAATTTCTCGGTAAATATGTTAATTGACAGTCTGCCCTGTAGGCAAAAACTTCTTATGGATAATGCCATTACTATCAAAGAAACAAGTGAACATGGTGTTGATTTTGGATTTGCTCATTTTTGTTTTGTTGGGATGTGGTGAGTTTGGTGTGTGCCGCTCCTCGCTTTGTAATTTTGTTTCTGAATCGTACTCAGAGATCCATGATACATCACCAGTAATAACATTTTTTAGAAAATCAGGATCACTTTCAATTCGTCCTAGAAGATCACAGCACACTTCCATCCTGTTGCCTTTCTGTTCAAGAGTGAGGTTTTTTGGGACCAATTTCGCACAAATTTTTCTCATTCCCAATTCGTTTGTCAAAATTTGATAAACTGTTGTGTGGTTTAAATATAATTGTTCCGCGATGATTCTGATGGTTAATCAATAGTCAGACCGCATCAAGTCCCTGATTCAATCAACACTGTCGTCAGTTCTTGACATTAACAGTCTTCCAGAGCCTTAAGTGATTCCTGGCCATCTGAAAATGCTTTAAATCATCTGGAAACCTGTGGTCTTGACACAGCTTCACCTCCATATATCTTTGTCAATTTTGTAAAAGTCTCAGTATCATTGTGTTCGAGTTTAACACAAAACTTGATTGCACAACATTGCTCGTAATCGATGTCACTCATTTGTATAACCCACAACGAAATCTCACTTCACGAAACGCTTGTTTACGTTTCACGTGGCAACAATAGACAATAAATATTAATACTCAATATCAATAAGCTGTTTATCTAACCATCTGTGTTAATGGAAACCTCCAGTGTTGCCATATTGACTGGTACATGATTAGTCTCATTACTCAATTTACAGACCTTGTACAAGAGGAAACAAACTAATATACGGAGTTAACTCCACGCCAGGGAAAAAACACGTAAATACGGCAACTATTTACAGATGAACGAATAATAGCCGCACAATTCAGAAAAATTTTCTAATTTCAACCAAACACGTTTACCGTCAAAATGTTCTTTAGGTCCGTGGTAGGTAACAACAAACTATTCTTGTTTCATTTTATTTTATTTTATTCTCTTTTTAATTCAGAAAGTAAAGTTCTTTACCAGCGTGTTTCTACACGGACCTGTTTGCGATGACTTTGTTTCCAATTACTAAATTGAATAAAACTTGGCAAGAAAGGCTAAGTTGTGAAAGTTTAGTTCACAGTTGGGGAGTTCCGCCGCCTGTACAGAACATTCAGGTCTGTAGAACAATGAAATTAAAACTTTGGCGCTCTTGTTATTTTGTTGCGAACTGGAACAATGACCGATTGTATTCGCGCGCGCGCGCGCGCGCGCGCGTGTGTACCTACACAGGTTTCCTGTTAAATCAACTTTACGAGAAACAACGATTCTCTATCGGACACGGGTTGACACACCAATCCAAGCTCTAACGTAAATACAATTTGTAACTGTGGAAGTTATTTTTTAAGTAATCTTGGCTAACGAAACTTCAATGTTCTCTTCCAAACGATGGTAAATGAGTTTTGAACACTGAAGTGTCTTTCATCAATTAAACACCAGCTCAATGTTAGCCCTCATTTATACTTCCAGGAGACAGGGGACGGGTGGCAGGTGGTAAAGAGATAGGCGTCAGGTGGTGCAGGATTTATACTTCAGGCTACGGTCGAGACACTACACAAGAGATGTCATTTGGAACACGTCAGATGTTTCTCATGCTAGAAAATGACAGTGAAGTGGAGGACAGGAGGAAGAAATATTGTGTTAATCCCATCAACGAGTTGTGTGAAGCATTTGGTGAATTTCACCATCTGTATTTGGACTCAAGACAACACCAATCATATTTTTCCAACAGTTGAGAATGCCTACTGATACTGTCGACTTCATTTTAGCAAAGGTGGAAGGAAAACTGAGGCGGAAGAGAACTTGTAAATTACCAATTACTACTCCTGAAAAGCTTTACGTAACTCTTAGGTAAATTAAAATAAATTATGTAACAATTAAGTAATAAATTAAATAAGAATCGTGTATTTCTTAGTGCTTGTAGTCAGCAATAAAACAAACAATATCGTTTCGCGTAATATGTATTTTATTTTCTTAAACAAATGTCGTTCTTAAACAGGTGATTTTATCACAAACATTTAACAGACAGGGATACATCGAATAATTTGTAGATAATATTTGTATAGGGTAAGCTCACCTAACTCCGTGATATTACGGATATTAGCTTACAGCTACAAAATTTGTTTATTAAAAATATTTTAATAAGTACAGACTGTTCCTAGAATTGTGTATTTGGAGTACATAAAATGTAATAGTGAATGTAACTTTCTTAATTTCTGTAAAAAAAATTGATTAACCTTTATTCATCAACTATGCTATTTCCTTTCAACTTTTCTCCACCACTTCCATGTTTTTTGTGATTCGGGTCTGCATCATTCCAAATTACAGGCCTTGTCTGCACGTCATTATTTGAGAACACATGCGAATGCCAAAAAGCGCGGGAGACGTCGCCTGTATCTGTGGCAAACTACAGCGACAGGTGGTGAGAGGTAGCGTCACCAAGGAGTCACACTTCACTTCGCAGAAGTATAAACAAACCCATTCTCAACAATGTACCACAGCTGCGGGTGACGTCACCCGTCGCCTGCCACCTGGAAGTATAAGTGAGGCCTTACGAGTTACGGTCAGAACCAGCTGTTTCCTTTCCAGTAGTAGGTAAGGCTGGACTGAGCTGACTTGTTGTAGGATTACACGAATGTACGGTCAACCAAATCAGATTTACGGATTGAGTATTCAACTTACAGCAACTGAACAGACTAGGAACGTGTTTGACTTGCCGAGTACATTTTGGCATTTGGCGTTCTTTCCTGATTTCCTGATTCCTGTTTTTTTCATGTTTTAGTGTTTCGTGTAAGTCTGATGTGAATTTAAACATACAAACAATAGTGCCGCTTTTACTACCACCATTATACTTTTCTCGTAATACGTAATCAATTTCAAGTACGTAACTACTGTAACAAACGGATAATGTTGACTCTATCTTGTATCTCCTTCGCAACTCCTTCCCTCCATCTTCTTCTCGGTCTTCCGAGGTCTTCGCTGAGGTCTTCACACACAGCCGTTTTGACCGAGGCGTTTAATGAGACGTGTAGCGAGTCGGTACGTCGTTCAGCTGTTTGTTATTACCAAGACACACACAGCGGTGAGCGCCGCCTGCCGGTTTCAAAACAGAGTCGTATAGTCATCTCGAGCATCAACCGAGTCGGTTGTCAGTACTTCACGCGGTTGCTGTTTGCATGTTGTGTATATGTGTCTAGTCAGACACAGCGTTTTGTAGAGCGGTTTGTTTGTTTTTACTTTTTATTCTCCAGTTTTTCAACTGTATAGTTACATTTTATTGAAGTTGCATATAATTATATGTAATATTATATAAGTGATATAATTATTAAATAAAATTTATTTTAACATTATTATTAATCAAACATATTGATATTTAAACATATTAACATATATTATTTAAACATATTGGAAACTAAAGAATGGATAAAATTAATGTAGAACAATTAATTAATGAAGTACACATGCGACCGGCTCTGTGGGACATGAAATTATCTGACTACAGTGACAGAGTAAAAAGAAAATTGTGCTGGGAGGAGATAACAGATGTTTTTGCTAAAGAGGATATGACAGAAAAGGAGAGAAAGGAGTTAGGTAAGTGAAGGACATTTTTTTTTTAATCGAATAATGAACAATAATAGAAATAGATTAGTTATTTATTGAATTGTTGTTAAAGTACAGAGCAAATGTATCTCTTGCAGATAGTGCTTTTGTATTTCCTCTATGTCTCGTGTCTGCTAATACACTTTGCAAATTATGTTGTTCTGTGTCATCATTATGATATCTTATTCCATATCTTGTCCTTACGTAGTTATGTAAAACACAGGTGGCTCTGATAATACTTTCAATCATACTTATATCAACATCTATGGGTCGGTGAAATATGCGCCATTTGTTTGTTAAAATTCCAAAAGAACTCTCAATATATCTTCGTGCAGTCGATAAACGCTTATTAAACTTTTCTTTAACAGGGGACAAGATCTTTCCTCCGTAAGGCGTAAGCAAGATTTCTGACAATGGAAAGGCTTCATCGCCTACCATTACATATGGAAAGTTTCCAGTTAAATTTTCAAACGAGCGTGGTGCAGGAATTTGTAAAGAACCGTCACACATCTTTTCGAAAAGTTTTGAATTTTTGAATATTCCAGAATCACTTGATTTTCCATATGATCCAACTTCGATGTAAGTGAAACAGTAATTGGCATCGCACATCGCAAATAATACCGTTGAGAAATAGTTCTTAAAATTGTAAAACATTGAACCGCTATTAGGCGGCTGTTTAGTTCTTATGTGCTTGCCATCTATGGCGCCAATACAATTTGGGAAGTGTGCATATTTTTCAAATCCTTTTGCAATCTCAACCCATCTGTCTGTGGAAAATTGAGGCATAGTAGCGTCAACTAGACAGAACCATATTGCATTACATACATCTTTTACAATAACACCAGCAGTAGTTCTTCCTATGCGAAAGTTGTAATGTAAATCAGTCAAAGAACACCCGGTTGCCAGGTACCTGAAATAAAGAAAGTACGACTTACAAACTGCAAACCACTTTTTTAGTACAAGAAGGGCTAAGACCCCTACGATTTTACAAAAAATGTCTGACGTTTAATTTCGACTGTTAATGGATTCTTCTTTAATTCAACTTGACTATAAATTTTGATTAAAAAAATATTTGCAATTTGAAATATTTTTTATTTACAGGAGTTGTACTGCATAAAAAGTGGAAACATATCAGAGATAATTTTACAAGGGACTTACAACTAAGAAAAGGGAAGTCTGGGGACGGAGCTTCTAGGAAAGCGCCTTACATGTACGCACAACAGCTGGAGTTTCTGAGAGATACTGTGGAACCGAAACAAACGACCAATTCACTACAACCACCGGATGAGGAACAACTGAATGATGATGGGCCTTCAACGTCCACCATTTCAACCCCTGTTCAAACTGGAATTGGTAAAAAACGATTACATCCTGTAGAAGAAAGAATTAAACATTCGTTAGACAGAATTGATAAAAGAGCTAACACGCAACCAGATGATGACAACCGGCACTTTCTGCTATCACTGCTACCAACTCTTGCGTCACTGCCAAAGAGAATGAATTCAAATTGTAGACTTGAGGTAATGCAAGTCCTCAATAAGTACGAAGGTTACGCTCTTCAGGAAAATCAACACTCAACATCCTTATTGCCAATACAACACGGACCTGCTTACTTACCGCATCAACATCAATACGAAAGGCCGCATCATTCGTATCAGCCACAACAGTAAACAACCACAACTGCAGCAACAGCGTGTCCAACAATCGCAACAACTCTCCTCAACAAGAACGACAATACGCCGCAACTTCACCAGCACACACAATTGCATCAATAATATCAAATTATATTTCAGAAGAATCTAATTACTAAATTCAATTATATTTCTTATTCTAATTATAATAACTGTAAAATAAACTGTAATTCTAATAATGTACCGTAATATTTTTTCTGTGTTGAATAATGTTTTCTTTCCATTTTTCCTTTCTGAATATTTTTGTAACCACTTCAAAAAAATTAAATCTATATGAAAAAAAAATTAAAAAATAGAAATACTTAAAAAAAATTAAAACTATATGAAATATATAATTATATACAGTACGTACCTGAGAGTTATGACAAGTTTCTCTTCTGGTGGTACGCATTTTCTCATACGAGTGTCTTTCTTAGTTATTTTTTCTCTTATACTCATGAGCAATGCGTCAAAAGTAGCTGTTGACATCCGAGTGAAGTTAAAAAATTTCTCTTCATCTTCCCTTAGTTCAGAGAACAAATTATAAAAATGACCTTTCTCTGGTCTACTGTCCACAATTGGATGCACCCACATTCGTCGTTGTTTCCTCCTTCTTCTCCAACGATAATATAATAATGCTAACAGAGCTATTTCTTCAGCATCACTCATTTTTTTCACTTCCTTCCACGAGGCACGACGCGAACGAAATGAGATGTGTCTGCTAAACCGACTCGATAAACGCCTCGGTCTACAGCTGTGTGTGACATCACTCTTAAAGAACCGACTCGTTAAACGCCTCGGTCAAAACGGCTGTGTATGCCATGGCCCTAAGTTTTCATACTGCTACGTTGAGATGAAAGATAACTACTTGACATCTTACACGCGTTGATTACGCAACTCTCGAGGTGATTCGAGACGCGCGTTCCATACGTTTGGCGATCACTCTGAGCGGGGATTGTTCAAGATCGGACATAACACATTTCTAGCAAAATCCAAAGCGGCTGTAACTTAGCAATTCTGTCTCAACGCACCATCCGGAAAGTGACAGATTTCTCTTGAACCTCAGCAGGGTATAAACAAGCATTCAGCGGCCGGCCAAGTTTAGTTTTAGACCAGCGACACTACATTGCGGTTCGGAATGATTGTTACTGTCACTTGCGGTTTACTTTTATTGGTTACTTAGTGCAAAACTGTAAGAAAGTGACATTTATTGTTTATGACATTACTATCTCTTGAACATTAACTATCGTGAGAAACTGTTGTATTTGAATGCCTTTGTTTAATGCTAATTGTAATTAAAGTTGTAATCAGTTATTTCGTTGGTGTCAGTTATTCTGTTTTTACTGTACAACACGACGATCTGTGACACCGAAGTAACAATACCATTATACTTACCTACATCGTCAGCCTATTTTCTGCCATGACACGTGACTGTAGACTGCTTGTTTGGTTTTCTTTACTCCGTTACTGTGTGTTTTACTAGCATTCTTTCACTTATTTTTCTCTTCTCGATTTGTCCACTGATAGTTTTCAGAAGATCATTTCATTTTTATAGTATCTTTTTTCAGTTGCCAGACTGTGCGCCATATGTTACATCTGAGAATGGTGTTATATATTAGGTGCTCATTAATTTTGGGGATTCTATGTGTTGCAAGGGAATTCACAGAGGTACAGACGAGAACTGTCAATGGAAGACGTGTACATAAAAAATAATAGGGCCTATAAGTGCCCCGAGGATACGAATAACAGATGGTCTTACCGGAGAAATGTTGGACAGACTGTTACACAGTGGGAGATGAAGCTGTCACTGTCACGCTAGCATCAAACGCAGCCTGCGGGGAAAAGAAGACGTGTCTCTCTCTGTCTAAGGTACACCTGACATACTGACTGGGTGGGCCACGCTATCATCATCAACTACACTGTTTGACATTGTTCGGTTTCCCGTTAAAATCGGTGAACTAGTAAGCTCCCTGAGCTGCAGAATTCTCTCCCTCTTTTCTACAAAGTACATTTCTTATTAACAAAATTAAATTAGTACGTTTAATTTTTTCAAGCTGTGATTTCTATATATAGGCCTATTCAAACACTTTTTGCTACAGTCCGTTTCTTGATGTATATATTATATTTAATTTTTATAATGAATTTACCTCAAGATATTTCTTTCCTTATTAGGAACACGTTTCGGGTACCATTGTGTACCCATCCTCAGCCTTCCGGATTTTGTGTCTGGTGAAGTACATGTGTGTTGACTGGTTGTTATTGTGGCTTCCTGTTGGCTTCTGGTACTTTAAATTGGTATTATTGTGTGTGATTGTGGTGTATGTATTAGTATTTTGTGTTTTCGATGTTGAGTGCTTTGAAAATCGTGTCATGTTTTGTATTGATTTGTATTTGTTCAGGTATTCGTTTGTTTTGTGTTTTATGTTTGTAAATTTTCCCAAGTGTTCATTATGGTGCCTTTGTGTGGTATGTGTTTTATTAGTGTCATGTTGGTTATGTTTGGGAATTCATGTCCAGTGTTTATTGCATGTGTGGCCAAATTAGAATATACAGTACGCTACAGTACACCTACAATATGCAATATACAGAAAACCAACTTCCACTAACATCATTATATCTAACCATTCTGACCACCCACAACAAAATAAAATGGCAGCATTCTATTCACTATTTAACAGAATGTACAAAATACCCTTAAACAAACAAGAAACAGACAAAGAAAGAAATATAATACATACCAAATTGCTTGTGAAAATGGATATAATAAAAACACTGTAAACAAAATAGAAAATAAAATCAAACATAAAATAAAAACTGAACAATTAAGAATTAATCAAAATGAACAAAACAAAAATAATAACAACAATAAAAAATGGGCCACATTCACATACATAAATAATAAAATGACAAAGCTAACAAAACTGTTTAAGAACACAGACATTAAAATAACATACAACACTAACAAAATTAATCTACAAAAACTAAATAACCCACACAACAAAGATAATACAATAACCAATGGTATATACAAAATTGAATGCCAAGATTGTAATAAATGTTACATAGGACAAACAAAAAAACATCTGAAAAAAACGTTATTTTGAACACCTAAACGCATACAAATCTATGAGGATGGGTACACAATGGTACCCGAAACATGTTCCTAATAAGGAAATAAATATCTTGAGGTAAATTCATTATAAAAATTAAATATTATATATTATAGGCTATGGTTCTTACCAGAGAAACCACGAGAAAGTGCCTATAAGTCCTTTCATGTATTTCATTTCTTTTTCTTTTTTAGTAAGTATTAAATTGAATTTTTCTACACCTACAAAACAAAAAACTTACAGTTTTGTTAGGTACTGCAGTCGTAATTCGTCCATGCGTCTAAGGTAATCCCAGCACGGTTTTAACAATAAATTGTTTTGAAAATTTTGATCCTTTTGTAGGCTCTAGTGACCTAAAGTTGTGAAATTACCAAAACTGAATACTTTATTCAGATTCTGGTTAAAATTCTCTTTAATGTGATTCCCGACAATATTTTTAAAAATTTAACAATAGGGGCGCTCTAGTATCTCAAAATAAACAATTTTCAAAACTAAACAGTTCGTTCAGATTTGTCCACGAACGGGGCGCGACGTCATTATTTTTGCACACGTTTGCAACGATACGCACACACATTACACTTATTCATATACGTTGTTTTCTTATCTTTTCACACTTTTTATTGTTGAAAACCTAAGTCTTTTGTGGTTATTGCACTTCGTTCTTATTGCACTTAGTTCTTATTGAATTGTATGTTCGTTATGGAAAACTATAGGCCTACGTGTAATTTTGCCTCACCAAAAATAAATACTGCTTCGTCCGTTAAAATAAAAGACAATTAAGTAACGCTGTTGAAAATTCGAGTGTCTCTGCACATTTGTCGAGTAGCTCGGCTCTTGCAGCCGGCACGTTCAAAGTCGGCCTTTGACCTAGTCTCCAGATTGTACTGGCGCATGTAACTATGCAAATTATGCTCGCCGTCCCGCCCGGAAAATGGAAAATTATTCTGGCACCTCTGCGGGATACGTATAAGAGTCAGCGGCCGGCTTAGAAGTACAGTTTAGAACGGCGATATTCGAGTGCGGAGTGTTAGTATTGTGGCGGTTTAGTGGAAAGGTGCAAAACTGTAATAAGCACAAATTATTGTTGGACAAATTTAACTTGAATTATTGTATACGAGTGCTTGGTTGATTTTGTAACTGCTGTTTGTGTCTAATTCAAGTTTGTAATTAGTGATATCATTGGTGTTATTTATTCTGTTTCCACTGCACCAACACGACGATCTGAGTGACCGTCGTAACAGTACGGACTCTCTTTTACAACATATTGCCATTTGTATATACTGTAGTACATGGCCATTTGATGTAAGCGTTTTTAGCGTTTACGTGAAAACGTACGCACAAAGAGCGAGAAAAATCCGTAATGACCCAGACAGTGAAAATGAGAAATGAACAATGATTACTGTGGTTCTGATGGCTGTGGAAACAGATTAATTTCGGTGTATTTTCGGTGATGTAATTAGAAAACACGATTCAGCAGAGGCTACGAAAAAATTAAACACAATATTCGGTATGTTCTCAGAGACGCAATCATGTGTGAGTAGACAGATTGACGTACGCGCGCGCGCGCGCGCGCGTGTGTTTGTCGCTGTTTACGTTTCCTCGGGCCACACAGCTTCTTCACACTTAATTTGTCAACAATCACATAAAGCCAGTAGCTACTGCGTCTGCTGCTATCTTTTTTTTTTACTGCAACCACATTCATTCAAATAAAATACACTTTGCCCCCACACAACTGACATCGATTTGTCAAGTGAAAAACGTTCACACACACACACACACACACACACACACACACACACACACTTGTTTCGTGTTTAATCTTTCATCTGAATCTCCATATGACTAACAGACGGGACGTTTGTACGACACGAATAAATTATAAAAATATGATGTGCACGTTAAAACCGCTTCAAGGATTAGTATACAGCCAAAGCACAATAATTCACTTTTTCTCAAGGATTTTTAACTATAGTTAAGTGTAAATAAATTGATCGGAATACATTTTGCAAACTTACAGTTATTAATTCTACAGGTCAAAAAAATTCTATTAAAATATTTATGATGTACGCTCGACCAGAACGTGGTCGACCGAACGTACATGAATGATGACGCAGGTTCCAAAGAAGGCAAAACCGATTTGCTCGGTCTAAACGTTAAAATTTTATTATTTCTCAAAAACCAATATTAATTTATTATGTTAAAAATTTCTTGTGACATTTATTATGATTGTTGAATACCGAACTTCAATTAATTTTAAGAAAAGTTTTCCTGGATATTTCTGGCACCTCTGAGTAAATAAAATAGCAAAAGTTAAATTTAGAAACAGTTTAAAATTTCGAATTGATATTTCTATTTATATTTTTTACAAGTAAGTTACATAGTGACCTGACAAGCTACCCTTTTCACTTAACGTTACAAAACTTTCTAGTGTCTCTCATAACTACTTGTTTTTAGTTCACACTGTACACTCATTTCATTCGTTACTAACTGATGTTAAGTTCTATACAATCTCTTAACTGATACAGATGTAGCACTTCCCTGTGACCTGGCGGCAATGGTTAAAGCTGCTCCACGTACTCCGTTGGGGAGG
Organism: Magicicada septendecula; assembly: GCA_034769895.1. Classification (NCBI taxonomy): domain Eukaryota; kingdom Metazoa; phylum Arthropoda; class Insecta; order Hemiptera; family Cicadidae; genus Magicicada; species Magicicada septendecula. The sequence continues at coordinate 127,166,423 of CM068372.1, forward strand.
GAAACTTCGGCTGATGGATGCTCACAGAGGTTCAGATAGTAACGCCTCCACAGTCTGCATTTCCGGTTTAAAAAGCTTCAGGATTAGGAGCACGCCAGTGGATGGTGGTAGAGACTACATAAAATATATAGGCCTAACAGTCTTCATCGAAATCACTGTCGCCTTAAGCAATGTCGACAGATAATTTAACCGATTTAGCTTTGCGAGACTGAATTCGCAAATTCGCAAAATTAACAATTCGAACATTGAGATTTTAGGTTACAGTTTCTTTTAGTACGACATTCTGCTGGATTTTCACATTTTTCGTTTCTTTTCTGGGCCTGGGGTCCAAAATTTTTATATTTCCAAAACTTAGTAATACACTCAGATGTTAGTTAAAATTCTCTTTAATTTAGGCTAATACACAAAATTGTTGCGATTTTATAAAACTTTTTACCCACTGTTTAGTTCAGACGTCCAAAAATTTTGAAATTTTCAAATATGAACACTGTATTCCGATTGTGGTTTAAATTCCATTTAATTTGATACCTTCCATGAGCTTTGCGATTTTTTCACATTTTTCCTCCCACTCCCTATTTTTGAAGGGATCATTCTAAAAAATAAAGTTCTGTAGGATAAAAGAGTGGACATGCACGTCGAGTTTTACGAAAATCGGTTGATGCGTTCAAGAGCTGTAATGAGACATACTCCAAACAGACAGACAAAACGGTCGAGTCAAAACTGAGAACTCGCTCCGCTCGTTCAACAAGTGGTCCTATGGTAACATTTATAAAAGAAAGGAGGCTAGCTGAAAAAAAACATGGGCACACAGAAAAACTGAAAAATCTTACAAATTCTTTTACGTTGTTTCATTCTATTTGGCTCTGAAAAGTGTGGAAATGAAGACAAGGACCGATTACTGACTTCTAAGACACGGTGCAGGAGGTGAATACACGGAATCAACGCAGAGACAAGGTAAGAAATGAGCAAGCGACTAAGAGAATACACCATAAAAATAGAATGTAGAATATAGCCTTAACAGAATCAATGCTGAGACAATATGGGCAGTGAGCAAATGGTTAAGAGAATACGTCAGAAAAATGGAATGTAGAAAAGCCTCAACAGTAGTAAACGCTAATTCCTCGAGCAACTAGTTACACACAGGTTATATGCCGATCGTCTTAAACGCAGAATTATGTGGGAGCGAAATGACGATGAAAGATGGGTGTAGATTATGTCCTTGGTTATCTTTCCTCTTCGAGGAAAACGAGCAGAGATCCAACAGGAGGTGATCAAGAGAACGATCTGACGACTAAAGAAGACGCGGCCAGCTGTAAATTCCCGAATTCAGGCTACAAGGCGGAGAAAACTGTTGTGTGTAAAAAGTTTAAACACTGTTGTCACTCGAAACACTTACTTCAGGGCTCAGTAAATTGAAATGTCCAATGGCTTGTCTGGCCGAATCTGTCTCCTCCAGTACGCGTGGAGTGACACTCAGAAAACATTAACAACAAACGTAGGTTATAATATAACGGTGCAACAATGACATAACAGAAAAATGTTATAGTTCTAGCACATTCAACGATAAACAACCAACCAACCAACCAACCAACCAACCAACCAATTATAATGTTATTATTACGATCTCAAGCAAAGAATATCAACACTCGAGTTGTGAAAATCAAACCATAAAAGGATCTACCCGCTCAGAATTAAAACTGAACAAAACGTAAAAACGGTCATTTAAATTCTTTATTATGTCCTCTTATATTACTAAGATAGGGATAATTTAATAAATCAGCTAAACATGACCGTATTACGAGGTGCAAAAAGTCATACGCTGCGTAAACGTAATGTAAATTGAAGTTGTATAAGATTCGTACCACTGTTGTTTGGTACAGAATCTTAAGAATTTGACAAATGTCTAGATGATCGTGTACATACACGCTATGAGTAATAAATCCATTCACACAGTGAAGGCTTGTAGAATGAGGATGAGCAGAGAATTACCATTATTCTGGATGAGCTAAATGTCTTTAGTATACAGTTAAAAACAGATATACGACTATCTAAATGAAATTGGCTTGCACATCTGGACAAAGAAATGACAGTTAATCTCAGAAGTTCCGAATACGTATACAAAGGGGAGAGCATGTTCCTTGGTGTCTAAGTATCCGTGTTGATCTTCCGGGTCGTAATACGTGGTCTCAAGGTATGACTGACTTATGGTGCACAGGGTATCGTAGCCCTCGGAACTTTGGGCGATAACCGGGTCGCAGCTTGACGATTGTTATTTTCTTCCGTCTGATGTACCAGCGTACAACGTAACTTCTGGTCAAAGAAGTTAGGTTGCGTATCCTCGCTACACAAACTATCATATAACTATAAATAACCTAAACTCTGTTATTTTACGGTTGCATCAATGCCTGTCTCTTAACCTGAAGTGAAGGCGTTGATTCACAGAAGCTTACAGTCATGGACTGAGCGACTGATCGCACCGGCACAGGTTAGTTCGATGGATTACCGTAACCAGGGCCAGCAGTTTTGGAAATAGGCTCAAGGAAAACTCGCGGAAGTCCGGGCTTCTAAGACAATAGCTCAAGTGAGAAGGACTGAATAGTTTTTGGTTCTCCTCTTGAGCCATGTTTTTAAAGGGAAGACATAATTTTAGCGCAGAACAATAAAAACAATAAACACAACGCTATATTTTTAAACTTACACCTTTCATATCTCTGTCAGTGTCATCGTTAGGGCACATTTTTTAGCTTACCTATCGGTATACACAAATAGGGCAATGTAATACTTCACGCAACCCACCTATAATTTCCCCAGATGATGAAGTTAAGATATTTACTACGGCTGAGTGGCTCCGGAGACATACTGAAAGACGACCCATCCTAAAATAGTGTTACGACATTACAGAACTATTTACATGTTTCTCGAATGTTCCAGTGGAACCGGTTGTAATGTTGTGTGCGTACGTGATTCTCAACATGCGTTAGCGACATTGTTCCGGACTCACCGGTCCGCGCGCGCTGTGTGCAAGACCGCAACTAATTACGTTCTGGTAGATTGGAGAACGTTGTTCTACTCTATTCCCGCAGCTGTAATGCGTACGTGACGGTTGACATGCAAAGCAGTATTACGTAATGCGGAACGTCTCGTGCGTTCGATGGTGTCGTTAAGCTTCTCAATTAGCCCAACGGTGCGTGTTTCTGCGAAGGTCGCGCTGAAGTGTCCTCTAGAATTTTCGATGGCTTGTTAAGTACGCATATTATGGAACCATGCAGACAATAAATATCCCATACCTGCTGCTTAGTTTTCAGTTATTGTCAGGCGATTACATAGTGCGTTTGAGTTGTTGATTTACACAGTGCGGTTCGAAATATTATGGCGAAGTGTTATTTGTTTTAGAATCGTACGGGACAATTGTAATACAATTGTGTTTTATATTAGTTGACATTTTATTGGGTGTGAACAATTTTTATTTGATTTGTTATAAGAGACTATCTTGTTGATTACAAACTGATTAATTGTGTAATTAAAGCTGGTGATTAGTGACGTAATTGGTGTCTTGTAGTTTGTTTTCCACTCTATCATACGACGATCAGTAGACCGTCGTAACAGTAGATTGGAATCCATGACCCCCAGCTTGGAAATGAATAGGTAGGCTACACCTAATCTGACACCACAAGTAATTCCTAAAATCATTAATCCGTCAGTACAACGACACAATTCCTCAAAAGTTTAACATTTTTACCTGACGAAGGTAAAAAGTATATTTTAAAAAAATCTGATAAGTATTGAAGTTCCATCCAAATGTCCGGAAACGAAGCGTAAATGCACGGTCAGAAATCTTGCGAGTCACCGCTGAGCATTTGTAACAACAACCTTCCGTTCCGATATTAAAACCAAATTAAACGATCAGGATTACAAACTGCTTTTCAATTAGTGTCAAACAATTACCTGACCGCTTACACTGGCGGCTGGCTGTGGGTTGATTCGAGCGCCCACCGCAGCGTCTCCTCCCCGACAACCGGGTATTTATTAGTAAACGATCACGTTTTACGTTAATAACAGCGCCGGTCGGGCATGGGAGGAGGGGGCCCAAGAAAGGCCACGGTCGGGTAGGACAAGGTGAAGAAGGAAATGACATGCCCCAGACGCAATCGTGCCTTTTCTTACCGGCCCAATTATTATGTTAAAATGTGTAGCAGCGTATACTGCTATACCCATGTACGTAGACCTAATGCAATGGTGTTGTGTGACCGACCACCCAGGTGCTGCCCGCGGCGGTGTGCCTCGGCGCACACTAATTACTCCCAGCTCTGACATGCATGTAACTCAATACACTACACAGTACATCCCCATCCCCATCCACTTCGCGGCGGCAATATTACTTATTGCTCATTAGTTTTGTTTTACAATATAAACAACAACAACAAGAGGGATACTACTAAATTACAGTAACATTTCACACACACGCGTGTGTTACCTGAACTAAATATTACGTGTGCGTAGTAAAAAGGTATACACCGAGAAACATCTACGAGGTCTGTAAATTAAGTAATGAGACTAATTCAGTAAAACCTTTAACTTACAATCAAACAATATTTACACTTTTTCGCCTTCAAAATAGTTCCCTTGGGAAGCCGCTTTAGACGAGTTTTCCACTCTTCATAGCAGTGTTCGAACTCAGAAACTGGAATCTCCTTCAACTGGTCAATTACATTTTTTTTTTTTTTAATGTTGTCTATTACCTCAAAATGGTGTCCTTTGAGATGTTTTTCAATCTCGGGAAGTAGTAACAGGGGGTCTTTTGCGTTATACGACCACAAAGCATTGGCATTGGCATTTTGTTCATCTTTCATGATATTCTCTGATTTACAGACTGTCGTACACTATACAAGAATAATTATAAGTTATCTTATCGCTCCACCGTCTGTAGTCGTAGGTCATTCCTGTCTTGTCGGTGCGTTCAGCAACATGTCTTTATTTCATTTAGTGCGGGAAATAAGTAGTAATGAGAAAGGAGTGCAGTTTTTGAAGGACAAAGGTGTGTTACACAAAAGACGATACTGTGGTCGTCAGCCAAGCGTCGAAATAGGAAAGAGTGCGGAACTTATAGCGAAATGTTAGACTCTTACCTGTGTGAGTTTATGTGGCGGAAGCGACATGCAGGCACTGACTTATTTGAACAAATTATACAGGACATCAAGGCCTTTTGGCCTCCTGAATTATAAACAATAACTTTCCACCAGTTCGTGAAATTAGGTTAGGTTAGGTTAGGTGTTTTTGGTGTATAAAATTTGTGTTTTTGATGAATAAAATATAAAACTACTTCAAAGTCTTATATGCAGATCTACATCATTATTTTGGTAAGTTTTCACTATTATGATATTGTTACAAAACAGAAAAGACCCGCTGACTGCCTTTACCATTACTCGCTTTTGTTTCTATAATCAACTCGTATAAATCACACACACACACACACACACACACACACACACACACACACACACACACACACACACACACACACACACACACACACACACACACACACACACACACGCGCACACACACACACACACACACACACACACACAGAGAGAGAGAGGCGAGACTGGACGCAGCTTTTAACTAATCAGTAAACAGAGATAGCAAATTATGAGAACTATACTCAGTTTAATGAAAGATGAACAAAATGCCAATGCCAATGCTTTGTGGTCGTATAACGCAAAAGACCCGTAACGGGTACTAAAGTCAGGTGAATAAGTGGGCTGAGGAACAAATGGAATATTTTTTTACGCCAAAAGCTCTTTAACTGAGAGTCCTGTGTGACAAGGAGCATTGTCATGATGCAGCATCCACGTGTTCACAATGGCTGGACTCAATTTTTGGAACCAAATTCGCTCAAACTTTTCTCATTCTCAATTCGTTTTGTCAAAATGTGATAAACTGTAGTGTGCCTTAAATTTAATTGTTCTGCGATTATTCTGGCGGTTAATCGACGGTCGGACTTCACCAAGTCCCTGATTCGATCAACAGTGTCGTCAGTTCTTGACGTTGACGGTCTTCCAGGGCGTGGATCATTCTTAATTGCTTCCCGGCCATCTGAAAATGCTTTAAATCATCTGAAAACCTGTGCTCTTGACAAAGCTTCATCTCCGTACACCTTTGTCAATTTTGTAAAAGTCTCAGTACCAATTTGCCCAAGTTTAACACAAAACTTGATTGCACAACGTTGATCGCATTTTTATAACCCACAACAAAAATTCACTTCACGAAAAGCTTGTTTACGTTTCACGTGTCAACAATAGACAATAAATATTAATAGGCAATCTCAATCAGCTGTTTATCTAACCATTTGTGTTAATGGAAACCTTACAGTGTTGCCATATTGACTACTAGATGATTAGTCTCATTACTTAATTTACAGACCTCACACATTTATTGTTGAGAATATACTAGAAAACTCTACATTCATTTTTAAGTAAGTGTACCTGTCATTGTAGAAGTGAAAGTTTGTATTGTGCGGTGGGAGGTCGAGCTGCCTCAACCCGCACACATGCGCGTTTACTGTGAGAGTCTAGAAAAGTAATGTTCTCGAAGTTTTAAATAAAAGGAAAGATCTGAAAGCTGTTTTTCTATATAAATAGAGATGCACTCGACAAGTACAGTTCAGTTTTTAAATGTGCTCTTGTAATGTGTATTTCGTGTGTCCGTTTTATGTATACTTGCTACTAAACTGTTCCTTCAATAAAGCGTGTGTTTGCTCCTGTACTTAAATTATTCATTATTTTTACCCATACCTCAACATTTATGATCCTCACACAAATTTTGACAAAGTTAACAAAGGTAGGGGGACAGTCTCACAACGTACAAAAGTAAACTCCATGTAAATAAATTACACACACACACACACACACACACACACACACACACACACACACACACACACACACACACACACACACACACACACACACACACACACACACACACACACACCATAAATATCATAAAACCTATAAATAATACGTTGTCAGCAGCCTCACCTTTTCACAAGAACTATTCCCACTACAAAATCAATCCAAAATTTAATGGATTTGGTAGATATTTTACTCTATGAGTCTTGCTCTCGAGGTATTTAAAGGTACTTTCGTGACTCATAGCAGACCACCAATAGTACAGTCACTGAAGCCGAAAAAAAATAGAAATTGCAAATTAAGTGGCTTCTAAGAGATTTTTTGCATAGTGTTAGATAAAAAGGTAAGAAAGATTTTTAAAAAAGTTTACAAAAATTCAGGCGCGGGTTTTCGAAAAAAGGGAGGGGGAAGGTACAAAAATTCATTTTTTGTGATTATCTTAGAAAATATTATTTATGAGAAAAATACAAAATACCAAAAAGAAAGAGCATAAAATTCTGCATAAAAAATGTTATTAACATTTGTTTTGTCAGGGGGATACTTTTAATAGAAAAATTAATTCAAAGTTGGCCAAATATTTGACAAGGTGGATTTTCACATAAAATACATGTTTATTTAATAGACATACAATTTTCTCAGGAATATAACTTTAAAAACTCATTATTATTCATTTATCTATATATTATTATGTATAATTATTACTTTTTTAGTACGCATTTTAATAAAAATGTTATTAAAAAATGCACTTTATAAATATATTCAAAAATAGTTTTTCCTCCAATCATTGAAGATTTTGACAATAAAATAACTTTTAAAACACATTTCTTATTTAGGTATACAAATTATAAATTATTTACTTATAACTTATTATGATTTACAAAATTATTAAAATATCGTTTTTTTCTTCAATTTTTCGGAATTTTTCACAATTATCAAGGTGGAAATTAACTTTTTGGTACATTTATTATTTATTTATAAAATTTAATTATAACAATTATTTTTATAATGATACATATATTTAAAAATCGATTTCTTCTCCAATTTCTTGAAAAGATTCAGAAGTCTAGTCTTCTATTTCTATTTCTCCCTCATCATACACAATATTTGAAAAATTTGTGCACCAAAATTAAATTCTTTAATAAAATTACACAAAATCAATAAACCTATCAGACCTTTAATAAACTCTAGAACCGCATCAAATTATAAAATATCAAAATTACTAACACAAATCTTAAAACATAAAATTGAACTTCCAGCAAAATACAATATAAAAAATATTACGAACTCATGGAACATTCAATATGGAACTGCGTTAATTCAATATCTGTATGGCGCATGTACCAGCTGTCCACGCTCTCCCTAAAATTCTTCAACTGTCAGGGTCTGTTCTTTTTATCCCAGTCACGGATATAAATTCTCACTATGTAGAAGAGAAACCTTAAATATTGTAGTTTTACGTACAATAGATATATATTAATATTTTTTTTAGTTTTTAACTATTAATATTAATACGCCCAATGGACATATTTCTACATTTATTATTAAAAGTTACATTTATTTAAATTTAACTAAATTTGAACAATTCTTTACACCGCAGTCTTATATAAGACACTTTGACCAATACGTGTTCATAATTTTGTTAAAAAATATTTATTTTGAAAATTTCTGTAGAAATTTTAATTTAAGAAAATGTTGTATACTTGCGAACTCAAAAAAAATGATAAATTTTAAAACTCGCTCATTTTATGCCAATAAAACAATACTAATTTTTATTATTTTTTTCAAATACCTATATATGTAAAGTTTATATTGTGAAGTTTTTTTTTAATGTTAATACATTTGTAATAAATTGTTAATATGTTTATGCATTAGTTGAAAAAAATAAAAAACAAAAAGTTATTACTTTATTTTAAGTATTTATTAATAACTTAATTATTTTCTTTTTATTTTATGTAAAAGTGCAAACACTTAGCTTTAAAATGCTTTTTGATTTTTGTCTCTACGACTATTATAACGGAATTTATTAAAATTTGTATGTTGCAATGTCAGAAAAAATTAGCCTTCCCGCTCATCGGGGCGGACTCCGACAATCAAATTTTTCTAATATTTCAATTCCATTTTTCTCACAAACTATTGGCCTGACAAAACAAAATGATAAATAGCTTTTTGTAGATAATTTAATGCTTTTTAAGTTTTGTAATTTGTCTTTTTTTCGTAAATTTGTTATTTTTTAAGATAACACGAAAAATTAATTTGTTGTACCTTCCCCCTCCCTTTTATCGAAAACCCGCGACTGAATTTTTGTAAACTTTTTTTTTAAATTGTTTCTCACCCTCTTATCTAGCCTTATGCAAAAAATTTCGTAGAAGCCACTTAATTTGAATTTTTTTCCTTTAGTGATTGTACTACAAGTTGAATTTCCTTTTTAGCGCGCTGAATATCTGATTACCATCACTTACGTTTTTTTGTCCGTTTGCAAATTCTCTTTGTATATGACAAGAAGACTTTCGTGTAGACCATTCCCACTTTCTGCCAAAACAGCTACGATTTTCTTCAAATCTGAACATGACGATTATTTTTGCTTTTTTTATCGTTTATAGATCTATGACAAGTCTTTTATCTGTCTACATTAGACATATGTATATATAACTCAAATACTTATTGTATATATAATAATAATAATAATAATATATTATCATCATCATCGTCATACTTTTTTTGGAGGGCTCTCACACACCCCTACACAATGCCTAACTGTGTCAGAAAGTCAGTGATCCGGTTTTTTGCTTTCTGAAGGCGAGCAACCGGCAAAAGATTACTCTCGTATGACTAAACAATACGTGAAAAGCTGTATGAACCGCGGACATTTTTAAAAGTGGGTAGAACAGTTTACAAATGGTCGACCCTCAGTGTCTGACGAGCACCGTTCTAGACGTCCAGTTGAGGTTTCAACTTTTTGTGATTCTTTTTTTAGAAGATTGCCAGACAGCAAACAGTACATACAACTCTGACATGGTTATCAATAAAGTAAAGCCGGCAGTGATGAGGAAACTTCCTGGGTTTCTGCGCGAAGCCAACATTCTCCTTCATGATAACGGCCGTCCACACACACAGGTAACGCAGTTAACACTTAAAACCTTCAACAAATTGACTTGGAAGACTCTCCATATAGTCCAGTCTTGGCTCCATCTGGTTTCCACTTGTTTAGTCCACTGAAGGAGGCGTTAAGTGATACGAAGTATTATGATAACCACGAGGTCAAAAACAAATTCCTACAATGGCTCCGATATCAACATAAAGATTTCTTTGCCGTAGGCACAAAAAAGCTTATTAGAGATGGGATAATTGTATTACTGTTGCTGGGAATTATGTTGAAAAGTAAAAAAAAAAATTGTCATCCTGATTAAAGAAACCGGTTTTTCCTTTACATATATTTTTCTCCTTAATTATTGAATGACTGTTGTATTATGTAATTACAATTTGTTCTTAACAATTAATTGTTACTGTATTTACAGTCGACATAAGTCGAACAGTTGACATGAACAGTAGTTTTCAAATTTCATATACATGAATAATACACATAATCCAGATTTTCAATTAATTTATAATCTCGTTAGTCATGCAGTAATTAATTATCCAGTAATTTACACAATAGACGCTGTTATTTGCGCAATACAGTGTATGGATTTCCCAGTGTTTTCTAATTAGTTAATAGAGAAGTTAATATACTAAGTGACGAGATGGCCGAGTGGTTAAGGCGTTGGACTGCTAATCCAATGTGCTCTGCACGCATGGGTTCAAATCCCATTCTCGTCGTTCAGTTTTATACTATTAAACCACTGGTTTATTCTACGTAATGCTTAGCTTATTGTAAGGTAACGTTTTTTTTTTCTTAACACAGAGAAATTTGAACAAATTATGTTATCATCTTGTTGTTGTTGTTGTTGTTGTTGTTGTTGTTGTTGTTGTTGTTCTTCTTCTTCTTCTTCTTCTTCTTCTTCTTCGTCCGATTAGCAGTTAGAGCGTAGTTCCACGACTATGCTCAGTCTACCCAGTCCCGGTTGCAACAGGATCTATAACTGATAAGCGTACTTACTTAGAATATGCTGTCTTCACCCCTATTTTATATTTAATTACATTTGTTAGGCTGTCTACACATTCCTGGAGAGAAAATGCTGCAGACGCCATGAGTGAAGACGCGGTAAGCGACGACAGCCACACAAAATCACTAAATCTAAATGACTGTTATCAGCAAAATGACTGTTAGTATCTTAACAAGAGCTACGAATTGCTAGATTTACAGGGAATATTGTCATTATCATAAAGTATAACATTACGGATATTAGCCATCATATAAAACACACAACGTTCGATCTATTTAATATTCAGAGTCCTTGTCCAGGTGAGCAATGAATTAATCCAACGCAATACCTCTCAACAACAAATATATATCGTCACAATTTTTTGTTTTTTATATTTTTGCTTTCTATTAAGAGCCTTATTTAAAACTAATAATTCACTAACATTTAACATCTTGTACGACAAGATGGCCGAGTGGTTAAGGCGTTGGACTGCTAATCCAATATGCTCTGCACGCATGGGTTCAAATCCCATCCTTGTCGTATACTTTTATTATGAACAAGAGTAGAGGGAAATTGGGGGTTCTGGCTCACACCTCAGGGCATATCTGGACCACAGCATCCGCGACTTGGACCACAGCATCCGCGACTTTTTCGTTGATCTGTGTCAAGATCCGCGAACCGCTGGACCCGCAGCATCCCAATGGACCACAGCATCCACGAGTAAATTTTTTAATTTTTTTAATTTGATTTTTTTATTTTTTTAATTAAATTGATTTGCATATCAAGGGGGTGGGATGAGGTTCAATGGACCACCAGCATCCGTGAATATAATTTTTATTTTTTTAAGAAAGCTGATTTGCATATCAGTGGGTGGTGTTGGGTGAGAGGTTTTTTTTATTTCATATCAGTGGGTGGGGGTGGTTCCAACTCGATGCATTATAGTGTATATTAAAATATATGATCAGGTGTACCAACCTTTGCATGAGTTCAAATTTGTCGTGTGTTATACTGTATATTAAATCTATATGATCAGGTGTACCAACCTCTGTATTATTATAGTGTATGATCATAATTGTTACTCTCTCTCTCTCTCTCTCTCTCTCTCTCTCTCTCTCTCTCTCTCTCACATTTGAATGTAAGTAAAACTATCTCTCTCTCTTGTTGTCAAACGTTTTCTCCTCTCCCTCTCTCTCTCTCTTTCTCTCTATCTCTCTCTCACTGTGTACATTGCGCGCATGTATATGAAATTAGAAAGTTTATATTTATTCGACAAATATTAACGTCCCCTCTCTCTCTCTCTCTCTCTCTCTCTCTCTCTCTCACGCGTGTCAACAAATAGTAACGTCCTCTCTCTCTCTCTCTCTCTCTCTCTCTCTCTCTCTCTCTCTCTCTCTCTCTCTCTCTCTCTCTCTCTCTCTCTCTCTCACTCTCACTTGTTTTTACTGTGTCAACAAATAGTAACGTCCTCTCTCTCTCTCTCTCTCTCTCTCTCTTTCTCTCTCTCTCTCTCTCTCTCTCTCTCTCTCTCTCTCTCTCTCTCTCTCTCTCTCTCTCACTCTCACGCGTTTCAGTGTTGTTGTCAATGAACTACTTACCTGTTGTGCTGTTACAGATGACAAATCCATACGTTAACGGCTTAGCAATCTTCAATACGCTCTTCTTCATGTGATACAATACTTCTGTTTTAAGGTTGCAGTTTACACACACATAGGTTCAGTAGTATATAGCGAAATAAATTAAAATTATACACACACATGAAAACGGCGGCTGAAATTCATACAAATCTTCAGATGTAACAGTTCACAAAAATAAATTAATTGTACACATGTTCACAGGTGTAGAGTGAAATAAAATAAAGTCATAATTTGTTTAAATGATTAAATATATTTTAACATTCACAATATAATATTCACAAGTCATAATTAAATAAATACATTATAAAATTGATATTTTTTCGAAAGTTTATATATAATTGTGTCGTACTTGTAGGAGAAGCAACCTGCAACATAACAATACAACAACATTAAAATCATGTTAAATATCACACACACACACACACACACACACACACACACACACACACACACACACACACACACACACACACACACACACACACACACACACACACACACACACACACACACACACACACGACGTGCACACGCAACGCCCACACACACACAGACGCACACACACACACACACACACACACACACACACACACACACACACATACACAGATGCACACGCAACGCGCGCACACACAGACGCACACGCAACGTAATCACATACATACATAAGACGTGCACACGTTTGGGTTACACCACACACACACAGACGCACACGCAACGTAATCATACACATACATACGACGTGCACACGTTTGGGTTACACCACACGCGCACACACAGACGCACACGCAACGTAATCACACACACATACATACGACGTGCACACGTTTGGCTTGAATCATGTACATGTAGGTCCAATAAACAGATAACAGATTTAAATATGCTATAGTCATTGTAAGACGTTACAATCCTTGAAGTGTTTAATAAGTAAATTGTATGTATGTATATATCACTGAATAATAATAATATAATCGTTCTAGTGTTATCGTTGCTGCAACAGGTAACGCAGTTTACAAATAATTACATATAGGTTCAGAGGCGTATAGTGAAATAAATTAAAAATAGAAATTAATTTCCTCATAAGTTAATGTCCTTTCATCAAACTTTGTAAATTAGAATCTGCACTACATTCAAACACATGCACACATAGTGTTAAAAATTGTTTATTAAAAGTAGTTTGTCACCTTAACGAGGTACAATTTCCACATGCGCTGTCTGGTTCTTCATCCCTCGAAATACAAGATGTAGGTCGCTGGGATTTATATGACGGAGTTCTTCATCTTTAAAGACGCAAGCATACCTCTTAGGTAGATATACACGATAGCGGCGCTCACAATCTTCCAACGTTACAAGCACAGACTTCCCATATCTCGTGTCCACATGCAACATGTTAACGATCGGATACTGCTTGTCCACTGTTAATTCTGCACACCGTTTGTACTCAATAGCAGAAACTGCATTGAATTTTGTGATAAACGACATTATTTATTAGAAGTGAAGACGTCTGTATCAAACGAGGTGGAACCAAACAATGACTACAAAGAAGACTAGTGAAAGTAATGGTGGTGGTGATGTGGTCATCAGGAAAGTTCACGTTCATCGCCTGAAGCTTTGCATGTACATACACACAGGCAGAATTAGCGCTGTTATAAAATATATATATATATATTAGGAAAGTCAAGCCCACAGACTACTAGAAATAGTTATCGTCTGAAAAAAAGAAACCGCACATTACGAACTAATATGTATAAACACAAATATCGTTACAATAATAATAATACATAAACTTACGTTTACTGTCGTCCGAACTGAAGTATGGAGAGGCAATAACTATAGATATCACAGTAAGAATTTTTGTTGTTTTTAACAGGTGATGTTTTTCATCCCCTGAAGCTTTGCATGTACATACATGCAGAATTATGACTGTTACATAATATATATTAGGAAAGTCGACAGAAATAGTTATCGCCTGCAGCAAGAATTTTTGTTGTTGTTGTTGTTTTTAACAGGTGGTGTTTTTCATCCCCTGAAGCTTTGCATGCAGAATTATGGCTGTTACATAATATATATTAGGAAAGCCCACAGAAATAGTTATCGCCTGCAGCAAGAATTTTTGTTGTTGTTGTTGTTTTTAACAGGTGGTGTTTTTCATCCCCTGAAGCTTTGCATGTACATACATGCAGAATTATGGCTGTTACATAATATATATTAGGAAAGTCGACAGAAATAGTTATCGCCTGCAGCAAGAATTTTTGTTGTTGTTGTTGTTTTTAACAGGTGGTGTTTTTCATCCCCTGAAGCTTTGCATGCAGAATTATGGCTGTTACATAATATATATTAGGAAAGCCCACAGAAATAGTTATCGCCTGCAGCAAGAATTTTTGTTGTTGTTGTTGTTGTTTTTAACAGGTGGTGTTTTTCATCCCCTGAAGCTTTGCATGTACATACATGCAGATGATGAATTATTTTCGATTCTAAAAAACGTTTTTTCTCAAGACCCATCACAAACACATATTTATATATGTTCGTATACGTTGTTAACACTGAAACAAGATTGTCGTACGGTGTCTCTCCTTCAACCCATCTCAGCCCATGATAGTTTGTCGATAACCAACAGTTGGTTCTAGTGTATTTCGAATTCGTAACGACTGTAGCAGGCGGGGTGAAAATCCAATGTCTGCATGCAAAACGTGTTACGTCCATAACCGACAACTCCTTTACTATATAATTGCCGTCATCATCATAAAAGCAGTGAAAGTCAATTATTACAGCAGTGTTTTCCATTATACTATAAAAAAAGAAACCACACATTACAAACTAATATTTATAAATACAAATATCATTACAATAATGATAATAATACACAAACTTACGTTTACTGCCGACCGAACTGAAGCGTGGAGAGAGAATAACTAACGATATCACAGTGAGAATTCTTTTGTTTTTAACAGATGGAATTTTAGCAGGAGGGGGAGCAGAGTCGCCGTCGGCAATTAATTTGACACGTACGCGAGATTTTAATAAAACAATTATCAGTTTAAATAATAATTTTTGGAAACAACACCCGACTTAAAAAATATAGTTTACCTTGTGGTATAAAATTCAAACTATTAAATTGTCTCTCTCTCTCTCACACACATTTCTGATTACTATACAACTAATTGCATGTATGTTCAGAGGGTTATACCGAAATAAACCATTGTGTGTGTATTCGCTAAATCCTCCTTTCACTTTCTAATATGACAGATGAGATGCATTAGTTGCACCATCACAAGTAATTATGGATTAGAAAGTATTCACTTCCAAACAAACACCGGCTTTCCCCTACCACCAGAGACCAATATATATACTCAACAAATTTAGCGATAATTTCTCATTGACCTGCTTGCGTGCACTGATAAATCTATTACGACATTTTTAATAGTTGGAAGACTGTATTATTGTGCAATCGCAGTATATACAAGTTCCTGTGTGTAGTCAACATACGCTAGTTTTGGTGTGTATAATTTATTGTATGTACAGATTTTATTTAAACGTAAAAATTATTTGCATTAAAACATTATTTAATACATGTATGTGTATGTTCAAATCACAATTTATGAAATATATTCTTACCGTATTTTTTATATTACACTTCTAATTGAAGATATATATTTGAATTTAATACATGTGTGTGTGTAAGCGTATGCGTATGATCAAATTACAATTTTCTGAATATATTCTTAACGTACTTTTATTCTTAACGCACTTCTAATTGAAGATATATATTTGAATTTAATACATGTGTGTGTGTGTAATCAAATTACAATTTTCTGAAATATATTCTTACTGTACCTTTTATATTACACTTCTAATTGAAGATATATATTTTTAGGTATAACTGAATTTTATCGGTTTCACACTGACTGCTTGCGTGCGTTGATAAATCGATCTCAGCAGTTTTTTTTAATAGTTGAAAGACTGCTTGAATTATTGTACGTCTCAGTATACACAAGTTCCTGTGTGTGTAGTCAACATTCGCTAGTTTGGTGAGCATAATTTATTGTATGTACAGATTTTATTTAAACGTAAAAATTATTTGCATTAAAACATTATTTATTGAATTTAATACATGTATGTGTATGATCAAATTACAATTACTGTATTTGTTATATTACACTTCTAATTGATGATATATAGTTGAATTTAATACATATGTGTGTATGTGTGATCAAATTACAATTTTCTGAAATATATTCTTACTGTACCTTTTATATTACACTTCTAATTGAAGGTATATATTTTTAGGTATAACTGAATTTTATCGGATTCACACTGACTGCTTGCGTGCGTTGATAAATCTATCTCAGCAGTTTTTTAATAGTTGAAAGACTGCTTGAATTATTGTGCGTCTCAGTATACACAAGTTCCTGTGTGTGTATTCAACATACGCTAGTTTGATAAGCATAATTTATCAAGTGCATTATTTATTGATTTAATACATGTATGTGTGTGTGTGTGTGTGTGTGTGATCAAATTATTATTATTATCTGAAACAGAACAGTATATATAGATTCGAGTGGTATGTAAGACGCTGTTATATGTTACTAAAATCATAGCAAATATTTTCATTCTAAGCATATTTACTGGCGTACATGTATTATGTAAATCATCTCTTTTTCAGTCATCTACGTAAGTGTATTTGAATTATTTGCGCATGCGCATAACAGCTTTTTAGTACAGTTGCACACACACACATCGCCACTCACTTGCAACAACGTCTTACTTATCACACGTTCATGCGCTACAAATTGACATATATATATCGTTTAAGATACACTAACATAATACCAGCGTTATAACAGTACCTTTTGTTTTTCAGTATTCATTCATTCTCACTCTCTCTTGAAGATCATGGCTAACCTTCAGCAGGAACGTGGGGAGGAGCAGACTGAACAAGGTAAAAAGTTCAATACCAATTGTCACAGTTAAGAAATTATTTTTGTAATTATGTAGTGTGCAAACTTGCTGATGCGAATTAACGTTTGAGTCATACTATGTCTATTGGTGTGTGTATGAAAAGTCTCACTCTTAACATCGTTTAGAAATTGACATGTAGATGAAAATTTTTCATGTTCCTTCATAGGTGTGTCACCTTCTTTCCAATCAACTAATTCAATTCCACAACAAAAGCATTTAACTCTATCGTCTACGAATGACATACTATGCCCACAAACATCGAAATTTCTAGGGTAGAAATAGAACCCCGCAAACGCTAACTCGTCGGGGCTGATAAACGTCAGTTCCCAATACTTGAATGATTTTATTCTTTCACTTTCAATACTAAAATCAGGAGTAGCCGACATCTTTACGGTTTGTAATAAACTGACATATTACCCCGACGAGTGTTATTTATTTACTACAAACATGAATTTGTGTACACGTTATTTATCATTCCTATTGGTTAATAATACTCATGTTTCTATTGTTTCAGTTGTGACTCGGTTTTATATCGAGAGGAACAGTAGTGTCCGAGGGTGCATCACAACTTTCGACTACCTTCCAGTGAACGTCAACGCGTCTGATCACGACATAGTATTCGTAATGACTGAGGCACGTCCTTTATTGCTTGAGGATATTCAGGCAGAGCAGGCACGTTTACGCAATATCAAGTGGCATATTGCGTGCAGGATACGTTTTACCAAAACCGTGGTAGATGGTGACAGTGGTGAGGAGAAAGAGGTAACGAAAGACGCCGTCTTCCACGGACGTTGTCGCACGTTGCTCGCGGACGACAGCGACGAGTTGAATTGTCTACTCGATGAATCCTACGATAAAATCTTCAATAGCATATCTAATTTTACCCGTGACGGGAGCGGATGGTCGGTGGATGCTGTACTGAAGCTGGAACTGGTTGTTGGACGGTACCAGCCTCTAGCAGCGTCCTCCTACCTTCCAACCCCGCGAAAACTCACACTCACCAAGGCAGTAGTCAACATCAAGAACCCCCAAGATGAAATGTGTTTTCTGTGGTCTGTTCTAGCCCACATACACCCTCAACAACATAATAAAGAACGTGCTTCAAAATACGCCCCCTTCAAAAACACATTAAATATGTCCGGTATCGAGTACCCTGTTTCATTAAAGTCCATTTCCAAATTTGAAGCACAGAATCCTAACATTTCTATAAACGTTTTCGGCTATGATATAGAAGACAATATCAAAAACGAATCAAAAAATGAGGTTTACCCTCTGAGAATTACCCCGAATAAGGACAGGTCGCATCACATTAATCTTTTGCTTCTGACCAATACAAATAGCCGAAAACATTACTGTCTTATCAGTAACATGAATAGATTGTTATCATCCCTAACAAAACACCGCGCTCAATCATTTTACTGCGACTACTGCCTGCATCGTTTCGCCACCGAACATGGTCTGTCCGATCATCTCCCCTACTGCACACCTTACGGCGAGCAGAAAACCAAAATGCCCACGGAGGAGGAGAAGTTTATGTCCTTTAAAAATTACGCGCACTGTCTTAAAGTACCCGTCACCGTCTACGCCGACTTCGAGTCCCTCATCACTCCGCTTCAATCGTGTTCACCTGGTAACAACGTCCCGACGACAGTGCACGAGTTAGGTGAATTCTACTCCGTCGATAGCAGCGGTGTCCGTCAGAAAATAACTTCTCCTCCTGTATCGTCCACATCATACGAAGCGATGCATATTCCGTCAGGTTTCTCCTATGCTATCGTCGATCATACGCACAGCCTTTGGAGAGAGGCTAAAGTTTATCGGGGTGAAAACGTTGTAGACACGTTCTTCTCGTGGTTGATGAAAGACGTCGAGGATATGATGAAGGTGGTACGACATAACGTACAATTAATTATGTCCGATGATGACAATGTTGTGTTCACTAACGCCACCGTTTGTCATTTGTGTGAGCGCCCTTTGACAGACGATGACAAGGTACGCAATCATTGCCATCTTACGGGGAAATTCTTGGGAGCAGCCCATAATAGCTGTAATCTGAGCTACAAGATGCCTCGTCATATCCCCGTCTTCTTTCACAACCTTCGTGGCTACGACTGTCACCATTTAATGCAGGGTTTGGGGAAATATAAGGACGAACGCGTATCCTGCATCGCAACATCCAGTGAGCGTTACGTGTCGTTCTCCCTGGGTCCCTTGCGTTTCGTAGACTCCTTTCAATTTCTTAATCGCTCTCTGGACACACTCGTTACCAATCTGTCCGCGTCCGGGAGCCAATTTCCTTTGCTCAGAGAGGAAATGCTTAGACGGGGTTTCGATGAACAGACCAATCTGCTCGTACGCAAGGGGGTATACCCATACTAGTACGTTGACAGTATTGATCGGTTCAACGAAACAAGTCTACCCGCTCGTGAACACTTTGATAACCGGTTGATGGAATCATCTATTTCGGACGCAGATTACGAGCACGCGCAAAACGTGTGGAGTGCATTCAATCTGCGTACGTTTGGAGATTACCATGATTTGTATTTGTTGACAGACGTAATGCTGCTGGCCGATGTCTTTGAAAGTTTCCGAGACATGGCCTTACGCGATTACTGCTTGGACCCATGTCATTTTTACTCGCTTCCCGGACTCGCTTGGAACGCGATGCTAAAAATGACCGGGGTCGAATTAGAACTGTTGACAGAAATAAATCTGCATCTGTTCCTCGAGTCTGGGATCCGCGGAGGCTGCGCGATGATATCCAACCGTCATGCAGTCGCTAACAATCCTCTGATTCCAGATCAGTACGATGTTTCGAAACCGACCTCCTTCATTCTGTATACGGACTGTAACAATTTATACGGTGCGGCCATGTCGCAACCACTCCCTTACGCAGACTTCCGATGGCTCGATCGTAACGAAATCGAGTCCTTGGACGTACGTAATGTGAGCGATGATGCTGACATCGGGTACATCCTCGAAGTCTATCTACACTATCCTAATACCTTACACGACCTGCATTCCGACTACCCGCTTGCACCTGTGCGTCAGCGCATAACGCACGATATCCTTTCTCCCTTTTCCAAACGTTTACACGAGAGTATATACAGATCATCGTATAACGAATCAGGGTCATCCGTAGAGAAGTTGTTAACAACTTTGGAGGACAAACAAAATTACGTTCTCCATTATCGAAATTTGAAATTGTATTTAAGTCTTGGTTTAGAGCTGAAAGCGACTCATAGGGTGTTGTGTTTTAAGCAAAGCGCTTGGTTGAAACCGTTTATCGATTTCAACACCCGCAAGAGGCAAGCAGCCGTCAACAGCTTTGAAAAAGACCTTTTCAAACTGATGAACAACGCCGTATACGGTAAGTCGCTGGAGAACGTACGGAAACATATAGACTTTGAACTAGTCTCGAATGAACGACGGCTTCAAAAACCAGTTTCCACACCTAGGCTAAAACGTATGATTCGTTATACGCACGATCTGGTGGGGCTCTCACTTCGTAAAAAATCCATTGTTCTTTCTCGTCCCGTGTATGTCGGCTTCACGGTGCTTGACGTTAGCAAAACAATAATGTACGACTTTCATTATCGTTATGCTGTCGCCAAGTACGGCCGCAACGTTAAATTGTTAATGACTGATACTGACAGTCTGATGTATCATATTCAAACATCAGACTTGTATGCAGATATGGAGAAGGACTTGCACGTTTTTGACACCTCGGATTACCCCACGTCTCATCCTTGTTATAGCCTTAAGAACAAAAAGGTTGTCGGTCTGTTCAAGGATGAAACGTGTGGTCGTCCTATTAGAGAATTCGTGGGTCTCAGAGCGAAATGTTATTCGTTCCTTGTGGCCCACGAAGATCCTAGCAATGCGGGTCAAAAACGTGTGTGTAAAGGTGTGCCTCGAGTTGCTATTAAGAGGAGTCTGCGCCACGATATGTATCGCAAGTGTCTCACTGATCATTGTCGGTTTTCTGTCAGTGCGTTGTGTTTACGTAGCGATCATCATACGTTGTACACGATGCGCGTAAATAAGCAAGCGTTGTCACCGTATGATGATAAGCGCTATATATTAGACAATGGTTGTGATACGCTTGCGTACGGTCATTATCGGATACGTGCTGACGACGACGATGACGACTCTGCTCCTCCACCTGCTAAAATTCCCCGTTACACCACCGGTTAACAACAAAAAAACAACAACAAAAATTCTTACTGTGATATCTATAGTTATTGCCTCTCCATACTTCAGTTCGGACGGCAGTAAACGTAAGTTTATGTATTATTATTATTATTATTATTGTAACGATATTTGTGTTTATACATATTAGTTCGTAATGTGTGGTTTCTTTTTTTTTCAGGTGATAAGTATTTCTAGTAGTCTGTGGGCTTTCCTACTATATATATATATTTTGTAACAGCACTAATTCTGCATGTACCTCGTTAAGGTAACAACCTACATTACTAATTTTTATCATTGTGTGTGCGTGTGTTTGAATGTAGTGCAGATTCTAATTTACAAAGTTTTGATGAATGGACATTAACTTATGAGAGAGAGAGAGAATGACACATAATTTAAGAAGTTACTCGCGTAAAGCGTTGATTCTGCCAACTATATCTGTGTGTGTGTGTGATATTTAACATGATTTTAATGTTGTTGTATTGTTATGTTGCAGGTTGCTTCTCCTACAAGTACGACACAATTATATATGAACTTTCGAAAAAATATTAATTTTATAATGTATTTATTTAATTATGAATTGTGAATTTTATATTATGAATTTTAAAATATATTTAATCATTTAAACAAATTATGACTTTATTTTATTTCACTCTACACCTCTGAACATGTGTACAATTAATTTATTTTTGTGAACTGTTACATCTGAAGATTTGTATGAATTTCAACCACCGTTTTCATGTGTGTGTATAATTTTAATTTATTTCGCTATACACCACTGAACCTATGTCGTGTGTAAACTGCAACCTTAAAACAGACGTATTGAATCACATGAAGAAGAGCGTATTGAAGATTGCTAAGCCGTTAACGTATGGATTTGTCATCTGTAACAGCACAACAGGTAAGTAGTTCATTGCCAACAACAACACACATACATAGTTAATATTTGCCAAATATATATATTTCTAACAAGGATCAATCACACTGACTGCATTATAAAACTATTAATTAATTATTTAATACATTGAAAAATGAAGACGACGTTTTGACAACGAGAGAGAGAGAGAGCTAAAATTATTTATTCATCACACCGACTACTCAATGTACGAGAGGGAGACAGGAGAAAGGGTATGAAACCTTGCATAGTTGAAACGTGTGAGAGTGAGAGAGAGAGAGAGAGGACGTTACTATTTGTTGACACAGTTGACCCACAAGTGAGAGTGAGAGAGAGAGAGAGAGAGAGAGAGAGAGAGAGAGAGAGGAGAGAGAGAGAGAGAGAGAGAGAGAGAGAGAGAGAGAGAGAGAGAGAGAGAGAGAGAGAGAGAGAGAGAGAGAGGACGTTAATATTTGTCGAATAAATATAAACTTTCTAATTTCATATACATGCGCGCAATGTACACAGTGAGAGAGAGATAGAGAGAAAGAGAGAGTGAGAGGGAGAGGAGAAAACGTTTGACAACAAGAGAGAGAGATAGTTTTACTTACATTCAAATGTGAGAGAGAGAGTAACAATTATGATCATACACTATAATAATACAGAGGTTGGTACACCTGATCATATAGATTTAATATACATTATAACACACGACAAATTTGAACTCATGCAAAGGTTGGTACACCTGATCATATATTTTAATATACACTATAATGCATCGAGTTGGAACCACCCCCACCCACTGATATGAAATAAAAAAAACCTCCCACCCAACACCATCCACTGATATGCAAATCAGCTTTCTTAAAAAAATAAAAAATTATATTCACGGATGCTGGTGGTCCATTGAACCTCATCCCACCCCCTTGATATGCAAATCAATTTAATTAAAAAAATAAAAAAATCAAATTAAAAAAATAAAAAAATTTACTCGCGGATGCTGTGGTCCATTGGGATGCTGCGGGTCCAGCGGTTCGCGGATCTTGACACAGATCAACGAAAAAGTCGCGGATGCTGTGGTCCAGATATGCCCTGAGGTGTGAGCCAGAACCCCCAATTTCCCTCTACTAACAAGCACTGGTTCATTCATAATAATATCTAACTGATAAACGTTACTGTTTTATCAAAAAGGTCGGAGTTTAATTTTTGCTTTTCTTTTGTTTCCTGGGTTTTTAAATACCATCGTTGGATACGCCTTCAGCGCGAGTACCTCCTACAACTGCAACAGAGGTACCACACCAATGGCGTAGGAATGGTTAAGTCAGCAATGGTTAAGTTGAAGGACTACCACAAATGAAGAAGAAAATGTCTGCCTGAAGATAGAGTTCACGGAATTAACACCTAGAAACAAAAACAAATATTTCTTCTTCTTTTTCTTCTCCCTATTATTCTACCTCTTCTTCTTCTTTTTCTTCTCTTCTTCTTCTAGATTTCTTCTTCTTTTTGTCCGACAATCTTAATTTAATACCCCATTCGTTCTATTTTTCTGTATAGCCTGTTAACCATGAATTTTAAGCCTCAGGAGTCTTTCCCAAGAAAACCCAATCACCGACAAAACTGAGAAAAAAAGTCTCACCTCCAATCAGGATATCCGTACTACAACAGTTTTTTTTTTAATTTTTATACCACTGCTTCTACACACACTGAATAAAAGTGATGACATGGTGCAATCTGTTTCAATCCAGTAATCTTAAAACACGCTGTTACCCGACTGCCGACCTTTACTTGAGAAACGTTTTCTTTATAAACTCAGCGATCGTAATGTTTCCACAGTTTTACTCTTTGAAGAGAGTCATAAGCTTTTACAGGTCAATGTAAGCCAGATGTACCAAGTCTATGTCCGTTTTGTTTTTCGATCAATTACTGCAATATAAACAAGGACCCCACAGAATAATTCGTAAAATCGTATAATGTCGTTCTTCTTCTCCTTCTTCTGCCGACCAAGCATTAGGCTAGTAGCCTGTTGCGACTTGGTCGTTCCACTTCTTTTTTGGTCTTCCGGAATGCTCCGTCCTTGCGGTTATCAATACACAGTCTTTGGCATCCTATCAGTGCGCACTTTTTTAAAATGTTATTTTCCTACAATGTGGCATTCAAAATTCCTTTCCTTCATCTCCTGTCTCTCGATTACCAGTTTCAGTTGTCGGCAGCAACTGGCAACGGATTTCCACTGACAATGGAGCCTCCTTACTTCCCTATAACTATCGGGTTATACATGCTCTACAATTGAGAAGCATCCGTCGCAAACGTGTTCCGGCATCCTTGGAACATTTTATTAAAATTATTTATTAGTCTGTGCACAAAGGCACAAAATTGTCAAAAATATACGAAATACAGATTATCAAGTTTTCCCTCAGTGTTAATAATACATTGAAATTTAACATTGTAGTCAGTGACAAGATGGCCGAGTGGTTAAGGCGTTGGACTGCTAATCCAATGTGCTCTGCACGCATGGGTTCAAATCCCATTCTTGTCGTCAGAAAATTTTGTTATTTTCGAGCATTATTTAGCATAATGATTAAATGACGGTTTTGTTAAAAACAAGGTTACATTAAAAATTCATTATTTATTTACGTACTCCAAGATTTTTAAGGTAGGAATTTATGCTGTTCTTTTCGTTTTAGGTTTAATGCCGTGTTGAGGTTTAATGCCGTGTTGAAAACTGTTCTTCAACACGAAGTCTTGACTGCGTCTGCTGTAAAACTACCACACTACTTTCGTTGGAATTGTTAGTTAACCTCTGAACGCAGATGAAAAAGGAAAGCTAAAGATGATATCCAACAACTAACCACGGCATTAAAACCCAGAAACCAGAACAAATGTTATAATTTTTCTCTTTCTCCTTCTTTTTCTTCCTCTTCCTCTTCATCCGATTAGCAGTTTGGGTTGTTGCCACTTTCGAGTTTACACTGGGATTTGATCTGTCCATCTACATTGGTGTCTCGGTTTTGGCCCTTATAACCACAGCGCGTATAACTGAGAAGCATCCATGACAAACAACGTTCCAACTTCCTAAAACATGCTAGCTCCACTTATAATTTTAGTAAAATTATTTATTAGTATACTACCAAGGACACAGAATTACCAAAAAATGTAATAGTTATACTGTTTATTAGAAGTTATCCTTAATACTAATAATCACTTTAACACTGTAGTAACAAGGTAGCCGGGTCGTTAAGGCGTTGGATTGCCAATAGTTTGTGCTCTGTACGCATAGATTTAAATCCAAATTTCATCATTTTATTATATTAAAGTTCTAGTTTATTCTACAATGAACAGCTTGTAAATGAGATAGACTTTTAACTCCCGAAAACAAAAACAAATTATGTTAATTTCTTCTTCTTCTTCTTCTTCTTCTTCTTCTTCTTCTTCTTCTTCTTCTTCTTCTTTTTCTTTTCTCCTCCTCCTCCTCTTCCTCCTTCTTCTTCGACTGACTAACACTTTTGGTTGTTCCGCGATGGCAGTGAGATCCGATGATACGTTCACCAAGAATAGCGTCTTCCCCACGTTCCTATAACCACAGGGTCGTTACCTCTTAATTTATTTTTAAATTATTTGTTAGTCTCTTAAGAAGACAACAAATTGCCTGATCCACAGGGAACATCGTTGTTTGCGAATTATTAAGAGATTCCTTCAATGTTAATTATTTACTGAAATTTAGCATTGTAGTAAGTGACAAGGTGACCGAGTGGTTAAGGCGCTGGACTGTTAATTCAGTGTGCTGTGGGTCCAAATACCATTCTTGTCTTGGTGTAATTTTGTTATATTCAAGCACTGGTCTATACCGGATAATAAAAAAAGTGTTAAACGACACTGAGTTTTATTATTATTCTTTTAAATTAAAACAACGTCAGATTAAGCACTTCGTTTATTTGTTCTTAGCTTTTCAAGGTAGGTATTTAATCTTCGCTATTCTTTTCGTGTTTCGGTTTAATGGCGTGTTTAGCCTATATGTTTCTTGAGTGCGACGTTTCGGCTACATCTGTGGTGAGGTACCGTACCAATGCTGGAGGAATGGTTAAGTTAGCTACTGAAGAAGGTCTACCGCAGATGAAAAAGGAAACGCCTGGCTGAGGGTGACCATCCAAAAACCGATCGCGGTATCAACGACCGCCCTCTCAAACTTTTTTGAAAGAATATTTCTGACACTTAGTAACTGTTCTAGAATATGATAAAATGATTTCCATTCATAAATTCGGATTTAGAGAGAAACACGACACCGTCGTATTGGCATACAGAATTGCCCAAGTACCAAGCAACGCTCTTGAAAAAAAAAAGAGGAATACAGGTCAGCTGACATCTCTTCAACCTGCAGGATTGCATCACTCAGTCTACTACGTTTGAATCCAACAGATCTCTGACTAAAAACAAATAAAAATTAAAGCCAAAGCAACCAAATCAACTTACATGGCAATGAAAAAAAAAAACGAATGATCAGTGCCAAAGAGAACATAGATAATGCATTAAAACACGATTTCAAACAAAGTTGTTTCAATTTGTTGTTAGCAGAGAAATTTACATGAAGTATTACACACTATTTCATTAGTAAATTAATACTTAAAACATTTATACATCCATAATTAAATAAATATAAAAAAAATAAGCGAAAGACTACGAAACCAACGTATTCGGGGAGAACGAAGGCAACTTTTAGTAAAAAATTCAGAACTAAAACAACTCTAATGGTAGAGTCGGATGAATGGAAAAAAATAATCCAAAGAGTGTTGAAGTGAGGTGTAAAGGAAGACAACCCACGGCATTATGGGGGGAAACTCTAAAAAAATACAGACATGGAAGATCTTACATCAAAGAAGCTGGTAAGAAATTGAAATCATGATCTTTGTTCTATCAAGAAGCATCATTTCAAAAAGAATTTGACTACAGGTTCTTCATGATTGAACAAACTGAACAAATAAAATATCTTAGTTTAATAATATACAGTAATCTCTCAGCGAAAGGTCATATTATTAAACTGAAGAAAGAGTTCTGTACATTCTTGCGAAAATTCTACTTCTTACGAGATTTTTGTCCAGAAAATTTGCTGATCGCAATCTGTCATGCATTGGTTGGATTTAAAATAAATTACGGAATTAATTATCGTGGAGGAATGTGTATTACCACATTGTTAAAGCCAGTTACTATATCTCAAAAGGCGATCATTAGAATTATTTCTACGAAACTTAAGTTTGAAGAGTCTTGGCCACTTTGGAATTCTTAAGGCGTCCTTAAACCGTTTGTACGTTTTTAAAGTTATTAAGATGTTTGTATTAGAATTGATAATAAATATAAATTTAAAGATAAATACTGTCATTTACTAAAAAGCCATAGGCTGTTGTTGTTCCGCGGTCAAAATTAACCGCTCATTAGGAGTTTTATAGTAGTAGTGTTCCACGCTTTCTTTAATCTGCTAATGCCATTTAGCCTTGTGGATACTCAAGGCGTAATTATTAAATCTCTGAAAACATGGTCGCTTTCATTTCTAATATTGAAGAAATTTAGAAAATTGTTGAATAAAAAATTAATTAATAAAAAAACTGTACTGTAATTACTTCTATGTTACATAAGGAAATGGAAGTATGGTCATGCCGAAAAAAATCGTGTTCGAGATAACGGCAGATTCTGATTGTACTACCATCAAAACATGAAAAAAAGTAATTTTTCCAAAGTGTCTGTGTGTGTCTGTGTGTAGAATCTTTTCTATGGCAAACGATAACAGCCGCAAATTCAAACAGAATCAAATAATTTTTTGCATACAGCCCTGAATTGTAGAGTATTCAAGGTCTATAGTTTTTGGTGAAGATCGCTTAAGGGAAAGGGGTGGTTTATCAGCAACATTTTATGTTTTAACAAGGGTAATTTTTTCTATGACGAACGATAACTGCCGCATATTCAAACAGAATCAAATAATTTTGTGCATACATCCTTGAATTGTAGAGAACTCAAGGCCTTTAGATTTTGGTGAATATCGGTTAAGGGGAAGGGGTAGTTTACCTGTAACCTTTTACGTTTTAACAAGAGTAAGGTACGTGAAAATTCATTTAAACTTTTCCAAACAATGGTAATTGTTAAAAATAAAATAATTTTGTTGCCAGGCAATAAAATTATAATTTTTTCATTTTAATTTAAATCATGATGAGAGAAAATATATCGTTCGTAGCAGGCAAGCATATCTCAATTATGTAATGTTTACGTTTCCATTTTATTATTCTGATTACCGCAATAAAAAGGCAGGCAAGACACACACACAATTCGCATTATTTCTGGCCTCACTCATGTTTATTTTCTTACATTTGCACGCTTTTTAAATGGAAAGTGCCGAAACCCACACCAACACAACGCGTGCAAGCCGAAAAAGTGTCCAGCGTGGATAGCGATTTGCTTCCTGTGGATCGCTGGGCAGTGTTTACAGAGGAACGGTTCATAGACAGACTTTTCGTCTTTAGGGAATGAACCCCCTGCAAGATGCTCAGGGTCCATGAGTGACTTCGGAGTGCTCCTTCTTTTCCGCGTGTTTGTTTTGTGAAACGTACACTGTAGATTCGCAGCTTTACTCTGAGTAACGCTCAATAGGGAATATTGAAAATTTTTGTCCATGGTGTACCCTCATACACACTAAATCTGCTCTGATGTTTTTCTATGACGAACGATAACTGCCGTAAATTCAAACAAAATCAAATAATGTTTTGCATGGAGTTCTGAATTGTAGGGAACTCGAGGCCTGTTGATTTTGGTGAAGATCGGTTAAGGGGAAGGGGTAGTTTACCTGCAACGTTACAACAAGAGTAAATTGCTTAATTTTGATAAATAAAGTATCCTTAAAAGAAGGTCATAATAATCCACTGTAGAAAGGTAGATGAATATCTATAAATGAAAAGGGTAGTTGAAGGGGAAGGGGGTAATTTTCTATAAATTAAAATGGTACTTGATGATGAAGAAAGTAAATTTTATAAATTTTATATGTGTAATACTTTATTGAAAACAAAGAAGTAGTTTCTATGGAAACATTTCATTTCACTTTAACAAAATTCTATATTTTTTCATTTTAATTTAAATCATGTATACACACAGGCAAGACACACGCGCGCACGCACAAACACACACAATTCGCGTTATTTCTGGCCTCGCTCATGTTTATTTTCTTACATTTGCACGCTTTTGTTATCGATTTGCTTCCTGTGGATCGTTGGACAGTGTAACTGCACGTGTTTACAGAGGAATGGTTCATAGACAGACTTTTCGTCTTTAGAGAATGAACCCTCTGCAAGATGCTCAGGGTCCATGAGTGACTTCGGAGCGCTTCGGAGGAGGGATGATTATCTGCGTAGTTCGGTTTCTTTATAAGAAAAAAGTAAGCCTACCAAATTTTTATGGATAAAGTGACTGAAAATAACATTATATTAAACGACTACCCCATAATAACAAAAATATCTATAAATAGTGAAATTACTTTGAGGGTGGGCGATATTTTTTTAGAAATTACCGAACCGAATTCAAGTAAATTATTTTAAACATAAATCTTACAAATGGAAGTCATGTATGGTTCTCCATACCGATTTTTTTGTTATGCTGTGAAATTGTATTATTTCATTTATATTATATTTATATAGTATTTATATTATATCGTATTTCTTTGATGCGGCTTGTTGGGTTTTTGTTTTAATTTTAATAATTTTTTTGTAAATTGAGAAATTTATTTGATTTGTTTTGTGAATTTGTGTTTATGTATGCGAGGGAAGCCCCAAGATGGTAATTTTGGGGGGGTGAGGGAAATTATATTTCATCACTCTCTTGTATTGTTGTAATCGGCCTTATGTATTTATTGTATATGTAATATTGTAATGAAATAAATTTTTTTTAAATCTTAACAAAAAATTGGCTAAAACCCAACACTGTTAATTTCAATACGGAAATAGTGGACAAATTTAAGAGCGTCAATAACTAATTTCAATTGTTTATTGTTATTTCCAACAGCGACAACAGATGTGTCACTCAACTTGCATCAACGCGAGAGTATTTTAAAACGACCCCACCACAATCACAGATAACATTATCTCAATAAATGTACAACAACCATCGTTAGTGCTTATTAATTTGTTAGCGTTTTCTAGTTTTCTGGTAACGGGTCGATAATTTTTATCGCCGACTATATTAATTAGTAGTTAATTTTTATTTTTGTCTGAACCGTGGTGGTGACCTCGTTGCGTACAGACTCCATTGTGTAGACGGTCGCGTATCGGTGTGACTAGTTTCAACAGACCACTCTATACGCTCCATGATAACCTGGCAGTGGATCTGAACGCTTTGAACGACATATGTTAAGATTAGTTATAATCTCTTAGTTAACTTTCATAATTACTAATAATTAGTTACTTACAAATACGGTCAACGGTAAAATTCAATTTCATTTATTATTAAACTCGGATTATTGACCGTCTTTCCATTTATGCTTATCATTTCATCTGCCCTATGCAAAGCCAATACAGCCTATACCCTGTTATTCTCTAGCGCAGTGGTTCCCAAAGTGGGGTCCGCGACAATGTTACAGCGGGTCCGTGGACAGTTTTAAGAAAGAAAAAATAGAATATACCGTAATTTTCTCCGAATTTTTATAGTCTAAAATCTAAATTTTAGAATCTTAAAATAATTAGTAGAAAATTCCAGTATTTTTGTTTGTTTCAAACTAATTGTAATTATAAAACTAATTTCAAATTAATGGCTTTAATAAAGTCTTTAAATCATGTCGTGTAGCAGATCTGTTTGTCAGCCGAACTGACTAGAGTGCCGTGTCAACGCAGAACTGATCGTGCTGTTTTAGTCCACGTATAAGCACTGTATCTTAGCATAACGTTTTTCCGTGTAACTGCTTTTATGCCCAAGTAGCTGGATTTCGACACGTGTTGCTGGAAAGATAGAGCCAAGGTTGGCAAAGTTAAGAAATAAACTTGATGTAGAGAGTGACATAATATCGAAATGATCAGACATTAAACCTAATATTGCAGAGCTAATTGTTCTAAATCAGCTTCATTGTTTACTTTAAATGATGTTGATATCATTAATATTATAATTTTACAAGTTAAGAAAAGTTATGATTTTAATACATTTTAATTAAAATATAAGAGTTTGTATCATATTTGCTGTTTGTTTTATTTTATAACTCAGACGGGGTCCATGAAATTTTTAATTTTTTTGTGGGGGTCCGCGAACTGAAAAGTTTGGGAACCACTGCTCTAGCGTTTCTTCGTTAGTTTACTACATCACAAAACGTAACGAGACCATCCCTACATCTGTAGTAGTGGACTTTTTATGCCTTTTTTCTGCCTCCAATTTACCAATTTTACTAGCAACTGATGTTTCTTACATGTTCTGGGGTAAAAAAATGTTGCGTCCAGCTCTACTTTAAATCTGAAAATGGTATAATCTAGTCTTGTTTAGTTTCGTATCCATCTTATTGTTTCGTATATTTCTTAGCATAAATACTTCGTGGGGTTCTAGTAGATCAGTGCTTTGGCGCCTTGCTACTAATCTAGAGATCCTGGTTCGATTTCCGAGCTCTGCATACAATCAAGGTACGTTTTATAGCTCCCAGATGGTTCTGTCCCGTGAAAACGAATGCTCAGAATAATATTTTGGGGGTAATAATGGGCGGCGGAACTAAATCATGATCCTGTATTTAAGTATTTATGTACGCATGATACATAATTTATGATCCTGTATCCCTCATTAGCTTTAATTTTACGAATGTATTTCGCTTCACTGATAGCTGTAAGATCCTTGCCATAAATTCCATAATGGTCATATTGTAAACAGTCAAATGGTTCTACACTTACGCAGCTCGTGCCTTATTGAATATGTGGTCGTCTTTTCCATACGCATATATATACTATATAGCTTAGTATATAGTCAAACATACATAAAACCAAATTCATAAAACAATACCACTTGCCTTATATTTTATATTCTGTATTATATTGTACGAAAATTAGTCAGCTTACACCATCTGATGAAGGCACTGTGTTGCCGAAACAGCTGTCATGGATATATAAGTTTAATAAATGACGAGTGAAAATCACTGCCTGCCGCAGTGTCTGTGCTCTTTGAATCGCTAACACCATCTTGTCGATGTCAGCATTTGCGACTCCCAAGTTCCTGTGAGTATCAAACGTCTCGTTGCTTAATGTCTTATATTCGATGAAGTGTTAGTGTTCCTATCACCTTCCCAGGGAAGCTACAGCAGTCTCGGATTGTTTTAGTCGAATCGATTGATCATTTTCTTTTCCTACGTTTTAGTTAGAAAAGTGAAAAGAAAAACGGTTCCTACCGTTTGGGTTTTTTGTAGACGTTTCTTACCTTCTCTTTCTTACCTTTTCTTACCTTATCCAACAAAGATGATATAATATTGGACGGCTCAAGAATGCATTAACAGCTCCATTCATTAATAACGTTTACCATTTCCAGTACCTCTGACCTTATGGCTAGTTCTTCTTCTAACGTCTTCTACTAACGTAATGACGAGATCCAATAACAATCCAGATTCCGTTGTGCGCGTATCGATTATTTCTGTTACAAAGGAGCAATTAATTTGTTTTCACCGTCGGAATTCGAAACAGAACAATAGATTAGGTTATATTTATGCGGGCCGGAACGTCGCGACCGCTAATGAATGCTACGGCCAATGATAGAAAATAATTAACGCAGCCACTGCTGTATGTGTGTGCATCAAAAGAATCGGTAGGCCGACGGATTCCTCAGATTCTTGTGTGACAAATGCGTTTCGCTTCCGTAAGTATAATTTATATGCAGGCGGTCGGCGGCGCGACACTACAGTCGATAAAAATCGCCCAGCGCGAGCGAGCGATAGACGTGACACACACATGCAGGAATTATCAAACAACATATTAGTTTACATTTACAATGACTGTTTTTGTAGTTTGAATTATCTGCGATTTTTGAAGTTATATTTACATTCGTCAGGTGTTGAGGTTGAAAGAGTTACGGTCATCCGTAGATTGAATCTGAGCACAGACAACTTGTAGCTCTGTCTACCTAGGTCTCTCTCTCTCTCTCTCTCTCTCTCACTGTCCCGCATCAAAAGTATGCTTAAATAAAACTACTATCATTTATAAGTTTGCGCTGTCATATAAATTGTATTTATCTAATTAGCTATCTTTTCTTCTTTTGCAAGAAATACAATAGGCTATACAAGAGTAAATACAAACATACAATCTGTTTTCTTCTGATACTTATTAATCAGCTAGCACAATGTATACTATTATGTGCACTAACGCTTAGTAAACCTAATCAAAAATAGTTGTGTACAAGTAACAAAATTATTTTAATTCAGGAAAATGATTATAATAGTTGATACCTGAAGCTATTTACAAATAACTCTTTTAAAACTCCTGTAGAAAACACTATGCTTGATAAACACGTGTTACATACATGGCCTTGTAAAAATATCTTAAGAAGCAGTAAATTACAATATTTACATTTGTTTTAAATAATCATAAAATAGACAGATATGTTGTACTTTAGCAAATTTTATATTTCCAGACAATATTGTACTGATAAAAGTGTAGGAAGAAGAGGGTACGATTCTAATCATGGTTTACACCCCTTACCAATTCGATATCTACTTTTATTCGTCATTTGGCAGGTTTACGTATAAGGCAGAAAAAAATGTAGCCTATATAATCAACACGTAGCCAACTCCTTGCTATATATGTAATACATAATACATAAACGTAACCTGTCTATATTAGGCTATATTTTACAGACATAATGTTCACAAAAGCAAATACAGCTCAAAACAACATATGTTAGCCTGGGTTACGGTAACAAATTTCGTCATCAATAATTGCATAGAAACTCTACCGAATGAAATACACTTATGCGTCTCTGTATGAGGACCTGAGTCTGTTTATGTAGGTGCTGATCCTTTTAATATTTTTACGTATTATTAATTTTCTGAATCATCAGATTTTTTTAAACACCTTGTTAAATTTCTACATTAAGCAAGTGAGTTGTTATGATAACTAATTCTATGCGTTAACCAGCACAAATTAGGAGGTTATTAAGAATCCGTTTCTATTTAATATGTACACAAAACAGCAGAAAGTCTCTTCCTCTCCTACCCTCTCTTTCTATATTACAAATTACATCTGTCTTTCATCTTTTTATTTTTTTTATACTCTCCTTTGTTTGATGTATGGGCTTCATTAGACACAGGCTGCTAGCTTCATATGTTGCTTCGGAACTTGCTTTAGAACAATCCTTAAGTCAATTCGGCATTACGCAGGAAAACAATTCTGAGATTAATTTGCAGATCCAACAGATGGTTGTTTTTAACCAAAAGTTTGCTCTTTCGTTAGTATTTTTATGTTTCATTCCACAAACTAAAGTTTTTCAGGATTTCTGTTGTCAGAAAAAGGGTTTTCCTTTAATAAAGGTTTCTTAAAATCAAGCTTGAATAAATTTTCGGAGAACTAAAATCTCAGTTAAAGAGTCTATACGACGTGTTTATGACGTTATCTGTCGTACCAGAAGCATGGTTATAAAAAATTTAACTCGATAAAAGCATACTCATAAAACCATAACAGATGAGTTACATCTGATTCGATTTCCATAATCGACTTTTCAAGGTCCTGCACATAAACGGGAACAAGAGTACATTTTATCCATGAATGTAGGCTGTGTGAAACAAAATGTTTATACCCGTGATAATGCAAGTTTTTCTTCTAATTACAATTTAAATACATGCAAAATATCGACTCGATAAATTTTTACTTCCATGTTCCATAATGAAATGGAAGTATGGTTATGGCGAAAAAAAATCGTGTTCGAGATAAGGGCTGATTCTGATTGTACTACCCTCAAAACATGAAGAAAAGACAGTTTTCGAAAAGTGTCTGTGTGTAGAATTTTTTCTATGGCGAACGATAACTGCTGCAAATTCAAACAGAATCAAATAATGTTTTGCAATGTACACGAGTTTTAGAGGACTCGAGACCTATTGATTTTGGTGAAGATCGGTTAAGGGGAAGGGGTAGTTTACCTGCAACGTTTTACATTTTAACAAGAGTAAAGTAGCCCTATGTAATTTTGACAAATAAAGTATCCTGAAAAGAAAGTCATAATAATTCACTATAGAAAGGTAAACGAAATATCTATAAATGAAAAGCGTAGTTGAAAGAGGAGGAGGTACGTTTTATAAATGAAAATGATAGTTGAAGGGGGAGGAGACGATTTTTTTACTTCCATGTTCCATAAGGAAATGGAAGTATGGTCATGGGGAAAAAATCGTGTTCGAGATAAGGGTTGATTCTGATTATACTACCCTCAAAACATGAAGAAAAGTCATTTTTCGAAAATTTTCTGTGTGTGTGTGTGTGTGTGTGTGTGTGTGTGTCTGTAGAATGTTTTCTATCGCAAACGATAACAGCCGCACATTCAAACAGATTCAAATAATTTTTTGCATACAGCCTAAATTGTAGAGTACTCAAGGCCTATAGTTTTTGGTGAAGATCGGTTCAGGGAAAGGGGTGGCTTACCTGCAACGTTTTATGTTTTAACAAGGGTAATTTTTTCTATGACGAACTATAACTGCCGCATATTCAAACAGAATCAAATAATTTTTTGCATACATCCTTGAATTGTAGAGAACCTCAAGGCCTTTAGATATTGGTGAATATCGGTTAAGGGGAAGGGGTAGTTTACCTGTAACCTTTTACGTTTTGACAAGAGTAAGGTACGTGAAAATTCATTTAAACTTTTCCAAACAATGGTATTTGTTAAAAATAAAATAATTTTGTTGCCAGGCAATAAAATTATAATTTTTTCATTTTAATTTAAATCATGATGAGAGAAAATATTCGTTCGTGGCAGGCAAGCATATCTCAATTATGCAATGTTTACGTTTCCATTTTATTATTCTGATTACCGCAATAAAAAGGCAGGCAAGACACACACACAATTCGCATTATTTCTGGCCTCACTCATGTTTATTTTCTTACATTTGCACGCTTTTTAAATGAAAAGTGCCGAAACCAACACCAACACAACGCGTGCAAGCCGAAAAAGTGTCCAGCGTGGATAGCGATTTATTTCCTGTGATTTTAATTTAAATCATGTATACACACAGGCAAGACACACACGCGCGCGCGCGCACACACACACACACACAATTCGCGTAATTTCTGGCCTCGCTCCAGTTTATTTTCTTACATTTGCACGCTTTTGTTATCGATTTGCTTCCTGTGGATCGTTGGGCAGTGTAACTGCACGTGTTTACAGAGGAATGGTTCATAGACAGACTTTTCGTCTTTAGGGAATGAACCCTCTGCAAGATGCTCAGGGTCCATGAGTGACTTCGGAGCGCTCCTTCTTTTCCGCGTGTTTGTTCTGTGAACGTACACTGTAGATTCGCAGCTTTACTCTGAGCAACGCTCAATACGGAATGTTGAAAATTTTTGTCCATGGTGTACCCTCATACACACTAAATCTGCTCTGATGTTTTTCTATGACGAACGATAACTGCCGTAAATTCAAACAGAATCATGTTGTTTTTTGCATATATGCCTGAGTTGTAGAGTACTCAAGGTCTATTGATTTTGGTAAAGATAGATTATGGGGAAAGGGTAGTTTACCTGCAACGTTTTATGTTTTAACAAGAGTGAAGTACTTTATTTTGATAAATAAAGTATCCTGATAAGAAGATCATAATAATCCACTGTAGAAACGTAGATGAAATATCAATAAATGAAGAGGCTGGTGGAACGGAGTGAGGGTAATTTTCTATAAATGAAAATTATAGTTGAAGGGGGAGAGGATAATTTTTTATATGTGTACTACATTATCGGCAACAAAGAAGTAGTTTGTTTTTAAATATTCCTTCCCGGGCTGTTTGGCCGTAGTCCAATATTTTCTGCACAACCAGACGTTTCGGCAGTGCCATCGACTGCTGTTATCAGTGAAAATCGAGTGCGATAACGTGAGGTGGTATACATTAGTGACCACAGTACTGTGGTTAAGGCTGAAGCAATAAGTAGTAAGAAGTAGTTTCTATGGAAATATTTCATTTCGAAAATGATTTTAAATATAAATCTTAGAACATGGAAGTCGTGTATGGTTCTCCATACCGATATTTATTTATATGTGTACTACGTTATAGGCAACAAAGAAGTAGTTTCTATGGAAATATTTCATTCAATTTGTCAAACATAAAACTTGATTTACAAGATGGGGGATATTTTTTCGGAAATTGTCGAACCGAATTCAAGTAAATGATTTTAAATATAACTCTTACAACATGGAAATCATGTATGGTTCTCCATACCGATTTTTTTTCTTATGGGTTGGAAATATCTCGACGTCCGTTTGTCGCATCGCAAAGTAGCAAGGAGAGACAGGATGCCGATGAGTCAGACGGCCGGGCCGGGCCGACAAGAGGCGACGATCCTTTACCGATGATGAGTAGGATGTGTGAGTACACGGTTTAAGAGTCCACGAGTGTACAATTGTAGGGAGCGAGTGTTCACACGGTAGTGAGTGTGGCGGCTGGGGAGAGCATCCCGGAAACCTGTCATCAACGCGTACGCACTGACTGACTGAACCATCGCCTGATACACGATTTAGCTTAGCTTTACTACTGCATGTTACTCACTCACAAACTTTTCATTCTATTTTTGGCTGGTAAAGCTTCAGCAGTTTTGATGGGATTTGACGAGCCGGATGGCTAAATCAGCTTTAACATGTACTTTAGCGTGTACATCAAATTCCAATGGATAAATAATTTCGTTTTTACGTTAGTTGACATTCAATTTCTTATTTCTAGTGTTAACAACAGTCTGTCGTAAATCGCTAGAGTTTGAAAGCGATACCTTTATCACTGAGCCACACCTTCTTCGAAGAACTCCACCTTCATCTCCTGGTAACTGACTTTAATTTTGTTAAAAATTATTAAATTATTGTACTGTGTCCTCTTTTTCTGCTGAGTCTGGCGTTCACATATGAGATTGCCAAAACATTTATTGCCTTAAGTGTGAAACAAGAATTGGATTTTATTCCCGGTATCGTGGTTATTCCTTTTTTCCCATTCTTCTCAAGATTCCTGCGGCTGACTGAACACGTAATATGTAAAATTTTCTACCAAATGCTTCTAGCCGATTGTCATTTTAGTTTTCAGAGTTCAGACTTAATAAGCCATAGCACAAAACACTCTAATCTTAAGTCTTAATGAAACTCTTTCTTTTTCAAATTAAGTTTTCCATTTACATAAATATTCCTTCTTTCTATAAAAAATTATTACTTTTTTGCCAATATAATGTTCTTTCCTTTCCACTGTGACTCAGAATTTTAGTTTTTAAAGTTTATATTGGAATTTTCAGTATACATTATCTTCTTCTCATTCTTCTTCTTTCTGTATAGTCCTACATCTTCTCCCACCCTATGTCGGGTCATTGTTTCTGACTTCTGACAGTTTGTCCCCGTTTAGCCCGGTCGTGTACATCTGCCACCGATAGCTGCTTTTCCCTCTTGCCATCCCTTACACAATCCACTCACCTTCGTTTAGGCCTGCCTCTCGTTCTTTCACCCTGTGCCTCCATCTCTAGCACCCTTATCCCTTCTCAGCACCTCACGTGGCCACAACACTGTAGTCTTCTTTCTTGCAATCTTCTTCGATATGGCTACTACCTTCGTTGTTCCTCTTATTATGTTTTTCCTCACTTTATCCACTTTGGTTACATTCACCTAAACATTTTCCTTTCAATTTACGATATGCATTATAAAGTTCAGTATTTCTATAAGTTTATTATTTGGGAAGTTCACTAACTTTACTAAATGTATATCTGGCCCAAGAACTTTGACCTCGTTCTTTTTTTTTCATCCTTTAATATGTGTACAGCTCCTTCAATAACTGTGCTCATGAAGAGTGGCAAAAGAAACACAGGCCTACCCGACTTCCCTCATTATCTGCATAAACGTTAGCATTTAATTTCGCGTATCAGTTTCTTCGTACTAACAAATATTCTCCACCTGCCATTTTAGACTACATTAGATCTTGACTTATTTAAACGACTAATTTGTCTATTCGTCTATCGAGAAGATTTCTTTGTGCTGATATACCTGTCCTAGTTTTTCAGAACTAATGGGTTCTGTTGATGGTTTGCGCAGATAAATACGGTAATTGTTACACAATTCCTAGTTTATATTTCCTTTATGTGTAGTATAACATCCTGTATTCTGTCAAATCTTCTAGTCTTCTAGCATGATTGTACTTTTATAGCAATTGGCCAATAGACAGAAAGTTTCTCTTTACTCCGTTCGTTCCATTAAATTACAGAGAGATCGTGTGGTCTTTTTTTTGGAGGGGAGTGATTGTTTGAGTCTGGTCCTTATAGGGCCAGGCTCGGCCCCCTTCAGCCAGTTGGTAAGGGAATTGTGGGGAGTCGTACGCCATTGCAGACCGGCCGTTGAGAAGGTGGAGGCACATAGGAGGAAGAGTAATGCATGATGGGGTAATTGTGTGCATTATGTAGTTGGTAGCCAGGTGTGAGAAGGAAGAAAGAAGCAGATGGAGGCGCCATTCATAGGTGTTCGCTTATTTATTTATTTTTCTTTTGCAGGGCGGCCAAGACATGGATGAGTAACGCAGGTCACCAAAGCTAGAGGGTGCCGACAGGGTGGCGTCAAGGTAGGCGCGGGACACATGGTAGTGGATTAAAGAGTTGGGAAGTGGGTGATAGGAAATTTCAGTATTGTGAGATCAAGAAAGTCGGTCGGTGATAGATTTTAGAATTTAAATTAGAGTATTTTTGGTTTTGTGAGCTGCTAGTGAGGTCTGTATCTCTGACGCTGGGGATTGGTGTGAAAGCATTATAGATAGAGAGTTAAAGGCGGCTAATCGTGTCTATTTCTCAGACGCAGTCGGCGAAGAAGTCTTGGAGGAGGACCAACGGCTATGGCAAGGAGACGATTCATTAAGAAGGAAGGTCTACTAGTGTTGATGAATGGAACTATTGATTGCAGGGAAGTGCGTCTCGAGGCCGTTCGGGAATATTTCCAGTTGAGTTTGGTTAGAAAGGTGTTCAGGTGAATAGGGTATTTAACGCATACAGAGGTATGTTAGAGGTTTTGATTCGGCGTGGTCTGCGGTAGACGAGTCTTAAAGCTCGTCGTTCTGTGAGTCGGTGGGGATCTAGGAAGGCAGGGTCAGCGGTTAGGAGAACAGGACGGATGAAATCGTATATGTGATACGGAACAGGGCGGATATGTGATGATCGGACGGATGAAAGTGGTGTAAATTCGGCTTAGTAATTCGCTGGAACAGTGATTGTGTCTACTTAGAGTTCTGAGAGCTAGATGGTCTAGATGTGGAGTAGATGCTTTTCCTCTTTTCACTTCTTCCATTCAAATTTGCGTTTCACTGACACTGCAATGTTGATGTTTCTTCTTCTTTGTTTATACACTCATCACATTTATAGCCTATACTTTTACACGTCACGTTTATACATTTCCCGTTTATACGGTTATTCTAAATTAGTTTTATGGCAGATATGTATCTTACTTTTTCCAATACTGAGGAATATTAACTTTAAATTTACCTTTTACTCTTTAAATACATTGGAGTATATCTATGATCAGTAATTCCAAAGACCTCATTTTATGCATGCTTCACCCAATTTTCCTGATCAGGTCTATAAGTCTTTTTGCGTTTAAAAAGGTGTATATTCAGGAATTGTTAGCTTTCTCGCATTTTAATAAGATGTTTCTTTTTTTATGATCGTATCTATGTTTACCTTTGTTTTTTTAATACATTTTAGTTTATACTCTTTATACATATTCCTCGGATCAGAAATATAAATGAAAGACCTTCTTTATACTGTACGCTATAATTATTTGTATTAATTAATTTATACACACACGTATGTTTCAATAAGTGTAGCTTACTTTTCTTTGACAATACTATTTTTATTTCAATAAATTAACTTACCATAGCTTTTGAGGGATGTTTTGTAAAAGATTCGACGTTTTACTATTATCCTCATAAATTTTTAACTTCAAAAAACCTTATGTAATGTATTTATTGAAGGTCACTGCTAAACTAAGATACAATTAAAAATGTAAAAGTCACAAAATTTTCCATGAAAGATTTACGTCTCATGCTATTACATAGTTTGGTGTTCTAAAACTTTTATAATAAAATTATAAAGATTTTGACTTATTTATTTACAAATTTTGTTTACTGTTATCAACAGATAATATATTTTCTATTGAAATTATGTACACCTTGACGTATATACGATTTTCCTTAACTACACCGCTTGGTTCAGATTTGGTTGCATCAAAATCTGTGCTACTACTGTTATTACGTAATTTTTTCTGAACAATTTTATAATTTAGTGGTTTATTGTATATATGCATTATGAAATTTACACATTTACATTTTTTTATTATTTTGTGCTCAGATGCAGTGTTAAGAAGTTCAGACGAAACTCAGGGGAGAAAAGCGATGTGCACACGGAAATGGGGTCTGGAATTATGGGATGAAGAAATGGAGGATACAGTGAAGGAAAACAATTGGCATACGACGTTTAAATACAATTGCCAATAGAAGAAAATCGTGAAGAATATAAGAGAAGGCGAATATCGC
The DNA here is from genome assembly GCA_034769895.1 of Magicicada septendecula. Lineage (NCBI taxonomy): Eukaryota > Metazoa > Arthropoda > Insecta > Hemiptera > Cicadidae > Magicicada > Magicicada septendecula. The sequence goes on from CM068372.1 coordinate 127,208,782, forward strand.
CAAAGCCAAAAAACACCAAACGAATAAACAAAGGAATACAGCAAAGGGAAAAACCACCAAGAGTCATGAGGTCTGGTTTGTCATCGATATATTGAGAATGACATTCACGGACGATAAATCATTGTGTATAAATTAATATGATACACGACTAAAGCAACCAAGGATATAGTGAGGATAAATGTAATAACGTATGAGAAATAGAAGCAACATTATACACATCAGTGGTATATTCCATTGCTTGACGACGACTGGGATTATGAGTATTCGGAAAGTAGAAATGTTGGCCTAACTGGCATGCAGGATTTAGAAGTAGCGCTATTTAAAGCTAAAAACACTAAATTTTTGTATTTGACGGTATTATCTCTGAACTTTTGAAGAATGGTGGTACTGCATTTATAACTTTATTATTATGTGTTGGTTAAATTGTTATGTCCCAAAGGATGGAATACAGCCAAAGTCGTCTCGCTTTTCAAGAAAGGTAATAGAAATTATGTGAGCAATTATCGAGGGATTAGGCTGCTTAATGCTGCCTACAGAATATACAGTAGCACATTAAATAGTAGATTACAGTATATCTCTGACAAAATTCTGCCTCAAGATCACGGTTTAGACGACGTAATTCTTTCAAACTATGGAAATTCATTTTAAGACAAATTACGCGAAAAATTTCATAGGATCACGTAGCATTGCACAAACATTACAAAGACTTTTACTGTCCTAAATTATGGATAAAAATGGAATTAAGAGACAACATGTAGACTGGACAGAAAGTTTATATAAGTATACTACAATCATTATAGACACCGGAACCTCTTTCTTGAAGGGGATTGTGACCACTCGGGGCACCAGGCAAGGATGTAATTTATTCTAAAGGATAAATAAAGGATAAGGATAATGGTTAAGGATGTTATATAAATTATAAACTGATCATCTCACTACACTCTGGAAACATAAGACAACTTTTAGGATAGCAATTAATAGCCACACGTGCCCGAATATTGTTTTGTACCCTGATGTTCAGGTTATTATTCAGAAAAATAATTGATACTGGAGGCCTTTACTTGATGAAAATCCATTATAATTTTAAAGAATTAAAGAAAACTAAAAACTTTGTTTTCGTGATTTTCACTCGTCATTATTTTTAAATAAATGACGAGTGAAAATCACGAAAACAAGTTTTTAGTTTTCCTTAATTCTTTAAAAATATTATTCAGAAGAGTGAACGTAACCTGCGATGTGGATTATTGTTCAGGAGAGCCTGAATATATCCAGGAAATTTCTATAGTTAAAACTAAGTAAACGTTTTTAGAGGGGGGACCATATCAGATAAAAAGTCATAATAAATGGTGCAACAAATGACCAAATATTGCACTATATCCTCACGTAGTCTTCCGCGACCAGTGTCCATTATGTTTTTGAAGTCTTCTTCCGGTATGGACTGCGTCAAAATGTCTTGTATGACAACTTTTCACTCATATTACAATGAGTATCATCAGGTCTATGTAACCGGAAGAAGACTTCAAAAAAATAACAGTATTGCATTTAAACTATCTGAGATATGACGTCACCTACAGCAACAGCAGTGACATGGACGCTAAACGTTGCAAGTTTAACTCGACCTGTGATGCGATACGAAGTGTTGTAGGTAGGAAAACAATAAAGGAGACCCTATGAAAGTTTTATACAGTCAAGGCAATCCCTACTATATTATATGGTTCTGAGAATCGGGTAACGGCACAAAGAATAAGAGCAGCATTCAAGCTTCCGAGATGAGCTTTCCGAGTTCTTAGGAGGGTGTACACGGGCAGATAGAATACGTAATGAGGATGTAAATACTACGTCTTACGCCGGGAACTAAATGTTCCCCCAGTTAGTGAAAAGATCGGGGACTATCGGAATCGACGGTTGTGTCGTATGGACTGAATGACAGGAGAGGTTGCCGAGGCAAGTGATCTTTTCAAACCCAAAGGAACGCGACCACACGGAAGAGACGGCTTGACTTTGCTGACCGGAACACGTGTTATCACCAGTTCCTTGTAGAAGAAAAAGAATGAATTTTGTGTAGAATATATTTACTTATACACCTATTTATATATGAATTTTATTCGACTGAGTAGTTTTAATAACTAAAATTACCTTATTTTGTCCACCTTGTGACTTCTTATAATTTTTCTATGACGCGTTTCAGAGCTTATGATCCATCATCAGATATATATTAAAATAAAACTATCACTCTTACCGAGGTCGTCACATGATATAAAATTTTAAAAATTTTGCATACAAACAGCGCGATGAAGTAGGGTGCGCACCCTACTTCCGCGCGCTGTTTGTATGCAAAAATTTTTGACATTTTATATCACGTGACGACCTCGGTAAGAGTGATAGTTTTATTTTAATATATATCTGATGATGGAGCATAAGCTCTGAAACGCGTCATAGAAAAATTATAAGAAGTCACAAGGCGGACAAAATAAGGTAATTTTAGTTATTAATTCGTACAAGTGACTTGGATACCGCATTTAACATGAGTAGTTTTATTTTTATACGAGAATAATGCCGTATATGTAAGTGCGTTTTGTCCAAAAATAGAAAAATGCAAGGAAAGCAATCAGTAAAATTTTATGAGAATGAAAAACTCGTCACATCAGTTGCACTGAGCACTGCAGTAGTAAATCGCTAATCGAGACAGTGGAAAAGACATTCGTCCAGGTCAACTGCAGGAAATTGCAGTAATGAGGACGTTTGAAAACAGTGAACGTAATGTCTACTCAAAACACGAATAAATGGAGTTATATCGTTTGTCGTATTGTCATTCGAACGTTTGTCGGCGACGACTTCACATAACGAATGAGCTCATTCGACAAGTTGCTTAGCTCATTTTCAACGTTTAGACGTGAAAGAACAAATGTTCTTTGTCTACTATCCCGTTCTTTCCCTTTATACTAATGGCGTCCAACCTGGGAATAAAAAACAACCTCCGCATTTTTAAGACCCTCTGTCGGAGTCTTCATTTTACTCATTCCCTTATCTTTTACATCTACGTTTCAATTGTATTTCTGTCCAGCGTGTACGCCTACTCGATTCTTTCTCGCCGATTTTGCTTCAGAAACGTTTCTTGATATTCTTTGCTCTCTATCTCTCTCTACTGTCATGTCCATCAAACAATCTCTTTTGAAAGGCCCCTACTCTTCCAAAGAGGAACTTCAGTTGAAGTCGTTCTCTTATCCTTTTAATTATTTATCTGGCCACTGTTTGTGTGACAAAAGAATATTGGTTATTTCCACCAAAATCATGTCTCACACTACTATATTATTTCTCAGGATTTGCCTTATCAACTATATGACACTACTATTATCTCTTTTCAGAGCGAACATTTTTCTAATCAACAGAATCTTTTTCTTCAGTAATAGCTTTCATGTAATAATAATAATAATAAAATACAAGTAAAGCTCAAAATGTCCAATACGTGGTTCAAAGAAACAGGAAAAGATATAGAAGATCCCAGATTACTCAAGAAGACATTGAAGAATGTTTGCTACTTGAAAAAAAATTAAAAAGTGCCCAAGGGTTTCAGGAAAACCCTAAAAACCCTAAGAAGAGGACAGGTGCCATCTGGACTGACGAAAGGAGGGAGAGACATCGATCAAGAATGAAGGAGATATGGGAGAGGAGGAAGAGAGAGGAAAAGAAGGGAGGAACCAGTTAAACCAAACGTAGTCCAGAGTGGCTCGTACGAAAAAAATACAGGTGAATTTTCATTCACTAAAGACTACTACATTTCCTCACCAATTATTTTGAAAATTATTTTAAAAGTAATAAATTATTAACCAGTGGCGTTACTCTTTATTCTGGGCCCCCGCAAGAATTCTTAGCGGGCCCCCCTACTCATCTTACTTTATTCATGCCATTGTTCCCTCTTGAGTACTGACTCCTCCTTATAGCTGTGGTAGTATTCTATTATATAACGTAAACAGAATACGTTCTTCTCAAGACTGATTAAAAGCTCTTATTCTGAGGCTAGGCCAGTTTCATCAGTTTTTTTTTCTCTATAAATCCTGAAAAGCGTTCATTAATTTTTAAGCTCGTGGGCATTCCTGCTTCATCTTCAGAATTGTATCCTCTCAAAATGCGTCATTAGATACTGGTAAAATATCAGTAAAATATAAATGTACTTGTTTCTGATGTTAAATATATACGGGGAAATTTGGTTTTACGTAAATTCAATGGTTTATATGGATTTTCTCAAAAAATTAAGGGAAATGTTTGCGCGACCTCCCTAATCCACAGGACCTACGGATTGCTGGCCCTGCGGACCCGGCTGTTACGCCACTGTGATTACCTCAGGATCAATGAGGGGACAAACACAATATCAAATTTCCAAAAAGTCAACAAAACGATTTACAAAAATGAAATGGATATTCTTATTGAGTAACAGCTTACTCCATAAATCGAAGAGGAGAAAGAAGAACATAGAAAAAAGCTGAAAAACAGACAGAATTTATAAAGTGATCACAACTTTTCTTCGTGTAGAGCACTTTCACGGTTGTATCCCAATTTATTGAAAATAAATCATAACAAGGAAATCCACTTAGCTTTTATTTACTTCGCAAAGCCTTTAACAGTGACAATAAAAGAAAACTGTGAAACATACGGAAGTGGGCCCCCATAAAGGATACCCGAACGCCTGATAAAGCGTTTGAGAAACAAGTGTACAAAAACTGGTTATGTCGAGTGTTGACGGAAAACTCGCAGGTTTATTGCCAACAAACAAAGGCGTGAGACGGCAATGCAGTTTGTCCCTTCCGTTGAGTGTTGACGCTGTTACACGCAAGGTAAACACAGGTGTGCTCATCAGCACTAAATTCCGTCCTTTACTCTGATGACGCCTCCTCATTGCTGTTAGAAAAGAGATTTCTTTAAAAATTGAAATTTGTGTACTTCTACTCATTTTAAGTTTCATTACTAAATTCCCTGCTTATTATAAATTAATGTTAATGTCAATAGGTACAAAAACACAAACGACGTGTACCACAACCTTCCAGTGAACCATATTCCTTTTTATCAGCTTATCTCTGTATTCGTTTTAGTACGCGTACATCAAATAAATCTGATAACCAAATCATACGGCTTCTAAACGGTAGACTTGACAACAATTATGCATTTAGTTTCCTCACGAATTTGTTCGGCATCTTGTCGACCGAATTACACTTGCCTGGCGCTAAAGTTTACACTGATTCTGTTGCCTTCTGTTTAACTATTCTACGTATGTTGGCCTAAGTGTCTGCAGATCATTTCGTATTTAGACTGCCACGAGAATTCCAACATGGCTCCGCGTAGGTATCCAATTTTAAGAACGCTCAAGAATTCACCTGATCTATTTACCTGCAATTCGACAGAGTCGTATTTCGTATGTCGAAACGGATTTATTATTATTTTATAAATTTACAGCTTGTTTTCAAGTAGCGAGTCTGTCCTGTGGTTAAACCTAATAGTGACCGTTTTATTTAGCCTGGTGTTGATTTATTATTGGTTAGCTTATCATAAAAAATTGCTACCACGTAATTAATTGTATTCAGTAAAGGCAGAACGACTATCCACTGAGAACGGATCATAATGGCGTAACTTCTAAAATAAGAAATAAGGCAAATTGATAGCAAACTTAAATAGTTGCTTCATCTCAATCCACGAACAGTTCACCACGAACTGAATACTGTCAGCTAGTATTCAGGAAGATCAACTGGAGGCTGTTACTGAGTATTATGTAAAGGACCACCGTTTTTTTTCGATCACACTGATTTTGGAGAAACAATAACTTACGGTCACTTTGTTTAGTTCATAGTTCTACCAATTCCTCTCATACAGACAGGTATAGATAACACACATGGAGATAAGGTACAAAATAGTGAAGTATATATGATGAACTAGAAAAAGTAGGAAAAACCATGTTAACACTTTGGATTCGCATGATTTTTCATGTATGTATTCCATAACTTTTTCTGTCAAGACTAGTTAACATTTACTAAAGTTTATACAAAATGTAAAATTTCAATTCTTGCTTTTTATACTGACAGACAAATTTACAATAATATGATGTTTAATATTTTCTAATTAATTAAAAGTTTAGGCCTACATAAAATTAAAATTTAAAAAACTCTTGCGACACTTTGTATTTATAAATATTAGGCCTACATTCAATCTAATTAAACTTGATTAGCTATCTAATGGTGTGTGTGTGTGTGTGTGTGTGTGTGTGGGGGGGGGGGTGTTATTTTCTATATACGTAACTCGAAGTTTCTTGCTGCACTTATATAATATTATGATATTATTGAACATAGTTTCTTCTGCAAGTAGTGTATTATGTTATTGTTGTTTCATAGGACCTAAGACTACTGATCATAAATATCTTCAAAACTCAGAAAATGTTATTAGAATAATTTTTTTTTTTACAAACCTCTGATGATGCTGATGTGTTTCAGTGAAACGTGCGTCAGGTATCGAAACGACAGAAGCGTAATACACTACTGTACTTGCAGAAGACACTATGTTAAATAATATCATTATATATGTATACATAAGATATTTTATGTATTTTACCTCACAATTTTCTGCAGAAAAATGTAACAATTATTTGCCATGGAAAGGCTGTGAAAACATGCAAAAAAAGTCAGCTCTATCCTCTATTTGCAAAAAAATGAACGTAAAACACAAAACTGCTGAATTCTGTATTTTTTTTTTCATGAACTAAATATGTGAGAGTGTATATCACAGACTATTCAGCTCAGATGTGTTATGTAATTCAATTTCTACAGACACAAATACTCATGCCAGCAGAAAGCACGGGCAACGTATCTAAAGTGTTAAAAGACATTCTTAATAATCATCGTGTTACGTTACCACGATGCTAGGGCGAAGAGCTTTAAGTGAGCAGAGATAAATACACAGGGAAACAGAAAAGGGAAGCTAGGGACATAACGGAAACAAAGAAAAGTATAGATAGGAACGTCATAAATTGTAACTGCATACTGATCGTATATGAAAGTCAAAAACTGGGTTGCCGGGTAGGACGACAGCGTAAACTGGGTTGAGTACAAAAGTGCTACGTTTGATTAAACGCCTCGGCAGCACAATGCACACGGGCGAGCGCGCGCAGAATACGAAGACACACACATGACGTATAGGAGACTACACGATAATGCATGTGAACAACTAATAACTAAAGTACACTTGTAAGGTCGAGTCTTTTCTCTCATTAAGATAAAAGGTGAAACGGAGTGCCTGCGCTCGCTGTGCCAGTGATGTACGGATAATGTTTTAATGGATATCTCTTTGTGTCTCGTGCAAGCTGAAGTACGCCGCGTCGTTTCGAAGAAAACCTCTGCGCATGCGTGTGCGGTGTCTGTTTACTTAAAACAAACACAGAACGCTGAAGACAAATTACGTGTGTGGAACCACGAAACCAAGTATAGACGGTAATCATTTCTGTGAAGATGAGTAGGCGCACTGGGGCTTTTAGCATTGTTTGTTTCTTTGTTGTTTCTGTTTGCTTACGTGTACGCGAATAATATCAACATCGCGTGGAATAAATTAAGAAACCAGAGAAATAAGATCACTTCAAACGTCCGCCTGTGAGAAGTAAACCGATTTGTCAATATTTGTAAATCACTTCCGTAGGAAATCGAAGCAAGAAAATGCGTTAGCGATAAGTATAAACTCTGTAAACTGTCTTGAGAAAAAAAATAATAATTTAGCTTCATAAGAGCGCGCGGACTTGCAGAAAAATTGAAACGTTCGTAACTTTTGCCATAACAAATTTCTATGTACTCCATCAAAGCCCTTCTCAAAGTGAACGAAAGCTACGAGTATATATATTCGTTTCTTTATTGAACTCGCGATGCTTCTCAATGATTTGTGTAATAATAAAAGCATTGTCTGATCTTCAAATATCTGTGGGGGAAGAAGTGAACATCAAGCTGGATTAAAGAAGTCAAAAAGGATTTAGAAAAAATTAATAAACACGCAGAAGAAGCAACTGAAAGGGAAGTTTTTCGGGTCAATGTGTTAAAAATGGAAGGAGTGCAGGGTAGGAGAGAGAACAACGCAGGTTCAAAGTGGACTGAAGACAGGAAGAAGAGACACAGTGAAAAGATGAAAGAATATTGGAGAAAAAGAAAAGAACAGGGAGTAAAGAATTGAAATTGGCATGTGGTCCTTAAATGGCCGATACAAAAAGAAAGCATTGTCTGAACAAGATCTGCTCTTCCCGAAGTCGTTTTGTTTTTCCAAAATAAGATGCTTTTAGGATGCAGAGAAATAGTCTGCAGACGGTGGTTTATGATCCTTGCATATACCGTTTTCTTTTCTTAAAAATAGATACCACCCGAGCAGTTAACCAATCTTGTGAGACCTGTTGTCTTTCCAACACATATTATAGAAATTTGATAACAAACAACGGTGGAAAGAACACCTAGAAAGAATATCAGATTCCTGACTGGCCAAACAAGTCTGGAAATACAAACCTATAGGACACAGGTGTGTGGGTAAACCCAGGAAAAATGGGTGGAAGATTTTTGAAGGCGGAACAGTCAGCATCTTGCCTATGCCGTGTTGTGAAGATAATGTAACTTTTGAAAGGATAATTGTCTTACGATTTACAAGTAACAGAATATATATCTGCTAAATTCCATTTTTTTCACTGAGTTGATCAAGGAAACTGCTACAAACTCTCAAATCCACCAATAACAATAACACGCAAATAAAATAACTGATTCCAATTATCTTTTTTTTAATATTTAATGTATACTGTAGATGACATCTATTTTATTCTTACAAACATTACAGTATCGTATTTTACGTATATTTAAAAAACTAAACAATTTTACTTTATTCATTATGTTTAATTCACGTGAATGTACAAATGAATTATTTAGAATCTTCACCTTATACCCCAATAGTTCAGAATAGGTATCCCAAGCCACTCTGTATATGGGTAACGAGACAGCTTGCCGGTAATGGCACACGCTGTTCATTTTATGAATTGCTACCCAAGATGTAATGTTTTGAAATTTGAGAACTCTTTTTCTTTTTATTTTTCGTATTATTAAAAAACAAACTGTTTTCATGTTGCTTAGCTTTATTTTCAGATCAACTCTTGAAAGTATATTCGAGGTTTCAACTATTTACGTTGTCGTAAAAAAAAATCTTGTAGACGTGTGTGTTAAGGAACCAATTTCTATCCGTTAAGGAGAAGAAACGTTATTGTTTAATTTTCATACGATTCAGTGAAAACTATTTTCATTTCTTATTTATAAGACATAAAGACTACTGATCAGAAATATCTTCCAACCTCAGAAAATGTTATTAAAACAAGGATGCATCCGTTGTTAATTTTTTCTATTAATATCGGTATCTTTAGGATTGTTGGATGTTGACAGTGAGGGGTTACTCAACATTCTTATGGGGATGGGACAATCAAGCCGACCTTTTTTAGTTACTGCTTTTCGAAAAAAATGTAAAGGTACACAATTCAGGTAAATTGTCTACGCTACTGAATAAAATCTGCATTGTTATTTAAGTCTGTGTTATATTTTCCCGTCGACTTTTTTCTCACCTTTTACGACTACCTTTTCTTTTCCTTGACCTTTTCTTTTTTATGACTACCTACTCCTCTTCATCGGCCTGTCACTTACTACCAGTCTTCCGCAGAGCAAACAACTCTTCATTATTGTGACGTCGGTTGTGTTTATTCTAACCGAAGGGAGGAGACGTTTATACATCAATTCACTGTTACCCACCCTACGACCCACCCCATTATTGTATACTTTAATCGTTATTTACAAACAATTGGGCGTCCCGACCGCCACGCCGCGTCGCGCCGGTGACACATTAACAGACGGATTATGAGCAGCAGCTGTTGTATAATAGACTCCGAAATAGACTCCCTATTGAAGTTTAAAATAGATACCAAATTGATCTCGAGGGGAGGTGGAGAGTACAATTAACTGTCAAAGCGCGAAATCCGAATGTTTGTCAATAAAACGGGGAAATGAAAAACGAGGTTGTAATTATACCAGGCGGTCGTAGTTACCAGAGGATCTGTATTTTGTCCCGTACATATTTGTAACCAATATGATTTTCAACCATCTAAGCAGAAAACAACAATCATAACTTTTTGGTGGGAATTTTCCAGCCAGATCAAAAATTGTTCTCGAGGGAACAGTTTTATTACAATTCTCTGACCACAATTACCTGGGTCGCACTATCAGTATTGGGAACGACACAGGCCGATATATCACTACAAAAATATCGAGGTATCAACGTCGTACATAGAACGTTGAGCAAAAAGGCAGGGAAAGAGACAAGGCTTAAATTTTATAAAACAATGGTAGTACCTGTTTTACTATACGGATGTGAAACATGGGTTCCTACAAAGAAAAATAAAAACCAGATTAAAACTTTGTAAATGGAGTTTCTGAGAAAACAAAGGGTTGAACGTTTGCGCAATGGGGATATTAGATGAGAGCTACAGATATTCTCCACAAATGATAAAATCCATACATATCGCAAGGAATGGTTACAGCATCTGGACAGAATGGAGGATGGACGACTACCTAAGGTTGCGTTTCAATATCGACTCTTTGGTAGAGGCAGGACGATGTAAATTGAACACTCAGAGGTCTCAATGCGCAGTAGACAAACACCTCGTTCCGAGGGTAACAAAATTTTCATTCACTTCGCACATGCGCAGAACAGTTTTGTGCAGTGTTTCATAGCGTGAACATCGGCTGCAACAAGACTGGCGAGAACAACGGAAGCATGTGTGTGACAGAGAGGGAAATAATATGGAAGTGAGACAGTGAACGTTATAGCGTCGTCCCTCCTCTCTTCTCTTTAGATAGGTTAGCTATACTTGAAAGTGGGGGTAATTCACGCATTGGGTCGGCGCAGATGACTGTTCAGGAAAGGTTGGCGGGCCTATACAAGAGATGTAGAAGTCCGAGAGTAAGACGGAGAGATACTCTGTGAAGAGAGAACAGGCAAAGTGCCTACTCCCGGAGGTGCAGAAGAAGAAGAAAAAGAATACATATAAAAACGGAAATCTTAAAAAAAATGGTCTTGCTAGCCACTATTTGTATTAGAGGCGAGTCATAAAAAAGAATCTAGAACTTAATAGGCCTACGTTCTATCTACTTACAGTATTATTACAACTTTAAGGACAAAACTACTATTTGGAACAAATCGTCATTTACTTTCTTCCTCTGAAGAACGTCTAGTTATTACAGTAATCAGTGTATTAGTCTGTGGTACTAAAAGTATTTCCAAACGAGATTTCAGTGAGCATCGGCCAACCATTTTGTTTCTAAAATTAACGGTCGTAACTAACGCTTGTAGTTTCACACGTAATCAGTAATTACTCACAACAAATTTATAGTTCTATATTTCAGAACTTGCGTTATCTAATAAACAAGTGGCCGCCACAGCCGAGTGATTTGTGAAGCTTGTTTCTGTCTGTGCCTGTGTCTGTGTTAGTTCACAATACTTTGGTCGGCCTGCTGAGAGTTTCTAATTAAGGTTTTCAAATTAACGCTCTCTCTCCCCACACTCTCTCTCGTCCTGCTGTTCGCTGTTACCAGTAATGCGGACAGTGAGAAAGAAAAATTCATTATATCATTGTAACTTATACATACAATTTCAAAATTCACAAACAGATATAATTATACACCCGTGCACGCCTCACACACAAACGCATGTGATTGAAAACGCTTGCATTAAAGATTAATAATAATAATAATTAAAATACCAATTATTTATGTTAATTAAAAATCAACAGTTTATATTACAGACTTACATAATATAATACATATAATTATTAAAACATTTAATTTTCAACAGCAATGAATTAATTATTAAATTTAGACTATTCGTTTATGTGGTGTTTTGTGCGTGTGCGCGCGCGCTTTAGAGACAGAACACTAATTTCGATAAAGTTGTGAATGTGAATATACGTTATGTACGGATGTGTGCAGTTTTACAACGTCTTTAATAATTAACATATAAGGGTCATTGCATATTACCAGTGCGTGTGACCCTCAAAATGACGGGTTAGCAGTAGGTCTAATCAGCAGTAAACCGACATAGACCTAAGTTAGCTGCAATCAGGTATAAAGATTGTTGATTAACAAAATTGAAAAAGAATAAAATCGGATGTCAGAAAATACGAAAACACTCACCAACACACACACACACACACACACACACACACACACACACACACACACACACACACACACACACACACACACACACACACACACACACACACACACACACACACACACACACACACACACACACACACACACACACACACAGTCGTATTGGAAAATTATAAGAAATTAGAACTCTGGAAATGTGTAATAACTTTGGTATTTTAACAGCCAGCCGTCAATAAATTATGTTACCAGATATATCTTCTTGTTAGGTCTTCAGTCCTCAGACTCAAGGGTGACATACTGGTTTCCTCTGAACTTCCTCTACAGTGCCATCTTCTTTTCATCTTCAGTTTTCATTTTACCACGCTCTGAATTACTTCTTCCACGAACTGTTTTCTTGGCCGTCTGTACTACTTCCCTTCTGGTTTACACTCTACTGTGGGTGTCAGCCAGATTTGTATTGCGCCTTACTAAATGTCCAATCCGTTTATTTCTTGTGTCATTTAGGTGTTTCCACCTTACTCGTTTTTCATTTAGTTTCCTCCCGACCTCTTCATTCGAGGCTTTTTTCCCTTTCCATGGAATTCTCTGGAACCGTCTCATGTGTTAATTTACACGCAAACATCCTAATTTCTACATACAATTAACATTAAGATCATAAAGTATGCATGGTTTCTACTGTTCTAAAAAAAAATCTCTTTCCCCATATCGGTAACATGAAAAATTACCAATCTATACAATAGACTCGGTCGAGAAACGGCTGACAGAATTCTGTTAGTTGTTAGTACATGAACACGATGAATTTTGGGAGTATCAATAAATGGCAAGGCTAATGAAACTCTGTATTAAAGTAGAATGTACGTATTAATTAAAACGTAGGACTACATGAACAAAATGTGCTCAAACTTGATTGTATACGGTACGTAAGGTACGGCACGTTGCTAGCAAAGCTGGGTCTTACAAAGGAGAGATCTAATAATAATAAATTACCCTCACAATGCGTGGTGAGACGTTAATACAGACGACGAAGACGGCCGTGTGAACAGACTAGCTATGCAGTGTTGTCGGTTATAGCGACCTTCGCTAGTCTGTGTGTGCAGCATTTGTTGTTACTGTTATTAGAAAAACGTTTTCTACGAAACTCTTTCATATTACATTCTCCGAATACAATTTCAAAAATTCAGTCTCGTCTACTATTAAGCCAAACACCTGCTTAGAATTGAAATGAAATAGCAAATATAGTATGAAAATATATTTTTATTTTCTTTGGTCCGTGACTACACTCCGAAAACAGAATTATAATGAATGGCATATTATGTTTTGTACTTCTTTCTGCGAAAATGTATCAGTACATACACCATATGCCTAGAGATTTTCCTCAAAAAGTCTGTAACAATTAAACTATCGTTCTTCTTTTCTAATTAAAAGGAGCCGGCTACACTAATTCTCTTCCAACCCCGACTGTTTGCTCAGGTTACCTATAGCTGACTTGTAGTCTAGAACTACCAATGGCAGTCTATTGTGACACATTTCTGAAAAATGATCATAATAATTGCTATTCGTTTTTTTTTTTATTCAGTCACAATAATCATCATCGTCAATGTCGTCGACTCCGATGATTACGCATGTGTTGATCTGTTACAAGCTAGCGATTCGATGACAAACACGATCAAACATAATTACTGGAAAATCGAAGAGAAGAATCGAGATTGCCATCGGAATAGGAAAGCGACCGGACACGTTAAATACGGGAGACGAGGATTCTTTTATTAATAGTAGAAAATGGTAGTAAACGTTAACACATATAGAACACCAGAAGCTATGAACAATCTTTTTGACACCATCAGAAGCCGACCACGCAATCAGGTCCAGCGACAAATAACAAGCTAATCACACACCAAATAAAACTGGCTCTTCGTAGAGCCGGTCACCGCTTTTAGATGACGGCAAAAAGCGAGATAATACAGGCACCCCCCCTCACACACACCATTTTAAAAGGTTTTTTGGCACTTCTTTTGGCATTTACGATTTTATTAACACGGCCGAGACTGTCATTTACGACTTCATCACTTTCTTTTAAATTAAACAGTCATCCGCGGCGTGTTGCCTCTTATAATTTACAGAACAAAAGGCTGCATCTGATTAGTTCAAGAAAATGTCTGAAGATGCTGGTGTTACTGGTTGCGACATTTGTATATTTCCAACAATGTGCCAATTATATTCTTGTTAATACAGTCTAGATTTCCATGTGCGTGTGTGTGGGGGAGCGTACGTGTGTATTTTCTATGACAAGAAATATATTTTCTTATGTTTGTTTTATAAGAGCTTGGCTACCTTCAGAGGTTTAAATGTTTTAACAATTATCAATGTTTCCTGAAAACGTTAAGTCTCTGAAGGACAGGACAAGCTCTTGTAAAATCTTCCCATCGCCTCCTTACAATATATGTTTTTATTCTTGGATTTCGTTGTCCGTTACTTAACTAAATATAATATAATTAATTTTTTTTCTCATTGAAGCAAACCACACATACAAAAACATCGACAATAACATGAACATTCTACACGTACACACAAAAGGCCTAAAACTAGACACTCTAGAATAACTGGAAATATACAAACACACGAAAACAAAAAAACGACATCCTAAACGAACAGACACAATTCAAATCACACGCATTATTCGAACATATCACACCCCACACAACAACATCGATCTTTCGAAAATCGATTCCGTTTCCAACAACAAGACGGACAGTGCTACCAGCGGCAACCTCTGAAGAAGCTTTTAAAAAGTGAAAACCGGTTCAGGTTAAGAGGTAAAACTTTTACGTTTTTACCCATAAAAAGTTTTGTGTTCCGAGTTGTAGTGAAATAATTATATTTATATATTTTCAAATAAAAACAAAGTGTTTATGTTGTTATTATACAAGACACTTACGAATTAAAATTAACAACATACTCAGGCACATGCGCCCGTAAACACACACACACACACACTTACTCACAAAACTGGAATCCAGTTTCCATACGAAATATTAATTTAGCACTATTTACTCACCAAACGAACCTGTACGGTGGAGACTGCTGTTCAACGAAATTAGTTTTTCACTCACCTGTAAAAGAAATCGTATATATATTAGTATCACCTACAAACAAGTAACTAACCGAATCGATAATAAGTAATGTATACGTTGAAACATGCAGAATTGCTGTAATTTGTAAATGACAATAACATAAATTCCATATTTACATTCTATTTCAGTGCACTTTGTACCAACAACACAATTACGCTCACGGGTACGCAGCATATGCTCTTTTATTACGCTTTATGCAGGTGTGTTTGTTTTCAGTTAATACAGAAAATATTCCACCTCTCTGGTCAACAATCCGATAATTGGTTTGCGAGCTCTTTTTGCCTCACACCCCCTGGTCAGATGTTCCTCTCTACGAAGCACACAATTTCCTTCCGTTTGCCAGAACACACTTCCGAATAAACTATAGCAGCTTTATGATTTTTATTAGTTACCAGACATTAAATAATTATTTATTTATGATTTTTATATCAAAGTATAATTACTTCATTAGTTTATTGTAATTTAGTCAAATCAACACGGTGCATGTAATAATTAAATAAGTAGGGTCCGTGGGTGTGTATCCTGGAGGAGGGTTGGTTATTGGTCATGATGTGTATATCATACACAAACAATTTTATTTATATACCACAGAACTAATGCTAAGAGTAAGAGACGACCATCCTCTATCTCCGCCTCAAAATTTGTATTTATACAAATCCAGAAGCGACGATCCTACGCTTGAACGACCTCAAGCTGTTAACAATTTTGTTTACTGCAAATGAATATTTTTTTGTGTTTAATCATCTTGCGAATGACACTAATCTAACAGAAACACATTTCTTGCCTGCCGTACTATTTCAAGGAAATCTAGAAATCAAATCCGATGATCTTCACGAAATATATTCGCTTTCGAATACGCACTTAATTCCTGTAGTCATATTGTTACAGTAATTTCTCATATGGAACTCATATTGATTGGGATAGTAAGCTAACAATATAGTTGGGATAGTTAGACCCATCTGTGGAATGATTCATAGGTAACTGAAAAATAAAGCACGGAAGGATACCCGAATGAAATTTTATAAATCTGTGGCTGCCCCACATTCCTGTATGCTAGTGAGACATGGACTCTTGGTAAAAGGGACGTACAATAGGATTCAGGCAGGCGAAATGAAAATTTTAAGAGCGACGCAAGGTTGTTCTCGCTTGGATCGGAGAAGGAACGAGGATATTAGACGCGATTTAAATATTGTATCATTGGAACAGAAGATTGAAGACCACAGAAGAAAATGGTGTGAACACTTGAATCGCATGCCTGATATCCCTCTACCTGTGGCTGCCTTGGGTTATCACCTTACTGGGAAGAGAGATGTCGGTAGACCAAGGAGGAGATGGGTTCCGGAACCGGTTTAAGGCCTAGTCCTTGGAGTGATGATGATGATGATAACCATTGTTACAGTGCTACAGTATTCCGAGTATGATTGTCATACTCGAGTCTTTCAGCCTGAACGGTATATTGAAAACAAAAGATTAGCTAAACCGTATAACAAAAAGCACAGCAGTGACAGACGCTCATTGCAAATAATTCCTGAATCTAAACATAATTCCACACAACTTTGTTATCCCTATACTGTGAGTGTCAATGTATTACGCCTATACATGTATATATTCATTTACATTAATTTTCCTAATATTTGCTATGGTTTTGGTTTTGTGTTTACCTGATAAATACTTGTCAGCAGGGCTTGATTTCAGGGCGAACGCGCCTGAACGGCGTTCCGAATCTCTTTGATCCCAAAATAAATTACCGAAAAATATATGAAAAGAAAATCCTAATTATTACAAAAATTTACTATTACTTTTTAAAATGTGCCTCTCATCAGTCCCACTACAAAACTAAACATTTGTCAAAATTAAACACCAGCACTAATCTTTATCTTAACTACTATCGTTCAAAAAATGTCCCAATAACCTATGGAAAAAATGAAACAAAAAACTTGCTTCTAAATTAAAACTACATGAAAGGTAACTGATTGGGAGCTTCCGAGAATATGTGCGTTCCAGATTTTTTCCGGAGAGTCTTTCTAGCTTGAAATATGCTACTGAATCAATAGCAGTATCTACAAGTGAATGTGAGGGGGCTGATTTCTGGCCATCATACAGCATTGGACACAAAGAGTAAGGAAAGGTCAAGAAACAAACAATATGACGACACAATGATGAAACTATGGGAACTTTTTAAAAATGTCCGAACCACCGAACCATCACTTAGAGTTTGATTGAGGCTCCGGGATGATGCCATCATGAGTGACATGTTTCCGATTGTCGTGCGGCTAACATGACGATGAAGCTCTTTAGAAACATATTACTGTACCTTTTAGCTACACGTTTATACGTATGTTACATATTTTTTAAGGCTTTAAAAGTGTAGACCTTCTTTGTAATAACCTTACGTAAACGTATACGGTAAAATAAAACATAATTATATTTGTGTCTGTACAACTTTTGAATTGATGCGTTGCGGCACCTATAATTTTAGAAATCAACTACTGGTTGTCAGCAAATAAATGTCAAAACGTTCAGCTAATGAAGTGATATCTTACGAAAAATGCACTTTTCCTTCATTAGAAGTTTTATTTTAGTCTTAAAATGAACTACAACACTCGCGAGAAATTTTCCAAAACTTTACGAACTCGATATATGGCGTGGTAAGAATGTGAACGAGCGAGCGAGTTCCCAGTTTTAACTCGAGCGTTTGGCATTGTCTGTCTACCTATCTAACTATTTGAGATATGTCTCACGACAACTTTTGAGCGTATCAACCGATTTTCGTAAAACTTGGCACATGTTTCCACACTTTTATCCTACAGAACCATTTTGTTTTTGAGACTGATCTTCCCAAAAACAGTAGGCAGGGGGCAAAAATTTGAGGGTCAAAATTGTGAAAATATCGCAAAAGCCCATGTAGGGTATCGAATTAAAGGGAACTTTTCCACTAACAGGGAAATTTCCCATAAATCTGAATATAATGTTTATTTTCGAAAATATCAAAATTTTTGGACGTCAAGGCCCACAAAGTGGGTCAAACGTTTCTATCAAATTAAAGATAATTTTCAACAAACATCTGAATGTAGTGTTAAGTTTTACAAATTTCAAAATTTTGAGACCCAGGCTCTATAAAACGAGATAAAAAATTGTTAAAATCCAGCAGGGTATTAGATTGAATATAATCGTAATCCAAATCCGAATGTTTCTAATTTTTAGTGTTTATTGGAATTTTTTACTCCACAATCAGTAAAGAAATAGTAGAGCAATCTAGACATTGTAATTTTTCTATAATTAATAAAGTATCTAAAATTGAAATTTATGTGATTGTAAATGTACTTCGTTCAAAATAGTAAGCGAGTTCTGCAGCTCAGAGACCATACTAGTAATTTTTATCGTCGACTCCGATCGTCACCTCATTCTAAAATTCGCGTTGCTCTTTGTCTCCATTCACCAAAGGCCACCATTGAAGACCAGTTCGAAAGTTTTATAGACGGTTTCGCCTTTACAGGCAATCCTTTTAGTCAGGGATCGATCAGTACGCATCTGTGCAGGATGATTCTTGGACGAAACCAATGAACCTTGCCGTCAGACTGCACATGTTAATCCGCGGCCAGTAGCAGGCCACACCGCTATCCGAAAAGAATTTCGTTCACAGTCACCACGGTGTACATCCAATTGATTCTCCGAACACAATACCATCGTCGACATCAGTGTTACTTTCTAATCTTTGAGTTTCTGTCCCGCTGCGAGTAGTCAAAACTATAAGTTCCATTGCCTGTGGTGGGGGAACAAGCTCAAAGGTAGGAAATAATCTGTCAGTAGGACTGTACATATTGATTTTATATTTCACACACCCGATTCTTTTTGGAATGCAAATGAAATTCAAATTTTCTTCGCGTTTTCTTCAAAGATAGCCTTTAGATTGCTCAACTCACCTTTGGAGATATGGCACTGAAAGTCATCAAAAAATTCAAAATTTTCAATTATTTTTAAATCTATGGAATGCTAGGAAACAGGGAAATGTGATGAAACATGTTTCTCAAGGTAGTAAGTGTCATATTTTTATAGTTTTTTAGAACCGTACCAAAATGCGAAATTGGCGGTTGGCGAGTAATTTCTTCAGTAATGAACACAATATTAGGCTATACACTACTAAACTCTGCTCTAAGTATGTTATTATATTGAACTACTTGTATATATATGTACATAATGATTATTAGCCACTAACCAAGTCATCACTGCAACTATAATCAGCTGACATGAACAACAAAATACAAAAACAATCAGCTGATGTTCTCAGTAGTGTTGTCCTGCTGCTTGTAAACAGTGAGTGAATATACCATTATCGTGTTTAAGTATTATATTAAGAGTTATAAGTATAGGTAGACCATCCGAAAAAAGACAAAACATCAAACAAAAGAATATAAGTAATATAAATAAGCGGTATATCCAGTTTTTTTCATTTTAGCAGGCCTAGGCCTAAATGCTTAGTATGACATAAAAAAATGTAAAATATACATAAGACCCTTATACAAATTTATAATGTTATAGTACATGTCAAACTTATAAATAAACTAATGTTAAAACATGTAAAAAAATTATTTATTGGTCTATATCTCTCAATACCTTGTCAAATTCAACAAGGTAACTTTCAACGCGTTATTTCCGCAAATCAGTTTTTTCATATTTTTAATATTTAAATTGATATTACTCAAAATCTACTAATGTTACAGGGTTCAAATTTTTACCATTCACTCTTGGGTATTTGACCTAAATATTCAGGTAGAATTACGTATGTCACATTATTAGAGACTGAGATTTTTTTTTGTTTAAACGTAAAGATTTTTTAAAAATAACTTATAATTGTCTGTATAAAATCCAAATATTAAGCTACAATTATAATTCTACCTAACATTTTAGAGGATATCTTTACCTATAAAATGGCATTTTGTTCATGAAAATCCAATTGTTAGAACATGAGTTATATCAAATTTTATATATTACATATATTTTTCAAACAAAATTCGGACTGTATTTTTTTCCTCTTATGGTCATTTTTTATGACTATAAAACAGATAAAGGTAGAATATGTTTAATATAGAAGTTAGCATTTTCAGTGCCATATCCCCTTATAGTACTGGACTCAACTGAAAAACTAAGCTGGTCGCCATTAAGTTGAAAAGTGGGTCTCCATCTAAAAGACAAAAAGAAATAAAACTGAACGTTAGAAGTACACGTTCAGTAAAGCACATTAGGTTTACACGTGAAATTCGTTTAATCCGATTACCTTTTAACTGGCTGTTGTTGATTTTAACCATTTTGTACTTAAAACAAATGTTTAGACAGAAGCTGTTTAATTTTAAATAAATGTTACCTATTTCTTTTGATTCGATGTGCGCGAGTGTGGAGGAAAAAGAGGGTCCGCAGCTGCTGTGGATTCTACAGCACATTTCGTCCGTCTACATTAAAACACCTCTTTTTTAAACAAACATAAATAGACATAGATTCGTCTCACGGGTACTCCTGCTGACGACACAGTCCAAATATAGCAGCGAAACACGGGCGGCGCCGAAACAATTGCTGTCCCAAAATTAATCACTACAATAAAAATAACATCATCAATAAAGGTGACTCCCGACAAACGAAACGGGAACAACAAAACAAAATCGTATTCTCTTTGTTCAAAATGACTAATTTTAAATACTGCGTCAAACGATCGTACCGTTTTGTTATTCTGTAAAAATAGTTTTGTTTAATTATTTAAAACCAACGAACGCGTAAAAATTGCTTAAAACGTGAGAGTCTGTAATTTTATATATTTTGTTTTCATAATTGTAGGCGACGCGTCGACGTACCAAAATAACTGGAGTACACACAGTCAACGGCCATCGGATATCGATCCGTCAGAAAGTAGACAAGATGTCAAAACGCGCTGGCACATTCCAAAATCTCCCGATTAACGCAGAAGCATATAGAGCAGTGGTTCCCAAATTAGGGTCCGCGGACCCTGGGGGTCTGCAGACACTTTTAAGAGTACGCGTATACCGTAATTTTCTCCGATTTTTTAACCTCTAAAATCTAAATTTTAGAATCTTAAAACAATTAATAGAAGATTCCAGTATTTTTTTGGTTCAAACTAAATGTAACTGTAAAAGTAATTTCAAACTAATGGCTTGAATAATGCCTTTAAATCATGTCGTGTAGCATATCTGTTTCTCCACCGAACAGACTAGACCACTCTCTTACACTACAAAAAGGAGATTCATTGGCAAAACTTTCAGCTGACAGTTTATTAAAATTACAGTTTTCGCAATTACAGCTAGCTGACTTCTGGTTATATGTAATGACTGACTATCCTAGCAAATAAAACTTTGAAGCGTTTAACTGTGTTTCCCTCTACTTATTTGTGTGAAACCGCATGTCCCTGCTCATGTACTTGAAGTCAAAGTTAAGAAATAAACTTGATGTCGAAAGTGACTTAATATTGAAATTGTCAGACATTAAACCCAATATTGCAGAGCTAACTTTTCAAAAGCAGCTTCACGTTCACGTTGAACTATGTTTGATATCATTAATATTATAATTTTGCAAGTTAAGAGAATTTTTATTCTAATACATTTTAATTAAAACATAAGAGTTTCTATCATATTTACTGTTTGTTTTATTTCAGAACTCAGACGGGGTCCGTGAATTTTTAAATAATTTGGGAGGGTCCGCGGACTGAAAAGTTTTGGAAGCACTGATCTAGAGGCTTTTAGATTATACCGCCATAAGTTAACTTAGCTAGGCTTATACTACTAAATCAGATAACGACAAATGAACCAGTAAGCTGTACGAATTGTTTAACCAAGCGATCGGAGTGCATATACGTGGACTGTAATCAGAGTCGGTTGTAGAATAAGGGTTGTAGTGACTTTAATTAACTTCAACTATTACTTTGTTTTGCATTTCGTTTCAGAAACTATGCAAGTACTATTATAAAACAACTTTGGTTGTTTTATAAAAATTCGTTCAAATTGTGAATATCGATTTGTCTGGAGTGGAGTAACTTACTTCGCTCTTCCAAGATAACGATCCACGCTATTCTCATTAAAAAAATAACGTTTAATACTATCACCTTTAAAGAGCACTGTACTGTTTCGGCCTACAGTATCATCATATGAAAACTTAGTTTATACAGTAACAATAATTATTAATAATCGACGTTATCTAACGATTATTATTAAAACAATTCTTTTCGGTTACAAATCCCGAAGTAGGGGAGTCATTGGTAGACGTCGGAAACTGTGAGAGTTATGGAATGGTAGAACCCTAAGGAACTGGAACAGGCTTATAGTCTAATCCTGGAAGACAGAAGGAAACTAAGAAGGTATCTAGCAATTTTCTTCTTGTAATTCCACTCCTGGAATTAGTTAGTACCTATATTCTGAATTCATGAAATCGCCCTTTTTATCACCAACTGGCTAAAATTCTTATAAACTTTTAAACTTATAAAATTTTTCAGAGAAGTGATCTGTGGATCTCTTTCTACTGCCAGTTCCCACCATTTTTTCTTTCGATGAATATTTTACACAATATTCTTCTCTCGTAGCTTTTAACGTCCTATTATTTCTCGCCCTATTCTCACTAAAATGTTTACTTTCTATTCTGACTCCAATCGTGTTTTATCCGCTATTCGACTCTTGTAATTTTTTTCACAAAATGGTTTAGACATTTTCCTCGTTTTGTGTCCTTTTTTTTTTTTAAATTAGCAATATCTTCTTCTCTGTAAAATCAATTTATTTCTGAAGATCTCGTGTCTACAGTGGATCTTCCATCCACTGAGATCACGCTACCCAAGTGTCTGAAAGTTTTATCTTTCTTTATATGTCATATTACTGCTTTATAGTAATTTTAATAATAGCTATAATACTAAAATCATTAGTATAATGAAATAATAGCCATACTCCACTGTCGCACGGTCCAGTTATACATTTTTAATGAAGTGGAACAGTTGGATATAGGCCTAATGGCAATTATATGTGTTGTGACTTAATACAGAATAGCACTATGATACTGCAGCAAAAACAAGAACACAGGTTCTTGAAAACAATGACAGAATTGCTATGTGTTTAAAGTGAGTACAAAATTAGGTTAGACCTCCACTTATCACAATCAAAATGTGTCTCCCATGTATTCCAAATCGGTCTCCAAAAAATACATAAATTTTGAAGAGATCGCTCCCTAGAGTTTTAGTTGTCTACTTGGATGTCATTAACAATGTTGAATACTGATTTAAATCTGCCACAAAAGCCTAATGGAATAGAGCTCAACATGGAAGTATTGAGTTTCACGTTTTGTGTCAAAAGTATATTCCGGATCCGTACAGATCAAAACAATTTTAGTGTACTTACAGCGTTCAAAAGTTTGCTAGCCTAACATTTTCCAGCTAATTTAACGGAGTAACCCAACCTAGGACGTTCCAAAATGTCACGCCATGTTTGTGTGTCAGTATTGTTGGAGAAAGGATGACAAACTCTATCACTACTGTACCTTGCGTGATTAGTGCATATTGTACATTCCCTTCTTTAACTGCCCACCACCACCACCACCACCACCTGCAAAAAAATACCAGTTTCCCCACAAGCAATGGGTAGGAAAAATACCCGCTCCCTATCAGCTAGGGGTTCGTAATGCGGATACTGGGCCTTTCCCTCTAAATGGAGGGTAACGAACTTTGCCGCTCAGCCACAGGACGCATACAGCTTTGAATGTCAGACGGACCGTTTCCACCGTCAATTTCGCGCGGGTGATGTGTCTGGTCAGCATCAGCGCACACATATTTACAAGACACAGCCAAAGAACCCCAAGCTAAACGGTGTGGACTCACGTTTTATATTTTAGTTCAGCCCTCAGTGTAGTATTCATCTTCCACCGATCTTGTGCTGTGGATCAGCGAGGCATGACTGCTGACACTACCAGTATAGGCGTCTCTCCCATATAGGCCATCTCGTGGCAAGTCGTGTGCCCCGTCTTTCGGAGTGGACCGCTGTCGAGTGATACACCAAAATTCGTCTCCACCGTTACTTTAACATTAGTTGTTGCAGTCTTCGTGGCTAACAGGCTAATATCATGGAGCAGTCTACGATTAAGTGACGACAACGTATATCGCAGCAACAACATATATAATGCAGTCAATTTTATTTTCCGTTGCAACTGCTGCTAAAGTTCGCAAGTCGCGTCGTCTCCCAACTGTTTGCAACAACTACTTACATGGATATCCACTTGATTTATTACTTAGTCGTAAGATGCACTGAACTTGATACTTGATAAGTACAGTAAAACCAACTCACAACTCAATTGTAGTAGGTTAAATGTTACATTACTCACAAACTTCGATGAGTGCTGAACATGCGTAGTCGGTGGTTTCCTTCAACTCCCTATAAAATATTCTTATTCCATATTAAAGTTACTGTTAAACTGTTACTGTTAACCACTTAATATATATGTCATACATTCGTTAGTAACATACTAGTTTGAAAACCTGGCAACAAAACAAGCACAGATAAACTTCAAGAAACTTTTAATTACATCTAGGTACATAGTATTTTTAATTAAACAAGATTGTGCCATATATATCTTTATGTTTACAGTTAGTTACAGCCTGCATTTTCCAATAATTGTTAAGTTTAAAGGAAAAGTTAACAATAAACATTAGAATTCTCGCAAACTCGTCTCCGAAGAGAGGAACATCAATATTTCTGATATTTCAGAATTGGATATGACTGATGAGATATGAGCTGCAATTATGACTGTAATTTTCCTTAATTTTAGACACCATTTACATATTTACTTGAATGGAATATTTTGAACATATGAATATAAATCTGTGCCACTGAATCAATGCCATGGTGGTAAACACGGTTGTTAATGTGTACACGTCCCGTGAGATCGTACACATATAACTTGTCCGAAATTACATACAAAAAGCAACATTTTACAATACTTGTAATAAAAATCTCAGTTTTAAGTTCATTTAGAGTTGTCGTTACAAAAACATTTAACACGCTATCAACAGTACAGTGGGAATTGATACAGTCAGACAGATAAGCTATTCAAAAAGAAGTTGGTACCACTTACTACAAATATCATTATCGTCTTCAGCAAGTCGTATTCTTCTCCACGTCAAGGTATAGGCTTACGGCCTGTTCCTCCTTCGTTGAAGCCATCTCTTCCTTGGTCTACCTATGTCTCGTCTTCCTTGAGGTCTGTATCTTATGTACTTGTTTAGGTAGTCTCACATCTTCCATTCTCTCGATATGCTGCAATCTTCAGCAAGTATTAAAATACTTTGTTCCGGTCCCAAGCAGACTGGCTAGAACTGGTCACTCCAACGCTTCTTCATACGTGCCACACCTCTCCGTTCCTTCGACTTATAATTCAATAGTGTTTGGGGATGCGGCAGGCATATTTGTTCTGCAATCTTGAAGTACATCCTGCCACGTGCCTAAAAATTACCGCTTGAATTCGACTAGCCTAGAAATTCGTTGAAGTCCAACGCATATACGTTATAAAAGTATCAGTTTAATTACGTCCCCTAAATATAAGTACTTTAACAATACATTAATACTTTTAGTGCTATTAAACAATTATCTCTCATTGTGATAATAACTACACAACACTTCATTAAAATAAACGAGCGTGGTGAGTTGAATCTTTTAAGTACTTACCGATTTCAAAAATCCGCAACCGAATTCAGTTAAACAATTCAACCTGAGTTCCAGTTAACTAAATATTGCCAGCTCTGGCCAGAATCCACTATGTACTGATATCTAAATCACAATATTACAGAGTTCTCTAAAACTCACTACGAAATATTTCTGGAACCATTGCGCACTTTACATTTCTGTCTTGGCAATCTAGTTTTGTAAAATATTTTCTACTTTTTAAATATAAATATAAATTATCTTACATTGATAGATAATTAGTAGACTAACCTCTAGTTAATAAACAAACCTCTGATAAGTATAAACAAACTATCCTTTTTTATTATCCAATTTACTACGTTAAATGAATAACTAATTTTTTCGATCATTAGGAGGTTAGGATTCTAGATTTAGGAAGATTTTATATATCATAACCAAAATACGTTTTATAACCTCAACAAGAAATGTAACATATCTTTGCTTTGTTCAGTTTTTCGGATGTTGAAGAAGGTATAATCATTTGTTAAACGCTTATTTCTCCTAGACATTCTTCTGTTTTACTTCAGCGATAATAGGATGGTCAGGACAGAAGCTATTACTTAATCATAGACTACAGTTCAATACTCCAAAATAAATATGAAACGGAGCTAAGAGTGAAATAAACTACTGAAAGCTATATACAGTTGATTATCCAGTCTTTGTCCTCCATAAAACTTCAGAACTTCACACTGTAGAGTCGCAGTGTTCAAATTATCAAAACTCACGCTCTCTCGGCGATCCAAACTATGTGTTTCCGTTATCTATAGTCTGTATAAATACAAGGAGTACGGAGGAAGGTACAACTTGCAATTCGCATATACACCCACATGTAAGACACATACATAAAACGATTTTCAATCATAAATACACATACGTCTGGACATATATTGTAACATGATGTTTCTTTACCCCCCCCCCCAAAGCCCCAAGAAACACACCTCATAATACTAGCCAGTAATACTAAAATGAAGTACAAAACTCTAGAGATATTACGGTAGAATGACTAATGAAATAATTTAGTAAATGTGACTAATGTTAGATAAAATGAGAGTAAGGTAAACTATGATATTACTTGAACTATATGGTGTTTAGAAACTATCAACATTGTACTAACTAAAGACTAGAATAGAGAAAGCCTATACAAGAGTGTTAGGTAAAACAGATGTACATAATTTAATGTAGGTATATAATAATTAAAAGAATAGTTGTAGTTGTTTGTATTTAAAGTTGTATGTCAGGGTAAAAAGGATTATGAATAATTACTTGTATGACGAAATATAGGTTAGGTGTTATGGACTACCATTTACTTAGAATGCTAAAAAGGGTCATACTATGTTTTAAAATAATTAAGTATCATTAAATGTTTAGAGTTAATTAATTTTATTTATTGTTATTATGTTTGAAAGATGTAATGTTCATAAAGCTAAAAGAATTTATAATAATAAATGTGTAATTAGAATCAGATACTCTAGGCCATAGAAAGGTCCAGTAAAAACAAGAAATTTGTAAAATTTAATGTTAAAACAATATTAATTAATTGCACAATGGATGTTATCATCTTAGATTTGATTGTATAACATCATAAAAACAAAATGTGGACAAAATAATTAGTTTTAAATTAATTTATGATAGAAAGCAATATTGTAAATTAGTACCTAACTATGGAATTACTGGACAGAAACCACTCAAATGAGGTTTCAAATTAATCTATGTCAAAAAAGCCACCCAATGGTGTTATTATCTTTAAAATTGAAATCAGTATAAGAAAGTTATACTAATTTTAAGAAATTTTTTAATTTTTGTATCTAATACAGAAGCCATAAAATAACAATGATACAAAATTTCAACCAATGGGAATATTACAATTTTTGTGCTTCGACGACCAAATCTCATAGCGAGAGAGTGTCCGGATTGTAGGATTCCGAATTGAAAACGTTAAACCTCTGTACAACTCGCGAATATAAAAGTGGCTACGGCATCGAACCGAAGTGAGGTTAGGCATGAGTGTGACTTAACAGAAAGGAAGAATGAAGATAAATTGTGTCTACATAGAATATTAAATGGTTAAAGTGGAAAAAAAAGTGGAGACTAATACTTAAAGGAAAGTATAGTGTACAATATGGTAAAAGAAAAAACTAGTAAGTACGATAAACTACACTTCACATTTTACACTTTTCACTCACTTATAAACTATACCTAAACTTCCACATAGTGAATAAACAGAATAATAGATTTATTCCACTGTTAAACTATTATTTTTCTGTTATAAAATTATTGAAGGAGTAATACTCCTTACTTGAACTCGATTAACCTATAAGCACGAACCGTTGTTAAAACGAATTTTTGTAGCCTTAAAATTAATTTGTTAATAATTCATATTCGATTTAATTGTATTTTGTGTGAAGTTTTGTACTTCACAAGAAGTATTTTTGTTGACTTTTCTGTAGTCAAAAGGACCTATTAATAAAATCATATAAATAGAAATAATTTTGCCAGTAAAACGGATGCCTGAAAGCAAGAGGTGAATGCAGCCAACTGAACGAAAATATTTTACTAGCCGGAGCAATTAATTATCCTTTCATATAAAAGCATTTAATTTGCCTTAAAAAGAAGAAAATAACAATTAGAAAGATATAAAAACAAAATTGAAGATTTGGAATTGCATGTTTAATTTATTCTTATGTTAATGATATCTTTATTTTTTCATATAGTGAATGTTAATTTTTATCACAAAAAAGAAGTTGGCAACACTGACTCTTGGACCGAAATTTGAATTGAATAATCCAAATAGGTAAGTCATTTTAAACCAACAAAGTGAGAAGTAATTAATAAAGAATTTATTAATTATTAACAGACCAAAATCATCAACTTTTATAAGGAATAAATAAATAGAATTATTAATTTTAATTGTTTTTATTGACAAAACAATTTGGCGCATACAACGGGCAACCGAAGAATCATTTGTAAAAATTAATTGATGGTTATAAAGTGAGTTAAACCACATAAGGAAAAACATAATCTTTTTCGGGAGGAAAAAGAGTCGAAGTTACAATATTGATAATTATACGATGTATATATGTAGGCCTATATAGTTTCTAGTGGATATCGAGTTTCGGTCGTGATAAAAACGCAGTTTTTATGCAACGTTTCAAGATTTATTTAATCTCATAAGAATGCATATTATATTGTTGTAAGTCCCAGATACACACATTACGTAACAATATATTCTACACTAAGATATAAGTACATACACATATTGGTTATTTTGAATAATGCACAGTGTCATTGTGTGAATCTGTTACGTGACTGCTACATATATGTGTGCGTATGTGTGTGTGTGTGTGTAGTAGTAGTAGTAGTAGTAGTAGTGTTGAGCAAGGTTAATAATAGAACAGTTTCGTACAAGGTAGTACTTGGAGCTCATAGGCTGGATAAAACTCGAATGCAGTACGATACAGTTAGTGGACTGCGTTCCCTTGTCCCGTACAATGTATGCGCTTGAAGGATGTACGGGAAGGAGAGTAATGTACGTACGTAACAAATGAAGATTATCAGCCGTGACAGCGGGAGCTCTTCAGTATTCAGCGGCGATGATGACGAGGAGCAGCGCCCTGTGACACTCGCCTATTGTGACGGGTGGTGGAGGGGCGGCTGGCGCGGTAAATACGTAGTAGAAAGGGGTGAAAAACACCCCATATGTGTGTGTATTATTGTCCCTGTGGAGCCGACACTTTGTCACACCTGGTTTGCCCTTTTTACCGGTTCTCCAACAACAGTTGTTTGGCGGTGCGTGCGCGGGCGCGTGCATTAGTACGTACGTAAAGCACCGCCGACATTTTTATTTTGTTTAACGTAACGCCCGCCGGTGACATTCAATGAGTTGTATTATTTTTACGTTTGTACTGGTGAGCGGCCAAACAATGGGGTTTTCGCGTTATTGCCTCGCAAATATAAAAACATTTTCTACAGTAAATGTTGACGAAGCATAGTGAGGATCAACCAATATGATATAGACCTTCACGGAAGCATAATAATTTCAGTAGTTCAATTTAAGAGAAAAAACCACATTCAACGTTATTTAAGGAAACTGAAAGAGACTATGCTTTTAATGCGTTATCATCCAAAATACTGCTATATCGTAATTCTCATCGAATATTTCACGTATGTTAATTTTAATTACAGCAGAACGTCGACAATCCGAACTATCAAATATCAGACTTCACTTCTCAATAGGCATCGGTGAAAACACAAAATGAATTATTGTTTGATTTTTAGATAAAATAAGAACTGTACCAGTATTGACTTAAAAGCCATATGAACAGAAAACAAGAATATATTCCAGTGTAGCGAGTGATACAATAATAATCTGTATTTTATTGTACTTTACAATATAGTGCTCAAACGTTACGTTTGTTATACCAAAGAACAAAACACGTAGGTAAAATTCATTTACATGTACAGTACGTACATTTTCCTTTATTGTTTGAAAACCATACGATTTACTTTTTTTATGTTTGAAAATTTAAAAAATCGAACTTCGCCTATTCCCGATTAGTTCTGATTTTTACTCTTTTCGTAATCTTTTCGCTTAAACACACACGCTTCTCGTTATACTTTTCCATTCGGTTAGACAGTGTGCGTGCTGATATCAACTTCTTCATTTTCATACAAAATAACATGGACAGTGGTGTATTCTTTATAATACAGAGAAATCGTCATCATCATCGTAACCATAAACAGCCTCCATCAAACACTAACCGCATGGTCTTTTGCACCGTCCAGCCGTCATAAAACTCGCACCTGGAAGCTATTTCTACTTCTCATATACCACGTCCCTTCTATACTAGAATTTATTATTTTTCGACCGTTTTTACAAGAAAGCTAAAATCACGTACATTTGGGCAAAGAGTATTGTACAAAATGTTTTTGGTTCAATAAGTCTCCATTTTCTTTTTGTCACAATTTACTTCTCGAACTAAATGGCACATTGCGCAACGAATAATACTTATACAGACCAAGGGCGTATTTATGGGGGGGATGAACGGAACTGGACCCCCCACAGGGTCGAAAAAGTTGACGAATTTTGTTAATCTCTCAAGTTTTAGGCTGTTTTTTTTTTTAGGCTATTGCTTTTTCAGCTGTGTACGCAAATACAGTAGTAACGTTTTTTTTTTAAATGCACAAACAGGTTTATTACAGAGCATTAACGTTACGTTTGAAATATGAAATATAGGAAAATCAGTTCAGTAAATAAGTAAACAATAAAACGATATTTCAATAACGAGTATTTTTATTGTGTTATTACCGTTAACCAAAATGGGACTGATTTCAGCCACTTTAAAGATAGCAAGTTGATTAGTCTTAACTGGTTTTTTCTTTTGTATGTAGCTGACCCGACCCCGGCGCCCACCCCAGGCTAAATTGTATATACTCCACTGATACGAGTCTAAGGAAGGCTGAAGTATGTCAAGATAAACTCTTGTATACAATATGAAACTGAATGCAATATTATGTAAATAAATATGTAAACAAAACGAAAACAAAAACAATGACTTTCGTTGAGAAAAACTCGACGAATAAGAAGCATGGCGGACAGACAAAATTTTAATTATTTCGGTTGGATAACACATACAAAAAAGTTAAAAGTTATCTAACAATAGTCAAATAAATTTAACTGTACCTCTGGAAGAATTAAAAGAATATTGAGCAGTGAGACGCAGTGTCGAACAGAACTAAGAAGGCATTGCCATTCTAACTTCAATGTATAGAGGATAAATTAATTCGCAGGATAAAATTATTCAAAAAATAAAGACCTCCAAAATGAAATTATTACTCGGTTTTGTGGGGGATATATTTTCCATGGATTATTTAATTTCCTAACTGGGAAAAAAGTAATAAAATTTTGGAAGACAGAAATGAAAGATCAAAGTGGAACGAATGATGCATTAACATATTCGTATACAAACTGTAAACTAAAAACCAACGGGAAGATGATAATTTACAGACCACGGAAACGAAGGCCTATATATGAAGTCGGAAGTCGAACTCACTAAGTGCAGTGAAGATGCCGAGAGTGACGCACATCGTACGTAGCTAAATATGTTTGCATAACATCGTCATCGTCATGGTCGTCGTGACTTCACGGTGTAGGCTTATAGCCTGTTCCGTCTTGACTGCAGCCACCTCTACCCACAGATCTTCTGCCGACTAGTTTGTACTCTACAGCGCACTTTACTAGCCTCTGGTGGTCCAATTCTGTAGATGTGCTCCATCCACTACTGTTTCCGTTCTTCTATTTTATCACTGATGGAAAATATACCCAGTTCGGCCCTTAATTCCGCATTCGACCCCTTAGACGATAACCACTCCCGTCCCTTAAAAAATTCATTTCAGTGGTCTGTATATGCTGCTTTTCTTTCCCAGTTATCGTTCATCTTTTACTAGCATATGTAAGAACAGGTATCGCTATTACTTTGTAGAACTCCATTTTAGTATCAGTTCTTGTTTTGTTTTGAACAACATATTGGCACTAAATTTTCTCGTAAAAGTCAATTACTTAATAATATAAAAAGTGCTTGGGAACGACGCAAAAGACGCAAACAACAAGCGAGGGAATCGATATTGTCTCCCGTCCTTTATCCTTCTGAATCCTTTACGTAACAACTGCTTTAGAACATTACTTCAATTGAAAGTTTTACGGACGCACAATGGCGACAACACCCCTTTTTATGACCAAACGGGAGAGACGTGCGCACTCTACGTACAATGAGCTGCAGCCTCGTGAACAATTGCGGTATACAGACTATGTCTCGATAAGTCTTTACTCTCCATTTGTTTTACTGTTTTCTGTTTCTTTTAGCGTGCACGTCGACGGCATAATAAAAACTTCGATCGGCAGAAGAAACATTATTAGCATTACAAACCGCAGAATAGGATGAAAACCGATCTAGAAAATTAGCTGTCCCTATTTACCTAGTCGAAACAGTAAAAAAAAAAGTATGATGACGGTTATTTACAAAGTTCTAGAAGTGGGCTTAACAAAAATCGCCGTACCAAAAACTCTCCTGAAGTCAGTGTTGCAGGATACACCCCTCGTGGCCGAAAAAGACAATGCTCCCGAAAAATTGCGTGCTACGCAAGCAAGTGCACTGAAGAAGATCGAACAGTATCGGCGGTATCGAGTATAATTTAGACCACCTTCACGGAATACATACTGCACATTGCCAAATAATTTACAAACTGCCACACATCCGCGCCGCTATAAAGGCTGGGCTGTAAGTCGCTTTACAAAAATCCATTTATTTATAACTGGTAGTGATGAATGGTTTTGTGAGGTTCAGTAGATCGACTACGCACAATTTTAAACCGTTTATCATCGATGATTTGATAAAATTTAGGATATTCATTAGAAACTGCATACAGGCAATACAAAAATAATGTCAACAAATTTACGTAATAAGTAACTGAACGAGCGAAGAGAGTTCTCAGTTTCAGCTCGACCAACTGGTTTTTGTCTGGCTGTTTCTATCTGCTTAGGGTATGTTTCAAAGTAGCTTTTGAATGCAACAACCGATTTTCGTAAAACTTGACTTGGTGCCCATACTTATACACTTATATAATATCGAATGACGTGTCTTAGAAATCTCTAAAAACAAGTGAAGGAGTAATTTAAAATTTGAAGAATTTAAAGTAAAAATTTTAAGCCAAAACTCTACTGTTTTTGAGATTGATCCCCCCAAAAGTTGGACAAGGGCGGGAGGAAAAAAGTGAGTGGTCAAATTTACGAAAAAACCGCAAACTGCAAAGTCCATGTGGGGTATCCAATTAAACGGAATTTTGATCACAATCAAAATATAGTGTTTATTTTTGGGAATTTCGACATTTTTGTACGCCAAGGCTCAAAAAGTGGGTGAAAATTTTGATAAAATCGCAAAAATTCAAGTGCGTATCAAATTAAAGAAACTTTAACTAACATCTGAATGTAGTGTTATGTTTTGGAATTTAAACATTTTGGGACCTCAGGTCCAAAAAATGAGATTAAATATTTGAAAAAAAATGT
Organism: Magicicada septendecula; assembly: GCA_034769895.1. Taxonomy (NCBI): domain Eukaryota; kingdom Metazoa; phylum Arthropoda; class Insecta; order Hemiptera; family Cicadidae; genus Magicicada; species Magicicada septendecula. The sequence continues at coordinate 127,242,896 of CM068372.1, forward strand.
GTAAATCCAGCAGGGTGTCAGACTAAAAGGAATTTTAACCCAAATCCGCATGTTTCGAATTTTTAGTGTTCATTGTATGATGTGTGCTCTACATTGTAATATTACTAGAGAAATGAGTAATCAGGATTTTGGTAATTTTCCCCGTAATTTAAAAATTATCTAATACCGAAATTTGTCCAATAATAAATGTACTTAGTTCAAAATAGTGAGCGAGTTCCGCAGCTCAGGGAACATACTAGTACATATGGAATATCATATTTATATCTTATTGATATACGATTAATACTCGTACACGTATATATTGTATTCAAATTCTTAAGCTTTTACGGGCGGCATCAACATTGTTAAAATTACTATTACTAGCCGGGCTATCTTCAGTGTCAAAAAATGTTTCACAGGTGTCCGCCAATTCATCTCAGTGTTGAAGTAGACTTTTTTGACACTGAAAATGGCCTCCGATGGTGGCGCCGAAACGTCTCTTTACAATAGTCGGCCACGGCCTAGCAGCCTGGCTAGTAATAATAATTTTAATTCGTATATATTATTCTTTATGAAACACACACACATTATATCTGTAGGCCTATTAATTATTTCTGTATTGTCCGTATACAAGTTCTGATGATGTTAATAAATCTTGTCGCAACGTCGATACAAATGTTTTAAAATTGTGTATAGCCTATTTAATAAACGTATGGAGCTCACAAAGCTTTTCACCAGTCGCTAATCCACGGTCGCTACTAAGCTAACGATAACTTATAATGTCAAGTGACTCTAAGGCACGTCCACTCTGTAGATCGGCGTGTATCTTGATCTTCTCCACGATCGTCTCGTCGTTAATTCCCCCAGACGTCTACTGTCGTAACTCTGAAATCACATAAAATCCTGAAAGCAGTCAACGAGTCTCTTTCTTTGACCACTCACACATTCACAGGGAATTTGTGTCCACAATATGACACTCTCAGTCTATAAATGACGTTCCTCATCATCTAATTCGTATAGACTTTTTCTATTCTATTTGTATCGGCCATTAGAGGACCACATGCCAATTTCAATTCTTTGTTCCCAGTTCTTTTCTTTTTCTCAAATATTCTTTCATCTTTTCACTATGTCTCTTCTTCCTGTCTTCAGTCCACTTTGAACCTGCGTTTTTCTCTCTCCTACCCTGGATTCCTTCCATTTTTAATACTTTGGCCCGAAAACTTCTCTTTCAAGTTGCTTCTTCTGCGTTTATACTATTTTTTCTAAATCCTTTTTGACTTCTTTAATCCAACTTGATGTTGACTTCTTTCCCCACAGACATTTGAAAATCTGTTTTGTTAACCTATTGTCGTCCATTCTATATAAATGTCCATAAAATACTACTCTTCTTTTTCTCACTCTTTGTGTAATATTTTCTATACTTTGATATATTTCATGATTACTTATTAATTTCCAATCTTCTCAAGTTTTTCGTGGCCTAATATTTTACTAATAATCCGTCTTTCCAATATTTCTAGTTTGTCTTAATTATAATTCAATGCTAGACATTCACTTGCATATAGGCATTCTGGCCACACTACTGTACTGTAGTGCCTTATTTTCGCATTTTTAGATATGACTTTTTATTGTAAATATCTATAGTTATACCATAAGTACTTTCAATTTTATGAATCCTTTCTTCTATAGCAGATTTGTCTAAACCATTCTCTTGAATTATTTTCCCTAGAGACTTAAATTGTCTCTATTCGACCAATATCTGTTAGTAGGAATTTTGGCGCATTTTTAATGTTCGTGAGAAATTGTTTTTTTTTTCTACAGAAATTCTTATACTTTATAAACTTTAAAATGTTTTGATTTTGGAGATTATTTCCTTCCTTGTCACTGAATCTTATACTTGAATGGCAATTATATTAACTATGTCAACGAATATCTGCACCGCCTGGGAGTAGGCAGTTAAGTAGTCAAGCAAAGAACAGAGACGAGTTGTGTTGAGGCCCCGGAATCTGCATGGGCTGTAGCGACGAGCATTATCATTATCATCATAATCAACTACGTTAACTCTCCTTGCTAGTTTCCCTTTAGAAAGTGTGCCTTTTAGCCGAGTAAGGCTGTCGAAAAAAAATGGCAAAAAAGGCAAATTTCCAGAAACAGCCAATTTTGCGCTGATTTTTTTTAAACGATAGGTTCAGTGTTTACCTAAACGTTTATCCAAGTTCCAGACTTCGGAAAGCCCATTTTCCCCGATTTTCCCCTACTTTTCACTTACGGCAAACAGCGAAGCGCGAGTCACTGAATTATTTCTCAATTTTTCCGATGATAACTTCACCAAATCAGAAAAATAAAAACACCAGCGTGTTCCCCGAAAAATTTCCCATCGATCTATGTTAGTCGTGCATTTTTTTTAAAGGCAACATAACAAAAAAAAAATTGAAACTTGCAAAAATGTGCATTTTCAGATTTCCGTTAATAATGAGTGAAATAATGACTTTTTCGTCAAAAAAAATTGTAGAATATACTATTCCAATAGAAAAATTTCCATATTAATTTTTATCCCGAAATATTTTGTCATTAAGCAGCAACAAAATTTTTCAAGTTGAAAACGGAAATTTTTCAAAATTTGATCCAGTCAACCTGACATCACAGGACAAAGTTTTTTTTTTAAATACTCGTATTTTCATGCTCTATCAGCTAGTGAAAAAAGTTTGTTCTTTCATAGCTTCCCAAATAATAATTTTTAACTTTTTTATTGTGTGCGCATGTGCGCTTTTAAACAGCGAATGGCTGCACGGGCTGAATCGAGCATACATATGCGCCGCCAAGCGGCAGTACTACGTACTTGCCAGAGCATCAGCTGCTCTTAACGACGATTAGGCTCCTGTAAGTAGTTTAAAAAAATTTAAATATCACAATTAACAAAAACGCTTCATCACATCACTACATTTAAAATAAATTAGTGTGCAAATGTGCAGTACGTAGTGCTGCCGCTTGGCGGCGCATATGTATGCTCGATTCAGCCCTCGCGGCCATTCGCTGTTTAAAAGCGCACATGCGCGCACAATAAAAAAGTTAAAAATTATTATTTGGGAAGCTATGAAAGAACAAACTTTTTCACTTGCTGATAGAGCATGAAAATACGAGTATTAAAAAAAAAAAACTTTGTCCTTTGATGTCAGGGTGACTGGACAAAATTTTGAAAAATGTCCGTTTTCAACTAGAAAAATGTATTGTGGCTTAATGACAAAATATTTTGGGATAAAAATTAATATGGAAATTTGTCTATTGGAATACTATATTCTACAATTTTTTTATGACGAAAAAGTCATTATTACACTCATTATTAACGGAAATCTGAAAATGCACATTTTTGCAAGTTTCAATTTTTGTTGTATGTTATGTTGCCTTTATAAAACGCACGACTAACATAGATGGATAGGAAATTTTTCGGGGAACACGCCGGAATTTTTTATTTTTCTGATTTGGTGAAGTTATCATCGGAAAAATTGAAAAAAACTTCAGTGACTCGCGCTTCACTGTTTGCCGGAAGTGAAAAGTCGGGGAATATCGGCGGCTCGAAGTCTGGAACTTGGATAAACTTTTAGGTAAACACTAAACCTATCGTTTAAAAAAAAATCAGCTCAAAAGATGGTGTTTCTGGAAATTTGCTATTTTTAAATTAGTCTTATTCGGCTATTTGGTGTATATCACGTTCAGCCGTACCACAAAAAGTTACAATGGACCTTAATTAACAAAATAAATATAGTTAATAAACATTTTTTTTATTTTGGAGAATAAACAAGATTAAGTTCTTCTAAATTTAAATTAATCGTTTACTTGTTTTTTGATATTTGTAAGACACATCATTCGATATTTACATTTTACAGATCCATGCGGTTCAAAGTAGGTAAATTAGTGCGATTAAACCACTCAAGGTAACTTAATTCCATGCGTTTCAGTTAAATTTGGGTATACCACAAGGCAATTTAGGTATTTTATCTACACCCGTAACGTAATAGCGTGTTATCCCACTCATTTTGAGTGGGATAACAAGTTCATTATCGCACTGGTTTTGTTATCCCACTCGTTTATACTTTAAAATTTATTGAAACATAACACAAAATACAACTTAATATTACAATCTAAACATGTTATCTACTTATTGTAGATATTAGTAACACAGTCTTTAGAGTTAGTTAAGTAAATTCCTGCTGTAGAAGAAGATTGGAACTTATTATATGCAATTTCATATTTTGATCTCGACTTCTCTGGTATTAAGTTGGATATGGTTTTTAAAGCTTCCTCTTCAATATCTGAAGGCAAACTTTCAGATTCACTCATTTTAAAACAACTTACAAATTACTAATTTGCAGCAAAAACAAACTATTTTTAATCATAACAACGTGGTTGCTATGGGAACGTATACGTCACAATACATTATTTCAACTGCTACGTAGATAGCTTAAATTTTCTGATTCTCACATTTTTTTATTTTTCAGCGGGTGTAGATAAAATATTGTACAACCCACGAGTGATAACGCATTATTAATATACTTGTGTGATTAGACGACTCGTGCTACGCACTCCTCGTCCAAACTTTCACACGCGTAGGCCTATATTAATAATGCTGTTATCCCACTTGTATCGTAAATATCTATTTTAACACCAGAAATTGTTATAACATTTACAATTTCCCATTCTTGTTATTTGTGAAATTCACACAGGAAGTGTTAATAACATGTTCCGTTGTGTTTTCGAATCATCCATTGACATCAGGTTACAGATAGTAAAAGAAAATTGTTTTGCTGAATAAAACATTATAATAAATTTTCCGAAGATGAGAAATGCTACAGTAATAAAACGCTGCACGCAGAATCTAACAAACAGTGAATGTTTTTCAATTCACGTGATTTATAATGCGATTACTTCTACACAGTCGATCGTTTTTATTTTCATCCTGACGTTTACACAAACAAAAATCGCTCTATATTCGCATACAAATGTGAATATTTGCTTAACTTTGGAATAATATGTATTTATGTTTGGTGTTCTTTTTTCTGTTCGAGCATTTTATTCTTTACTGATTGCCTCGTTCAAATTCATGATTGCCACGCAGGTTGTTTTAATAGGATTTGATTCTTCAATTAAGCCTATGTATCCTGCTTTTTTAATACAAGTCAATTATGTTGCAACAAAGTTTATCATTTTCACATCTTTATGAAGAGTATCCTACTATTTTTTAAATCAGAAGAGTTCGATACAGAAGAAGTTAAAAAGTCCTAAATTCTTTTATTCTTGGGAGAATTTTCATGTCCGTAGTGTGTATTCAGTCGACTTCAGAGAATTTTCTTTTTTTTGTATTTAAGATTTTTCTTCGTTACAGATTAGTTTGTTTATACTAACGTATATTATTTATAAATTATATCTTGTTCAGAATACAAATAGCGAGATGGTCCCATTAATTAAATTCCCAGTAACTATCATTTAAATCTAAATTACTGTAATCATAACATATTTTGGCAGAGTCACTTGACTTTAAACCGCGTATGATAAGCTTCCAGCATAACATACGCGACAAAGAAAACTCCAATCGTTTGATTGAATTGGCACAAACATTGGACTGACTTCGTCGTGACAGGTTGGTCGTAAACGCAATTGCCTAAGGTACTCAATGGATGAATACAAGGGAAGGTTTGTTCTCCCACTCCGCCCGCCCCCGCGGCACGTCATCCTACTCTAATTACAGGAAATGGAATACAGTCGAACCCTCCCTCGCTCACTCATTATCACTGAAAGTGGAGAATTGAAGGCGACATGAATCAATTGGAAAGCGCTGGCTGTGCTTCTCTGTATCAGTCATCACCGCCCGGCCTCCGTCAGTCACTATACACCTACTACTGCTTCTGCTAATAATAGCAGTTATTGTAAATTTTAATTGGTTTGTTTTAATGAAAGGTAACGCGCTGTTACGTCTTGACAGAGACTTTCGAGCTAATTTGCATGAATAAACAACGTAAAAAGTTCAACGTACATGTCGAAATTCATTCGACAACAACTGACTTAGTATGGGTGATCTTTCCGTTTTGTTCAATTTTATTGTATAATAGTACAATGAAGTTTATTGTGTTTGTACTTGTTTTCTTTGTATTTGTAGTTCAGGATGGTGACAAGAAAATTTCAATACTTTAAAATGACCTATTTCTTGTTTTATATTGTTACGACTGTCTACTGATCGTCGTATGGTACAGTGAAAAAGCAAAATACAAAACACCAATGAAGTCACTAAAAACCAGCTTTAATTATCACAATTAACAGTTTGTAATCAACAAGGTATTTAACAAGATTACACTCGTACAATAATTCAAATTAAATATGTCCACACGCAATAATAATGTCAGCTAATAGAGCCCCGTACAATTATAACACTTCGCCAAAATACTTCGAACCTCACTTGAATAAATCGCCACTTAAACTGAACTCTAAGCAGCGGCTTTCGTTGTTTAAATAGATAGCACAAGTGTTCCAGAATAATCCACAATACGCGTCAACATTACTCGAAAACACTAGAGCTTAATTAATTCCGGGCTCGATCACAATGCGTGACCGGTGAAGTCTTGAACAGCATCGATTGTTGACGCACGTTAAGTGTAACGTAATTGTCTTTCTCCTCAAAGTAGCATTACGTACGCACACAAACATTACAGCTGGGCTCTGCTGGAGTAGCCGAGAAACATGGAGAACATTCTGCAATGGCGTATTAATATGTACATTAAATTTTAGTAAATATATATATATATATATTGACACTTACGAATTGAAACTCAGTACATTTTGGGAAAATTTTGGATACTTATAAACTGCTTTAGTATACAACTATTGCGTCTTCCGACCGCGCTTAGCAACAATCAATCCGTCCTTTTCCTGTATGTATAGGCGTTCCAGTTGACTGTATCTACCGTTAAATGTTTTCTTCGTTACCTGCAAAAACATTCGATGTCGTCTGTCTCGGTAACTTCAAATGAAACTCCCCACATGGTGAACCGAATCCTGATCTAACTCCCTCCACGATTTAGAAGTGTCATTATATAGGCCCTTGCCAACGAGTCAGGATGTTCAAAATTCTCAACGTCCTGACTTGTTTCCAGACATAGACATCACACTTTTAGTTATATGTAGGTGCTCTAACCTATTTCTTCAGATTAAACAGGAAGAGAAGTCACACTGGATAGAGACACCGACAATGAGAAATGACTGACATTTCGAGCAGGATCACAAAAGTAGTAGCCTATTTCACAAATTGAGGCGTAGAAATACAATAACAGGCTATGGTAGCTCATTTTAAATATAAACAAATATTGATAAGTGAACATACTGTTACGACTGTCTACTGATCGTCGTATTGTACAGTGGAAAACAAAATACAAGACACCAGTTACGTCACTAATCACCACCTTTAATTATCACAATTTAACAGTTTGTAATGAGCAAGATAGTCTCGTACAATAAATCAAGTAAAAATTGTTCACACGCAATAAGAATACACTAATATAAAACACAACTGTATTAGGCTACAATTGTCCCGCACAAACACATAACACTTCGCCACAATGCTATGAACCGCACTCTAATAAATCGCAACTCAAACTCACTCCTGAGCGCAGCTATCGTCGTTTAAATAGATAGCAGAATTGTTGCAGAATAGTCGATACTACCCATCAGCAATAAATGCAAACATTAGAGCGTAATTCATTGCGGCCTAGACACAGTGCGCGCGGCCGCGCGAATTCTGCCACAGTCTAGCTCTAACGCGTTGAGAATCACGTACGCACACAACATTACACCCGGTTGCACTGGAACATTCGAGAAACACGTAGATTGTTCTGTATTGTCGTAACGATACGCTTTCAAGGCCGGTGTTTACACTGTCACAATTTTCCGGGCAGTTAGACCCTGGTCCAGAGTGTCTATATTCGGACGAAACGTCTGGAAGTGCATATACACAATCTGGACCAGGGTCTAACAGCTCGGAATAACTGGGTCTTTGCGACAGTATAAACAAACATTTTTACGCAATTTCATACATGTGTGTATGTATACACAAATCCACATACAAACTAATACACACTTCTCTTCTACTGCTTTCGCAACCCAGATGGGTTCCAGCGTTTTCCTTCATTATATTCTCTACCTTCTCCACGTCTTCCACCCAACTTTACCGCGTTCCTCCTCTGATTCGTCTTTTCAGTAGTCTTCAGTCAGATACTCTCTTGGTTGATCTGGAGCCATCCAAGATTACATGACCTACCCAATGTAATCTTTCAACTATTTCATTCCTCGAGGTAGCTCGCAATATTTAGTTTATCATAAGATAGGGACGTGACCGAGTCTAATCTGCAGGATTAAGCATTCTTTTGTAGGGGGTTACCATACTTTATCGAAGTGTTCTGGCTTTAATGATTCGGAGACTGTCTCTCATCCGTCACCACGGTTCTCTATCAGATAGTCTGTCAGTTTCAGCATTTCTTAGGTTACACTGGTTTCGCCTACACGACATTAGAGTACTCCCGCCCGCGCGTGTGTGTGCGCGCGATCTGATGAGAGGGTACACAGATTAACTCATGGTTTGTTTAATTTAATAATACCGGCCGCCGTCATCGGTTACACAGAAAGCAAGTTTGATTCACTCTTTGAGACGTCTATTTAATACATAAAAATTATTTAATATCTGATAGTTAAAGATTTGATACAGTACAATATGGTGCGGACTGGTATGAAAATAACTTCGTTGATACAGTACAATATGGTGCGGACTGGTATGAAAATAACTTCGTTTATACGATTGGTTGTCATGATATAAAGTTGTCTATGTATTATACAGGTCAAATTAAACGTGTCAATGTGAAGCTGGGAACAAATTTCATAACACATTTCGAATACGTCTGACACAGAAAAATCTAATTTTTTGATGTGTTTACAGAAATAAATTTTAATACTCGTACCATTTTTCTGATAAAACATGGACCTGTTACGGACAGTGTAGAAGTGTACATAAAACTGAGGAGGCTGCAATGGGGTGGCCATGTCGTAAGATTGGACGACAAACGAACACCTAAAAGAGTCCTTAATGCGGAGTATGGATGGAAAAAGACGAAAAGACCGTTCAAGGAAAAGATGGGAAGATTCTGTCGCTGTGGATGCAAGAGAGATGTTGGGAGTGCGAGGATTAAAGTCGATTGCTACTGACAGAGAGAGGTGGAGGGTCATGTTAGAGGACGCCAAGGCCTGACTTCGGGCTGTAGCGCCATAGGAGGAGGAGGAGGAGGGACAGTTCTTAATATCTTAATCACTAAACGCTATGTATAATCTATGTATGTCTATCCATGTTTGTTTTATATTTTTACATTAAAAAATTTATGTTTTTCAGGATTTTAGCTGCGCGTTATCAAAAGAAATAAATCGAAATATACAAAATATACAATTTATTCTATATTGATTAAATTATTTCTTTAATCGTGTATATTTTAATTTTGTTTTACTTGAAATCATTTTCAAAATGGAAGTATGTATTTTATTCGCGTCTTCTGTACTGACGATCTTGAAGAGAGAATGACTAATTCGATTTGCATTAGTAAAAAGCAATAAAATACAGTAATGTTGAAACATATCATCAATAAAATAAAATATATATAATATACGCGTACATATTTCGAGACGATGGTGTTATGTCAGCAGGACTTTGAATAATGATGAGATGATACTGCGTTTTGTGATGTATCTTCTCGGGACAATAGCGGGCAGTAACCCGAGAAAAACACAAATAACTACAAAAATAAACTATTATTAGAATATGTTAACTTTCACGGATAACAGATTTTAAGACAAGTAGAATAATACATGGACAGTGGACAGCCTTTACTGCGTCTACTATGATAGCGGAATACAGTGTTGTTTTTCCTAGAGTTTCGCTTTTCTAGCCAGCGCGGCAAAACAAAATGTAGTGAGTGATGTCAACCAACAGCTGAAACGTTATAATAAACTGACAAACACACGCTGTCACTGGACACAGTGTCGACGAAAAAATAACAAAATTTCAAATGGACAGACAAGTTCAGCGCGCGCGTAAGGTTGGAAGAAAAATATTGTGATTTTTTCGGTCGTCCAAATTAAAGTCTAGCAAACGGTAACCTCTTCGGACTAGGCATTAATAATAGTGTAAAAATAACCAAATCATCCGACCGCGGTACCGGTTAAAAATAATCACCATCTGAACACAGTTGAAGTAATCGTCGTGTAATTCAAAAATAACTTGACGTCGTCATTTTTTTAGAATTTAGTTTAGAAAACTCGCCAGAAGATGTCACATTTGATTATTTCACAGTGAAAGTCTGTTTCTTGTTCTGATAAAGCTTCCTAGACACAACATATCTTACAGTTAAAAACTATATCTAACAGCATGTAAAGTCACAACACATCTTACATTTACATATCTGACTCAACAATTGATATTTGCATTAACGCGCGCGCGAGTTCTTTGACAGGAAGATCCGGTTTAGATAGTCGTATACTGAATTAAGATACAAAACAAAGGTTTTGTAAAATATATAAAAACAAAATCTGATGAATTGCCAAAGAGATGAATGACAAATGATGACTTACGAGGTCGAAACAGCTGTCAGAGTAAATAAAATCTGTGAAACTTACCAAGTGATTTTATATATTTTACAAAACCTTTATATTAATATGTTTCACCAAGTGCCCAACGAGTTATCAATTAATATCGTAAGATACAATGTTATTATTTGGTGTTATGCCCTAAGGCAGGTCTTCAAATGGCAAAACTCTCCAAGCTGTCCTATCGCATGACAGTCTTTTCGTTTCTTCATAACACCCTCTGATTTTAATGCTATCTGTTAACTTCATTCTTCTACGCCCTCTTCTTTTTTCTCCTTTTATGACACCCCCCATGGTAGTTGTAAGCAAGCAGTCTCTTCTTAAACAATGACCTAACCAATTCCTTTTCCTATTTTCTATTACCTTCAGGATTTTTCTCTCTTCCCCTATTCTTTTTAAAACTTCATCATTCCTTACTTTATCAACACACCTCACTTCTTCCATTGCTCGCCAAACCCACATCTCAAATCCTTCTATCTTTTCTCATCCTCTTTCCTCAGTGTCCATGTCTCTGCACCACATAAAGCAACGCTCCACACATAACATTTGGCCAAAGATACAATGTAAGGAGTCAAAAATGTAAAAAATCTGAAACATGTGGAATATCAAATTAAAGGTAATTTTAACCAGAATCTAAGTATAATACTTATATTTTGAAATTTCGAAATATTTGAATATCAGGACCCAAAAAGTGACTCAAAATTATGAAAAAAATGTTTTTTAATCCATATGCGGTATCAAATTAAAGAGAATTTTAACCAAGATCTGAATATAGGTAGAGTGTAGGTACACTAGGACCAAAAAAAAGGATCAAATTTTTTTTATTACAAAATCCATCCGGGGGTCGGACTTAAAGGATTTTTAACCCATATGCCGGTGAGTTTACTATAAAAAAATGTTAACTTTACAGGGACTACGGGCCTAAAATGGAACTCAAAATTTTAAGAAAGTTGTATAACAGTGGTTCCCAAAGTGGGGTCCGCTACAATGTTTCAGGAGGTCCGTCGACTCTTTTAAGAAAAAAAGAATATACCGTAAATTTCTCCGATTTTGTATGGTCTAAAATCTAAATTTTAAAATCTTAAAACAGTTAGTAGAAGATTCCAGTATTTTTTTTGTTCAAACTAATTGTAAATGTAAAAGTAATTTCAAACTAATGGCTTTTAATAATGTCTTTAAATCATGTCCTGAAGCAGATCTGTTTGTCAACCGAACTATCTAGAGCGCTGCATCAACGCAGAGAACTGATCGCGCTGTTCTAATTCAGGTATAAGCACTGTATCTTGTGTACAAGCACTGTATCTAAGCATAACGTTTTTCCGTGTAGCTGGTTTTATGCCTAAGTAGTTGGATTTCGACACGTGTGGCTGGAGAGATAGAGCCGACGTTGGCAAAGTTAAGAAATAAACTTGATGTCGAGAGTGACTTAATATTGAAATTATCAGACATTAAACCTAATATTGCAGAGCTAATTCTACAGAAGCAGCTTCATTGTTCACATTTAACTATGTTTGATATCACTAATATTATAATTTTGCAAGTTACGAGAATTTTGATTTAAATAGATTTTAATTAAAACATAAGAGTTTGTATCATATTTACTGTTTGTTTTATTTCATAACTCAGACGGGGTCCGTGAAATTTTTAATTTTTTTGGAGGTGGGTCCGCGGACTGAAAAGTTTGGGAACCACTGTTGTAAAAGTCTATGCGGGGGATCAAGTTACGTGGAATTTTATGCGAAATACAAACGCGGTATCTTTAATAATTTGACAGAATTAATACGTCTCTCAACACTCATTGCAAATTTTATACCAGAAGTTTGTAACATATGTTTACAAAAAACGTTACATATTGTTGTCAGTTATATTTATGAAAGTGTTTGATATGGGCCTATAGACATCTATGTAAACATACACAAGCTTAAAAGCTATGGCTGAATTATTTGCCATTTAGGCATTACGACTATAAATTTAACTATAAACCAACACAGCAGTTTTGGAATTTGTAACGTTTATTGTACGATTGTCTGGTTTACAATTGTTCTTTTTATAAAAAAAAAGTTGCGTAATCGGGGTCTTCGTAACTTTTCTCATAATTTAAAATTATCTAATATTTAAATTTACCTAACAATAAAATATTCTTCTCAGAAGTTTAATTAAGAAAGTTGTGATAGTGGTTATAATGACAAACAGAATTACCACTGTTGCACACCTCTATAGAAACATTATTCCGATTAGCGCTTTCAAGCCTCTCAGCTCATCGTCAGATCGGAAATAACAACAACAGAGTAAAACTCTTCACACCCCCACCCGCCCCACTGTCCACCCCCCCCCGAAAACAAGCTATAAGTCAAATGTCCCTTAATAAATACCTTTTTCTTTATCCGTGCTGCGACTACATCTTTGATAAGACGCACGGATAAAGAAAAAGGTATTTATTAATTTCAATTTCACTGCGACTGGAGACCAAATATAACAAATGTCCCTTCCCAACCTCCGAACCCTGTCACCCCCGTCTGTACAGTTACATATTTTTCTAGCACATTCCGTGTGTATGTGTGTGTGTGTGTGTGTGTGTGTGTGTATTCTTTTCAAAACCTAACGTTGTAAAGCCTTTCTCATTCCCATTTTTGAGCGCGGTCACTCATCCTTATTTCAGAAACATCAATATATGCAATTTAATTCTTAATATTATCTATCCGTCCTCTACCTTTTCTTCTCGGAGGTTGGGAAGGGACATTTGACTTATAGCTTGTTTGCGGGTGTGTGTGTTGACAATGGGGCGGGTGGAGATGTGAAGAGTTTGTTTTACTCTGTTGTTGTTATTTCCGAACTAACGATGAGCTGAGAGACTTGAAAGCGCTAATCGGAATACTTTTTCTATAGTGGTGTGCAACAGTGATAGTTTTGTTTGAAAATATTCTTTGTTGAAAATAGTGAGTGACTTCTGGAGCTCAGGGAGTATACAAGTTATATGTTAGGCGTAATACTTATGAGTAATATAATGTCAGCGTGTTATTCACGACGAGTTAGGTCAGTATATTTCCTTGTCTCCCTAAGCCAGGCTATGTCCCCACTGTCGGAAAATATTCTGGTCAAATATTAAACTCGTTGCTTTTCAGTGGAAAGCAATCAAACGGATAAGGACTAGTGCAGTTATATATGCTGATTACATCATTTCCCCCTACAGACAGTCGAGATAATTTCAGCTTTTTTTAACTTGCTTTCGACCATTCTGTTAGCAGGGGGCAAAAAGGTATATTGCTAATATTTTATAAAAATTACCTGTTGTGGCTTTATTTATAACGTTTCTATGAATAATATTCTTGAATTTTTCAATGTGATCCTTTGTTTTTTCATCATTCTGATGTAAAATTAATAATAATAATAATAATAATTTTCATATTCTCATCATGAAGATAATAATGATAATAATCACAATCACCCATGGACAAAAATCTTTAACGTCTGAAAATGTTAATTTAAAAAAAATCTTACAAGGATTTCATGAGACTGCTTCTTGAAGACAATTCTCGATGGTAGTTTAAGTAAACGTGTGCCTGTTTCTTTTTAATTGGCAAATAATTTAAATCTAACTTATTTGCGATATTAATCATAATAATATAATGATTACTTTTACGAGAGACGAATACTTGTGACGTGTAAAACGTAAACGCTCGCACGCGATTATGATCCTGGGCGTTAGGCTTAAACGGAGGGCGAAGAACAATTGGCAAACCAAAACAAACTTCTCAACTTCTTTATCAGTATCCCGTGCCTGTCAGTGACAAACGAACATTCGATGAAGCCCGTGGTCCAGTTCACAGGATTTCTCCCCCGGATGTGTTGTAGTAACCTGTTCGTAATAAAACTGAGACGTTGCAAATGTTAATAAAATACTTAGCAGGAGTGGATCAATCTGCATGTATAAAATGGATTGCATTAGACCAGTGGTTTTCAAACTTTTCAGTCCGCGGGCCTCCCCCCCCCCCAAATAATTTAAACCTTCACGGACCCCGTCTGAGTTCTGAAATAAAACAAACAGTAAATATGATAAAATTCTTATATTATAATTAAAATGTATTAAAATCAAAATTTTCTTAACTTGCAAAATTATAATATTAATGATATAAAACATAGTTTAATGTGAACTATGAAGCTGCTTTTGAACAATTAGCTCTGCAATACTAGGTTTGGTGTCTGGTAATTTTCAATATTAAGTCACTCTCGACGTCAAGTTTATTTCTTAACTTTGACTTCAAGTACGTGAGCAGGGAGAATGCAGTTTGTAATGATCGAAATTTAAAAAAATTTTAATTCCTCGATCAAGTGACACGTTCCCACACTCAAGTCGACGGACACAAGCCCAGGTCGTAAATAATGACGAATCGAGGGCACGTCAAACCCGACGACAGTGCGAAGACAAAGAAAAAATGTTTGAGCACTGCACACAATGAGTATTTCAAGGCGTCACTGACAGCTAGCCGTTTGTCACAATTTACAGCACCCAACAATCTGAAACAAAGACTTCGTCCAGCTGCCGAGTTACACGGAATCGAGATGGAACGCCTGCTGTGGAGGCAAAGCGTAACTACACAATTATGAAAGGCTTTACTATGTTACAAAAGAAGTACAGAGCAATTTTAACGGGGAGATAGACAATAGACGTAATTCAGTGAATACTGCCAGTGCATCCTGCACAGCGTGAAAACAAACCCTTGACAGTTTTCTGAGATTTACGACTGGAAAGTAGAGTTTCACCGAAATGACGCCAACGAAGGGTTGATAATCGGCGGAACGAACGTCGTGGAACTTAGACAATTAACCAAGACTTTGGAGTCTGTTAACAAAAGCTCAGTCAGAACCTTAGGGAAAGTCTAAACAAAGGATAACAGAAGGCCATGAAATTGCCCTAATTTCTTAGAATCTGTGCTACGCTCGTCACATGAAACACTCCGGGGATGACGACGACCAACCAGCATCAAGCATCTTCTAAGAGAGCTCGTGGAGAGAGTAGGAAGGGTTCGGCCGACGAATCGTGAAACAGAGGATGAGATCTACAGAAGAGTAGGAATTTGTACGACCAATCAAGAGTTCGAGGAGGCGTAGAGATCAAAACTTAGACTTATGGGTAAGATGTTCCAATAAAACTGTTTGGCGAAGACGCGGAGCGGGCAGTCAAGTAGTTAATCGGGCAGTCAGTAATTTTCAATCGGATAGTCAAGTATTCAACCGAGTAGTCAAGTCGTTCAATCGAACAGTTAGTCGCAGTTAACGGTCAGTTAATAGTCGCAGTTCAAGAGTATGTAGTTAATAGTAGCAGTTGATAGTCGCAATTAATAGTCAGAAGTTAGTGCGTACGATAGACAGACGATTGATTATGTCGAAACAGTAATACGGTTCGTGATAGAAACAGTTTGTGCGACCGACCGGATTCACAAATTTGTAAATTCATAAGTGAACAGAGACTTCGATATAATCACACTTATACACAATTCTGTGCGGAAACATAAACTATAAGTGCGCACGGGACTTGAAACCTCAACTGACGCGCACATAATAACATACTAATTAACACTTAAAGTAGAACAGTGAGTGACACTTCAAACATTCTCACATCATAACGTATCACCATGTTGAACAATTAGTTGAATAAACTATACCAAACAATTAAGCACGCAGTACGCGATACACCCAGATAGACGGCACAGTTAACCATGTACACAAATATGGCAAACTTTCAGAACAATTCAGTGTAATGACAACATTAACACCTCACTATTTGAACTCCGGACACTCGACATCAGCGGGTTACCACGATACCATACACATGACGGGAGTGGAGATTTAGTGGAGTGAAGTGAAATTATCAGTGCTCTGCGTAACAGTGATTATGATCTTCGACGAATCATCTAGAAAGTGTCTTCTCACGACGACGGAATTGGATAAACACTCTCAAAGATAAGCTTTATGTCTACTTAATCTTAGTAGTATATACTACTGTTCTGTTGCCTCTTTTCAAAGAACTAACCCCAAGAGAATAATTACATATGAGTCATATGAATCATAAAATCTATAAAATAACACTAACTTAATTCGTTATCTGAGAAATAATGAACGCATTTTAGGTAGGAATAAGTATAATTGTTGATTGTTTATTATTCGTGTATGTTTTATATATGTGCATTATTTACTGCATTTGAATGTATCATGTGTTTATGTTTCAGGAAACATCGCATAAATTGAATAATTGTATTTATATCATGTGTTTTAATATGTATGTAATTTGCAGAATATAGTTACTTACTTCAGTAACATGTGTAATAAATAAGTAGTTAATTTACAGTATTCATGCGTTCATTATTGAAATTTCACCTTTGTTATTGATGTATTTCATTCTAAGTATTACATTAAAAATCTCATAACTTATGCTAAACATCAATGGATACAATAAACTCGACCATTGAAACGTCTGATTAATTGACTCATAAAATCGTATTTAATCAGACACTGTGTTGAGTCAAATCTGACGAATAGAAATAATTTTAGATATATCAATTTTAACGTATTACATAAATCTTTAATTAATATGATTCATAATTGTTGAGTAATTAATCCGCGCAGATAATTAGCACAGATTAATATTCACTAGATGTAAATGGTTTACACAATTAATTACCGCAGATGTAAATTACATTTACACCATTAAATGTAAATGGCTGCACAACGCGTGGCATTAAATGTAAATGGCGTCCAGCTTTAGGGCGAGATACATATGAGAAAGTAATAAACTCACATAAAATACCACTAATCCCATTTACTAAATGTAAATCATTTATAATGCTAAATATAAAATGGCGCCCATCGCATGGCAAAAGAGAGCAGACAGTAGTATTTAGACTAATTACAATAATATAGTACGTAAGATATTATTAAATAAGTGTAAGGTTAGCTTGACTGGTAAATGATAACGCGAAGCAAGGCAAAAATGGCTAGCGGAAGTTCTGATAGCATGGACTTTGACGTTAACAACCAGTTGGGCGCACCCGACACCAACGAAGAAAACTCATCAGTCGTCGAACCAAATAGGACGGAGGAGACGTCAGAGGTCAGAGCGCGGGGACAGGAGTCACAGCAACCACAGGAGTCACAACAACAGGAAGAAGTGACATTGCCCACGCTAATGGACTTCATGCGGACGCAAAATGAAAGTCTCAAAGAAGAAATCAACCTGAAATTCGAGCAACAGAAGGAGGAAATTAAAGAAGAAATCAATCAGAAATTCAATCAAATTAACGAAAATCTTAATAATCATAAGGAAGACGTCAGGAAGCAGATGGCCGAACAGCTCACGCTTATACGATCAGAAATGCGTGACCATAAGACCAGTTGCGACGATAAGATAAGCGAAGTCTTAAAGAAACAAGAGGACGCTACAAAAGAAATAAAAGATGACACCAATAAGAAGTTTGAAGAAGTGTGGGAAGCTCGAGAGTCGGACCACCAAGAACTCAAAAACCTGGCACAGACCACACAATCTAGTATCAAGAAAATCCATAACAAGCTAGATCTACACATCAATGGTAATCAGAAGAAGCAGGAAGAACTGAAGACCGAAGTATACCACACGCTTCGACAGCAGCAGCAAGAGATAGGTGAAGCCAACCACACATTGCAACAGAAAATCGAGGAAGTAGACGGCCGACAAAGGACGACCGAACAGAAGCTCGACGAGAACGTCAAAGAGAAAACAACCCACATCCAGGAACTCAGGTGTCAAGTAGAGAGACTGCGGCGACAGATCACCGATGGGGAGTCTGGGCCTCACAGAACAGTAAACGGTCAAATACAGGTTGAATTGAAGTACGACGGAACCGACAGATTCCCAATGGAGTTCCTAAAGGAGTTGTCGGAGTTTCAAGAATCCTATTACCCGAGCAGCGACATCAGGTGGATCGGCAAACACCTAGAGAAGGACGCAAGCATATGGTGGCGTGTGATCCGGGACCAGATAAATACCTTCGAAGAATTCAAGGAGGCGTTCACACTGAAGTACTGGGGTTTGGAACGACAGGACATTATCCGCGACAACCTTGAGTACGGCAGGTTTGAATGGCAGGGACCCGTCACAGCTATACAGTACGTCGAGAGGATTCTTTTGGAAAGTCGCCAGTTAACCCCAGCGTTGACCGACCGCCAACTGATAAGGAAAATTTCGAGGCACTTTGGAAGGGACTTGCAGATCGCCGTTATAACACGCGGGATAGTCACCATACCCAATTTCGAGGCCTTGATCACTGAATACACTAGCATTCATTCAAGCCATGCAGGAAATAGACGTGCGCAATATAAGATAACGAACGAAAGGGAAGCCGGAACTGTCGATCGTCCCAGTGGTAACTTTGTCAACAAGAACGAGAGTGAAAGGAAACCAGTTTGGCAAGGACGGGCGCCGGCGGTAACCGTTACGAGGGTAAAACACGGAGTAGTAAACACCGTTGAATACCTGAACTCCAAACCGAGTACAAGCCAGGCAAGCGACGACAGTAATTCTAGGTCGAACAATGACCAAAGCAACAAAAAAAAAAACACCCCTACACAGCGAACGACATAGTTTTTGACGACAACAAAAACAACCCCACTAATAATGTCAATATCCTGGTACCTGACTTAAGAGATGACCTACTGAATGAATACGACGAGGACGTCACGAAACAAATATTAAAATGCCCTGAAATAATCATACAATTTAATAATAACATTAAAGTTTTAGCACTTGTCGACACCGGCTCAGTTATTAATGGGTTGTCAGAAGAATGGTTCAACGCAAACAAAAGGGACATTGAACCATATGAGATTTTACCCATGACAAACTCTCTAATCATTAGTGCTGTTGGGAACAAGTCCAAGTTAATTAGAAAACAAATACTGTGCGACATAGAAATTGACGGGATCAAAAATGAGTGTGTCTTTCTAATAATACCTGACCTTATTAAACACTGTATATTAGGGATAAGTTTTTTACAGGAGGTAGGATGTCGTATCGACATTGGCAGCAAGAAAATAGAAATAGTGAATGCGGCTGATGAAGAGGTGCACGCCGTACCCATCATGAAAATGGAACTAATTGATAATGGAGAAGAAGAAGAAGAAATCTTGAGGTGCATCGACGAGAAGATATCAAACATGGACTGTCAAGACGAGGAGATATTGGGAAATTTGAAGGAAATACTTGTTAAGAATAGAAGAGTGTTTAGGGAATGCCCGGGGAGAATAGACGGATACGAGCATGAGTTTCAAGTTACGGACAGTACGCCCTACTTTCAACGGGGTTGGCCTGTACCACTTGCTTATCAGAAGAAAATAAAGGACGAGATAGATAGAATGCTGCGATACGATGTGATTGAACGTTGTACAAGCCCGTTCATAAATCCACTCGTAACAGTCATAAAAAGAGATGGAAGGGTCCGTCTATGCCTGGACGCAAGAAAGATAAACGGCGTTACTATTCCCGACTATGAAGGCGTTTCTCCAATAAACGAAATCTTGGCAAGATGCAGCGAGATGCGATATCTGTCTACTGTCGATTTGTCGAGCAGCTTTTGGCAAGTACCTTTGAAGAAAGAGTGCAGGAAGTATACCGCGTTCATGTATGAGGGAAGGTGCTACCAATTCACCATTACACCATTCGGCCTTAGTACCAGTTCTGCGGCACTAACACGCGGATTGGATACGGTCTTAAATGAAGATGTTAAGAAAAACACATTAATATACGTAGACGATTGTCTATGCTATTCTGACGATGTTAAAACACACTTAGAACATTTAGAGGCATTATTAAATAATCTTAACGAAAATAACTTAACCGTCAACTTAAATAAGTCACAGTTTTTCAAGAAAGAAATATCGTATCTTGGATACCAACTAACAACACGCGGCATCCAAGCTACGGAAGAGAAAGTGAAAGCCATTATGGACTTCCCTAAACCCAAGAACCAGAAAAAGTTAAAGGGTTTCCTAGGCCTCACTAACTTTTATAACCGTTTTACTAGCAAATATGCGGAGACAACACAACCCCTCCATGAATTATTGAAGAAGAATCACAAATTTGTATGGACGAATGAATTAAACGACTGCTTTGACAGAGTCAAAAATCTATTTATTGACGCTGTAGTTTTAAGATTTCCGCGCCCAGACCAGAGGTATTATATACAGTGTGATGCAAGTGATTACGCATACGGAGGACAACTTTACCAGCTCGATGAAGACGGGGAAATCGGCGTAATCGCCTTCACTAGTAAGACATTCAAGGGTGCTGAGCGGAACTATTATACTACGGAAAAAGAGCTTTTAAGTATTGTCCGATGCTTAGAAAAATTCCGAATATACGTTCTCGGACAACCATTAACGATCATCACCGACAACAAGGCGTTGACATTCTTAAACAAATGCCATCTAAATAATTCGCGGATTACACGATGGATTCTTGCAGTGCAGGAGTATAAATTCGACATAATTCATTGCAAGGGTAAGGAGAACATCGTAGCCGACATTTTAAGTAGATATCCACACGATACAAAATTAGAAGAGATTCATGACAAGACCCATGAATATTTAGTCAACCACATAACCGTAAAAATGAGACTTGAGGTGCGTAAGTTAATCCAAAATATCGGAAAGCACCAGATGGAAGACGATAAGCTAAAAGCGATCATCACTAGATTTAAGGAGGGAAATATAGACCCTAAATTAACTAAATTTTATAAATATGTTAACGATAAGTTGTATAGACGACAGCGGAATGAATGGAAGCTGTATGTTCCTAGCAACATATCTGGGGACATAATTGCTGAAATCCATCATATGTTCGGCCATTTAGGAACAAAAAAGTGTATTAAAATGATCCAGGAACATTTCACATTCGACCGGATGTCAAAGAAAATAAAAACATATATAAAAACCTGTGACCTATGCCAGAAGTGCAAGGACACCAACAACAGAGAGCTATTTGGTGGCACACGCGCTGTGATACCTGCAGCCAAAGGAGATCTGGTAAGCGCAGATTATTATGGACCCCTACCTACAGGAACGGGTGGAGTCAAATATTTACTGGTCATAGTGGATAATTTCACGAAATATGTCAAGTTATTCACCCTCCGGAGAGCAACAACCACTACGACGTTGCGGAGAATAAAAACGTATTGCGAACTATTTGGACGTCCGCGGACCATTTTGACGGACAACGGAACACAGTTCACATCCAAGAGATGGGTCAACGGTCTAAAGGAGTTGGACATACAACCAAAGTTTACTGCAATACGTAATCCATGTACCAACCTTGCCGAACGGATTAACCGGCAACTGGGAAACTTATTTCGCATTTTCATAAGTGACCAACACACTAAATGGTCCCAATACGTGAAAACGATTGAAGCGTGTCTAAACGACGTGTACCACGAGACGATCGAAATAACCCCTCACGAAGCACACCTCGGCACGAAACCTACACGAGCATGGGAGCAATGCTTGGACAAAGGAGTCATTAGCAGCGAAGGAAAACGCGAAAACAATATAATTGTAAAAATAAAGGAGAAGCGACAGAAACACGCGAAACGCTGCAATGAGAAGAAGAAAATCACAAAATTTGCGATTGGCGACAAGGTTCTGGTAAGAGCATTCCACCAATCCGACGCTGCATCAAAGAGAATTGACAAGTTCTTCGAACTTTTCGCAGGACCATATAAAATCAACCGCATCATCGGCGAGGCCACATATGAGCTCGTAGAGTGCGATAGCGGGAAGACGAGAGGAAAATTTAATATACGGCAAATTAAGGCGTATCATGAGCCAGCGAACGGAAGTATAGATAACACGAGTGGTAGCGACGACTCCCGGCGACCAGCAGAAGACATAGTTTAGGTAATTTGCTCGCGCGGCCAGTCCAGCTAACCAAATAATGATATGCATTTTACTTGTTGTGTTTAGTCTGTATTTCAATGCTAACTGTGTTTGTGATCAGCACATAATTGTCATTCGTTATGTTAATTAGACATATAAATATCAAAATATACAGAAAGTGATTTGTGAAGTGTGCCATGTGTCAGAAGGACAGTGTAATACTATGACACAGGACACCAAAGACGTTAATAATTATGAATAATAACTTGTTTAAATGTAGAGACTCGAATAATTTGTTTATGTAAACAATAATTCAAAATGGACGATTGTTTTATAACTTTAAGAGTAGGCATCACGAAGTATGCTGATTCCTTAACTATTTAATTAATATATGTATGTTTCTTTTATCAATGTAATCATTTATAATATGTTACGAATTGCTCATATGTATATATTTGTTAGTATCAACTGTATTCTTGAGACAGTAATAACAAGTTTAAAAGTATTTTATTGCTATATAGGTCATCGACATAAGATCGATTAATATAATGGGTAGCTAATCTACAGCTTATCTAGTACATTGTATATAAACAGTAATGAGACAAACTGTCAAATGGACAAACGTCCATGTCTTAAATTCAATTATTTACTCGAAGTCGTATTGTACAGTCCACATATGGACAGACAAAGTGTAAAAAAAATGCGTTCATTCACTCAGATGTGCGGCAATAAATTCATATGACCATATAAAACATTAAGATGGGGAATAACAATTAATTGCTTCCTATGAGAGATAGATGTCAGTCAACCGTGTCCATTCCGAAGCAGACATCCACGACTGGGACAGAGCGCAGAAATTGGATCAGATGTCTCCCGAAGTCCAACATCCATTCCAATTTGGGGACAATGTAATGATCGAAATTTAAAAAAATTTTAATTCCTCTATCAAGTGACACGTTCCCACACTCAAGTCGACGGACACAAGCCCAGGTCGTAAATAATGACGAATCGAGGGCACGTCAAACCCGACGACAGTGCGAAGACAAAGAAAAAATGTTTGAGCACTGCACACAATGAGTATTTCAAGGCGTCACTGACAGCTAGCCGTTTGTCACAATTTACAGCACCCAACAATCTGAAACAAAGACTTCGTCCAGCTGCCGAGTTACACGGAATCGAGATGGAACGCCTGCTGTGGAGGCAAAGCGTAACTACACAATTATGAAAGGCTTTACTATGTTACAAAAGAAGTACAGAGCAATTTTAACGGGGAGATAGACAATAGACGTAACTCAGTGAATACTGCCAGTGCATCCTGCACAGCGTGAAAACAAACCCTTGACAGTTTTCTGAGATTTACGACTGGAAAGTAGAGTTTCACCGAAATGACGCCAACGAAGGGTTGATAATCGGCGGAACGAACGTCGTGGAACTTAGACAATTAACCAAGACTTTGGAGTCTGTTAACAAAAGCTCAGTCAGAACCTTAGGGAAAGTCTAAACAAAGGATAACAGAAGGCCATGAAATTGCCCTAATTTCTTAGAATCTGTGCTACGCTCGTCACATGAAACACTCCGGGGATGACGACGACCAACCAGCATCAAGCATCTTCTAAGAGAGCTCGTGGAGAGAGTAGGAAGGGTTCGGCCGACGAATCGTGAAACAGAGGATGAGATCTACAGAAGAGTAGGAATTTGTACGACCAATCAAGAGTTCGAGGAGGCGTAGAGATCAAAACTTAGACTTATGGGTAAGATGTTCCAATAAAACTGTTTGGCGAAGACGCGGAGCGGGCAGTCAAGTAGTTAATCGGGCAGTCAGTAATTTTCAATCGGATAGTCAAGTATTCAACCGAGTAGTCAAGTCGTTCAATCGAACAGTTAGTCGCAGTTAACAGTCAGTTAATAGTCGCAGTTCAAGAGTATGTAGTTAATAGTAGCAGTTGATAGTCGCAATTAATAGTCAGAAGTTAGTGCGTACGATAGACAGACGATTGATTATGTCGAAACAGTAATACGGTTCGTGATAGAAACAGTTTGTGCGACCGACCGGATTCACAAATTTGTAAATTCATAAGTGAACAGAGACTTCGATATAATCACACTTATACACAATTCTGTGCGGAAACATAAACTATAAGTGCGCACGGGACTTGAAACCTCAACTGACGCGCACATAATAACATACTAATTAACACTTAAAGTAGAACAGTGAGTGACACTTCAAACATTCTCACATCATAACGTATCACCATGTTGAACAATTAGTTGAATAAACTATACCAAACAATTAAGCACGCAGTACGCGATACACCCAGATAGACGGCACAGTTAACCATGTACACAAATATGGCAAACTTTCAGAACAATTCAGTGTAATGACAACATTAACACCTCACTATTTGAACTCCGGACACTCGACATCAGCGGGTTACCACGATACCATACACATGACGGGAGTGGAGATTTAGTGGAGTGAAGTGAAATTATCAGTGCTCTGCGTAACAGTGATTATGATCTTCGACGAATCATCTAGAAAGTGTCTTCTCACGACGACGGAATTGGATAAACACTCTCAAAGATAAGCTTTATGTCTACTTAATCTTAGTAGTATATACTACTGTTCTGTTGCCTCTTTTCAAAGAACTAACCCCAAGAGAATAATTACATATGAGTCATATGAATCATAAAATCTATAAAATAACACTAACGTAATTCGTTATCTGAGAAATAATGAACGCATTTTAGGTAGGAATAAGTATAATTGTTGATTGTTTATTATTCGTGTATGTTTTATATATGTGCATTATTTACTGCATTTGAATGTATCATGTGTTTATGTTTCAGGAAACATCGCATAAATTGAATAATTGTATTTATATCATGTGTTTTAATATGTATGTAATTTGCAGAATATAGTTACTTACTTCAGTAACATGTGTAATAAATAAGTAGTTAATTTACAGTATTCATGCGTTCATTATTGAAATTTCACCTTTGTTATTGATGTATTTCATTCTAAGTATTACATTAAAAATCTCATAACTTATGCTAAACATCAATGGATACAATAAACTCGACCATTGAAACGTCTGATTAATTGACTCATAAAATCGTATTTAATCAGACACTGTGTTGAGTCAAATCTGACGAATAGAAATAATTTTAGATATATCAATTTTAACGTATTACATAAATCTTTAATTAATATGATTCATAATTGTTGAGTAATTAATCCGCGCAGATAATTAGCACAGATTAATATTCACTAGATGTAAATGGTTTACACAATTAATTACCGCAGATGTAAATTACATTTACACCATTAAATGTAAATGGCTGCACAACGCGTGGCATTAAATGTAAATGGCGTCCAGCTTTAGGGCGAGATACATATGAGAAAGTAATAAACTCACATAAAATACCACTAATCCCATTTACTAAATGTAAATCATTTATATCGCTAAATATAAAATGGCGCCCATCGCATGGCAAAAGAGAGCAGACAGTAGTATTTAGACTAATTACAATAATATAGTACGTAAGATATTATTAAATAAGTGTAAGGTTAGCTTGACTGGTAAATGATAACGCGAAGCAAGGCAAAAATGGCTAGCGGAAGTTCTGATAGCATGGACTTTGACGTTAACAACCAGTTGGGCGCACCCGACACCAACGAAGAAAACTCATCAGTCGTCGAACCAAATAGGACGGAGGAGACGTCAGAGGTCAGAGCGCGGGGACAGGAGTCACAGCAACCACAGGAGTCACAACAACAGGAAGAAGTGACATTGCCCACGCTAATGGACTTCATGCGGACGCAAAATGAAAGTCTCAAAGAAGAAATCAACCTGAAATTCGAGCAACAGAAGGAGGAAATTAAAGAAGAAATCAATCAGAAATTCAATCAAATTAACGAAAATCTTAATAATCATAAGGAAGACGTCAGGAAGCAGATGGCCGAACAGCTCACGCTTATACGATCAGAAATGCGTGACCATAAGACCAGTTGCGACGATAAGATAAGCGAAGTCTTAAAGAAACAAGAGGACGCTACAAAAGAAATAAAAGATGACACCAATAAGAAGTTTGAAGAAGTGTGGGAAGCTCGAGAGTCGGACCACCAAGAACTCAAAAACCTGGCACAGACCACACAATCTAGTATCAAGAAAATCCATAACAAGCTAGATCTACACATCAATGGTAATCAGAAGAAGCAGGAAGAACTGAAGACCGAAGTATACCACACGCTTCGACAGCAGCAGCAAGAGATAGGTGAAGCCAACCACACATTGCAACAGAAAATCGAGGAAGTAGACGGCCGACAAAGGACGACCGAACAGAAGCTCGACGAGAACGTCAAAGAGAAAACAACCCACATCCAGGAACTCAGGTGTCAAGTAGAGAGACTGCGGCGACAGATCACCGATGGGGAGTCTGGGCCTCACAGAACAGTAAACGGTCAAATACAGGTTGAATTGAAGTACGACGGAACCGACAGATTCCCAATGGAGTTCCTAAAGGAGTTGTCGGAGTTTCAAGAATCCTATTACCCGAGCAGCGACATCAGGTGGATCGGCAAACACCTAGAGAAGGACGCAAGCATATGGTGGCGTGTGATCCGGGACCAGATAAATACCTTCGAAGAATTCAAGGAGGCGTTCACACTGAAGTACTGGGGTTTGGAACGACAGGAAATTATCCGCGACAACCTTGAGTACGGCAGGTTTGAATGGCAGGGACCCGTCACAGCTATACAGTACGTCGAGAGGATTCTTTTGGAAAGTCGCCAGTTAACCCCAGCGTTGACCGACCGCCAACTGATAAGGAAAATTTCGAGGCACTTTGGAAGGGACTTGCAGATCGCCGTTATAACACGCGGGATAGTCACCATACCCAATTTCGAGGCCTTGATCACTGAATACACTAGCATTCATTCAAGCCATGCAGGAAATAGACGTGCGCAATATAAGATAACGAACGAAAGGGAAGCCGGAACTGTCGATCGTCCCAGTGGTAACTTTGTCAACAAGAACGAGAGTGAAAGGAAACCAGTTTGGCAAGGACGGGCGCCGGCGGTAACCGTTGCGAGGGTAAATCACACGGAGTAGTAAACACCGTTGAATACCTGAACTCCAAACCGAGTACAAGCCAGGCAAGCGACGACAGTAATTCTAGGTCGAACAATGACCAAAGCAACAAAAAAAAAAACACCCCTACACAGCGAACGACATAGTTTTTGACGACAACAAAAACAACCCCACTAATAATGTCAATATCCTGGTACCTGACTTAAGAGATGACCTACTGAATGAATACGACGAGGACGTCACGAAACAAATATTAAAATGCCCTGAAATAATCATACAATTTAATAATAACATTAAAGTTTTAGCACTTGTCGACACCGGCTCAGTTATTAATGGGTTGTCAGAAGAATGGTTCAACGCAAACAAAAGGGACATTGAACCATATGAGATTTTACCCATGACAAACTCTCTAATCATTAGTGCTGTTGGGAACAAGTCCAAGTTAATTAGGAAACAAATACTGTGCGACATAGAAATTGACGGGATCAAAAATGAGTGTGTCTTTCTAATAATACCTGACCTTATTAAACACTGTATATTAGGGATAAGTTTTTTACAGGAGGTAGGATGTCGTATCGACATTGGCAGCAAGAAAATAGAAATAGTGAATGCGGCTGATGAAGAGGTGCACGCCGTACCCATCATGAAAATGGAACTAATTGATAATGGAGAAGAAGAAGAAGAAATCTTGAGGTGCATCGACGAGAAGATATCAAACATGGACTGTCAAGACGAGGAGATATTGGGAAATTTGAAGGAAATACTTGTTAAGAATAGAAGAGTGTTTAGGGAATGCCCGGGGAGAATAGACGGATACGAGCATGAGTTTCAAGTTACGGACAGTACGCCCTACTTTCAACGGGGTTGGCCTGTACCACTTGCTTATCAGAAGAAAGTAAAGGACGAGATAGATAGAATGCTGCGATACGATGTGATTGAACGTTGTACAAGCCCGTTCATAAATCCACTCGTAACAGTCATAAAAAGAGATGGAAGGGTCCGTCTATGCCTGGACGCAAGAAAGATAAACGGCGTTACTATTCCCGACTATGAAGGCGTTTCTCCAATAAACGAAATCTTGGCAAGATGCAGCGAGATGCGATATCTGTCTACTGTCGATTTGTCGAGCAGCTTTTGGCAAGTACCTTTGAAGAAAGAGTGCAGGAAGTATACCGCGTTCATGTATGAGGGAAGGTGCTACCAATTCACCATTACACCATTCGGCCTTAGTACCAGTTCTGCGGCACTAACACGCGGATTGGATACGGTCTTAAATGAAGATGTTAAGAAAAACACATTAATATACGTAGACGATTGTCTATGCTATTCTGACGATGTTAAAACACACTTAGAACATTTAGAGGCATTATTAAATAATCTTAACGAAAATAACTTAACCGTCAACTTAAATAAGTCACAGTTTTTCAGGAAAGAAATATCGTATCTTGGATACCAACTAACAACACGCGGCATCCAAGCTACGGAAGAGAAAGTGAAAGCCATTATGGACTTCCCTAAACCCAAGAACCAGAAAAAGTTAAAGGGTTTCCTAGGCCTCACTAACTTTTATAACCGTTTTACTAGCAAATATGCGGAGACAACACAACCCCTCCATGAATTATTGAAGAAGAATCACAAATTTGTATGGACGAATGAATTAAACGACTGCTTTGACAGAGTCAAAAATCTATTTATTGACGCTGTAGTTTTAAGATTTCCGCGCCCAGACCAGAGGTATTATATACAGTGTGATGCAAGTGATTACGCATACGGAGGACAACTTTACCAGCTCGATGAAGACGGGGAAATCGGCGTAATCGCCTTCACTAGTAAGACATTCAAGGGTGCTGAGCGGAACTATTATACTACGGAAAAAGAGCTTTTAAGTATTGTCCGATGCTTAGAAAAATTCCGAATATACGTTCTCGGACAACCATTAACGATCATCACCGACAACAAGGCGTTGACATTCTTAAACAAATGCCATCTAAATAATTCGCGGATTACACGATGGATTCTTGCAGTGCAGGAGTATAAATTCGACATAATTCATTGCAAGGGTAAGGAGAACATCGTAGCCGACATTTTAAGTAGATATCCACACGATACAAAATTAGAAGAGATTCATGACAAGACCCATGAATATTTAGTCAACCACATAACCGTAAAAATGAGACTTGAGGTGCGTAAGTTAATCCAAAATATCGGAAAGCACCAGATGGAAGACGATAAGCTAAAAGCGATCATCACTAGATTTAAGGAGGGAAATATAGACCCTAAATTAACTAAATTTTATAAATATGTTAACGATAAGTTGTATAGACGACAGCGGAATGAATGGAAGCTGTATGTTCCTAGCAACATATCTGGGGACATAATTGCTGAAATCCATCATATGTTCGGCCATTTAGGAACAAAAAAGTGTATTAAAATGATCCAGGAACATTTCACATTCGACCGGATGTCAAAGAAAATAAAAACATATATAAAAACCTGTGACCTATGCCAGAAGTGCAAGGACACCAACAACAGAGAGCTATTTGGTGGCACACGCGCTGTGATACCTGCAGCCAAAGGAGATCTGGTAAGCGCAGATTATTATGGACCCCTACCTACAGGAACGGGTGGAGTCAAATATTTACTGGTCATAGTGGATAATTTCACGAAATATGTCAAGTTATTCACCCTCCGGAGAGCAACAACCACTACGACGTTGCGGAGAATAAAAACGTATTGCGAACTATTTGGACGTCCGCGGACCATTTTGACGGACAACGGAACACAGTTCACATCCAAGAGATGGGTCAACGGTCTAAAGGAGTTGGACATACAACCAAAGTTTACTGCAATACGTAATCCATGTACCAACCTTGCCGAACGGATTAACCGGCAACTGGGAAACTTATTTCGCATTTTCATAAGTGACCAACACACTAAATGGTCCCAATACGTGAAAACGATTGAAGCGTGTCTAAACGACGTGTACCACGAGACGATCGAAATAACCCCTCACGAAGCACACCTCGGCACGAAACCTACACGAGCATGGGAGCAATGCTTGGACAAAGGAGTCATTAGCAGCGAAGGAAAACGCGAAAACAATATAATTGTAAAAATAAAGGAGAAGCGACAGAAACACGCGAAACGCTGCAATGAGAAGAAGAAAATCACAAAATTTGCGATTGGCGACAAGGTTCTGGTAAGAGCATTCCACCAATCCGACGCTGCATCAAAGAGAATTGACAAGTTCTTCGAACTTTTCGCAGGACCATATAAAATCAACCGCATCATCGGCGAGGCCACATATGAGCTCGTAGAGTGCGATAGCGGGAAGACGAGAGGAAAATTTAATATACGGCAAATTAAGGCGTATCATGAGCCAGCGAACGGAAGTATAGATAACACGAGTGGTAGCGACGACTCCCGGCGACCAGCAGAAGACATAGTTTAGGTAATTTGCTCGCGCGGCCAGTCCAGCTAACCAAATAATGATATGCATTTTACTTGTTGTGTTTAGTCTGTATTTCAATGCTAACTGTGTTTGTGATCAGCACATAATTGTCATTCGTTATGTTAATTAGACATATAAATATCAAAATATACAGAAAGTGATTTGTGAAGTGTGCCATGTGTCAGAAGGACAGTGTAATACTATGACACAGGACACCAAAGACGTTAATAATTATGAATAATAACTTGTTTAAATGTAGAGACTCGAATAATTTGTTTATGTAAACAATAATTCAAAATGGACGATTGTTTTATAACTTTAAGAGTAGGCATCACGAAGTATGCTGATTCCTTAACTATTTAATTAATATATGTATGTTTCTTTTGTCAATGTAATCATTTATAATATGTTACGAATTGCTCATATGTATATATTTGTTAGTATCAACTGTATTCTTGAGACAGTAATAACAAGTTTTTTTTTTTTTTTTTTTTTCGCTCTGGGCTTTGCGGTTGTGCGTCGCAGAGACGAACCGCACGGGAACTGAGTTCCGAGCTACCTTCTGGAGCTCCTGCCTCGTGGCCCTGCCCAAGTAGGGCGCGTGCTCTATAGCAGGCCGATTCTCGGCTGTTGTGCTAGCCTACGCTAGCGCAGTATGCACCGAGGGCGTTTCCACGAATCACCATAACAAGTTTAAAAGTATTTTATTGCTATATAGGTCATCGACATAAGATCGATTAATATAATGGGTAGCTAATCTACAGCTTATCTAGTACATTGTATATAAACAGTAATGAGACAAACTGTCAAATGGACAAACGTCCATGTCTTAAATTCAATTATTTACTCGAAGTCGTATTGTACAGTCCACATATGGACAGACAAAGTGTAAAAAAAATGCGTTCATTCACTCAGATGTGCGGCAATAAATTCATATGACCATATAAAACATTAAGATGGGGAATAACAATTAATTGCTTCCTATGAGAGATAGATGTCAGTCAACCATGTCCATTCCGAAGCAGACATCCACGACTGGGACAGAGCGCAGAAATTGGATCAGATGTCTCCCGAAGTCCAACATCCAATCCAATTTGGGGACAATGTAATGATCGAAATTTAAAAAAATTTTAATTCCTCGATCAAGTGACACGTTCCCACACTCAAGTCGACGGACACAAGCCCAGGTCGTAAATAATGACGAATCGAGGGCACGTCAAACCCGACGACAGTGCGAAGACAAAGAAAAAATGTTTGAGCACTGCACACAATGAGTATTTCAAGGCGTCACTGACAGCTAGCCGTTTGTCACAATTTACAGCACCCAACAATCTGAAACAAAGACTTCGTCCAGCTGCCGAGTTACACGGAATCGAGATGGAACGCCTGCTGTGGAGGCAAAGCGTAACTACACAATTATGAAAGGCTTTACTATGTTACAAAAGAAGTACAGAGCAATTTTAACGGGGAGATAGACAATAGACGTAACTCAGTGAATACTGCCAGTGCATCCTGCACAGCGTGAAAACAAACCCTTGACAGTTTTCTGAGATTTACGACTGGAAAGTAGAGTTTCACCGAAATGACGCCAACGAAGGGTTGATAATCGGCGGAACGAACGTCGTGGAACTTAGACAATTAACCAAGACTTTGGAGTCTGTTAACAAAAGCTCAGTCAGAACCTTAGGGAAAGTCTAAACAAAGGATAACAGAAGGCCATGAAATTGCCCTAATTTCTTAGAATCTGTGCTACGCTCGTCACATGAAACACTCCGGGGATGACGACGACCAACCAGCATCAAGCATCTTCTAAGAGAGCTCGTGGAGAGAGTAGGAAGGGTTCGGCCGACGAATCGTGAAACAGAGGATGAGATCTACAGAAGAGTAGGAATTTGTACGACCAATCAAGAGTTCGAGGAGGCGTAGAGATCAAAACTTAGACTTATGGGTAAGATGTTCCAATAAAACTGTTTGGCGAAGACGCGGAGCGGGCAGTCAAGTAGTTAATCGGGCAGTCAGTAATTTTCAATCGGATAGTCAAGTATTCAACCGAGTAGTCAAGTCGTTCAATCGAACAGTTAGTCGCAGTTAACAGTCAGTTAATAGTCGCAGTTCAAGAGTATGTAGTTAATAGTAGCAGTTGATAGTCGCAATTAATAGTCAGAAGTTAGTGCGTACGATAGACAGACGATTGATTATGTCGAAACAGTAATACGGTTCGTGATAGAAACAGTTTGTGCGACCGACCGGATTCACAAATTTGTAAATTCATAAGTGAACAGAGACTTCGATATAATCACACTTATACACAATTCTGTGCGGAAACATAAACTATAAGTGCGCACGGGACTTGAAACCCCAACTGACGCGCACATAATAACATACTAATTAACACTTAAAGTAGAACAGTGAGTGACACTTCAAACATTCTCACATCATAACGTATCACCATGTTGAACAATTAGTTGAATAAACTATACCAAACAATTAAGCACGCAGTACGCGATACACCCAGATAGACGGCACAGTTAACCATGTACACAAATATGGCAAACTTTCAGAACAATTCAGTGTAATGACAACATTAACACCTCACTATTTGAACTCCGGACACTCGACATCAGCGGGTTACCACGATACCATACACATGACGGGAGTGGAGATTTAGTGGAGTGAAGTGAAATTATCAGTGCTCTGCGTAACAGTGATTATGATCTTCGACGAATCATCTAGAAAGTGTCTTCTCACGACGACGGAATTGGATAAACACTCTCAAAGATAAGCTTTATGTCTACTTAATCTTAGTAGTATATACTACTGTTCTGTTGCCTCTTTTCAAAGAACTAACCCCAAGAGAATAATTACATATGAGTCATATGAATCATAAAATCTATAAAATAACACTAACGTAATTCGTTATCTGAGAAATAATGAACGCATTTTAGGTAGGAATAAGTATAATTGTTGATTGTTTATTATTCGTGTATGTTTTATATATGTGCATTATTTACTGCATTTGAATGTATCATGTGTTTATGTTTCAGGAAACATCGCATAAATTGAATAATTGTATTTATATCATGTGTTTTAATATGTATGTAATTTGCAGAATATAGTTACTTACTTCAGTAACATGTGTAATAAATAAGTAGTTAATTTACAGTATTCATGCGTTCATTATTGAAATTTCACCTTTGTTATTGATGTATTTCATTCTAAGTATTACATTAAAAATCTCATAACTTATGCTAAACATCAATGGATACAATAAACTCGACCATTGAAACGTCTGATTAATTGACTCATAAAATCGTATTTAATCAGACACTGTGTTGAGTCAAATCTGACGAATAGAAATAATTTTAGATATATCAATTTTAACGTATTACATAAATCTTTAATTAATATGATTCATAATTGTTGAGTAATTAATCCGCGCAGATAATTAGCACAGATTAATATTCACTAGATGTAAATGGTTTACACAATTAATTACCGCAGATGTAAATTACATTTACACCATTAAATGTAAATGGCTGCACAACGCGTGGCATTAAATGTAAATGGCGTCCAGCTTTAGGGCGAGATACATATGAGAAAGTAATAAACTCACATAAAATACCACTAATCCCATTTACTAAATGTAAATCATTTATATCGCTAAAAGTTTCACATAAATAAGTAGAGGGAAACACAGTTAAACGTTTCAAAGCTTTTTTTGCGCGTTCAGGATACTCAATCATTATATATAACCAGAAGTCAGCTAGCTGTAATTGCGAAAACTGTAATTTTAGTGAACTGACAGTTGAAAGTTCTGCCAATGAATCTTCTTTTTGTAGTGTAAGAGAGAGGTCTAGTCAGTTCGGCTGACAAACATATTTGCTACACGACATTATTTAAAGACATGATTAAAGCCATTAGTTTGAAATTACTTTTACAATTACAATTAGTCTGAACAAAAAAAAACTGGAATCTTCTACTAATTGTTTTAAAATCCTAAAATTTAGATTTTAGAGCATAAAAAATCGCAGAAAATTTTTCTTAAAAGGGTCTGCGGACCCCTTGAATCATTGTCGCGGACCCCACTTTGAGAACCACTACATTAGATCATTGTTAAAAACGCACTTTGTTGTCCGTTATAAACGAGAATTTCAAGGAATCGACAGGCTGAAGATGACAGAAAGAAATCTGAGAATCTGCCGATAAGGAAAGAGACGAATCTACATGCCGGATACAGTCCGATATATTAGAACACACACACACACACACACACACAATAGCCTAATGTGATCTCAATAGTGCCATATGTGACACTCTTTTTTAGGAAGCCCTACTCAATAAACATTGACAACAATTGGGTTTGTTTATTGCCGTTTGTTTACTAGACCATTGTTAAAAATGGACTTTGGTGTCCATTATAAACGAGAATTTCAAGGAATCAACAGGCTGAAGATGACAGAGAGAAATCTGAGAATCTGCCGACAAGGAGAGAGAGGAGTCTACCTACATGCCGGATTCAATCCAATATACTGTATTAGAACACACACACACGAACAATAGCCTAATATGATCTCAATAGCGTCATATTGACACTGTTTTTAGGAAGACCTACTCAATAAACATTGACAACAATTGAATGTGTTTATTGCCGTCTCCAGCTTAACTTAACTAGATTTTATCATTAAATCTTAACGTCAACTTCTTTATTAAACACACGAAACCGTTCTTAATGCTACAGCCTAAAGACGCAAACGTACCACGCAAAAAAGAACACGATTTCAGGATAAAAACCGGAAGACACAAAATGCAAATAAAAAAATTCAACTACGATAATATACAGAATGAAAAACATATATTAAATTCCTTGTTGAGCACACGAGCGCACGACCGTCAGTGCAGACTGAAATCTGTTTCAAACGGCATGGCAGCCCCGGTATTCCGTGTTACTATTCAGCTCATCATCTGGCCTTTGTGACATTCGCTTCACGCGTTGTTAACTTCGCGTCTTTAGTCTGATTCCTCTTTTCAAGTCAAAGTCGATCCGCCCCAGTGCATTCCCTTAACAACCGGCCTTACACAATCCATTTGACAGACATGCGCACATTGATCCGTTTCTCTCTTAATATTTTATTAATATTCTCACGTGCGCGCACCTCCGCACACGGACATAACACACACGGCAAGCGCGGACTACTGACAGTGATTTTTATTGACGGCTCAACGATGGATTGAAAGTTTAATGTAAACAAAAATGAAACGTTAGCCTAACGTTTGTAATGCATGTTTAAATTGATAATAATTTTACAAATATAATTAAAAAGAAGTAATTATTTGTATAAACGTTTACGTTTATATAAAATTTACATACTTTACATTTATAATGAATAGCATTCTCTTATTGAAAACGTTAACCCCTCCCTTCAGGATTCGTAGCCAGTCAAACAAACTACACTATTTGTATAGTTACAATTAAAAATCCCATAATTAAACCAGTTGGAATTACACATGCTAATTCAATATTTTATTAGCTTTCTAATTGTGGATTATTATGTAACTCATAAAGTTATTTACCTATAATACAATTCATAAATTTATAAAAAACAAATTTTTATTCTCCATAAAAATAAATAAGTCTTATAAGAATAAATATATAATAAATCAAAATTTCTAAATTTATTATAATTAGAAACGAAGAATCTTTGTTCAATATTCAGAAAATCTACACAAACTAATTTAACGATACCTAGTAATTCTAATCATCCATTCTAACATTAAAATGGACTCAATTTATTCATATACCGAACGCTAAGAGTTCTATAAAACATTGAGAGAAAAGGGAAAGAAAGACAGATTATTAAATAAACAGCAAACTTAAACTGATGAAAACAAAATATAACAATAAATTTTAAAGAATGATAAAACATTACAAAGGCCTAAATTGGAAAGTGCAAAATGATGATGAGATTAAGAAATCATATTAACAGAAGTTTTTACAATACAAACTTTTATTAATTATTCAAGAGTAATAGCTACAGGCACCTAACGCAAAATACATTATAGCACGAGTAATTTTTGTTAAAAAAAAAGATTATGAAAATCAGACCTTTGTTTTTATGGTACTATCCGGGAATCGTGTGCAGGAGCTTTAGGTTGTAAAAATTACAACAGTTTATTATAGTGGTCAGGCTACATACCCAAAGGCCTATTGAAACCCGGGATAGTGAACTGGATAATCAAGAAATTGGGCAAGTGAAGCATATGCTAAACAAGTCTTTGGCAAATAAATTTACTCACAAGTAACGGTATCGATTTATAATTTAGAATGACTTCCCGAACCCTTTTGTTTTGAATAATTTACCGAAGTGAAACCTAATTTTGGTGAAGGAGGAAACCCGGCTTGAAGCATTGGAATTGTGGATATAATAAAAAACAATAAGTACAGGTTGAACAGAAAGAAAACCGTATTTTGAAATTAAAATGGCATAACAAATAAAAGAAAAGTAAAAAAAAGTTATGGATAAAGCATGATAAATTTCCAACCTATATACTTATCGTGAAGTTTTGAAGGAAAACTGTTAGGGAAGACAAGAGAGAGAAAGAGAGATCTTCCAAGGAGGAAAACTATTTGGACGGTGATGGAAGATAAGTTGGGTTCGGAAGAGTAGCAGAGAACAGGAATAGTTGTTTGGACTGATAAGACATCGGCACGAAGACGTGTGTAATCATTATATGCATGATGCACACAAATGGTTGAATACTTATTTAACTACTTTATGTGCTTGTCAATTAAACACTAAATTAAAATTATTCATAAAAAGAGAAACAGACTTGTAAATGAGACGAATAAATGCGGGCACGTTAAATCACTAAAACATCATAGCGAATCAAACCAACAACATTTACGGAACAGGCTGTTTTATTTCATTTCATTCGTACAAGTATAAATAGCTAACTGGATGCTAATTAACATGGCACTAAAAATAACAACGGACCCAGTATCAATTAATTCAATGAAACAGTGTACGAAAAGGAGAACGGGTAGTAAATGAAGAGAGAGGAAGGAGAGGGGTGGAGGGGAGTTGCAGAAGGAGGGAGAGAGAGAAAGAGAATGCAAAGGTTGTCTCAACTCGGCAGTTCATTGAATTAAGTAACTTATGTAATAGTACTTACAGTATATTGAGAAGGCGGTGGGGTCACTGAGATCGCATTCCTCACGAGCTACTCCACTGTCTCATCAATCAACTCATTTATAATCAATAAAGCAGTGTTTTCCTTTTTAACATAAAAACTTTATCTACTCCGCTCCCATGAAGTTTAATTGAAATTATTATTACTATACGGAACGCATTAAAAAGTTCCGTATTTGGCTTCAAGACACGTATTGATGGTCTTATGAAAATACTAACGATAATAAATATAATGATGGAATTTAATCTTTACAACACTGCTTCGTCTGGTTAAATTTATGTGCTGCTTTACAAGAGAAAAACGTTGTTTCTCATCTTAATAATGACACATAATACCTAC
Organism: Magicicada septendecula; assembly: GCA_034769895.1. NCBI lineage: Eukaryota > Metazoa > Arthropoda > Insecta > Hemiptera > Cicadidae > Magicicada > Magicicada septendecula. The sequence continues at coordinate 127,281,506 of CM068372.1, forward strand.
TGAATTTCATTCTCGACAGACTCGCCATAGGCATTTTCTCGTCACAGAATTTTTAGCGATCCTTCCCTTTAAACTGAATTCTTTTCACCCACTATCATCCTTTATGTTCCTCGGGTAGTTTTCTGTATTTTCAATATACGAGTTCACTGACATACTTCTTCTTCTCCCTTATACCTCACGGTATCGCATCACTTTCGCGGTATCTTTCTTTCTCGGCAGTATCTTGATCTGTTCCAGATCTACCGACTCCAGCCACCTAATGTCTTCTGACTCGAATCTGAAACTCTCTTAAGATTTTCTTCTTTCATATTTCATGCCAAATACAAATTTATTTCAAATAAAAATTTTATTTGATGCTAAAATAATAACGTTTCCTGCCTCATATATGTTGACCAAGTGTCCGAATCATAGACGCTGTCGCGTTTGTGTTATTTTCAACAGTGATCGTAGTTCTTCAGACAATTGTTTTTCTGTCCTTCTTTTCTAATTTCTGACCTTGACCACTCTTTTTAATATTTAATCACGTATGTCATAAACTTCGATCTATGGTTATAACCTGAATTGTCCAGGACCCCGAATCAGTAGTATTCTTTGCTATGAAGATAGTTTTACATAGGCATATTTTTGCTCCCACACTTAATTCCCTTTTCCATATTAATATGTCGTGTACATTAAAGTATTTGCTGCTAAAAATTACCACTCCTAGATATTGCAGTTTCTGTATAGGCCTATATCATTGTTGTTGTTTCATCTGTTTGTCACACCATGAAATTGTTATAAAATATTATGAGGATTTCAGCCTTATCTCTAAGAAAAGAATTCTGTTATGACGGCCGCACGGGTCGTTGTGTTGTACAGTGGACACAAAATATCTGGTACCAGATTAAGTCACTGATTACAACTTTAATTAGGAACAAACAACATTTAGAGTTAACAAACACTCTTATACAATTCTTCAAGTGAAATTTGTCCAACACACAACAATAAGTGTCACCTACAGGCCGTGAGGCGAGTGATGAAACTGTCTATGCGCGTAGGAGGGGAGGTAGCAGGTTGGGGAGACACTTCCCCTCACGGAGACCTAAGCCAACTGATGGGTTGTTGTCCCTACCGCAGTCCCGCGCATGCGCATTCTTTCTCTTTGCCACTGCGCACCACCAAGACAGTTTCATCACTCGCCTCACGGCCTGTAAATACTGTAACAATCACTCGGAACCGCACTTGAAATATCGCCAGGTCTAACTGAACTCGCCTGCCGCGCCCGGCTATGTTGCATTGTAGTGACAGAACAGATCTAGAAATCGGTAAAATATTGGAGCAACGTCTGGAGCACCTACACTCGAATGATCTAGAGCGTTACGTAATACTGCCGCGCACACTGTACGTGCGAGGCGTCACGCATTTATACAGCGATGCAGTGTTATGTATTTCTCAGCGTAGCATACAGAATAAAAAAGGCCGAACTAAAAAAACTACATCTGCCATTTAGACAAGATCAGAGTCAGAAAGGATATGAACAAAGCCAAAGGTGAAGTACACATACGATGCGATACGAGATACCGACACAGGTGGCCTCCTCTATCCTGACCCTTCACCTCTCTCTATCAGCAGCAAATGACTTCCATCCTCGCGCTCCCAACATCTCTCTTGCATCGAAAGAGACAGTATCTTCGCATCTTTTCCTTGGTCTTTTGCCATCCATACTCCTCGTAAGGACTCTTTTAGGTGTTCATTTGTCGTCCATTCTTACGACATGGCCAGCCCATTGCAGCCTCCTCAGTTTTACGTACATTTCTGCCGTTGGATCGTTAAAGTGACAATTATACCGTATCCTCCATTCCCCATTTCTATATATTGGGCTCAGGATCCGTCTCAGGAGCTTCCTTTCAAATATCTTCAGGCGTTCCATTGCTCTTTGTGTTAAGATCGAGGTTTCACTGCCATAGCACAGGATGGGTCGTATGATAGTTTTGTGTATGCACATTTTTGTCTACCTATGAATAACTCTTGATTTAAAGGTGGTAATAAGCGCGAAGTAGGCCTTGTTGGCTAGAGTTATCCGTCTCCTTACCTTTGCCTTTTCATTTCCATCTTCAGATAGCGTCGCTCCTAGGTATGTGAAACCTCTGACTGCTATACACTCATCTTCTATAATCAAATTTTGCCTGGGCCGGGTAGACTTTGTCTGATTTATCATTTTGGTTTTATCCACATTATTGAGAGCCCTAACTCTTTCGTATTTACTTTCAGGTTTAAGTATGTCTCCCTTGCAGCCGCACTTGATCGGGTTATGATAGCTAACAGCATATGCTGTTATTTGTACTGACTTATTATACAGTACACCTGAGCGATCTGCACTCATTTTTCTTATAGCATATTCGAGAGACGGCGCTCTTAATTAGTTAAGCAAAACGTCGTGCACAGGACTCCGCTACGAGACAGACGTAGTGGAACAAACAAAGAGAGTCTCTTGAGCAACTGAGCAAGATGAAGGACCACTTACGACTTTCATCAGGCTGTTATTCACAGTAAATTATAAGTAAGAATCAGTAACTGGATATCACTCGTTGTGTTTGTAGAATTGTGATATTTTTATACTTTTATTGGAAACACCAAAATGTTTCTACGTCCCTAAACATCGTTCCATTCTAAATTCTGAAAATATAGATTGTTCGAAAATACCTAAATACCTGGTCACTGATAAAACCTAACTACATCCCACCCGCTTTTTTTTTTATTAAAATATGTTTCTTATTCAAAAATAAAAATTAAGTAGATATATAACCAGAACTCTTGAAAATCGTAAAACTATTAGGAACGTGTTTCATATTTGTAAAAACGAATTAATAATACTTAATTAAAATACTTAACTGTGTCCTCTGTAATCTCGTCTATGTTAAAGGTGTAATTGAAAAACATGCCAATTGTCGTTGCGTATGTGGTGTTAGTAATTAAACCGGAACCAAAATTTAGCCGAAATAATTTGAAGACGGTGGTTGATGGAGTGTAAGTTTGAAGGTATATTTGCGAGAGTTAGATGGGAAAGAATTCAATTACTATAACTACTTTCCGGGGTCAATACCCCGTAATACCCCGGGGGTTGTGGTATTATACTGTTTGTTGCAGGCGTTTCAACCTCGCCATTGGAAGCCATCTTCAGTGTATGAGGAACTTAAACCTTTACTGACACGGTGTCCGTCGGTAACACCACAGTACTGTGGCAAAGGCTGGTGGGCCTAATAAGGACCCCATATACAAGAGAAAAATACCTCGTATATAACTTTTCAGACTCTGCACGGTGTAGTCCCAAACCACGTCCAGCCAGTCAGAAGAAAGCACGATACTATAGGCCCACCATCGTTTGCCACAGTACTGTTATGTTACTGACGAGCACCGTCTCAGTAAACGTTTAAGACCTTCAAACACTGAAGATGGCCTCCAATGGCGAGGTTGAAACGTCTGGAATAAACAACATAAGACCACGGCATGATAGCCCGGGGAGTAGTTTTAGTAAGTCCGACGTCGGCCGTGAAAGCTTAAGAAATAAATTGGACAGAATCCCAAGTGGGAGTCATTGGAAATAACTCTACAGAAACTTAATCACTCGAAAAATAGTGGTAAACTTGCACAGACCATGCATGATTCATGCTTCTTAAAGAAAAGAAAATGACAGAAACGTATATTTTAGACAGGTGAAAAAAATAGATGTTAGCGTAAAGAAAAGTATCGCCCGAATTACTTAAAACGGAAAAGTTTTGTAATGTATCATATTATGTAATGCCCGTTTGGAAGGAATCGTGTAAGCCGTTATTACAGGGGCCGCAAGATTAATGCAGTTCCCAAACCGAGTCTTGGACCAGACCATCATTACCGTAATCGGGATATTATTCAAGGCACGTTCACCCGTCTAAGGAGACATGTAATGTAATCATTATTATGATAATAATAATACACGGTGGAAAGTTGGAGACACACACACACACACACACACACACGGTTCAAGCCTTGAAATAATTAATGAGGACGTTTTATTTATTGGTGAACACGAGCCGTTCCGAACGCACACGAACAGGCCGAGCGCGCGCGCTCGCTCGCTCTCGCGTATTGCATTACACAATCCCCGGACATGTGGCACCTCGCTGAGTGAATGACTCCCTTGTCAGTTATTATTTTTTTTTCTTTCTTGTAACGAAATCTAAAACCCGAGGTTAATATTCTGTGAAACTATTCATAAGCTTGTTTTCTTAAAAATTCCCCGGATATTTTCGTTACGATACGAGCGAACCGAGACGCTGCAACAACATATAAAGTTCGTTTTCAACTTTATCTCTTACGTAAATTCACAATACACACTGTAGCACTCAGGTTATTGCAATACAGAAAAACGAAGTCTAAGCTGAAAGTGTCGTGAACATAAAAGTATCATCTTCTACCCGGATTATCGATTGCACGTACAATATGTCGGGGGTATGAAAGCATCTCCTGTGTTAGAAATATTAAATAAATTCACAAACGTGTCACACAGTAAGAAAGGATATAAAATCCAAAATGCATTTATAAAACATAATTTATTTTACAAGAGAGCACTGCATACTTAACCCTTAATCCAATAACATTGATGTTACCATACCGTGTTACCAACGTATGAAAGCGATGAAACAATTCTGTGATACACCATTTTTTTTTTAAGGCAGACAATGTTTACAACAACCGATTATACGATTTTTATTTGTTAAACGTATTTGTATTTTATTTGTATTTGTTTATTTTTTATGTCGTCTTCAGTATATTTAATAAATAAAAATGCTTGTAACAGAATACAATTTTACAGTTATACAATTTTGTTGTTGCTGTCTGAACATTTTCACAGTATCAACACTATCCACCCTCTTCGTTTATATAAACATGTTTTTACTGTGTTCACTCTGAGTATACACAGAAAATATTTTTATAACGGACAGTAAAGAGACACTGCAAATCTTATTTTGAATATTGTCTTGGAATCGATCTCACTTACTTTTTGCATGTACATATTTATACTTTTCATATTATCTGAATTGTTAATTTTAACGTATTATAATTATAACTCTGTACTCTAAATTTAAAAAAAAACAACGGACACACAAAAAGTAGAAAATAATTTGTGGAGGAAAGTAGAAGTACAGTAGTTGTAAAAGAAAAAAAATGAGATTATTAAACATTTTTACCAAAGATGTAGATCGACGAAAGAATTTCTAGTAAAAATATTAGAATGTCAGCTATCACCACGATTATGCACCCACGCGAATAGTGTGAATGACGAAGATGGTCCAAAAGAATGTTAGAGTCGCAAGCACCAGGAAAAGACAGAAATGAGCACCAGCTTTGACATGGAAACCTACAACAACGGAGTTATGGTAGAAAGGGAGTGGGCAATTGGTAATTGGAATAATATAAGGATGTGGACACAAATAGTGGTATACAGAACGTATGCGGGCAGTGAAAGGAGCATATTTAAGATGGCATAGATTTATGGGCGGAGGGGAGCGTAAATCTCAAGCAACGATGAAAACATACTACATAACCGTGACTACGTATGTAGGTAAGACACCCATGTTCTATCGAATTCACGTGCCTGATGGCCAATGAAGTTAAACTAAGATGGTTTGAACCAATGATAATAAGTCGGAAATTACAGACATGAAGAAAATTCTCAACGGAGATCGTACACGGTTGGAAAGACAAAAAGTAAAAAGGCTGAAGGACGAAGGAAATATAATGAGCTATACACCAGTTTACATATTATGGACGAGTGCCCGAACCTTGATAGAGAAGGTAACAATGTGGTAAAACCACTGAGGAATGCACAAAGAGGAATGCCAAAATCAAGATGGGGCAGGCAGATGTTGTAAAGTTGGAGAGACAAAAGTGGAGAATGCTGGTGAGAGACAGAGAAGAGTCGGACCGGCTGATGAAGACAGCGAACACTCATAAAACTTGTAATTAAGAAAAAGATACACGGACTCGTCGCGGAGAGATTTACCCGTGGAATCATACGAGCGTCGAGAAAATTGAAGCGGTCAGTAATCAGTAAATGTACACGTAATAATAGTAGCATATATTTAGTTCATTAACATTATTATTTTTTTTTTTTTTGAGGTTAGCACTCTCTTATTAGTTACATGTTACGCTATTATAGTAGAGATTTGTGAAAACGCTATTTAGAATTTCCAACAATTTTAGTTCATTTGTGCATACCAAAAAGTGGTGTGTGTTTGCAGAACACTGGTGTTAGGGCGGCGAGACCTCCACACTAGGGACATTAATCTCGTGAGGAAGTGGTAACACTAGGGAGTTTAAATAAATCTCATGATCTATTTTACTTTACTGTGTGCTTAATGAGATCTTTCCTTTACAGACTGATTTTTGTTGCACAATTTACACATATATTAAATTTGGCTATGTTGTGTACACCTGGATACTACCATTGTTCCTGAGCGGTCTAAACTTTCTGTTTATAATTTAAGTTTTATCATGTTAAAAATCCGGTACGTAATTTGTAGTTTTTTTTTATAGTTTATGTCATTAAGCCAAGCTATTCTATCCACACGTACGTCACCTTGTTTTCAGTATTCATTAAACGTCTTCTTTGAACGGGTCTATTTCGTTCTGAATGCAATAATCTAGATTTTTTCTTCGAATACCTTTAGTTTCACGTTTTTCGGGGTTTTTATGAGTTTGTTGGGGTTCGGTTTTTTCATTAGAACTAAAGCACTATTAGTGTAGAGCAACTGCGCTAGACAACTGCGTATGCGATATTCGTGATCCTACGCTTGAGTCGGACTCTCCTACAGGTTAAGGAACGATATTCTTTGTGCATCTGAATGAAGACTTTGCATTAGGCCAACTTAAAATCTCTGCCAGAATATTTAAGCGAATTCGATGAATTACGATAGTGAAACTAAAAGACCATAAACAGCAAGGAACAAATAGTTTCGGCGGAATAATCTGCGAGCTGATATGAACCGTTTGCATTAAACTTTACGATTTTCATTTAAGTTTTGAAAAAAAAAACAGAAAAAAAGCAAAAAAGAAGAGACCTAACAGCAAGAACAGATACAAAACTGCAGCCAACGGCAGAAGGAAAGAAGGGCAACCGATCCTTTCGAGGACAGATAGATTGAAAAAACGATTGAAAATCATCAACTGGAAAAAGGAAATTTGGAAGTATGTTGTGAAAAACGCAGGACTTGCATATGTCCATATCCATAAATTTTCATCCTATTCTTCACTCCAGTGGCACTGAGTGATTGAGTATTACAGCAAAAAGCGAGGATAATAAATCGTTTAACGGTAAAAAAAAACCCCAAGGACGGAACAGCCAAATTCCTAAACTATACGAAAAATAAATATCAGTATGGAGAACCATACACGACTTCAATGTTCTAAGATTTATATTTAAAATCATTCTCGAAATGAAATATTTCCGTAGAAACTACTTCTTTCTTCAGCCTTAACCACAGTACTGTGGTCACTAATGTATACCACCTAACGTTAGAGCACTCGATTTTCACTAATGATGGGAGTCGATACCACTGCCGAAACGTCTGATTTTGTTGAAAACATTGGACCACGGCCAAACAGTCCGGAAAGGAATTTTAACAACAAACTAATTCTTTGTTCCCGATAACGTAGTACACATGACATATAAATAAAAATTATCCCCTCCCCCTACAACTATCATTTTCATTTATAGCAAATTACCCCCACACCCCAAACTAATTCTTTGTTCCCGATAACGTAGTACACATGACATATAAATAAAAATTATCCCCTCCCCCTACAACTAGCCTTTTCATTTATAGATATTTCATATTCGTTTCTACAGTCGATTATTATGACCTTCTTTTCAGGATAATTTATTTAACAAAATTAAGTACTTTACTCTTGTTAAAACATAAAACGTTGCAGGTAAACTACCCTTTTTCCTCAACCAATCTTCACCAAAATCAACAGGCCTTGAGTCCTCTACAACTCGAGCACATATGGAAAAATTTATTTGATTCTGTTTGAATTTACGGCAGTCGTCGTTCGTCATAAAAAAATTACTCTTCAAAAAAACATAAAATGTTGCAGGTCCCTTCCTCTTAACCGATCTTTACTAAAATCAATAAACCTTGAGTGCTCTAGAATTCAGGGATGTATGCAATAAATTATTTGATTCCGTTTGAATTTGTGGCAGTTATCGTTCGTCATAGAGAAAATCTACACACAGACATACACAGACATTTTTCGAAAAATGACATTTCTAGATGTTTTGATGGTTGTACAATCAGAATCAGCCCTTATCTCGAACAGGATTTTTTTCGGCATCACCATACTTCCATTTCCTTATGGAATATGGTAGTAAAAAATTGCACTATGAACCTAATCCACTAATAAAACGTGGTCCACTAAACTATACAAGGAATCGATGAAGACAGCACGAAGCTAAGAGGACTGTATAGCAGACGGAGTAATCATTTATTCAGAAAGAAATACAAGCGATCACCATACATGACAATGATGATGATGCTGACGATGGCGAAGATGACACAACCTAATGTGAGGATGGCAATGCATAGGAGGGTGAGGAGCACGGAACGATGTCGAAACACAGCGGTTCGGAGACTTTCACAGTACTGACATTTAACCCAAAAACAACAGTTAACTTTAGAATTAATAAATCGTATATTCCTCACCACACACACACACACACAGACACTCACATTTTGTTTGTTGTAAAAGGTGAAATATCTTTTTTTGTCCGGAGCTGTGTTTCTAGGTTCTATGAATAATTCAAATATGTTAATCTCTGTTTACATACACACTCACTGTCTACGGGACAGAAAATATATTTCCTTTTAATTGTATTGTTTAGGTTACACTGAGAGCTGTCGCTGTTACCGTAAAGTGACACCGGCATTCTATTATTCACCCCGTGCTTCTCTATTACCTCGTTATTTGATGACACGCCTCTTTCTCACACACCCCTCTGCCCTGCGTGTTAAGTTTTTCCATTACACACCGTCATTGTGCGGAAACAGTAACAGTACTTTTCATGAACGTTAATGTACACATTCAGAAAGATTACTTGGACTCTTCTTAACGATGGCATGAATGTACTGAAGGAAAATGTTGTCCTTTAAGAAATACATGTGGTCCTATAACAGAAAGTGAATAACACAGTGTGTTTGTAGAATAGTGAGACTATGGGATATAGATTCAAAGAATCTAGAAAGTTCTTAGGCTTTCACCACCGGCGTCTACTTGATCGTCGTATGGTACAGTGGAAAACAAAATACAAGACACTAATTACGTCACTAATCACCAGCTTTAATTATCACAATTAAACAGTTTGTAATCAACAAGATAGTCTCTTACAACCAATCAAATAGAAATTGTTCACACGCTATAAAAATGTCCACTAACAGAGTATCGCACAATTATAAAACACATAGTACTTCGCCACAATACTTCAAACCGCACTGTGTAAATCGTCACTTAAACGCACAGAGTAATCGCTTGACAATAACTCTGAACTATAATAGTACGAACCGCATTCCAATAAATCGCAGCATGAACTAACTGAGCGTCGCTGAGTAATTGTATTTATACTCCGGCGAAATTCCAGAACATTTCACATACTACGCATTAGCTCTACACTACGACGTAATTGATTGCGGCCTTGACACAGTCCGCGCGGCTGGCGGCGTCTAGAAAATTCTCGGGAATGCATGTTGAAGTCACGCACGCACACAACATTACAGCCGGATTCTTCTGGAACATACGAGAAACACGTAGGTTGTTCTGTAATGTCGTAATAATATTATTGAACCGGTTGAATGCGGGGCTATTAGACCGTGGTCTCATGTTTGAAGAACCAAACTTTTCGGCCTCCGCTACACACGCCGAAACGAAACCACGGCCTAATAGCCCCGCATTCAACCATTTCAATAATAAAAACTATCGTCCAGCTAATCAGATTTCCAAGAATAAGTCGGTTAAGTCATGTTCGTGGAACGGTGCCCATCTGAATACTCCCACACCGGTTAAATCACAAAGAGCAGACGACTCAAAAGAATGTAAAACAGGAACAGGAGACAAGAATATAATGCGGAAACGAGTGCAGACGGCCCGCACTGGAAGCAAAATCCTAGAGCCAGAAGTAAAGCAAAGCAAGTTCACAAATATTAAGTTGCTCGTCTCTGATTGTATGAGAGTAAACGTTCTCGACGTCACATAGGAAACACATGATCTTTCACAAAATCCATTTATTTTTGAGCATAGGCCTAGATGCGTTTTAACGCAAAACACTTGGACCAACGATATTATCACTTCTTTATAGCGTCACTATAACACAATTTCTATAGTTCTAAAAAATAAGCGTTTGTCTCAGCATAGACGATCGTATTTAAAGTGAATCTTTTTCCTGCGAAAATTTTTTCAGATTCAGAACCAAGAAAAGTTATTTCAGGCTAAAGCAGACGAGTACGATGCCTGTGGGAGCAATTCGAACCGCAATTCATGGGGATTTGTAAGTACAGTTGAATAAGAGTGAATGGGTGTATTGTGGTGGGAAAGCACATTTTTCTTTGCTAAATGCGGACGTCTGACCTTACTAACATCGTACAGTTGCTCCAGCATAATACTGTCTATTGATGGTTTTGCATTTTTGTGGACAGTCCATGAGCATCAAATCCTGTGAATTCCAAAACAAGGGTTTCGTCTACTTTGAAGCACTTCCACCATATTCCATACGCTGTTTGAACTGTTGTTTCGTCTCTGGCGTGTAGTGGTGAATTCAAATCAGGAGTGAAAATCGACGGTTCGGCTGGCGTTTAACATATCCAAGCTCCTGAGAAACGTTAACTCGAATGCGTTTCTGATAGACCGTTAGCAAACGCGGCACCCGTCGCACTGAAAGCTTTTCTTTTTTATGCGCAAATGTTTGTGTAAGATGTTGAGGACACGATCTAGTGAAATGTTTACAGTGTCAAGCAAGATCATTTGTCGTAGACATTTGATACTCTTGGACGATAACCTTTCTAACTCCCTTCCTAGAAATAAATATTTCACACTATCCTTACGTTTGAACACTTTTGTGCCTCGAACCACAGCTCTAATGAAAGAAAAAGCGCTTCTGTCATTGTTGGTAACCTCTGTTTCTCATCTCCCAACCTCTACCCTAAGAGTCCATATACAGAAGCAACCCCGTTACTAGACCTCTGACTGAAACCCCTGTACCCTCTCTTTTCTGTTTCTGCTTCTTTGGGCTGCACTTGATCCAAGAAAGTCTTATGTGGCCTCCATCTTGCAGTTCTTCCACCAATCTACCCTCTAATACCCGCAATAAGCCATATACTTATTGTGATAACTACGAGTCTCAAAAATCGTTACTTCTATTGAGGCTTTTCCATAATCCTCTTTCTTATGCATCCCCTTAAACACTCCATGACTCTATTATTTACACAAAGTCCACTGATTTCTCCTACTTCAACGTATCTCAAAAACATATCTCTAATCGTTACTTCGCAATGATTCATGGTTAAAAACTCGTGCAGAGCGACGCTCCACGCAAAATACTTCATCTTCTTCACTACATGGCTTGGGCTATAGTCCATTCCGACATCACAGAGTCCCTGACTATTTTCTGCCGAGTCTTCCACGGCCTCTCGTCCCCACTAGCCTACATCTAAACGTTTGTTTAGGAATGCGCGTGTCTACCATGCGTTCCACATGGCACTTCCAATTCTGCCGGTATTCCTTTATTTTCTCCAGAACCGACTGTACCTCAGGTCTTTCCTTATGTCGTCGTTTCGTAGATCTCCCAAACTACATCCCTTCACTGCTCTTAAACATTTCATTTACGAGGTCTGTATTTTTGAAATATCTTTTGCAGGAGAGTCCATGTTTCACATACATACATTAAAGTCGCCACAGCCACGACCTTATAGAACTTTAGCTGTGTCTCCCTCTTGGTTTTATTCTTCAATAGTCGTCTTATTGTTCCACAGGTATAACTAAATTTATTTAACTTTCTCTCGATATCGTTATCCTTCCTATATGAGATAACACATCCCAAATAATTAAAATGTGATACCTGCTCCAAAGCACTATTCTCAATTATAATTTTTGTTCTTACAGAGTTCTTCCCTAGGAAGGCATCACTTTTGTCTTAGTATTTGAGATCTTAAAGTTGTATTTCTGGGAGATTTTACACAAAATACTTCATGAAAATATTTCTATAATGCATCAAACAATTCTTAAGGTTAACAACTTTTTATTTGTCATACAAATACTAACTACACGACCAACAATTACAATAACAATCCATGTAGATTCCATCCACGTTCCCAAACATGGTCGCACCCAATATCGGGCTGTGCGACATGAAATACGGAAAATCTTTACTCAGACTCAATCCGCAAATATACCAATTTTGAATAGACTGCGCTTGGCAGTACATCGTCGACATGCGAATATGATTTGGTTTATGAGTAGACCTTCTGTTTATTAATAATTAATAGGCCTACTGTACGCGACGTCATAATTTTTTTTATCTTGTTTTAATATTTGTGGTGACCAAACAAATTTCAAAACGTCGATTTAAGTTTCAACCGATTCCTTTGCAATCACAGACGTTAAATAAATGTTGAAATTACAACATATCGTACAAACGTATTACATTCTACTTACACATGATTAAAGTATTGCAATCTCATTGTGAGATGGACGGTAGTAGTGCAATGTCATTATTGGAATGCACTGTCATTACTATTGATTAATGTAATCGTAGCGTGCTCAGAGCGCCCGTGCTCTGAGCGCCAACGATGAAATCGTGCTCTGAGCGCCGATACTGATAAACCCGTGTTCTGTGCGCCGACCTTATCTATGCATCATTAGACACCTAGCTGCATATCTGTATATCCGCTGTTCGCCAACTTCGTAGTCAACACTAGTGGTCCAACGAAAATTTGTACACGTCATTACTAAAACCATTATCACAGCACTAGTAAGGTCCCAGAACAAAATACATTTATTATTAAGTTAGTTAATTCCAATATTGGACAATTATTCATATTATCAGAAAAATTACGAAAACCCAACTATTCTACAATTTTATTAGTAACATTATTAGTATTAATATTAGTAGATTTTATTAGTAGAGCAGACAATCAAAAAATAAATACTAAACGTTTTGGACTATTGCGTTAGTTTTTAGTTAAATGTGCAACCATAATACCTAAATGACAAATAACTTAGTCATACTACAGTGTCACAACGATTGTCAAACTACAACTAAGGAAAGGTGCAAGTAACAAGCTCATTTACGAATCATATGGTCAGCAAATTTAAGGTACGCGGCTATCTAAGCCGTATAGACGACCATACTAGCAAGTTTTGCGCTCTTATCAACCCACTTCCATTGTACATCCCGTGTTTACGCACATATACAGCTCAGGTCTCCGTCTCATAATCGTATTCTCCTTTATTATTTAGAGTTATGTTTAACCAAATTCTTTTATTTCTTCTCAAATGTTTTCGTCCCAACCAAATGAGAAATTCTGAGATAATAAAGAGGATTATTCGCCAAAGATGCATGTGCAGAGGCACTATTACAGGCACAATAAAAAATTTCAAAGTGAAATTTGCAGACTTCTGAAAAAAGTAAAGGAATAAGATAATAATATTTATCAGTTCCCTTTAAACAGCAGTAGACCTGAAGTATTCAACTACTTTTAAGACTTCCGCGGATATAAGTTATTTTATTTCTCTTTGACTGGCGCGCGCGCGCACACACACACACACACACACAAACTCATGTGTATACGAGTATAGAGTCGGTTTTAGTATGTGTAGATGCGTGAAGCAGATGTATTCGTATAGGCCCACCTGGCTGCTAAAACGTAAAGAACTCTACATGAATATTATCTGTACCTACGATATGTGGAATATGCGTAATTGTGATTTGAGTGTGTTGGAGGGGGGGAATCTTTGTGTTTTTGATAGGGGAGAGAGAGAGAGAGTGAGAGAGAGTGTGAATGTCGACGTCTGCATAATTTAACAGTAGACTATATTACTCTGTATAGACGATGTACTCGGTAAATATTATTTTACAACAATATAAATAATAAGTAATAACCATTGTCACATGATTGATTTGTTTACCATAATTTTGTGTTTGTAATATCAGTAGTTCTGTTATTTTGTACATAATTCTCTAATTTATGGATAAGTGTGTTCAGTGCTAGTAGTAATAATATACGTTATTGAACATCTTACAATCTGCATTCAGCTATAACATATTTTTAGACATGTATTGTTATTTGCACCAATTCCAATAAACATTCAATGATTACTGGATCTATAATTATTTACAAACGTAATTAAGGGATTATTATATTATCAATAATTAAAATTGTAATACTATATTAATTAGGTTTTGGAATATTGTAATTATGTCTATCCATTTAAGTAAAATAATGTGTAAGAAGAGTTATTATTTTGCCGATGTAAAACAAAACTGTCTTAGCCCCCGCCCCCCCCCCACACACACACACACACACAGGTATAAATTCTGCGTAAGCGTAAAATATGAAAGACGCGGATTGACAACTGCAACGAGTTTAAAACTAATCGAATATGTGTCATTATTAATTACTCATACCTACTTTGAAACTAGCTGATACTAGACAATATTATGACTGTCTACAACTGTAAGGTGCCTACAATACACACTCTATTTATTAACACAAACCAGAAGACATTTGTACAGCGTCCTTTTGACCTGTAAAGGTAATTAAAAGAACATATGTTTAGAAGGCTGTAGGGTGTTCTGGTTGGTAGTTATGTTATGTGTTTGATTTTCCTCTATTGTCCGTACACAGGTTCTAATGATGACAATAAATATTGTCGAAACGTCGATACAAACAATGTAAAATTTGTGTAATATTTATTGACCGATCCTCACTTTACATCGTTAATATTTATTGACGATGTAAATAGGTCACCACTAAAATTAAGAATTTTATTATTATTTTTATTTAGTATTTTTAATATTATTTAATAATTATAAATCACACTTAACTACAGAGATCTGTGTGTGTGTGTGTGTTTTGTGTTTGTACCTGTCAATGAGAAATAAAATAACTTACATCCGCCGAAGTTGAGTATTTCAGGTCTACTGCTGTTTAACGGTAAAGGGTGAATATTGCCTTACAGATTTTTCAGAAGCCTGCAACTTTCATTTTGAAAATTTTTATTATGCATGTATTGGTGCCTTTGGACATCGATCATTAGCGAATAATCCTACTTATTATTTCAGGATTTCTCATTTGGTTGGGACGAACAAATCTGTGGAGACAATAAAAAAAAGTGATTAAATACAACTGTAATTAGGAAATTGAAAATACAATTATGAGACAGAGAGCTGAGCTTTATATATGCGTAAACACAGGATGTGCAATGTAAGCGGATTGATAAGGAAGGCAAAACTCACTTGTATGGTTATCTACCCGCATACCTTAAATCCGCTGACCATACGATTCGTAGATGAACTTGTTATTCGCACCTTTCCTTAGTTATGGTTTGACAATCGTTGTGACACAGTAGTATTAAAGACGTGAATTTTGATCTAGATGGAGTCTACTTTTTCACGAGGAATATCAGTACCGGGTTCAAATGAGTATATTACATTCTGAGCGTGGCAAGGGTACATGAAAACAAAAAACTAAGTTTAGAAGCACCAAGGGTCTAAAATAGAACTCAAAATTTAAAAAATTATAAAAGTTTATTTGGGGTTAAAGTTATGAGGAATTTTAGTTAAAATACAAAATCTGTATCTGTAGTCTGTACTTTCAATTTGTAGTACTTAATTTGACAGAATTAGCATGTCTCAACACTCGTTTTGAATCGCTTTCAAAACGATTTGTGAAATAAGTCTCAAAAAACCTCATATTTTGTTATCAGTTACAAGTATCTGTGAATAACGTTAGAGGTAGACCTATAGATATCTATAGAAACATACACAAACTGAAAATATACGACTAAATTATTTGTCATTGAGGTATTGTGGTTAAAAATTTAACTAAAAATCTAATACAGAAGTTCGGAAATTTTATTATTTATCTTATAATTGTCTGCTTTAAATTGTTATGTTACTAATAAAATAATAGCGTAGTTGCGTTTTCATAATTTTTCTGATAATATAAGAAACTTTCTAATATTGAAATTTAACTAACTTAATAATAAACGTATTTCGTTCAAAACAGTTAGATAGTTCTGCAGCTCCGGGAGTTTACTAGTGGTATAATAATTCGTTTTACCAATCATTGTACATAGAACCGCTAATGTTGACTACGGAGTTGAAGAAGAACGGACAGACAGATATGCAACCACGTGTTACTGCGTCTAATTATGGACAGATAAGCTCGGCGCACAGAACACGGGCTTATCAGTATCGGCGCTCAGAGCACGATTTTAGCGTTGGCGCTCAGAGCACGGGCGCTCTGAGCACGTAGCCAATGTAATATATTTTCATTCCGAGCGACTGTTGAATTGGTCTCTTGTTCAATTGGAAATTTTACGTTTTGCAACAAACAAATCAATCTACGTTGTCACAGCTGCCCCCAGTGTTTTTATTTGATACGATTCGCGTAATTCTTCTGATTTTTAAAAACAGAATTTTATCTTTCCATCTTTTAAAAACAAATTTTTCTTCTTTCTCTGTTAAAGATAAATGTTAAATTAAGAAACTCGGTAGACCGCTAAGACAGAACATTGAACCCCTAACTGTCAGAACCACGAGCCGCCACTGATTATTCTATAAGCACTAAAAAAAATCGGGCGGGGCTGTGTCGGGGCGCACGGCCGTTGGTTTAACGTGAAACGTCTATGTCAGCGAGTCGCTTTTAGCGTATTGGATTGAAATGAAAACGAGACATTGACTGCGTACCAAATTTTATTTTAACATAAAACAGACACTGAATGGTACATAATATTTATTTCGACTAATATTCAACGACGATTTTGTTTAACATTGGCCTGTGATATGAGAAGTAAGAGACATAAGGCATAATATCAACATCAATGTGTCTGGTGAACGTACAATCGATAGTGGTATTGCCCAGTGTTGTTGGTTCTGTGGGCACGTAGTTGAGGCCGAACTATTCTTCATGAAGTCGACTTAATTACCTTCGTAGCGTAGACGACGAATTTGCATAAAGGGTAAGCGCGGCGAAATCAACCGAACACTGATCGGGTCAAGCGGCGGCAGGCTGTCCGGCTTCGGGGGAATCGAAATCCGTTCGAGCGCGACAGCGTCGGGATTTTATTGGCATCTATCGACTTGCTACAGGTACTGCATAAACGAAATTCCGCTACATTTTCGCCGGGGAATTTAGTCTGAAGAAGAGGAATGTTACGAGCTTTCGCCTTCTTTAAATCTCTGCCGGACCAAAGTCGATCACAAACGCTGCAAGATAGACCAAACGGATTGGTTTCGAATACCGTTTTGAAGCGTTCGTCCGCTGCACGCCAATGATCCTGCATCGCATCAATTCGAGTGATGTTGATATCCATCAGCTCGGAGACGTCTTCGACAGATGTATGGGTGTTATATTCACTCGTTATGTTCATTGGTTCGGGGACAGCAGCGGTAGAGGTGCTCGCGCCGTCGGCGTCGTTCACTGAGCGCGCCGTGCCAGCTTTGCGACGCTCCCGAAACAGTCTCGCTCGCTCGGCACCGGACATTGGGGTACCTGTGCGTGGCCCATAGCCTCCTCTTTCCAAAGATATGCGTAATTTATATTTTCGGCTGGCTTTTGTGCGGGCTGAGGCTGACATATTGAATTTCTACAGTTTTTTGCATGCTTACTTTAAGTTTTTACATAGAAATATTGTCCAAAATACACTTATTATTACTTAAATCGATCGAGCTCTACAAACTCTATACACAAACACACGAATCACCGCGCTACCACGTTTGAGTCCTGAGTTACACTGAATGGAAAGGAGCCAGAACGCCGGTTTTGTCCAAACAGCGTTGTGCCCCCTCCCCGCCAACCCGTTCGCCCGCGACGCGAACTCAAGGTCGTATCAGCGAGCTGACCATATATGTTAAAAAATGACACCGCACTT
This sequence comes from Magicicada septendecula, assembly GCA_034769895.1. Taxonomy (NCBI): domain Eukaryota; kingdom Metazoa; phylum Arthropoda; class Insecta; order Hemiptera; family Cicadidae; genus Magicicada; species Magicicada septendecula. Next base: position 127,299,665 of record CM068372.1, read on the forward strand.
ACGTCTCTGAGACTAATATTTAGGGAGTTATTAAGGCAAGACGATATAGACCTTTTCGTTACGGTACAAATTTCTGTTCTGGTGCCCGTACGTTCGGTGTGATTTTAAAGACGTTTCACGTCAAAACATAAAAATATCATTTTTCTCATTACGCAAAAAGTACTTGTATTAAAACCTGTGTAAAGCTGGACATACGTGTTAAAGATAAACGACTCGAAACGCAGACTGTAGAGCGGCTACAGCTTGTTTTGCGCAGTTTATCATGCACACAGGTTGAGAAGGGTGTAGTGCTTACGTCGACTCAACACTTATCTGCTGCCCTAAAAAGTTTAGCAACTGACACTGTGTCACATATATAAGAATTTCTTAGACTCAACAGACCTTCCAAACGTAACGTTCCTACACTGTTAGCGGATTTTACTTCGAATACAATGAAAAACAGGTAGACATAACGTTTAAAGTATAAAACCTTTTTAGGTTTATTATTTATTTATTTTCTTTTGTTGTTTTAAACTTACTACATCCAAAACAACACAAATCATCGTTGTTGGACTTAGTCCGACAATAATTGTTCAAAACAGATTTCCTCAACACTTTCTTTAGCGTGGCTCCCTTCCAACCTTATTTTCCCCTTGTGGCCCCCTGTCTTACCTGGAAATTGATAGTTGCTTGAACGTTTTTTTAACGTTTCTAAGTACAATATATTTTAATAATAATTTTTACAATCTATACAAAATACAATTACATAAAAATTTGTTCTCTACGTATATCACGATCAATTTATCCCTTGTGCTTTATGACCAAAACAAGCGTTTTTTTTTAATCCAGTTCTATTTCTGTGAGGAATAACGGAAGATCACATCTGTCCATTCTATTAAGGTGATTCCGTATTTCTCCAGGTGAGTAGCTCACCCGACTGAACCTAATTCTACCACAAAAGAAGTGGGAAATACTATAAAAACAACTATTTTTATCCTAAAATCTTAGACACTTTTTAGATACTGAAGGCCCTATATTTTATCAACGTTATGTTTTTCATGATAGAAGGTTACTTGAGTCCTTTACATACTACTTTACGCGCTCTATGAGTATTTCTTCCACAGAAAATTGTCCAACTACCCAGCTGGATTATCCATGTCCTGCAGACCACGGAACTAATCTTACGTATTATTAATCACTACTCAGTTAATTCATACCCAACTACTCCCGAAAAGGAAATACGAGCGAATTGTAGTAGCCCAAAATTGGAGGCGTACGCACTAACTTCTCCAAAATCCCAGTAATGTCATTACCTGAAAAAAATGTAATTTTTTGATTAGTAACCAGATCATGTATGGCGAGTGGTCAGAGCAGCCTTTTTAAGCCAATGGCTCCCCTGATCAACATTCATTCGATGGCTCCCGTGTGGGATACCTGGCAGGAACTCTATGATCGTTTGGCCTAATTTTGAGATGAGGGCTCCTAGTTTCGTAAAGGCTTCTTGAAACTAAGTGCTATCATTATAATTAAAGGGTAATTAATGTTAAAAGATTTTAAATAATTTTAGGCCCTAAATAAAAAATTCCATATTCACATGTGGCGTCCTTGGTAATCGAAATGACGCCCCTGAGCGCCGCTGCGCAAGGGTTGAAAAACACTGGGTTAGAGTTTGGTTCCAATTGTGAAATTGAGCATCACGTACGTCTCGGTAGTATGATATCTCTATGTATAGGCCTATTCATAAGCGTAGACGAAAGGTGAAGATTTGATTCAAATTTGGATTAGTATTAGGCCTATATCATGTTTAAATGATTGATCATTTTTAAATACTCTGTAATTTACAAATGAATATGTAAAAACCACTCTACTACTAACATGTGAACACGTGAACATAATAGAATGGGAAATAACCCAGAATGCTTAAATCGAATCTGACATGGAAAAGGAAAAGGAGTCGCTAAAGAAAACGATGGAAGAACGCAATTATAATGCCAATGGACGGAAGAGAATTAAGCGAAAAATCTTCGAAAAATAAAGAACGCTCAATTTTTTGGTTTGACAAATATTAGCCTATTTTATGTTTCACAGCGACCAAACGGTTCCCGCATATATGATGAGACATCCTCAGTGGCTGAAGGAAAAATAAAATAAACAATAAGGCTAAAGTCGGGTTGTTAACAGTGAAAGCTACGAACAGTTATGAACGAGATACCGGCGACGCCTATGATACGGTAGACGGGTAAACGTGTCCTAGAATTACCGTAATTCATACAAGTAGTACGAGCGCGCGCGCACACACATATAAAACGTCATAAATGTATTTTCATAGAAACCAAGTATCGCATTTTCTACTTTTTATTAGTATTAGTACGCGTATTATCGCAAACCATGCCCCGAGCGTTTATTGAAGCCTGCAATTACTACGCTACGCACCGATAATTCGATTTATGTCAAGACGTTTCTTCAATCCCACTAACATTTACAAGTATAATTTAGTTTAAATATTAAAATATATTATAATATATTCTCTTAAGTCATCCGAGATGACAGTCCTTCAAAGGTTTCTCTCGACGTTGGTGGCAACGGAACACGTGGCGGGCAGCAATCAATGACACAGAACGCAACGCGTCGGGTCACGTGCGTCGTCCAACAATTCAGCAGTTTTAACATGTGTTTAGTGAAACGTCGTCGTCGTGTCGTCGTTGTCTTACTACGAAGGAGGAAAGGAAGTTGTGGGCAACACAGACCGTCTGCCTGGTGATTGCCCTTGGGCGTGAACTTTACACCACATAGTTTGCGTGGGCTAAACTGTGTGTACTTAGTTAGCATGCAGACAGGAAATGTCCTTGTATGTGTGAACAGTTCGGTTCGGGTCTGCGCTAAACTGTTTGCTAAACAACACATCCCCCCCCCCAGGTCCCCCACAAGTTTTAAGTGCTTCGCGCACACGTTGGTCGTGAATTCTCTGTAACACTTTCCACAACGTGGGCGATACGACTTTCGCATAACAGAAGAGGCATTTTTGTCAAGCAGACAGATTCCTCATCTTGTGTTATGTTTTCAACCATATAACTAATTTTGTTTTTGCTTTGTGGCATTTTTGGGGATGTCTAGATATCCTTTAAGTTGGTCTATATGGTTTTTGCGATCCGTTTTCACACATTCTCTTTAAACGTTCAGTAACATTTTAATCGCTTTGCTTCAGATGCACCTATAAGTTCCACTTTCTGTGTACGTCCCCATCTTTACTCTAACGATTAAGCTGTAGTTGACATGTTCCGGAATCCACTTTCTCCTCGGTCTACCAACATCTCTCCTTCCATTAGACACATATTTCAGGCCTGTCACTGGACATTTCTTATACGGCATGCGATCAAAGTTTGCACAATCTCCTCCTTTTGTTCGTAATCCTCTTGTCCAAAGACTGAATTTTTATTTCTAGATAATAACTTAAATGCTTTTCCTTAAGTAACTTAAATAAGATATTTCCTTAATAACTTAAATTCTTTAACTTAAATTGTTCTCAGGGAATATCCTTGAGTAGTTCATAAAATTTCATTTCAGCAGCTTCACGTTCATTAATTTCAATGAACGTGTTATTCTATTTCATGTATGTACTTCTATGTAAAAACTGTGTAGTTATTTTTTTCATCGTCAACAAGGGAATATAAAACGATTCCAAGATGTCATTCAAGAAATTTATTAGCCAACCTAATCTGTGTCCTAGACTACTCAAGAGAACTGATGAAATCGTAATACTCAACGTTTCTTCTCGCTGAACTACTCTTATCGTAATTAAATTACTCTTATTCTAATCGTAATGGTGAATTTTCTCTGTTCTTCTCGCTGGACAGAGAAGCATGGACGATACGGTAAGAATGCACAATAGCATCACATGAATATCGTAATCGTGACGGAATGGTCTGTAACAGATGTGGCTTGCGTCTAAGTTTAAAAAGCAAGTACAGTATAGTGAACACCTCGAGTTATGGTCACTTCTAAAGACGCTCATGCGCATAGATAGTTAGACCGCGATACAGACTGACAAGTATCAATGTTCAACGACTCTCTACATCACACCTCATATTCTCTTTATCTTCTCTTCTTACTTTCCGTGTTCTACTCTTTTTTAAGATATACCGGTAATGAACAACTTTCCCAAGACAAGAAGTATGGTTTCCATAATTACACTTTATATTTTATTGTACTCTAAAAACGTATATGAATTTTATGGAACTTTTATGGTTGTGAAAATAGCCGTTAGAAAAGTAGATAAGTAGTTTATATAGACACTCTCTTTCTACATAAACCTCAAGTACTTTCTCTGATCAGGCCCATATAATGTGTCGATAGCCCAATTCAGAACGAATATATATTCGGGTAACACCAAGTGGAAAAATTGGGTAGAGGAGATGTTTTTATAGACAAGAAAGACCTTGGTTCTTTTGATATTGTATCGGCATTATGAGCACTTATTCAACGCCATACCTGTTCTTCATCAAGTAGAAAGAACATGTTCTCCCCCGCGCTAGTAAAGTCTCAACGATAACGGAGAAAGAAAACTGCAAACACAAACAATTAAAACGAAATTTTTAAAGAGCGGTTACCATCCCCCTCACCAACCTGCACCTTTCAAGCCTATATTCATACACAGCACACAAAACACACTTCACAGCCACAAACGATTCTTCACCCCTCTGTGCCGCCTCCTCTTCAACACCCCGACCCGCACTGGCATACATAATCCTGAAAAATAGGCGTTAACCAATGAATGAAGGGGGGTTGTTCCCGGAGCAGCCCAGAATTCGTGTTCGGACTAGTCCCGAATGTCAGGGAAAAATCGGCTAAGAAATCGGAAAAACAATGAAGATACGAGGATATCTGCACTAAATATGAGAAAAGTGATGAAGAAGGAAGATGTGTGGGTAGGTCGTCCTTGCAAAGATGGTTACAGTGAAGACGAAACAGGCTATTAAGCTTAGTACGATGGCAATCGCGACGATATTATTATTCGTTGGGACTAAGTATAAGCATACAGGGAAGCGAAGGCTCTATAATGCGAGGAAAACAGCAGAAAACGGTCAAAAGGAGACTGGGCGGTTGACATATGTAATGAAGAAAGAGAGAAGCTTTCAAAGGGGTACATTTTTATAAGTAATTAATTACTTTATATAAAATGTATTACCTATATTATTACAATAGTAAAAATTTAAAGGTAAATTGCCTATTTCCTGAGATGAAGAAGTAGAAAAAGAAATAAGTAATTAGGCCTATATTAAAAAATAGTCGTTCGTTGATGTTATTCTGCAAAGACCGAGTTGTACAGATACAAAAAACTTGCCTACGGATAAAATAACAATCAGGTCACTGACAGCGTAAACAAATAAATGCACTGCGACCAAGAACCAGTGGTCCAATAAACAATGAATCAGACGACTACCACTCCCAGGTGGCAGCTACAAGACCACTGTACTGTATGTATTCAAACATTCAGTACACTGCGTTGCATCCGTTGCTATGTAAGTAACGCTTCTAAATATATTTGCCTACAAATCTGTAACCTGTTATGTATCCCTTTGTGTACGAGAATACAAGAAATAAGATAACGAGACAGACAATGAGAGTAGCTTTACAATTGTACTGCGTGCGTGTAGAGCTTATCTAAGAAATCAAAAGCGTCCAGAAAATACGATGAAGTTTTATAACACCACAGCTCTTCCAGCGCTGTTGTAGTCCTACTTGTTTTCATTAATCAAAGCAGTACGCTGATACTCATTACACAAGGACAAAAATTTGCAGAAAATAAATTTATTTTTGAGAAATATGCCTTTGACTTTAACCATTTTCATATACGAAAATGTAAAAATTAAAAATTCTTGGATTTTGTTGTCCATGACGTGTCCGTTGATTAACTAATTATAAGTACAATACTACTGACTCGGAACACAAAGTTTTTATTGGTAAACATACAAAATTTACCTAGGCTGCCACTAGGAGCGCTGTCCGTCTTGTTCTTGGTGACGGCGCCGTCTTTCGAAAGATCGATGTTGTGTGTGTGGGGTGTGTGTGATACGTTCGAATAGTATGCGTAATTTGAATTGTGTCTGTTCGTTTAGGATGTCGTTTTTATGTGTTTGTATATTTGTAGTTGTTCAAGAGTGTTTGGTTTTCGGTCTTTTTTTTTACGTGTACGTGTAGAACATCCATGTTGCAGTTGATGTTTGTAGGCCTATATGTGTGGTTTGTTTCAATGAGGTCGTTTGCAAAGGTGGTGGAGTGTAGTGCCTTTGTGTGTTCAATGTATCTCTGTCTGAAACGACGTCTTGTCTGGCGTACGTAGAATTTGTTGCATCCTGAGCGGTTTAGTTTGTAAACACAAGGTAGATCAAATTTGTTTTGTTCTTTGAGTGTTTTTTTTTTGTTTGATAGTGTGTGTTCTGTTTCGTTTGTAGTTTTGTATGCGATTCTGTATCCTGCTTTTTTAAATTTGTGGGCTATTTTATCAGTGTAGTTATTAATGTATGTTAATGTTATGAACTTGTTGTTTTCTGTCTTTATCTGTTTTTTTTTGTATTTGTGTACGTGTTTATTGACTATTGTTCTGTTGTATCCGTTGGCAGACACAAATTCAAAGGCGTTCGCAGGATCTTGGGCACTGAGTTCTGTAACAGGCGATTATAAGCTACGAAGTGTTGACATTTCATGCTACAAGACTATATTAAATATATTTCAAACGGGACTATAATACTGAATATTTTCCAAGTCGTGAAAAAGTCAGAAGCAGTAGTTATTCTCACTGAGTGACGCCTGAAATTACTCAATTACTATTAACATTGTATACTCAGTAGTGAGTAGGATGGGCATCATATGATAAGTTATTAAAAGTAGGTCTTATCACTCAACATATTAGGACTAAAAATGTCTTTTTTTTTACCATCGCTGACATACGGTGTCGAAATGTGTACTTTACCTCAAGAAATGGATACGGTTCAACCAAAAATGGGAACGACACTGCTCAGTCAGTATTTCGCTGAAATACCGTTGTATTAATACTAACATAATACAAATAATAAAAGTAACAAATATATAACACAGAGTGGCGAAATTTAAATCTAAATGGGGAGGAATAATGAGAGTACAAGTTATATTAAATGGAATAATATAATAAATAAATAACGCCATTGGCATGATAACAAAGAAGATGCGCTGGCATGGCAAGCGTGGAAGATCCGCTGGAGTGTTGATATTAAAAGAATATTCCTCTTTTGCTGTATGAGGGCTGTTAGAAATCCTCAAGCGTGGGAAGCCTGTAGGAAGCTTATGTTCAGTGTTGAACTTTCCGTGGCCTTTAATGAGAGTCAACTTTTGGTGAACAAGAGGATAACGTCAAACCCTAGTTGCAAGTGTCCGGAAGAAGATGACTTACTCTATAAATGTGGTGCGTGTTATTCTTCTTCTCCGACAAGAAGGCGAAGAGATTAGAGCTCACTGTATAAACAGTCGCGTAGGAACTGCACTGCAGTGACAGAGTGATCCGCTCCGCACCCACCAGCAACCGACTCACGCCCAGTAGGCGTCCGATAACAAATTGACATTGAATCCAATTTAGTTCGTCGCCGGCTCTTCTAAACTACTTACAGTAACTAAATTATATTATTTAATTTAAACACAATGAATAAATACGTATTAGTGTCTTGGGCCATCAGTCGCTTGTCTGGTTAAACGTAGCGAGATGCTTCGCTTCCTCCCGACGTCTCGGTCTCAAGGCATGAATTACGGCCCACATCCTCCACGGCCCGCACCGCACCGTATTCCTGTCTCCGCTGACGCACCTACCATTTTTATATTTTCTCCCGTTCGCTTAGTCAAGGGCCTCATGACTCATGACGTGTCAAAACGTATCCCGCCGGTCGACGCCTTGCATAACAGGGTTTTTAACCCCTTATTTCCACCCAGAACCTGTCGGTTTTGTAATCTGTCAATGTGTAAATTTTTCTTAATTCTACAAAACGCCTTACCGCAAAAGCTTCCACTTTCCTTCCGTCCATCGTCTCGATAGAATGTTTCATTTTATAAAGTAATACGAGGGTAAGTCAAAAAGTAAAGGCAAATTTTTAAAAAGGAACTTTTTATTGTGAAAACAAGATGACAAGTAACATCATTTCTCTACATAATCTCCCTCAACTTCTAAGCACTTGGTCCATCTCTTGATAAGCTTCGTAATTCCGTCCTGGAAGAAGATTTGTGGCATCGTGCACAGCCACTCGCGCCCGCCTCCACAACCTCGTCATCCGACGAAAACTTGGATTCACGCAGGTGCTCCTTCATCAGACCAAAAAGGTGAAAATCACTTGGAGCTAGGTCAGGACTGTACGGCGGATGCTCCAGAAACTCAAAACCAAGATCTTGAATGCACTGGATCGTTTTCCCCGCAGTATGAGGACGGGCATTGTCCTGAAGCAAAAGCACACCTTTTGAAAGTTTTCCTCGCCTCTTTGTTTTGATTTTGGGTTTCAGATCTCGCAGTAGCTCACAATAGCTGTCACTATTCACTGTTTGACCTTTACGAGTGTAATGAATTAGTAGAAGTGGACCTTTCATATCCCAAAACACTGTCATTATCAACTTTCCTGCAGAAACTTGTCTTTTGAACTTTTTTGCTGTAGGCGAGGATGGATGTTTCCACACCATACTCTGCTGCTTACTCTGTGGTTCGAAGTGATGGACCCACGACTCATCAACGGTTACTATGCGACTGAGAAACTCTTCTCCTTCCTCTTCTAAACGCCTTAAATGTGATTTCGAAATTTCCAAACGTTTCTGTTTGTGCTGGTCTGTCAGTCGATGTGGTACCCAACGAGCACAAACTTTGCGATAATTTAGTGATTTGTGGATGATTGCAACTGCTGAACCGTGGCTAATGTTCAGCGCATGCGCAATATCATCAATTTTGACACGACGATCATCATGAATCATTCGCTCAACTGTCTCGATGTTCTTGTCCGTCTTCGAAGTGGATGGCCTACCTGAACGCTCTTCATCGCAGATAGATACACGACCATTTTTAAAGCGATTTATCCACTCATAAATTTTGCGTTCACTAAGACTGCTCTCACCGTACTGCTGCTGCATTCTGCGAATAATCTCCGCAGGTTTAGTCCCTTCAGAGTCCAGAAAACGTACCACTCCCCTCATTTCTTCCTTGGTGCACCCGGACAACGGGGCACTCATAATAAAATGCCCTGAAATCACTACGAATGGAGCTGAGCACTGAAACAACACAGCTAAAGAACAAAAAAACTTTGAGGTTATGATATGTCATTGTTCAGTCAGTGCTGCCATCCATTGGAGCAGGGAAAATAAAATTTGCCTTTACTTTTTGACTTACCCTGTATGATCCAAAAGTAGAAACACAATCCGTAGGAAAATATAGACAGCGGACGAACGGACTCGGACCTCCCTCTCCCCCATCAAAAATAATCTAAAAAAGTTGACGAATTTTGTTAATCTCATAATTTTTAGGTTATTTTTTCACTGCGTACGCTAACTCTTTTTTTTTTGGTTTAATTTAAAAACAGGTTTAGTAAACAGCATTTGCGTAAATGTAGAAATATAAAATATAGGAAAATCAATTCAGTCAATGCGTTATCTTCTAAACAATGTTTTTCAATAACGCGTATTTTTATTGTATTATTACCGTTTACTTTAATGGGATTGATTTCGGGATGTTATAGCACTTTTTTCTTCAGCCACTTTAAATATAGTAATGCTAACTCGTCTTAATTTTTATTTTCTTTTGTATGAAACCGACTCGACTGGACCCGCCCCACCCCAAAATCTAGATACTTCAATGAATATAGATCATGTGGACTTTTCTATACTCTAGAATCAGTGCTTGATAATAGTACTTATTTTATTTTATTATCCATTTTCCTTCTGATCAGAATTAGCACCATTCTGTTCCAGCGTCAACATACGTACATTTCAATGAAACAACTATTATTTATTAAGATTACAAAAAAATTAACAATTTATTATAATAATATTAATAACCATAATAATAATAATTATTATTGTTGTTGTTGTTGTTCGATAAGCCAGTAACAAATGAAATTTAAATTTACGGGTTTTATGAGTTCGTCACAATTCACATTTTTAGAATAGTAATTACGCTTCATATGTAAAGTTGCACTTGAATTTACCTGTTGAGGGGAGACGTCATCTTGCTTACTACTTGTTAATTTCTTTTTTGTTTTAACTTATTACATTTTTCTTTTTAACACAACTTCCTACAATTCACACATTACACTCGCTCGCCACGTTTAGCAGTGGTAGCTAGCATTTAAAATTAATTTTAACCAGTGCATTTTGGTGGAGCTAATACTGCTTGGCTAATATAGTCTAAAGGACTTACGTTTGATTCTCGGCAGAGCTGCAATATCGAGGCGCTAGGTCGACTCGGTCTGTGAAAAAAAGAACCTAGGTAATCAGTGGACTGCAGAAGCCTTGTACTAGTCCAGAACGACTTACTACTTCGGACACACTTCGGCTAGTGAAGTGAGACAGTGTCACTACATTCCGTAGGACATTGTACAAGTGGATGAATGTAAATAATCTTTCCAATTCTATGGTGTACAACGGAAATCACTACTATTTATTTATTTATTTACACTTGAAGTAAGTTTGGATTATCATAAAGAGAGACGCCTCAAACCTAAGAACAATAGAAATTAATTTCTGTTGCAGATGCTGTCAACTCACTAGAAGATGTAGGGTAAGGAACACCGAGGTATATTATCATAATAGACTGTAATACACTTTTAAATATAGGCCTTTCATTACTACTATTTCTCGTTACTACTTTGCTTACTACTTGGCCTACGAGCATGTATAAAGTACCGTAAGGATTTATCAAATTAAATTATTCAATGACAAAATTAATATTTATCACATACCAAATTTCAACAACAAGATATCACATTACTTTCGTGTACCGACTCTTTAGAATTATCCCAGGGCGCCAGTAATAAATAAACACAATTTGATTGTTATTAATTAAGTTTTTTAATAACGATTGCATTCAAATATTACAAAATTTATAATTCAGTACTTCAATCATTTACTATAAAATTTGTTAGTGTTTATTTCCTAGCAATGGATTCTTAGACTGATTGAGTCACCAAAACAAAATTGACATATAATTGAAATTAATAAGCAATATTAAAATGATTGTTCATTTTTGTTATTTACGTGTATGTTGAATTACTCTGCGATGCGATGTCATCCACGCTGCGGGTTCCAGGCTGGTGATCAGAAGTTATCCGTTGAATAATTATCCTTGTCAAGTTGCACTATTTACACTAGTTTCACAAGTATTAGACCCTTCACTCAATTTACTTAGTGATAATTACACAGGTGCTGTATACTAATACACTTGTAGAAAAACACAGTATTTCATTATCAAAGCTAAGTGCGTCTAACACCGGATTGATAACTGCTCTCGACCGACAGTCCCGTACAATGACGTTTCACACATTTAAATCGCTAGGTAACTCGACTTTTTAACGGTTGATGTTGTATTAATTAAAACTTAGATATATTACTCGTTTTTTCTTTGATCTTCTTTAGTTACACTAGAATTCTTCTTATTAACATTATTATAAGTGTTTATGATGCGTAACTTCCGCACAGATTACTATCGCGTTACCGTAACTGATTTACGTGGCGATTGAAATATACTTATTAAAATTATTGACAAATTTTTATTATAACTAATACGAGTCTCAGTGTTGTGATCTTCCCGTAGACTAACTTAAATGTTACGAGTCTAATAGCTGTAATCTCTCCGGTGACTAACGTAACTTCTTACTCTACGTATTTTTTATACTTTGCTACAAACTACCCTCACCAACTATCGACAAAATACACGCCTATTGGTCCGACTTACAGGTAAATTCAAATCTACCCAATCTGTCTAACGAAACAACCCGCGTAAAAAATGATGCTATCCATTATTCGTCAACTAAATGCGCGTGAACACGTGGTAGGAAACTTCGCGTCACTTTCCATCTCGCTCTAAACGCTCTCTTTCTAAAATAACGGTTTCTTTTGTTAGATGCACTTTACATTTACAATCTTGGTGAATGTTTCTTACACCCTAGCAAATAATACAGTTTTATGACGGCCTGTCCGCTACGTGACTATTCATAGTTTTATAGCCGACTTACAGGCGTCAACGCAAGGTCGTCTGTATGAATATCTGCTGCTCCCTACTAAATATTTTAATGTTTTCTTACTTTGAAAAACCTCTATAAATTTATATTTCTCCCTGGGTATCATATGATTTTGTCCCCGTAAAATTGTTGAGAATGCAATTTTCCGTGATATCGTCCCCCGATAGAATTATATCAAATTTTTAATAAAATTTGGAATTGGTTCTATTGATGCGTCCCTAATCCCCTGCTAATTTTATATTATTAGCAATAGTTTGTCTAACATTTGCTATAATCTATATTTGTTTATACATCACATTATATTAATTACTTTTAATTCATTTAACACAACATTGTAATATTAGCTACTTTACGATCTGTTGTTGTACCCTAAGTGTCAACGGCATTTCAATGTTTGTTTACAAACAGACTCTCCGTCCCTCCCTTGACAAACTGGTCAAACAACTATTTTAAATATTCTGCTCCACTCTCCCTTTCATCTCAACACATGTTACAATGACATTTCGCCCTAACATTTGTTTACGTTCTATTTCCCTTAACTTACTCTTACAATGTAGTACATTCATAATAACTACGCTAATATCTTATGGAATTCTTATACAATTTAGTAATTAACAATGATTATCTTATTTATTACAACAGTATTCTAATCTTACAATGATTACATATGTAAACGTTTGTGTGCTATTACAATCTGTTTAGTATCTATGTAGTGTTAGTGTTCGTATGTGTAGTAATGGGTCATTGCTCATCCGAAATTCCTGAATGGCTCTACTTTTATCCGGTGCGGCGGTAATATCCTCTGTTGTAAGCGATACCCACCTAATCAATCTCTTTCTTGTCCACTTGATTCTTCGATATCTTCATCGGTATATGAGAGTTCTATTAGTATTATCTCTGCTGTAGTTTCTTCCTGGTTTTGATCTCCCTGAATGATTAATCGTTTGTTGTTCAGGTCGATCACGCACCCATTTTTTTCCAATAAACCCACGCCTAAGATACAATCTTTTATTAATTCTGGGACAACTACGAAGACAGTATCGACTCTTAAACTTTCGATTTGGACAGTTAACAGGATTTGTTGTGTGACCCTTTTTGACTTACTGCCGGTTTGCTTAATTACGGTATTCGACAATTTTAACATTTCTAGATCACCTAACTCCCTTTTATTGTTTTTAAACCATTGTTCTGAGACGGCGTTTACCTGGCATCCTGTGTCTAATAAAGCACATGTAGGCATTCCGTTCAACGTGACTCTGACTTCCGGACATTTCTTAACTTTATATATTATGTTGAAATTATCATTTACCATTAAATCATCTTCTAACTCTAGAAAAGTAGTGTTAATATATTTACTAATATTACTTAACTCTACTTCATATTTACAGAACTCAGCTAGTTTTTTTGCATAACGGTATTGATTTTGTTACCGTTCGCAAAGCTTGTCGATGGAATAGGTTCGTTTTCATTTTTAAACCTGTTCTGTCGTTTGGGGTAGTGTGAAGTAACTGGCCTACTTTTAGTTTCGTTAGCGCGTCCGTGCTCAGTAGGTCGCTCTCTTTCCTCTTCACCCCTCGTCCATGGTTTACGATCTCGCCTTTCTTCATAATACCCTCGGCTCGGCTCCCTTGTGTCAATTCTCAGACTCATAAATTCTAATAAGACCTGCTCGAATTCATTGATTGTCACTACACCACGAGTAATTATCGCAACTTGTATTTCATGCGGATAATGTTTAGTAATTTTCCTAATTAAATACTTATCAGGTATTGGCGAAATTAATTGTCGGTTTTCTAACAGTTTACGCTCTAAGTATTGGATCATGTTCATTCCATTCTCTGCGTGATACCTTCCGAATTCCAGTTCATTGCGTACTCTCTCTTGAATGACGTCATTCCAATATTTATTTATAAATGCGTCAGTGAAATCCACGAAATTGTTAATGCTATCTTTTACTAACCTCCACCATACTGCTGCCTCTCCTTCAAGATGTCTTGCTATCCACTTGATGTTTCCAGCCTCTTGATAATGTTCTCTGAATATTTCATTCAATTCTTTAATAAATTCCATCGGGAAATGACCAGTACCATTATATTTTATGTCCTTCACCTATTCGTTTGTCATGCTCCGATTACATGGTGTGTTGCTTATTGACGCTAGTTTAGTTCGTACTTCCTGTTGTATTTGTTGTAATTTAAGGTGTGTCTCGTCAGATTTGATGTCAATTTTAGTTTCCAACTCTTTCAGTTTTTCGACCTTTAATTCATTTATAGCTGCCGTGTTATCTGCACATCTTTGATTGTTTACACTTACTGTTTCAATAATTATTTCAAAATTATTATTGTATTTTTCGTCAAGTTCTTTAATTTGTTGTTTTTTATTGGCACTAATCTCGGTATTAATCTTATCACAACTTTCTTGTATCTTATTATCAATGTCTACTCTAAACTCCTGGAGAAAATTTTGGTTATTTGCTTTTTCTTGATTTAGTTGCGCGAATACTTCGTTTCTTAGTTCCATATGTTGTTTGTGTATCTGCTCTGATATTTGCTGTATTTGTTGTTTGTGTTGTGTCGCTTGTTGTGCTAGCTGTCGTGTTGTTTTTTCCGCCTGTGCTTTTGCTTGTTCTTTTATTTCTCTCACTTGTTCTTTTGTTTCTTTCGATTGTTGTTGTGTTTCTTTCGATTGATCTTCAATTCGTTGTGTTTGCTGTAGTAGTCGTTGGAGTATTGTATCGGTGTCTTTGTCTGTTTCTGGTAATGTCTGATATACCGGTCTCTCTCTAACCTCTACTAGTGTTTCTTGTGTAATCTGTTGTGTCTCTGCATTTTCGTCGTTCGGTCCCCGCATCCTTGACTCTTGATTCCCCATTGAAATGTGTGCGAGCGTCTGCGAATCTCCTAGCTGATTGTTTACATCGAAGTCCATTTCGTTATCGTGGGATGTTGTTTCTGTATTCATGTTATTGTTTATTCCGTGCGTGTTGTTCTGTGTGTTTATGTTTTTCCTATTCTTACTCCGCGTAATCATACAACTATATCTTATATTATTGTTATTCTTAATTCTATTTTATTCTTATTTTACTATTCTATTAGTGACTCAATAGTCCCACGTTCCGGGCGACAGAATGTAATACACTTTTAGGTATAGGCCTTTTATTACTACTATTTCTCGTTACTACTTTGGATACTACTTGGCCTACGAGCATGTATAAAGTACCGTAAGGATTTATCAAATTAAATTATTCAATGACAAAATTAATATTTATCACATACCAAATTTTAACAACACGATATCACATTACTTTCGTGTACCGACTCTTTAGAATTATCCCAGGGCGCCAGTAATAAATAAACACAATTTGATTGTTATTAATTAAGTTTTTTAATAACGATTGCATTCAAATATTACAAAATTTATAATTCAGTACTTCAATCATTTACTATAAAATTTGTTAGTGTTTATTTCCTAGCAATGGATTCTTAGACTGATTGAGTCACCAAAACAAAATTGACATATAATTGAAATTAATAAGCAATATTAAAATGATTGTTCATTTTTGTTATTTACGTGTATGTTGAATTACTCTGCGATGCGATGTCATCCACGCTGCGGGTTCCAGGCTGGTGATCAGAAGTTATCCGTTGAATAATTATCCTTGTCAAGTTGCACTATTTACACTGGTTTCACAAGTATTAGACCCTTCACTCAATTTACTTAGTGATAATTACACAGGTGCTGTATACTAATACACTTGTAGAAAAACACAGTATTTCATTATCAAAGCTAAGTGCGTCTAACACCGGATTGATAACTGCTCTCGACCGACAGTCCCGTACAATGACGTTTCACACATTTAAATCGCTAGGTAACTCGACTTTTTAACGGTTGGTGTTGTATTAATTAAAACTTAGATATATTACTCGGTTTTTCTTATTAACATTATTATAAGTGTTTACGATGCGTAACTTCCGCACAGATTACTATCGCGTTAACGTAACTGATTTACGTGGCGATTGAAATATACTTATTAAAATTACTGACAAATTTTTATTATAACTAATACGAGTCTCAGTGTTGTGATCTTCCCGTAGACTAACTTAAATGTTAAGAGTCTAATAGCTGTAATCTCTCCGTTGACCAATTTAACTTCTTACTCTACGTATTTTTTATACTTTTCTACAAACTACCCTCACCAACTATCGACAAAATACACGCCTATTGGTCCGACTTACAGGTAAATTCAAATCTACCCAATCTGTCTAACGAAACAACCCGCGTAAAAAATGATGCTATCCATTATTCGTCAACTAAATGCGCGTGAACACGTGGTAGGAAACTTCGCGTCACTCTCCATCTCGCTCTATACGCTCTCTTTCTAAAATAACGGTTTCTTTTGTTAGATCCACTTTACTTTTACAATCTTGGTGAATGTTTCTTACACCCTAGCAAATAATACAGTTTTATGACGGTCTGTCCGCTACGTGACTATTCGTAGTTTTTTAGCCGACTTACAGGCGTCAACGCAAGTTCGTCTGTATGAATATCTGCCGCTCCCTACTAAATATTTTAATGTTTTCTTACTTTGAAAAACCACCGCTTTCTATAAATTTATATTTCTCTCTGGGTATCATATGATTTTGTCCCCGTAAAATTGTTGAGAATGCAATTTTCCGTGATAAGACTTCAAGTGGTTGGTATGAATATCAATCTGCACACAATGGAATAGTGTTTGGTTTGGAATCAGTATGGCTATCGATGGCGGAGAAACGTGATGGGTGGAGAGGAATGAGAGGAAGATCCAAAAGGCAGTAGAGAGAAGACCGTTAACGCTGGAAGCTAGGATACGGAAGCGGTGTCAGGAAAATGAAGCTCGCTAGATGGTGATGATCTACATATATTGTTACGCCGAAGCGATAGGCAACTTTCGTACGTACGTATCACTTGACTGTAAGTAGTAGGATGGCGCAATTCTCTCGTAGTGTGCGGCCTGGCTGCTCCTTCCAAGTCATTGTTCACTTATTGTCCAGACATCTGGAATGCTTTTGCAAACATTATTGATGTATAAGGACGACGTTGGTTGCCTGCCATCGTATAAGAATAAATACCGGACTGCCGTCGTCAGATTGCGAATTGCGAATCTAAGCGATAAGACGTGCTATTAAGAAGAAAGTATGTTAGTTGAGCGAGCTAACCTAATTATTTCGACGAATTTTATTTCTGTTTATGCCTATACGTTTACGTTTATATTCAAATGCTTATCGGCTTATGTATGTTTACAGTACTTTGGAGAAGTCATTTTAATCTTCTAACTGAGAAAACTGTTGTAACGGAATGTTTGTTTGCTTTAAGAAAAGTGTTTACAAAGTTTGTAAGTATCGATTTCTCTGCCGTCCAATATTTTATTCTACGTAGTAAGATCACAAGCTATGAGGCCACAGTAACAATATTTTACTTAACAAAATAAAACCAGCGAGTGACGACATGTTTTGTTAATGTCAGCGTCGGCTTTCTTACTTAAGCAGATTCTAGATTCGTTTTTGGCTATTTTATATCTCAAAAGAAATAGTAATTTTCTTTTTAAATTATAAAACAGAAACCACGGCTGCAAAAAAAATGTAGACAGTCCCCAATGGTGTTACTTTTTCTTAAGTTTCGCGATGACGTACAGTTCATAAATAATACAGGGCTGAAAAAAATGAGAAAACTTTACAGAGAGGGAGAGAGAGAACAAGGTCGAAACGACGAGGATAACAGATGGAATCGATTCTACGACTTCTCTTTCTCGCTTTCTTTACTCGGTCGGTGAAAATGGAAGATTATTAATGTTTGTTTTTTGTTTGTTTGTTTGCGTTTATTTCCCACTGTCTGTCTCTGTTTTGTACTTGAAAAATATTCGTTCCCCGACGTTATTTACCGAGTCGATACCGAAAACTCGCCAAGCAAACACGCGAAATAATTTATACGAGCTAACAAACAACAACAACAACAACAGTTGTGGTGGAACTCAAGAGGTACTACTGTAATGGGGGCATCGACACCTATCACCGACTTACACGAACCGACATTAACTGTCCAACCAAACGACGACATTATCGAGAATGCCTGCGCAGTCGATATTCCAAACGTTACGATTACCTTGTAAGAAAATACGCATTCATTTATTTGTAGGTACACACGTTGTGTAGCTACCAGGTTAGGCGCGCGTATTTAAAATTGCAGATCGCAATATTTTGATTAGAAATCAAGTCAGGTGGTCACGACATTGCTCGTATGCTGAGACGATCCTGCTTACTTCGTCGAGATCTGAATGCGTGCTGTGACAAGTACGCGAAAATATTTGTACTGTTAATACGTGTGTCGACCTGCGGGAGAATTGTCGACCTATCTTACCGTGGCCTTGTAATTCGAGTGTAGTTAAATACACTTTTGAATAAGTTTATGGAAACAAATAAAACTTAACCCACATAAGAAACAATGTCAAATATTGTTTCTAAGCACTGTGCTCACTGTGTCCCCTTGAAAAACGGCGTGTTCCCCGTTTATAAACGCGGAACTGGCCTTCGACCCTTCCTTCTGCACGGTGAGTATTGCGATTGTACTTCATTCTTTAATGTTGTATCTTGTTACGAT
Source organism: Magicicada septendecula (assembly GCA_034769895.1). Lineage (NCBI taxonomy): Eukaryota > Metazoa > Arthropoda > Insecta > Hemiptera > Cicadidae > Magicicada > Magicicada septendecula. The sequence continues at coordinate 127,318,510 of CM068372.1, forward strand.
TCAGCAGGTATGTGTCTGTTTCTGATAACATATTACAGCAAACAGAAATGTTTACGTCGCCCGTGAGGTTTAGTGTACGACCATCTTAACAGGGCAAATCTCTATGAAAAAGAACAACTGTTTTACGATGTTTTACTCTCCTTTTCTATCCCTTTTTTGTCGTCAAGCGTCGGGGTCCTTTAGCCACTTTCGAAACTCTCTTCTATCCTGGGCGAGACGTTTGACTTCTAGCAGAGTCTTCCCTCTTATATTTGCCAGCTTCTCGATACAGTTGTTCCACTCCACTCTTCGTCTTCCCCTTCCTCTCCCTCCGTCTAGGCGAGCTTCCATGATGAGTTTCGGCTTCCTTTCGTCCATCCTCTTATGCGACCAATCGGTTGGAGTGCTTCACTTGTAGCTCGGTGTTTAACTTCATGGCATTTACGTAAGGCACTTTCTTTTCATCTGAGATTGAGACTCCCAAATAGTTACACTTTCTTCACAAACAAATTGTGATTACTTTAATAAAATTCTTCCATTCGACACTTATTTCCAGGAGAGATATTCATATACTCATAATACATTAAGTCTTTCCTCCCAGGATTGTATGTTCGTTTTCGTTTTTTACTGTACTAAATGTGTGTGTGTGTGTGTGTGTGTGTGTGCGAGCGCGCGCGCGCGAGGGAGGGAGAGAAAGAGAGAGAGAGAGAGAGAGAGAGAGAGGGAGGGAGGAGGGAGGAGGGGGGGGAGAGAGAGAGAGAGAGAGAGAGAGAGAGAGAGAGAGAGAGAGAGAGAGAGAGAGAGAGAGAGAGATTACACCTTTCAACATTTCTCGTATGCTAGCTTCAATCTCACCATTTTTCTTGCAATTGGTGACTTTTCAACGCTCTCTTCATTTCAGCTCTCAACGGACGTTTCGATCATCCTTTTTTATCACTGTCGGTTGCGAATTCCGTGTTGACTGCTTCTTCTTGGCTTGAATTATACGTAAGACCCCTGTGTACCTGCATCCTCCTCGACGGGATCGAGGTGAAGCACTGCTGACATTGAGATTTTGTAGAGTCAAGAGAACACAAATCGCATAACAAAACACGAACTTTGTTACAATTACACGTGTTATATGTTGACATCATACAATTTGTTACAGAAGAGTTCATGTCAGCGAGGCACGGAAGATTTTTATGTTGTACTTCTAGTACAGGAATAATCACCCAAACAAAGAACAAAATGTGAATAGTAATCAATAGGCCTTAAATAACGAGTAAAAAGGACAGAAGGTAACAACAAATTCTGTAAAACCGAACAATAGTTATGCCTGAAGAGATTCTATAAGTAGACCGCCTATAGTGAATAATGCGTATACGACAGTGATTTTCATATGTTATTATAATATGTGATTAAACGCAATTTCGAATGTCCGAAACCAGCTCGTTTGTCGAGCCGCGGATGATGATGGGAGTTACAGAGAAAGAGACTACAGGTAACAACTGGATTTGTCGGGAACATTTTACTGAAATCAGTGAAAATGCAAAACTTAGAAACTATTGTTATCTTATGGAACGATAATAAAACAAGCATATCTTTATTAGGGATTAGTCACAGAAGAGTAGAGAAAATTTTATTGTTGAGAAACTTTCAGAAACCAGAGATACAGAGGAAATGAAAATAACAAACTTTAACACTGAAAATTGTTTAATTAAACTGTACATAATATGAGAATTTTCTGCGAAGGTGACGACGCAGTCGGTAAGAGCGTGTCAGTGTAGTTTATCGAATCGTGTAATGTATCGTCAAGATTTAGAGTAACGTGAACCCGCTACACCACTCAGCTGGCGAGGCCACTATCTAAACGTGTCACAGATAAGCTTGATTTATTAAAGTCTAATTATTTTCTTGTTGTCCTCTTCATCTTCTCTGCATAATTAAGTTGTAGAATATCTTCGTTTTCTCTGTTAGTAAGGTTTCTAGTGTCATGGCCCGTCTACCCCGTTCCCTGATTACGAATTCTTAGCGTTTCAATAAGCAATGAGCAAGTGTCACATTTGTTCAAGGTTCACCTTATTTCCGAACATATTTCTCGTCGTCTCGCGCTGTTGTCATATCTGAAACAAACCTCTCTGTTGTGCTATCCTCATAGTTTTTCCAACTATGTGAGGAGGAAAATATGTGTTGGGTGATAAACTCCTCACATGTTAATTAATTAGACTTCACTCCTCACATGTTAATTAATCGCGCTCTTCACACTCCCACCTTACACAGTCACCATACAATCATTAATGTTACATCACTATCATCACCATCATCAGTCAACTCACTGATGATACTGACCTCCTCAGTATATTTCTCACTAAACAGTCCACTCCACTGTACCACTGTGCCACAGTACGTAAACAGGTCATCCATCCGTCTTGTATCTATATATATAAAACTCAAAGTCTGAGGATTTTTGTGTACTGAATACAAATCCACACCGTTACACCGATTGCCACCAAATTTTGCACAAGCAACCTTTGACACAAGATGAAAAATACTGTCTAACTTGGAATTTTATATTTTACCCCGTTCGCACGATGTAAGCCCTTTTAATTATGCCTTCCGTTTTCGCGTATAAAGATGTCAACAACACCATGGAGACCAGACTTAATTACTATAGTAACAAGTAAATAAACAAATGATATTTAGCGGCATCGGAACTGTACCTTTATCCGTTCCTGCAGTTTTCAATGTTATTAATATGCGATTGTATCGATATATTTTGTAATTTTGTATACATATATGTCTATATATTTTGTAATTATCTTAAACGATTAACAATTTTTTGTTTGTACGTATTTATGATGATGTAATGAATAAGTAATGATATATATTAAATACTATTACTAAAGATGTCAACAACACCATGGAGACCAGAATTAATTACCGTAGTAACAAGTAAATAAACAAAAGCTATTTAGCGGCATCGGAACTGTACATTTATCCATTCCTGCAGTAGATTTGCAATGTTTTGTATAATATGTGATTGTATCGATATAATACGATGTGGAAAAGAAGAAGTATACTAAGTGTAAATTGTCCTATTACTTACTGCAAAGCGAAAATACGTGTTGTATTCATTTGTGAGGTTAGGTGACAACGGTTTTTGGTTTTTAGTTTACTGCTGAAATAAATAAAAGCCATGGTTGAGGAAAACATTACGTTTAATGTTTTATACAATACTTCTAACATAGTAACACTTAAAATAAAGAATTGACCGTTTTTGATTTAACAGGTACTTTATAAATATCTCCAAAGGGAAAACAAACGGGAACTTTAAAATCTCCAAAGGCTGTTGCACCAACATAATAATTTAGTACTAGTTAAAATAATACAAGTGTTGAAAACAGCTTTGGAGAGAATTTGACTAATGAGTACAAAATTGTTATACGAGCTGACAGAACGCCATATAGACATAGACAATAAAAATTATATTAAAATACTTATTACAAGTCAAATTTTCGCGTGCGAAGCCGCGGGTAACAGCTAGTGTGTGTATAATCGTCACACGCTTAACACTATTGATATAAATCTAAAAATCTCCGTGACCATGTGCAATCTTCTAGTCTATCCAAGTGTCTTATCTTACTCAGATTATTTTCACAGTTACGGAAATATTTTCTTCAGGCAATTGTAGTTTGACTACTACTCATGTGACTGTTTTCCTCTCAGTATCTGTTGTTCATGTCACATCGTTTTCCATGCTACACAGAACAGTCCATAATTCATGGAATTTATATAAACACTTAGGTTTCTTCCACCAGGATCACCAACGACGCGACATACACAATATTTGTTTTTCAATTAAGTATTCAGAATTACACATAATTTTTTATAAATTTTATATTGTAAAAATGACTTGTTTACTCATCTAGAAATAGACACATACGTAAGGCTTTCTACTACTTTTTTCTATTATTTTATTTGCATTTATCCACGTTTACTTTTCTGAAAGCTGCTATTGTTTAATATTCACACTCTGAATACGAAGATTCTCTGAAACGTAAGATACACGAACATGAAAACTTTAGCCACGAAGTCTTTGAGCAAATAAAACCAAATCTTTAAACGACTCTAGAATCATGTTAGGTGCAAATACAGTCTGATAAAGTTTAGTCTACGTTTATGTTTCGGTCTACATTTAGGAGTTAAAGTTAGAATAGTTTATATTATGACCCAGAGGAGTTTAATCTGTGCATGTTATGACAACTATTTGCGACGGTATCAAAAGTCTGACAACAGACAATTCACTAGTTGTGCGGGACCAGTTCGATTCGAAGCACATGCCATTATCAAAGTATTCGTCATGAGTACACCCCCAAATCGGATCAAAGCAAATGCGGTGAAGAATCGAGAGTAGACAGGCGCATATCTACTTTCATGTAGGCCGCTGAAGAGCAGAATTACCACGTTACGTATAACGCTATTCACACATTAGGCATGATCTAAGAGGAACCAAACAATGTCTTTATGCTATTTTCTAGTTTGTTTTCATTAAACGTTTTTGCCTTTTGTTTTCCTTATTTCTCCATTTATGTACAAAGTTCAAACAGGCGGGGGTAAGCTCAAACTCCCTTAAGCACCTTTCTATCCTTTAACGTGGTCCCTGTTTTCCCCTTCACGACGTTCTGAAAACGAAAAGTTCATCTATAAAGTTTTTTCTCTTGTTGTCAAGGTTTTTTGTTTATTTTATTTGAAGCGGGACTTGAAAAACTCCTCGGGGAGTTGTGTTGTTGTTCAAAACGACTACCACGACGACGAGGAGAAGGAGGTATTTTTGTTTCTTCATATAATTACTTCATTTCCTCCGTAAAAAGAGAATATTAAACGTTAGACGAAGGGAAGGAAGCAGTGGGAAGCGCCGTCTAGGGAAACTACAACAGGCGCATCGCATCGCCCTCGGCCGTGTATTGTTCACTAATTTATAGTTGTACTTTATTTTTTCTCGTATCGTTATTTTAGGCGTGCTCTCGTAATACATCAGCTCCGTTTGTGCGTGCGTGGGGGTCGCCCAGTATAGGCTACATTACACTGCAGTTAACTCTTCAGATTTTCAAAACCAGTTCGCTCACTCAATAAGCTAACTCAAACAGGCCTGTTTTTACTGTCTGCAGTACGATTCCATAATACGGCGCATACTATTATAGAAAACTAAAAAACGTCATGACAGAGATGAATTTTGTGTCAAGTTTCTTATGCATGTTTATGTGTATTTTCATGGGCTTCTTCAAAGGGACACGGACCTCAAATTTTTCAAAAATAAATTGTTTTTTGGTTTTTTATATACAGTAAGAATATTATGGGATATTTTCTGATTAAAACAACTCCTAATTTATGTCAGTATGACGATTTTTAGTAATGCTATTTGAATTATCAGTTGGTATGACACGTCAGTTGGTATGTTTCCTGTTTATCGGCTGATTCCTTTTCATGTTTTCAACAATAACTTTGAGGTTAGGTTAACCATTAGAATTACTGCTGTCATCAAGGGATTTGGTCACCCCAGAAGTGTCTTCATGGCACCACCCAAAATGAATCAGTTAATGAACCATTCAGTTCAGTGGTATGGTCGTGAATTCCTAAAAACACTTTTATAGGTTTTTTGAGACTTTAAAAACTTGTGTAATGGATGAAGTTTTAGCTTTTAATGAGGGAAACAGAGGAAAAATTAATGTACTTATGAAAATTGGTTTAGAACATGGAAAAAAATTGCATTTCAATTTTCAACGAGTTAGACAGAGAGAGAATTAGGTATGCAGATCGGAGTATTTTGGAGTGTCAAAACAACAAGACAAGGAAAAAGTTGTCTGAAGATAATGAAGATGATTATGATTCAGGAATGAATTAGCTCCTATGTATAGGCCTATATGTATAAGAATGTTCTACCATATAAATATGCTTTCAGAAGTGGTAGTGTCTTTTATTTCTAATTTTCCGCAAATTAATTTTTCTGATACATAGTTCCTTTTCTTCAGGAACTACTTAGTTATAAAGATGAAAATTTTCAGGTGTTTCAAGTACCTCATTGAACAAAACGTATCATTAATCATTAACATCACTAATGTATGTTGAATACTTTTTTTATTGATTAAAACGTTAAACATTTTTTAGCACAAAATCTTAAAAAATTAAATAATATTTATTTATAAACTTCAGCTATATAGTGAGTGTATTTGTGGTTCAAATTATAGAACATACATTGGGAAATATGACAAAATAAGATTTAACAACATACCTTAAGAATTTCTGGAAAAAAGTACATAAATATCCGTTATTTAACATGTAAAAGATAGGCACGTCCGTGTCCCCTTAACAACATTAAATGAAAACTTACAACACCAATTAAGATTTTTAAAATTATAGTTTATCCAAAGTCTGAACCATCCAGTGGACAGTGTAATCGTTTCCAACGGAAGGCTTGTTGGTATCTTAGGAAGGATAGCTTATCAGACTCCCAGTCATGCTCTCGGTTCATCCATACCTGTTGAGTAATTGGCATTATCAGCTGGGGAAATTAAAAACGGTGTAACGCTGTAGTACTAGGCAAACAACAAATATAATTATTAATATTATCATTACTATTATTGAAATATTATTATCATTTATTAATAAGTCTATTTACAATCAGTGCTCTTTTTAAAAAAAGGTATGGCAGAAATACGTGTATACTATCAATACGTCAGTGTGCAAATGTAAAGAGTTATCCTAATGTTCTACTAGAAAAAATGTTAGAAATTAACACTTGGCCTGTACGTTATTTAAAAGCAATTTTCAATTGTAACTTTATCGAAGCTCAGAACGTTTAGATGGACGTTAGCCGGCATTCAATTTTAAGCCAGACGCTCTGTTTTTATAGGTCGCGCAGAGGTCCAGAATAGCTTTCCCTCCTTACTGCACGCCAGCTATGTACTTCAATGCAATTTCACGACATTTCAAGCTATTTGTGCAATGCGTATTTCAAGTGTTCTCCACAGTACTCTGTATAGTACTTTAGTGCGGCCTTGACTGAGGTACACCTACTCTACCAGTGCAGGGACGGGTGGAGGACGTCCTAGGCTGTTCGATAGGGTTCTCGTTACAATATTTTTTTTGTTTACAATACCTGATGACAATCGCAGATTTGTAATGATTGAAACGTTGTGTTTCACAAAATTAACATTACTTAACGTCCGTGTCAGTACTGTGAACTATGTTATCACTCCTGTGTCTCTGATATAAACTTAATACTTCTGACAACATTCAGATGTAAGTCTAAATGAAGATTCAGTTTTGGACAAAATAAATGCAGATGTGAGTTAGGAAGAAATATATAACACGCGCGCGCGCACACACACACACACACACACACAAATTATTCCTTATTTTAAACAAGAATATAATTGCACTTAATTTTGCGTGATGATTTTTTTTTCGATGCAGTCTACAGTTATATTATTCGATATATCTTCAGAATTGATTGCCGATTCATATGACTTTCTGTCAAACTATTAAACTGGAGATACCATATACCATGAATGCTTGAATTAGTTAGCATAATAAAGTGCGATCATACCCTTGTTTTACAAATAAATGAACTGGATCAAATTACACAGCTATAAAATCTACTCTGGTAAATACCAATAAACGTCAGAGTGATAAATTCACTCTGTAAATATAGCCGGTAAGTAGGAGAGAGAGATTTTTCGAACAGCATAATAGACCCTACATTACGTTACATCTTAATAACACACTCCAGCGAATCAGGACACGATTCGTGTTCAGGGTTAGAAAATGAGCCAACAATGACGGATATATCTTGGAATGCAACGCGAAGGGGGAAAATAAGTTTTCCTCTTGCGGTAGGAAGGATTTTCTGTCTCTAGAACCCGGAAAAATCTTATTTACAAGACGAAGAATTTTCCCTTCGTCTCTTCAACCACCGTTTTCGCGTTCTGTCACTGAGTTTCGACATCATTTCCACCTTACGCCGCGTTAATAACGACTTTCCAAACGAAACATGGATACGAAAAAATGTTTAGCCTTTTTTTTTTTGTACGTCCTCCTAATCTTATACAGTGTTATATTTTTCAAATTTGTGGTAAAGAATACTGTTAATCACTCATAATGCACGATAAAGAATATTCTTAATCACACAAAGGATCATAATGAACTGTAAATGATCATAATTTGTATCCTATTTTTCGGTATTGTAAAAAAGGCTATTTCTTTCTTTAGGCCTGAATGTCGAGGCAGTATCGTTTACTCAAATGACGGACAACACTTCTGTGGAACGTGGACATGAGTCCAACACATTAATTACCCAGTACACATTTAATGAGAGCCCATCCTATTCGGTTCTCAAGCGCTATATCAGACCCACAAGAATTTGTCACGCATCTGAGGTAAAAATCTAACGTTTATTAATGAAACTGAAACTGGTTCGCTTTAGTCAAATGACATATTTATTAATTAAAAAAAACTCCTATATATAAATTAATGGGACATTTGATCTCTACAACAAACTTAATGGACAAGACTATAATTCTAATGGACTTTTCAAGACATTCATCTGAATGCTGGTTCAAATTTTACTTCTTCTGTGTTTCGTTTCGGAAAAGTTTACAAATGTTCAGTTCTATCAGAAATTGAAGTCTTAAGTGAATCATGTTTGTGAGAGAGATCACAGTTTTAGAGACTGTGCTGAATAGCATATCAAAATAGAACATGGACAATTGACCTTTTTTTTAACTTGTAACTCTTCATATTAAATCTGCAAACTCACAGGGCATGGACAAACACATTGGTATGGACTAAATGTGTAGTAGAAAATAATTTCAATATAGTTTTCGTTTCCTAAAATCCTGTACGAAAACGTTAATTATGATTGTATTTTTTTATCACATTCACGGCTATATTCAGATACGATTTCCAGGTGACGTATATTCAATATGAGTAAACTTAATGTATACAATAAATATTAAATATATTTAATAATTCACGTACACATGTGGGCCACAATAACACACGAGGACTATAGTTCCCACAGTAATGGATCATAATCACAACCCCACAATAGACATAGTTTCCTACTTGTGAGCCAGTATAGCAGATCATAGTTTCTCAAAGTAGGCGTTATCGACTCTCTCTCTCAGCGCCGTAGTGTTCTATGGAGGCGTCGCTTGTCCTTGGAGCAGTAAAAAAAATATCGGTATGGAGAACCATACATGACTTCCATATTCTAAGGTTTATATTTAAAATCATTTTCAAAATGAAATATTACCAGAGAAACTACTTCTTTCTACTTACTGCTTCAGCCTTAACCACAGTACTGTGGGCACTAACGTATACCACCTCACGTTATCGCACTCGATTTTCACTGATGATGGAAGTCGATGGCATTGCCGAAATGTCTGGTTTTGTAGAAAACATTGGACTACGGCCAAATATCCCGGGAAGGAATTTTAACAAAAACTACTTCTTTGTTGCCGATAACGTTGTACACATATATATCTGTGGCGAAGTTACATGGAGGCAATTGAGGCAATGCCTACCCTAAAAAATTCTGTAGAATAAAAATTATAAATACGTATGAACTACATAACGTAAAGATTATACATTGTTACTGCGACTGTCAAATTTATTAAACCGAAACGTGCTTTATTGAGCGACCGCTAGATGGTGACAGGTGAGATTCGGCATAGTTCGTTTAAAGCGAATGAGGCAACCTGAACTTGCCTCAGCGTTTTTTGTATACATCGTATATAAGCAATGTAGTGGTGTGATAGGGAAGTGTAGGGAGGGGGGATTGTCCCGCGCTGTACACATAGAGCGTTGAGGCATGCCTCACTTCTGTGGTCCAAACAGTTAAGTTAAAGCGCCTGTGTTGTTTCTAAGTGTTTATTTAATGCGGTTATTAAAAGTGTCACTGTTATTCCGCTGAACTAACAGATGATCAAGATTGTTATTTGAATTATTTCTAACATTAAACATATATATAGAAACTAATCAAGTTTAAAAATTTGAAGTTCAATCAGTTGTATTATTGTGTATGACTAATACAAGGATTGTTCAATAGACACACGTATAGAGCTGTAAAGCATTTTTTATTCAACGATTTTAAAAGAAGTCTCCAATAACATTAAGACATGAGTTCCACTGTTGCACTAACCTGTAGATTCCCTGCTAGTAAAATTCTTACGGCTGTTTGTGGAACCATTCGGTTACAGCAAACTCTACCTCAGCGTCCGATTTGACCCACCGTCCTTTTAGTGATTCCTTAAAAAAAATTTAAGATAAGATTTTTGCCTACCCATTCATTAACTACTAGCTTCGCCAGTAAGCAAATTGATGTCCATTTTTTCGGCTTGCACGCGTTATGTTGGTGTGGGTTTCGGCACTTTCCATTTAAAAAGCGTGCAAACGTAAGAAAATAAACATGAGTGAGGCCAGAAATAACGTGAATTGTGTGTGTGTGTGCGTGTGGTTGTGTCTTACCTGCCTTTTTATTGCCGTATTAAATGAAAAATATTATATTACATTAAAATGACAAAATTTTAATTTTATTGCCTGGCAACAAAATTATTTTATTTTTAACAATTACCATTGTTTCAAAAAGTTTAAATAAATTTTCAAGTACTTTACTCTTGTTAAAACGTAAAAGGTTGCTGGTAAACTACCCCTTCCCCTTAACCGATCTTCACCAAAATCGAAAGTCATTGAGACCTCTACAATTCAGGGATGTATGCAAAAAATTGTTTGATTCTGTTTGAATTTGCGGCTGTTATCGTTTGCCATAAAAATACCCTTGTTAAAAAAACGTTGTAGGTAAACTACCCCTTTCCCTTAACCGATCTTCACCAAAAACAATAGGTCTTGAGAACTCTACAATTTAGGGCTGTATGCAAATAATCTTTTGATTCTGTTTGAATTTGCAGCTGTTATCGTTTGCCATAGGAAATACCCTTGTTAAAACATAAAACGTTACAGGTAAACTACCCCTTTCCGTTAACCGATCTTCACCAAAAACAATAGGTCTTGAGAACTCTACAATTCAGGGCTGTATGCAAAACATCATTTGATTCTGTTTGAATTTGCGGCTGTTATCGTTTGCCATAGAAAATACCCTTGTTAAAAAAACGTTACAGGTAAACTACCCCTTTCCCTCAACCGAACTTCACCAAAAACAATAGGTCTTGAGAACTCTACAATTTAGGGCTGTATGCAAATAATCTTTTGATTCTGTTTGAATTTGCGGCTGTTATCGTTTGCCATAGGAAATACCCTTGTTAAAACATAAAACGTTACAGGTAAACTACCCCTTTCCCTTAACCGATCTTCACCAAAATCAACAGATCTTGAGAACTTTACAATTCAGGGCTGTATGCGAAACATTATTTGATTCTGTTTGAATTTGCGGCTGTTATCGTTTGCCAAACAAACAAAATTACCCTTGCTAAAAAAAAAACCGTTGCCGGTAAACTACCCCTTTCCCTCAACCGATCTTCACCAAAAACAATAGGTCGCGAGTACTCTGCAAATCAGGGCTGCATGCAAAAAATTATTTGATTCTGTTTGAATTTGCGGCAGTTATCGTTTGCCATAGAAAAAAAATCTACAGACACACAGATAGACAGACAGACACACAGACAGACATACACACAGACACTTTTCGGAAAACGACTTTTTTTCATGTTTTGAGTGTAGTAGAATCAGAATCTGCAATAATCTCGAACACGATTTTTTTTGCCATCACCATACTTCCATTCCTTAAGGAATATGGAAGTAATATCGGTATGGAGAACCATACATGACTTCCATATTCTAAGATTTATATTTAAAATCATTTTCGAAATGAAATATTACCATAGAAACTACTTCTTTCTACTTACTGCTTCAGCCTTAACCACAGTACTGTGGTCACTAACGTATACCACCTCACGTTATCGCACTCGATTTTCACTGATGATGGAAGTCGATGGCATTGCCGAAATGTCTGGTTTTGTAGAAAACATTGGACTACGGCCAAATATCCCGGGAAGGAATTTTAACAAAAACTACTTCTTTGTTGCCGATAACGTTGTACACATATATATCAGTGGCGAAGTTACATGGAGGCAATTGAGGCAATGCCTACCCTAACAAATTCTGTAGAATAAAAATTATAAATACGTATGAACTACATAACGTAAAGATTATACATTGTTACTGTGACTGTCAAATTTATTAAACCGAAACGTGCTTTATTGAGCGACCGCTAGATGGTGACAGGTGAGATTCGGCATAGTTCGTTTAAATCGAATGAGGCAACCTGAACTTGCCTCAGCGTTTTTTGTATACATCGTATGTAAGCAATGTAGTGGTGTGATAGGGAAGTGTAGGGAGGGGGGATTGTCCCGCGCTGTACACATAGAGCGTTGAGGCATGCCTCACTTCTGTGGTCCAAACAGTTAAGTTAAAGCGCCTGTGTTGTTACTAAGTGTTTATTTTATGCGGTTATTAAAAGTGTCACTGTTATTCCGCTGAACTAACAGATGATCAAGATTGTTATTTGAATTATTTGTAACATTAAACATATATATAGAAACTAACCAAGTTTAAAAATTTGAAGTTCAATCAGTTGTATTATTGTGTATGACTAATACAAGGATTGTTCAATAGACACACGTATAGAGCTGTAAAGCATTTTTTATTCAACGATTTTAAAAGAAGTCTCCAATAACATTAAGACATGAGTTCCACTGTTGCGCTAACCTGTAGATTCCCTGCTAGTAAAATTCTTACGGCTGTTTGTGGAACCATTCGGTTACAGCAAACTCTACCTCAGCGTCCGATTTGACCCACCGTCCTTTTAGTGATTCCTTAAAAAAAATTTAAGATAAGATTTTTGCCTACCCATTCATTAACTACTAGCTTCGCCAGTAAGCAAATTGATGTCCATTTTTTCGGCTTGCACGCGTTATGTTGGTGTGGGTTTCGGCACTTTCCATTTAAAAAGCGTGCAAACGTAAGAAAATAAACATGAGTGAGGCCAGAAATAACGTGAATTGTGTGTTTGTGTCTTACCTGCCTTTTTATTGCCGTATTAAATGAAAAATATTATATTACATTAAAATTAAAAAATTTTAATTTTATTGCCTGGCAACAAAATTATTTTATTTTTAACAATTACCATTGTTTCAAAAAGGTTAAATAAATTTGCAAGTACTTTACTCTTGTTAAAACGTAAAAGGTTGCAGGTAAACTACCCCTTCCCCTTAACCGATCTTCACCAAAATCGAAAGTCCTTGAGACCTCTACAATTCAGGGATGTATGCAAAAAATTATTTGATTCTGTTTGAATTTGCGGCTGTTATCTTGCCATAGAAAATACGCTTGATAAAAAAACGGTGCAGGTAAACTACCCCTTCCCCTTAACCGATCTTCACCAAAAACAACAGGTCTTGAGTACTCTACAAATCAGGGCTGTATGCAAAACATTATTTGATTCTGTTTGAATTTGCGGCTGTTATCGTTTGCCATAGGAAATACCCTTGTTAAAACATAAAACGTTACAGGTAAACTACCCCTTTCCCTCAACCGATCTTCACCAAAAACAATAGGTCTTGAGAAATCTACAATTTAGGGTTGTATGCAAATAATCGTTTGATTCTGTTTGAATTTGCGGCTGTTATCGTTTGCCATCGGAAATACCCTTGTTAAAACATAAAACGTTACAGGTAAACTACCCCTTTCCCTTAACCGATCTTCACCAAAAACAATAGGTCTTGACACCTCTACAATTCAGGGCTGTATACGAAACATTATTTAAGTCTGTTTGAATTTGCGGCTGTTATCGTTTGCCAAAAAAAAAAATTTCCCTTGATAAAAAAAACCGTTGCAGGTAAACTACCCCCTCCCCTTAACCGATCTTCACCAAAAACAATAGGTCTTGAGAACTCTACAATTTAGGGCTGTATGCAAATAATCTTTTGATTCTGTTTGAATTTGCGGCCGTTATCGTTTGCCATAGGAAATACCCTTGTTAAAACATAAAACGTTACAAGTAAACTACCCCTTTCCCTTAACCGATCTTCACCAAAAACAATAGGTCTCGAGTACTCTACAATTTAGGGCTGTATGCAAATAATCTTTTGATTCTGTTTGAATTTGCGGCTGTTATCGTTTGCCATAGGAAATACCCTTGTTAAAACAAAACGTTACAAGTAAACTACCCCTTTCCCTTAACCGATCTTCACCAAAAACAAAAGGTCTTGAGAACTCTACAATTAAGGGCTGTATACGAAACATTATTTGATTATGTTTGAATTTGCGGCTGTTATCGTTTGCCAAAAAAAAAATTTCCCTTGATAAAAAAAAACCGTTGCAGGTAAACTACCCCTTTCCTTCAACCGATCTTCACCAAAAACAATAGGTCGCGAGTCGTCTACAAATTAGGGCTGTATGCAAAAAATTATTTGATTCTGTTTGAATTTGCGGCAGTTATCGTTTGCCATAGAAAAAAAATCTACAGACACACAGACAGACACACACACACACACAGACACTTTTCGGAAAACGACTTTTTTTCATGTTTTGAGTGTAGTAGAATCAGAATCTGCAATAATCTCGAACACGATTTTTTTTGCCATCACCATACTTCCATTCCTTAAGGAAATATGGAAGTAAAAACTAGAAATTTTTAGCCAAAATATTTAGATATAGCATTGTATAGCAAATTCAGTAATAATCCACATAAATTATTTACGATGTTATACTGCAAATATAGCAGTTTTATGTACGGTGTACGTGTGTAGTACCGATATGCAGTACGAGGTCAGTATCGCCGCGCTGAACAGCTTAGTTTGAACTTCTGAAAACCTAACTTCTTGTTCTGTCATAACCAGCTGTTTTTATAGATATAATTCTCTAACGATTAAATAAACTCATTACTGAGAGGCAGAGTCTCATTACAAAAAAAACTCATGTCCTCAAGGGGCGCTGAAAAGGGGGCAGTAAGGCAAACTTTTGCAAACACTAAAACGGTCACATCTAGAGATTGTCTACTGTTTATCATGGCCGGAGTCACTGAACAAGTAGTTCACATCCGGGCTGTTTGGCCGTGGTCGACTGCTTTGTTTTGTCATTGTCTAGACGTTCGGCCACCACCAGAGGCCTCCTTCAGTAAAACAAGGTTATAAAGTGTTCGACAGAAGGGTGGAGAGACGAATGTACTCCTAACCGAGTTAAAAACATTGTACTGTTTACCGGACAGTACTATACTCGTACTTAGTTGGAGAAACAAAACAGGAAGCATATAGAAAGCCAGTGCTTACCGTTGCCCAATGGTGACGACAACGTAGATGTCGGCCGGGACTATGTTATGTGGCAAAAGTAGAAACCATGTTTTCGTATTCTTATTTATTTGCGGACACGAATTTTATATTCAAATAAAGTGCGTATACTGGGAACAAACATATACGAGTAACATGAACAAAATACATTTGCATTTCAAAATTTGCATCTATACGTGTCATGTTTGCAATGAATGCCTAAATATTTGAAAAAATGGAAACATCGCAATAACTGATTAATTAACTAACATGGCGGCCGAAATTCCATAACACGCCATACGGAAACAACACACAAGTACGGCTACAAGTATTTTAGTGTCAAATGTCAACATGATCATTATTGGAAAACACAAAAATTAAAAAACAAAACAACAGACAACAGCACGAGAAGCATTTTGACAATGTTAAATATTCACTGGGAGAAAGAATCAGCACAAAAATCTGAGCATTGCGTGAATGGTAAATCATTCGTTCCCAGGTTATTACGATATCACTCGGTATTAAACGGTCACCGTCAATATTCTGTATTTACCAGTATATAAAACTGTATGTAATAATTCAGAAGTGCTGATTTAGACAACTAATACAAGTTAAAAGACTAAGAGACAGGGGTGCCTAGCATCAGTTCGCAAAGCGTAGTACCAGACGACAGTCATGGTAGAAAGTGTTAAAAAAAAAAAAAAAAAAAAAAAAAAAAACCGGTGGAGTGAGAAGCAATGCAATTCGATGGAGGGTGCGATAATAAAGTTCAGAAGAAACAGTGGTACTTAAACTGGGATGGCACGACATTATGACGATCGCTTAATTTTTCTTCTCGTTTAATAGGAAATCATAGTTTGGTGATCTTAATAGATCGAAATATGATAACTTCCTAAAAGAAAAGAACCATGTAACTCAGTGAAATAAATATTCAACTAGAAGACGTAAATTCGAGACAAGTAAATAAAATATTTTTAAACATTGGAGAGTGGATTCCAATGGATGGAAGACAAGGCAGCAGTCTTCAACAAATATTAGTCTCAAAACAAAGAAAGCGCTCATTTGTACGAAGCGTGGCTAGGCATGGTTCCGAATCTCGAACCAATAGAAAAGATATAAGAAACGATTAGAGACTTTGGTGCGCGGTGGTGCAGGAGAGTGCGGACGACTTTAAGGAAGGTTAGCCGTAGTAATGTGATCAGGGAAAAATACTGAAGAAAAGCCTCGTAAGAATGAAATATTAATGGGGGAATGAGGTTGAGCATAAAAACTAAACGAATATGGTATTAAGGGAAAAGGCGATGGAAGAAACGCTAAAGGAAATCCAAGAAAGAGGTACTTAGACCAGATGGCTGCCGAAACGGATTTGAGAGAATACACAGATTTCCAGCAAAAGGCTATACAGAGAATGGTGTGATAGACTATACTGCCACCCACCAATCTGTAGATTGAAAGTGCATCTAGTGCACTGATACACCCGTCCCTACGGACACAGTACGTTCAGATGCTATCATACTGCAAGACGAGAAGTGCTTCAACAACGGATATGGCGAGACAAATTAGCTTTACGGTCTGTCAATTGATTTAAACAAATCCACGCTCTGACGGGGTAAAGTACACACCCTTATTTCTCAAGGGGAAAATGCTCGCGACTACGTAATAATACGGTGACTGGTGCTACACAAAATGGCCGAAGTATCTCGTTGGGTAAGCGGCGCGGCGTCAGTGTGTTTGCTAAACGGATGGAAAGTGTATTTACCCACTTTGTGATCTAGATGCGTTGACTTGGCAAACACACCGCCAGCAGTCAGTCTGTAATTGGAACTCTACTGAAAGTCCGTTTTCTTGTCCTTCCTTTTTCTCTTGACGTATTACGTACATAAAGAACGCCCGCCCCGTCTATATTCTCGTTCGGTGAATACTAACTAAAGTAAAGCCATTTAACTAATTCCAACAAACTAGTTTAGTGTAGATCACAAGTACTACTTTCCTTGCCAGTAAACTTTAAAATTAAAACTCAACTTTTTAACGTACTTTTTATTTTTTACCATTTCCTGCTATCGAAAATATCTCAATGCTACACAGTTTTATCCTACCGATAAATATGTCAATAGACTAATGAGCATCTTATATAATTATATCCCCTTAAAGAATTCAGAAAACTATTAACTTTTCTTTTAAGAACAATTTATTTACTTTCCTTTTTAACTCGACACTGAAAACTAAAGTGGATTAATATTAAACGATCAGGACAACTATAAATGCTCTAATGCAGTGCTTCCCAAAGTAGGGTCCGCGGACCCCTGGGGTTCGCGACAATGTTTCAGGAGTTCCGCAGACACTTTTAAGAAAAAATAGAGTACAGTATACCGTAATTTTCTCAGATTTTTTATGCCTAAATTTTAGAATCTTAAAACAATTAATAAAAGACTCCAGTACTTTGTTTTTGTTCAAACTAATTGTAACTGTTAAAGTAATTTCAAACTAACGGCTTTAGTAACAGTCGTGTAGCAGATTTGTTTGTCAGCCTAACTGACTAGAGCTCCTCATCAACGCAGAACTGATCGCGCTGTTTTAGTCCATGTATAAGCACTGTATCTTGCTTATAAGAACTGTATCTCGCGGATAAGCACTGTATCTAAGCAAAAAAATTTTCCGTGTAGCTGGTTTTGCGCCTAAGTAGCTGGATTTCGACAGATGTGGCTGGAGAGATAGAGCCGACGTTGGCAAAGTTAAGAAATAAACCTGACGTCGAGAGTGACTTAATATTGAAATTATCAGAGCTAATTGTTCAAAACCAGCTTCATTGTATCATTAATATTATAATTTTTCAAATTAATTTAATACATTTTAATAAAATATGAGAGTTTATATCATATTTACTGTTTGTTTCATTTCAGAACTCAGACGGGATCCAAAAATTTTTAATTTTGGGGGTCCGCGGACTGAAAACTTTGGGAACCACTGTTCTAATGCATTTATTGCTCTTGTGCCACGAATAATATCCTAATAGAATATCCGATTATATAGAGCTAAACAGACGAAAACGTCGAATAATCAGTAAAGCCAAAAGAAACTGCTGCAACCATCAAACAATAATGGTCCAACTCTCCGGACAAATAACGAGAGAAGAAAAATATTCGATACCAGAGACTAGACATGCTAGAGAAATTCATGAAAAAACACGTCTCAACAAGCTTGCTACGCAACCCCTTGAAAACCATTTGGATATTACTGGTGTATCTAGAATTTGGCCTTCAGGGGCCCGGGGTCGGATAGGCTTCATACAAAAGAAAAAACAAGTTAAGACTGATCAACACTACTATCTTTAAAGTGGCTGAAATAAATCCCGTTAAAGCAATCTGTAATAACACAATAAAAATACGCGTTATTGAAACATTATTTACCAGATAATTATTGACTGAACTGATTTTCCTATATTTCGTATTTCGAACGTTATGCGCTAATGCTGTGTGATAAACCTGTTTGTGAAGGTTAAAAAAGAGTTACTACCTATATTAACGTGCCCAGCTGAAAAAATAATAAAACAGCCTAAAAATTAAGAAATTAACAAAATTCGTCAACTTTTCCGACCCTCTGGGAGAGGGGTCCGGTACAGATCGCCCCCCCCCGTCAATACGCCATGTTGACGTATTACCCGTCAGTTATTACCATTTGGTGCACAGAAAATAATAATCGTACTGACGACTATCAATCTTTTTGGTAGGGGATGGTACCTTACGAACAATTCGATCTTACGGCCAACTTCCATCATAATTTTTTGTACTGCAATAAAACGTTCATAACTTGTTCAATAAAATGTTAGCTCATCTTTTTAAGTTTCTTCTTCCTTTCTTTTATTTTCAATATTCAAACGTGAAAAAATGTTAAACAGACAAAATAAACACTCTCACGCCATCGTCAAATAGTTATAATAACGTTAGTATTAAACGTTTACATCGCGGATGGTCAATGTGACCCTAACTCCTTCGAAAGAATAACTGAACATTTATTTCAATATCATATAGGCTAAATGCCCACATGTAGCCTATAATGTCTGTATTCACAATATTAATTTCCACATCATATAAGCAACTCAGGCTTAGACAGATTGTCTCAGGAAATTCTTTAACAAAAAATATTTTATTTTACTAACTGCGATTAGATTACTCAGAGGCACGATTTATAAACACGGGTGTGGCAAGCCCGGGGTGGCTAGCTGAACCCTAACTTTGCTTCAGCTTGTCCCTTGCTTTAATCTACTCCTTCGGTCTCTATTGACTGAATCCTTGTTATTCCTTCTCCGACGTATTAGTATAATCGAGGGCTACGGATCATTATTTTCCTATCAGATTCTTGATCTTAAAATAGTTAACTGTCCCGAAGGTGGAAGACCTAATTTTACAACAGCGAAGACAGAAAAGAGACTAGGAGCTGGGTCTTTGAATGAAATCCAGAGCACGTCTAGATGCTCCATCGTGACAGCCTCACCTCGAATGGATTACTTAACCTGAATATGGTTAAACGTAAGAGAATGGGAATAACGGACATACTTAATGTTGCAACTTGGTATGTTAGGAGACTGGGCCAAAATGAAATGGAATAAAGTTTGTAAACACAGGAATGTAAATATACCAGCTAAATAGGAACAAAAAATAAACTAAAGGCAGAAATGAGGTTTTCAAGAATAGTCAAAGGATTCTCAGGCTTAGACATGCTTCGCAATGAGGATGTAGAGAGTGAGCTTAAGGTATCTCTCTACTGATTGAAAAAGTTGATGAATATGAGAACAGATGGAGGGGACATGTTCTTCTCATGGAAAAGGACTCTATACAAAAAGCCCTGTACTTTTATGTTCCACAGGTTGCCGTAATGTAGAAAGTTCCAAAAAATGATGGTCTGACACCTTCCCCTTAATTCGATTTCTATTTTGATTAATCACATCTGTGTCGGGATCAATCCAAATTAACCACGGTCAAACAAAGGTTGGGATTTCTGAAGAAACTAACAACAAATACACGAGTAAGTAACAGTCCAACATTCTTTACTTTGAAAGAATGGAAAAGACTTATGTAAAAAAAACTTGTTACACAAGACAGGGTAGAATTTATAACGACACAAGGAAATTGTGACACACTTACACAAGACGAAAGTAATGAAGTTGAAGATATACTACTGTCTGATGACGTGGAAATAGTATTAATAACAGTGAAGAATGGCAAAGATCCTGGACCTGGGAGGGTACTGTACGCACACCAGTTTTGCTGCCGAGACGCCTGAGGAGCGGGGAGTCTACTAAACGATAGTGCGTGCTTGTGTTGGTGGGGTATTACTGGTTCTGAAAACATTGTTCATACGTATTTAGTTGTAATTTTGTGTTCGTATTAGACTGAACGTACGTACATTATATGTAAGTGTAATTTATTGAATATTTTGTTAAAGTGTGTTTTTTCGCTACAAGAGATTTATTTGAAATATTTGCGCAAATTTCACAAAGTGTTTTAAGGGTGAGAAAATTCTGTACAAATAGGACCAGGCCAACATAACACCGCTCTATAAAAAGCGTCCAGATGAGACCAACAAGGAGTTTAGACGTATACTACCACATGGTTACTTAATTTAGTTCAAGCAGCTTGTGGTTTTACTAAGAACAGCATTCAACGTTGCGCAGCCGTTACCGGATTCGAATATACTATTTCCGTTCTTAGTTCAATCCTGATGTAAAAAAACCCACGTGGCACGCCTGAAATAATATTGGTCAGGGACGTTGACACCGTTCATACAGTAATGTATTACGCCCAGGTGGAGAATATCTGTATAGTCATGTGAGCGTTACCTTACAGCATAAACTGGGGCACGTCGTTTTAAGACTTCCTACTTATCACTGTGTATTCTGAATTCTATTGAATTAACATGGAGCCAGTTGAAAGGATATCTTGCCCGTCACAACACAACATATATAAGTTGCCAGATATAAAACAATTGATAGAGAAGGCGGTAAATGAACAACGGCGGACAAGTGGAGTCATTGTGTCGAGCATATAATTAAGGAAGAAGATAAGCTATGGCAACTGGCCCACATTACCGACGTCGATGTGGACAATCTTCTTTTTAATAACGTTGACTCAAGTGATAATACAAGTTCCGACACAGATATGAAAGGCACTGAATATTACTCTCTGACAGCAACCGTACAGTACACAGATAAGGTAATTATCACAATTTCTATTTTCGTTTTAAATAAACTTAACCTTTTGGTTTTGTTTCGACTTTAAACAATGAATAAAAAAGCCACTAACTAGTGTTATCAAATATTTCATTGTCGGTCTAATACAGTCACACAAATTTTACTTTGATCAGGACTAATTATTTTAATTTACGTGTGTTTATACAGTATCAATATTATATGTACCCTGTCTGTACTGCTTCTGTCAGAGTGACAAGCCTCTAATTCAAACAGCAAATAGCGTTTCAGATGTGCCACGCCTGTTTGTTTACATTACGATTGAACTAAGAACGGAAATAGTATACACATGAATAACATGTGATGATAACATGATGACATTTCATGACTGAAGCAATCCTACAATCCTGAAGTATTCAAATCGACCACCAAATGACCACTATTTATTAAATCAAAATATTTATTTTTTTTTTTTTGTAAAGTAAGTTAATTCTATTGGCTTGACGACAGCTCCAAAAATTTAACAACCGAAACGCCAATTTTATCGCTTTAAAGGTTCATTGTTGATATATTTGTTATTAACAAATAAAACCTAACAAAGCTAATGTAAACAATAACTCATCCACCGTTGCTCTACTTTTGATGTTTATGTTCTACTCTTGTTTTCACTTTCTGTCCATCCACCCCCCTCGGCTGATGAGAAACAACTAACAGTGATGCGTTTTCAATAACAGAGCGACGACACACATTTGCGAACAATCGGAATGCGATTCTCGTGTCGGTTAATGTTCGTTCCAACGACACGTCGATAAATCCAATAAAGTTTTATACACGTTACGCTTCGCTGAATATGAATTTGCTGGTGGACACGCCCTCCCACGCGCGAACGCGCACCCACCATATCTATTCACTTCTCTCTTTCACCCCTCCCTCATCACTCTCGTGCGTACAATCAGACATCATTGTACGGTACTAGTCAGAAAAAATGCTGGAATATATTATTACTCCATCATTATATCATACTCCGTTACCATGTGTACGTATATGCTTCACAAAAATTATACTATCAAGGTAATGTCCCAGAAACATAAGAAACCAAAAGAAAGTTGTGGAAAGTAATGGAAGTAGTGGAAAGAAAGTACTTAATGGAAAAAATGGAATTTCGTCGAACATTGTAGAAAATCTTTTCCCGCTGAAAGTGATACAGCTGGACGATTTGCGAACGGCGGGTTATGCATCACATGCTACAAGTAGCGGGAAGCGTCTCTCTCTTGTTCAAAGAGGATTGATTGGGTGTCTGTGCAGGTGTGATCGGGCGTCTGCTAAAACCACCCAGAAGGTGGGGACCAGGGAGTTGACCCCGGTGGCTCCGACTTCTGCCATCTCTGCCTGACATACATCGCCTCAACGCGACGCGGGTATGAACCGGTAGTTCGACTGGATTGGGGCCGAAGTTGTGTGTGTACAGCGAATAGGAGCCAAGGATCCAGGGTTGCCTGGTCTCTGGGCAACTCGCTGCATTAGTAAACCACTCCTGTCCCATTGGTCGTAGACAACATCAAGTGCAATGAACCCTGGTAGCAAAGTAAAGCCCCCACGCGGCATTCCCTGTTCTGGTGGGGGAGGGCCGCTCAGTGAGTGTCGTCGTGAGGTTGACTGAACCCCGCCAGGTGGACCTGGGGCTACGGCTCCTCTGGGAAGTTGCGGGTTAGAGCTATATTTGCTGAATACCGGTGACACCCACCCTGGCGCACGCTGCCACCTGGGGCGCGGGGTTACCCGATTTTCGCCGGTATCAGGGCTGTTAACCGGAACAAAGCTGCCCTCACCGTCCGCTTGTTCGGGTACCGAAACGCTGCCTCCACGAGGCCCCCGCTGGGCAACGTTATGTCTTGTATAAACAGTTATGTTTTTACATGCTACAGAGACAAATTGCATTAGTCTCCACACCCGCTTGTTAACGTATCCAGTGAACAGAGAGCGGGGAGTTTTCCTGCCTTTCCCTGGGAAGTGTATGTGGTTTTTGCAATGGTAGACTTAAGAACAGGAAAAGGGGTATTCGGAGCTGGTATGGAGGCTTGCCACCTAGGTACAATGGTGGCGCTACGTCAGCCTCCACAATACGTCACTCCTGAAGACAACAGAATTTCCCAGAATGTTCCACCCTCTTGCGGTGTAATATTCGAAAGCGATTTCCTTTAAACAGATAGTACAGAAAACATACCGTTATCCTTATTTCTTTGTTACCGTGACTTTATGACCTGAGCGAATAATTACTGCTACAGCAACACATACAGTGCAATTATATTAATTTTATGTTTTGTTTAGAAAATGTTCCATTAAGTGTAAATGGCAAATTTTAAAGAAAAAAGTATTCGCGTGCTAAAAGCACTGAGTAGTGGAAAAACCTCAATTTTGGGATTTTTTGGTGGCCAGTCATCATGTAATTCAGTCGGTAGCCATTTGTTTAAATTCTACATATCTTTTCAAACACTTCTCTGTTTCTTGGCCTTTTCCTAAGAACTCGTCCATGAATATAATAGACCTTAGTATCGTGTTAAAGCAATGGCACTTAAATGCTCCAATTACTGGTATTTTCCTTTTCGCTGGGCGTTTCCACAGACCTATTTCTCATCCATGCTGATAAGTTCTACATCACTGTTTACCCTAGCCTTCCGTTAAAAGTCTGTGTACAAAATACATTAAAGTACGTAACAATTAAACGTTTGATTCAAGACCCCCCCCTGTATATAACTAAATGTGATTGAAATTGTTTCTTTTTCTTACACCCATTTTACGCAAAATTACTGTATTTACTATATTTCCTTAAATTGTTTAGTACTACTAATAAGTTGATAGAAAATGTGGTCGCCGCGCATTTAAAGTTTGTTTCGTCCTCACTTCACAGTAACAGTAAATTAGGAGTACAGTAACACGGCGGGAACGTAACTTGGAGTGTTCTATGTAATGAACTCTGCACTATTGGCGTAATACAAATGAACTGCTGTTCGTAATGTTGTCTTGACTACTGAGAGGTAAGTCATCTCACCATTGTTGTTGAACAATATATATACGAACACACAGTGTAAACACTAATCCTCTATCTAAAGTATAAAGTGTAGACGTATTGGAAAAGCCACCATCAACAGGACTCAACTGTTCATTGTTGAGAGCGAACGGTTTCTCAGACGTTATGCAGTTCACTAATCGCATCACTTAATCAGATCGTCCCGTCATATTGAAAACATTCGTCGATATAGTCACTTTATATCTCTTTAATTTCAATCTCCCAACGTTAGTTACCGATTTTTATTGCTAGCCAAATATCCTACCTATCCTTAATTTATATGTCTTAATTCTTCCGCTACCATGTGTGGAAATCATGGACCACACACAAGTGGCCATATCAAAGTGGCGGCCGTAAACACGACAAATTCACATCACCAGGTACTGTAAACTAAATTTTTTAAAAACTAATATGGACGAGGTCTAGTTCTGAAAAACTAATTTTTTTGTAAACTGAAATAATATTAAACTGTGTGCCAAACTAGACACATAAAAAAGCATATTTAGAGGTGAGGCAAAGACAAAGTCACATGGGTGACAATCTAGTAGTTCCCCTAATGCGGCAACGACATCAGGTACTCAAGTTTGGTTGTGTGCCCGCTTAATGCTGTTCCGTATACTTGTTATTCCCATCTTAGTTTTTCCCATTCTTCTCCATGCATACTGCAGTTCTATATCAGTTTCGCTTTTCCTGTCTATATTTGTAACATCTAACGACAAATCTTTCAGGAGCCCGGCCCCGCACCATAAAAATCAATGTGCGTTTTTCAGCCTCCAAGTCGACTCAGCCTGTTGAAAATGAGTACCTGGGATAAAATCCTGGGGATAATAATGGGCGGTTGAAGCGTAGTGCTGACCACACTGGCTTCCTTGTATGCCATACGGCTCACATTAGGCAGCCTACCCTGCCTAATCCTAAGCTACTTCGGTGGTATACATGGGAGCCATTATTAATATAAATTCAGGAGACACAAAGATATGTTTAAATTCAGGAAAGACAAAAGAGGAGAAGCCAGAGAATGGAGACTGGAAGGCGAAGGATATTGTAATAACGTACTACTAGTTATAAAACTATCAAAATTTCTATATTAAGCGAAAACAGAAGAAAGTACCGTACACGATGGAAATTATATTGAAGTTTACAATACCACGTCCCGTTTCTACTACAGAACGTATAGTGTATTGCAACAGTACAATTATGTTGTGTACTGTGCATTGCACTGAGTATTTAAATAAGCAATTAAAAGATATAAATAACGTTTTTGAATAATAATAATCATTCCGACTGCAATATAAATTGTAATGGAAACACCTGGCTTGCGTGTCAGGACAGGGAGCATAAGCAGCTACTCTCTTCATTTGTGTACACAAGTAAGTGTGTGTGTGTGTGTGTGTGTGAGTGATGACCAGTTCATTCATGAAAGGCGACACCCTTTTGGTAACGATATAAATTAATTGTATTTAATTGATTACTAGACTTGTGTGCATAGTAGAGAAAAACGGAGGACACCAAAATGTGTGTTAAAATAACACAAACGCATAGATAAAAAATAGTGCGAAACAAACAAAAAGTGAATTGATAAGAAGTTAAAACTGAATAGTAAATAGAGTGATTTAAATAAAGAAAAACGGTTTGGTGCATGAGGACCACCTAAAAATTAACGAGCGAAGGAATATCATAAAGTGTGTCAAAGACTTCGCAATTCGCGAAGATGAGCAAATGAAGTGTCAGTAATGAGCGGGATGGAAAGTGACGCGCTCGACAATTGCGAACAGGCAAAATATTGTCGAGACATGATTTCGGCGCCTCGGGTATAAATACGAGGACGCGCAATCATCGCTCTCTTACTTGTTCGACCATAAAGACACCGGAGGCTCTGCCGGACAACAGAACTTACTGGTTTCAATCATCAGGACTGTCGGAGGCGATGTCCAACTGCTAGAGCATCTAGAGCAGAGTACGAGCAGCTAATCTAGCAGAGTACAAGCAGCTAATGCAGCAGAACCAGAGCAGCTAATGCAGCAGAGCCAGAGCAGCTAATGCAGCAGCGTACGAGCATCCAGTGATCCAGAAGAGGAGACTCCAGGACGAGGGACTACCATACTCCAGGACTACCAGACTTCAGAAGGGTCATTCATATCCAGAACGAGGGACGACTTCAGACGCATCACACAAATTAACAAGGTGACAAATAGCCATGTATTAATAAGAAAAAGAGACCAAATCAAAAAAGACTTTTAATCTCTAAGAAACGAGAAAAAGAATAGACAATTAGATTGTAAGATGATTATAATAATTGTATAATTATAAATGTGTTGTGTCTGTACATTAAGTACCATAATATGAGAAGACTGTTAAGATACAGGTTAGCACTAAAGGTAAATTCAAAATGAATAATTAATAATAATAAATGTCAACCTCGTTAGAGGAAGTAACAGTAAATTAACGCATATGCAGTATAAAGAGAATTTAATAATTATAAAGAGAAAAAAAGAATTAGATAATCAAAAGATTAAATAAAATAATAATTGAGCTAGCTGAGAGCAGTAGAAAGATTGAGCATAAATATTAGATTAGAACATTATATAATATGTTTGTGTGTAAGGTAGTATTAAGAATTAGGCGTAATAAGCACATAAACATTGTGGTAATTTGGAATCGTAAGTTAGAGAAGAGAATTATTTGTAATATAAAAGTGCAAATCGCACGTAATAAGCAAGTAAATATAATAATGCGTTTAAAACCGAAAACCAAATAAGAAATTGTTAATAAAATTTACCTGAATATTAATAAAACTGTCTAATGTTATTTATTACGATTACACGTTCATTAAAATACAACATTAGAACATAAAAAGAGGTAAAAATGGCTTCCATAAACGTGGGCTAAAACACAGTTAAACTCATTACAAGGTTCAATAGCTTTGTAGTATTCGTTTAAACGAGTAAATACCTCCTCGTGTCACTGAGAACAAGACAACAGCACAAGTAAGAATTACAAAGGACAAGCTTGCAATATACTTCGTAAAAATTATATGTGAAAATAATTAACAAATTGCTGATTGTTATTTATTTCCAAGAAGCTTATAATCAGAACAGGAAATCGTTGCAGGGATCATGCATTCTACGTATACAGCATCAATCGAATGACCAAAAATGCAGAGAATTTAATTTAGCATAACAAAGGAATAAATTAACGCTTGTGGATTTCCTCGATTACAAAAAGCGTTTGACAAAATAAAACGCGGTAAACTTTGGGAAAAACGCTTCAAAAAGGTACGCTTTTATCTGATTAAAACAATCAAAACCCGTTATAAAGCATGCAAATAATTACACGACAAAATTTAACTCAGCCCAAGCTTTTTCAAATTAGTAACTACGGACATAAACAAGAAACGTTTTCAAATGTAATTTATTATGAGAACGTACCTACGGAAGATGGAAAATATGTTAACGCAGAGATGAAAAATAATAAAAGTATACAATAAATGCACTCCTGTTTGCAAAACAGACGTGACCAACGACAAAAACATACACTCTAACAAAGGGATTACTAGAAACTTCCTGGCTTCCCGGCACCCTGTCAAACGGCCATTTAGTCTGACAGGCCTGTATCTGTAAATTGTAAGATAAAATTGCAGTGTCAGAAATTAAACGCAATCTGCCTTTTCCGTGTCGAAAAAAGCATATTAATGAAAACATTATTAATTACAGTACTGTATATCCATTTTAATAATTTAACTCTAAATTTCTGCGGCATCCAGTTGGAGAATCACTTCTATTAATAAACTAAATAACCTTCAAAGACACAGACGTTAAAATTATCGAAAATCCTAAAGAACAAAACAAACGACACATTTCAATTGTTCGGAACGTCGGAAATTGTCAAGCTACAGCCGTAATGTCGTCAAAAACTAACTTATAAAAATTATATTCTGAATGATAAATATGGACAAGACCGCTGAGGGGAAAATTGGACTGGATACCACAGCAATCGTAACACCATCTTACTACAGGAATCGGAATCCCGGAACCTAACGAAAAATAGGATTCGCATTCATCCTAAGCGCGGTTTTCCGATTTATCTAACCAAAAATAGCGTGAAAACAAGCAGTGGAAATTTAAAATTTTCATGAAGTGAGGGAGAAGACTAGAAATTGGCCGTTATTTAAGTGAGAGGCATACAAAGTGAATGACGTAACACCCATATGTTGAAAAAAACAATGAAGTGCAATCTAAGTGGGTATAAAGTAAGAAGTACAGGAAGATATGGAATTAAATCGTATTAATAAGGATGATATTATTATTATTATTATTTTCACCTGTGATAGATGAAAAGAAAAGAGAGGCAAAACCTGGAAAATGTAGTGGGACAGATCTCGCCCGAAAATATAATCGGAATAATGCTGGAGAGCGAACACCATTGGGAGCAGGTAGCATTTACACAGAGAAGCTACTAAGGCAAAAGAAGAAAGCCGAAGATGATCTTGCTAGGGCCGCTGACAGAATAGCAGAAAACAGGTAACGTGGACCCGCTGAAGGTTTAAAACTGATGAACGTCCACAGGACGAAGTACAAATTGTACCATCTTGAAGTATTGCGAAAGCTGAGCGCCAGGGTGGATCCATGCCGTGGACAGCAAGGCTTGTAGTTTTGGTGGGTGCGAGTCCCACACACCGTAGGAGTGCGGGCCCTCCTGCGGCGAACATTAGTTTTCCACAGTCTCCCTCACAAAAAAAAATATTATTATTATTATTTATGTTACTGTTAGTAATCAGTCCAGTTATTAGGTGAACGATGATTTTTCAATGCGTCTCTTTTTCGGCCACATGCAAATTTGTCGACTACAGACGGAGTTGGTAAAAGATAGGCTACGAATCTCACCGAATCTCACACTGACCTTCAGAACAATCGGCAATTTTCACCCCACAAGCAAATAAATTACACCACGGATCATTTGCTCATGGCTTTAAGCGACAAAACGAACAAAACAATTTCTATCGCCTGCCACACAACAAGAAGCGTACAAATCGCAAAGTCCGTCTGGTACATTTAAGCGACGCCAGTTCTCTTAGCGGTGACACGTCAACAAACACGACGATATTTCAATTCACCGAGGCTACTTTATTTTCCTCCCCCCCTGCTTCTATCCTGCCTCACAAGACGCCCACCACTATCGATAATCTACTTTTCCTTACAAAGAGAGCAAGCAAACTACGATTTCTCTTAGTAAACTCAACCAACGCGTATGGTATCTAAATAGGTGCTTTTCTTTTCTCGGCTACAACACAGGAACACAATACAAATCTTAGAGGCCTATAGACAAGCAAACGGTATGTAAGCTATATAGTTAGTTTTGCTTCGAATAATAAAAGTCAACAGAAATAAGTGCGCGCGCGTCAAACACCTTATACTTCTCGGCGTAGGGTGAAGTTACTTTCTGTAGTCTATAGGCTATATGGGAAACATTCATTTGACCATTTTTACCCTCATTTGGCTGGTACACTCGTTTCTGATATTATCGCTTCCCTTTCTAAAAAACACTTTTTATCTTAGTGACTACAGTATCTTAATCTTCATTAGATCTGCCTATTTCTACTAACTTCTCGTGTCTTTTTCAATAGCATCTTCCTTATGCATTGATTTCTTATGTTCCCACCAGCTCAGCTATCTGACTTCATTGCAAGAATTCTTTATTGTCTTTGTCTATCTTTATTTTTCAGACCGAGACGATTTTGCGATATACAACAGTTCATTCGCTTCTAACATTGATTAAGTACACTTATTGCTGAAAATCAATAATGCGTAAAGTATTATTTCATCTGTGTAGAAGACTGTTAAATTACACGAGACTTCCGATAAAAGTTATTATTAATTAACACACGCACACATATACGGCCAATATATAATAATAATAGATATCTAATAATAGAGTCCTGGTCCTCTCCACTGTTCTCAATTCTCCACCATTCTTCTCCTTCTCCGCATTTTCCCGTTCTCGTGACCTCCTCCTCAAGGTCGTCCGGTGATCTCTTCCTTCGTGTTTCCTCCAGACTCTTTCCTTTTAGATGACTGAACATATCATGTTGCTAAAGTCACATTCTTTTCCCTTCTCTTTGACTTACTAATATACCGAGTCGGTTGGCCAATAATAGCCATCAGATTCAGAAGCAGTTCGCTGTGCTATTCACAACAGGTTAAATTTTATGGGGTGGAGTTGGTAACCCTCCACGATCAATTTATTAATATATGCTATGATTATTTTGCTTTCTCTGGTATCAGTTCAATTTTGCCACACTAAAAACAGCCATCTACGTAGCAGTGCAATAAAGTAATGTTTCAAAACATAATTATTATTATATATAAAAAACTTTCACAAATGAACTTACTTTTGTACTCACTATCACAAACGTTTCAAGGTGATACAAATGATAGTGAGAACAAAAGTAAGTTCATTTGTGAAAGTTTTTTATATATAATAATAATTAGTAAAAGTGAACAAAGAGGATGAATCAACAAGATATTTATATTTCAAAACATATTTAAACCCAAGTTCAAAAAGGATGTTATTCTATAATATTGAACTGGTTTGAGAAAATAATACTATCACAGGCAACTGTTGTAATCCGTAGCTAGAACCGGAAAGGGAATATAGTTGGCCTTCATAAAACTTAAGTGGAGATCAGCAGTTTTTCTGTCAAAAAATCGAATTTCTTGATTGTCCCAAAACATTCTCCATTTCATCCTGATTAGGAAAATATATACTTTTATGAGGCTAGCTACATTAATGTGACCATAAAAAAGTAAAATGAAAAGTATTACGCGCTGTTTTGCAATCCCATTGTATAGCTTTATGCGCGTTTTTCCGTAACCATGGATTTCAAAAATTAAGTACACTTTTCTCAAAAACTATACGTGCTATTGAGTTCAAATTGTTTGTGGTTGAACACTATAATGTAACAATCAAAGTGTACTAGAATTAATCTCTTCTTCTGAGAACTAAGTTTTATAACAAATTTTTAAATAAAAAAATTTGTTTAAAATTTTTTTTATACTGGTATTTTTTCCTTAAATTGGCTCAAACTAGTACATTGTGTGACAAATATACTGTATGTGTTAAGGTACGGTAGAAATTTCAAATACATAGCTTCAGTAGATCATTAATTAATGATATCTAATTAAACCCCTTGTTCGCCCGTTTAAAATGCACTGGAGAAAAAAGTGCGGATCTCCTCTTAAATCGTTAAAGTGCTATGTCGGTTGGTGCTGATGACGAGAACGGTGACGACAACAACGACAACGACGATGGTGATAATGTTGATGGTGATGATGATGATGATGATGTGAGGTAGAGAAAGATGAGGAGCAGCTGAAGCAGAAGAAAACGAATATGAAGAAAAAAGAAATAATCTTTTTGTTAATAATGTCTTGATAAAAAGAAAAACAGTTTCTTGTCTATACATTAATTATATTAGAATGCAACGGAAAAGAAGCGGGGTGATGAGAGTAGCGGAAGTGAAAGGCGATTAGTTACGTCGACAAGGTCTTGCTTTTAGAAACAAACTGTTAATGACCCGCCGGGTCCAGCACACAAAGCTGGTAAAGTAAGAATAAATTTGTGAGAAAATGTGTAAAACGTGCACGAGACATCTACGCTGCTGCTGTTACTACTAATTTGCACCCGTAACTGTTGTTTAGTTCAGTTCAACCCAAAGTTATATTTTTCTCATAATGCTCTGACTGTGCCAAGTAAGGCAAGTTCTGCATTGTGCATTGTTCCGTCTGCAACATTTCCTTGGCAGCGGGCCAGTCTGTAGTGACCAGACGATTTGTCTCGAGAATTGTTTTCATTGTAATGTAACAGTATGCACTGCGCTTTAAGACAGCTTACAAGCGCATTAAGATTTATGCTTTACCTAGAAGTTAATTCAAGAGGTAGAGGTAGTGATACAATCTGTACGCTGCTTAGGTATCGCAATCGCAATCTAAACGTATCGCGAAGCCATAATATCAAGATCTAGATGCCACTTATTAGCACCTGAATCGACTAGATCTGTGAAAACAACTTTCTGTGATAACATCCAAGAACGACAATGGGGACCAGATTACCTTCCTTCTACACGAAGACAGGCTACTTTCTTCTTGTAACTACTAGGTATGTAGAATCGTGACAGCCTTTCTTGGACAGTCAGCTGCGCCAACCTAGCGAATGAATTACCCCCACTATCAAGTATAGCTAAGTTGTCTAGAGGGGAGTGATGGGAGACAACGCGATAACAGTTCACTGTCTCACTTACATATTATCTCCCTCTTTGTCACACGCACGCTTCCATTGTTCTCGCGAGTCTTGTTGCAGTCGATGTTCACACAATGAAAGACAGAACAAGAATGTTGTGGTCATGTGGGAAAGAAATGAAAATTTTGTTAGCCTCGCAATGAGTGTTTGTACACTGCGCAACTCTAAGCCACTGTTCAATTTCTATCGTCAGGTTTGTAGTTACTTGTACTTCTGTGGTACATAAAGGAGTCTATCAATATTGAAATAAACGTTATATGGATAATATAAACTCTGTTTTGCTCCAGACTTGTTTATTGGAGACAGACACTGCTGTGTAGAGACTTAACAGAACACTAACTTTGCACTTGGCTACTAGTCCTGGATGATACGCAATGTGGCATGTTATTTGAAGAGATAAAGAAGACAGAAGCCTTCAGTAAAGACGAACGGAGACTGCAGTGTACCTGGACTGACATAGGGCAGACACCATGGGACTACGACGACGACGATGACAATGACGACAACGCTAATGATGATTATGATGATAATGGTGATTTGCGTTGCGTTGCGTCAGGTAGTGGGGCGTCTTTGCACCCATGGCTGGATTACAGCTTCCGGGATGTGCCCGATGGCTGCCAGATGAACACAGTGCTGGACTTTCTATTAGACAGGGTACCTAAAATCAAGGAAGGACACGCCAACCAGTTAACTGAGAAGGGGCCGGAAATTTTTAATCAACTTTATTTTATGAGGGGTTTAGGTCACGGTAGCACTGCCACTGGTGGCAAGGCGAACGGCAAATGCCGCACGCGCCCGGCCCAGTAGGCAGGCGCCATGAGGCGCCGGTCGTTCCCCGCGAGGCAGGGAACCTCCGAGCCGGTGGCAAACGGTAACAACTCCAAGCAATGTGCCAACGTACTTGGGGAAGGATAGCACTTAGAAGGAAGGTAACAAGGAAAATGAAGTTGCTGGGGTTACTTAGAGAGCATCAAAATAGAATTATGGCGGGTCGTCTAAAATCGCCCGAGGGCATTTAACTCTTATAGGGGGTGATGGCTCAGACGTACTAATGGTTCGCAGGAAGGGAAAGGACGAGGTCACTGCAGAAGCAAATAGAGTTTCGGCGAGCGATGGACAAAGTCAGCAAGGGTAGGAACTCGAAGGCCTCCACGAATAACATTATTTCTCACAAACCATGGAGACCCCGACAAGGATTGGAGGGTACGGGACTGGAAAGCTTCCAGCCTACACTTGTTAGTGGTCGACAAAAGCTACCACCATGCGGGAGCAGCATAGGTCAACACTGACCGGAGAAACAATAGATAGATTTTACCTTAGTGCGCAAAGTCAGGCGGTTGCGTCACGAGAGCATGAGAAATGTCGATGATGATTAAAAACCTACAAAAACTGGACACAAGTTAACTAAGAGTTTACCGTGACCCCAAACGTTAACCGTACTCCACTAACGACGTCAGAAATGTCAGAAGTGCATGTGCAACCAAACAGATTACACTACGAATCATTTCCTTATTACTTTTATCGCTCCCCTTGACAACAAACACATACACACACACGCGCGCGCGCGCGTGTCTGCAGACTTGGTGTGCATTAACGTGACGCCAGCAGTGACGACACAAGGCAAACACGACAATATTTCATTTGATTCTGGCCACTTTATTTCACCTCCCACTGCAATGATTTTCTCGCTAACACCCACACGCAAACTGTGATTTCTTTCAGTAAACTAAACCCGTTGTTCCATTTACGCTAATGGAAAAATTTACATCTGCCATTTCGTTTGCGAACGGGAGACACGTATCGACGCTGACGTGAAATGTCTGAGGACTTCGTGCGTTTGAATGTCATCACGACGTCCGCAAGGTTCAAGGTTATTTTTCCTCACATATGCTGGGAAAGCTTAAGCTGCTATATACGCGCAGCGCCGGTCACATTACCTGCTTGTGTACCGAACTGATAAAACGATAGTGTTTGACTTATATCGACCCAACACTCTGTTAAATACAGAACACAATTAACTTTAAAGTGAGGTAATACAATTTTTTATTACTCATACGAACGACCAAATAATTCGACCTTCGTCTGGCTTTGATTCCCGTACGACAACTTTAGACTGGGTGTTGCAAAGGAAGTAAAAATATGTTGGGAAACTTGTCGAAAGAAAACACTGTAAGGACAAAATCAGAATAGTATTCCGTTAACTTACCTCGATTTAGGCCTGTATTTCTTAAACCTATCATAAAATCTATCATAAGATGCCATCATCTACTTGGCAGCAAAGTGTGTACAGTTCAGATTGATGTGCATTTTGAGTGAGCGTAGCACCTATTTTAGTATACGCTACAGTTAACCATCTTAATCCTTTTTAAAATGCTATTTATTGGAGTTCGTCTTTATTTATTTTTTAATTTGTTACCCGCTTCGTTCCCAAATGAGTATAGAGTAACTATATTAATTAAATGTATCGTGTTTATATTTCAGAAAAAGTCAAAAGTTGAGATAGAAGGGTCTGTCAGTAGGACTCTCAGTGGGAAGAAACGCGACAGGATAGTAAAGGCAAAAATAGCTTTTACGGAAGAGAAGAAGCTACTGACCTCAGGAAATGCTGAGCTCAAAGTAAGAAAAATCACATGTTGTCTTAATGTCTTTTTTATGAGAGTGGTGCAATTCTCCTCTGCTGGAGGATAAGGAGAATAATAGGCCTAATGCAGACGATTTCAAGGAAGAGTAAAGTAAGCAATGGCGAAGTGGTAAAGGAAGATACGGTACAAAATAAATTACTGAAGAGAAGCCTTATCAGGCAGTGAATGTTGATGGCTGGACGCAATCGCTACTAGAGTACTGTATTAAAGGGTTCTTACTGTTGATACCTACGTGGGAGCCGCACCTACGAATGTTTTGGTTCAGTGGATTCGGGTTTCCTCCACAAGGGACGGCAATTCTATGTCAGCAAATTGATACAGATACTCAGGAAATGTACTGACTAAGACATGGACTAGTGATCAAGATTATGAATACAACAGCTACAGCAAAGTTAGCGTCAATAGCAAACAAATGGCATATGCGTTAATGCGTGAATGGCATAATGAACGTGGGGAGTCGAGAAAGCGATGGGTGCTGTTTTACATGGAGTCTAAATGCTAACCTACACACGATATGCATGTTTGGTTTGAAGTTAGGCTATATAAACGTAATAAGTGTCTGTTGGTGGAAGAAAAGTTAGGAAAAATCAAGAAAGTTACGTGTCTGGAGGAACAAATTTAGAGAGACACGGGCGGCGGAGGAGTACGACGACGACGACGAGGACGTGGGCGACGAGGAGGATGGAGACGTTCCTTCTATAGTTACGACAGTTCAAGTGTAGAAGTCAAAAAAGTGTCTTTAAGATTCAACATTCAACTAATTAACAAGACTGAGAAAAAATATATTGTTATGTGTATGCTGCTGACCGTCAGTGGAACTAAATCAAAATCAGAGACAGAAAAGCAATCACCAACTATATCAATCACTTTTTCCAAATCACTTTTAATCCAACAAAAAGTAACCGAAGGATACAATCACATTAAACAAGTCAGTAAATTAATAAATAGCCTTTAAAAATTGATAAAAACTAATATTCACTTCTAAACACCCGTAGCCAAAACTTCAAAAATTACACCCCTCAATAACGTATAGCTGATTATGTAACCTCCCCCTCCCAATTCACACTTACACTACATTCAATTTAACTGCCTGTTTCTAGAGCTGACGAAGGTCACTATAGTTAACTGCATGGAAGTAGTACCGTCAAGGTCACGCTGCTTACAGCGTTGCCACTAAGCAACAGTTTCCCTTTCTTTCGAACAATGCTACATAAGTAGGCCTACTTAATGTAAAGTATATAAGAAAGTGGTTTTTAAATTAAATATTTACTTTGTTGTTGTTAATAAGGCTTCCATTAAAATCACAATTAAAATAATTTTTTGTACTTTAAACTGTTGAAAATTCTAAAATCAATGACAACAGAAGACTGAAAAAAACAACGACACATTTTGAAGGTTCATAGATGCCTACAGCAAACATTTTATAGATAAAATTTAATGTTATTTAAAGTAGAAAATATGTTAAAACTTACGAGTATCACAAAGTTGTTCTGATTTTGTAAGATAGTATAATGTAAGATATTTTCGCTGATTAACTTGCGTTTTACTGTATTCTTTATACGTAACACTTTACAATGAGATACATACATTAGAATACACTGTTACATTGTTAATACAGTAATAATTACATCACAATTAATACAGTGTTAATAATTAATTAACAATTAATTTCCATAACTTATACATAACATCCAAGCGACGCGTCAGCTATAGTTTGTTTGGACGAATTTTCGTAAGCATCCTGTGTCTTAAGCTTGCTCCGTTTAATTACTGAAGAAACACCGCATTATTCGTGGCTCCGAAAATATTCTATTTTTATTTCCTGCTGCTGCTGTCATTAATAATTAAGTAAAAAATTCAGGACTATAGTATAAGACGTTACATGCACAAGTAGCATAAAAATAATAGTATGTATAAACGCGAAAACGAATTGAATTTCTTAAGAAAATAAGGATAATTTTATAAAAAACAATACGAATTCCTTGTGAAATAAATTATAAATTCCTTATTCACGTATTAATATATTATAAATATAGGGTACTGTAACTGAAATGGCATTGACTTTTGCCACAACAGCGACAATTTTGTTTACAGAAATTGCTCAGTGCTATTTATCTTTTTGCAACAGAAGAAATGTAGTAGCACGGCCAGTAAACATACACAGTTTTGAGGGGAGTGTAAAAATGGCAAAGGCATTCATAAAAGTGTCAGACAGCAATATTTACCGAAAAGACATGCCGACAGGGTATACGCAATTTGCATACTACAAGTGTACATATACCTAACAGAACTTCCGATCCATATGGCTTAGGAACGACCGTGCAGAGAACAAAAACAGGTTAGTGAAGAAAATTGTGTTAGTGGTTGAAATCACAAGCAGAATGATCACTGTTGCACACCACTATATAAAATTATCCCGATTAGCGCTTTCAAGCTTCACAGCTCATCGTCAGATCGGAAATTTATCTTTCCGATCTGACGATGAGCTGTGAAGCTTGAAAGCGCTAATCGGGATAATTTTATATAGTGGTGTGCAACAGTGATCATTCTGCTTGTAAAAACAGGTTAATTTACAAAAGGGAAAAGACCGTGAGTATGAAAAAATTAAAGAGACAACAGCTGGCAAGGTAAGTGTTCTCAGACAACTATCAGTCTGTTGGATAACCGCCATGAAGAAAACAGTAAAACTTTAAATAAGTAAGTTCACTGTTCGGAAAACAGTGAACTGTTTTGCTAAAACGCTACACAATGTAGTAGCCGGCAACAAAGCTGGTCGAGGGGCGTGGAGGTGACAGGGAGAAGCAGTGAAAGTGAGTGACCTTGACGGGACTACTTCTATGCAGGGTACTCTAACTGTGCTTAAAAATGTGTCCTGCGCCACCAGGCCACATTCATCACTTCTACAAGTTCTAGAAGGTATTTGTTGTTTCTTGCTCATTAGGACTAATTTTACTTCCATGTCCCATAAGGAAATGGAAGTATGGCGATGGCGAAAAAAATCGTGTTCGAGATAACGACTGATTCTGATTTTACTACCCTCAAAACATGAAGAAAAGTCATTTTCCGATAAGTGTCTGTGTGAAGAATTTTTTCTATGGCAAACGATATCTGCCGCAAATTCAAACAGAATCAAATAATGTTTTGTATATATTCCCAAGTTGCAGAGGACTCAAGACCTATTGATTTTGGTGAAAATCGGTTAAGGGGAAACGGTAGTTTACCTGCAACGTTTTATGTTTTAACAAGACTAATTTTTTCTATGGCGGGTTGACAACTGCCGCAAATTCAAACAGAATCAAATAATTTTTCGTATATGTACTTGATTTGTACATAAACCTTCGGGTAGTTTACCTGCATGTTTTATGTTTTAACAAGAGTGAAGTCCTTAATTTTGATAAATAAAGTATCCTGAAAAGAAGGTCATAATAATCCACTGTAGAAAGGTAGATGAAATATTTATAAATGAAAAGGATAGTTGAAGGGGGAGGGGGTAATTTTCTAAAAATGAAAATGATAGTTGAAGGAGGAGGGGATAATTTTTTATATGTGTACTACGTTATTGACAACAAAGAAGTAGTTTGTTGTTAAAATTCCTCCCCGGGCTGTTTGGCCGTGGTCCAATGTTTTCTGCAAAACCAGACGTTTCGGCAGTGCCATCGACTGCCATCATCAGTGAAAATCGAGTGCGCTAACGTGAGATGGTATACGTTAGTGACTACAGTACTGTGGTTAAGGCTGAAGAAAGAATTAGTTTCTATGGAAACATTTCATTTCGAAAATGATTTTAAATATAAATCTTAGAACATGGAAGTCATGTATGTTTCTCCATACCGATATTTAGACAGACATAAAATTATGTTTTCATCTGTGTTTACAGTAGGCATTAATGTATCGTCATCTCCTATTTTTTCTTATTCAGATCTCCATTTTAAGATTATCAATTACAAAAAACGTTTACTGTAACACGAATTTTCTCTGACGTTCTTAATATTTTTTTGCAATGTTTATACAGCTGACATAAACGAGAATGAATTCCACAGGAAAATTACACTTCATTAAATTAAACTCTAATCTGCGCTTTACGCAACTGCGATCATCAGCAACAGTGTTCGTGACTAATTCCACTCCTCAAACGCAAAACTGTCTACACAGTGTACTGTTAGAAATGTATAGAAAGTTTGTGGTAGTTGCACAAGTGAAAAGTGCAAAAATTTCGAAAATAATTGGGTAATTGAAAATGAAGAAGAAAAAGAAAATATTGTGAGTCCATCATTGCCAGAGGAAATAAACGATGAAGATGAGATTGAAAATACAAACCTAGATGTTGAATTTGATGACAACGAACTTTCAGAGGAAGAATTCTAGCTATAATTATAAAATATCCTTAATTGACTTTAATGATTAAATAAAAATGTTTTAGTAGACTTTAATTGATGGCTAATAAGATGCAAAAGGTTTCAAATCCAAAGATTTAATAGTTTAAAAAAAATTTCCAAAGATACCCTTCATTTTCGCCCTTAATGTTCGTATTTTCTAGCCTGGACGGTTGCGCCCTCTATAATTTTACATTTTATTTTACGATTCTATCAACTTTTCATTACTTTTATAATAATAATTCAAGAAATTAAAATTAAATCTGTCGATTAAATTTACATTACACTTGTTTTTTTTTTTTGTTAAAAAAAGGACAAAAAACATTATTTTTATTTTACGTACGTTAACCGACACACTACGAGAAGAATTTATTTCAATTAGGCAATCAAACGATCGGAATAAACTAAATTTTCAAAATCGATACAGATAAATCCAAAACTTTATTAAATTCATAGTTATTTTTATATTTGCCATTTTTGTTGACGTTTGATGTGTATGACAGGGGTGAACTTAATTTTTTCCTTGAAGTAGGACATGTAGGGATGATGTCCTCAAATTTTCAGCCAGCCACTATTTTTTTTTTTATCTAAGACTTATTTTTGAGCTAATTTGACTGGACTAAGCAGCTTTGAACGCTAACACAATGTATTTACTGGTACGTTAACCGACACACTACGAGAAGAATTTATTTCAATTAGGCAATCAAACGATCGGAATAAACTAAATTTTCAAAATCGATACAGACAAATCCAAATATTCGTTTTACTCTAATATTTAATTCCATAGTGATGAAAATAGAATCCTCACAATTCGTCAGTTATACATTTTATTTCATTTTGTTTTGTTGCGGGTAAAAACCGACCGTCCAGTGTTGGGTTTTAGGTTATATTTTAAAATTTAATAAAACGTTCGGTATTGTGTATCGTCGAGAACAAACATTAACAACGACACGATACAGCGAACCGCATCGCAAATTTGTAAATTAAAGTCTATGAGTGTTTTTATACCACGAACGGTATAAGCGAAAAATATTGAAAATAACAGTACTACGTTAAACGTAATTACAACAATGGTTTTCACCTCAGGTGGTGTTTTTCCAACAATGAAGCAACTACATAGTTATTGAAATATTGTATAAATCATTTCGAGACGAATATTCTTAATGTTGTTAATTTTCTTTTTATAAACAGCTATTTGTAAAAACTTTTAGAAAGAACAACAAACAGCGTGGGGCAAAAAAAATGTTAAAAATTATACTTGTAAAGGGATTTTCTTTTCGATAACTCATGAATCTTACTCAGCCTTCGAAGACGAAACTTCACGAATAGTTTTTCTTGAAGCCGAATTATCGGAAACGTTTTAATCACTTTTCACTAATGTACGATATATTTTGTAGTGTGTAGGTTTGAGTTCGTCAGTGTACATTTAGATTTTCTCACCAACTTCCACATAAGTTGTACACAAATCGAACGTCAACTATCACAAGACACGAGCGGAACGGAATTGTGGACATCGGACATCGTAACTCCACTTGCAGTGTCAAGTGTCTTACGTAAGGATGTAGAAGAATCTTGCTAGATTCGAAGTGCGATTCGTTGGCTGAGGACATCTACACATGCACGTAAGGATATCCAAAGAATGCAGATTCTGTTTGAAGTCCCAAGATAAATATAAAATAAGGTACTCAACAAAAGTGTCAATATCTTAACAAAAATGTAGGACTAAAATAGAATATTGTGTGTGCTTCTGTGTATTTCTGCAATGCGTGCGGGTGCTCGTGTGTGTGTGTGTGTGTGTGTGTGTGTGTGTGTGTGTGTGTGTGTGTGTGTGAGAGAGAGAGAGAGAGAGAGAGAGAGAGAGAGAGAGAGAGAGAGAGAGAGAGAGAGAGAGAGAGAGAGAGAGAGAGAGAGAGAGAGAGAGAGAGAGAGCTACCACAGAACACAGAGCCTTGTAACCATGCATCAACAAGTCACCGGCTTACACTTAAAATAAAGACTAAAGTACTTTGACAGTTATTATAGAAAGACGAAAATAAATATACGAAAGTGGCTTCGTGGTTCACGTGTGCGTAGGCATATTTACTTGTGTAAAACTTTATTAAATTCATAGGCATGTGTGGCGGATGTCGATGAACAGCGGCGCACCAATAATGTGTGTCTTTGTTGTTATTGACTACCGGGGGTCGTTGTTTATCGTTCCCGGGCCGATTCGTAAAATAAATAAAAATACTGACACGGAAATATCGTAAACACCAAGAATTGTAGCTACAGAAACATTGGTGTCAAATAACAAACACAGAAAAATAAAAACAGAATATCAAAACCAGTGGTTTTTTTTCTTTATGCGCTCAACTAACTGCAGTAAAAACGAATGTATTTCAGATCCGAAATAAGACCAGTTGTAACGTATGCTGGGGGGATCTGTACACTACTTAATAGTGACATATATAATTTAAGAGTTTTTGAAAGATGAATTCTAAGAAAAGTCTAGTGAAGGACGGTGAAGAATGTCACATAAGGAACAACAGGGAATTGGAAGAATTGATAGATGGCGAGGACATAGTGAGATTCATCAAGTCTATGAGGATCAGCTGGTTGGGACATGTGATGCGCATGGAGGACGACAGAATACCCAAAGCAATTCTTAGAGGGTCAACAGATGAGCAAAGAAAGAAAGGATGACGTAGAAGAAGATGGCTACAGGACGTAGAAGATGACCTCAGGAGGATGGGTATCGGGGATTGGAGGACCGAGGTGTTTGGAGACGACTAGTCGGGGAGCCCAAGGCTCATCGTGGGCTGTAGCACAACCCAAGTAGTGGTATGTAATGGACCACCACCAAATTTCGGACCATGCTCCACTCCGCATCGGAACCGCGAACACAGTTTAACTCCTCCCAAAGCCGACTAAGATTAGATGATTTGTTTTTAACTCTGTAAAACAATTTTATTTCTGTGGTAAAGGACCGTTGTAAATGTCTAAACCATTCGAAGTAAATAAAGGCCTGACGTAGGACTGTTGCTTACCTTCCTAAATTTGCTGAAAACTTGTTTAACCGTGGTTTCTGAAAAATTATCTAAAAGTGCAACACAACGAGGAAATATAATGTGGAATGAGAAAATAGAAGAAGCAGTGAAACAGAAACAAACAGTAGCAGCGCATCTTCGGAAACCAACAGAGGAAACAAGAATTTTTAGGCTTCGGAACAAATTTAACAAAGGCAGTCATGCAACGGGCTAATGATGGATACTGCAATAAACTCATTAGCGAGACAGATAATAACAATCATGGGAGGTAGTTTACAATATACAAGGTAATGAGACATTTGAATAGACACGCCGCAGAGTTGCAAGTCACTGAAGGAAGAAGGTGGGAAGACCACTATAGAGTGTTACGGCGTAGGAATATGTTAGAAGAAAAGTTTTCACAACGAGATACCAAGGGGATTCCATTGAGGAGGCACTTGGACGGACAAAAACTTGTTTAGCCGTGGTTTCTGAAAAATTATCTAGAAAGTGGAACAGAACGAGGAAATAGCGTGGAATGAGAAAATAGAAGAAGTAATGAAACAGAAACAAACAGTACGAGCGTATCTTCGGATATCAAAAGAGGAGACAAGACGGATTTTTAGACCTCGGAGAAATTTAACAAAGGCAGTCATTTAACGAGCTAATGATGGATACTGCGACATACTCATTAGCGAGACAGAAAATAACAATCATGGTTGGACGTT
Source organism: Magicicada septendecula (assembly GCA_034769895.1). NCBI lineage: Eukaryota > Metazoa > Arthropoda > Insecta > Hemiptera > Cicadidae > Magicicada > Magicicada septendecula. Next base: position 127,362,103 of record CM068372.1, read on the forward strand.
CACAGTATACAAGGTAATGCGGCATTTGAATAGACATGTCGCAGATTTGCACTGAAGGAAGGAGGTGGAAAGACCGCTATAGAGCATCATGGCGTAGGAATATTTTAGAAGAAAATTTTCACATCAGGATACCAAGAGATTCCGTTACTGTGAAAACTTCGAGGAGGCACTTGCGCGGACAAGGGATCTTAAATCTACGAACTGGATTTATCAGTCCAGGACAAGATAAATGCATAATTAACAAAATTGGTGACTTGCATTTCTACAACTTTTGTGGTGGGAGTACAGGCAAATTCGGAGACCCGTCGGATATCTACTGTAATCTCAGTATTAAAAAAAAAAAGACGGGACGATTGCAAATAATTATATGGATATCAGTTTATTGGACGCTGGATACAAAATATACACCAAGGTGATTAATGGTAGGCTGACAGCTATAACTGAAAATTTTATTTGCACAGCGTAGTGTGGGTTCCGGGTGGGCAGCTTATGTGCTAACAATGTGTTTATCTTGCGTCAAATCGTTGCAAAGCATCTGATAAACACTGCAAAGCAAAAGAAAAGGCGTCTGATCGAGCGGATTTGCTATGGACGTTATAAGAGGCTAGTGGTTATCCATGACTTGTCATACGGGTTTTTAATGAAAACCTTTTATTGAAAGGCCATGGCCTTTAATAGAAAATATCATGCTATTAAATGTTCTCATTATTATTATTTGGTATTCTGCCCTAAGCCAGGTCTTCAAATGGTAAGAGCTCTCCAAGCTGTCCTATCGCATGCCAGTCTTTTCGTTTCTTCGTTTCTGATTTTAATGCCATCTATTAACTTCATTCTTCTACGCCCTCTTCTTTTTTCTCCTTCTATGACACCCTCCATGGCAGTTGTAGGCAATGGCCTAACCAATTCCTTATCCTATTTTCTGTTACCTTCAGGATTCTTCTCTCTTCCCCTATTCTTCTTAAAACTTCATCATTCCTTACTTTATCAACCCACCTCACTTTTTCCATTGCTCGCCAAACCCACATCTCAAATGCTTCTAATCTTTTCTCGTTCTCTTTCCTCAGTGTCCATGTCTCTGCGCCATGTAAAGCAACGCTCCACGCATAACATTTGGGCAACCTTTTTCTTAAATTCTTATTAATTTTGCACACAGCAGTCTTTTCTTCCCATTAAATGCCTCTTTCCCTAAAGCAATTCTTGCTCTAATTTCATGAGTGCAAGACATATCTTCTCTTATCAAGCTTCCAAGATATTTAAACAACTCCACCTCTTGTCTGTGTTATCTCTACTTCCTTTGTATTTTTCCTCGATGCATTCGCCTCCGGGAGATCCGACTGAGAGGAAGGGCATACCATTTGCTCTACTAGGGATATCCAACATGGATCCTTAATGTGGTGGTATCCCGTTGCCTTCCACTACCTCATGCCGTTGACCAAGTGGTTCATCCGCCTTTAGGGACAGTTTCCCATCCCAAGGGCAAGGCCCTACCTCCACCCGCTCATTCGCCCTTCGAAGAGATCGTTGGCGCTTGGTAGAGGCTGCTTGCAGTTTCAAAGAAACTGAGCGATGGGGTCGGCACATCCGTACGCCAGTGAAGGTTCTCATAAGGATAAGAAAATTGTTATCAGGACAGCGTCAAATTTATCGAAGACGATTTCCGTAAACCAGGTGAAAGTTATCGTAAGGCACACCCCAAACAGACACATTGTGTGTGTTGTGTTACTAAATTTTGTTAATGAAATACGTTTATTTTACGACATGCTTTCGGTTATACATTTTGCTAAAATTCTGTTTGAAGTAGGTCTATGTACGAGATAGTAAGTGCTGAGAAGTGAAGGCCTTGGTTGTAAAAGAACTGGTTCAACAAATTTGTCTCAGCGTACGTTCTACCCAGGGTAATTTCACTCTTCAACTGCAGATGTCAATGTCCATGTCCAAACAATTGTTACGTGTCAAAGAAGCTCAAAGAAAAAAAACACATTTGTGACAATGAACATAAACATTCATAAAACTATATTACGTTTGGTTGTAAATTAATTTTTTTTATTTGTAGTTATAAAAATAAAAAAAGACGCTAGTTAACCCGATTTCCCATCAAAATCCGACGAAATGTTAAAATTGCTTCTCGGGCTTCTAACAACGTAAACTCGTATCTATAATACAACGTTTCGACCACTTACGTCTTCAGGTATACGCAACATTGAATAATATTATGTATAAAAAGTAAGGTGAAATTTGTACAAGAAATATCGATACGAAGACAAAACGATTTTGTTACTAAAAAAGTACAAAGTCAAATAAAATAGAATAAGAGTTACATGAAGTCAACGTACCAATGTTGTGTCCAGACTGGAAGCAAAATCTTCCTCCAACCCACGAGCTACTCGTTAGTCATAACGAGATCGTTTCGTTTTATAATAATTGATTGTGTGCGTATGAACTTTTATTTTATTATTGTGTACACTTGAACTCTCATGTAAAAACGAAGAAGGTATTAATGGGAAAATTAACAAATTTAACCAGATAACAGATCTCCGACCTGCTCTAAAACACAAGGCAAGGAAAGAGTCCATAACAAAATTATACATGGCAGTCCCTACCCTTACGTATAGCTCAGAAACGCGGACAATGTCTGCTACACAAGTATCAAGAATTATCAATAATTCAGGTTACGGAAACGAGATTTTTTCTATTTTCTCTTATCTAAACAATCATATAAGAGAGGAACTGAAAGTTGAAGAAGTAAACGGAATCATCAATAAGTATAGAGAAAGCTGGAAACAACACATTAGCAGAATGGACAGTGACAGATTCCCCAAGGTCGCTTTATTGTATCAGCCGAAAGGGAAGAGAAGCCTGGGAAGACCCAAGAAGAGCTGGCCCGACCAGTTTCGAGCCAGAACAGACTAAACAATCTAAGCCGTGAAGAAGAAGAAGTGTACATCTGATGACCGCTGATTAAGTGGTCGAAAAGCATAGTTTCAAATGAAGAATTTACGTTTTATTCTTCGTATTGTTTAAATTAGCAGCCATCCTTACTTTTGTTGGTTGTTTAAGACCTGAAGATGTCAGTAATGACGAAAAGCTTTGTCTAAATAATAAAAACAATTATAGCAGTTTAGCAATTTTATAAAAGAAAAGGAAGAATTTACGATGATGCAAGGATGGTAAATTATTTGTTATAGCAAAAGAGATATATTCAAGCCAGAATTATTTAAGTAGAAGAAGGAACGACATCAATATTGCACACTGTGAAAAATTGGAAATAAGATTAACTTTGTATATGCTAAAAAATAAGAACAACATTAATGTGTAAGAATGCGATTACCGTCAGGATGAATTTTAGAGGTATACGGTATACGGTATACGGACTCCAACAAGATCTCGGTATCAGGCTGCAGAAACGAAGTTTGCAAATCAGTTTTACGAATCAGATATGATGTACAGCATACTGTTGATGAGGTGGCACCGACCTATGTGTAAACAAGTAGGCGTATGTTGACTGGAAGACGCATATTGGCAAATTACTGGGCTTCGCCTTCAATTACCAACGTATACAACTTTGCATAACACCAGATTTCCACACGATGTACGTTGATTTTGTATCAAACAATAATATTTTTAACCTAACGTCCGACAGTGTTGACAATTTGTGTCAAAGCAGACTGTGTTCGGAAATCCTTTAACAGCGCAAGAGGAATAGAGCGCTTCTTGTAAACAGCTTTCTGACTCTTACTAGTAACCTCATTCGGATATTAGTAGGGATCACTCCCTAAGCCATCAAGTCATTATATTGATTAAACTCTGTTTAAAATCCTCAATTCTTTCAACCCTGTTTCTACGACCTCTTGATCCTGTAATTTCTTTGTCGACCGTTCACTGGTGTTTTTCAATCAATTTTTCCATTTTATGCGACAGTCACCTAGCTATTACAGTTAAAATAAAATTCCTCTACTAAACTATAGTTCATTATAATAAAACTTTTTTTGAAGGTTTTCCCTTCTTATAAACACTCCAGGGACTGAGCATTTCATTCTTCCATGAACTCTCCAGCACCAGCAAAAGCTGTAATCCAGAATTGCTTAGAGGCCAAGATTTCTTGAGTTAGCACTCTTACATTTTCATAAAACCTCCTCATGAAATTATATATTTTACGCCTTTGTAAATTTTGTGGCACTTCTGTCTACAGAAATTAGGGTTTAATTGAAAGTCTTCACCTGTTTCAACTTTAAACATTTCACAACTGATTACTCATTTTTACATTTTATCTAGGTCATCTACGACTATCGTCAATTCTGTTTTTTTATCGTTATCTGAAACATTCACAAAATCTTCTTTTATATTATAAAAAAGAGATCGCTCACTCTAACTTTCAGCGAAACAAGTTGCCGAATGACTAAAAACACTCAAACATGTCTATCATCAACGTCTGACAAGAAACAAGAAAAGCAAATAACATCAGTGTTTACAATATCAAATGTATGAGAGGAATGTATTCGATGTACAAATGTACATATGAATGTATGAGAGGAAAAGTGTATTCGAGAAACAGTCATTAAAACACATCCCTAAAACGTTTAATATCTCTGAACACGAAGAGACCACTAATCGACACCATATTACGAATTCATATTACCATGAAAAACTATATGAAGTTCCAGAGCCCTATAAAGTCACATCAAGTCAGAACTGCATGTCTGTCTTCTGCTATTTCCTACATTATACACAAAATGATACAGAAAATTCTATTCAAGTCAATTCTACTAAATTCAAATCAACCCCGTAATGTATATACAGTATTAAAAAAAAAGGAAGGAAAGCCGTAACTCTGGTGTCGTACAGCGTTAATAAACTCTTCTTTGGTGACGTCTATGGTCACCTCTCTGAACATTGAACTGGTGTCCCTACTACGTAACCGTGGTTTTGTGCACAGATTAAACACAAGTATACAGAATTCAATATTCAGAATGGGTAAAATCGTGAGAAATTGACGGACTGAGACAACTGCCGTTACAGCCGCCTTTCAAAAGAAATATAACCGTTTACAAGCGGAATTATATTTTCTCGTTTCAGAATTCGAACACAATCCGTACGGTGCAGCGATCTAACATATCACGACATTCCAAGATACGTAAAAAACACTGTTGTTGAAACAACATAAAAAACAAGAGAATCCTATACAGGATACACTGTAAATCCTAGGGCCTCGGGTTCAGAGGGGGCCGCAAGCTACAGATGTTTTTTTTAACAGAAGTATTTTTATAAAAGTAGGAGGCACTTTGATTTATTTAGGTATGATTTTTCGAAATAAAATGATCAATTTTTGTTAATAATACAAATGGAAGACAGCTCTTATTTAAATATTGGGCGCTTATTTTTAAGATGTTGGCATCCTTGAAATTTAATCTGCGCATGCGAATTTAACGTCCGCTATATTGCCCCCCCCCCCAATTTACACAACCGTGGTACCTCACTTGTTTGTTATCATTGTTTATCTTCGTTGTGACTGAACGGTTTGCGATTTGAGGTTGTGCTTTAATTATGTTTTGATCGTTTCATTTAAAATTAATGTGTTATACCTAGACAACAGAAAAGAAATGTTTTATGTTAAATTTGCGATTAAGCTTAGATAAGTTACTCTACTTAAAAAATAAATTAATTTGCTCAATTCTTTTGCATGGTTCTCAATATTTTGGAAACGTTTGCTAAATGAAAGCACGCTTTTTATAGTACCCTACTGATTTTAAAATTGACAGTATTAATCTGACATGAAATTACTTCTGCAGTACATATATTACTTTAAAGTATCCCGGGGGGGGGGGCTCAGAAAACTTGGCCTAGGGCCTCAAAATCTTAAATCCGGCACTGCTTAACCAGATATACTATTTAGCTACGTTAATATTAATAACATTTAATATCGATTTCTCTAGTTATGATACGTAATTTATGGTATTTACGTCAGCAGAACACAAGAAGTAAGAAATCTACAGACTGTTGTGCGGCAGAATAGTGAGACCTCTGCTGACCGTTTAATTTCACAATTCTCAACCCACGACAAGTCTCCTTCCATCTATTTTCCGTTCGTTCGTCCTATCACATTGTTGTCGTGACCTTTTTTTTCTCACTCTACCAAAGAACAAAATAATAACACCGATTGCGACAATAACAAAAGCATAATTCATTTCTTTATAGTGGGAAAAAATGTGTCTTTCACAAAACACGGAGGATAACATTTTGTACTGCCATTCGATGCTGCTGCAAAAAACATTTAGTAAGTGAAAGTGTGAGTAATAAATTCACCGACAAGTATTACAAACGTTGAGAGAATACAGTCACAGTTCGGTCGTACACGCTGGCGCGATTGTAGTCTGTACTGAATACATTTTATGTTCTGTGTTCACAAACTAGTGTAAACACACGCTTCACTGAAACTTTTCTGTCATTTTCTTCCATTAAATATAAGTTCTCAAACTAAAATGGAATTTATTTTTCAAATACTATATTAATTTGTTTTCTGCTTACTTATTGGAATTAAACCAACACGATTTATTTATTTAAGAATTTATTTCAACTTTGAAAGCCTAAAGTTACAAGAACCCATATATGCAAATTATGTACGTAGCTTGTACATACATAATATAGCTCATTACATAATACAATTCTACAGCTACAGAAATCGTATATGAGAATATATAATATAATGATCACGGAATGGTACGCATTTCTCACGAGTACGACAATTTTGTGGTATAAGCTGCAGGCTACTGTTGTTAAGTCACACAAGTGGGAAATGGACATTCCATTCGAGTTTTATACTGTACTTTTTCTACGTCTGTCAATACACTTATCTTAAAAATTACGACGTTTGTTAATTTGTTAAATAATTTTGTCTTCTTAACAATTATTTCTTGAGGACGTAGCTTCAAACAAAGATACATTGAATACACAAAGGCACTACACTCCACTACCGAATCCACCTTTGCAAACCACCTCATTGAAGCAAACCACACATACAAAAACATCGAAAAACATGGATATTCTACACGTACACACAAAAGGCCGAAAACTAGACACTCTTGAACAATTGGAAATATACTAACACATAAAAACGACATCCTAAACGAACAGACACAATTCAAATCACACGCATTATTCGAACACATCACACCCCACACACACGACATCGATTCTTCAAAAGTCAATACCGTCGCCAAGAACAAGACGGACAGTGCTCCCAGCGGCAGCTTCTGAAGAAGCTTTTTAAAAGCGAAAACTGGTTCAGGCTATAAGGTAAAACTTTTACGTTTTTACCCATAAAAAACTTTGTGTCCAGAGTAGGTAGTGATTTAATTATATAGACTATTATTTAATTTTTTTTGTCAATTAATAATACATTTTATTTAGTTCTGTATTTTTGCTTTGATATTTAAAATAATAAATCTAAACTTGTTATTTTCCCAGCTTTTACAATATTTGGTGTTGTCTACTCTACATCACTGTCATCCGTATTCATTTCAGGCACAAAAAGCGTTTTGAATGAAAACCCCTATTTGGTGACTTTTGGTTTACGAATTAACTGTTTATTGTCGCGTTGCTATGGCGACCGGTTCCTCATAGCCTGATTGATACTTGGCCTGTGCGTAATATTATTACCGCATAGTTTTTGTGGGGCAGCTAGTAAATATCAGAAACTGCCAACCGAATAAAGTCACAGTTGATGATTGGTTCAGGCGTAGCTAATTTCCTAGTATACTGAACGGTTTCTGTACCACCCGAGTCTACTCCGGTGGAACAAAAAGGCTACTCCGGTGGAACATTTTTATTATTATTACTATTATTTTCATAAATGACATAGTTCGGGTAAAATACCTCAAAAAAGGCTCATAAAGAAACAGTCTGTTTAGAAGAACTTTTAATGGAAACTTATAGAAAAGTACTTACTTTAAGGGAATCTGATGAGTTCACCGACTTGAGTAGGGTTGAACGTAGTCAAACTGAACGAGGGTGAGGGCTGAAAATTGTTGAATGAATTCGTAAATATTCATTTTATCAAAAAATGTAGTCAGATCTTCCTTTTTTATCAATTAATATCACGTAGCACAGGGAACGTTAGAAAGTTTGTTCTGGGAAGAACTCGTCAAAGGATTACTAGAACGGCACAGAGCAAACAGAGCATTTTGGGCACATATTGAATATAGGCTTACATGCAACATATAGACCCTATGTGTATGTATATTCGTGCAGGCGTCCATACACGGATTGCTGATCACAACTCGGCGTTCACTGAGATCTTGTAAACTGTATGAAATATGTAAGAAGAACTTTAAATGAGGACCTCGCCTACTTTTTTTTGTGTTACAAGAAAGGTTTAAATTTTCGTAAATTTTCTGCCATTTTCCAACACGGCGCCAACTTTTTCTTTAGTATTAATCCTCTATTCTTATGGTACTTTTTATATACAATATGCAATTTTGAAACTTCCTATTTTTGAGTACTTTTGTAAAATTCACTTTAGAAAAGTTTAGAAATTTTTTCCAGGTGACATGTGGATTATTGTTTTTTTCTTTCAAATCATGCTAAAATTATAAACGGTGTAGACGAACAGGTGAACAAGTTAGTTCAAACGTTATCATTACGTCAGATCTGAGTGTGTTGTACACTGCATACATTCATTTGTATTAACAACTTATAATTTATTTATAAGGAATATAAATCCCATAAGGTTTGGTTACAAGGTCAGACCTCCCAAATCAACTCAATACTTTTTAGTCAATTACAGATAGGTATCTGATTAATGAGCTAAACTCAATTTTTAATCAAAATCTTTTTAAGTAGGTACGTAAAAAATTCTCTAGAGGTTACAACGTGACCTTAAGTAAGATCTTGAACAACAGTCATTAATTTCAGTACCTGAAACAGACGGAAAAGCCTACATTTAAGCGACCACAGTTTCAATCACATTACTTGTGTTAATGTTCAGACAATTTATCAGACATTTTGATCTGAACCACAAAAACAAGACATCCGGTTACCAAATCATTACCGGGCACCATTACGTACAGCCTTACTTAAAGTTTGACGGTACGCTTTGTCCAGACCCGAGTCTGGGAAAAAGTGGACGTGTTTTGCAAAAGATAATGAATTGTCAGCGTTACATACAAATGATAATGAATATTAATCGTGTATCCTAATATTTTTACATCGTTTAGAATATAATTAATTTCGATAAATTAAGAAAGTGGAACCAGTTGTATGTACGAACAGAAGATACATTTATGAATGTAATCCCACGTCAGCATTGTAATTATCTAATATAAAAATCAAGTCTTTTCTATAAATACTGACGAGACCATGTATGTAACACAAGCCTGTAGAAAAGCCGAGCGTGATGTGAAGAAGGCCGGAGTATAAAAATCCTATCAGCGACACATTAACCAATTCCTTTTTACTTAATTAAATTTTAAAATCCTATCGACTTTCAAGAGTAGCCGATAGTAAATATTCAGTTGGATTTTTAAAAATAATATAATAATATATGAGAGGCTTAGTAGGCGAGTGGCTGTAGCGACTAGCTAGTAATAGAGGCACCGGTTCGACTCCCGGACCCACCATAAAGTCAAGATGCGTTTATCAGCCCCAGATCGACTCAGCCTGCGGAAATAATATCTGGGATAATGCTCTGTGGAAATAGCGGACGGCTGGCTACACCAGCTTTCTTGTATGCCGAACGGCTCATATAAGGCAGCCTGCACTGCCCAACTCATATAGACTGCTCAGGCGGGAAGAAAAGGAGTCATTATTATTACGTCAGTGAATAGGGGCCGCTGTGCCAATAATGTCAAAGAAAGGGATCCCGCAACATCTCATTAGAGCTTTACAAATTCTTTTAGTGGAAAACAAAATCTAAATTGTGACATTGGGAAGACGGAGCAGTATGAGCCCGATCAAACGTGGAGACGACAAGGATGCCCATTATCACCTACTCTTTTTAACATTATTTATAGACGGTATAATACGCAATTGGCAATGAACCTTCTCGAGTACGGTATTTTATGACTGGTACCGGCTTGCATGGCTGTCGAGTCGAATCTGCAAGGTTTCGGATTACAATTCTCCACATTGAAGACCAAGGTGATGGATTTTCGTGGAGGTGATACCGTGCGAGCAAAAATTGTAGATGTAACTGTTCCGTAGAAGGTCACAAATTCTGAATATCTGGGCTATAATGTGTATTACATTACAAACAATGACGTGGTGGATAAGCTAAATACGTTCAACCGCATGTACCGGACCATCAGGAGAATTCTGAATTCAACGGGTAGACACAGCCTGAAGTTAAGGTGATGGGTGGCCCTTCCCAACGAACGAAATCGAACTTCCAGACCACCAGTCATATTCAAGCGGCCGAAATTAGTCTTCTCAGGCTCGCGGCAAGATATACTCCTCAAGATCATAAAAGAAATTCAGATATACGCCAAAAACTGGATATTATGAGTAGACTCCAAGGGATTGGACCGATATCGGCTAAAATGTCTTTAACGTCTTAACCGAATGGATGACTGCTGCATCCCCAAACAACTATTGAATTATTAGCCGAAAGGGCGAAGAGGTTTGGGGTGTTCGAAGAAGCGTTGGAGTGACCCAGCTCTAGTCTATCTGCTTGGGACCGGACCAAATCATTGTTGGTTTAATCTTTATTGAAGATGATGTCGATGATGTCGCACTATGTAACAGTGCGTATCAGATATAGTTTAAGACTCCCAAAATTGGCTTAAAATCTGAACATCGATAAATTACCCCACAGTGTGATCTAAGCATTACCCCACAGTGTACATATTTCAGTATCCTAATCACGTTTAAAAGAAAGTTTAATTTCAAAAGAATTTATAACTACTACGAAAAGTTTCTCTTTGTAAATTAAAAATGGGAATTAAATTATTAATTCGTTCATTCAACTAGAATATAATAAATATGTTAATTTTATAGATTGTAAGAGTTTCCTAAGAGATTGTTAAAATAAGCTGGATACGATTTTACTTTTTTATTAAATTTAAATTCCGCTGTATCGTGATTTGAATGTTACTATAACCGGGGAATACGGTGTTGGACGAACGACTGAAATATTTATTATCATCTAAATTTAGTTACGACGCTAATCGTCTGATACAACAAACAAACACGCGGAGATTAACAATTGTTTGGCCTTAATATCTTAATCGGCTTATACTCAACAGTTAAGTCAAACCCGTTTACCTTCTCCTTCTGAAAAAGCACATGGATTAGAATTGTTTATAATTTTTAGTTTGGATAAATTTATAAAATTTTTAACTATTTCTACGGCCAAAGATTCCTACCGAGTAAGATGTTGTCTAATCATCATCTACCTAACATTAAAAATTGAAAGTTATGTTGTATTTTTTACTTCCATGTTCCATAAGGAAATGGAAGTATGGTGATGGCGAAAAAATCGTTTTCGAGATAAGGGCTGATTCTGATGGTACTACCCTCAAAACATGAAAGTCATTTTTCAAAAAGTGTCTGTGTGTGTGTGTCTGTGTGTAGAATTTTTCTAAGGCGAACGATAACTGCCGCAAATTCAAAAAATTCAAATAGTTTTTTGCATACATCCCTGAAGTGTAGAGGGCTCAAGGCCTTTTGATTTTGGCGAAGATCGGTTAAGGGGAAGGGGTAGTTTACCTCCAACATTTTATGCTTTAACAAGAGTACGGTACTTAATTTTGATAAAAGAAGGTCATACTAATCCACTGTATAAAGGCAGATAAAACATCTATAAATGAAAAGGGTAGTTGAAGGGGGTGGGGGTAATTTTCTATAAATGAAAATGATAGTTGAAGGGGAAGGGAATAATTTTTATATTTGTACTACGTTATCGGCAACAAAGAAGTAGTTTGTTGTCAAAATTCCTTCCCGGGCTGTTTGGCCGTGGTCCAATGTTTTTTGCAAAACCAAACTTTTCGGCAGTGCTATCGACTGCCATTATCAGTGAAAATCGAGTGCGCTAACGTGAGGTGGTATACGTTAGTGACCACAGTACTGTGGTTAAGGCTGAGCAAGAAGTAGAAAGAAGTAGATCCTATGGAAATATTTCATTACGAAAATGATTTTAAATGTAAATTTTAGAACATGGAAGTCATGTATGGTTCTCCATACCGATATTTTTATTCTTTATGAAATAAAAAAGTCATATTGTAACTGCTTTAACATAAAAGTATAAGACATTTTTTTAAGCTTGAAAATACAAGGGAAGCACAAAAAATAATAATCAGTATTGTTCTGAAGAAAACATAAAAGCACCTTCTTGTCGCGTAACGAAATAAAAGCTTGTTGTTATCTACAGCACAATATAATCCCGGAAACTCCGCACACACAGATATCAGAAACATAATTCCTGGGAGAGACTCGAACACGTGATAGAAAAATGAGCAACAATTATGGCCGTAGTGCTTCCGCGTAAGATGAAAGCCTTGTTTCTTTTAACATAATTATATTTTTGTTCCCAAAAAAATACAATAAAATCTGAGACAGATGTTTCTTTGTAACTTGTCTCATTATTCGCCCGCCCTAAAGCGAGAAGTTTCATAACATTCACTTCACGTATGCCGTATTTCCGGGTATGTTTCGGACTCTGAAACCTTTAAAAGTTAGGCCAGCTTATTGACTTAAAATTTTCAATTTATCTCACTGCATCCACGCGTCTGTGATTATGTTTTCAGAGAGTGGAAATGTGTTCGAACTCTGTTAAAGTGAAAACGGCTGATCTGATTTTAAAACACCTTCAAGTCCACTGTGCAAGACGTTTAATATCAAATTTAAATGTTAACATTCTGCCTTTCAGAAACAGTCGGAAAAAGTTGCGTATTAATTATTTAAACATTCATTAACCCTGTAATGAACAAATATAATTATCAAATATACAATTTTCTGACGCGAATCGATAAAGGTTTACATCAGGTTACTGGCACGTTTATGGAAGTTGTGAACACAAAGGACGAGCGGCCTTAGGCTACTGGCATATTTTTATTGGCATAGGCTATATAAATATATAGTTGCGACGGACTAACTGATCGTCGCATGGTACAGTGGAAACCAAAATACAAGACACCAATTAAGTCACTAATCACCAGCTTTAATTATCACAATTAAGCAGTTTGCAGTCAACAAGAAATCAAATAAAAATTGTTCACACGCAATAATAATGTCTACTAATAGAGTTCAACACAATTATTAACACAATAATTCTCCACTTCGACAAACACTCGATCCGCGCTAGGAAAATCGCTCACGTAACTGCACTGACAAACCGGCTGCTATGGCTTTATATAGGCCGCGCAGATGTCCAGTACAGATTTCCGTCCTTACTCTACGCTGGCTTAATGCGTGTCTCAAGTGTTCTTGAATACACTAGAACTCACTTAAGAGCAGCCTTGACTGAGCAACACCTGCCACAATGAACGGGGGGAAGAGTGGAGAATGTTCTGGGTTGTTCGGCAGGCTTTTCTTAACAATATTCTTTTTTTATATTCCAGTTCTGACTTTTACAAATAAATAAATTTGTATTAAATCATTTATCCTGTTTCATTTACAGGCTATATGTACAATAAGCAGCGCGAATTTCAGACACAAGTCTCTAGCAAACAAACGCAGCAAATTCTGTAATTATGGTCGTCAAGTGCATTCTACTAATGTCTGAGTGGCGCTGAGATACAAACTATAATACAGTAGGCTTCAGTATTATAGCACATTGTTATATAAAGAACGGTTCTGACAGCTCTTCGATGGGCGGGATTCTACATCACTGTGTTACCAACGCAAGTAAAGTACGTACAAACGCGTACTGACAGTATTTATCACCACACAAAGCGCGCGCGTGCACGCGCACACACACACACACACACACACACACACACACACACACACACACACACGTCTTCTATGAAAGCATGACATGTAAAAACACATCATTAACTGATAAGCTAGAATTCGGTCATCCATTGCTACATACAGAATATTTATAAATGTAACTATCTATTAAAAAATGGTAATTAAGCACCAATGACTCACAGCTCAATACATAATAATAATAATAATGGCTCCCGTGTGTACCACCCGAAGTAGTGTAGGAGAAGGCAGGGTAGGCTGCCTTATGTGAGCCGTACGGCATACAAGGAAGGCAGTGTGGCCAGCACTACGCTTCAGCCGCCCATTATTATCCCCAGGATGTTATCCCAGGTACTGATTTTTAACAGGCTGAGCGACCTGGGGGCTGAAAAACGCACCTTGATTTTACGGTGCGGGCCCGGGAATCGAACCCGGGACCTCTAGGTTAGTAGCCAGGTGCCACACACACTGGTCTACTGAACCGCCTCAATACATACACATAACTATTTATTGCATACTGTGGACTACTGTGGTGAATGGCTGATATTCCCCCCATATCAACGTCATCATCACTATTGATTATTGATGTGTGGTCACATTCAACTGTAAGCAGCAGTACAAACAACTGACATCATGTTGCTGTGCCAACGTTATGATTGGTTACCAATTTTTTGTTAGGCCGAGACCTTCAGATATTCAAAACTAAATTTTAAGTAATTTACGTTTACAGGTCTGCAGTTTCATAAGGATAAATAAATATCGGCTCCGCCTGGGCTGATTAAGTTTTGTAGTCCACATGTGACACTGCACTTTCACGTAAATCTGCCAAGTTGGCATTTGGTCTTGGAGAGTGATCGTACTATCCGAGCACAATATTACGATTGCAGAAATGCCAAGTCGCTCTGTATGTCAACTATTGAATTTTTGGCTGTTTTTTTAATAAATAGCTTCGAAACTTTGTGAATTTTTGCCATAAGAAATTATATCGAGTTTATAATATTAATGAAGTAGCATGTTGATGGAGGGAATGTGGGCGATCTGGCAACATAGCGGTCGCCCAGCCAGCAGTCGTCGCTCAGTTCTCACTTCTCAGCATCAATTCACTATCATATGAAACTGAATATAATGCTCATACATCGTACAAATTTTAAAATGCAGATATGAAGTCATTTAAAATGATTCTATTGAATCGAGGTCCATGCTTAGAATATTCAGATCAACTACTGATTAAAATTTATCATATTTTTATTGGCAGAATTTTTAAGTTAATGTCTCTTGAAGAAAGGAGAAAAGGACTACATTGTCTTTCTGACCTTGAAAAATTATGAGAAAACTCAATAGAAATTTAACATTTCTAGTGATGCAAAGGAAGCAGTTACTTTTTTTTGTAATATCTTTGAAACGCATTAACGCTCCAATTCTGTTGAATGTCTAGGCTAGGCTCCATTGTCAAATAGTGCAAAACGGAACGTTAATAATAGGAATCGGACGTCTAAGTGACAAAATGTCTCACTCGCAAAATGTCGTAGTTGAACACTACTGAGAAGTCTCATAGAGTGACTGAAGTCCCTCTGGAGCTAAGTAAAAGAAACGCTGTTGCACCTAAAAGCAACAATGTTCTCACAGAATGGAATGGAATGTTACGAGTCGATTACAATTGATATAAAATATAATATCTTCAAATGAATACAATGCAAGTAGGCTACTATACGCACACCAGTTTTGCTGCCGAGACGCCTGAGGAGCGGGGGATCAACTGAATGATAGTGCGTGCTTGTGTTGATGGGGTATTACTGATTCTGAAAACATTGTTCAGATGTTCAGCAGACGTATTTAGTTGTAATTTTGTGTGGGTATTAGATTGAGCGTTCGTACATTTTATGTCCGTGTAATTTATTGAATATTTTGTTAAAGTGGTTTCTTATTCGCTACAAGAAATACCGTGTAAGAGACAGTCAAGTCACATCAAAACAGTGTTAAACGTATTTTAAATGTGTAGTATTACAGTGATGCGTGCAGTGGAATGGCATACGTCACCACATTCCTTGCTCGGTAGCAAAGGTGAACTGCTGATAGTAGGTTTATTTTCACCTGACGCACGTTTCACATAAATTATTCTGTATCTTCAGAGGTTTGCTTGAATTGTAGTTGAATGTTTCGCTTACAATACAGCTAACCTATCTTCAAATGAGTACACTGAAAGTAGGTTTATTTTCGCGTTAGCTGTATTGTAAGCGAAACATTCAATTACAATTCGAGCAAACCTCTGAAGATACAGAATAATTTCTGTGAAACGTGCGTCAGGTGAAAATAAACCTAGTTGCAGTGTATTCATTTGAAGATATTAAGTAGGAGACTTGCAGGAAACTCAACGAGTTACTTACAAAGGAATAATTCATATACAGTAGAGATTTTTAGCTAATATTTGACTTCCTACTTTATAAACTTACAGTCTACGTCAATGCAGAGGAAGGCGGAAGGTCTAGCTACAAGATACTCTAACAAAAGATACCCTAACTACTGACAAAATAACCTAACTAAATTAAATAAGGCGTACGCAATCACGAGCACCGGCAAGACATCATTCTACGGTTTAGGCAAGGTCCGCTCAATATAGGCTTACGCAGAATTCAAGAACAAAATAAAAGCAGCCATAACTGTTATAACAAAAAGTCAGACAACGGAAAAGACGGTATTATTATTTTAAATTCGAAATTCGTGTTTTTCGACAAGTGGATTACGTTCTTGAAGCATAGCAATACAACTATTTTATAGCATGGCATTACAGTAGTGCTAGTAAATTAAAAAAATGCTCAGGTTCGAAAAAAGAGATAAAATATTTTCTTTGACATTTCAACTATCTGATATTTCAGCAGTTTAATTTTCAACATTTTAAATTTTTTTAGCTGTCACATCACATCTTTTAGCTGTCAGTATTACTCACAACGTCAAAACTGTCTCATGAGTTTCATATTTATTTAACAGCGTAGCAGTTTTTGGGTGCTGGGGGATAAACGTACAAACATGCTTAACAGACAACATATAACTACCTCCTTGAGTGTCGCCGTGTAGGCATAATTACTGGTGAGATCGAAACGAATCGTTCGTTTAAATTTACTTAACGTGAATGTCCTTGTTTGTACATCATGATACATTTTCACACCCACAAGCACTGACAAAGATACTGGGGAATGTTTAAGGCTCCCTCACTGAAATGTTTAAGGCTTTCTGTATAATAGTATTGTTACTACATTACAGAACAAGCTACGTGTTTCTCGGCTATTCCAGCGGAGTCCAGCTGTAATGTGTGCGTGTGCGTACGTATTGCTGCCACTTTCAGATGAAAGACAATTACGTGACACTTGTCACGCGTCCGCAACGAGACTTTTCCAGATCATACCTGTTCGCGCGCGCCGTGTTCAAGGCCGCAATCAATTCGTTCTAGTGTTTTCTAGTACACGCATATTATGGAATATGCTGGAATCTCAACGGGGTATAAATATAAGACTTCAGCGGCGCTCAGTCAGTTTTGAGTTGCGATTTATACAAGGCGGTTCGAAGTATTGAGGCGAAGTGTTATGTGTTTTATAATTGTGGGGGACAATTGTAATACAATTGTGTTTTATATTAGTTGAGATTTTTGTTGCGTGTGAACAATTTTCATTTGATTTGTTGTAAGAGACTATCTTGTTGATTACAAACTGTCTAATTGTGATAATTAAAGCTGGTGATTTAATTGGTGTCTTCGTGTCAGTTAGACAGTCGTAACAGTATGTTTTTTCTTTCAAAAACACTGTTTGGCTAGGGACGTTCGCTTATAAATTAAGCCCTGGACTTTCTTTGAATTTGAGAAGAAAATTTGTATTTTGTTTTCTCAAAATCTGTTCAAATGTTTTGTAATCACGGGAGAACATACAAACATAGGCCTACTACATTCTAACAGATTAATCCCTTCCACGCGTAGTGGAGTAATAAATACAAACAAAACATAAAGCGTGTCGCAGGTGTTTTCTTCTTTCACCGGGTGTACAGCATTAACAATTTAGGTTATTTAAATTACACCTTTGCTTGTCGTCGTTTAAACACTTGGTCACCGTTTGATTCGCTTGATCAATAGCGTTGCGAATTTCACGTCGTAATGTTGTCTTTGCCTCAAGGCAGGTAGGCAGGGACCGCCGCCGTCGCCGACCGCTGACGACAAATAACGAACCGACGACCGGGCTAGACGCGTGGGATAACTAACCGACTGGGAATTGACAGCAATGCAAACACAGTCTGCCCGACGACTGCTCCTGCCTACCAGCCCATCCAGACGCGGTCACATTTTACTCTTAATTAAAATATAACATCGAGTTAATAAAACAGAGAACGTTCTTATTATTGACGACTTCATTGTGTTTCGGTGGCGCGTTAGCTATTAGTCTCTCTCTCTCTCTCTCTCTCTCTCTCTCTCTCACACACACACACACACACACACACACACACACACACACACACACACACACACACACACACAGAATCACCACCTCCTACTTCTACCAAACAGAGAATAGTCTTCAGCTTGTTGCCGTATCCATGACGACAAGTAATCACTCCAGTTACTCGACACACTATCATTGACCATGTACATATCTGCGTATACATGCGCGCTGAAGCGCGCGTGTGTATGGACGTGTGTGTGTGTGTGTGTGTGTGTGTGTGTGTGTGTGTGTGTGTGTGTGTGTGTGTGTGTGTGTGTGTGTGTGTGTGTGTCCTTGATCTTCCGGAAAAGCATTAGACTTGAACTTGTTGGGGTCACTTTGGGAAGAGAGACATCGTACCGTCGGGACATCGTAATCATCTCGTGAATGATCATCGTAATGTGACATACTCTATCATAGTCGTGCGCGCGCTCTCATCCGACCTAGCTTAATCGTGGTCATTTGTCCGATGCACAAAATCGTGGTCAGCCGTGAGTAAAATTGAATAAAATAGCCGTGATTCGTTTTGACATTCAATATTGTCACGAGTATGGTATCGAACCGCGTAGAACAGCTGAGAACATGCTCCACTCCCCCCGTCCAGTGTGGCAGGTGTTGCGTCATTCAAGTAGGTGGTTCTAGTGAGTTCCAGGAACACTTGAGATACGCATTAAGCCGCCGGCGTGGAGTAAGGAGGGAAAGCTGTACTGGACCTCAGCGCGGCCTATATAACCCCATAGCAGCCGGGTTGTCAGTTCAGTTACGTGAGCGATTTTCGCTAGTGCGGATTGAGTGTTTGTCGAAGTGAAGTAGAATTGTGTTAATAGTTGTGTAAAACTCTATTAATAGACATTGTTATTGCGTGTGAACAAATCTAACTGGAAATATTGTACGAGTTAATTATAAACTGTTTAATTGTGATAATTAAAGCTGGTGATTAGTGATTTAATTGGTGACTTGTATTTCGTTTTCCACTGTACCATACGACGATAAGTAGACGTCGTAACAATATTATTAATTTTTAACTACCATATTTGTGTGCCGTATGTCAAACGGGTTGAGGTCAGGCGGCAAAACCATAAATATATACAAACGTATGCTACCCAGAATACATAGGAGTACGTTTAATGCTTTGTGCGAAATCATGAAACAACCCTGTTTTACATTGTCACAATATACTATCTTGTAGCGATTACAAATGCTTAAATGCCACAACATGTACGCTGAAGTCAGGGCATTTTTAATGTTCGTCTGAAGCTTATCTTGTTTATGATTACAAACACTCTAATTGATAAGTACATAAATAAAAGAGCTAATCATCTTTCCTGAGCAATGCTCTCAGACTACTGCTGCATCAATTTGTATATCCTTATTACCCTGTACCGATGAATACATCGCTCAAAGCCTTCTGCTCATAGGCAAAATATCAGTCCGTTAATATTATATTCTTATTATTTCTAATGATTACTACGATTGACTCAGGTCTTCACATCATAAAATCTGCTTCTTTTATGAAGTGAATTTTTTTTTAATGAGCATCACACACAGTTACATTTGTCTGTCGATTAGTTGTATGAAGCACCATGATTTGACCGACTCCTAATCACTATCGCATGCTTATAATAAGAGGCCTGGCAAACTGTTGTGAAGTAATAATATATCTATAACGGCCAAAAAATATTTCGATTCATCTTTTTATCAAACATCCGAAATTTGTAACGTCTACTGGTGAAGTACATTTTTGAAAATACGTCATCGTTCATTACATCTACATTATGTTTACACTCATTTATGTAACAGGTAATTTTTATTTTGTAAGTTGTACGTATTCTGGACGTTGTTTTGGCTTCGCAAACTTTCTGGGTAATTCTCGTAACAGGAAGGCAGACACCAACTAATCACTGTTCCGTGTAGTCTGACCTAGATCAGTCAGTGAAGTCAGAACCCATGTTTCACTTCTGTAAAATCCCGCAGATGTAACAAATGATTTGCGCGCCTTGTTTCCATTTCTTCTTTTATTGTACACGTACTTTCTGAAATTTCTCATTTTTTCAATTTTTAATATCCAAATCATCAAGTAGACATCATGTTCTGTTATTGTCCAACATTAACATATTAAACTAGAAGATCTATAATATCAAAATACTACTTTTGAGGAGAAATATTAAAATTACCTTTCATTACTTTGCCATGTTAAAACAATTACTTGACGACGAAATCCAGAGGCTCGAAAATAATCTCGAAGTGATGTTTAAAACCGAGATAATTCTAAACGGTGAACAAAATTTAAAACAAAGTATTTATACAACACATTAGCGTACAGTGTACGCTTGACCTATTATTTAGATATTCTGCATTTACCTCCAGTACTGAAAGCCCTTATTGTTCTTATCTTGTTTTCCGTATTTTATTAGAACGTAGTTATTCAGTTCATGCTGGGTTTTCTTGTGTCAGTTCTTCGTTTCCAGGTTAAAGATCTCTGTGATCGTTTAATGCTTTTATCGCTCACAAATTATAGCATAATAGACACAAATAGAATGATAATAATAAAACCTTTTGTTGACCTTGATGTGCAAGAGTTCCTATGCATTGCGCTTGTTTTTTATGAGTGTTGTGTGTTTTCGTAGTATTTATTTGGATTTTTTTTTTATAATATATTATGTAAGTTTAGTTATTATTATTTTGTTGACTCTCTATTACTGGTTGATAGAGTATTATTCATTTCCATATACGTATAATAAGCGTGAATTTGGGTGGCCGAAACGTCGCGTTTATATTTTTCTGTGAAGCCAAAAGTCCGTCAATTAAATTCAAATTCAAATGTACACAATCTGTCACAGTCATCTTTTACAGAAGGAGAAATAATATTAACATATGTCCGTATCTCATATATGGTATGTTAACGTGATGAATAATTTGGGTGCTAAGATCTAACAATATGAAGTACGGTTTTTCACAATAACCACATACGGTAACTAATGATAATGTGATGTATTTTTATACTTACATTATATAATGTAAATAATAACATCATATGGTACCTTTAGGCTATATAAAAAAGAATACAATAAAAAATAATTAAAAAATTCATATACCGTACGGTAATGATTAGGACCTTATTATACTGGGCCACTCGAGTAGCTGGCGCGCGCGGGTAATCCACCTCTGTGGCCAGGCCTAGTTTCCGCGGTGGCATGGACAGGCTTCCGCCCTGGCCTGGGTTGGCTACTCCTTCACTCAGTATGTGAGAAGTCATCGTCAAGTGAAGGAGACAAATTTTGTCTGCTTCTCTTACTAAAAAGAAGAAAACGTAGACGAAAGAAGGCGACTGGTGTGCATCCATTACTATTAGGAAGGCCTTACTAAAGGAGTCTTTTGCACTCTTTATGACGACCTCAGGGAAGACGTCAAGAAGTTTTTTGGGTACAAACATTCATTTGACGAACTTTTAGAAAAAAGTTCGGCATTGAGAATGAGAGCTTGTAAACAAACCAGCTGTTCATACAATACGGAGTCAAGGTCGAGGGTGGTGACGCGATTGTAGCGCGCGTCAGTGCCCCAATATAATAAGCTCCACAAGAAACAACGGCCCGCTACCGGCGCGACAGACGCGCGGGTGAGCCACCGGTAGCGAGGGTAGGCGTCTGGAGTCGCTAGCCCTCGGGATAGACGCTACCCCTTGCTTCCGCGGTGGCCCAGTATAATAAGCTCCATATGGTTACGTGTATTGCTAAGAGTGGCTTGTCTGAGCCAGCTACTCGAGTGGCCCAGTATAATAAGGCCCTTAGAGAATGCGTCTTTAACGGCCGGGTACGGACTTCACATGTCTCCGCTTGTGTCACAAAGCAACCAGTTTCTAACGCACAACAAAATGTACATTTTAACGTGTTTCATAATTTTAGTGCATATGCGTGCTTAATTTGAAAATGAAACCAGACCGTGAATTGAAACGAGATTACATGAATGAATTACATAAAATGATGAATTACAAATTTACTTATTTTATTGAAACTGGCGGATCATAAAAACTGATAACTATATTATTACTGTAACAGGCCAATTCTAAACTATAGCAAGACTGTACTACTGTATTAAACATACTTGATTATAAGTTATGTATCGCACGCTGAATGCAAGAGGGCCATAAGTGCAAAAAATTTGGAAATTGAGGTATGGCACAGTATTAACAGATTACAGAGAGCTGTATTAAATACAATAGAGCCATAAGTGATATCATCAAAGACGCAGTTGCTGCAAAAACATGTCCTTATGCTGTTGAAAATCTGGAACACACATTTTAATGCAATATAGCCACATGTCACTTGTGGCTGTATTGCATTAAAAGAATAAACTATATTTAGGGAGGTTTTAAATGAAGACGGCCATAACTGCAATTCTGACCATACATGAGAGTAGCATAGTTTTAGTTTCTTAAGCTGGCAGCACTTGTTCCCTTTCCTGCCTTTTTCTATGGCAATTAAATGTCATAGAAAACCAGGAAATTTTTATAACAGCATTTAGAGAATTAAATTTTATTAAAAAGAATAAAAAAATGTTTTATGAATATGCGCTTATCAATTTTTAACAACCATTTGAAACTTAAAACTCGATTTCCCTCAAATGTGTCTTTTAGCACTTGCGGCCCTCCACGTTTCAAGGTGTGATATAACTTACAAGACTACAACCTAGTAGGCTATTTGTTCCAGGTCTCGTTCCTGTTTTAAACCACACTATGCAGTACGTTTTACAATCAATCTTTTACAATCATTTTTAGCGTTCAATCGTAAATTTAAAATTAATATTCTGCAACACATTTTCAATATCGTGTCAATGTATTCGACCCCCTCCCCCCCAACACCTCCGAGTAACATCCGACTTCAGGACTGTACACTCCACTCGTTAACCACCACAACGGGCACTTCCCACGGGACTCTAGATTCTTCAGAACGATGATTGTAAGACTATGGTCTAAAACCTGGTATTCTCCCACATTAGCTTTCAGATTACGGAAAGGAGACAAACTGCCATAAAATATAAGAGACATTTTACACTATGTAGAGAAGCCTATTTAAAAATAGTTCTGAGCGTGTCTGTTTTCAATAACATTCCCCAAAAAAAACGTCGTCCACCGGGACAGGTGTGAACGATCATTCATCATTTGACCTCGCAGTATACAGTAAATTATAGATATATTGTAAAAAATTTTGTTTTCGAATTCCTTGAAAAATCGTTTATTTTATTAATGTCTATAACTGTTTCCGGCGGACTCCATGGGCCGTGGGTGGTGGCTATAAATACTGGACCACCTCATTTCAGATCTAATCTACCCGCCAGCATAGAGGTAACAAACTAATAAAAAATAATATATGCGACAAATAATGTACATTTATTTTCATTTACTTTGGCATGAAAGTTTATTTTCTTTAAATTTAATCAAATTAACGATACTTAAACAAACTATAAACAGAAAATGAAACGACGGTAATTTTAAACAAAAGTTTCGAAACTGTTTTAAATTGAAATATTTAGCAAAACATTGTCCTTTTAAACAGAAGTAATTTGTAACTAATTAAGTAATTAATCAGTTTTTAAAAGTGACGGAAGAGCTGACTATAAAAACAGAGCATACTAATTAAATATTCAATTAGGAGCTTTTGGAAAAAATAGGTCAAGGGAAAACTGCTACATAATGAAAAACCTCTTAGTTTGGTGTAGAAAGTCTTGACAAAATCACTAGGAAAGATAGAAGCGATAGAATGTATATTGAAGATTAGTATTCTCCTCGTTTCATATAATGGGGTGTCTTACGGCGAGTTTCGGGCAAAAACTTTCCGCCTGACAGAAAACAGGTGACCAGCACAATGAGTGTGACGTAAGGAGTACTTTTTCCAATATATAACTGACCTACATGTAGTCAGTTACAGGTAGTGAAGGTGCAGTCTTCTACAGATCTAGGGACGGACTCACTCGGACTATCGGAGGAAGGAGAGAGAAGGTAATGACAATGAACTTAAGGTTGTAGGTCCATCACGTGCCTTACCACACAAAGACTCCATAGACAGGGGCGTAGCAGGGATTTTCTTCTGACAGGAATTCCTCAGGTACTGGACTTGTCTGAAACTTCTGTGAATGACACTGAAAAAATTAAAAGGGTAAGAATCGGTTATTTGCTATTTATTTTGTTGTAGTCAAGAAGGTAAGTATGGAAACATTAGGGTTATATTAATTTAATATATTAATAATAATAATAATATAATAAATAACCTTTATTAGAAATTTAACGAAGTCATGAACCAATAGAGATGACATCTTACATTACAACATAACTAAACCCAGTAGTAACGGAAAACTTGCGCAAAGCGCTCACACGCTGCGATAAGTCTTAGGTTTACTATGTATGGAACAAAGGACGTGTTTTGCAATTTTGATTATTGATTTGTATTCAAAATGGTAATAAAGAACTACATGAAAAATGTACTAATTAAAAAATATTGATTACAAAAATAACTAATTACCAACATAAAGAAAATACTACAAGTGCAAACCTAGCTTTCCAGTATACGTCTTCTGGAAGATGCAGTGCGACCATTCTAGGAAGAAGAGGGTAGTGGAGACGGAACGGGACACAGGGCGTAATCCTTAAAGCTAACGACGACAATGATTAAAAAATACAACAACAAAAATGGTTACATACGGCTCGAAAAACCGTATATAACAAATAGCTATATCTGTGTAAGATTCAAATAGCAAATAGAAAATGTTTTAAGTTCCCGTGAAATAAATTTGCTACACTATAAAATTTCGTAAACCGAATTAGATACACTGCGGCCTGATTGCTACCTACTCGCTCAGAGTACATAACTCAAAAGAACAGACAAATTTCTACCATCCCCCAGGCACCACAAACGTTTACACGAAGCGATATCTACTGGCAAGACGGATAAAGCGTATCGCAATTAAAAATGTTCGTACTTACATAACTAATTAGATTAATTATTTAATTCGACTCAAAGACTACTGGTCTTATTAATTTTTGATATTTCATGTTTCTTTATCGTTTCGGGTGGAGGTGGGGTGGGGGGTTAACCCCAATCCTCCCTCGCTGTGGTACTGTGCACAGGACACATTACTGATAAAATAGAAGCATAAAAAAACCTCATTTACCATTTGACAGTGTCAGAGGCAAAGACTCTGTGGTGTCTTCATGAACCGAAGTAGGTCATGAAAAGCAGATACAGCTAAAATAATTAGACGTGAAACGGGTGTCTGGTTGCGTTATGTGAAAAAGATCTCATCGCGCATGCATAGCTTTGACGTGTTGTTTACAGAGTAATTATTTTGTGTTCCGAAGAGCTGCTTCGTTGGTGTTTCACATGGTTGGTCATGTCACGTCCCACTTTCTGCACTGCCTTCCCTTCTGCCTCTACAATCTGCGCGAACCATTTCATGTTTTACTGTTTTTCTGAGGACACTTTATATGAAATGTTCCTCATAAAGGAGAGTAAGTGAGGCCAGTAAGTCATGTTCAGCTGCCAACTATCACTCCAGAATGCTGCCACAGGTACTTATTTTTACCGTTTGGTGTGATATCAGTTAATAAATGCATCTCAATAACACATAAATATAATCCGATAAATAACACACTACTGTACAGTCACAATAACCAGGTATGATATGGAATGCCTTCCATGTTCAGTCTGTACTAATTTTCCGTTTTCCTACCCGTTTTTCGTAGTCTGCTCAAGAAACGTCAATTGTTTATACACACGTCCCCAAACAGATATAATACGCTTGCCGTTGTGGGAAATTAAAGAACGATTCTGAAAAACACGTTTAATATAGTACAGCTATTTACGTATATAACACTCTACCTGGTTCACAGTGTCTGTCAATGGCGTGTTTAGGATGGCATACTTCGCATATTATTTTCCTTGAACGAAAACCTCTGAATATCGACAATATTAATAATTAACTAAACATGCGGATAGACGCGACAGCAACGCCGGAGCATAGCCGGAGGCTGACTGCTGCTTGCCTGCCTGCGACAGGGTTGGGGGATGAAACGGGCGGAGGCAGAAACATTACATCCCTCTATAAAAACATATTGCCGTCGATATTATGCTGCTGCCACTACTACTACTGCTACTGCTACTGATGCTGCTACAACTTTCATATTCTCGCTTCGTAACGTCTCTTTACTACCCTCTCCTCACCCCCTGGGATGTTTTTTATGACATCTTGAGAAAAAAGTTTAACAAGGAGATGATTTTAGGAAAGAAAACGAATAAACTAAGAAAAAATCTAAACTGTTATTTGTATTCCCTTCACTTGCATTTACTATGATATTTAAAAAAAACCATAACAATAATAATAAATAGGCCTAATTATATAGTGGACAAAAGATCCTATTGAAATATCCTAGTGAAATATTTTCCTATTTGAGAGTTTTTGAATATATCTTACATATATTGAATTCACCTTATCTTCAACAATATTACCTCGACAAACGCAAGCTTTCACAATTTTTTTCCACAACAATAAATGGTTTCCATAAAATGTTTAATTGCGAAATGGAGGAAAATCTCAGTGGGATCAAAAAGATATTTTAATCTTAAATTTTTTAACGAAATCTAACTATCGACCTATAAATCTGGAGAGTTATCTGACAGCTATAGGCCTACTGACTCCCGTGAACGGCTAATCTTTTGCTGTCCAAGGAATTCTGAAAGCTATCCCTGCATCCTCACGTCTCAACTTCACCGATTTCATAACGCCCACTTTTTCTAAACCGTACTGTTCTAAATCCTTTCTCGCTTCTTCATTCCGAGTAACATGATCATCTTAGGAGTGTCTCCCTTTCCTTCCAACATGTCTTTATTCAACACCTTTAAGTGGCTCATTTGAATTGTTTAGGCTATAAAAGGTACGTGACCGAAACATACCAATCTTGTTACTCTATTCTATCTGATGTCATCTGATAGCAATCATTATGCTCCTAATCTCTTGTAGTGCTACCTTATCTATGTGTTCTCGACTACGGGTGTAGTGATCAAACTCCACAGCAATGAGCCTCTTCCTCAAAAATTGTCTGGCATTAAAATAATGTCCGTGCAAAATGTACAGATTGTCTCACGTGCTTAGTGACTGAGCTGTGCTAATGTTTGCTAGTAAAAAAGTCAAGGAACAATAAGAAGCTTCTGATAATTTGTTTCTACAGGAAAATGTCAGACACATTTGTTTCGTGAAGACACATGATGAGCAGTCTTGAAATGCTTAAGAGGATATACGAGAAAATAGTGGAAACATCCATCGGAAGAAATACAAATGATGGCTAGCACTTGTAATGAGACACAGTGATTATAACTGTCAAAGAGTAAAAAACTATTGGGAGGGAACCACGAAAACGGCCAAGAATAAATTATTCTATGCAGTGTGTGAAAAAAATACACATGATTTAAATAAAGGGGAATCAAAAAGCAACAACGTTAGACTTTAGCAAACCACTAATCCCCGCATCGAAGTTACAACAATATGAATTGGAAGACACATCCTATTGACTGCAGTTTAATTATTGCCAAAAGTCTGATAATTCACTTTTCACAATAACAAAATAATGTTCTCAGCGCTGTCCATACTCTACGACTCGCTTTTAGAATGCCCAGTATTATCTATTCGTTGCGTTGACGTATAATGGATCCACATTAACAGTCATAATAACACGTCGGATTGGAATGTACGACGTTTCAGATTGAGTAGCGTGTGATCAACGCTTTACCGGCTTCATAGTTTAATTTATCGAATAACAAACGATAACTCACAATTGAATATTTCTAAGCCATGTTCACCATCCTCATAAGCCACACACCACGCGCACATAGTTCATATAAACCATTAACACACGTTAAAAACGTAATGTTTTCAACGTTAACATCATCAATGATCGTGGTCGCGCCGCGTGGCGTGTAGCATGTAGCGCTGCTACTCTACCGGCCCGGTTCGGTTCCCGTTGGAGTCACCCGATTTAGATACGACCCTTCGTAAGGCAATGACAAACCAGCGAGAGGTCCCACCTAGTATAAACCTTCCCAACTAAGTCATTAACATAAGCCTGTCCCATATGTCTGTGAGAGAATCTAATACATAGTTTTATTATAGTTTTAAATAGTTTTGTTAGTTTTGTCATTTTATTATTTATATATGTGAATGTAAACAGATATAAAAACACAGATATAAAAATAGCATACAAAACTAATAAAAATAAATTACAAATTCTAAATAGCTCACACAACAAAGATAATACAACAACCAACGGTATATACAAAATTGAATGCCAAGATTGCAATAATGTTATATAGGAAAAACAAAAAAACAGCTGAAAACGTTATTTTGAACACCTAAATGCATACAAAAAACCAAATATATATAAATCCAATTTAGCCACACATGCAATAAACACAGGACATGAATTCCCAGACATAACCAATGTAACACTAATAAAACATATACCACACAAAGGCACCATAATGAACATTTGGGAAAATTTACAGATTTACAAACATAAAACACAAAACAAACTAATACCAGAACAAATACAAATCAATACAAAACATGACACAATATTCAAAGCACTCAACATCGAAAATACACAAAATACAAAAACCGATACCACAACCACGCACAATGATGCAACTTTAAAAGACCAAAGACCAACAAACTACCTTAATAACATCCAGAAGCCAACACACAAATACTTCACCAGAAACAAGATGGCGAAGGCTGAAGATGAGAGAACAGGAACTCTCGAAACATGTTCCACCAAATAGAAAAATAACATCTTGAGGTAAATTTATATATAAATATTAAATGTATTATATACATCAAGAAACGGACTGTAGCAGAAAGTGATTGAAATATATATATATATATATATATATATATATATATTAATAACACAATATTCTTCACAAACTTCCCATAGCGTCAGTGGACGTTAGCGATCCATCCCAACGTCAATGGACAACGTTGTCTGAATAGTCCGACGAACGTCACTCTAATTCGACGTTCTGGTTGCAAGCCAAGAAATGCTTCGTCGTCTGTCGAGACGTCTCCTTCCTTCCAACAGGATACCTGCGCTGTAATTTGTAACAGGTGGCATGTGCGTGACATCTATGTGCCAAGACAGATGTTGGCACTTGTCTACCTACGTCTCTTTATAAGCTAGCACACTGAAATCAGAATTTACAGTTTCCCGGATAGAGCAGTTAACTGAGTGAGTGACGTGCAGGAAGTACTGTCGCCCGAGGGAAGCAGTGTGAATGTAACATACGCACATTCCCTACTTGATCAGCCCGTTCAGAATACACTACTGTTCTGTCTAACGACGTTGGTTTCCTCCCAACTAGC
Organism: Magicicada septendecula; assembly: GCA_034769895.1. NCBI lineage: Eukaryota > Metazoa > Arthropoda > Insecta > Hemiptera > Cicadidae > Magicicada > Magicicada septendecula. The sequence goes on from CM068372.1 coordinate 127,391,865, forward strand.
AATCAATCGGTCAGCGCTTGTAGTGCGTATTACTCGGTACGAGAAACGTTGTACAGACGGCCTAGCTGGGCACTAGGACTGTGGGCAGTCGTCAGCTTCTGCGTGCACAATTGAAAAACCACAAGTGTGCTTGCAAACTATCGTGTGTGTGCACAAGCAAGCATGCGTGTGTTGTTTTTTGAAAGAATAACACTGAAGGAGAATAAAAAGAAGAACAAGAGAAGGACAGAGAGAGAGAGAGAGAGAGAGAGAGAGAGAGAGAGAGAGAGAGAGAGAAAGAGAGTAACTTTTAATCAAATCATTGTATTTCTACAATTTAACAAAACATACAAAAAATAAATAAATAAACTTAATATATATTCCTAACGGGTTAATTAAATTGTTCCAAACGGCAACAGTTCCCACTAACATGTCGAACAGATTATCCCATAATGTGTACTTACCTATGAAAGAAATTCCATCTTAAAAGCATCGTAAAGTATGCGGAAAGTAAAACCGGTTACGTATAATCATGAGTTTACCTGTAACAAAAAAAAAACACATAATCAGTGACAGACTACTTATTTATTTCAGTTATATTACATATTTGTAAAAATAGGTAGCAGTAGCGTATAACGATCACAGAATGAACCAGTTTCCCACGAATATGGCATTTTGAGTACGAGCCGCTGACGAGTGGTCGATGGGTATTCCGTGCGAGTTTTGCATTGTACTTTCTCTACGACCGTCAGTGTATATTAAATTTTAGGCATTTGATAACTTAATTTTATTTATTAACAATAATAACATAAATATTCACAAAATACGAAATCAATCGAACACAAAATACGAAAATACGATCGAACAATTAGTTCCATAGCTATGTATGAATTGAATGAACAGGGCGAAAAATTGGACACATCGTTAACAACAGATGGGGTAAATACTGTACTCAGAGAACATGAGTGTTTGCTTTTTAGACACCGATTTCTTCGAATTATAAAGACGTGTTGGATTCAAGGTGTAATTCTGAAAACCTGGAGACGTTAATATCACTTATCAGAAAGAAGGGATATTGTCAATAACATATAGTAGTGTTCTCAGTTACAGTTTCATTTACTTGGTAGTCTCAATTTTTGTTATGTCACATCTTAAATTAAATATAGTCTATATAATATAGCACACACGCACACAAACACACACACACACACACACACACACACACACACACACACACAGAAGTATTAATGATATTACAAAATTAAGATGATAATAATAATAATTGATAAAGGTAATCTTTTCAAATAACAGAGGTGGATTTGAAAGTTATTAAAACTTCGACTATTCGGATATGTAACAATGTGACCCATATGTTAATAAGACATTCAAAATATGAAATGAACATTTCATTTGACTAAACTCGGTGAATAAAACAAATACAAAAGTGAGTTTAAATGTATACCCAAGTATAAAATATAGAAATGGCTGTAGCAAAGTTTGTTATATTACATAAATTTTACACAGACTCCTACTCAGGCAGTAGCGTTACACACGACGCGATGTTTCCAGTGGGCGTATCACTTTCACTACGACGACGGTAGCAAATCAAAAATAAAAATATCGAGATACAAATGAAGTGAAACCGCGTGGAAAAAAAGGCGCGTGGTGCCAGTCAGCGGAGCGTTCGAAAGATGAATTGTGGCAACGCACGGGACGGGAACAAATTATCCGGTTTAATACGTATGACGACGACTGATGATGAGGGCGAACCGAGTTAATTTGGCCGGCCAGAACAATGTCTTGTCTTAGCTGCGCGAGCGAGAGCAACGGCCGCCGCGTGCGATTTAATGTTTCCTCCAGGGATAATTCACTGTCGTTGCGTCGCATACTTTAGTCCCCCATGAAATACTTATGGCCCTTAAAAGTTTTGCTTCGGGTCAGAGCGCTATAGCAGCTCATGCAGAAAATGTGCGTCGGTTAATATAGTAAAGTAACAATCAACAGTTAAATTAGAGAAAAAAACCAGCGGACTGAGACGTTTCTCTTTTCCGGTATACCGAGCATCTCATTCGTAAATCGTCGTACTCACCAGCTTTATTTCTCCCATTTCCTCTGTTCGGGAAGGTTGCATCGAGGAAGCCTCGGACAATGCGCGAACAATGTAGTAGCAATCTATCGTATTGAAAAAATTTTTCATTGAAGTATTCACCAACTGAATTGCCTAACTGATTCTACATTTAATAGGGCATTTTTAGAGTGATTTTAAAATCACTAACACCAGCAACAGTTCTATCAAAACAGACGCTGAAAGAATTATGATCGAACAAGTGTGGTCCAATACTTAGATGAACGAGAATCGCAGGATCCATAAATCAAAGTAAGATTTGGAAACAAGAAGAAAATCGCTGCGACACGTATAATAATTTAATAAGAAAGGGAAGTTTAATAGAACCGAAAATAAAGATATCGAAGACCGTATATATAGTATTATTTTGAAGTTTGGCTGTTGGATGTGAGCGTTGGGTTAGAGATGGGAGACAGAAAAGTAGAACACAAGCTGTGGAAACGGAGTAGATGAAAAAATCTTGGGTGTAACAACGAAGAAAATGATGAGACACAAAACAAGAAGAGAATTAGAAGTACCTACCTTTCATAGAAGAAAGAACATTGAGTTGATGAGAATCACTGTCACTGACAACATATATGGAAGGGGTAATACCTGGGAAATGAATGTGGGGTACAAACATTTAAAATAGCAGGAAAAAATGAAGACCTAGACTGACAAGGGAGCAAGTAGTTACTAAATTTGTAGAATATAAAAGGATACTACGGAGAGAAGCGAAGAGGTTGCAAGTGACAAAAAAGAGTGGAAGAAGTTTGAAAAGTTAGAAATGTAATTTAAACGTAACGTAATATATTGATTGTGTTATAACGGCCATGTACGATGAATTGATTGTAAGCATTCATCCCCGAAGGTTCGGGGGGAGCTGAGAATTAAAAAAAAGTCAAGATAAACAGCTTTCAAACTTTAAAATGTTTTAATTACAGTTATTTTCATCAAACAAAATTGTGATTTTCTGTAGTAATACCACACATAGTTCCTACCAACATACTCAACGTTTACAAACTTCTAACATCTTCCAACATTTTTATTAAAAATAATTTTAAAATACATCATGTTAATTGTCGGGAAAACGATGACAGTCCGTGATTCAATTTCAAGTCTTCCCGCGAGATCGCAAGTAACATCAAAATTTATTATAAAAGTAAATTGTAATTTATGTATAAATGAATATAATTTGTTTAAACAATTACAATTATTTTAATTATAATTTATTTAAAATTGTAATTTAGTTATTATGAAAATAAAAATGTATTACCCTACTGATAGAAAAAAATTAAGTCAGTGTTTACTATTTTTGTATGCATGCATGTGTGAGGATGAGTACATACACGAGTTAGAGATGAATATGTCAGTCTATAAAATGTAGCCTACGCTTATTTTTATTGTAGATGTAAAGAAAAGGCAACTCATGTTATTCTTTATTTTATGTATTTTAAATGAGGTATATTTGTTTTTTTTAATTTTTAATTTCATTAAGCTACATACTACAATAAATAATTGAATTTGGCATATGATAACATTGTGCTTATTTTTAAATAGGGTATTTACCAGTTTTACCAAGTCTTAGATAGAGAAATGTTTAACACTGATAAAACATATAAACTAAACGATTTAGGAATTTTTAAAACTTTGTTTTAACTTATGCTCTAACTTATGCCGACACAACACTTTTTTTTTATCAGCCATCTAAGGACCACATGCCAATTTCAATTATTTATTCTTTGTTCTTTTCTTTTTCTCCAATATTCTTTCATCTTTTCTGTGTCTCTTCTTCCTGTCTTCAGTCTACTTTGAACCTGAGTTTTCTCTGTCCTACCATGGAGAGACTCCTTCCATTTTTAACACTTTTACCCGAAAAACTTCTGTTTCAATTGCTTCTTCTGCGTGTATATTATTTTTTTCTAAACCCTTTTGGACTTCTTTAATCCAACTTGATGTTGACTTCTTCACACAACACTTTTATTTATAGTAAAACTTTCTTTATAATGATGCGAAGGCAATAACTTCAAACCAGTTCAGTCTTAAACAGTGGCAAGCAGGACCTACCTGATGGCTTTGGGTTACAAGTTTCTTTTTTTACTTCACTAATCCAACCCGATTTGGACTTTTTCTTATAGTCAAAAAAGTCTCTTTTATTAGTAATATCCATTTTCAAAAATCAGTTCTAGTAAACAATAATAAAATAAAAATAAAACTGTTCAATACAGCACTTCGCTGTACACAAACGGACCTTAAACAAAAACAAAAAACTATAGTTATGCAACAACAGTGCTAAATCTTCAACATAAAATATCTACTGATCAACCGACCCTCATCATTTTTCACAAAAAGAAATCAATAAGAATATAGTATTTTGTTTATATTAACAAAAAAAAACAGTAGACCTACTATCTTAAAATTTCAGTTTTCCTGACTTCTGTCGTTCCCTCCCCTTATCATTCATATTGTTACGACGGCCTCCTAATCGTCGTATGGTACAGTGGAAAACAAAAACACAAGATACCAATTAAGTCACTAATCACCAGTTTTAATTGTCACAATTAAACAGTTTGTAGTCAACAAGGTAGTCTCTTACAAGAAATCAAATAAAAATTGATCACACGCAATAGTAATGTTTACTAATAGAGTTCCACACAATTATTAACACAATAATTCGTCACTTCGACAAATACTCGATCAGCGCTAGCGGAAATGGCTCACGTAACTGAACCGACAACCCGGCTGCTATGGCTTTATACAGGCCGCGCAGAGTTCTAGAACTAACGTTCCATCCTTAATTTGCACGCTACTTAATGCTGACGCAAATGCGTATCTCAAGTGGTCTCTTGACGAGTCTAGAACAAACTAGAACAAACGCGGCCTTGACTAGCCACACTGGGCGGGGGGAAGAGTGAGAATGTCCTGGGTTGTTCGGTAGGCCTAAAAATATGTATTACAATGTAATATATTAGGGTTACGAAATAAAGAAATGAACATCAAATTCATCAAGAAAGTACGGGCCAGTTATTTTAAAGAATATAGATCTCCCAAACACAAACCGCTGGGTGTATAAGTACAGTTTCCAACACACGTTCAAGGCTAGTCGTATCCCAGCAAGTAAATTAGTGTTCACTCCATGCCAAGCAAAGTGAGATCAGAGTACCTTAGAAAATAATTGCATCCTTAAAAAACGTATTGAGCATAATCTCACAATTTGAAGGTATTTTCAAAGTCACCTTCAATAAAATTATGAATCAGACGCGGAATGTAATATATAAACTTACATGATCACAAAACCTCCTAGCCTTACAGCCGTAAAGTGAAATGCTTCTTACCCGGCTACCTGGTCTATAACTACTATAACTACCTGGTCATCGGCGAAGCATAGTGTTGTGCCGTGGTTATATTGAAAGGTAAACACCACGGCCAGTTTAATTTTATTTTCCGTGCGTTCGGTGCACTATCGCGGCCTGTTACGATGCCCGCTTTGATATCGAGATGAAAGTTGTTCGCTGCGACCTTGAGTGGTGACGTCATTTGGCAGGCCGTGGCGTCCGCCTGTCAATGAAATTTAGTCAGCAATGCCTGAGTTTTTATAAGTTAGCGCTGAGCCTTCGTCGTTCTCTTTTTTCGTTCAACTTTGGAGCGGCTTGGATTGTGACGGCGTAAATTGTGACACCACTATGCCTAGATAATTTCATAAAGAGCTTCAGGTGAGCCAGTATTGAGGGTTTATATGTAATATTAATTTAATTGATGTTTGTGTGTGTGAAATGTAACGATCATGTGTGCGCGTGGCTCAGGCGGTCCATGTTTGTTCCGGTAAATATACAAGCACGTGGTAAATTATTTTACAGTCAAGATAAAGAAATAATGTTATAGACAGTTCGAAATTTAAGAACGTAAAAGAATTAAAGCAAGTATGAATTTATAATTGTGGTTCCATGAAGTCTGATTATTAATTGAAATACGAGTAGTTATAAATGTAGTAGCAGAGACCACGTGCTTGTCAGTCAATCATTATGTGAACTTAAACATGCAAGGTAACCCATAAAATTGTTTAAGCGTAATTTGTAATGATTTCTTGTGACAGGGTGAAATTTAAAATTCAAATTAAAAGCCCGATGGGTGATTTTGACCGGAGTTAATGACCGGCATTTGCGGTATTGAATTTATAGTGACATGTGTGATCTGAGTGCTTTGACGAAGGAATGTTTGGGTGGTATGTGTATATATCTGAATCGAATGTACAAGTAAAAATTTTCACAGGTTTCTTCGCTTTAGTCGAGAGGAAAGGGGTCCAGGTGATGGGCACGCTACATCTTCGCCCATCCGCAGAGCCTGCGTAAGACACCCCAACGCCGTCACGCCATCCGACATCGTTCTTCACACACCACCAAAATGCAGTAACGTCTTTAGTGCCCTCCGAAAGATCAGGTGGGAAATTTCCAATATTTAATAAACTTCACACTCGAAGTGCTCCGCAGGTTATCGGGAACACACACGCTAAAATCTATGCCTAGATATTAGACTCATGTTTAACATTACTGAACATGTTTTGTGAAGACATGCTAAAGTGTGGACATTACTGACTGGGTTATAAGCAACTTATAAGTATTTGTGCTTTGAGTTGTATAGAGTCATGGGTTATCTTTCTATTATTTAAATATTCAGTTCTATTCATGTGAAAGAGAAAACAGTTTAAAACTCCTTTTTTGACAATATTCAGAACTTAAGAAAATGTAATACTCGGGGAGTACTTGCATCTGCCTGCCATGTGACCGGCGATCCTGCCCGTTTCTATTTGTTTTCAGATTTTTCTAAATTTAAATTTCTCTTATTTGGTTATTTTGTTGGTTCAGTTTAACTATTCAAATTTTTATATTATACAGTAGATTCCTGTTCTCAAATAACTTAACACCTTATTTTAATTTAAGTTAACTTAACACTTTACTTAAAAGGGGATACTTTTTAATTTTTTTATTCAACAACTAATTTACTACATTTTATATTTAATTAACAAACTTAAACCTCGGTTACTGTGATCACTGTCTTCAGTTGATGTGATTAATCCTAGTGATGGGGAACAGGTAGATGAAAGTACTGTTGCACACTTGGGTAATTGTTCTTTGAATTTAATTATTAATCATTATTTATTAATTATCAATTATTATTGTATTATTTAATTATCATGAATTGTCTGCTCCAGACACTTATAGTTATCATGTGTTCATAAATGGTTCCTGCATTACAAACTGTGCATCATGCATCATGCAATACAAACTGTTGTTTTTAAAAGTAAAATATAGGAAGTAAAAGTTATAATAATAATAATAATAATAAAATCAGTAGGTTGCCATGCCATTATTAAATTTGTGGAAAATACTTTGACCTATTTCGTGTAATTAAATCACCATATGACTGTAAATACTTTGACATATTTTGTGTAATTAAACCATCATGTTAATTTAAAGAGAGAGCTGAATGGAAGTCAAGTATTAAGAAAACTTAGACAAAATGATTGTAAAACTATTGTTCAAAAAAAAAAACTTAAATAAAATCTTGTTACTGTTGATCAGCTGTTTTCTTGCAAGACCTGTCACTATGGCTCAGCGCATTTTATTTCCAATCAAGGCCACGTGCCTAGTCTTAAATATTAAGTTACGCCTCCCCAGACAAAAAAATTTTTTTGTGATTAGAAAAAGGGTGTAAAAATTATTCTGGGTACAAGGGGGCGTTTCAGTGTGTACAGGTGTTTGTTTCGTATTGGTATTCCCATTCCATGGCATTTTTACGTAAATAATATATATGCGTAAACTGGGGCCTGTCACGTACTGTCAGGTCATGTGTTAACACGGTGTATCAGTAGCTTCTCTGTGGGCGGGTAAGCACTCGCGCATTCCTAAATCCCCCATAAAACAAAAAAAAACACCTGAAACTTCTAGCCTATGTTACACCAAGATGACCTTGACTGGATTTATATAAAAACGGATACCCATAAAATGAGTGAGTTACTTCTGTGAACACTTTTACAGCGTTTGGTGCCTGATGTAGTCTATCTTACCAATTGATTTTAATTAGCGATACAGAGCTCATTGTTTCAGCGACTTACATCACAACAAAATTGTTTAATATGTGGGACAGTGAATTTATTATCTTTTTCAACTTAGTGAATGTAGTCTTCTTGTAATTTGCAGTTTCATCGGTGTATTGGATGGCTGAATAGGATACACAGGATAACTGTCGTTACGAGTACGATTGTTTTACAGAAGTCTTAATAAGGACTGTGACTATCAGTTTCTCTCGATTTTCATTATTATTTCCACTATTTTATAATCACGATCCGTACAACCAATATTTTGAAACTTTTTTAAATACAGTGTATTTTCCGTTGATAGACATCAGCCTCCTTACTGCTTAGTAAACAAATTTCTCGACTAATTTGTTCACATAAAAAAGATTTTCTTAATATTCTGATGGCAACGTGACGCTATATTTAACTAAATTAAATCTCTACACTGATACACTGTAACACTTCGGTGAAAGGATGTCTAAATCAGATTAGTCAGATCTGGACGACTGGTAAGTTTTAGACATACATATGTGGAATCTGATTAAAACATTCTAATACTAGGCTCACTTTCTACACAAAATTACACCAATAAACCTTAATGTTTAACTTCAGCTCTAATTCAAATCGTACTCATTAAAACTTATGATTCTACGTCTTACCACCGTCACGTCCCAAAGTTCGAAAATCGCTGTTGTAACAGTTAACTTCCTGAACGCTGACAGTTGCTTTAACACTGATGAATCTAGCGTCCAACTTATCCCAAAAGACATAAAGAAACCGAAAAAGCTATTTACACAAAAAATAGAAATATCTAAGTAAATTACATGAAAATACAAAATTAGCATATTATTCCTGTCAACTAAAGACGATTTTGTTTACAAAATGCCACTTGTACAAACACTGTTTGCCACAAAATAAATAATTAAGACTTCGACAACACTTTTAAACATCAATATGAAAACATGGGGGGAGGGAACATATAATATAATAAACGTTTGAAATAATATTGTTGCGACGGTCTAACGGATCGTCGTGTCTGAACAGTGGAAACAGAATAACTAACACCAATTGAAATCGCTTTTTTGAACTTTAATTATACTTTAAATGAATGAAACAACAATGAACACTCGTATACAATAATTCTTGAAGTTTACGATTGCCCAACAGAGAACAATGTAAAGCACAATAAATGTTAGTTATTTAACAGTGTCGCAATGTAGGCTATAGTAGAAATCACCAATTGCAGTTGATCGCACACAGTAATTCACGTACCACAGAAACAAGAACGTCAATAACACACACCAAATCGCAAATCTAAACTGATACCTGATCACTTCTGAATCCTATATTTATATCTCGCTAAGGTTCCAGCTGAATCTACCCGCTTCAGCTGCGCCGAAGAACAATTGTGTGGTTACAGACGCCTAGAAAACAGTGAAAAGTATTCGACGTCGACCTTGTCTCATCCGTATGACGCACACGCCACGCAGATCTCCTATCTCGTAGGCGTAAAAATAAGAAACTGAAAACGGCACCTGTTAAACTCCCAAAATTTCAGATTTTATAATTTCGCCACTGCCTATACAATCTTCCTATACACTTTCTGTTCCAATCTATCTAGTAGTCATGCCATCGTTATTGTGTCCAGCTTTCGCTCTCGCATATCATAACAGACCAGATTAGAACATCATAGGCATAAATTTAATATCAGTACCTAACATCTTTCATCCTATTCCCTACTGACGTACTAAAGTACCAGTCAGTTGGCTAATAAATTAATGCTGTAATTATTATTTCTTCTTATTCGGCTGTGAATAAATAAGAAATAATTGTAAGTAAGAAAAAAAAAGGTAACAGATAGGCATATTCCGAATTTCGACAAATAATTCGTTGAAAGTTTGTGTGTTCAGAGATATTGTCGTGAAACATTCCTGAGAATGTTCGACGTTTCTGCCAGTCTCTGTGTTGTCAGTTATATAGAAAGGAATTAGCCCTTTGCATACCAGACGCAAGCTTTAATTATTAATTAAAATGATAAGAAAGACGAAATAGCTATGATTATTACAGTCTTAAAAATCCAATGTGAACCGTTAATTTACAAATACATTTCAAACTATATTATAAAACTAAGTTAAAACACACACACACGACATATTTGGCGTAATAATCAAGAAAGTTTAGACAGTTAGTTTCCAGTTAGCTCTTGCCTCTGTTCTTAACCAGCTTTATAGACTCACGTTCATAAAAAAAAATGTTAGAGGCAGGACGATGTAAATTGAACACTAGGGTCTCGATGAGGAGTAGACAAACACCTCGTTGCGAGAATGACAAAATTTTCTTTCACTTCGCACATGCGCAGAACAGTTTTGTGCAGTGTTTCTTAGCGTGAACATCGGCTGCAACAAGATTGGTGAGAACAACGGAAGCACGTGTGTGACAGAGAGGGAAATAATATGGATGTGAGACAGTGAACGTCATAGCGTTGTCTCCCTTCTCCTCTCTCTAGATAACTCTGCTATATTTGAAAGTGGGAGTAATTCATTCAAAGGGTCGGCGCAGATGACTGTTCAGGAAAGGCTGGCGGGCCTATACACCACTGCGCTATTCCTAAAGAAAACAATGACAACGCTAAAAAAATATTAGTTATTTTAACGAACTACGAAAATATAAACATACTCCTTCATTAATATATCACAGTCAATATATAATCATATCTACATCTACTCTCGCGAAAACCCACAAATTGTTGGAAAATGTAAAAGTTGTAATTAACTTATTCTGGACAATATTAACAATAACAATTAACTGGAACACTCGAAAACTCACAAGACTAATCTAACACTACTGAATTACTACTTACGAGAATGTATTCATTTTGCTCGTTCTTTATGAAAGTTCAAATAATACAAAGAAATATAAATACAGAAAATCCTCTACATTCAGACATTCGAATATTCGACCTTTCGTTATCTTCTTCGCTGTTCTAAATTACGACATACCTACTAGTGAGTATTACATGCAGCATTTATTAATCTTCCTATCTATGATATTCGAGTTTCTTTGCGATATGTAAGATAATGTCGAACTCACCCCGTAAGTTATATGAACTTGAAAAATGAAAACGAAGGGACAACTCAAAATCTGCAAGGAACGCTTTGAAAATCAATACCGAGAATCGATCCTACTGCTTCGAAGAAAAACTGCAAACTGTCGCTTCGAAAAACTTCATAACGGGTGACGAACGCACGGTACAAAAAAAAAACTTTACAAACGAAAACAACAAAGTTAATCCAAATAAAACGTTTTCAGTAGGAAATTGTGTGCGTGCGCAAAACGAACTGACAGCACCAATTGAGTGTAAACCGCGGCTGGCTGCTGTAACTGGTGATTAACAGCGGTGTCAGTCACACGCCCGGTCTACTGCGGGATTCCATTAGACCCCGGGCTCCGGCATTTTTCCTTCGCTTTCTCCTTCATTTTACATTAAACTGTCGAGAAAAGTCACTGTTAACTGTGTCAAGTGCTCTGGACGGGGATTCTGTTTACTTTGCCCGTTCGGACTGCACGACCAAATAACGTGAAGGCTCAGGCATGAAATATTCACACTAAAGTACCCCCCTCCCGTCAAACACACACACACATTCAATCTTGAGAAATGTTAAAAGCGCCTGTCATTTTGACTAGGTAGGTTATACAAAGAAAACTGTCTCAACTTAATGTAAACATATTCTGTTTTGCTATGCTGTAGAAATTACAGAATAAACTACAGAATAAATTTTGCTAAAATTACACAGAATTTTAGTACTTTTTTTAGAAGCTTCAATATATTTCAGTGTTTACAGCCATAAGTTTGTTAAGTCTGATTTTTTTTTAACATTTTGTATTTCCTAGAGAAAATAAAATTCCATAAGGTGATGGCAGTCCCCATGCTATTATACGCGTCCGAATCATGGGCACCAAGAAAGAAAGATTATAGACAGATGGAAACGTCTGAAATGAAATATCTTAGATCTGTGAAAGGTAGTATAAGATCAGATCACATTAAGAACGAATACATAAGACAGGAATTAAAAGTACAACCTGTAACGGAACTAGCGAAAAACTATAAAAAATGATGGAAAGAGCATGTTATGCGCATGTCTCCAGAAAGAATTCCAAGAATAATCATGAATTATAAGCCAACCGGAAGAAAAATGTTGGCAGACCGAGACGGAGATGGTGAAGCCGGAACAGGCAACCTGTCTAATCCTGGACAGATGATGATGATGATGATGATGATGATTTCCTAGAAATAAGATATAATGTCCTAAGAAAATATGAGGAAACAATTATTTCTGTTACTGTGTGCGGGCGTGAGCGTGTGTTCGTGATAACTTTCAAACGTTTGGATATACAGTTTTTTGACGGGGTTACGGCCAGTGTACGTCAGGCTATCCTTTATCTGTCTGGCACACAAATAGGCACTATGCTCAGGCCGTAGATGATGAAGCGAGGTATCCAAATAAGAGTGAGAGCAGAGTGAGACACAATATGATCACAAAAGATTTCGAATCATGAAATGATTTTGAACCAACAACACCCCGCTTTGGAAACGAAAATGAGATTTTACCTACACTTATTGGATCGTATTTTGTGAGAGAATATTGAATATAATTATTAATAAAATCAATTAATTTTTAAATTGCATATAAAAATAATTTACCTAGTAATTTAGTGTTATGCTAAATAAAATGCATGGAAATCCATCCTTCATTTATGGGATAGGAATTCACTTAAGAAGTATCACTCTTCTAGAGTGTAACTGATACACTTAATTAAATGTAGCAAGAATATTTATGACATTTCATGCTATGAAATTTCAAACATCATATTTTTCCACAAAATTAAACACTTGGACGTTAAGTTCAAATAAACTTTTTACACGTTACTTTCGGATTCTAAGAGACCGCTATAAGCTGTAAAAAAGCACGGTGTCGTCTCATAACAAAGAAAATGAGATATTATAATAGGCTTTATAAAACAATCTTAATTATTTAGGTGAATACAGTAATAGTTAAATATATATTATATTTATCACAGAGAATGACTTTAGGTTCACTAAAAATATCTTTTTTCTTTAAAGAGTGACTCAAATCTGATATTAACATGAAGAAATAAGGATAAATCAGAAAATCGTACAACGCAGTAAACTTCCGGAACTTTTCTGGAAAAATCGGAAAAGTTGGCAAATATGCATACTGATTTTGCAACGGTAACTAAATCACTTTGTATCCCTAACACAAAACGCATACGTACGAAATTTTATAAATAAAGTAGTAGAGTGAACTGAATGGAAGCAGCTATTGGCGTCCACCTGGCACCAGTGACAAAAACTATCGAGTTCCCAAGATTTTACATCTGATATTTTTTTTATACTTCGTAGAATCGCGCAGAATAAGGTGAGGAGCTCAAAATTCCATTAGGCCTAGTATCGCGTTATACCTACCTACACTAACAAACCGCAGGTTTTAAACGATTGTTATCACTGTCAACATGCCGATGTAGGCTTATTTCCTCCTTTTGGGAAAGTAGCTTGATTAAAAGTAGTTTTTCTAGTCCCACATCGTAGACTACACGAAACAGAAACTGTACACAAAACATAAAAGTCGTACATAAAAATATGGGGTGAAAGACCACGTATTGAATCGCAGGTGAATAATTTTATTCTTAGCATCTACTTATTAAGGAAGTAACAAGTTTTCCGCATAAGCAAATGCCTAATAAATACAACATGATATGAAGATGAGCAGAAAAGACGACACACGCGATGGAAACATGTAATAACGCAGTTAAACTGAATATTTCGAGTTAGTGGTGATGTTCAGACAGTTAAAGAACCGTACCTTCTATTCACGAAGAATCGATCGTTGCTATCTAAATTTACCGAGAGCAGAGGTTTCGATATATATTTATATAATTAGTAAAATAGTTTTACCTTTTTCTTGTCCGTCTGGTGGCCTTTACTCTATATTTAATTCTACGCGTTGCGGGACATATGCCCCATCATCAGGAATATCCCTTGGTGACGTTCGTCGATCAATAAAATATTAAAAACACTTTATATACAATTTTACACATAACAATAAATATAATATAAACATAAAAATATAAAAAATATAAATATTATATGTTTATAATATAATATATAAACCTGTTAATCACTGTCACCTAAATTCTTTTATGAACAGACCTCAAAGTGTCATATTGTGTGTGTGTGTGTGTGTGTGTGTGTGTGTGTGTGTGTGTGTGTGTGTGATGGAGACAAGAGAGATGGACATAAACAGTGGGTAATGTCAGAACTAGCAGCGGTTGGTACACCAGTGTGTTGAAAGGTGGGTTCATTAGCTATCACGTCATATTCATCCGCATACACAATATCAACATTAATAATAGCTCGCTGTATTTGTTATTGTCTGTATTAGCAGCCGTTATTAATTTCTAGCACCTCATTCGATAAATTATTCCGTCAACGTTAGCTGTGTACTGTTTGTGAGCGAAAAGCATGAACCTAGTTAGTTACCACATTACACCTACATTAGTGTTCAGCGATATTGCGTTTTAAAACGCTCCTGCACTATCACATGTCATTCCTGTACGAACTGGTCGGTAACTCGACATCTGGCATTCCACACAAAGCTGAAATTTTACGGAATGTAAACTTTTCTGGAGGCTACCATTAGGCTTTTTTGCAGTTTAAATATTTTTCCGTGAAATAAGGAGCAAGCCCATTGTCACAACCCCCAACCTGGAGGACCAGGAAGATTTCTGTCGGGGCCTTCTACCCTTAGCTGACATGTTCCAGTTTTCGAGCGCCGGAAACTCGCTCTTCACCCTCTCTCGTCTGCAGCATAACGTACACCCACTGTACGTCATACTCCCGCTAGTCACGCGACCCAAAACTGGATCTTCGGGGACGTGAGAGCAAGATTTGTTGGCAGAGCTGAGTTTGATTTCTCAAACCCCTGACTCATTTGTCAGGAATCAGTGAGCATTTCTCAGATGTTTAAGGAGGCCTGAAGGAAGAATACGGAAAATGAGGACTGCAGATGAATGTGGAAAAAACACAATATTTGTATATAGGAGAGGACACGACCGACATAGTATTCGAAAGCGGTGAAATTGTAGCAAAATGTGAGAATTACAAATATCTGGGAATAAATTTTAACAAGGAAGGGACAGACGATACAGAAATAAAGTGTAGAGTAAACAAAGCAAGGATAATAATTAAGTGTCAAAATGGAATACTGTGGAGCACCGAAATAGGAAAACACAGAAAAATGAGAATATACAACACAATAATTAAGAGCACATTAGTATATGGGTCTGAGACATGAAGAATGAAAGAATATCTGAAAAGAAAGATAGAAGCCACAGAAATGGACGCTTTAAGAAGAATATGTAGAACATCAAAATTAGACCGGTTCAGAAACGAAACAATTAAGCAACAAATGAATATAAAAGAAACTGTTTTAGAATACATCGAGAAAAACAATTAATTTGGTATGGGCACGTGCAGTTCTCTTATATCTATTTTATATCGGTGAAATTACAGCTACAGTAGTATTACAATTACTATACTTACTATTATATCTACATACTATTAGTGTTCATCGTATTGCCCTTTGAAATGTATATTTCAGTCCCTGTGTGTTATTATGTCTTGTAGAAGTGTTCCTAAATGGGGGAGGAGAGGTTGCCAAAGAGAGTGAAGAAATGGATACCACAGGAAAACAGAAAAAAGGGAAGGCCAAAAGTAACATGGATACAGTGTGTAAGGAGATCAATGAGTGTACGAGGTCTAACCGAAGAAAACTGCAACGACAGGAGATATTGGCAATTAGGCATCGGACAACGTCGCAGGACGTTTTAACCCGAAAAAAACTTTTCTGTATTCAGAAATGTAATTGTGTAGAAAAATAACCCTAAATTTGTTTTTCAGTTCGGAAAATAATGTGTCGTAAATTCCTAGCCACACGCTTCACGTTGGCTAATACAAAGCTAGTTTGTTTTCATAACTATTTGTTTTAATAATTATATTTGCGTTTTATTTTGTAGTTAAAAAGTACTATTTTGATTTTATAAAGTCTGCTGGAAAATACTTCAACAAATTTATTGCTACATCTGAAATAGTTACGCTCAATTCACTGCCAAAGCAATCACAAACTAAGTATAAAAATTCATCAAAAAATGCCTAAGTATCCATAAGTATAATTACGATACCGATGCCTATAAACTGACAAACATAGTGTACAAGATAAATATATTTGATTTGTATGGCGAGTGATAGTCTATTTTATATCGGTGAAATTACAGCTACAACAATATTACAATTACTATACTTACTATTATATCTACATACTATTAGTGTTCATCGTATATTTCAGTCCCTGTGTGTTATTATGTCTTGTAGAAGTGTTCCTAAATATGGAGAGACAGGGATGATCAGATGAGACAGCGAAAATAAATGAACAAAAAGCTAAATGTATAGGCCTAAGAAGAGTACATATTAGGATAGAAGAGCTATTAAAAATTGTAAAATCATGGTCTTCACATTTGAAAGGGTAACGAGCTTTCATATTTGGGAACAAATCTAATTAAAACGAATCAGATATTACAAGAAATCAACAAGAATTAAACTTCTGGAAACTGAACAAGTAAGAATCTCTTCGGATCCAAAATAATCTCTCGGTTTACTAACTAAAGCTCTGCAGAGCTCTAATCAGCCCAGTAGTAACATAGGAAACAGACACTTGAACTCAGACAAAAAGTTTTATTCAACTAGGCCAGTGAAATTCTATAAATTCTATAAAATGTCAAAATTCTATATGACAATGACTCACGGACAGGAAAGCACAAGCAGAGTAAAGCCTGCTAAAATGAAATTTCTTTCGAGAGTTCTTCTTCTTCTTCTTCTTCTTCTTCTTCTTCTTCTTCTTCTTCTTCTTCTTCTTCTTCTTCTTCTTCTTCTTCTTCTTCTTCTTCTTCTTCTTCTTCTTCTCCTTAACACTACAGACCAATGTGAGCCCTGGCTTCCAATACCAATCTTCTCCAATGTCAAATCCACCTTCTGCTTATTTCTTATTCTCCATTCATTATCTTCATTGGACGGGGGCTATAAAAACGTCGTACAATCTTTCTTTCAAATCTTCTTACTGTTTCTTATTCCTTTGTTCCTAATGTCCATGTCTTACCTCCATATCAACAACCAGCCTTACATATTTTTATTTTTGTGTTGTGCCTAATGAGTTTTGCTTCTCAATAGCCTACTGTTAGCACAGTATGCCCTGTTCCCTACTTGTATTCTCCCACGTACTGTGCGTGTTTATCGACCATTCATTATCTATCATGTTACCCAGGTATCTGAACAAATGAATTATCAAATTCATTATCAAATGAATTACCCTCTATAAATAAATTATACAGATTTCTTCTCCTTTCTGATGCAGAAATCACATGTATTTAGTTTTGCTGATATTTACATTCAGTCCCATTCCACAGGATTTTTTATTTACTTCCTCGTTAACCTCAACCAACCGTTGTCTTGATCTAGCTATCATCACGTCATCAGCGTAATTACATATTTGGCTTGATCAGCGAGGAACATATTATTTAATAATGTTCCTTGCTGATCTGTGTCTTTAATGTCTCAGTGTAGCGCAATAATAAAGAGGATGGCCGACAACCCTTCACCGTGTTTAACTCTCTCATTAAATGTAAGTGATTCATTCATCATATTCTCACACTTAATTCTGGCTTTCGTGTAACTTTATAAGTTTCAAAGGAATTCCCATATACTGCATGGTTTTATGAAGTTTTACCCTTCGCACACTATCAAATACCTGTCTAAAGTCAATGAACAGCATGTGAAGATCTACATCATGTTCATAGCACTTTTCTATAATCTGCCTGATAACAACAATTGATTAAAAGTAACTCTTTTTGGTGGGAAACTACATTAGTATTCCTATGGATTTTTTTCGGTCTAAGCCTTTTATTTATCGAGCTCAGTTCTTTGTACGCAGTGCTGAGTAACGTTTGGCCCCTCGCTGAGTAATTGTTACAAACCAGTTTATTTCCCTTCTTATATCTATAGAAAGTTAAAGGAGCTCAGTTATGAGACAGAATAAGAAACGACCACATAACAGAAGTAATGAAGATAAAGAAAATAACAGAAACAACAAAAATGACAGACATTTCTTTTTTTCGTGATGTTTGAGACTTGTCCAGAAGGACAAGGCTCGGGCTGATCTGGGGCAAGCCCTCTTTAGCCGGATGGTAGGATGTGAGGAGACGAACGCCAGTGCAGGCCGGAAGCGAAGAAGATGGAAGCACATTGAAGATAGAGTAGTGCGTGTTTATGTATTTGTGTGTAGGTGTAGTTTTTAGCCATATAGGTAAAGGAAGTGGGTGATGGAAGTGCCATTAAGTCTAGTTTATACATTAGGACGGCCAAGAAATTGACGAGTAGCGCAGGTCGCCAAAGCTGGAAGGAGGCGACAGAGAGGCGTCAAGGTTGGCGGGGTACACAAAGAAGAGGGCTAAAGACTTGGTAAGAAGTTAGGGAAAATTTAATTTGTTATGTAATCAGGAAGGATGGCAGGTTGAGTATGTTTGAGGTTGGTAGTTAAGTGTTTCTATTTATATGACGATGGCGGCGAGGAGTTCTGGGAGGAGGTTAATGGTAAGGAAGCGGTTTATGAGAAAGGAAGGTCTGCGGGTGTTGCGGGTAGTTGTGTTTATGGAGGATTGGAGGGAAGTGCGTTGTTTTGCAGTTTGTGAGTATTTCCAGTTTATCTTGTACAGGAAGGAGTCAAGGTTGGGGAAGAGTTTGTTGAGTGTATATGGAGCAGTATCAGAGGTTTTGGTGAGGGGAGGTCTGAGGTAGATAAGTCGAAGACCTCGCCGTTCGGTGATTCGGTTTGAGGTGGGCGGGGTCGGCAGTCACAAGTATGGGATGGGCGTATATCATGATAGGGCGGATACAGACAGTGTAGATTCGGCTAAGAAGTCCGCTGGAGCAACGATCGTTGCTACTGAGAGTTCTGAGAGAGCGAGTTCGTTTGCGGCTTGGTTTGAGGTTCGTGTGATATGAGGTCGCCAGGTAAGTTTAGAGTCAAGCGTGACGCCAATAACAGAGATACACAGAACGACTGTTTAAAAATGTCGACAAAATACCATTCAAAACGCTCCTCAAGAAGTAACAACTTATAGGCCCTTACGGGAGAATAAATACAGAAAGAGGACAGAAACGACTGTAAAATCATTTGAAGCCGGAGTAGGCAGTATATCTAAACCGGGGTGTGGAGAAGACTGTCTACTGATTTTATCGTTTATGATTGTTCTTGATTCCACTTGACTACGACTGAGAATTATGTAAATTATGTATTTGCGTGCACGAGTGGGTACGAGGTAGATAGAAACGGACGAATAAGTAGTCAGAGAGACAAGTAGACAAAGATAGATAGAAGATACAAACAGACAGGCAGAAAAATATCGACAACTGAACTCTGCAAGAAGCGACAATTGCGACATCATCACTACTTCATACATGAGACATCGATGTCCCATTGTTGTCCTTATATTCCAAATGCCAGTAATTGCTACGAATTTAGTTCTAATTACAATGGAAAAGCGCCATGAATAATGGTGGTTACATAGGCGAAGTAAGTCGCTACAAACCCAGCAGAATACAATACACGCATGTCAAGTTTATCTACATTAAAAGCGACGTAGTGAGAAAATAAAAATCACAAATTAATTTTCAAACCTGACAAACATATTGAAATACGTAATACGTAATTTACGAGGGCAATTTGAAAAGTTCGCGGCTTACCATATAAACGAATGTGTGGCGTTTCTGTTTTTTAAACCGCACCGTGGCGCCACGTTCGCCCCACGAACAGCTGTGAAGCGTCAAGTCGGGTCGAGTCATTGTTGCGGAGAAACAGCTGTATAAATAAGGTTATCTCACAGCAACGCTGAAAATGGAGGAAACTGAACATCAAATGTTTTGTTAAGAAAGGTTTAACGTCAACAGAAATTTTTAATGAGATGAAGAATGTGTTGGATTTACTACTACATTTACTACAGTGAAAAAATGGGCTACTGAATTTAAACGTGGTCGTGCAAGTTTGGAAGATGGGCGTCCGAAAAGTGCCACTACACTAGAAATCATCAATAAAGTGCACGATACTGTTTTGGAAGATCGCTGTTTGAAGGTGTCTGAAATTGGTTAAGACTGTGTGCATCTCAAATGAAAGGGTACATCACATTTTTACTGAGGAATTAGGTGCGAAAAAGCTGTCTGCAAGATGTTGACAAGTGACCAAAAACGCATGCAAATGCAAGCTTCTTAGGAATGGTTGGACCGTTTAAAGAAAAATCCAAAAGATTTTATTCGTAGATTTGTAACAACTGATGAAAATTGGGTCCATTACTTCACTCCAGAAACAAAACAACAGTCGAAATTATGGATGCATAGTGATTCGCGCCTCCAAAAACGGTAAAATCGGTTTGTCGGCTGGAGAGTGTATGGATCCATTTTTCTGCGATTGTTACTATATTGCTTTGAAAAGGGTCAAACGATAAATGGAGAGTATTATCCTAATCTTTTGGGCCAATTAAATGTAAAAATTCGAGAAAAAAGATCAGGTTTAGCAAAGAAGAAGATAATTTTCCATCAGCATAATGCACGACCTCACATATGCGTTGTGTCTATGGTAAAAACCGCGAGTTGAAGTACGATCTGTTGCACCATCCACCTTATTCGCCTGATTTAGCCCCATCTGACTTTCATCTATTCCCAAACCTCAAAACATTTTCAGGGGGAAGCTATTTTCCTCAGATGACGAGCTGAAAGCGACAGTAAACGGTTATTTTGAGGACCTAGAAGAATCGGACTTCCTCGACGGGGTAATGACTTGACGGTTCGTGGAGTGAACGTGGCGCCACGATGCGGTAAAAAACAGAAACGACACAAATTCGTTTATATATGTTAGGCCGCGAACTTTACAAATCCCCCTCGTACTTTAGTAAGCACAAATATTTATCCACGAATAAATTTCACAACGCCTTCACCTTACTTTAAAGTCAGCACCCCGAGTTCCCGAAAATGAACAGAAATGTTCCTCATCACGTAACAAGAAAGCTCAATATTTACTGAAATACACATTAAACCGAGTTTATTTTATTATGAGAGTAAAAGACGTGGTGGCAGTCGACAACGAAGGTAGAGTTTATAACTAAAAATACTTGCTCACACTATAAATACTGTAACGAAATCACTAACGACATGAGCGGAAACTGCAGTGATTAGAGCGGACACGGCGGGACGTCTAGAGGACGCAGCTGAACTGTGAACAAACCGGACATTGATTTGAAACGACGTCGATCTAACGCCTTACTGCACAAACAATAAACAAACAAATAACGAAGCCAACTTTCTCATTAATATAAAACGCGATTACACTCAAAATCTACTACAAGAACAAATTAAAAATACGTTTTTATATATACTGTAATAAATTAAACTCGTCAGCGGGTGCAGTGTACAATGTAAACAGAAAACCGGTTACTCGGATGCATTAAAATAATAATAACAGTACTAGCGGATATAAACGAGCATCTTTGAAATAATAATTACGTACTTCAGATGCAAGAGCATATTGTAATAAAAGAAATTTAAATAAATATAGATGTGTGTTGATGATATACTGCTATTATGGAGTATGTGACTCCGATGTAATCAAGTCCAATGTAATATGTTTAATTGGTGTGGCTCTCGACGTCTTACTGGCCTGAAACACTTCCTTAAGTTTCCCAGCTGGTCGAGTCCCAATGGTAGCAAGACCGGTCGAGTAGCGTAAAGTTGATGAGGAAATATATATGCTCAGCTTCACCGAAAGTTTCAAAACAAAAATTATTGTTTTGAAGAAAATTAAAAAAAAATTATGTTTATAAAAAAAAAATAATAAAAAAAAATTTTAATTTTATTAATTAATTAATTAGGATCAATTAATTAATATAGGGCTGTGAAGTTTTAAACAGTGTAATGCTCTTCTGAAAATTTTTATTAAAGTTTTAGTATAATTTAAATAATCTATCACCACACATAAGACTGTCTGTAAACCAATCGATATTTGTTTACCTTTCTATTTTTTAGGTTATCTTCACTTACGGGTGGTAAAGTCCTTGTAGATTATCAATTAGAATTATGTTATTGGTAATTAGTATTATTGAAGAAATAAAGAACTATTAAGTATTGAAAAGTATTAATGTTTTATTAAGTAACAGCAATATTGACTCTTATCGATTAGTATCGATTCTCAGGATATCGAAAAAAGTTACAAGTATATGATATAAAATTATATAGGGTTCTTTAAACAGCCAGTTATTACCAAAGTCAGAGAAATCGGGCTAATATTTAAAAAGTATAACGTTACAATCAAATTAATAGTTATTAATAAACACAGACATTGAATAATAAATTGTAAATATAATAATTGTTTTCACCAAACAGCTGTGTCGAACTAGAAGGCGGGGTTCTGGCAATGATGAGACCAATATTGCAAATGGCTGCCGTGAAGTTAGTGAGATGTCATTCGTATATTGGACGTTCCAAATAAAAGATTTTCCTGTAGTATTCCTGTTCTGATGTCTGCGAATCTCTTGTTATATGTTGTGTAGTGACTGGTGTAGTGATTCTGGGTTGTATTTAGTATGTCTGTGTAATTATAAGTCAAACACTTTCTCCGATTCCGTCACTAATTTGGTTTAATGTATTATACAGTTTTCTAGTGTGTTATGGTGTTTTTCGGAGTAGATTTATATTGTTCTGTGTTATGGAGTGTTACTTGATCGTTTCTGTTATAATATGATAGTTTCAGAAGTATTTTACAAGTCACTCGCGATTTCACAATAACTCACTATACACTCGCTTTGTATGACGATTATAGGTTAGGTTATGCACGTTACCAAACGTATGTCATGTTAACCGTTCAACTACCAATAATTAACTAACTGTTTCCTCCAGTTTCAATTAAACTCTTAGCCCATATAATATTATCCTTAACATTGTTCAAAAATATTTTCACATCCTGTGAATACTTTATATTTTCACTATATGAATGCCTAAACTTTGGTTATTTGTCAATTTTATTCACTAGATTTGATTTAAATTAATCTTTCAGTTCATTCTGGTTATTTTCAGATTAAATAATGCCATTTTATAGTGTTTTCTGTCCAAAAAATAGTAATTACACTTTCAGTTAGGTATACTCTGAAAGGTCAAAACATTAAAATTTACTTCCTGTCATTATATAAATTCAGCCATTTTATCAGTTATATTTAATATTAATAATCCTATATTGTATTAAAAGGTTCCTATTCCCTTATTTTCTGGTAATTAGTTGAATTAGTTGTATTCTGAAACATTATTCTGAAATATATGACTCCCATGTCTAAATTTCTGAGTTTTTATTCATAATTCTGAATATAATTTATTAAAATCTCTCTAAATGGTATGTGCAATTATATGGCATGATCTCAAGTTTATTTTGTCTAAACCCCTTTTGTTTATTTGCATTTAATTGAGCAATTTCTCTGTTTTGATGAAGTTTAGTTTCCATTCTTTTGGCCTATGATTTTTTTTTTAACAATTTTTCTTACAAAATAATTTACAAACAATATATGATGTGTGATACCCTCTCTGACTTTTACAAATAGTATTATAAATTAAACATGCTTTCAAATTACACAAAAACAACTAGTATTGGCCACAATACAAATAATAGTTAAACAGAATAAAGAACATTTTTTTTAAATAAATGGTTGTCTTCAAATCAGACATTTTGCAACAAAATTCCCATTTCCAACATGTAAATATGGTTTACAACAAAGGTTTTGTACTAACTAACATCTTAATTACTCTCTACTATTTACAAGTGGTAACTATTTTTATAGTTCTGATGTTAGTTGTTTCAGACCCAAACAAATGGCCTTATATCTAAAACATTTTTAAACATTCTTGTACTATATACATTAAAACCTTATATCTATATTCTTATTTCTAACTATTATTATAAGTAGGATTCTACAGTTTTTATACAGTCTTTTATACCTTGTCTTTGGGGAATTGTACCCTGTCATTAACAAATAAATAGTATGAACCGTTCAAAAAGCACTATGAAATCTGTTTTTCTTTTTTCATGTAAAACAAAAATGTTATTTTAAACAGATTCATGTCTTATGAACAACATATTGTCACCGTACACATTTTAAGTCATTGATAAATGCATATTTCATTGCATCCAATGTTTGTGATTGCCAAGAATGAAACACAAGGTTCATTTTTTATAATACCCAAAACTATCACTGGTTCACTTTGCACTTATATAATTATGTTAATGCTAAATGGTCGTATAGTCTTATTAACATAATAAATTGGTTAGCGTTTTTTCAATGGAGATTTGTTCCATGGGTACTATATTATTGTTTCATCTTAGTTCACAGGAAACTTTTACTTTATACACTCCTCTCTCTTAAATTTATATACATGTGGTTTTTATTTCGTTATACTTTTATTTTTAGATATTTATTTTGGGGATATAGGGATTTGGGTGTCTTTTATAAAAGCATGACATCTTCTTCAGGATGCTGCCCTCTTCTTCTTTCTTCAGTCTTCTTTTCTCCTGCCTTCTGGGACTGGTATCTTCTCCATCTTCTTCTTGTTGCCATCAGGTTTCTTGGGATCTTCTCCATCTTCTTCTTTATTACAGAAATACACAACCTGTATTGGTTGATCTTGGCTTATTTTAGGGTTTCTATTCTATTTATTCTCCCTCGTTGTGGGTTTGGTCATATTGTGTACTGCTTTGTTATTTACTATTTTACCTTCCTGGGTTATACCTTGAAAACCTTTGGTTATGAGACTGGTTTTGGATGACTCATCACTAGTAACTCCTTTTACTTGAACTTGGATTTTCTTTATAATAATGATTTCTTTCCACAGTTGCTATGAATTAATCTATTTATATTAAACTTAATGCTTTCTTCCAAATTTAAATATTATAACTTCATTATTCTAATGATCAATTGCCATTCAATATTATGCTTATATCTGTCACGCTACAGATTGCTCTCCTCCAGAAGTAATTATTTCAGACATGTTTATGGATGAAATAATTTCTTATGATAATTTCATCATTTCTTATAATTCATTTTCTTCTCCATTTTTATATCGACTTTTTTATATTAGAGTTTTATTAATTTTATATATATAATTATTTGTTTTACTACTGATCCTTTTCGGATAGTTAGTGTCTTCTGAGATATATTATAATTGTAATACATTTTCTTTCTATATCAACTTCGTGTTGTATCCTTGGGATATTAATTCCCTAACATTCCCTATCACGTGGGCTGGGGCAGATCAGAGGGGCACTGTACGCTACTTCTCTGCTGGCCATACACCACTTCTATAAATTGAGTACAGGGGCATATCCATCCCTGCTCAAATACATAATGCTGCTGGAATTATCTTCAGTCAGTCATCGAATAAATAAATAAAAAGTAGTCTCATTTTCGACTAATAAAAATATCTTTGGATTCTCCACTTCGTAGTCTCTCAGATTATCTCACATTTTCTATCTTAATAAATCTTCATAATTATTATTATACTCATTATATATATATTTTTTCAAAACTCTTAACTTGTCTGATATATTTAATTTAATTATGGTTGAAAACCTTTCTTTTAATAATTCTGGTTACTGTTTACAGTGTAACTCTCTTTCTTCTTCATCTGAATTCTCTTTATACTTTCTTCTGGTTATTCATAGTATTAACATGGTCTTTATAAATAGTCTTTCGTATTCATTATTTGAATGGTCTTAATATATTATATTTAATTTTTTAACATTGTATCTTTACATCAGATATACTGGTTGTTATATTGATCATTTTATTTAAACATTTTGGTTCTTTCCTTTCTCTTAGAAAGTTATTAATCTGCCTTCGCATTCATTAACATTAATTCATTTATATTATATTTCATGTGGTATTTCTTCTCTTTGCATTTCATATAGGTCTTATTATTATCATTTGTTCAAAATCATCTTCTCCATCTGTTTGGTATGAGTTGTTCTTCTTCGCTCTTAATTAACTGTTTTCATTATCGTTTCATAGGTAATTAGTCTCTTTGCTTCCAAATTTTTTCCTTCTCTGGCATATTACACTCTTTTTTGTTATTCTTCTCTACTCCTTCAAATGCTATTGTGAATGTCTAGCATTTATTCTGGATTAACGTTAACTCTCTTTTCTGAATTAATCACTTTATTTTCTTCTCAATTCAATCATAATTGACACATAATTATTTTTTGGAACTTGGTTGGTTTTAATGTAAAATTCAAACTATTCTTTTTATTTAATTGAAAAATATTTCTCATAAATCCTTGTAATATGTTGATCTTATCTTGTTTCAAAGTTCTGACGTTCTATCAACATACAAATTCTGTTTAATTCATTTATTCCCAGAATTGTTTCATTCAGAATTGTTTATAGTACTGTGATTTTACCATTATTTCTGAATGTTTTGGTATTTCTCCAAATTCAAATTCTTCTTAATTATTTACCATAAAGTTTTCTCATAAACTTAGTTATAGTAAGTTGGTCTTACTTTATTTTTAAATTTTTTGTATATTAACTTCAAAATTCCTTTCTTCTTAATTCTTCCAAAATGTTTTTCTCATAATTCAGTGGTAGTAAGATGTACTTACTCAGTTTTAAATTTTCATTATTATATTTGAATTCAAAAGTCTTTCTTTTTCTTTCATAAAGTTTGTTCCAAAATTATTAGGTTGTAAGATGTACTTACATTATTTCTGAATTTTTAAAAAATGTTTATTCAAAATTCTAAAACTCACAACTCATTCTTCATAATATTTCTTCATAGAAGCTTGATTGTACACTCCTTTGATTTTTCCTGAAATGATTTCCTTCAACTCATATGTATTATTATGCTTATCATTTACCACAACATATGGTCCAGTGTATAATAATAGTAGTTTTTTGGTTATGCCTTCTAAGGTGCTAGGCAGCTCTCGATTTTTAAGGATGACTTTTTCACCCTCTTTATATGTTACAATTCGCCCTATTGCCTTCTGGTATTTGGCTTGCCGTTTTTCCTGATCTTCTGCTACCTTATTGTAAAACTTCAACTGGTTGAATTTCCTATTGTTGTTCGTTGGAAATTCAATGATTTGTTCAATGTCTCGGGGAGTCGGCTTCTCATACATGGCTGAGTACGGTGGAATTCCTATAGCTGGATGGTGGGCGTAATTTAGGAATGTTTCTGTCGCTGTTAGGTACTCTTGCCACTTTTTCTGTTGGTTGTGACAGTACGTGCGCAATATCCTACCCACTTCTCTTAGTACTCTCTCAGCCGGATTGCTACTTGGGTGGTAGACTGATGTCTTATATGTTTTGACCCCAAGTGCTAATAAAGTGTCTCGCCATCTCCTCCCCTTAAACTGTGTACCATGGTCGGTAATAATAGAAAATGGTCTACCGATCTCTGGGATATACAAATCAATAATCACCGCCAAAATTTTTGCTGTCGTTGCCCGATTAACCGGATATAGCTTTATATACTTGGTGTAGTGATCCATTATGATTACCAAGTATTTATATCTGTGCCGACCACCGCTACGGGGAAATGGCCCGCATATATCCAAAAACACTTTTTCCAGTTTTGCGTTGGAAGTTATCGGTATCATGATACCCTCTGTCTTTTCATTGTTTACTTTTGCACATTGACAGATCTTACAGGACTTGATATATGTTCTCACCTTGCGGTTGATATTCTTGATCTTACAATTTTCCTCTAGAGCTTGTATCACTTTTAACGCTCCCATGTGACCATACCTGACATGGTAATCGATGATGACCTCCTTTTCGATTTGGTGTGGGATTATCACCTTCCATGTCTCATCGTCCAATGCGGTTTTTATGAATAAAATTCCCTTGTTAAGGTGGTAGTATTTAGAAATGGTTTCATCATTGGCTTCCAAACGACTCACAATGTTTTTCAGCTTAGGATCAGACTGCTGATGGATTCTGATGTTTATTAACAAAGCTTGTAAATCGGCTCTGGTCGTGAATATGTTATAAATTTTTACTAAGCTCTCCTTCTCTCCCTCGAAAGTCTGATCTTCCAGATTTATACGTGACAACACATCTGCTACCACGTTCTTCTTTCCTGGAATGTATTCCCATTTCAGGTCATATTCTTGTAGGGCGAGTACCCACCTAGCCAATCGGCCGTGACTCAATTTGCACCTACGAAGGAACGAGATGGATTTATGATCAGTTCGTACCGTGACTTGATATCCGAGAATGTACGTCCGGAACTTGCTGCATGCGAACACCACGCTCAACAATTCCTTTTCTGTCACACTGTAGTTCTTTTCGCACTGGTTCAGTGTGCGACTAGCGAAGCTTATTACCAGATGTTGTCCCTCCTCATCTTCCTGGTATAATGTCGTTCCTAAGCTTAGATCGCTAGCGTCACAGTTTAGAAAGAACGGTTTCTTAAAATCTGGGTGACGAAGTATCACACTCTCCAGAAACTTCTCTTTTATCAATCGGAAAGTAATATCTTGATCTTCACCCCAAGTCCATTTGTTTTTGGCAGATAACTGTGGTTGAAACTTGGCTGTCAACTCGGAATATCGGCTCTGAAACTTCCTGTAATAGTTACAGAGTCCGAGGAAAGATTGCAATTGTTTCCTGTTTCTTGGTTGCGGGAACCTCTGAATTGCCTCCACTTTCTCTGCTGATGGTGTAATACCTCGGTCGTCTAGGTTGAAGCCTAAGAATTGTACCTCGCGCGCTATGAACTTGGATTTCTCCAACTTCAGTGTTATGTTGTTCTGCGCTAGTTTGTTTAGTACAAATTCCACTCTGTAACAATGTTCCTCCCAGGTTCTGGATGTGATTAGTAAATCGTCAACATAGACGGTGGTAAATTGGAGCGCTTCTGGTCCCAAAATCTGGTCCATGCATGCCACAAATATGGCGACAGAATTGACAAGTCCGAAGGGCAGTCTCTTGAACTGGTAATTGCGTCCTTCGAAAATGAACGCTACATACTGGCGGCTTTGTGGATGCAGCTCTACCTGCCAATAACCACAGACCGTATCCCAGGTGCTAATAAAGTTAGTACCATGAAAACGCTTTAAGATTTCTTCTATTTCACCGGGAGATGTTCTGTCATTCACAATTGTCTTGTTCAACTCACGGGCATCTAAACAGAGCCGGACTTGTCCGTCTTTCTTCGGAACAGCAATAATTGGACTAGTGTAAGGTGATTGACTAATCTCAATTATGTCGTTTTCAATCATCTTGTTTATCTCTGTTCTCACGGCTTCTTTGAGCGACTGCGCTATTGGATATGACCTCCGGTTAAACTCTACGTTTTCTTTAAAACGAAGTTGGCACTGGTAGTTTTTTACCTTCCCTGGTTCATCAGAAAACACCGCCTTGTATTTCTCATATATTGCAATTAGACGATCAGCCAGATGTGTTGGTATTTTCTCGTCATCGCTTC
Source organism: Magicicada septendecula (assembly GCA_034769895.1). NCBI lineage: Eukaryota > Metazoa > Arthropoda > Insecta > Hemiptera > Cicadidae > Magicicada > Magicicada septendecula. Next base: position 127,421,664 of record CM068372.1, read on the forward strand.
CGCACTGGAAATTCCGTATTTCTTGGATCTTAACTGACCATAAATCCTCTCCTCCATTATTGTATATTATGGGTTTAGAAAGAGGGCTGTTTCTAATAACATTTATTTTACGAAGTGGTTGATGTATAGGGCTGGGAAGTATAGTTGTGCCTCCTACCAGATCTGCGGTCCATGTTACTCCGTCTGGGAAAAGTGATACTTTATTTAAATTAAGATCGATTACTGCCGAATATCTACGAAGAATATCGCAACCGACTAAGATGTCAAATGGTAATCCGGTGGCGATTAAAAATTCCATATCTAAAGCTATATCACGGCTAACGACACTTAAGGAAACTTGCTTCCTAATGGTTTTATTCTGGCGGCCAGTTGCACCTACCAACACAATGTTGTTGACTGGTAACATTGGCAAAGTTTTTCCACATGTACATTGTATTCTCTCCAACTCATTGGAGTTTATTATTGAAATATTAGCTCCTGTGTCTATCATTATTTTAGCGGGAACTCCTTCCACCTCCGCTGTTATATAAATTATCTCATTATTACTGTTGCTGAGACTCTTCTCGTTTTCTTCCAAAAGTTCGGTTCGTATGTCTTTCAGATAATGGTTACTGATAATAGTGATGTTTTTATTCTGGTTTTCTTGTCGCAATTCATCCTTTTCTAACCCAGGAAGTATAAGCAGTAACGGGTCATCGTTGTTGATTACTGCCTCCTCTCGTTTAAAGTATTTTGTTCATTGTTTGAGTTATTATTGACCGAGGCATCGTTCGGGAAACTCTGGTTTGTCTCCTGACGTTCTGTACCCTGGTTAATGTTTAATGCCCTGTTCGGTTGTCTGCCAAGATCTTCCAGGCTGGTACTTCGTCTTTCCTGTTCGTATCTTGGGCCGTCTCGTTCCGCACTCCTCCATCTTCGGTCGGCGCCGTGGAAGCTGCTCCTCCTCGGTTGATAATATCTCCTGGGTCCGCGATCTTCTGCTCTTATAAAATTTACCCTAGGGCGCGACACTCGGTTATTACTATTGCTATTATTATTATTACTAATATTATTATTATAGTAATTTCGGTTAGGTGGGTAAGGTCTGTCACCATTATTGTTGGGATATGGATTTCTCTGACTGTATGGGACATTATTATGTTGGTAAAAATTGTTTCTATTATTTGGGTAAGGGTTATTATTCCTCACTCTGTTAGAATTTCCGTTAAACTGGTTATTACGCGGCTGGTTGTTAGGGCCGTCGTAATTACTGGGCTGGTTCCGGTTATTTGTATGGTTATTGCCGTTATTGGGGTAAGTAGTCGGCCTTGCTTCTGGTCTCTCATTTCTCTTCCTGCTCTGCCGATAATACTCTTCATTCTCGTATCCCTCCAATAACTCAGTCATTCCCTGGATCGTCTTGATCTGACTACCTCTCCGGGCCCTGATAATGTCCTCATCATAGTGATAAGATATCTTATTCACTAAACATTCTTCTGGGATTGCTGGCTCAAGGTGCTTTGCCATACACACCTTCCCCAAGAAATATGCTGTCATACTGCTACCTAATTGTGACCTGTATCTTCCGTTACAAATATTGTCACGTATCAAGTTCTGGGTGGTCTCAGACCAGTATTTTGTCTTAAACATTTTCCGGAACTGTTGGTAGTCGGAAATTTCACTCCGGTTGGCCATCCACCAATTATCTGTAATGTCTCGGAAGGACTCGTCGAATATCTCCCTGCTATGGCTCCATTGGGTAATTTTATGCTTGGTCAAATATTCTTCTACCCTTGCCAGGAACTCCATCGGCTTGCGTTTGTACTGCCGGAAGTTGAGCCACTCTCGGCTTTCGTTGACGGGCAATCCGGTGAAATGAGTCGGTCTGTTTCTAATCGCTTCCATCTCCTCTCGGCTTTGTCGCACCTGACCGGTGATATTGGCCATGGTCTCTTGTATATCATTACATCGTTCTGTGACCTGGTTGCGTACTTTTCCGAATTCTTCTTGATTTTCCTTTCTCTGTTCTTCTACCTTCCTACGACTATGTTCTTCAATATTTGTGAACTTGATGTTCACCACTTCTTTAAACTCATTCACCTCCTTTTCGGTCTGGTTGCACTTTCCATCAATCTCTCGAATCTGTCGATTGACCATTATATTTTCTTCTTCCATCTTCTTATCCATCGCTTTTTTGTTAACCTTGATTTCCTTATTCATTTCTTCTCGCAACAATTCCATTCTTTCGTCCAGTTTGTCCAAATTCTCCTGATTTACCTCCCTTAACTCTTCTCTTAGAATTTGATTGTCCTCTCTCAATTCTTCCAATTTCTCCCCCATCTTCTCTTCCAACTTCCTGTTATCTTCTTTCAACTCTTCCTTCAATTGTCGGTTGTTCTTCTCTATCTTCTTCCTGGTTTCATCTATTTTCTGATTGGTATTTTCAATTTTATTAATCAACTCTTCTTTAGTCGCCTTGAATTCTTCCTTGAACGATTGGTTGTCTTCCTTCAATTCTTCCATGTTCTTGTTCATCCCAGTCAACTCTTCTTTTGTGGATTGATTATCCTTCTTCAATTCTTCTAACTTTCCTCCCATCCTCTCTTCCATCTTCTTGCTGTTTTCTTCCATCTTCTCTTCCATCTTCTTGCTGTTTTCTTCCATCTTCTTCGTGAGGGACTGATTGTCTTCCTTCAATTCTTCTAACTTCTTCCCCATCTCTTCTTCCAACTTCCTGTTTGTTGTTTCGATTTTATTTCCTAAATCTTCTTTCAAGGACTGGTTATCACTCCCCATTTTCTTACTCAAGTCTTCCTTCAATTCCCTACAATTTTCGTCCATTTTATTCTTACTGGATTTGATTTCTTCCATCACCATTCTGAGCATCTTTTGTATTGTCATGTCCTCTGTTTCCTTCTCCGGCACATTGGTTTCCACAGTTTGTGTAGGTATCTCCGGTTGTTCAATTTGTTTGGACAACACCGATTGCAATACCTCTTCCAACTCTACTGGCATTGCCTCTTTGTTGTCCATATCGACTTCTTTTTCGGCCTCCGCCGCCCGTTTCTTAGATGTCGCACGTCGTTGCATTTTCCCTTGAAATTCTCTGGCTTTGTAGCTGTTGCCTAGCTCCAACTAGTGATTGGGCAGAATTTATTGGCCTTCCAATCGCTAATTAAAGCCCCTAAAGTTGTGCGCCAATTTGTAATAAAAATAATTTAAATAAATATAGATGTGTGTTGATGATATACTGCTATTATGGAGTATGTGACTCCGATGTAATCAAGTCCAATGTAATATGTTTAATTGGTGTGGCTCTCGACGTCTTACTGGCCTGAAACACTTCCTTAAGTTTCCCAGCTGGTCGAGTCCCAATGGTAGCAAGACCGGTCGAGTAGCGTAAAGTTGATGAGGAAATATATATGCTCAGCTTCACCGAAAGTTTCAAAACAAAAATTATTGTTTTGAAGAAAATTAAAAAAAAATTATGTTTATAAAAAAAAAAATAATAAAAAAAAAATTTTAATTTTATTAATTAATTAATTAGGATCAATTAATTAATATAGGGCTGTGGAGTTTTAAACAGTGTAATGCTCTTCTGAAAATTTTTATTAAAGTTTTAGTATAATTTAAATAATCTATCACCACTCATAAGACTGTCTGTAAACCAATCGATATTTGTTTACCTTTCTATTTTTTAGGTTATCTTCACTTACGGGTGGTAAAGTCCTTGTAGATTATCAATTAGAATTATGTTATTGGTAATTAGTATTATTGAAGAAATAAAGAACTATTAAGTATTGAAAAGTATTAATGTTTTATTAAGTAACAGCAATATTGACTCTTATCGATTAGTATCGATTCTCAGGATATCGAAAAAAGTTACAAGTATATGATATAAAATTATATAGGGTTCTTTAAACAGCCAGTTATTACCAAAGTCAGAGAAATCGGGCTAATATTTAAAAAGTATAACGTTACAATCAAATTAATAGTTATTAATAAACACAGACATTGAATAATAAATTGTAAATATAATAATTGTTTTCACCAAACAGCTGTGTCGAACTAGAAGGCGGGGTTCTGGCAATGATGAGACCAATATTGCAAATGGCTGCCGTGAAGTTAGTGAGATGTCATTCGTATATTGGACGTTCCAAATAAAAGATTTTCCTGTAGTATTCCTGTTCTGATGTCTGCGAATCTCTTGTTATATGTTGTGTAGTGACTGGTGTAGTGATTCTGGGTTGTATTTAGTATGTCTGTGTAATTATAAGTCAAACACTTTCTCCGATTCCGTCACTAATTTGGTTTAATGTATTATACAGTTTTCTAGTGTGTTATGGTGTTTTTCGGAGTAGATTTATATTGTTCTGTGTTATGGAGTGTTACTTGATCGTTTCTGTTATAATATGATAGTTTCAGAAGTATTTTACAAGTCACTCGCGATTTCACAATAACTCACTATACACTCGCTTTGTATGACGATTATAGGTTAGGTTATGCACGTTACCAAACGTATGTCATGTTAACCGTTCAACTACCAATAATTAACTAACTGTTTCCTCCAGTTTCAATTAAACTCTTAGCCCATATAATATTATCCTTAACATTGTTCAAAAATATTTTCACATCCTGTGAATACTTTATATTTTCACTATATGAATGCCTAAACTTTGGTTATTTGTCAATTTTATTCACTAGATTTGATTTAAATTAATCTTTCAGTTCATTCTGGTTATTTTCAGATTAAATAATGCCATTTTATAGTGTTTTCTGTCCAAAAAATAGTAATTACACTTTCAGTTAGGTATACTCTGAAAGGTCAAAACATTAAAATTTACTTCCTGTCATTATATAAATTCAGCCATTTTATCAGTTATATTTAATATTAATAATCCTATATTGTATTAAAAGGTTCCTATTCCCTTATTTTCTGGTAATTAGTTGAATTAGTTGTATTCTGAAACATTATTCTGAAATATATGACTCCCATGTCTAAATTTCTGAGTTTAGTCATTTTCGTTTTTATTCATAATTCTGAATATAATTTATTAAAATCTCTCTAAATGGTATGTGCAATTATATGGCATGATCTCAAGTTTATTTTGTCTAAACCCCTTTTGTTTATTTGCATTTAATTGAGCAATTTCTCTGTTTTGATGAAGTTTGGTTTCCATTCTTTTGGCCTATGATTTTTTTTTTAACAATTTTTCTTACAAAATAATTTACAAACAATATATGATGTGTGATACCCTCTCTGACTTTTACAAATAGTATTATAAATTAAACATGCTTTCAAATTACACAAAAACAACTAGTATTGGCCACAATACAAATAATAGTTAAACAGAATAAAGAACATTTTTTTTAAATAAATGGTTGTCTTCAAATCAGACATTTTGCAACAAAATTCCCATTTCCAACATGTAAATATGGTTTACAACAAAGGTTTTGTACTAACTAACATCTTAATTACTCTCTACTATTTACAAGTGGTAACTATTTTTATAGTTCTGATGTTAGTTGTTTCAGACCCAAACAAATGGCCTTATATCTAAAACATTTTTAAACATTCTTGTACTATATACATTAAAACCTTATATCTATATTCTTATTTCTAACTATTATTATAAGTAGGATTCTACAGTTTTTATACAGTCTTTTATACCTTGTCTTTGGGGAATTGTACCCTGTCATTAACAAATAAATAGTATGAACCGTTCAAAAAGCACTATGAAATCTGTTTTTCTTTTTTCATGTAAAACAAAAATGTTATTTTAAACAGATTCATGTCTTATGAACAACATATTGTCACCGTACACATTTTAAGCCATTGATAAATGCATATTTCATTGCATCCAATGTTTGTGATTGCCAAGAATGAAACACAAGGTTCATTTTTTATAATACCCAAAACTATCACTGGTTCACTTTGCACTTATATAATTATGTTAATGCTAAATGGTCGTATAGTCTTATTAACATAATAAATTGGTTAGCGTTTTTTCAATGGAGATTTGTTCCATGGGTACTATATTATTGTTTCATCTTAGTTCACAGGAAACTTTTACTTTATACACTCCTCTCTCTTAAATTTATATACATGTGGTTTTTATTTCGTTATACTTTTATTTTTAGATATTTATTTTGGGGATATAGGGATTTGGGTGTCTTTTATAAAAGCATGACATCTTCTTCAGGATGCTGCCCTCTTCTTCTTTCTTCAGTCTTCTTTTCTCCTGCCTTCTGGGACTGGTATCTTCTCCATCTTCTTCTTGTTGCCATCAGGTTTCTTGGGATCTTCTCCATCTTCTTCTTTATTACAGAAATACACAACCTGTATTGGTTGATCTTGGCTTATTTTAGGGTTTCTATTCTATTTATTCTCCCTCGTTGTGGGTTTGGTCATATTGTGTACTGCTTTGTTATTTACTATTTTACCTTCCTGGGTTATACCTTGAAAACCTTTGGTTATGAGACTGGTTTTGGATGACTCATCACTAGTAACTCCTTTTACTTGAACTTGGATTCTCTTTATAATAATGATTTCTTTCCACAGTTGCTATGAATTAATCTATTTATATTAAACTTAATGCTTTCTTCCAAATTTAAATATTATAACTTCATTATTCTAATGATCAATTGCCATTCAATATTATGCTTATATCTGTCACGCTACACACATCAACACACATCTATATTTATTTAAATTTCTTTTATTACAAGATGCAAGAGCATATTTACATCAAAAGCGGAATGATGATAAAATTTCTTACGAATTAAAACTGTGATTTCTGACAGTAGACTGAACACTAACAGATGCTTCTAGGCGAAACGATGAAGGACTGCCTTGAGAGTAGTCGCATAAAAAATAAATTTCTTTCATATTTCGTTTTCTTCTCAAGATTCAAAACAACAACTTTACGTCAAAGTATTAACTGTCTTCATTTACGAATCTTTTGCACACTTGCTGTGTTTGGTGTAACACTTATCTGTAGGCCTATACTGTTTAGTAAATCGGTATTGTGAAGCCTTCAGAATCCTGAATATAGAGGATAACAAAGACTTTAACAAAACTCTACAGTTTCTGAAAACGTAATCCCAAGACAAATGTTGTGTTTTCACGTAATCAAAAACTTCGATTAAAACAATGTAAACAAAGAATTAATTATCTCTCCCATTGTGAGTCTTACGTTATTAAGAGCAGTCGACAATGCAATCGATATATTATAGAAAATCGTAAACTTCTGCAAAAAACAAACAAAAAATATAAACACAATAAAAAATTCACACGTATTACACTGGTATTTGTAGAAAAGGCTGGCAAAGTTCTTAGCTGCTGCATGGAGTGTAGCGTTGACGGTGCTGAAACTGAGACGGAAGGATGTGAAAAGATGATTGGTGGCTACAGATGTGAATGGAGCGAAGAATGGAGGGGGGTAAAGTGGACAAAGTAAGGAATAAGCATGTGCTGCAAAGGAGAGGCAGATGATCAAGAGTGTAAAAAGACGGAAGATGATTTGGCTGGGACACTGGATGAGGCGAGACTGACTGCTAAAGATGGGGAGGAGAGAAAGGAGAGAACACTGGATGGTGGATGAGATTGGAGGGGGCGCTAAGAGGCGTTATGAAGATATTAAGAGTCTGGGGCAGAACAGGGAGGCATGGAGGGCAGACATGCGAGGAGCTGTCAGGGAAAGGCAGAACACGATTGGCTCCTATTTCATTATACCGCAATCGTTGCGAGTTTTATTAATGGCAGATGAAGCCTGATAGAAAAATAAAATTCCTTCTAATCTATCAGCAACTGAAATACTTATTTGTTTATTAAGTATTTCTATAACGTCTGTGTGTCCAGTAACGTCTTTTTAAGCTTTTAGTCCACCAAATTCGTTCACAAACAAAGCAGTAGTCGTTCAAATTGTCATTATAAAAGTGCGTTTCTATATATCTTGCTAAATTATTCACTTGCTTCTCTTCACATTCTTCCCATTCTTCTCTTCATATTTGCTTCTTTCTTACGTTCTTGATACCGTTTATCATTTTTGCGTTTTCGTTGCAGGCGTTCAGATTCAGTTAGTGGAGTTCTGACTAAACCTTCCTGGTCACTGCTCTTCATCTTAGCTTCTTTCTTACGTTCTCGATAGTGTTTTTGATTTTCTCGATTTCGTTGCAGACGTTCAGATTCAGTTAGTTGAGTTTTGACCAAACCTTGCTCAAGTTTCTGTACTTTTTGCTTCTTTTTCCACTCTCGGCAATATTCGAGCTTTCGTTTTCGACGTTCTGCTTCCAATTGTAGCTTTTCCGCCAAATTAGTTCCTTCTATACTCGAATCGGTGGAAGTCTGAGCCGTACTTCCACTCGCTTCCTCCTGATCCATCGCTCCGTAATAAATTCTTGTCTAATGTACTACCTTATGATAAATTTAAGGGGATATGGCATTTAAACTCGCCAAAAAATTCAAAATTTTCTACGTTATTGACAACAAGAAGTAGTTTCTATGGAAACTCACCGGTTCCCATTTTCGATCACGCACCAGCGATCGGCCGTAAATGTGCGAAACGTCCTTATAAATATTTTCAATGTTAATAAAATTCCTTCTAATCTATCAGCAACAGTCACACTGATACACAGACACCTAACACTGATACTGATGCTATCGTTAGCATGACAACCTAATCTTCGCCTTATTTCAATTTCAATCCGATAGCCACAATCTTACGACGTATACTATTTAACATATCTGTATCTTAAGGCCCATTTCTTCATCGACTTGGCCCAAGGGTATCTTCCCGGCCTATCCATATCATTTCTTCCACCACCCATTCTTCTGATTTTATTACATCAGAGAATACTGACAACAAAGTAACTGTCAGGTAAATGAAATTAAATAGCATATATCTGTTTGAGGAAATCTAATACTAAAATTATAACAAAAAAGGAGTCTTCAGTCATCAAGAATAACAGTGTTATGAGAAACCCTACGTCAGCGACATTGACGTGTACAAGCATGGGAATCATGGCTTCCAAACATCTATCCCTGCTTATCTTCTTACCACCAAATTACGAACCGATTAGGAAAGGAAGGAAAGATGCAACAAGTGAGAGAAATCTTTGATAAATATGAGGTACAGAAGGAATCTCAAGATGAAAGAAGAGGAAAACGCTAAAGTTTTGGGAGTGCTAGCAACGTGGACGAATACAGCCACAAAAAGTATAAGAAAGATTGGTTTAACTGCTTAGACTAAATCAAAAAACGATTTTTCTCTCGTATAATATTACACATGCTAAGTGTACAAGCAATAAAACGTGGAATATGTACTAAAAATGAAATCAACATTCCAAAAATCTCATCAAATTCTCTTCTTACACTTTAGTCCTATAATTTTTACTTTAATTAACAAAATTTTCATTAGCTTTTGCAAGTAGAGACTAATTTAATAACGATATAAATTCTCTCCCCAGCTTAGCGTAGTTGAGTTATTATGAACGCTGAACCTCGAGGTCCCTTACACGTGTAAGAGTGTACGTGAATTACGAGCCAAACTATTAAGTCCCGTACTAAGCCTTTAAGTGTCCAGGCTGTCGACAATTTCGTATTTTCTTCTGATGATACTTTTATACACTTTTTTCTACTTGTAAACGACATTAGCTTTCCACGAAATCCTCAATGTATTTTTCTCCAACAGGAAATCCTCATCATCCTCAGAATACTCAGGTGTTCCCTGCCTCTCATCCCTACACGCCATACATGTGATAGTAAAATACGTCATAATATATGAATATTTGTTATGTGGGTCTCGTATAACCTACGTGACTGAATATGAAAAATTCGAATTACACGAAATATATGAAGAACGGAACGTGTACTGTGAATGAAAAAAGGTATATTAATTTTGTTTTTTTGACATTTGGCAAATGGCAAAAGGAAATTAATACAGCCGTTGATTATTACGTTTGAAATGTTTGAAAAAATAAAAATAATAACACGTTTCCTTGCTTCAAAATTGCGTCAAGCCTATCTGAAACGTTACATATCCGTACGTGGATCCAGTTTTTCATTCTGAAATGTTTAGAAGAAAAAGCACCAAAATATAACATGTTTTGTGGCAGTATCCAGCCAAAAGTAACGCTAGAGTTGGTCCCCAAAGTTTCGTTGCCTTGTTACATCTTGCCAATTTCGGATTCCGTCTAAGTTGCAAGCGATCCGAACAGTCACGGAACGCTGGCTGACGCGAACTAGTGTCACCACTAATAACATGGCTAAGACAAGCACGGGTTTCCTAATTAACCTTCAGCCAAACTTGCCGTGTCCCAAACTATCTGTTTGCTCATTAAATGTCTGTCAATTCGTCGTCGTCGACGTTTGTCTTTCTCTTCTCTCTTTGCCTGACGACGTCTCGTCCCCTCTTCACTTTGAAGCTAAATATAAACACGAGTTTGTGCTTGTAGTAGTATCTAATTACATAGAGAGCAAATTGGATGGAAAACTACACAATCTACAGTACCGATAGTCTGGAGTTTGTACGTGTTGTAGTTTGTAAATCAAAAACTGATTCACTTCTACTTTATAATTTCAATCTCTGTTTACAGCAGTGCAATTGCCATGGAAATTGAGTTGAATTTAATTTACAAGACCATTCCAATGATATTCTATAAATTATTTTATATCAGATACGAGGGTCAGTTGAAAAGTACGCGGAGCGACGTCTATAACTCAGTGGTGGAACTAAAATCTTTCGTCTTCTGCAAGACGTATATTTCGCGTGAACACCTGTTAATTTCCAGATATATCTGACAGGTTATTCACTTTTTACCAGCTGTCTGAAATTTTCCTGTCACGCGTGTTTTTTTTAAAATGCACAAAATCAAACGTCGTGTTGTGATGAATTCTCTGTTAAAAACGTTTTAGTGCCAATGGAAAACCAAAACGAAATTGTAATGTGAAAGGAGATGCTGCACCTTCAGAAACAACGGTAAGTGGGGCACACTCGAGTTTAAATGTGGTCGTACAAGCGCTGAACACGATCCCAGCAGTGGACGTCCAAAACGTGCAACAAAAAATGACATTATTGAAAAAATTTCATAGGGTGTTGGAAGACCGCAGATTGATGAGTGGATGACGTTGCTGAAATCATAGGCATCTCATATGACCGTGTGCATCATACTTTAACTCAAGAACTTGGTGTGAAAAAGCGTTGTACAAGATGGGAGGGATCATGTTCAATGCTCGTCCGTCCACGTTTAAACTCAAGTGCTTACTTACAGACCATTGGTTTTGAAGTCGCAGCATCTCCTGATACATTTACAATTTCGTTCTGAATTTCCGTTGGCTTTTTGTTGATTTTTCTGAATTTCTTTGTTGTTTTTGAATCACAAAAGAATCACACCACGATGTTTGATTTTGTCCGTTTTTCAAAACATGTCAATTTTAAACAGCTTATAAGCAATCAATAAATTGATGGATAGATTTTGAAATCAACAGTAGTTCACATAAAATACAAATCTTGCAGCACTCGAAAGATTTTAGCTTTACCGCTGAGCTACAGATGTCGCTCCGCGAACTTTTCAACTGACTCTCGTATGTCTTATACTGGATTATTCTTTAAAGCATCGCTTTTTTTATTACCTTGGCGGTCTTTGCCAACAACGTTATTTAGATTATGTTGTTTTAACACAGCTAACTGTGAAGGTAGTGACTCTAGATCTCCTCATATCCTCCCACCTACACCACAACTGATTTCACCATTTAAAGAGAGCAGCTAACCATCAGCCTTTACTGGACCTGAAGCGATTGTGTAAGACTCATCACTTTGAGAGTTATTTCTATCCTGACGATACAGGTCAGCTTTAAAATCTACCACATCTATCTTACCTTCATACCACAATTCACAGAAACTTTTATCTTACCAGCACTGTTTTTTTATTCATTCTATAAAAAAAGCACGATGAAGGTTCAATATAATATCTGAGAAAAACGCGATTGCGGAAAGATGCCAGTTATCGATGGCTAGGATACTTGTTACTGTGACGTAATTGCAGGCCCCTTTCCTCTTGAACGCTAACTCAAAATTGCAGAAAATAGATGCAACCAAAATTTTATAAAACCATGGGAATGGCGCAATTTTATACGGCAGCGTAGCACGGAACATCAAAAAAGAAGATGAGCAAAGAATTGAATCGGCAGAAAAACATGAAAAGCTGTACCCGGCATGACCACATCCAACGTGAACTTATAAGTCAAGAAAGAGAGAAGATTATGCCGACGAGCACGGCTGGAGAAAGTGAACTGAACTGTGAGGAACAGAATACAAAACTCAATACAAACTCAGAGGGAAAACCATATATAGGCCTACGACTTCCAAGAAACGGGTGGACGGTGGAATGGGAACAGGCCAGAGCCTTAACCCGTATCTATGTAAATTTCACAATACTCGGAATTAGAGAGAAAAGCTGATGAGGAACACTAGAGAAACGCCAAGAATGAATTTCATGAAATGTGGTCAAAATCAGAGGTATCACGCAGAGGGCTTCAAAATAAAATGGCCGGGCGGCTTTAGAATATAATACGGTCCGTCCACCAAATAAGTAGAATAAGTAGCGTATGTATACGACAAAACACACATACTATACGTGAATGGAAGTACTTGTTTTTATTCACATTCCCTAGCTATTTCTACTTTATCAATTCCGCCATTGGGAAACCTATCGTTCTCATAAAATAAACTCGCACGTGACTACGCTTATAGCCTGTAAATAGGACAGCAAATGCCAGAGAAAAGCAACAACAGCGGGGACAAAAAAATCTCTGTTCGACGTGTCGTTCTGTTAGAGTATAGAAAATAATCCTGGCCTAGATCTAATCCAATAAGTTTTCAGACATTTAGTCGCCTCGCCTATCTATACCCCCCTGCCCCGTCGAGTACCTGGCCTGCTTTTAACAATGTCACACTATCGAACTATAGTAGTCGTCGTCGCCACGGCCCTTTTTATTGTGTTTCCAAATCTATTCAGAGAAACCGTTTTATAAGTATTTACCCTCTGCTTCTACAACAATACACTTCACAATAACGGTAAACAATATTTCGTTACCAACTGCTATATAGTGTGCTTTTAACGGAATATACATTTTACAACTATTGAAAGTTGACAGTTCCATAGAAATGTTGTCACCAGTGTTTGAAAACACTGCGTGGTTACATCGAATAGAAAATCTGCCCGAAAAATGGATACGTCATTAACCCCTTACGTTCGTCGAAAGAATTATGGTAATTCCTTCCTTTATTTCCCATTACTGGAGGTGTAAAAGTATCCTCCCGATATTTTACTGAGGAAATTTACCTGTCACCTAATCGCAAAAGAAGATCGTTCTTCTTTCTGAAGTTAACACCTTGGTTCACTTCGGATGTCTCCCTTCAACCAGACGTTTCGGCTACACCCGAGGATAGTCCTTCTTCAGCGACTATCTTCACCTTGCCAGAGGCACTGGTATAATTTATCTTCAAACGTCTATACACCAAATAATTTAAAAAAAAAGAAGAGGGTATAATTTAAAAACACGTTTAGCTTTATACTTTTTAAAACAAGCATTCGACAATATTAATACGTAGATCTGTGGGAAATTTTAGAACGTTGGAGAATTCCACGTAATTTGATAGCAACCTTAAAATAAATTATGAATTTTGTACGTACTGTGTTGTATTTTATACGCATGTGCATAAAAGTTTACATCTCCAGTTGCAAGGATGAGGCTCACGAGGCCTGTTCCAGTACCCGCTGTTCCCTCTGCCTCTCTATTTTTCTTCTTCCTTCACTGTTATCACTGGTAGTCTATTCTGTGGCATTCTTCCCAGACGGCTACACCAAACTGTTTCGTTCACAGACGTTACACTTAATTCTTTCAATACATCTGTGTTTTTTCCTGTCTAAGAGTGTATAGCCTGCGGTACTTCTTCCAGCCCAGCGGGTATTTTAAAGATCATCGTTCACTACTTACAAAAATGCCTAACATAACTTCCCATGATTATTTCAAGACTCACACTTTCTTCATACAATACTTTTCGTTTCGCCGGTTGTTTTGATTGGAATCTTAAAACAATAATTGGGAAGCTATGTAACGAACTTTTTTAAAATAGTAAACCATGATCCTTAAAATATTCATTGGGCTGGAAAGGGTATCACCACCGATGAATGTATCTTCTAACCTGTCTAGGAATCAGCCGTCTCACTCTCTTACATTGCTACCGGAATAACCATCCATTACTTTGTAGAACTCCATACGCATTTTCTTTCGTGTTTTATTACTAAGTGTTCTGTGATCGTCCCACATATTTTCCTAAATTTTGTTAACTTATTATTGAAGTTACCGTATCTTATTATTTAAGTAACTTATTATCTTAAGGCACTGTCGTAATGATAAGATATATTAAAACTGTTGACTCCAGATAATTAAAACTGTTAACTTGCTGCAATATTCAATTCCCTATTATCTTTGTTCTTAGGGGTGTTTCCACCTAAATGCCATCGTTTTCAATTTTTTTACTGATATCTTTAATCCATATAAATCTTAGATATTATGAAACATGCATACTGACATTTGTGACCTCTAATCACTTGTCTGGATGTTAAGTATGTCATACAAATAAAACAAAGAATTAAACACAAATTGTGTTCCAAATGAATTCCCAAATACACTTTCGACTTACAAATTTTAATATGTTGTCAAGACACGTAAAAATTAAAAAAATATCCGTGACAAAAGACATTCCTGTTTAACCGCTTTGTTATAGGGAATTAAGCTTTGTACTAAGCTTATAATTCAAGTTCACGTTAAAAGTTGTTTTGCTGCACTTTCTTTCAATTTACATTACTTTAATGCAAGTAACTAGAGTCCAAACAGTCTTTTAAGGGCAATGCTCCATAGGTGCCTGCGGCCATTTCGCAAAATCAAACGCTTTTGAAGACACGACGAAATCTACCCAAACAAAATATTTTGAAATTATACTCTCTAGTCTACTCTACGATTTGTCGGATGTTGAGTATTTGCCCCCCTCCTATGTTTGCTGAGGTTTATGCCTATTTTTTTTTCGATATTTGTATTAAAAGTAGCGTTTTTAATCATTAATTATACGAAGTGGTATTTTAACCTCATGTTGGGCCTAACCTCTCATACTTTTTTCACATTGTTGGTATGTGAACTGGATGAAAATTTACTCATATTTAGTAATTTAATATAATGCCAAGATCCCTCAGAGGTTCAAATGTCCCGGTTGTAATTCTGTTGACTCTAGGCGCCTTTCTGGTTATTATTGTACTGTTAAAAACAATTCTCACTTATTCGTTTTGAATAGTCTGACTGCAACCTACGCGCAAGTAACACGGGTGCACCTGTTACGTTTCCGTTCACAGTAGAGGTGGGCCGGTATAACTATAACAAGTATTTTGGAACGATTACTTTTGTGAAACGCATATAACAGTGACTGAAAAGTTGAAATACCACTTCCGATTTAACGATAACAGAAAAGTCGAAATACCCGTTCCGATTATTTTGGTGCTGAATACTTCATTCTGCGCATGTATCGATTGCCATACAAGTATGAAACGAAGCAAAACAGTGAGGTTAGAATATCTCTATGGCAAAGAGAAGAAGCTGTTTTTAATAAATGAAAAAATGCATTATGATGTTACATTTATATTCGTGTGTTATGCAGATATATCATACAGATTGTAATAACAAATTATATATTATACTAGTCACCAACTTGGTAAATTTTGAAAAAGCGAGTTATATTGTGTTATAACCTACAGAGTGGCTGATATTTGATAAGCCATATAATACTTTTTGTTAATGTGATTCGGAGATGATTTTAACTTCACTGCACATCTCACGTTATTGATGAGATTGTGTTAACTCTTGTGGCTTACTGTTATGTTTTTATTATATGTTTCTGATGTTTTTTGACATTATTTGTTGTGCTATTATGTGCACTCTAAATTTCATTGCCTGAGTTTCGCAACTGTTCTGTCTAACCAAAACGGAATCTATAATTTAATATTAAAACTATGTCAATTTGTTTACGCCTAGTGAAAACTTAAATTAGTATTCCCAAAGGGAGATAAGCGTATAAATTTTTTTATTTCTTATTTTATTTTAAACAGAACAGCTTACTAAAGTCATAGTGTAAAACTTTAAAACTTTTACTTACTGTTAAGACTATTATTTTCAATTTATTTCTTATAACAAATATAATACAGGTATATGTATAATAGGTATACAGAACCAGGTGTTTGTACGTGTTATTTTTTTGGAACGGTTTCGTTCGCACTTCTTATTTTAAAATACTAGTTCAGCACACCTCTAGTTCAATCTCTCATGATTTAGTTCGTGGTTTCACTACTAAAATGTGATATTCATTACATTGTGCTTTAATATACTGTCTCTGTTAGGCAAATAGTAGAATTATAGTACTCTTTATCTATAATGATATCACTGCATCCCTGAACACTAAAGTGTTGTGATGTTTCGTGTGTAATTCTTCCTGTACGTGAAGGACGACAGTTGACATCAACTGTTAGCAGTGGCAATGAACTTTTTTGTCTTGTATCAGTGCGGTTGCGTTGTTGACTTGTTTCTGCTGCACGTTCTTAAACGTCGCCTATACTGACAGCAAAATGATGACGACACGACGGATAGGCTACATTGAAGGTGATAAGCTGCGGTTCATGAATACCACTTGCGACAGCACTGCTGTAACGTGGACTGAAAACGATTATCTCATCTTCAAAACGGTGCAATCTGATTGGTGCACAGGGAAAGTGTCGCGCAATTATTACACTAAAGGCATTTCGCAGTCTCTGTAGCACAATATCCCTAAAATGTCTCCTAGTGTCATCAACCGGAAGTGTATGCAAAGCCATATAGGGTTACGCGCCGCTGTGAAATAAGATCTCCCGCTTAAAGAGTGGGGGAGGGAGGGGGGATTGGAGCAGACGGCGCGACGCGGCGACTTGGAAGCCGCATGAAATCCACTGTCTGTGTAAACATTGTACATTCTATAAAGTGCCAACAACACATTCTGTTCCAGCACATTAACATACAGTATTTCTGTGCATCTCCGCTGAACCGGACATACTGCACAGACATGCAACTGCATCGTACACAGAGATTTTGTCAATTCCAACCACAAAGTTTAACCGTTGACGTCGTTCTTTGTTAATGAAACAGTTGATGTGTGTATGTGTGTACGCGCGCGCCCAAAATAGCTTTGTCACCAATTTGCACTTATTTCCATGCTTTTCTATTTTTTAGCTAGACTTTTCCAGTTCTTGACAACCTTCTCCTTTATGCCTGCATGACCACTTTATCCATGGTCTTCCTCTTATTGTCTTCTGTTTTGAGTATTTTCCCGCTTTTTTCTATTTTTTCGCTTGCTTTTCCTAACCCTTTCTCTCGACACGACCTAGTAACTGTAGTCTTCTTCGGTTAAATTGTGGACGTAGTTTGACCTTCTCACGTCCTCTATTTACTGTTGAAAAAATTCTTAATTATTAATAAGAACGTTTAATTCTTTGTCTGATTCTCAACTCTAAAATTTATTTCTTCAACTCTTTATTTAGTTTGATTGATTTGAACAAGACTTACGAAAAAACAGTGGAACACGTTTTAGGGTTTTAATTATTTTAATTCTATTCTACGTTTCGCAATACATTTAAAATATTTAATCATATTTATTATTAACTGTTAATGCACATCTGTTGTATCAACTGCTAAGAACTCTCCACATTTTTCACGTTGAATGCATTCTACTCCCCTCCCACTTTCATTTATTTTTACCTCTGTACTATTAATACCATTTTAAAAAATATAATACTCATAACACAAACGGTAACTTATAAAATATTAGACGATTTATAATTTAATCCCATCTTGCTTAAAAAATATAATTCACTATGTCTTAAAAGATGAATTTATCCACTAATTACGGAAAATAATACGGTTACAACCGCTAACGGTTATAACTTTTACACGCGTTCGAAGCCGCGCTAAATGCCCTGTTACTGTGCCTAGTGCATTATTATCCTTACAATTTTCTAAATTCGATCCGGTACTTTTCTTAATAATGCTAACGTGGCAGCTTACTACAAAAAATGTAAGCCATCTATATCCTTTAATAAACTTAATTAATTTATAATATTTATACAGGAATGATTTAACCCGGCCGTTTGTACGTCACGATGTAATTCGTCGAGGCTTTAGAAGTCGCATTATCGAAAAGTTGATTTCACGGATGAATTCATCTCGTTTTTACGTACGAAATTTACTCTCTTTCCATTTCTGTTTCGTAGGAATTATTTAATGGATGAGGGAATCGATCCCACGGTACCCACAGCCTTGCTCATCTGCCGGTTTAAATCAGACCCGTGTCAATTTAAAAACCATTCCATCTCTGCCCATTAAATATAATCCTTCTTGTGAACGTCGAGATGGGCCACTGAAAATTACTTATCTTCAATCATTTTCTCAGGATATTGACAGGGGTGTGTGAAGTTAATCTAATTATAGTCATTTCGAAGTTAAAACGATGGGGCCGAATCCTATCTATCCGCTATATTACGAAGTATTTATCAAAGAGAATTTTGAATTTGCCGTACAATATAGAGACGTGCCATATATTTCGTTTATCAAAACATAATTCTTGTTAAAGCTCTACGTTCATTAAAACATAACCTTCTCAAAATCACAATACATTATTTTTTCGTGTTTACGGTAAAAATTACAATGCTTTAAAAAGGCTAACATAATCAATCGTTTAATTAAGTCATAGCCATATTATTTTCTGTATTCTATTTCTTCTTCTTCGAAAAATATTCTTAATTTAAATTATTTACAATAAGACCTGTGTTCCCCTGGGAAACAACTTCGTTATGTTATTGGTATTTATAACACCATAAATGATTCTGCCAGTCTCTACAGTAGCACTTCAAAATTCAAGGTGGTGTCAGTTTTGGTTTACCACCGAGTATGCTGCATCAAGAACGGGTGAAACTTGAGTAATATCAGTACACTTTATGGAAGTAATTTTCCATAAACAGTTCGTTTATGATACTGTATTCCAAACATTATCGGACATATGGATTGCATTTATTTCCGTTTAAACCTCAATAATGTTTATAAGTTCCTAGAGAAAATAATAATAAAATAGGCATATCTAAAATTTTATTCTAAACTAATTTTTCAAATCCATAACATGTAAAACTGTTTGGTCGAGAGAAAACGTTAGCTTGAAAACGTGTAGGAGATAATCTTGTTGAAACACACAAAGGTATACTATTATTTTAAAAATTACTAATTACCAGAGTTACTGAATAAATAACAGGAAGACACATGCTAACGAGCAATTTTGGCACGCCCATAAACGTTTAGGTTCGCCCTCTCTGAAACAAAAGCTATAGATTTCACAATTACAGTTCAACAACCGAGTAACAAGAAGCGAATACGTTTACCCATACGTACTAACACGTTGCAAAAAACGGGTGCGTAATAACATATTACCAGTTTCTTATCAACTATTTCAATACGTAATTTGTCAGTATTTGAGTTAAATTAACCAGATACCCGCAACAATTGAATAGTACTCGGACAGTGAAATGTTATTATAGTATATAACGCCCGTCAAATACTTTTCGTTCTTGGGCGTGCAATTTATTTAATTCTAATAAATAAAGGCACGATAACAACAACAGAATTTAGTAAGTTCATTCTTTTTCAGTTAAACTTACATGTCCAGCTCACATGTTCAGTCACTATACTCCCTAACTCTTTACAGTGCCTGGCTGTGGAAATGTGCGTTTTTGTATATTGTAACACTTTATAATCTTAGCCAATTTTCTCAACACATAATAAACAGATTCCTACGCATTGCCGCTACGACTCTCTTCTCTATATAGTCTACAGTTGGTAAATGAAAACCTATGATTCTTTCAGCATACCGTACTATAAACTTGACGATAAGCTTTGAACAGTCGCATGTTCAGATATGGGCAGTGGAGAAACACCTCGTTGCAAAGCTAACTAAATTTTCGCACATGAGTTTTGTACAGTCTTGTATAACGTTTCAGAGAGAAGTAGTGTGTGGGTGAGACAGCGACCTGTTATCGCGTTGTCTCCCCTCTCTCCTGTCTAGACACTTTATGTTTTATGTATGTACTTGTAAGTGGGGGCAATTTTTGGCGGCTTCGGCGCAGTCCACCGCTCTAGAAATGCCTCAATTCCAGCCATACACTTTCAATTATGTAATTCAGTTATATTTTAATCATATAATTGGTTAATACAAGTTTTATCCAATAAAGATTACCTGCTTGTTGTGACTTCTCTCCCACATTTCCATCACCACGGTCTCCCTTTGTGTAGACCTGTAGCTGGTCATCTTCAGCGTTTAGCGAGGTCCCCTTTAGTTGGCCTCGTCCAATGCCCCCCATCACCAGAATAGACTCAATACTTACGTTTGAATACTCGGTCGAGGCGTTACAAGAAAAGTTTAGTTTCTAAAATCCCATCCTATATGTTTAAGAGCTTTTACTTTATTTCAGTAGCCTCTTTTTCCCAAAGACTCAAGGAAACCCTGTCTATGGAAATTTTCTTCGGGAAAATTCTCTCAACGTTTGCTATAACTATCGAATTGGACGAAATACATGCTCGATTGACGAAACACTAATTTAATTAATACTAACACATCCAAACAATATACATCTATATATTAAATAAAAATTACTCACTTTATTCTTGTTTTATTTTTTAAATTTATACAATAGACAATCTTTTCACAAGAATATATTTATATTTACTTATATTTACACAAAAACCGGAAGGCTGAGGATGGGTACAAGATGGTACCAGAAACATGTTCCTAATAAGGAAAAAAAGGTAGGCTATATCTTGAAGTAAATTTATTTATAAATATTAAATGTATTAACTTATATACATCAAGAAACGGACTGTAGCAGAAAGTGATTGAATATTTACTTATATAATTATTCGAAGTGTTTCGACAGCATTAATTTTACTGTCATCTTTAGAGTGAAATATAATATAAATAATAATTTCATTTATTTATTTAGTAAATAAATAAATTATTATAGACAAAAAATTATTTATTAATAAATAACTTATTATTTAATAAGTGATTGAATACTGCGTAAAAATGACAGTAAAATAAATGCCGTTGAAACACAGTAATGATATATTTAAATAAAAATATATTTTTGTCAAAATGAATATTTTATATTTGGATATTTTTAATATATTATCATATTATACATAAAGTTTGACTAATTTTATCCAGTACCGCGCAGCACTTCAGGATTGTAAAATAAAAATCGTCTTATACCGTTAATACCTCATTACCAGTTAATCATCATTTTCTCACGCAAATTTGTATGCTTTCCATTATTAACATCAAATTTTAGCATATGTTTTATTTTAAAGATAATCAAACGTTTCGTTCAGTCTATGTCTAAGCATCCTCAGGCAGACTTAGCCTCGTTGGGTTTCTGCTTAGCAACGAGTACGCCTCGTCATAAAATAATATAAAAAGTGCGTTAAATACAAAACAAATTCGAGTGTTGTTTAATATAAATTTAGTTTATCTGAAAACAATTTACTGTGAGCTCTTAGCGTTCTTCTATTCTAATATGAGGTTGAACCCCCTTTAAAATTTCACGTCCCTTTTAGGATAACGTCCATCTGTGGAATTATTATTCAAAGTTAATGCTGAGTAATGAAAAATAATAATTAAAGTAAATAAATAAACTGCTTGCTTTCACACGCTTGCAAACGACGTTAAACAGTAGTGTGCAGTACAAGTACAATGAAGATTTTGTCACTGTCAGACAGAAGGGGATCAATTTTCACTGACCACTTTGGAGAAGGGAAAGAGAGAGAGCAGAAGGGAGGCACGAACACTAGCTAGGCACCAATATAAGCCTGTGTCAATATTACTCTTTCGGTTCAGACTATGAATATTGTATAAGCCATAAGGATCACAGTTTTAGACAAAGGGAAGCTCGCTTTGTCGTAAGCGTGAGCGTGCCCGTGCGCGCGCGCGCTTAAGCCACGTAAGTGAAATCTCGTTGATTAAATGGTCGCACTGTGGACAGAAAAGAGGCGGCCTCCTCGATAGATTGGTCCATCAATAATTCTGTAAAAGCAAGCCTTGTAAACAGCTGTCTGCCAGGGACGAAACAAAATCACGGCCCACTGAATTGAATAATTTTCAAAGTTTTCTCTTCTATCTTCCCTTCTGCCCTCAGTCGTCAAAATAAAAACTAAATAAACTTACGCCTTTCTTTCTACACATTGTCTCCCTTCAGAAAGAATAATTTATAACGAAAAGCACGCACACGGACCCGTGGCGCAAGATAGACTGAATATACAAAGCGAATTACATTACATTTTTATTGAATCGATAGTGGGTGCGCACCAAAGAAGTTGTAATTTCATTCTTTCGTTTGATTATTAATCGCAATTCTTTTTCTTTGATGTAGCCACAAGTGCGGTAGGTATGCGGTTAAAAATACAGCTACTAGCGTTACAAGGTAGCCTAATCTAACAAAATAACTGTTACAATGAATTATGCTTAAGTTTATTCTTAAGTATCTATTTAAAAAAGCTGTAGTATCCTGTCTCTTTGTGTGCTTACATTGTGTGTATAGCTGATGGTTGAGTAGAGTTGTCTGAGACTTCAAAGGGCAACTGACAAACCGTCCCCGATGGCCGAATCAGCGTCTCTAGACACGTGAAGTAATACTGTATTTGTTTTTCATACTGATGGCACCATATTTATACCACGTAAATCGCCATTAAATTTCGGCATGTTTTTTTACGGGATAAACGTTTACAGAATTACAGCGTGCGTGTTACTGCGTCTCTAAAAGTAAATGTGAAATCAAGTCGAATACATCAAATCTATATTACGCTGCATTATTATACATTACGAGACGAATAATTTAAAAATTTATTAATGACCGTATATTTTAAAATAAAACATTGTATGTTTCTGACTATCGCTTCCTAACTTAAAGTTAAGAAGAGTTAGTTTAAAACTCATCTTCACATCGATCACTAAGCTATTTACAACAGGTTGCTAAGATCCGTCTTATTAAGCTAGAAGCTTAATATTAATGCGCTTATCAATAGTGCGCAACATTGGTATTTTTTTTGTGTTTGTAATACTTTAACGCAATCATAATTAAGTGCTCATACTTTTAATTTTTCAGAAGGCTTCAGTTAGTAATTTATAAAGCGGAGTCAATGCGGAAGCAGGTACAGCCGATGATATCCCTGTGAGCAGTCGCATCTTGCAGTTCCGAGAGCGTATGTTATTGTCACTTGGCTATTTAGAAAATTTATATTGCTTTAAATCACTTCTCGTTCGTTATAGCTCACATCTCAAAACATAACAGTGTCAGCATCTCCACCGAACGGAAATTTCGAAATGTTTGTGTTGTTTTCCATTATTCAAAACAAAATTAGAAAACTTACAATGATGAGTATCGGGCTTTTAGGTTTTAGGTTTCTCCGTCTACATGAGTTTTAAATTTTTAATAATAATACACCGGGTAACTCTTTTTGTTACACCACCCCGTAATTTGTACAAAACGTCGATTTATTTCCCCAGCCACGGACCTCCTCCGAATTTACATCTGTTGACTTTAATCCATGTTATCTCACATGCCATATAATCCTTTATTAAATTAGAACCTTCTATGACGGACCCCACCCCGTTTTCTGTCTGATCTGCTTATTTCTCCTTTTTCCTTACAATTTTATTTCTTATCCTTATCTTAATTCGAGACTTCATCTACTTCTTTTTCTTCACTTCTTAGGTCGAATACCATTTCGCTTTAACTTTTACATCGTCGCCGCAGTCTGCGAAAACATCCCTCTTACCAGCTGGTTTTCACTTCAGGACTTCTTTAATTATTAATACGTATAATATATTAATACATACGGTCGCCTTTTGTGGGAAGTGCCCTTCCAATTCGATTTTTGTATTCTGAATCTAACTGAAAATGTCATTTCTAAAACGATCTCTCAAATCTCTGCAAGAATCTTAAGAATTCCATTTTCTAGGCCATAACTTTTCATTTTTTTCTACAGAATTCATGTTCTCTTATAGTTTGCTAATGTTGTTTGCACGCGAACTATTAAGATCCTCCTTATCAACTGGTTTGTAGCTCACACTTGTTTGTAGGCAGGCCTACGTCCATCATTCGTTCCATGTGACTGTTCCACCAAATCTGCCCTTTAAATTTGTTCTATACTGTCTAAAACTTAAAATATCTCAAGTTACTACCCAAAGACACCTATAAAGCTATATGACTTCACAGATCGAAAGAAATTCTTTACTGAGACCAGTATTTTTAAAATCCCTTCTATCTAGAGAATTCATGTTTTTGTCCTGAACAACACTAAGTTGGAGCACCAATGGTTTGTTAAAACTTGTTTTGAAAACTGTATTTTAGATTATTTTAAATATGTTTATTAAAAAAGTATTCAGATAAATTATTTTAAGTACGCCTAATTATTATTCTTCTTCTTTATCACTACAGCTCAACGCGAGCCCTGGCTTCCAACACCATCAATCTTGTCCATAGTCTCCTATCCATTACCATCTCAGTATAACCCCTGACATCCATTCTTCTTAGATCTACTATCACAGCATCCAAATATCTTATCCTAGATCGGCCCGTCTTTCTACTTTTATAGACTTGCGCCCTCAGGATTTTCTTTGGGCGATACCCTGATCATCCATCCGCTCTAGATGACCTAACCTTTGTAAACGAATCTTACAATGTCCTCACGCTTGATAGCTCATGTATCCATAAACACGTCTTACAATCTTTCTTTCGAAGCTTTTTAATGGTTCTTGTTCCTTTTTTTGTGAATGTCCATGTCTCGCCTCCACAAGTAACAACCGCTCTGTTAAGTGTCTTCTATATTTTTATTTTTACGTTACGACTAATGAGTTTGCTTCTCAATTGTCTACGATTGGCATAATAACGCTTAATTATTACTAAACAACATAAATTATTTAGTTAATTGTTAAATAATGAATTATTTGATGACATTTTCAAACATTTTACAGAAGTGTAAAATACAGTGACTATATCAGCTACTTTATCTGTGTTAGCAGTCTTCATAACAACTTGTAGTAAGAACTTGATAATGGTTGCGAAACCGAAAGGCCTCGTTCGAGGGAAAATTGTACATAGCAGAGAAGCAACTAAATACGACAAAGTTGTTACAGTGACTTTAATAAATCCACATTCATACTGTTACGTAATGCGGAAACATGTTACACCATTGCAGAACATTCTACGTGTTTCTCGGCTCTTCCAGCTGTAATGTGTGTGTGTGTGTGTGTGTGTGTGTGTGCGTACGTATTGCTGCTACTGAGATGAAGGACAATTACGTGATATTTATCACGCGTCCGAGACTGATCCAGATTTCACAAGTCCGCGCGCTCTGTGTGCAAGGCCGCAATCAATTACGTTCCCCCCTGGTGTTTTATAATACGTTCTTGACGCGTAGTATGGAATATTCTGGTATTTCAGCGGGTTACAAAAATATAGACAGTCAGCGGCGCTTAGTTCAGTTATTGTCGGGCGATTTACACAGTGCGGTTCGGAGTACTGTGGCGAAGTGTTATGTGTTTTATAATCGTGCGGGACAATTGTAATACAACTGTGTTTTATACTCGTTGACATTATTATTGCGTGTGAACAATTTTTATTTGATTTGTTGTAAGAGACTATATTTTTGATTACAAACTGTTTAACTGTGATAATTAAAACTGGTTGTTAGTGACTTAATTGGTGTCTTGTATTTTGTTTTTTACTGTACCATACGGCGATCACTAGACCGTCGTAACAATATGTTGATAGTAAATAAGGTTATGTATAGAAAAAGCTAAACGAAATTTATATCTGGTAATTTTATAAACAATTTATCTGCTCGCATTGCAGTATACAAAACGGTTTAAATTAGCACGACCTACTGCGCTTCACGTAATTTAAAATGATACTATACGTAGCAGCAGAGCAACAAATGTTATATAAAATTGTGCCGCCGCGCGGGAGAAGAGTTATTGGGGTGAACTGGGTTATTGGGCGACAAGAGTTACATATTGTAGCGTAGCGTACGTACCTACATGAAATATTATGCGAGCAACACCGGCCGGCCATTAATCTCGACCGCAGCCACCAAAACGCCAAAAATTGTAATCCCACACCAGCGGCTGCGGTTTACCTCATCATCATCGACGACCTAGTTGTCGTCCATCGTCACCATCGCCGGTTCTGTTACGAATACCGTTACGATAATAATAATACTATTAATAATAATAATAGCGACAATAATAATGATAATAAAAAACATAATATACTAAATTTCGTAAAACTCCAAGTCATGTTACACTTACTCAATTTCAGTAGCTTTAGAATGAAAAGAATATACTGTACTTATTTTACCCGACTGCGGTCACGCAAAGGAAGATAATGTTTCTCACAAGCAAGTTTATTCCTTTGTGTGGTGGTCGGCTAGATCGATTTGATCCAATCAGGTACCAAACGATTCGTTTTTGTCCCTAGTATCAACACTACTTTTTAAAATAATTTTTCTTACCCGACTACGCACAAGCAATGTGTTACGAACGCTTACACGGGCGGAGTCATTTTGGTTAAAATCACTTCCCGGGCTGTCTGGCCGTGGTCCAAAGTTTATAACAAAACCAGACGTTTCGGCAGTGCCACCGACTGCCATCTTCAGTGGAAACGAGTAACGCTAACGTGAGGTGATATACGTTAGGACCACAGTACCTCACGTTAGCGTTACTCGTTTCCACTGAAGATGGCAGTCAGTGGCACTGCCGAAACGTTTGGTTTTGTTATAAATTTTGTACCACGGCCAAACAGCCTGGAAAGTAATTTTAACCAAATATACGCACAAGCAAGGTTGATAATATTTTACTGTTACGAAATATTTCTTTTCAGCATCTTTATCTTCGGAATCACTTGATAAACCATAACGAAAGAAACGTAAAAATATTTGTATTTACAAAATTCTATATAAAATAATATCACAATATGTACATAGCACACACAATAAATATAAATATAAATAAAAGAAAATGTATATGTTCGGTATGTATGTATATATTTATGTATGTAGGCTATGTAAGTGTATGCATATGTGTATGTTTACCTTATTATGTAATAAATATGTACACAGCATTTTGAAAAACAAAAATATGCGTTCTGCGCAGGACATTTTATAGTCTTTATTATGTGACGCTATTTTGAAATTGTAAGTCCCCATTTTTAAGTTTTCATGATTACATTATCTCAAGTCAATCTTTAGAATTCCTGTCCCAGGATAAAAAGTATTAATCATGTGGTGTTTGTTTCATTTAGATCGGTTCAGCAGTTTTGACTTATACGATCACAATCATATTCAATTTTTAATGAAATTACGGTTAAGGCTCTGTACCTTCGGAACACTTGTTCAATTTTAATAAAACAAATTTAAAACTATTACTTTGTTGTACCAACAAGAAGTAGTACAATGAATAATTAATATAATGAATTGTATTATTGTATTTTAAGCAATATCAAATAATTGATTTACTGTTGTTCCTGATTACTGCTTTTGTTCCTATTCAAGCTTTTTTCTCCAGTCAGGACGTCTGTTTGCATTTTAATAATTATTATTCATCCTTTCATTCCTCCCCCGTTTTCATTCTTTTTTCTGCCTCTTCTTCTTTAACATTTTACGTGAAAGATTAGTCGTTATTGCCGTCTTTCAATTTCCGTCCATCAAATTGCTTTCTATTAAAGCCCTCTCGTCAGTTACGTCACCAATAATATTATCCCCAAATAGAGAGAGGTCTTTTTCGTTTTCCGTCATCTACTTCCTGACATTCTTTGACGTGGTCAAATCACTGTAATTTAAGGTCCTCTAATTAAGACCGCATCAATTCTATCCTCGTCCAGATTTGTGTTTTTGGCACGAGTATGGTCGAGGCGTCTTCCCGTGTAATGTATTATCACAGTTCGTATTTTATACTTTTTTTTTTGAAGACATACCGTTTCAGCAATATCCATTCCTGTAATACCCCTTTTTGCTTGTTTATTCCCTTTTTTACTCCAAATCGAACTATTTTCTACATTGGCTAGATCCCTGTTTCTACATTGGTCTCAATATCCTCGTTCAAAGGATAATTTAATTCGTTGAAAACTTTACAGTGTCGAGACTTGTGCTTACGACATGGGAACTCTAGAAATTTGAAAGGCAAAAACTAACTGGCACTGCCTGATGCTGGAAAATGGCCAACGTAAGACAAATCGTGGGGTAAACTAGAGGTTTGGATGGAACATGTAAAAAGACTAAAAATGGTTAATAAAAACGTTTATGTAAAACCTTGGGAATTTTGACAATTTTATTTATTAAATTGGAAAAAGAGAAACATAAGCCTCTAAAATACACAAATGTGTCAGATATTGAATTCCTATGGATAAAAAGAGCGAGTCATGAGAATGTCGTTGGAATAGAGGAGTCAGTGAAAAACGGTTCTCTCAAAACAACTGAAAGAATCACGATAAACATAATTGTTTATTTTTAATTTGATAGAACGAGTACAATACATCTGGAAAGACTAAGGGCCAAGTGTACGAATTATCACACTGTGTTTTACATTACAGCAGGGAGAGAGGTTGCTCTGACTTAAGGCTCCGACTTTCACGGTCGACTGTACCACAAAGACCGCTCTCTTCCCAGTCATCTGGGCGGGAGCTCAAATTGAAACAAAAACACTTATTAGTTTCGCCTTACAAACGGTTCCAACGATGTCGTAGTTTGTCCACAATCCGCTACTTGATTCGAACTGGACGAGGCACTTCATACGACTCCACCATTCTTAAACGATGACCTTCAAGTAGCGTCGGTAGTAACTACGACAAAGTTCATTTACGAAATTTTCGAAAATCGAAAACTGCTACGAAATTAATCTGACCGAGAGCTCGGCACTGCTGTCTGCATCATCAAAGACCGGATTACATAATCAGTTAAATTATTTTAAGTACGCCTAATTCTTCTTCTTCTTCTTTAATACTAAAGCTCAACGTGACCCCTGGCTTCCAACACCATCAATCTTCTCCATAGTCTCCTATCCATTACCATCTCAGTGTAACCTCTCACATCCATTCTTCTTAATCCACTAACACATCATCCAAACACCTTATCCTAGGTCGAATTAATTGTATCGAAACAATTTTAAATCGAAATTCAAATCGATTATTTTCTAATACATTCAGTCTCGAATCTGAACACTACGTTCAGATGTTAGATAAAATCCTCTTTACTTTGATATCGCACATAAATATTTGCGATTTTTTTTTTTAAATTTCATCAACTTCTTGGGCCTTCCCGTTCAAAACTGCTGAAATTTTCATTATGTACACTATATTCAGATTGTGGTTCAAATTCACTTTAATTTGATGCGTCACATGGGCTTTTGAGATATTTTACAAGTTTACCCCCGCCTCATATTTTCCCTCCATTCCCGCCCGTATATGGAGGGATAAATACAAAAAACAATAGAATTGTGTAGAGTAAAAGTATGGATACGCGTGCCAAGTTTTATCAAAATCGGTTAATGCGTTCAAAAGTTCTCGTGAGACATACTCTAAAGAGATAAGATAAATAGACAGACAGACATATGCCAAACGGTGGAGTCAAACTGAGAACTCGCATCGCTTGTTCAGTTATAACTGAAGTATAGACGTTTACTTAACCGAATCTCATTGCAAAATAAAGTACGCTGACTATCCAAGTTTTATATAAAACAATCTTTGCATTGTTTTATACAATAGGCCTACTTAAATACATTTTGCAGAATGAAGGATACGTCGTGACGTTTAAGGAACGTAAATATTATTGTCGTTTCAAAATTACTGTAAACATACACAGGGGTCCAAGTCCACTCATGTGCATTTATGAAAAACTAAAATTAAAGGTTTTCAAGTCACAAAACTGATTTCCACGGTCAATTTTTATTATTAGTAGAGTTCTTCATTGATTATATAGCTGTTAAAAATTAAAAAAGAGAAAAACAGAAATGCATAAAAATGTCGTTTTTGAAATATCTTGACACATAATTACAACTTGGACTTGGGTACTTTTACCACTAACCTACCTCTCTATATACTGAGGTATTAAAAATAGCATATATATTGTAATCAGACGCTTATCCGTCTTTGTCTATAATTTATTTATGTTTATTATTAAGTAGTAGTCTCAGGGTTAATTTTACTGAAAATGGATCTTGCTCTCGGCTAATCGTTATTATTCGATATCAGATTTTATTATTAGTTAACTGTTTAGTGACTTATTCCCCTCAATTCAACCTATTGTTCAATCCAGGATTGAATAAGCCGGTTACTTACACTTCTTTCGTCGTATTAGCTATCTGTTTAAATAGTTTAATTTTATGTATTATATACACTGTTAGGATTATTCCACTTGACGTTCCGTCGACTCTTTGTTGATCAGCGGTTGTGAGGAGATCAGTTGTTTTCTTCCTATACACTAACATACACAAACATACACATGGCATTCATAATATCTCATGTATAATATTACTTTATAATATTGTAAATATATAGGTCTGTGCGGTTGTAAACAAAACATGGAATCACTCAATTTGAATGATTCGCCTTCTCAGCATGGTGCCAACCGCCTCGTTCTTCTCCTCTAAGCTGTATTTACTGATACAATAAAGGTCAACTCTTTCACTGGTAAAAATAATAATGGTAATTTATTCAATATGAACACAGTGAAATTCAATACAATAAGGCGTTTTGCTCTTCTTTTTAGTTAACAATTAATATTTTAAAAGTGAACATGGACTCTAAAACAAATGATGAGCTCGAGTTGGCATGACTGCCTCTGGTTAGTAATACAATGTGTGTTGACAAACATATAGGTTATGTCGTATTATTCGACTTGAAAAGTTAATAATGATTATAATAATAAAAGTAGTAGGTTCTTTTAGACTGCAAAATACACTTATTTGAAATAATAGCTACGGCTAGAACAAACATCAAAGACAAGAATTCATTGATTATTAATGAAAAAAAATAAAATATGAACTACTGTTCATGGCTAGGCGTATGCTTTATATATTGTTAGTGCAACCTTGTTTGGTTAAAAGTAGTGAATTATTTATTATTAATTAATAGTAATTGTGATAATCCAGTATCAGGTACTACGATTATCTGTAAAACTGGATATTCCTATTTCAGGTAAAGGTAACTCATTTATTGTAGTTATCGCACTCCGGCGAAACTATTAATTGAATTTAGTAACAAAATATTTCATACTCCCATCTGCTGATAGCATAAGAGCACATATACTCTTCATTGATATTACAATGTCTTTACTTATTCTAGATATTTATAGTATACAAATAGTTAAAACTGTCATTACTCAGAACGTTCAATTTCGACATTGTTCATTTGTATTTATCAGCTCCCTTCTGTTAAGGATAGGGAATTTAATTGTTTCTATAGGTCAATTTGAATCGCTTTTAGCGTTCAGTTATTTTTCTTATAAACTAATCATAACATAATATTTGTGGTTATGAATACTTGCGTCTCTTGTCGTTCGAAGGGTCACACTTTTTTTATTATTAACACTTTTTAATTAATTAAAATTTATTAATTAATTATTTAAATTTCATCACTACACTGCACCCACTCCTATGCGCATAAACTCCGAATAAAGTACACTTGTAAATATACTGCACTGATTCTTCAATGTATGTAACCTATATCTCAGTTTGAGGTTAATATGGTTCATGCTTGGTTGCTGTCAAAAGCACGTTTTTCTGCAGCGTTGACGAGCATGCAGTTCGCTTCGTTGTTGTTGAAAGACTGTCTCTGGTTCCTCTGTCGGAATGATGAATTTCGGATTTTTTATAAGCTCTGATTGGTCAGTTTATTTTAATTCGTTTATTTACGGTAGACTTCGTCAAAACAGACGCTCTCATCAGCGTCAGTCTTTGGGAACAAGATTAAGAAATTCTGGTTCACACACCCACGCGAAAGGGCTAAGCACAATACAATTATTTTTAAAAGTCTAATATCTTCCTTATAATTGTACTGATGATGTTGTGCGTACTCTCATTGTTCATGATTTTCAAAGACGATTAATTTGAACCCCCTCATCATATATTTCTGATTAGGGTTAGCTGACTTAGCACTTAGCATTTATACTTAGTGTCCATTAAACCATTAATTATCAATATTTTATGGTTTTTATTTTATTTTCTATGGTAATATCTCGTTCTTAAGCTACTGTACAATTTTCCCTTAAAACTATGTCTTAATATTAACACTATGTCCGTTTTCATAGATTCATACTTAAACTTATTGTCATACATTTTTGTTTTTTCTTATTACCTAGTAATAAGAGTATTTAATTGAATTTTAACATGTTGTAATTAAATATCGATGGGTTAAGTCACTACTGGCAGTGTTCTTTTTCCCTACATTATTGGTTTAATGCCTTAATTATCACTTATGAATTAGGCTTGTTATGCCTATATGGCGTTACCTGGTAGTATGCTTGGTATCATAGACATTTTAGTTGTATTATTTTCTCATTGATAACTGAAATAGTCACTATGACCTTATCGTTATTGTGATGCAGTTCACTCTGCATTTGATTCTGTTATTAGCTAGGTTTGGTGGCTGTAAATTTTACTTGCAGCTAACTGTCACTATGGTTTAGTTATAATTACATTTATATAGACTATTTAAATGGTTATTTTGGTTGCAATTGCTCATATGAACAGTATTCTGTCTGACATCAGGTCATTAGTTGAGTTACTATCTTTGTATAATGCGTTTATAACATGATTTTGGTTGCATAATGTCGCTTTGCCATTACAAGCATTTTGTCATATTTGTATTACATAAATATAGCTTTTATATTCTGTTATACTATTAGCTATCGTGTACAAAACATTCCTTATATGCTCTATTTACTTCCTAGCTCATTATATTTTGGTTTAACATTGTTTTGATTTAGTTTTTATCAAGTTTTACTGGAAACTGGATGCCCAGATTAGGTTATGTTATAGGTTCAGTGAACAGTAATGTGTTGTTTATGGCTGTGTATTTCTATCTTAGTCTATTCGACTGGTTTTCATTTCATGTTTGTACACTGGTTATTGGTTATCAATAGTTCACATTTAGTTTACTCCTGTATTATCTTATTTGTTGTTAATTAGTGGGTTTGTATGAACATCATTCCCACTGTACAATTGGTCATTCACTATTTTGGGACTTATTCCTCTGTTTATTCTATAACTACACATCATTTAGCTATCATAAACTCATCTTGTCCTCATTCAGTTTGCTTGTGACTCTTTATTCACAATATTCAGTCCTTATTTACAATAATGTGTTTCACATAGACAATGAATGTATTCATTAAATGAGTTGTTGTCAGTGTTGACTTTACCATACAGCTTAGGGATTTATATCATGTAATTAATTAACATTTCTTCCTTCTTCTTAATACAATTATTCTTTCGAAGGTTTATGTTAGTTTGTTATACTTCAATTTCCTTCCCTTGTTCTTGTGTTTGGTCTGGTTATCTTCCTTCTTCTTTCTTCACTGATCTCCTTCTCACTATTGTTCATTTTTATACATGATGTGGTTTTCACTTGTCTTCTTCACATAGTTTCTTCCTTCTTCTTTCTTGAAGTTGTCATTGTTGTATTCTTCTCCCTGATTCTTCTTTCTTCTTTTATTGTCTTTCTTCACTCTTCTTTTGTTGTCTTGTGTCCTTCTCACTGATCTATTCCTCCTTTGTGGTCTTATGTCCTTCTCACTGATCTGAGAATATTGGGTATAGTATGTCGGTCGTCTCGTCTTTATTCTTCTTTTCATCTTTATTTGTGCATTTACTAGTGAATTCCTTTCAATGATGCTTCACTTATTTAAATTTATGGTACTTTTTCTTTAGTATACTCGGTGGTATTCTAGACCTTTTAATGTATTTTTACTAGTGGTGGCCTTTAAATTAATTTTCAGTACTTAGGTGGATGTGGTGTCATATGCACTGTTACATATTGCCTCCTTATTAGAATTGATCATTTCTGATATCTTCGTTTTATGATTGAAGAAATTATCAATTTTTTATTTCACTCTTAAGTCACATATAATGTTTTCATATCTTGTATTTACTCTTACACTTGTCTTCAGTTCACTATGTTCTCTACATCTTCTTCTTCTTCATACTCTTGGAATCTTGTTTAATTATATTCTTGGCTGTCGTGTTTTTTCCCTTAAATATTTAATTTCCCTAACATTTTTTCCCTAACTTGGTAGCTGGAATCGATTCGGGTGGGCTCTATGGCTTACCTAACTCCGTCGTTCATAACTACACTCTTTCTGAGATCAGGGGTACCTCATCCCTGCCCAGTTAAATGATTGCTGGAACTTTTCTACAGTCAATTCATCAAATAATAATACTCATAAGCAGTCTCTTTCGACTAATAATAATAAACACTCTTGTGGTTATTCACTTTCTTGCCTTTTATATTTTATTATACACTTTCTTCTGGATTCCTTCTTCGCTTCGGCAGATCTTTATTAGTTAAGGTTGTTGACAAATAGCATTTGTAAATATGCTTCATTTTTTCTTCTCTCCTTATTGTGACAAAATTGTTCTTCGCATTGATTGGTTTTTTCTTCTTTTTGTTGGTCAATTCTCCTTCTCACTATCTTCTCTACATAAAATTCTCATTAATGGTCTTCTTTTCTCCTCTAGCAGATGTCATATTTTTTAACATTTTATTTTGGATAGTACACAATTTTTCTCAAAGTGATAGTAAACATTGTTTAAAATATCTTTAGTGCGTTCACTAGTTGCTTGTTTTGGTTATGGTTTAGTCATCAGATACTAGTCTTTTTTTTCTCGTATCACATACAATATTCATTTGACAAACATTTTCCGTTCAATATTTAATATAAGATTTGATTAATAAAATTTTTTCTTTTATATACAATATTCACTTAATAAACATTTTTCTCCTTCTCTTCTTTCCATAATAATGTCCTCTTCTTTTGATGGTGATTTATTGGGTATACAATATTTGATAATTACAATGCAAGGCGATAATATAATAACAACATATTAATGGATAACACTTGATTTGATAGACACTCTTGGGGTTACATTGTTCATTTAATAAACATTTTTCTTTTCCTCTTCTTTCCATAATAATATCCTTCTATCATGTTATTCTCTTTGATGTTCTTCCTCTCTACTCCTTCAAGTGATGGTGGCTTTCACTTATTCTGGATGATTATAATTCTTGTTTATGGAGTATACAATATTTGATAATTACAATGCAAGGTGATAATATAATAACAACATATTAATGGATAACACTTGGTTTTATAGACATTCTTGGGGTTACATGGTTCATTTAATAAACATTTTTCTTTTTCTCTTCTTTCCATAATAATATCCTTCTTTTATTTTACTCTCTTTGGTCTTCTTTTGTCGTCCGGTCGCTCCGATCAAAATAATATTATTTATCGGTAATGTCGATATGGGCTCTTTACTCCTACTCTGTATTTTATTAAGTTCTAATTGATCGATGAGCGATACATTGGCTCCTGTATCTATCATGATTTTGGTAAACACGCCATTCACTTCGGCGGAAATATACGCGATTTCGCTGTTGTTATTATTATTGTTTTCTGTGATTTCTTCTTCCATCAGATCTTCTCTGATGTCCTTCAGGTAATGATTGCGTATGATAGTAAATGTCGCTTGATTGTTTGTCCGTCGTCGTAGTTCGTCGTACCCAATAGATCGGATCAGTGAGGGTTCTAAGTGTGTTTTCACTGCCGTTGTCCGTTTAAAGAGGTAGCGTTTTCTTCTCCGCTCCTTTCATTAGTGTTGGGGTTTCTATTCTCCCTTTCTTCTGGTCTAGTCGGATTGTTGTATTGACGTCCGCTATTATTATTTCTGTTTATATCTTCGCTACTGCGGCTCCTTCGTGTGTCGTACCCAGATTCGCTATTCCTTACGTCCTGACTATACGGGTTATTATCTTCATTGAAGCTTCGACGTCCCTGATAGAAGCGTCTCCCTCCGTTTCTGTCGTCAGCACGAACGTAATTAGCTCTCCTGAAATTGCTTGGGTTGTAGTTGTTCCCGTTGTTCGGTCGGTACTGGCGATTGTTATTATTTGGACGGTAGGGGTGGTTACCATTATTTGGCCGATGTTGATTTCCACTGTTATAATTAGGACGGTGGTTGTTATTAGGAGGATTCTGATTATAATTATTATTATAATTTGGCCTATAATTCGTGCTATTCCTATCTGGCGGATGATTATTCCCGTTACTATTTGGCCTCGGATTCTGGTCAGCATTATCCCGGTTTGAATTATTATAATTACCTCGATAATTATTTCGGTATCCGGCCTGACCGTTTCTATCAAAGTATGGGTCTGGTCCCTGCCGACTCCTCCGATAATACTTCTCCTGCTCATAGTTTTCTAATAGCGCGGACATAGTTTGGATTGTTCTTATTTGTCCGTTCAGTCTCGCTCTGGCCACGCCCTCTTCGAAATGATACGCCAATTTAGTGACGAGGCATTCTTCAGGTATCTTTGGCTCAAGATTTCTGGCCATACACACTTTGCCTAAGAAGTATGCGGTGAGTGATGCCCCTTTACTGCGGTCATACTTCCCGTTGCAGATGTCTCCCGCACTATGTTCTGTGCCGATTCGGACCAGTATTTCGTTTTAAACAGCGCCTTGAACTCCGCATAATTCTGTATATCATGTCGGGTAGCCGTCCACCAGTTATCGCGCACATCCTTAAAGTACTCGTCTAACATGTTTCTGATAGTAGACCATCTATTTTCGCGTGTACGGGCGATATTTTCTTCCACTCTTTCGATGAACTCCATGGGATTCCTTTTATAATGTTGGAAATTTATCAGTTCACGATTCTCTATGTTCGTTATTCCGGTCACTTGGATTGGTTGACTTCTGAATAAATTAATTTCTTCCCTAAAATTATTGAGTTCCCGTCGTTGAAGTTCAGCCATCTTCTCTTTGTCAGTATGTACTTGCTCCCGAACATCATTCACGGTGGCGGTGATTTCTTCACATCTCGTTCCCAAGTCTTCTTGTTTCTTAGTCAAGACTTCGAATTTATTTAAATGGGATTCTTCGATGTTATTTACTCGGGTTTGAAGTGTCTCTTTCGTTCTCTGTATTTCTTGTTGGTTCTCTTCACACCTCTCGCTAGTTTCAGAAACTTCCCGTCTGACTTCGGTTATCTCCTCTCCTATTTTCGTATTCAATTTTTCGTGACTGTCTTCGAGTCTCTGGCTGATGATTTCAATCTTCTTGTTACTATCTTCTATGCTGTCATCAATCTTCTTGCTTAATTCTTGGGTGTCTTCTTTCAATGAAGCTATGATTTTATTTGTTTCTTCCGTCTTCTTGTTTAACTCCCCTTTGAAATCCTCCTTCAACGATTCTATATTTTTGGTTAATAATTCATTATTTTTCTGGTTGTCATCCATCTTCTTATGAATTGACTCCATATTTTTGGTCAGGGACTCGTTATTTATATTTAATTTTTCATTAAAATTTTCCTTTAATGATTCAATATTTTTATTCCTCGATTCCACACTTTTTCCATGGCTAGGCGTATGCTTTATATATTGTTAGTGCAACCTTGTTTGGTTAAAAGTAGTGAATTATTTATTATTAATTAATAGTAATTGTGATAATCCAGTATCAGGTACTACGATCATCTGTAAAATTGGATATTCCTATTTCAGGTAAAGGTAACTCATTTATTGTAGTTATCGCACTCCGGCGAAACTATTAATTGAATTTAGTAACAAAATATTTCATACTCCCATCTGCTGATAGCATAAGAGCACATATACTCTTCATTGATATTACAATGTCTTTACTTATTCTAGATATTTATAGTATACAAATAGTTAAAACTGTCATTACTCAGAACGTTCAATTTCGACATTGTTCATTTGTATTTATCAGCTCCCTTCTGTTAAGGATAGGGAATTTAATTGTTTCTATAGGTCAATTTGAATCGCTTTTAGCGTTCAGTTATTTTTCTTATAAACTAATCATAACATAATATTTGTGGTTATGAATACTTGCGTCTCTTGTCGTTCGAAGGGTCACACTTTTTTTATTATTAACACTTTTTAATTAATTAAAATTTATTAATTAATTATTTAAATTTCATCACTACACTGCACCCACTCCTATGCGCATAAACTCCGAATAAAGTACACTTGTAAATATACTGCACTGATTCTTCAATGTATGTAACCTATATCTCAGTTTGAGGTTAATATGGTTCATGCTTGGTTGCTGTCAAAAGCACGTTTTTCTGCAGCGTTGACGAGCATGCAGTTCGCTTCGTTGTTGTTGAAAGACTGTCTCTGGTTCCTCTGTCGGAATGATGAATTTCGGATTTTTTATAAGCTCTGATTGGTCAGTTTATTTTAATTCGTTTATTTACGGTAGACTTCGTCAAAACAGACGCTCTCATCAGCGTCAGTCTTTGGGAACAAGATTAAGAAATTCTGGTTCACACACCCACGCGAAAGGGCTAAGCACAATACAATTATTTTTAAAAGTCTAATATCTTCCTTATAATTGTACTGATGATGTCGTGCGTACTCTCATTGTTCATGATTTTCAAAGACGATTAATTTGAACCCCCTCATCATATATTTCTGATTAGGGTTAGCTGACTTAGCACTTAGCATTTATACTTAGTGTCCATTAAACCATTAATTATCAATATTTTATGGTTTTTATTTTATTTTCTATGGTAATATCTCGTTCTTAAGCTACTGTACAATTTTCCCTTAAAACTATGTCTTAATATTAACACTATGTCCGTTTTCATAGATTCATACTTAAACTTATTGTCATACATTTTTGTTTTTTCTTATTACCTAGTAATAAGAGTATTTAATTGAATTTTAACATGTTGTAATTAAATATCGATGGGTTAAGTCACTACTGGCAGTGTTCTTTTTCCCTACATTATTGGTTTAATGCCTTAATTATCACTTATGAATTAGGCTTGTTATGCCTATATGGCGTTACCTGGTAGTATGCTTGGTATCATAGACATTTTAGTTGTATTATTTTCTCATTGATAACTGAAATAGTCACTATGACCTTATCGTTATTGTGATGCAGTTCACTCTGCATTTGATTCTGTTATTAGCTAGGTTTGGTGGCTGTAAATTTTACTTGCAGCTAACTGTCACTATGGTTTAGTTATAATTACATTTATATAGACTATTTAAATGGTTATTTTGGTTGCAATTGCTCATATGAACAGTATTCTGTCTGACATCAGGTCATTAGTTGAGTTACTATCTTTGTATAATGCGTTTATAACATGATTTTGGTTGCATAATGTCGCTTTGCCATTACAAGCATTTTGTCATATTTGTATTACATAAATATAGCTTTTATATTCTGTTATACTATTAGCTATCGTGTACAAAACATTCCTTATATGCTCTATTTACTTCCTAGCTCATTATATTTTGGTTTAACATTGTTTTGATTTAGTTTTTATCAAGTTTTACTGGAAACTGGATGCCCAGATTAGGTTATGTTATAGGTTCAGTGAACAGTAATGTGTTGTTTATGGCTGTGTATTTCTATCTTAGTCTATTCGACTGGTTTTCATTTCATGTTTGTACACTGGTTATTGGTTATCAATAGTTCACATTTAGTTTACTCCTGTATTATCTTATTTGTTGTTAATTAGTGGGTTTGTATGAACATCATTCCCACTGTACAATTGGTCATTCACTATTTTGGGACTTATTCCTCTGTTTATTCTATAACTACACATCATTTAGCTATCATAAACTCATCTTGTCCTCATTCAGTTTGCTTGTGACTCTTTATTCACAATATTCAGTCCTTATTTACAATAATGTGTTTCACATAGACAATGAATGTATTCATTAAATGAGTTGTTGTCAGTGTTGACTTTACCATACAGCTTAGGGATTTATATCATGTAATTAATTAACATTTCTTCCTTCTTCTTAATACAATTATTCTTTCGAAGGTTTATGTTAGTTTGTTATACTTCAATTTCCTTCCCTTGTTCTTGTGTTTGGTCTGGTTATCTTCCTTCTTCTTTCTTCACTGATCTCCTTCTCACTATTGTTCATTTTTATACATGATGTGGTTTTCACTTGTCTTCTTCACATAGTTTCTTCCTTCTTCTTTCTTGAAGTTGTCATTGTTGTATTCTTCTCCCTGATTCTTCTTTCTTCTTTTATTGTCTTTCTTCACTCTTCTTTTGTTGTCTTGTGTCCTTCTCACTGATCTATTCCTCCTTTGTGGTCTTATGTCCTTCTCACTGATCTGAGAATATTGGGTATAGTATGTCGGTCGTCTCGTCTTTATTCTTCTTTTCATCTTTATTTGTGCATTTACTAGTGAATTCCTTTCAATGATGCTTCACTTATTTAAATTTATGGTACTTTTTCTTTAGTATACTCGGTGGTATTCTAGACCTTTTAATGTATTTTTACTAGTGGTGGCCTTTAAATTAATTTTCAGTACTTAGGTGGATGTGGTGTCATATATACTGTTACATATTATATATATATATATATATATATCATTTTCTGTATAAGTAACTCGATGTTTCTTGCAGTAATTATATAAATTGTGATGTTTTCAATTTGTTTCTTCTGCAAGTAGATAATATTGAATATTCTTTTTAACACCTGACGCACGTTTCACTGAAAAATATCAGTATCATCAGAGGTTTCTAAGTGAATTAATAGCAATCAATAATTCTATTAATATAAAATTAACGAATAATCGGATTTGTATCGATTTTAATGTAAAATAAAATAACATAACTGATAATCGATTTAGGTCGATTAGTCAACGATTGTTTTAATGTTTACTTTCTTCAGCAATGTTTTCTCGGTTATATTTGAAATTTTGTTTATATTTTATTCATTTTTATTTTGATTTTTTAGTAAATTTATAATTTTAAATAGATCGTCTTGTTTTGTTTTTATTTGGGTTTGTTCTTTAATTAATAAATTATTGTTATTGTGTTTGTAAATGTTAAGATTTTCCCAAATATTCATTTTTTGACCTTTTTGTATGTTTTTAATTAATTTTATATTTTCAATGTTTGGAAACTGGTGGTTATTATTTAGACAATGTGTGGCTAAATTAGATTTATAAATATTTGGTTTTAAATATGCATTGCGGTGTTGAACGAATCTATCTCGTAGTTTTTTCTTCGTCTGGCCCACGTAAAATTTATTGCAATCTGGACATTCTATTTTATATATTCCATTTTTATTGTGAGTATTGGATTTAGTTTTAGGTTTTATTTTATTAAAAATTATATTATCTGTGTTATAAGATATTTTTAAATTAGTATCTTTAAATATTTTATTTAGTTTTTGAGTTATATTTCCGTAATAAGTGAAGGTTGTATATTTTATATTATTATTAATAGATGAATTTTTAAATGTAGTGTTTTTAGGAATTTTATTAGTGATTTTATGTTTAATTTTATTTTCTAATTTATTAATAGTTTTTATTTTGTATCCATTTTTAACTGCTATTTGTTGGATAATTTTTCTTTCTTTGTTTCTTTCTGTGTTATTTAATGGGATCCTAAGCATTCGGTAAATCATGGAATTAAATACTGCCATTTTGTGTTGGGGAGGATGATTAGAAGTATTTGGTATTACTAAGTCAGTTTGAGAAGGTTTCCTGTATATTGCGTATTCAAAATTTGTTTCATTTTTCTTTATTGTTAAGTCTAAATAATTTAATTTATTATTAGATTCTTCTTCTAACGTGAATTTTATTTTAGAATGTAAATTATTTATGGAGTTGAATATTTTATTTATATTTATACCATTGTTTTGGGAAATGTACAGAGTGTCATCAACGTATCTAAAATAACATCCTAATGGGTCGTTTAATTTTATTATATTTATTATTTGTTCGTCGAGTTTTTGTAGGAAGATTTCTGATATGATAGCGGAGGTTGGGGCTCCCATAGCAAGGCCATCTGTTTGATAGTACAATTTGTTGTTGTATTGAAAATAATTTTGATTTAAAATTATTTTTAAAGTATTAGTTAACTGTTTAATGTATGTGTTACTTTCGTTATTTGTTTTCAGATTATTTATTATAATATTTATAGTTTCATCAATGGGAATGTTTGTATACATGTTTGATATGTCGAATGAATATAATTTTGTATTTCTGTTTACTTTTACGTTTATTAGTTGTTCCGTGAGTTCGATACTATTTTTTATATTGTGTTTTGCTGGAAGTTCAATTTTATGTTTTAAGATTTGAGTTAATAATTTTGATATTTTATAATTTGGTGCGGTCCTAGCGTTTATTAAAGGTCTGATAGGTTTATTGATTTTGTGTAATTTTATTAAAGAATTTAATTTTGGTGCACAAGGATTATCCATTTTATATTTAAAGGAGTCTTTAGGATTTATGATTTGGTTACTATTTTTTAATATATTTGTTATTTGTGTTTGATATTTATTTGTGGGATCTTTATTTAATGTTATGCAATTATTATTAACTATAAATTCTTCTGTTTTATCGTCTAAATCTTTCTGAGAAATTATTATTGTACTATTACTCTTATCAGCTTTGGTTAAAGTGAGGTTATTAGTCGTTAGTTTCTGTTTTATGTTATTAATGGTTTTATTTTGTTTATTTTTATTTTTAATATGATGGTTTTGGTTATTATATTTTTTGATATATTTTATTATTTCCATTGAAGCTTCTGTTCTTATTTTATCTTGTTTTTCTTGTTCTACATTATTAATTGCGTTTTCAGTTTCGACTATGATATTATCTATTACATATTTGTTTACATTTTTAAGATTTGTTTTATTTGATGATTCTAGGGTAGCTATTTCGTTTTCCGTGAATTTAATATTAGATAAATTTACGAATTTTGGGTAAAAAGTGTGGTTATTATTTAATTTGTGTAAATTTTGGTTATCTTCTTTAGGTGTAATATTTATTAGTAGATTTTTAAGTTTTTTATTGATTGTGTTAAATTTAATTGTTTTGTGTTTATTTAGTATTTTAAGCATATTATTATATATTTATTATTCCATGTATGATAATCAAGTGTGTTGGCTAAAAGAAGATGTAAATTAATTAATTGTTTATTAATGTAGTCGATTTTTCTGTAATTATTTGATATTTCGTCTTTAATCCATTTATATTGGGCTTGAGCAATATATTTGCTTACTTTATTGTTATTGTTGTTTTTTACAATTATTTTTGTGTATTTTGGAAAAATATTAAGGTGTAGGCATTTTTTGTTGAAATATATGTTTCCAAAACAATTAATTAATTGTTTTTTACGTTTAATAAATTGGTTATAGGAATGAGTTACATCACCTTGTATGGTGTTTTCATCCATCATTTTCTGTATAAGTAACTCGATGTTTCTTGCAGTAATTATATAAATTGTGATGTTTTCAATTTGTTTCTTCTGCAAGTAGATAATATTGAATATTTTTTTTAACACCTGACGCACATTTCACTGAAAAATATCAGTATCATCAGAGGTTTCTAAGTGAATTAATAGCAATCAATAATTCTATTAATATAAAATTAACGAATAATCGGATTTGTATCGATTTTAATGTAAAATAAAATAACATAACTGATAATCGATTTAGGTCGATTAGTTAACGATTGTTTTAATGTTTACTTTCTTCAGCAGCTGTTTTCTCGGTTATATTTGAAATTTTGTTTATATTTTATTCATTTTTATTTTGATTTTTTAGTAAATTTATAATTTTAAATAGATCGTCTTGTTTTGTTTTTATTTGGGTTTGTTCTTTAATTAATAAATTATTGTTATTGTGTTTGTAAATGTTAAGATTTTCCCAAATATTCATTTTTTTTTTACCTTTTTTTATGTTTTTAATTAATTTTATATTTTAAGGATACAAAATAAAAACTATTAATAAATTAGAAAATAAAATTAAACATAAAATCACTAATAAAATTCCTAAAAACACTACATTTAAAAATTCATCTATTAATAATAATATAAAATATACAACCTTCACTTATTACGGAAATATAACTCAAAAACTAAATAAAATATTTAAAGATACTAATTTAAAAATATCTTATAACACAGATAATATAATTTTTAATAAAATAAAACCTAAAACTAAATCCAATACTCACAATAAAAATGGAATATATAAAATAGAATGTCCAGATTGCAATAAATTTTACGTGGGCCAGACGAAGAAAAAACTACGAGATAGATTCGTTCAACACCGCAATGCATATTTAAAACCAAATATTTATAAATCTAATTTAGCCACACATTGTCTAAATAATAACCACCAGTTTCCAAACATTGAAAATATAAAATTAATTAAAAACATACAAAAAGGTCAAAAAATGAATATTTGGGAAAATCTTAACATTTACAAACACAATAACAATAATTTATTAATTAAAGAACAAACCCAAATAAAAACAAAACAAGACGATCTATTTAAAATTATAAATTTACTAAAAAATCAAAATAAAAATGAATAAAATATAAACAAAATTTCAAATGTAACCGAGAAAACAGCTGCTGAAGAAAGTAAACATTAAAACAATCGTTAACTA
The DNA here is from genome assembly GCA_034769895.1 of Magicicada septendecula. Lineage (NCBI taxonomy): Eukaryota > Metazoa > Arthropoda > Insecta > Hemiptera > Cicadidae > Magicicada > Magicicada septendecula. The sequence continues at coordinate 127,466,491 of CM068372.1, forward strand.
ATCGACCTAAATCGATTATCAGTTATGTTATTTTATTTTACATTAAAATCGATACAAATCCGATTATTCGTTAATTTTATATTAATAGAATTATTGATTGCTATTAATTCACTTAGAAACCTCTGATGATACTGATATTTTTCAGTGAAACGTGCGTCAGGTGTTAAAAAGAATATTCAATATTATCTACTTGCAGAAGAAACAAATTGAAAACATCACAATTTATATAATTACCGCAAGAAACATCGAGTTACTTATACAGAAAATGATGGATGAAAACACCATACAAGGTGATGTAACTCATTCCTATAACCAATTTATTAAACGTAAAAAACAATTAATTAATTGTTTTGAAAACATATATTTCAACAAAAAATGCCTACATCTTAATATTTTTCCAAAATACACAAAAATAATTGTAAAAAACAACAATAACAATAAAGTAAGCAAATATATTACTCAAGCCCAATATAAATGGATTAAAGACGAAATATCAAATAATTACAGAAAAATCGACTACATTAATAAACAATTAATTAATTTACATCTTCTTTTAGCCAACACACTTGATTATCATACATGGAATAATAAATATATAATAATATGCTTAAAATACTAAATAAACACAAAACAATTAAATTTAACACAATCAATAAAAAACTTAAAAATCTACTAATAAATAGTACACCTAAAGAAGATAACCAAAATTTACACAAATTAAATAATAACCACACTTTTTACCCAAAATTCGTAAATTTATCTAATATTAAATTCACGGAAAACGAAATAGCTACCCTAGAATCATCAAACAAAACAAATCTTAAAAATGTAAACAAATATGTAATAGATAATATCATAGTCGAAACTGAAAACGCAATTAATAATGTAGAACAAGAAAAACAAGATAAAATAAGAACAGAAGCTTCAATGGAAATAATAAAATATATCAAAAAATATAATAACCAAAACCATCATATTAAAAATAAAAATAAACAAAATAAAACCATTAATAACATAAAACAGAAACTAACGACTAATAACCTCACTTTAACCAAAGCTGATAAGAGTAATAGTACAATAATAATTTCTCAGAAAGATTTAGACGATAAAACAGAAGAATTTATAGTTAATAATAATTGCATAACATTAAATAAAGATCCCACAAATAAATATCAAACACAAATAACAAATATATTAAAAAATAGTAACCAAATCATAAATCCTAAAGACTCCTTTAAATATAAAATGGATAATCCTTGTGCACCAAAATTAAATTCTTTAATAAAATTACACAAAATCAATAAACCTATCAGACCTTTAATAAACGCTAGGACCGCACCAAATTATAAAATATCAAAATTATTAACTCAAATCTTAAAACATAAAATTGAACTTCCAGCAAAACACAATATAAAAAATAGTATCGAACTCACGGAACAACTAATAAACGTAAAAGTAAACAGAAATACAAAATTATATTCATTCGACATATCAAACATGTATACAAACATTCCCATTGATGAAACTATAAATATTATAATAAATAATCTGAAAACAAATAACGAAAGTAACACATACATTAAACAGTTAACTAATACTTTAAAAATAATTTTAAATCAAAATTATTTTCAATACAACAACAAATTGTACTATCAAACAGATGGCCTTGCTATGGGAGCCCCAACCTCCGCTATCATATCAGAAATCTTCCTACAAAAACTCGACGAACAAATAATAAATATAATAAAATTAAACGACCCATTAGGATGTTATTTTAGATACGTTGATGACACTCTGTACATTTCCCAAAACAATGGTATAAATATAAATAAAATATTCAACTCCATAAATAATTTACATTCTAAAATAAAATTCACGTTAGAAGAAGAATCTAATAATAAATTAAATTATTTAGACTTAACAATAAAGAAAAATGAAACAAATTTTGAATACGCAATATACAGGAAACCTTCTCAAACTGACTTAGTAATACCAAATACTTCTAATCATCCTCCCCAACACAAAATGGCAGTATTTAATTCCATGATTTACCGAATGCTTAGGATCCCATTAAATAACACAGAAAGAAACAAAGAAAGAAAAATTATCCAACAAATAGCAGTTAAAAATGGATACAAAATAAAAACTATTAATAAATTAGAAAATAAAATTAAACATAAAATCACTAATAAAATTCCTAAAAACACTACATTTAAAAATTCATCTATTAATAATAATATAAAATATACAACCTTCACTTATTACGGAAATATAACTCAAAAACTAAATAAAATATTTAAAGATACTAATTTAAAAATATCTTATAACACAGATAATATAATTTTTAATAAAATAAAACCTAAAACTAAATCCAATACTCACAATAAAAATGGAATATATAAAATAGAATGTCCAGATTGCAATAAATTTTACGTGGGCCAGACGAAGAAAAAACTACGAGATAGATTCGTTCAACACCGCAATGCATATTTAAAACCAAATATTTATAAATCTAATTTAGCCACACATTGTCTAAATAATAACCACCAGTTTCCAAACATTGAAAATATAAAATTAATTAAAAACATACAAAAAGGTCAAAAAATGAATATTTGGGAAAATCTTAACATTTACAAACACAATAACAATAATTTATTAATTAAAGAACAAACCCAAATAAAAACAAAACAAGACGATCTATTTAAAATTATAAATTTACTAAAAAATCAAAATAAAAATGAATAAAATATAAACAAATTTTCAAATATAACCGAGAAAACAGCTGCTGAAGAAAGTAAACATTAAAACAATCGTTAACTAATCGACCTAAATCGATTATCAGTTATGTTATTTTATTTTACATTAAAATCGATACAAATCCGATTATTCGTTAATTTTATATTAATAGAATTATTGATTGCTATTAATTCACTTAGAAACCTCTGATGATACTGATATTTTTCAGTGAAACGTGCATCAGGTGTTAAAAAGAATATTCAATATTATCTACTTGCAGAAGAAACAAATTGAAAACATCACAATTTATATATATATTGTCACAGGACAAATGGCGCCAATCGTACACACTATAGTTTTTTAGGCCCTTAAAAGGACCGTTTGTCGGGTACGCTAAATCATTTGCGTACGCTGCCCGAGCCGCGCTGTGATGTTCGGCGGCTGCGTCCGCTGTTCCAGGCGTGCTGCGGTTCTCTTCTTTCGGCAGCGGTATGTAGAGCCCGCTGCTGTCCCAGTCGATGTCCATCACTGCTTCTCCTGCGTTCTCCATTCTTCGTTCTTCCTTTTCTTCCAGCTGGCTTGACGACGTCCAGAGTAGTGCGCCAAAATTTTTAGCGGCGCTGTTTTTATGCCCTGACAGGTCGTGTGCCACGAACCTATCAGAGTGCCGCTGGTCCCTGGTTGGCTCGCCTCGAGCACGTTAGATGGTCACGTCGAGGCCAATCAAGCTGCTGCCGATCCTTAATTGGGTCGCTTCGCCTTCTCGTGTCACGTCTCGGCTGGCGCCGAGAGCAGATCTTCGCCTCGCTATGTAACAACTCCCCCGGGTCTTGAATGCTCTCCGGTGGCCAGCCCATTGTTCTTCTCCGGCGGGTTTGAGCCGTTGGCGGTGAACCTTGTATGGACGTCCGTCCTTCTCCACCGTGTAAATCTGCCCGCCGAGGGTTGCGGCAACGCTAAAGGGACCTTCCCAGGCTGGCTCCCATCCAGGGTACCTCCGTCCTTTGGCTGGTCCGGCGTGGCTCTTGACGTACACCAGCTGCCCTACGGCCAGTGTAGGGTCCTGTGTCCTCCGTTCCGGATACCGCCGCCGCTGATACTGCGTCTGGTGTGACCTGGCCGCCTCTTCTCGTTCCTCAATTGGCCGGACATCCTGTTCTGCGTGTGGCCGACTCCAGTCGCCGGGTCGGCGTAGATCTCTGCCCAGCAGAAGCTCGCTCGGTGTCACTCCAGTGGCGGCGTTTGCACGATTCCGCAGCGAGAACAGAACCGTCGGCAAACGCTTGTCCCAGTCGCCATGGTCCTTGCAGTCATGGAGCTGGATCCGCAGCGCCTTCTTGATCTCGCCGTTGCGCCGCTCGGTCGGGTTCGCCCTGGGATGGTAGTTGGCTGTAGTCCACGGTCGTATGTGCAGCTTGTCGCACATCTGCTTCCACTTGTGGCCCGTGAGCGGCTTTCCGTTGTCGGTGAGCAACGCCTCTGGGTATCCCCAACGAGGGAACACTTCTTCCTCCAGGTAGCGGATAATTGTGTCGGCGTCCGCCTTGCGCACGGCTTTTGCTTCCACCCATCTCGACATCATATCCGTGACCACTACGATGTACCGGTTGCCAGCTCGAGTCAGCGGATATGGTCCCATGACGTCCAGGGCGACAGTATTCCAACATCTCCTGGGTCGGTGAGGTCGCTGTTGGTCCTGTTCGGGATTTGCGCCGCGCTTGTGTAGAGCGCATATTCTGCAACTCCGGACGTATCTGCGGACATCAATGGTTAGGCCGGTCCAGACGAAGTCCTTGCCGATGGCCCGAAACGTTTCTTCGGCCCCCGGATGACCGGCTTCAGGGAAGTCGTGGAAGTGCCTGATGACCTCCATGCGGACACTCGGCGGCACGTACAATCCTGGTTCCTGGTTGCGTCTGTCCTTCCAAACCAGGCCGTTGTCCACCCGGTATCCTCTCGCTGTAGCCGCCGCAGGGTCGTTTCTCCACGCTTGGCACTCCTGGTCGCCTTCTTGCACCTCCTGCACTGCCTGATGGATGCCGACAGCTGTGATTTCTTGTAGTCGGGGTGCAGCTGCCACAACACTGCGAAGTGGCCTCTCTTCAGGCTGCATCCGTGGTTCTTCTTGGACACCGGCAGTATCTTCAATCCCAGGTTCCCTCGAGAGGAAGTCCGGCAACTCGTTCTCCTTGCCCGGGCGGTGGACGACGGTGAATTTGAAGCTCTGTATCAGTAGAGCCCAGCGAGCGTACTTCGTCTTCTGCCCCGTCGCCTGCTTCAGCCAGGTTAGCGCCTTGTTGTCGGTCCTCAGGGTGAAATGGCGATCCTCCAAGTATGGCCGGTATTTCTTGATGGCCCAGACGACTGCCAAGCACTCCAGTTCGTTGGAGTGGTAGTTCTTCTCCGCCTCGTGGAGCTTGGCACTGGCGTACGAGATGATGCGCCTCTCTCCGGCTTCGGTGCATTGATAAAGCACCGCTCCAAGTCCCTTTTGGCTGGCGTCGGTCTGCAGAAACATCGGCAAGTCTCGATCCGGTCGTGAGAGTTTTAACGGCTGCCGGAAAGCGGCCTTAACCTCTTCGAAGGCTCGCTGAGTTGTGTCGTCCCAATGCCACTTTCTTGTCCGCAGCAGGTCCGTTAACGGTTCCGAAATCATGGCGAAGCAGGGGATGTACTCTCGCAGCCAGTTGCAGGTTCCCAGGAAGCGTTGCAGCTCTTTCTTGTTGCTGGGGGCGGGCTGGTCTTCGATCGCTCTGAGATGTTGCTGCTGCGGGAGGTTGCCGTCCGGAGTAATTTCGTGGCCCAGAAAGGCGACTTCTTCTCGGCCGAAGTGACACTTGTTGAGCGAGCAGGTCAGCTGGTGCATCTGCAGCCTTTCCAAGACTTGATCCAGGTGTCGCAGGTGCGTTTCCCAGTCGGGGGAGTAGACAATGATGTCGTCCAGATAGACGAGGCAGCACTCCCGTAATAGTCCCGTGAGAACATCCTGCATCAGCCGTTGGAAGGTGCTGGGCGCGTTCTTCAGCCCAAAGCACATCACCCGGAACTGGTAGCGACCTCCGTCGGGCACCGAGAATGCTGTGTACTTCTTTGCTTCTTCCTCCAGCGGGATTTGCCAGTAGCCGCTCTTCAGATCTAGGGTCGAGAAGACTTTGGCCCCGCTGAGGTCCTTGATGGTTTCGTATATCAGCGGCAGTGGTGAGTCCACATCCTCGGTCTGATCGTTCAGCCTCCGGAAGTCCACGCAGAACCGGGGTGTGCTGTCCTTCTTCTTCACAATCACCACCGGAGAGCTGTATGGCGAGGTGGCCGGTTCAATGATACGCTGCCTCAGCATCTCTTCTACCTGTTCCCGGATGGTGCGTTTCTTCTCGTCGGAGTACCGGTACATTGGGAGCCGGAATGGCTGGCTACCTTCTTTCAGCCGGATCTCGTGCTTGGCCGCGGATGTGGTGCGGAGCGGGCCACGGGAGAACAAACTGCGATGACGGTGTAACATTTCCAGAAGCCGTTTATGGTGTTGGCCAACTGCTGACGTTTGAAGGCTAGCTTCGTCAATGTCCTCTTCCTCGGGCTCCGCGCGGTCATTCCAGAAGACCGTCTGTCGGTTCTCGCTGCCAATGTGAAGGCAGCCCCGTCGGTAGTCCACAACTGCTTGGTTGGCCGTAAGCCAATGGTGGCCCAGTAAAACTTCTTCTTGCAGTCCGGGCACTTCTAGCAGAACGGTGGTGGTCGCGAGGTTTCCAATTGTAATGTCTGCGACGACGGCGGCCGTTGAGTGACATTGCTGACCGTGTAGCGCTAGCTGGACAACTCGGGGCTCCGTCTTCCTTCCTCCGGGCAGCAGACCGGCTCGTACGAAGTCGTAGTTTGCGGCGGAGTCCAAGGCTGCGGTCAGTTTTCGGCCGGCGATCTCTATTGGAATGCGCGGTATGTCCGCACCTAGTTGGTTCACGCGCCCCGGTAGGCTATTTACCGGGGCGCTTGGTCGTTTCCCTGCCGGTTCTTCACAGGGCAGTCCCGATGGTAGTGTCTTCCCGGGCAGTAGCGGCACTTGGGCGTTAGGCTGTTCATTCTTTGTTCCTCTTTCGTGCTTGAGGCCGATCGACACTGCTTCGACCCCCCTACTCGATCCAGGGAGTTTTCAGCAGAGTCATCCCGACCTCGCGCACGACTATCTTGATCCAAGTCCGCCTCGATGCTCATTGCCCGTTGTAAAAGTTCCTCCAAAGTCGTAGGCGGCGGGAACCTCAGCGCGGGTCGAAGGCGTGGCTGCAGCTGTTGTGTAAGCATGGTTATGCTCGTCCTCTCGTCACCTCCGGGGTACAGACGGCGAAACAGCTTGATTTTTCTCAGGAGGAAGATTTCCGCCGATTCCTGCCGCTGCGGTTGTCCGTACAGCTCGGCCAGCAGCTCTGCGTCGCGTTGCATCCCGCAGAAGTGATGCCGGAAGCGGTCGCAGAACTCGGGCCAATTTATCTGCAATCCCGTGTATCTCTCTGCCCACGTGGAAGCTTCTCCTCGGAGCTGCCGCACTGCGTAATCTGCCCACTGTTCAGGTGGGACTCTGTAGTCCCGCAGCTGTCGCTCTAGCTGTTGAAGATATCGTTGTGGATCCTCGTACTTGAGGCCATAGTATGTAGCGGTGATCACCGGTGGTAACGTGCACCTCATAGCTGCGGCGAATTGCGCAAAGCCTTGCTCTACCTCGAACCCGGTGTCCCGCTGGGTGTAGTTGTTGGGCGCCATGTTTTGTGTGCCGGCTGGTAGCTCTCTGGCGTGGCTAGATCTTGCATCCACAAGATGATCGTCGCCCCACGTTGGGCGCCACTTGTCACAGGACAAATGGCGCCAATCGTACACACTATAGTTTTTTAGGCCCTTAAAAGGACCGTTTGTCGGGTACGCTAAATCATTTGCGTACGCTGCCCGAGCCGCGCTGTGATGTTCGGCGGCTGCGTCCGCTGTTCCAGGCGTGCTGCGGTTCTCTTCTTTCGGCAGCGGTATGTAGAGCCCGCTGCTGTCCCAGTCGATGTCCATCACTGCTTCTCCTGCGTTCTCCATTCTTCGTTCTTCCTTTTCTTCCAGCTGGCTTGACGACGTCCATATATATATATATATATATATATATATATATATATATATATAATCGCGTGTTTACTGCAGCTGGCTGTAACAGTATTTACATTCAACAATTTGCTACAATTTTCTAATCAATAAAACGTTAAATTTCTCTAACGCTCTTCTGTAATTCACCAGAAAACACGACCTGTTTTTGTCTTAATTAACTGTGGTGTCTTTTTGTACTGATGCGGCGTGTTGTGAAAACTTTGTTTCGTTCCCGAACAGAAAATCTTACCGGAAGGACGGTGTAGATTCATTAAACTTGAACTAAACAGAGAGAAGAAACTTTCAATATAGGCTATATAGAATAAAGCCAGCTGACCGTTTTATGCAAAGTGGAACGAAGCAGATATATTAATGCAGGGCACAGCCTACTGGAAAGCTGTTTGATTAAAATCTAATAACAGTAGAACGCAAAAACGCATGAAGTCTAAATCAAGACAAATTACAAACGTAATAGTCCAACTAAACCTTGAATCGTACGGTATCGTGTGTGTCAAAGCGCGTGCAATATTGTGTCTTGCTTGACACGGCTGATTTATTTTGTTGCAATGTCTCGTAATTGGCGTAATTAAAAAAAAGTATTTAGAAAAGAGCAAAATTGGCTTTGTGAATAACGAATGAATGAGATTTGATGACAAAATCTATTAAAAAAAATTATGTCTTTATTCACCTATGTTTTGTTGTCCTTTTCAGTGTAACTTCAATGGAATGTAAAACAATTATGTCGTTCTTTTTTAATCTTAAAATATTTCTGGAATATACTTTTTGGTATAACCTTGAACTCTCTCAGCGACTTTTGGTATACGTCATCAACAGTCCCGAAAGACTGTACTTTAATATTTTTTTTCTACTTCCCAGGAAGATAACATCGTATGAGTATATACGTCTGTCGAATACAGAACTTGTGGTATCATTACGATGTTTTTTTGCTTCGTTTCATGGTGCAATTTCTACAGATTATCTTTCATGCGACTATCTGTTTTCTGTGGATAGCTTCAGGCAATTAGCGTAAAATTACAAATGTATACTCTTTATTGTCCGACCCCGTGTAATGATAAAAATGTATATAACACAATACAACCTTCATCTTGCTACTACATCTTAACTCATTACAACTGTCTTTGATGTTTTCGTAACCTTTGTAAATCGTTCGTTCACAGTGGCGTATCTAGAATTTGGCGTTGGGGGGGGATTCATATAAAAGAAAAAACATGTTAAGAATAATCAATATTATAATTTTTTAAAAAGGTATGATAACATCTTGAAATCAATCCTATTAAAGTAAGCGGTAATGGCACAATAAAAGTACGTGCTAATTGAAATATAGTTTACAAGATACTTATTGACTTTTATAGCCTATTTGAAAATGATAACTACAATTTTAATTAAAGAAAAAGTAAAACAAGAAGTTTTATGCTTATAAAATATACACTGTTTGGAAATGTTTTAGATTTACTCTAAAACATTTTTACATATGTGGCAAAAGTGTGGCCGGAATTCGCCTTGATTTTTTGCCACTTCCGGGGTCACTGAATTGATTTTCATAATTCATATTTCAAACGTATACGCAAATGTCGTGTTGTAAGTCTGTTTGTATACTTATAAAAGAGTTACTACTATATTAGCGTACACAGCTAACAAAATAATAAAAAAAACCTTAAAATTAAGAGATTAACAAATTTCTTGTCAACTTTTGTAAACCACTGGGGGGTTTGGTCCCGTTCGTCCCCCCTTCCGTAAAAACGCCCTGTTTGTTCATGCATATGAACTCGGCAAAAGCCTTTGGCAACATTTTCTCCACTTCAGGAGTAGTTTATTTCAATCTTTAGACAAAGTATAATATTTTTTTAAAAATCGCCTAATTCACCAAAACACAACTTTCCCTCATTTAGCCCTCAAATCCTAACCTTGAATCCAATATTCCAATATAGCTACAAACTCAGTCGTTACGGACAGGTGTACAAACATACCAGAAAAACAGTTTTTGAATAGGATATTTATAGGGCGGGAACTTCGGTTGTCATCTATTCTTGCAGTTGGTTGTCGATTCCATATTATGGGAAGCTACTTTTTTACATTTCGTGTGGGATTTTAGAATCAATTGTTTTGCGTTTACCTTTTCGGCTCTCTCTAGCCTCGATTTCTGCATGCCCGCCCCCAGTTTTCCGACCAAAGTTAGACCGCGTCTGTATGTCTTTAACAACTACAACTATGTGGCCTCTATGTCGTCCAGTTACTATACACGTTCAGCCGATCCCTCGTCGCCAGTCACCTCGGTATATACATCGACAGACGAATTACTTGGAGAGCTCACATTACCAAGAAACGTAAGCAGGTAGATTTAAGAATGGGAAATATGTTACGGCTCGTTGAGAGAAGGTTGTCTCTTACACTAGAAAACAAGATACTCCTCAATTAGTCTATAATCCATCCGACGTGGCTATATATAGTTCTGACTGTGGAGATACTGTGGGATACCTGACAACAACGGTCAACGCCACATGGTTTTTACAAACCAAACACATGACATACTTTAATGTATCAAAACGTAAGAGAAGTGATCAAACAAACAAAACACACACAGACACAATAGTAGTGGACAAGATTGTACAGAGCCATACCAGTGAAACAACATTACCCTCTTAAGAAGTAACTATCCGCTATAGTAGACTAAAGAATAATTGGCGTAAAGACGTGGCAGAGTTGTGAAGAACTGACATCATCAGGTGTTTTACTCTCCAATCATCTCATACACCGTACAATTAGTCAAATTTGTTGTATACTCTTATCGTTAAAAAATTAAGATATAAAAATGCCAGACCGCAGGTTAATCTATATCGTTTCACATTAAGTACAAGTGCAAGTTATTTTGTAGTCTACCACACTTCTGGCGATACTTTCCACCATAGATTGTAAACTCATATTTTAATCGGTGTTTAGGCTTTCACGGCTGGTGTCAACTGTTTTGCCGGTGATGAACCGTACCAGTTACTCGAGTCGTTTTACACTGAAGATGGCCTCCAACGGTGGGGCCGAAACGTCTGTTCTATGCGGCAGCGGTGGACAACAGCCTATTAGCCCGGAGAGTGGGTCGATCAAATTTCATATAATTAAATGTTAATTGTTTTATTTCGATTGTAAGGAGCAGGCGGAGGGTGGACGGCTGTTCCACTCCTTGTTATCCAGTGTTTGATTTGATCACCACTGTCTCCCTTGGTGACACATCACGGGTCCTTCCTGTTAAAAATTACCAAGGTTGGGAATTGAGCTATCGTTTATAAAAAATTCTATTTCCTCTTGGAATCGTATCAAAAGTGGTAAACGGACTGATTAATTTTGAAAAAGGGCAAACCAAACGAACGGAATACGTAAATCAATAATAAATGTAATTTGTAATTATTTCAATTAAACATACCGACCTCCATGTAATTGCAAGTTACGTGAAAGTTTGATGAGGTTGACAGAATAGTGCACGTACTTATCTGGTCAGAAAATGTAGTGCGCGCCGGTAGCTACCATTAGTGTTAATGGAATGACATTAATTTATAGAACTCATTAAGTATTGAAGTCGTCAAATTACGGGGACTGCAGTGACCAGCAATCTGGTACTGGTTGTGCCCGCATTAATGAACTTATCGGATAATAAAATATTTACCCAATAATGTTTGGCAAATGCAGCCTGTAATGTATACGCAGCGGTTGTCATACATGTGGTGCATGCAGATAACGTGTGTAGTAGTGAAGGACGCAACACTTTTGCACATCTCATTAAAAAAAAAAAATACACCTAGTTTAACTGGAACTATTTGTATTTGAAATATTTAAACCCATGTTCAACAATGTGTTTGTAGTAGAGAAATATGGAAAGTAACAAAGATACGCATATAACGTTTACAGTGTGAAAAGAGATAAACTCAGACCATTATAAATCAGACATTTAAAACAATCCTCTTTTTAACTTCTTGCTTCCAAAATACTTTAATTTCGAGTTTCTATAAAACGCAGAAACTGTCCAATTAAGCTTCACGTTCCTGGGAACTTCAATTAACTGCACAGATGAAATAGTAAAACACGAAACAGTTCGCGTAGATCGTAGTGGGGGCAGGAAAGGCAGTGCAGTGAGGTGACCAACCATGACAAACAACCATGTGACACACCAATGATGTGTTTACACACGCTGGGAACAAAAACGCACAACTGTTTGAAAAAACAGTTTTCTGAAAAGAAAAAAAAACGAACGAACTGTTCTTTTCCGCGGAGACAAACTGTTCTCCGTTTTAAAAACGAACATGGCGTTGACAACAATATTGACAACGCAACTGTTCTAGTACAGTTCTCTGTAAGGAATAAACAATTCGTTTTCAGTGGAGCTGTTTTCGTTGAGCTGTTTAGCGTAAACTATTTTTATTGAACTGTTTAGAGTAAACTGTTCGTTTTCACTGCAACGTTTGTTGAGGTGTTACGAGCAAACTGTTCGTTTTCATTGCAACATTTGTTGAACTGTTACGATAAACTGTTCGTTTTTACTGCAACGTTCGTTGACTTGCGATCGATTATTGTACTGTCCTCGTTCTGTTCAGCGCAAAATTAGGCTATATTCAGTTTTGTTTCAGTTACTATAAAAATATTATTCAGATATTCCCCATGAGTTTTCATGAAACAATTTAAAACAAAAAATGCCTTTTAAGATACTGGTAAATAAGAGAAATATTGACTTAATGCCATTGTTTAAGTTACATAACCATCCATTTAAGAAAAATACTAAAGTGAACAGTTATTGAAATGCTCAAAACAAAAAGTTTTAAGAATATAATGGTAAAATCAGTAAATGTAAATAGCAACAGTTCATTAATTCAAGGTGTTTTTTCCAGCTGTTTTTAAAAACAGTTTTTTTTTTAACGAACAGTTCGTTTCCGTTTTGCAAAAACAACAAAAACGCTCACCACTACAATGATGCAGCTATTTTGAATACAAAATAACTGCTCCAAAAGCCACGCATGCGCAATGAGAACTTTTGACACAGCGCAACCAGACACCGTTCCATGTTTAATTATTATAGCTGTACACTTTTCTTTTTTATTTTGCAGACGAAAATAAGAAAAACAAAGTATCAAATATCGATAAGTAACTTACAAATAATTATCCAAATTTAAATAATTCATAATCGATATACTGTCTGGGAGAAGGGACAACGTGTTTGGAGTACGTATAGTTTCTCTAGGACTAAACAAAAACGTTAGCACTGGCCTTGAGCACAACACTTGCTGTTGTTTTAGGGCGTCTACTGGCTATTAGCGCGCGTACAGCTAATTACGAAAACCACAGCTGAAAGCTGATCTCCCATAAGTTAAAACGCTACAAGGGGCAAAACTTGTTGAATACGGTCAAGAGCTAATGCAAAAGTTAATGTGAAGGTTGCTGATAAATAAACAATATTCAAATTAATCACGGGATTGTAAATCGTACTTCTATTCGTAAACATACGAGATCAGATATTAGTATTGGTCTGGCAAACATTGCATTTGATTGAAACATCTTTAAACGAACTTATCCGATATACATTAAATTGATAATATTCAGAGCTTATATTTTGTAATTTTTAATGGACACCTCAACATTCAAAATACTGTCTACGATGCCCAAACATTGTCAGCTACTGGACGAGAACAACAGTTGAGGCAAGTGATGAAATTTTATCTTGTGTAACTACACTTATCAAGATAATCACGATTTTAAGCAACAACGGTACGAACGAACGAGAGAATTTCTGGATTTCTAATTCCTAATAGTCGTAATTTTAAAGGAACGAGTATATAGCCACAATTAAGTTAAAATATACGAGAAAACTATCAGCCCAATTTTACTTGAGAAACTGAGATTGTGTTGCTGATGACGAGACTAATCGTCTCCCTCCTGTTTAATACAAACGCCTCTTCGAATATGAGCCGTCGTGTGAACATGTCACGCGTGTCTAGCAAGTGGAGAGTTACAATGCTGCAACCACACAAACGTACCGCCGAGTTGCTGGTACTGAACACAAAAAAAAAACAACTGAGAAAAGTCGAAGGCATAGGCCTACTCTTGTAACGCCTTATATATTTGATTATATTTATATTACTTTATTAATTTTTATGAAACATGACGAGACAGATTAAGTAATCAAGTAATTAGGGAATTTTACCAAGAGACAAGCTTTATTTTATTAATGATAAACAGGATCGGTCAATAAGTAGCTTATACACAATTTTTTCTTAATTATAATATTCCAAAAATATTATTAATACATTATTACAAATTAATACACAGATAATATAATAATTGTATAATTATAATTACAGGTTTCTTAATTATAATATTAAAATAAACATTAAAACTATCGTTTACTAATCGACTTAAATCGATTTTCAGTTATTTTACATTAAATCGACACAAATTCGATTATTCGTTAATTTTTATATTAAGAAAATTATTTCGATTGTTATTAATTTACTTACAACCCTCTGATGATACTGATATTTTTCAGTGAAACGTGCGTCAGGTGTTAAAAAGAAAATACAAAATTTACACTACTTGCAGAAGAAACATATTGAATAACATCACAAGATTATTAATTATAATAATAATAATAAACCTCTGGTCAACAGTCCGTAAAGGACCAAGGCATACCGCGCGGCTTTTGTGTTTAGTGTGACGGTTGCATGGCTAGTACAACGCGTCGCCAGCCGCTAGTTGCGGTAATCACAGCCAGGAGGCGCCGCTGTTATCTCAGTAGCTACTCAGTTCTGCCTCACGACGCTGAGTGCACGCCGTACGGAGCCTCCGCCGGAAATTGAACACGGACCACAAGCACATCAATCGCCCGTGCTACTCACTGGACCACCTGGAGGCTCAATTATAATTACAGATGTAGTTATAACTGAATACGTATAATGAAATTGGTACGAATAGAATACATGTTTAAAACATTTTTTGGCTATAATTATGTATATAATTACATAGTTATTCAAGAATAGTTGAATAGTTGTTCAAGTTGAAGTTGAATAGTTGTTCAAGAATAACAGTATATGAGCGACGTTAGATAACTTGACTGTATTAAATTCACTCGATTTCAACTGCATTAGCTTTTGTTTACATTAAAAAAAAATAAGAAGTAACTAAACTTTGTCATTAAAAAAATACTCTTTTCTTCCAACCTTAATTCTCTCATTGGTGAGTCGCTAGGGACCTATATTCCTAAATCATTAGGTCTGATAATCTCTTATGTTTAAAATGCCCGTATATTTTCAAACCATCGCCTGTAGCCACTTGATCAAAGAGGCCTCTTTCTTGACCTTCCCTTAACATATCATAGCATCTTTTCCCTTTAATACCATAGACATAAGTCTATTCTGATTAATAAATGTCCCATTCTTGAGTATCTCATCCTTAATAAGGATTCTCCTTCTTTACTTTATTTTGTGTGTGTATAATCTTAATGAGTTCATCACCAATAGAGCTCGCTCTACCTTTCTGTGCATATACGAATTGAAAAAAAAACAGCACATGAATTAAAAAAATTACGACAATCTTTATTACGTCAAAAGTTTTGTTTCGCTTGAGAATTAAAAACTTGTTTACTTACACAAATTATATAGAAAGTAGGAAGTATCAATGATGATGCAACACATTAAAACGTCAAACATCAGCGAAACCACTTACAGCCAGTAAAATAAAACACGTGTACAAAGTTATTAAAAGTTTGTAATGTCACGGCTAATCTGTGGCAGCAAAACGCAGCGAAAATAAATTAGTACCCATCAAAAGAGTCATTAGTCAAATACAAGCACCGGAGATTAGTTTCAAGTGCCGGAGATAAATCAAATCAAATGCAATACTCTCAGTCTCAGAACCGCAGATGTGCTCTGTGAATCGTTTCTTTGAACGAAAACGTGATTAATGCAGCCGCGGCGTGTGTATCTTGTACGGCGGCCACACTTTTGAGACCCCACAGCGCCTCTCCGTACATAGAAAGTACCACCACTACAAAAAATTAGGAGAAATTAATACAAAAAATTGGTTAGTTTCTCTTAAACTGTATATACGCTCTGTAGGTAGTATCTCTGTATGATATTGTAATTAGTGTGTTAGTTAACTACACCATGCGATTTTAATTCTCACTGCAGACAAAATATAACCTGTCTTGTAGACGAGCGCTGTCCCCCCTCCATCGGTATGATTATGGTAAAGTGTGTGTTATGAAAGATTACAGTATTTACAGTGAAGTTTCGGTATAATTATTGTTACCATGGGTCCGATATCTACCTTAGGAGTAATAATTCTATTGTAATGCAGACGAACAAGTATAACAGTATCTTGTGCGGGGGGGCAAACAACCCGTTGGCTGTACACGGATGTGCGAGTTGCTGCTAATTAACTGGGGTGTACTTGAGAACAGAGTAACACACTCATCTCTCTCTACCTTCTTGATCTAACGTATTGCGTTACGTAATGAACGGCCACATTGTAGCAAAGGAGGAAATGAAATCCACACATGGCGTCGCGTCGGTGCTTATTACATTTAATCGTGGAAATGCAAATTAATATCGGGAAAAGCGGAACTATTTTAACTGCATCTGTTCTTGTAACAGTCGTAACTGTTCACTTGTAACTCTCCCCCCCCCCACCAAATACGGTTTGGTAATTACCCTCACGGCGCCCTGCGCTATTAAAACGTTGTAGGTGTTCTTCTCAATGTTAACAATTTCTACTTTTAATAATTTTTTCCATGTTATTGGATTACGTCTGAAAAAGTAAAAACAGAAAAGAATTGTTATCATTTAATAAACAAGACAATGTAATAAACAGATTTATTGTGACTGGCGTCGCTTCTTCGTGCCAGACAGTGCCTTCTGTCTTCGCAGACGTTCAGAGGTAAATTTTGGAAGTCATAGCGTCAACCACATTATCCCTCCAACTACGTTAAAAGGGGAGCATATAACCTTTAACTTCAAAGTTTTCGATTTTTTAATAATAGGCCTAAAAAATTCTCCTGTTAATTCTGTTTAAGAAAATATATAACATTACATACATTTATAGTAATTTACTAGGTGTAAAAAATTAATAATGACATGCCTGCACATTTTGGGCACGCGCCTAGGTAGGTGGCGCCTACGAATCCATGCAGTACAACTTTGTAGGTAATTTATTGTTACACACAACTTTCATATACGCGTATATAATACAGATTTTAAGCATGAGCATTCACTGCCAGAAGCAGTTATGGAGGTGATCAAGCCTGTATTCAAGGACCTATCACACCCAAACTTGCTGAAACGCTGCCTGCACGGAAAACCCAAAACCCTAATGAGACCATTAACAGTGTTATTTGGAACAGAATGCCAAAATCAACTTTTGTGGGATGTCAGACATTACGTACAACTAGAAGTTACAGATGCAGTGATATGTTTTAATGATGGGTCAGTTACAAAATGTAATGTGCTTGAGACGTTGGGTATAAAACCAGGAAAATTCATGGTCGAAGGACTCACGAAAATCGACAAAAATCTAATTAAAAAGCAAGCAAAGAAGTTGAGGAAAACAAAAAGAAGAGGATCTGAAGGTGGCTGTTAATAAGAAAAAGAGAAGACCATACATAGTGCTGATTATTGTCCTGGCGGCTTTTAGTTCAGTTTAAGTGTTAGTCCAACTTCAAACTCAATTTCCCGAAAGTGAAGTTTTTTAATTTTAAGTAGCATTTTTGTAAAACCTAATAGGCCCACAAACTTTAAATTTGGCACAACTCTTCTTCATTACTTGGTAAGTAAAGTGTACCACTTTTGTTTAATTAAGTTAAGTGTAACCTAAATATTGATATATTAATAAATAAAACAATTGCTGTAAAGAAATTACAAAAATAAATTTTATCTCTCCAGAACTATAAATTATTTTTTGCTGAATGTGCATCATTTTAAGCAGGTATATACTTTTAATAAGTGTTAAAAATTTCAAGTCACTCTATCAAGTAGTTTTTGAAATAATGGTACCGAAATCATGCCATGTTGGCTCGTTTAAAATACATTGTGACCCTGAAGGGTACATGCTCCCCTTGATCTGCCACGCTTCTTGTTTTGCTGCATTGGAATCTACGAGCTATCTCGTATTTTAAAATTCAGTTTGGTATCGCACATCTGTCATACTGTTAACATGCCTAAGCCATACTAGCTGCCGTCTTTTATCTTCAGTTAAAAGACTGAAGATAAAACCAATTCCTATTTTCCTATTTCATATTTTCCTATTTCCAGCTCTCGTCTAACGTCAGCGTTTCTTCTTCTCTCTAATCGCGAGACTCCCAGACTTCTCTGACAGTAATCCATTTCCGTGGATGACAACATGTTCCGAATTACTTAATCGATGTCCCGAACCTCGATTCCATACAGTATTAGGTTTTCGACGAAGAAGCGTCACATGCGTTTTCTTCTCGAGACCTAACAAACATTTTTTAAACGGTTTTTACACTTTTTCTGTACTTTTATATACAACTTTTGTAAACTTATAAAACTACAGAAACAAACCAAATACTTATTTGATTATAAATGAGCACTTGAAACACAATATTTATCCACACTTAAACTAACATTTATATATTAAAATTATTATGTAACCTATGGTTTAACCTCAACATGAAACTTGATAAATAATACATGTTAACACACGCCAGAGTAAACGAGAGTAGAACAAAGATATTTTATATAAAATGTAACTGAAAAAACACCTTTCCCTTTACTATAAGTAAACTTTGTATTATATCTAACAAAATTCAATGATTTACTATATCTTGTTCTAAGGCTTTCACGGCCGGTGTCAGTTGTATTAGAAGAGTTTACCGGGCTGTTTGGCCGTGGTCTATGGTTTAAAGACAAACAAAACGTTTCGGCAGCAGCACTGGCTCCCATCATCAGTGGAATTCAAAGAATTCGAGACCTCCTCAACCTGGGTTGTTCTCGTCAGGCCCACAGTACTGTGGTAAAGTCATGTGGGGAATTGTACCTGTTTACAGCATCGTGAAAACCATATGTTTACCTTTACTTCAAACTGTGGTTTATGCCTGGAGGTGTATACTCGACACAAAATAATACTACTTTAAATGTCGAGACATTCAGAATAAAAAAATTATGATGAAGTACAATTTTCTTATTAAGGAATTTTTAAAATAATTTTCCTTATTAAATTTTTATTGTATAAGATTAAATATTAAATACTAGAAGAATGTTTTTATTTCCGAGTTTTAATGATATGTGAAAATATAAAAGCATACAAATAAGCAATAAAGAATAAATAAATAAAAATGAAAATCGGCGTTACGGAAATGAAAGGTTAAAAAACTTGTCTTTCAAATGACATATTTTGCATTTATCGTCTGGAAAGTTTCAGTTAATAAATACTGCAATTAGTTTACTCGGTGCAATGCAAAATTTTAATTTTCTGTTTTCGTGCGTTCCTAATATCGAGATAAAGCAACTGCAATTTAATTTTATTTTACCAAGAAACTGCTGCATTTACGTAAAAGAGAATCTTTTCTTCTTTAAAATGTTCTCCCGTTTAACGTGTTAAAAGCCGTTTTGTAAAAATTGAAATCGTTATTTAGGAAAAATAAATTTTTTGACGCGTTTCCCTACATATAGGTAAAAACGTCGGGATGTATCATTGAAAACATTTTTTTCAGTCAATTGTACAATAAAATTCCACATCCATTTGATTTTTAATGTTGTCAGAATCTTAAATCACTAGGCTATACACGGAGAAAATGGTGAATGTGTGCTTCCGTACACGTTACGACCGTACTCGTGCACTGTCACCGTATTTTTAGTGTTTCACTTGTCACTTGCACATAAATCTTAAATAGAGTAGGCGACAAACCACATTCCTGCCTTAATCCTTTGCAGTCAGTGAAAAGTTTCCAAGAAGAAAAAAAAACTTCTGAAAAAGTCCACGTGACATATAGTCAGAAACTAATTTCAAAACAAGATGACCGTGAATTAAAATCGATTTCAGGACGTCGATTATCACTAGACTTCCCTAACTCTCGGCCTCATCACCCAAGAAAACAGCTGAAATTCTAGGTCTGACTTCTGCCGTACGGCTAAAAATGTAATTATGTAAGCAAGAAGCAGTGAACGAAGATTTAACGAAAAAGTAAGAACCCCTCAGATTTCTGTTTTTATGTCGAATTCCCTTCTGGTTATTCTTTTATTTTTATTGTTCTTCTCCTTCTTTATCGTCTTCTTCTTATTACAGAAAATTTCTTCATGGCACTCCAGTTTTGTTTATTATTTAATTTCATAATCACAATTCTCCTCACGATCATAAGAAGGCTACTATATGAGTCTTCTGAGCCTCTTTTAACAAACACCGAAAAGAATACTTAATAAACTACATAACCAGAGCACTGATTGCATTTTGTACCTTGCACGTCATTCCTAGTAAAATTTTGCCTGTCTCGGCGACATTCCTGATAATTTCCTCGTTTCATCTCTAACGACCGCGCCTTGTTAATAGGCCTACGTTCTGCAAGATAAGCGACGCAGATGTTGACGAACCGCATTTTTTAAAGTACACTTGTCTCGACGTTTTACAAAGTGACAACAACAACAACACCAACACATCAACGCAGAAACAAACAATTTTGGTAGCTGCTCGCACAAATCTTAGTGAAACCGTTGGGAGCTTTATAAATATTACAGTAGCTCAAACACAAAGAATAATTCACAATAATGTAAGGTAACTGTCATTCTATGGTGCCCGTCAGCACATTCTTACGTGTTCTTCATCACAGCCCTTTAAGAACTTTCCGAAATGCACTAGTGACTGGCAGTAGAAAGTACTTTATATCAAAAGACAACCTACCACAATAGGGTGTGAAAAGATGTTTCATTATGCTGAAAACTATTGGCAGTGTCTACTTTTTTTTAGTTAATGTTAATGTCGCCTAAACGGAACTCATGACACCGAGGAACCAATGATGAACTCCAAACTCAGCAGAACTATTCCGTCAGCAGATTGCACTGTTGTACTCCACTACGGCGAATTCTGCAATTCACTTTACCAACGATATTAGTACATATTGTTAAGGGAATTTTTAACTAACTATCACGTACGTCACATTTCTTAATATATTGCAACAGAACATTGCAGTAAAGCCATGATAAATGAATGGGAAAATATTGTTACATATTTTATGACGTTAATAGACACGTTAAAAATTGATTTTGTTCATCTATATATTAATACGTGAAGAGAAAACTTTGTACCCCTTTTTAAGTATATTGCGCGCACGGAGGAGTGTGAGATTTGGCATAGTTAAAGTTTATATGGAGAAGGAGTGCAGAAAGCTAAAATTTATATATAATATGTGTTACAAATACATTAAATATAATAAAATAAAACATTCATTTGCACTTGAAAATTCATTTAAACTTTTTCAAACAATGGTAATTGTTAAAAATAAAATAATTTTGTTGCCAGGCAATAAAATTATAATTTTTTCATTTTAGTGTACGTTCATACTGCCAATGTCAAACACATAATAGTCTGTCGTTTGTTTACGTTCATACTGCCAATGTCAAACACATAATAGTCTGTGGTCAAACAGTCGCACAGAGTAGAGATTGTCGCCAAAGGATTTTAAAATGTTGCCAACAAATAATTACTGACAGATTGACTGAATGAGCTGTGAATTTTGTGTGATTTCAAATGTTCCTTTTTCAATAGTCTGTGGAGTGTATGTCAAGGCAAAAAAGCGTTTATTTTATATTTTGTATATTAGATATCTGTGTTTTATATATTAATGTGCAGTTGAAAGTGAAATACAGCTTGCTTAATATACACCTGTTGCAAAAGCAAAATTTTGTAGCAGCAATTTGAATTGACTTACTCTCGCCTAATTATTATTGGTGGTTTCAAAAAAGTGAGTACATTTTATTATTTTTAAATTAAACCCTGTCTAATCTTAGTTTCAGTAATTTCATTACATGTTTTTTTTTACACTCAGATATTTCGCACCTACTTCCATTATGCCTCGACATAGAACATTGACGGGTCGGAGTGAGAGACAAAGAAGAAGGAATATATATTCGCGTGAAAGTCAAAATGATAATAGACCAAATGCAAATTTAAATAGTGTAAATAGTATAACATTGACGGGTCGGAGTGAGAGACAAAGAAGAAGGAATATATATTCGCGTGAAAGTCAAAATGATAATAGACCAAATGCAAATTTAAATAGTGCAAATAGTATACAAAATGATGAAATTATTTTGAGGGATACATTTAAATGCGCACTGAATGTCATTCCATGAAATTTTAATACTTTTGATTGTGGATTAATGCATTTACAATGCAGGTTTTGCAATGCAAAACATTTCGAATCTGAGGTCACTTTAGGTGAAAGGACTGCATTCACTTCATGTTGTCATAAGGGTAAAGCAATATTACCGGCCTTAAGTCAAAATGAATACTTTAAATCATTGTATGATGGACTTACTTCAAATGAACCTTCAATAAAAAGAAAGTAAAAAATTATTTTGAAAACATTCGTAAATACAATTCATCATTTGCTATGGTTAGCTCAGAAGCTAAAATTTCGGATACAGTTACGCGTGGAGTGTATCATTTTAAAATACATGATGTTTTTTATCACAGATCAGGTCCAATGACTGCTGGATATGGTCGCTCACCATGTTATGCGCAATTATATTTTTATGATGTTGACACTGCTGTCAATTATAGATTACGTGAACACTATAATCAAACATGCAATAACAATATAATGCGCGAAATCTCTCTTGAATTGGAACGTATTAATCCTTTCATTCGGTCATTCATTGCAATGAAAGATCATTGTCAGAGAGTTGAAAATCAAAATAAAGAAATTTGTATGCTCATTAAAGTAAATCGTGATTTAGATCTACGCCGTTATAATGATGCAGTTCAAACTGATGTAGCAGTAATATTTAGTACAGTTGATGGTGAGCCACCCTTTGAACGAAATATGGTTTCGTTTTCAAAAGTTAATGGTACCATTAAAAATATCTCTGTTTTGGATTCATCATTGGACCCTTTAGCGTATCCATTACTTTTTCCAAATGGTGATACTGGGTGGCATATCAATATTTCTCATAATGTACCAACTACATCTAATTCAAGAGCGCCCAGAAATAAATTAACCATGCTTCAGTATGCAACCTATCGACTTGCAATTAGAGATTTTTAGCATGTTGCACCATTCACAAAAATTATTTCTGCAGTGGATAGTTGATATGTATGTGAGAATAGAGGGCACAAGGTTACATTTCATTCGACAAAATCAAACAAGTCTTAGGTCTGAAGTTTACAACAATTTAACAGATTATTTAGAATTGAACCAGTAGAGTAATTTTACCATCTTCATTCAGTGGATCTCCAAGAAATATGTATCAGAATTATTTAGATGCAATGTCAATTGTACAACATTTCGGAAAGCCTTCTTTGTTTATTACAATGACTTGCAATCCAAGTTGGCCTGAAATAGTTAGCAATATTGGTGTAGGTGAGTCAGCTAATTTTCGACCTGATATTGTTGTGAGTGTATTCAAGTCCAAACTGAAAGCATTAATTGAGGGCTTTACACTAAAAAAAATCTTCGGTAAAGTTGAAGCACTCATTTATACAACTGAGTTTCAAAAGAGAGGATTGCCTCATGCTCACATTTTACTCTCTTTAAATGAGCAAGATAAAATTGTTAACGCTACCGATATTGATAAAGTTGTATCTGCGGAGATTCCTAACATTCAAACACATCCTACATTACATGAATATGTTGTAAAACACATGATGCATGGTCCATGCGGTGTACTTAATCCAAATTCTGTATGTTGAGACCTGGAAAATGCACAAAAGATTATCCAAAACGATTTAATGAATTTACATGTGAATCATTAAATGGATATCCATTATACAGAAGGCGTGATAATGGTATTAATGCTGAAGTTCGCGGTAGTTGCCTCGACAATCGTTATGTTGTACCATACAATCCGTATTTACTTGCCAAATTTAATTGCCATATAAATGTTGAAGTATGCACTACAGTTAAAAGTGTTAAATACATTTATAAATATGTATATAAAGGCTATGACAGTGCATCTGTTGAATTAGGTTCAGAGAGAAATGAACCAGGTCAAGAAATACAAATTGATGAAGTTAAAAATTTTTTAAATGGCCGTTATGTCGGATCAACTGAAGCTGTATGGCGCATCTATGAATTACCAATGCATTTTCAATCATCGTTAGACTTGACATTCATTTACCACGTAGACAGAATGTTTACTTTCGAGAAGGGCAAGAACGTCAAGCAATTGAAAATGCAAGACAAACAAAATTATTAGCATTTTTTGAATTGAATCGATCAGATCCATCAGCGCATGAATATAAGTATATTGAAATTCCTTTGCATTATGTGTGGGAAGATTCCCGAAAAAAATGGAAGAAGGGAAGGCGTGGAGGTGATAAAATCATTACACGCATATATGTAGTATCACCAAAAGACATCGAACTTTTCCATTTACGATTGCTTTTATTACATGTCTGTGGTCCAAAATCATTTGAGGATGTAAGAACATACAATGGAATTATACACACTTCTTTTGTTGAAGCGTGCCATGCTCGCGGCATTGCTTCAAATGATAATGAATGGCGCGAATGTTTAAATGAAGCAAAAGAATTACATTCACCAAAACAAATGCGAAATTTATTTGGTTACATTTGTGCATTAAATGTGCCAGCCAATGCATTGGCGTTATGGAATGAATTTAAAGTATATCTTAGTGAAGATTTTTTGAGAGATTACAACGAAGAAGTATCTTTTAACACAGCTCTACTAGAATTTGAAGATATTTTGAATGTTCATAATTTGTCATGTCAAGAACTTGGTTTACCAGTTCCCACGTATTCGCAGAGAACAGACGAAGCAAATGCTATTGATCCAATAGAACAAGAGTTTCTGTTCTGTGAGCATTATGAAACTGAAAATATTGAACAGCGTAATACTAACATTAAATTTTAAATTTCATAGGTATTGCAGGGAATTAAGGCAAACAACACACGCTAATGACGTATTTGTACACGCTCGCAGCTGACGTAATAGAACAAAATTCAAAAAAATTATATGCAATGATTATAGAGGTATACTCTTTGACAAAAGAACCTCAATAACGTTCAAACTTAAAAATTTAATGAATTACGGTCGAATTTCGACCACTGGGCGACCACTAGTTTTTATAAATTAGCTATAAGTTGTGAAATAAGAGATGGGTAGTTATGTGCTATATATCAAAATTCCCATAAATTTATTCTCTTTCATGTCTAGTGCAATTTTAGTTAGCGAGTGTGCGTGTTATTTATATTTTTCTGAATAACTTCTATATTAATTAACATTTTGCAATGAAATTTGGACAGCATATGCGTCATAATTAGCGCTACATTTCTTGTATGTCAAACGCTCCAAACATACACTTTTACTATGTATTTTTTAACTAAATTCACTTTTCTATAGACACATTATCTGCACGAAAGTCATAAAATTTTTAAATAATATCTCTACAAACGTTTACAGACTTTAACGTAGTCGTAACATGATGTGAAGCTATCTTTGTGAAAATCTATCACGTGTTGCAAATTTCAGCCAATCAGGAACTCCAGAATTCATTCGGCAATGTCTCTGGTCAAATGCAGATCGTCAGTTCGCTTCTAAAACTCGTCCCTTAAAGATATACTCCCTGCGCGAGTTTTTCGTGTCAGAACACGTTTTTCTGTAAGGTGACGCAAGTCCTTGGTACTAGCTACGAGTTACCCGTATGCTATATCGAGGGTTGATAGAACTCATTAACTGGATATGCAATTGATATTGCATAGCTCATTTAACAGTACTAACCTGTGTTAGTGCAAGATATCCGTTTAGGTCCAGTAGTATTCACCGGAATACTACTGTGTTAACGCTTGAACACTTTACGCGTGAAGTTACAGTCAGTAAATGACTTGGGGGGAAGGATGAAACGTTTAGTAAAGTAAAATAGAATATGAAATTTTTAGAATGAGCGAAACGAATTTTCAGTTTTAACTCGATAGTTAGGCGTTTGAGATAGACCAAATGGACAAAACCATTTTGAAATGTCTATAACCGAATACTACGAGTATGTTTAGATTTTTGATACAATTTTCATTAATTTGGGGTACCTACACGGAATTTTGAAATTTTTTCAAATTATTGTCTCCCCCTTTATTTTTGGAGGTCTCAAACTAAAAAAAAATAATAGGTTATAAGTGGGATAAACGTATGGAAATGCACGCCATTTTTTTTTCGAAAAATCGATTGGTGCGTTCAAAAATTACCGTGACACAAACCCACATAATTCACGTCCTTGTTTGTTCTAATCTGGTATTTGTCTCTTCTTTTGTTGTTTCCTGCTTCGTTAAGTACCCATCGGCCACTTCCATCTTCTGTGTACCCCTGCTGCTTCTGTTCTTGCCAAGCATTCAGGTATATCACAGTTTACTTCCAGTTCATTCTTTACGTATTCTTCTTGTAATCTCCTTAAAATAAACTGAGATCTTCGTCATCGTGTGTGTGATGACCACTGAGTAGCCTTATAGCAAGAAAAGTCTCCTGATCGTATGCTTTTTGGAACTTCCCAGGTGCTCAAATTTCATAGTAACAAGGAACCCTCAAGAAACTAAAAGGCCTAAGAAGATAATAAACCTGACAGGGGATTTCAAACATGATTTTTAACCCTACTGCGAGGTTTTATAAAGAACATAAAATCTACTTTTTTCTAGTAAAAGTAAGGAAAAGGCAGACTGGAGACGACTGAAGACACGCACAACAGAAGGAATGAAGAAAAATCTGTTGTAATCTGTCAGACATTTTGCTAAAAAAAAGTTTAACCGTGAAAGTGTTTTAATTAGCAAAATAACCGGAAAGAGGGGGAATTGTTGGCAAGCGAGATAGGGGTGCTGGTTGTAACACGCGAACCTGTATGATTTAAGAGCCAGAAAAGTTTGCGAATATGCCAATAAATGAATTTCATAAGAAAGTTCATGTTCTAACTTTTAGAATTATGGCCTGCTAAGCGCAAAGAACCGATTGAGTCTGTAAATTGCCTGTTTCCCTGACTTTTCTTGTTTATTTTTAAACAAAATCTGTATCGACTGGATAAACAACTAACTCTGAAATTGTCCAGTTGTATTCAGACGCCTGTCGATTCTACATCATAAATCTAATGTTATTTCTTGACTGTACCTGCTATTTTGTACATTATTGGTAATATAATAACTATGATATCATCACCTAAACTTAAAAATAATATTGTACAATCCTCTTATTACGCATTACACAATACGATTACGCATTCCAATATCCGATAATGAGCAGAAATTGTAGATATGGGGGAAAAGGCCAGAATTTCTTGAACTGGAAGAAAAGCGAATTGAGATAAAATTTCAAAAATGTGTTAAGGAAAATGGAATTTAAAAAAATAATAATTTATTATACGTACATATAGCACGATGGGAAAGTGTAATCGCAATGGTTACATACATTCGACAAAGTAAAATATCGGTACGGAGAACCTTACATGACTTCCATGTTCTAAGATTTACTTTTAAAATCATTTTCGAAATGAAATATTTCCATAGAAACTACTTCTTTCTTCAGCGTTAACCACAGTACTGTGGTCATTAACGTTAGCGCACTCGATTTTCACTGATGATGGCAGTCGATGGCATTGCCGAAACGTCTGGTTTTGCAGGAAACATTGGACCACGGCAAACAGCCCGGGAAGGAATTTTAACAACAAACTACTTCTTTGTTGCCGATAACATAGTACACCTATAAAAAATTATCCCCTCCCCCTTCAACTATCACTTTCATTTATAGAAAATTACCCCCTCCCCTTCCACTACCCTTTTTATTTATAGACATTTCATTTACCTCTCTACAGTGGGTTATTATGACCTTCTTTTCAGGATACTTTATTTATCAAAATTAAGTACTTTACTCTTGTTAAAACAAAAACGTTGCAGGTAAACTATCTCTTCCCCTAAACCGATCTTCACCAATATCAATAGGCCTTGAGTCCTCTACAACTCGGGCACATAATGCAAAAAATTATTTGATTCTGTTCGAATTTGCGGCAGTTATCGTTCGCCATAGAAAAAATTCTACACACACACACACACACACACACACACACACACACACACACACACACACACACACACACACACACACTTCGAAAAATGACTTCTTCATGTTTTGAGGGTAGTACAATCAAAATCAGCCCTTATCTGGAACACGATTCTTTTTGCCGTCACCATACTTCCATTTCCTTATATAACATGGTAGTAATAGATGTTTTTCTGTTAACAGAGTATATTAATGAACTAATTTTGTATTGGATTGATGAACTGGGTTAAGTTTGTGACCTACGTGCCCGAGAGAATCTTTGTTCAAATAGTAAGTTACTTTATTAGTGTTGAAGACTTACTATCTTAATGCACAGCTGTAGCAACCCAGTTACACAATATTGGGACGCAACGAAAACAATCTGTTACTCAACAACAGTAGCTACTAACTTTGCCATTCACTAAAATATTGTTGAACTTCTTCGTTAGCGTCAAATTGCCATAAACATTATGAAAATGATGTTCACGGTACCGGTTACAATTACCAGAACAATTAGCATTATAACCAGTGCTGACGTTTCACTAGTGCTAGCATTGTTTACTGTGACTTCTCATCGGTTGCCACTCTATTCATACGTGAGAGAGAATTTAAAACGATACCAAAGGTAATAAACAATTAAAACCTTTATTAATCCAAGCTTGTGTTGGGCTGTTACGTCCGATTGTAAACAACTGGTGCTAATCCAGACAAAAGCTAGAGTATACAGGAAACCATCCTATCGTGTTCCAGTGGCGTATCTAGAATTTGGTCTTGGGGGGTGGTCCGGTCGAGTCGGCTTCGTACAAAAGAAAAAAAACAATTTAAGAACAATCAACATTACTATCACTAAAGTGGTTGAAAACGTGTGATAACAATCTGAAATCAATCCCATTAAAATAAAAGGTAATAACACAATAAAAATACGCGTTACTGAAACACTGTTCAAAAGATACTTATTGACTGAATTGATTTTCCTATATTTCATATTTCAAACATATACGCAAATGTTGTGTAATAAACCTCTTTCCATATTCAAAAATAGTTACTGATAACTTAGTGTACACAGTGAAAAAATAATAAAGTAGCCTACAAATTACGAGGTTACCATAGTTCGTCAACTTTTTTCGACCCTCTGGGAGAGGGGTCCGGTCCCGTTCGTCTCCCCCCCCCCGTAAATACGCCCTTGGTGTTAACTCGGGCTTAGGCCCGTAGTTCAGGCAATTGTATCTGTTAGTCCGTCTCTGCAATTCATATAACTAAAGCATTCGAATTTCAGCGTCTAAACGAAAAATGAAAATAAAGAAATGTTGGCCACATTTAGACTGCACACTAATTAGGACACGCGTGTGTGCGCCTGATTCAAACTACGTTTCTACGCTTGAGTACCGGATTAATTCGAAAGACAAACACAAGAAATGTCTACTGTGATAACTCTCTTCTATTTGATAAAGCATTTATCACGGTGTCAAATATTCCGCCCACGGACAGAGACATGGCTCGCGGGCGCAATGTGACGAAGTTGATACGAGCAGTAGGTGGATTTGATAGGGTTGACATGGCCCTAGGGACGCTGGGATCGACGTCCTAACACGAATCTGACTGACGCGATAAGTTTCTCCGTCAACTGTGGATTACAAATTTTATTCTTTACTTCTTCACAACGCTGTTCGTATTGACCTATCGGCGCTGTAAGGTCACTTCACTCTTCTTCCCCATATCAGGAGTGTTCTGTCTTTCGCCATGTTGCCTTCGTTTCACCTTTTAAAGCCACGATTTTCTAGGTCTACCTACTCTCTCTCCCGCTGGAATGGGACTCAATATAAATGTCAGCAAAAATTAATACATGCTGATTTTTCCATCACAAAGGAGACGAAATCTATAGAGGATAACTAATTTGATGCAGTTAAT
Source organism: Magicicada septendecula (assembly GCA_034769895.1). Classification (NCBI taxonomy): domain Eukaryota; kingdom Metazoa; phylum Arthropoda; class Insecta; order Hemiptera; family Cicadidae; genus Magicicada; species Magicicada septendecula. The sequence continues at coordinate 127,496,492 of CM068372.1, forward strand.
AAGTTCAGATACTGGGTAACATGATAGACAATGAAGGATCAATAAACGCGACAATACAAGACAGGATACACGTAGGAAATTATGCCACCAGCATACTACTGAGAAGCAAACTCATTAGTCGTAACACAAAACTAAAAATATATAAGACACTTATCAGACCGGTTGTTACTTATGGAGGCGAGACATGGACACTGATAAAAAAAAAACAAGAAACACTAAGAAGATCTTAAGATGTGTTTTTTATGGCCCAGTTAAAGAAGATGACGAATGGAGAATAAGAAATAACCAAGAGACAGATGAACTATTGAATCATGAGGCCATTGTAAGATTCATAAAGGCTCAACGAATACAATGGCTAGGTCAGCTAGAGCTGATGGATGATTAACGTATTCCAAAGAAAATCCTGAGAGCGCAAGTCTGTAAAAGCAGAAAGAGGGGCCGGTCTAGGATAAGATGGTTGGATGATGTGCTGGAAGATCTAAGAAAAATGGATGTGAGGAGTACACTCAGATGGCAATGAATAGGAGACTTTGGAGAAGATTGATGTTGGAAGCCAGGGATCATGTTGGGCTGTAGCGAAGACGACGACGACGACGACGACGACGACGACGACGACGACGACGACGACGACGACGACGACGACGACGACGACGACGACGACGACGACGACGACGACGACGACGACGACGACGACGACGACGACGACGACGACGACGACGACGACGACGACGACGACGACGACGACGACGACGACGACGACGACGACGACGACGACGACGACGACGACGACGACGACGACGACGACGACGACGACGACGACGACGACGACGACGACGACGACGACGACGACGACGACGACGACGACGACGACGACGACGACGACGACGACGACGACGACGACGACGACGACGACGACGACGACGACGACGACGACGACGACGACGACGACGACGACGACGACGACGACAACAACAACAACAACAACAACAACAACAACAACAAACTACTCTCTCTCAACCTTTAGTTTATAATTGTTAACAGTTTTGGAATTTGAGTAATGTTGTCCCTTCACCCACTCTGTATTTTATTTCTCGTCAAGTTTACTTTGGTCTGTCCTGTCACCGATTCGATTCTGTAGAACTCCCCTCCCCCGAAGCTCTCCAAAACGTCGTCACTTATTTCGGTTCGAGACTTTGTTGAGAGAACGTCGTTTGCGTTACATATTCGGTTCAATGTGTTTGCATCTACATGTGACTAACGACGTCGCAATATAGCTCCATACTCAATAGCACAACAAGACTCGGCGTTGGTAATAATAATTTTAAAGATTCCTTTTCATACAAATTTAATTTACATGCTCACTACATATATGCATAATTGACTATGTTATGTATATTATTACGTGAATATATATGTGTGTGTTTTGGTAACTTTTAGAAAGAATGATAATTCAACAACAAAACAATGAAACAATCATAACTTTCTTTAATACTTATATCGGATTGTGCGGACTGTTCGTAATCTTAGGAAGATACATTTATAACTAAATCTACAAACCGAGAAGTCAGTAATAAATAATCGTTTAATATCACGTCGCGGGTCTTGTTTGATTTAAAGGACACAACGCCGTTCTAGACAGCAACACTCCAAACACCGCTGTGTCGCGCTCGCTAATAACTGACTAGTCCCGCTGCGCTGCGTCCACCATAGGCTTCTACGAGTCATGTTACAACTTTAGTGAGACTTTAAATAGAAGTATTTAGTACGTTTTTTTGCCTTATTTCACTTCTCCGTCACCGTGCAAATAACCTGCGTAAATGTGCCAAATGTGCCAATTTGTACCACTGTTACACTCTTCTAGAGGTATTCAGACATAGTAGTTAAGTATTTTTAAAATTCTGAATGTAAGATGGCCTGCAACGTGGGCAATAAAATTTACCTGTCTACTCAGAATATAAAGGATAATTACTCATTATAGGGACAAATCATTCCCCTACGTTATCCCTTAAGGTCTTTTATATAAAGTTTAAAAACGGATAAAGAACTTACGAATCGCTTAAGTAAACCTGAGAAAGTATACTGTCATATAAATAACAATCTCATAACTAAAACAGAAATTATTATAAAACCCAAAATCTACTTATATATAAACGTACATCAACAGAAATCTATTATACGAAGTTTAAACAAAAAGCGAATTCAATTTATGAATTCCTCGCGCCACAAGTGACCGATTAAAAAACTGTTTTTATGTGATGTTGGTATACATCATAGTGACAATCGTCAAAACGTTTGGGACTATTGGATGCATAACTTAGACGTTACAGGTTGTTAAGTTGTGTTTTGGTGTATTTGGCAACTGTATTTAAAATTCTATACTGCAACCTTTTAACTGCATGCGGATTTAATTTGCAAGCTATAGAACGCGTATTTAATTTTGTGTAAAGAATGAGATAAACTGCTCCTCCGTAGAGAAAGTATTCTACAAGGCTTCTGACGAGTCTGATATGCATGAATTAACGGTTTAGAAATGGTACAAAATCTTCAAAACCTGTCGTGAATGCGCTGAAGATCGTGAAGACCGTGATAGATGAATATTGTGATTTTGTTCCATGAATTTTTATCACTAGGTGTAACGGTAAATAAAGAGTATTATTTGGGCATTTTACGCTACCTTTGTCAAGCTGTTCTGGAAAACGACCAGCCTTACAACAGGATATTTTATGGAAACTGCACTCTACAATGCATTAGGACGCATGTCATTGCGTCTTCAAGATATTTAGGCAGAAAATATCACTGCAACCGCAGTATTCGCTAGATAAGAGCCATCGCGATCTTGCCTCTTCTCACAAGAGAATTACTACTAATGAATTACTTCTAATGAGAAGTACTACGAAAGGGCAACGTGTCGCGACTGCTGAAAACGTAAAACAAAAATCGCTACCCGAGCTGAAAGCTATACGAGAAAAGTTTATTCGAGAAATATTTTTAAGACTGAAAAAAATATTGGCGTAATCATGTTATATCCAACTGAGACTGCTTTGAAGGAAGTAGTATTAAATGTGTTTAAAAAAAGAGACTAAATTAGACTGCAGAAATTATAGAGGTATCTCAATGTTGTGTACAGAATACTGCAGAAGAGACTGGAATCATATGTTGAAAGAATAATATAATAATGGCTCCCATGTATACCACCGACGTAGCTTAGGAATCTTGAATGGCGAAGTACCATCGAATGTTGAAAGAATCTTGGGGGAATACCAATAGACCAAGGTGGAAGATCCTTTATAGACCAAAGCTTCATAGTCAAAATACTGATGGAGAAGATGTGGGAAAACAATCTGGACCTAACATTAATCTTCGTACATTTTAGGCAAGCGTATGACAGAATAGATAGGAATAAACTTTTTGAAATTATGCTGTTACTTCAAATACCTATTAAATTAGTACAACTGACAAGATTGACAATGCTACAGACAACAGCCAAAGTCAAATTGCAAACCGGTACGAGAGCTCCTTTTAATGTCACGAGAGGGTTAAAACAGAGCGATGGGCTGGCACCAACACTGTTCAATTTAGCACTTGAATATGTGATCAGGAAATTGTCAACTGATAGGAATTCAACATTAGAACATAAAAGGGTCCAGATCGTAGGGTATGCAGATGATATTAATATTATGGCAAGATCCCAAGGAAGAGAAAAGAGACCTTTCAGGAACTCAAAGGTGAAGCAGAAGAGATAGGATTACAGGTTAATACATATAAAACAAAGGTTATGATCACCACTCGAAAGGAAACCAGGGAACCTGAACAGTTTTAAATCGAACCACTAATCCTGGAAATAGTTAATCAGTTTAAATATCTGGGATGTTGGATGGCAGAAGATAATGAAGAAATAAATGAAATAAGGAAGAGCATACAGGCCGCAAATAGAGCCTATGCTTCGTTGACATCTATATTCAAGACAAGGAATATCCACCATCAGTCCAAGGTCACATTATATAAAGTTATGATTAGACTGGCGATAACATATAACAGCGAGACCTGGACTCTGAACAAACAAGCCGCTAACATAGTCAATACTTTTGAAAGGAGAATTTTGAGGAGAATATATGGACCAATCCAAATAAACGGGATATGGAGAATGCGTCACAATGAGGAGCTATACAAGCTGTATAAAGACAATGATCTGGCCACCACCATTCGACTGCATAGACTGCAATGGGCAGGACTCATCATTAGGATGGAAGACAACCGAACCTAGGAAGGTACTGTTTAATCAGATCGAGGGTAGAAGGCCCGTCGGAAGACCCCAGACACACTGGATTGACGCAGTGGCGAGGGATGCTAATAATTTACTTAAATTAAAACAATGGACATCGATCGCCAAGGACAGGGAAAAATGGAGACGGATGACTATGGAGGCTAAGGTTCGACTTCGAACTGTGACGCTATAGAAAAGGAAGAAGAAGATTATTAAATGTAATTAGATGAATAGACGCATAATTTTTCAATTGTTCAAAAATTGCACGAACCTTCTAACCAAACCCTGTATATGGCAAAAGTCATAGAAAGTGTCAGACAAATTTAGATCGAAAGTGACAGCAGAGTAGTTGGACAGACATGAAACCCAAATGTACAAGAATAACTAAAACGACAATAATGAAATACAAAGGAAACATCTACAGTGATGTGGTTAGACATGGAGTGCGCATAAAAAATGAAAAATATATTTAAAAATCCGTCCACTTTTGAACCGAAAGTAGACGGAACAAGAGCAAGACTAAGAATGTAATGGGACGAAAACATCAGGGAGAGATCTGGCAAATAGCAAAGTGATGAACATCACGGAAATGTTATAAATGACGAGAGAAAGAAACGTTTACAAAAGATGAATTCTGAAGTGAGCACTGTAATGTATAAATGGAAAAAGAGGGGAGAAGAAGAAGAAGAAGAAGAAGAAGAAGAAGAAGAAGAAGAAGAAGAAGAAGAAGAAGAAGAAGAAGAAGAAGAAGAAGAAGAAGAAGAAGAAGAAGAAGAAGAAGAAGAAGAAGAAGTCGTTTACTTAAACTCCGTGTAACTAATCTGACTGCCGTCTGTAGATGGGCCATGAGAAAGAATTTCAATCTCCCTAAAATTTCGGGTAGTAAACTGAGAGAACGGTGATACGCGAACACACAAGTGTTGAACCATACGTGGTATGGTTCTTATGTTGTTACGACATTACAGAAGAATCTACGTGATTCTCGAACGATCCAGTGGAATACGGTTGTAATGCCATGTGCGTACGTGATTCTCGACATGCGTTGCGAGATTGTTCCGGACAACCGGTGCGCGCCTGCTGTGTGTAAGGCTGCAACCAATTATGTTCTGGTGTTTTCTAGTAGCATTCTTGACGCGCAATTAGCGAATATTCTGGAACCTCAGCGGGGTATAAATACAAGTACTCAGAGACGTTAAGTTTAGTTTGAGTTGCGAATTATTACAGTGCGGTTCGACGTGCTGTATTGTGGTGGAGTGTTACGTGTTTTATAATTGCGCGGGACATTTGTGTTTTATATCAGTTGACATTTTTTTATTATTGCGTGTGAACAATTTTTATTTGATTTGTTGTAAGAGACTATCTTGTTGATTACAAACTGTTTAATTGTGATAATTAAAGCTGGTGATTAGTGACTTAATTGGTGTCTTGTATTTTGTTTTCCACTGTACTATACGACGATCACTAAACCGTCGTAACAATATAGGCTATTTTATTACACGCGATTACCAAAACAATGAAACACGAGTATCTTCCTATAAAATTTATAAAATATCTTGTAACACTTTACTATGGAGATTGTTGTCATGGCCTACAGCAATACAGCAATTGTCACTTGCCTCATCTTTTGTACATCCAAGTGCAAGTTGCAACGCTGCGAGAATCGCGTAGCCATCTGCATCACATATGTTACAATAAGTACACACGATGTATTTAGGCACATTATGGTAGGTAAATGAGTACAATAAAAAAGGCGCAACTTTTTTCTGTCGTACCATTAAATTTTCATTAAATCTTCCTTAGCCTCAAACAATGGATCGCGATCACACGCCCGCGCGCGCGCACACACACGCACACGCACGCACGCGCACACACAAAGCCCCCTTTGTTTTTAAAATAACATTTATGATCACAAACGGTTAAACAAATGACTAAGTAAATATATTTCCCAACTCTTCTTTTTTACCGACATCATTTCTTAAACTATAATCTTCTTTTTTTTTGTAATTGAGGATACCTAAGTGGGAAAGCACAGCAAAAAGAGCAATAGTCAGTTTGAAATGCTGCAGTAGGTACCTGCCTACAACGCCACCACAAGAAGATACGTTTATGTACAGCATCCCATTATGGTGTATTTTGCGGTTATATATGAGATATAAGAGACACTTGTATTATGCCATAGAACTATGGTCAACAGTTTTACGGGGAATGGAATGGAACTAACAGCACACTTAACCAATACAATGCATAAAAAAAAACCACACAAGATTGATGAATATGATGAATATGTTGTTCGAACGGAAGATAATTAGGCTAAGTGTATAATGAGACAAGTGCAAAGTGCAGGTGTGAAGTTACAAAGACAGATAGACTGAAAAGTATGTAGATACTATGAGAGTATGAGAGAGAAGAGACGAAGGGAGCTAAAGTGCGGAGCAGTGTTACAGAATGGATTCCCATTACCGGCTGCGGGTATGCAGTTGGTACAAGCTGCGAAGTAGAAAAGGGTTAAAAAGCGTATTAAATATTTACGTAGTTAATGTGATTTACCGTCTGCACTAACGGAGAGATAATAATTCTCAGTTCCGTTTAATGCATCTGTACTTGTCGTTATGCTGTAATAGATTTTGAAAATATTGTAGGAGTCATTTGTAACTAACTGCACTGTTCCCGATCTAAAGTTAGAAATGACGCGACGTGCTACCCTATCTTTACGTGTACGTGAGAAAATATCTTGCTCTTAACATATCATTTATCACGTACAGAACATTAAAATGGCTTTTAAGGAAACGTTATCGGCAACGGGCAGTATTTATCTTGCATATCTTGGAATATTCGGTTCTAAAATTACTTTCGAGCCGGACTCGACTAGCACGCCAAACAGCCAATGCGCTTTATAATACATCCTCTTCTTTTTTAATTACATCAAATTTTTCACGATGTCCTCTCTTCATTATGATACTCCTACGAGTTTCAGCACTGATTGGCTTCCTAAGAGGCGAAAGGCTTTTTGAAATAACCGTGTATATATAAGTTGGATACTGCTACGTTCGTTGCGATGAAATACAATTACGTAACACTCTTGATAATTCGATATTGCACTTCCTACACGCTTCTCGACAAGCTACCGCATGCAATGCAGTCGGCACGTTGCGTTCAAGGTCGGGCTTTGACCTAGTCTCCAGACTGTTGTAGCGTCTGTAACTATGCAAATTATGCTCTCCGCCACGCCCGGAAAATGGAAGATTATTCTGGAACCTCTCCTGTATATATAGCGTCAGCGGCCAGCATAGCAGTTCAGTTACACCTGGCGATATTTCAAATGCGGTTCGGGGTTATTGTTGCATTTTAATGTAAATTGATTGTTGTGTTAGTTAGTACGAAACTGTAATAAGGCGACATTTGTTGTTCTGTGTTCGACAAATTCAACCTAAATTATTGTAAAAGAGCTCCTTTGTTGATTTCTAATTGTTGTTTGTGTCTAATTAAAGTTTGCAATTAGCGACTTCATTGGTTGTAGTTATTCTGTTTCCACTGAACAACACGGCGACTGTGAGACAGTCGTAACAATATTTTTCACCGAGTGCAATATGACGACTTAGATACAGAAAACCAAAGTAATGGTTTGTAAGGCGTCCAAACCTGCCTAATTTTGGACAGTCATTGGTAATAAGAATATTATGGCCGGTTAATCATTTTAATTATCTTTAGACAATATTACATATGAATATGATAGAATATTGATAAAAAAGTGAACAAATTTCGGATGGTATGAGGAACTACTACACAAGGTTAGGAAGGAGACGAACCTGAATTTATAAGACCATGCCCACCAAACAGATTCTATTGTGTGGTTGTGAAAGTTTGATGTTGCCAGGAAAGCAATGAAGACTGGTGGTGTGTCAGAGTCGTTTTTGGTTTGCAGTAAGTTAAAACTTGTAGTCTGTTGAATAAATTGAAAAACCTGCATACACAAAAGATCTGAAAATCAAGAGCGTTGTGTAGTGACATATCGGAGAAAACGTGTAAAGAAAATACCTATAGGACGAATTTCGTAAGCGACATCGGAAAATAGGCCCATAAAGCGAATATGTGTTGTAAGGCCTTGGAAGAGATGAAAAGATGACGTGTGACGTCGGAATAGCAAGGTACCTAATCTCTGAAAGTGTACAAGAAGGAGAAGATATCATTACATACTGTTAGTCATGTTTTTACTATTTCATGTCAGTCCTTAGACTTCTGACTCTAACTAAAGTGAGTTTCGTACAATTGGGTAACCAACAGGCCAAACATATTTTGAGATGTTCTTAGCGACTAACTACGAGGACTGTTCAATAGAAACACGTTTGATCTGCGCAGCCGTGACTTCGTCCCCATGGCAACGGAATTCATTTGTTTATATTGTCTGTTTAAGTAATAGTGACGCGTCTGTCAAAAATACTTGCAGTTTGGTCCTTTCTAAGCGTTGTGAGTGGGTTGAAAAATGGCATCTATGATAGAAAAATAGATTCTGCACATGTTGCAGCATCAGATGAAAATGTAAGACAGCTGGAAACTGCTTTACGCGCAAATAGGCGCATCAAACTTATAGAACTTTCTCAAATGTTGAGCATCAGCGTGGGAACTGTTCATTCCATCATTCATAGCCTTGGTTATCACAAAGTTGCTACTAAATGGATTCCACGACTGCTTACTGATAAGCAGAAAAATTTGCGTTCGGTCTTATCATTATAGCATTTGATGCGCTATCAACAACAAGGTAATGCCTTTCTACACCAAATTGTTGCCGGTGATGAGTCTTGGTGTTATCACTACGGAACAGAATCAAAACGTCAGAGTATGCAGTGGAAGCATGCACAGTCTCCGAAGGCGAAAAAATGTCGGTCCCAACCTTTTTCAGGAAAAATAATGGTGACCGTAATTTTTTATTATCAGGGTGTGCTGCTCTTCGATTTTAAAGAACCTGGTGTCAACATCAACGCTGAGCGATATGCAGACAGCTTAAAACGCTTACGGGTCAGCATCAAGAATAAACATCCCGGGAAGCTCACAAATGGTGTCATTCTTCTGCATGATAATGCTCGACCCCGTGTAGCCCAGACTATTCAAGATCTGCTTGGTCGTATAAAGTGGGAGGTCTTACAACATCCACCTTACAATCCCGACTTGTCCCCGTGCGATTATCATGTTTTTGGCCCATTAAAAAATCACTAAAAGAACGGCTGTTCAAATCGGGCGCTGAGGTAGAGTTTGCTGTTAGCGAATGGTTACGCAAACAGCCGCAAGAATTTTACCAGCAGGGAGTCTACAGATTAGTGCAACAGTGGGACCATGCCTTAATGTTAATGGAGACTTCTTTTAAAATCGTTGAATAAAAAATGCTTTACAGCCTCTAAACGTGATTCTATTGAACAATCCTCGTACTTACACAACGTTTAAAAAAATTAATTTATTTAATTAGAATTAACTTAATAAACCTAAACGTTCCCAATATTAAAAGAACGTTTAGTACAGGCGTTAAGCGTTTTTCATCACAAATCAGGGTACCGTGAACAGCAGTAGTCTCTTAGTCCTCAGACATGAGTTTACCTTTAACAAGCTTGAGTGACGATAATAGGTACTATTGGGGTTGGAGTAGGTAGACTACTGTTCGGTTGGACAAACGATTTATTTCGTCATGAGATGATGGATTCTCATCCACCACTCACCCTTCCGCGCTTTTTGAAACGGTCGCACTGATCATTCTCCACCTTATTAAATAATAAATAATGTAATTTACTAGAAATTAAAAATTCCATATTTTTTTAGATTGTAATCTAATATGACAGAAGAAATAATAAGATCAGTTAAAAGTATGCTATCGTGGAAGATAGAAATTAGTGGAGTCTGAGAAGTAACCTTACAAATACTCCCACGGCAGAGGAGTAATTACCATAGTATCGTTTCAAGGAAAATGTAACGACTGTTAAAACAATAGATGAAGTTAAAACAGTTGCGCGCGTCCCGATATTAATTTGCAGTTCCGCGATTAAACGTAATAGAGCTTCACCTCGTGGATTTCATTTTCATTTCCTGCAGTCTGCAGGCTGCACTTTACTACGAACGTACGTAATACATTAGATCAAGAACATAACGTCCCGTTACAGCGAATACGTACATCGCAGAGTTAATTAGCACCGGCTCATATATCAATGTACAGTCACGGAATGTTTGCCTTCTCCGTAAGATACCGTTTTCCCCAATTATGAACTGTTAATGCTTTAGCTACATATGTACCGTAATGGTTGACAAACACGGATGGGCCGTCGAATGTAAAGGTGGGCCGATATACCTATAACAGGTATTTTAGAACGTATTTTTGTGGAACGGATATAACAGTAACTGAAAAGTTGAAATACCTGTTATTCGAGGCCTCGCAGTTCCGAGTCGCGGGGCCCCCCTACGCAACTAACGAGTACACAAGTAACAAAACGTAAACGGGTACTACAAGTATTAGTGGTATTACGATTACACGAGTACGAAGCCACTTTTTGGTGCTGAATACTTCATTCTGCGCATGTGCCGATTGCCATACAAGTATGAAACGAAGCAAAACAGCGAGGTTCAGAATATCTTTATGCCAAAGAGACGAAGCTGTTTTTCTCTCTCAAAGGGATTTTCATCGGCTAATGCCGCATACCCACACCTAACCGCCATCTATTTCTGTCCTGTGCATCTTCTTCTGCCAAGTTATGATGTTCCATGGCCTTCCTCATGTTTTCATACCAGGACAGTCTAGGTCTGCCCCTTTTTCCTCTGCCTGGGGGCCTCCACTGAAACATTTTCCTCGGCCATCTCTGTTCATCCATTCGGAGTAAGTGACCGAACAACTTTAGGCCTCTTCTTTCTACTCTGTTAATAATTGTGTCTTCTGCATGCATCCTTCTTCTGATCTCCTCGCTGGTTATTCTCTCACTTCTTGAAACTCTGGCATTTCTACGGAGATAATCCATTTCCACGGCATTCAATTGTCGTATAATTTCCGTGCTCAACGTCATTACCTCACAGCCGTAAGACAGAGCTGATTCAACAAAAGCTTTTCCTATGTGAATCTTTGTGTGTCTCGAAATATGTTTTTCCCACCAAATAGAGTCCAAGCTTCCTAGAACTTTCCTGCTCTGTTCTATTCGTTTTTTGATTTTTTCCCGAAATAAATAAAACGAAGCTGTTTTTAATAAATGAAAAAAGTTCATACTGATGTTACATTTATTCTCGTGTTATGCAGATATATAATACAGATTATAATAACAAATTATATATTATACTAGTCACAAATGTGGTAAATTTTGAAAAAGCTAATTATGTTGTGTTGTAACCTACAGAGTAGCTGATAGTTAATATGCCACATTATACTTTTTCTTAATGTGATTTCGGAGATGATTTTAATTTCAATGCACATATCACGTAAATGATGAGATTGTTGTAAGGTTCCTGTTGTAAAACACTACAAAGTAGTTTTTTTGTACTGAGACCAACTTTAGGACTAACATTTATGCACTTTATCTAGTCGTGTTCATTAAATCTTTACTGATCTGATAACGCTACCCTAAAACATAAGGTGTTTTCGTAAATTTGTTTCTTTTATCTAACGTGCTGATTTTGAATTTTTGTCTCTATCACTTTACTTATCATTTGACTAATAGTAGTTTCCACTAAGTAAAGAATTAAAAATAACAAACTCCATAACAGATAACACAATTAGGTGTAAATGGTCAAACTGCAGGCGCTAAGATAAATACACGATCTGGTGAAGATAAGAATTTACTAGGCCATCAACAAAACAAGGAAGTGATAAGAAGAGAAAGCTATAAGTTTATCTGAATTTCTTGGAGACTGTAAAACATTAAGGACTGATTTATGATATAGGTCGAAGTTTCCATTATTTGCCCAACTTGTGCTTTTGCCAGGACCTATCAGTTGCACAGTTGATCTTCTAGCAGTGGTTCCCAACCTTTCCGGACCCGCGTACCACTTTGGTCTTCCACGTTCTTTTCGAGTACCAACGGATTAGAAAATAAAATAAAAGAACAGATATGTAATGAAATTTTACCGCAAACTGTTTACGTTGTACGTAGGCTTTCACGGCCGGTGTCTCTATAATTACTTAATACTTCCGGGCTGAAAGGCCGTGGTCGAATGCTTGTTGTAATGGTGCTAGACGTTTCGGCCACACCACCGGTGGCCATCTTCAGTAGCAAAGAAAAGAAAAGTTCGTGGGATGGAATGCCGATCAATTCGCCCAGTGAAACCGGGACAAGCAATAGTAACCAGCGTAGCCGTCTTACTATTGCTTGTCCCGGTTTCACTGGGCGAATTGTTCGGCATTCCATCTCACGAACTTTTCTTTTCTTTGCTACTGAAGATTGGCCACCGGTGGTGTGGCCGAAACGTCTAGCACCATTACAACAAGCATTCGACCACGGCCTTTCAGCCCGGAAGTATTAAGTAATTATGTTTACGTTGTGTTTTTATAACGGTAATCGGTTTAAATCATGTCCGATGAACATTTATTGTTGTTTTGAACATAAATTTGTATTTATTTTTTTTAAGTAAATACTTTTTTCCTAGCTAGGTCGTCTTGCATACCACTAGTGGTATGCCTACCACCGGCCGGGAAACCCCGTACTTAAGATTAAATAAGATAATTTTTAAGATTGCCGTCCACTGTAACTGTTGTTGGTTTTGCTAGGTTATGTTCGTTATGCTAGGTTATGGCCTATAAAGTCTCTTATTTTTTTTAAAACAGTAATAGTGTAATAAAGTCACAGTGTAGAGAAACACTATTAATACTTTTAGTTTCAATTTATTTCTTATAACAAATTATATAATATAGGTATATGTATAATATGTATATAATAACAGGTATTTGTACGTGTTATTTTTTTGGAACGGTATCATTCATACCTATATTTTAAAATGCTAGTTTAGCACACCTTTAGTCGAATGTACTCCGAGCATGTATTTCCCCCTCGACCAGTTGTTAGAATCCTCAAAGATAATTTATGTTTCTTGAAAATCGATTCGTTCTTAAAAGTCAAGAACAGTTCGCTACGAGTACGTAATGGTGATGAGTTCCTTCATTTCCAGTAGATGTATGTAGTAGTAATGTGGGGGTCGCATCATTCGCAACTAAAAGTTCCTGATTTTGTAAAAGTGTACAGCGTAATTCATCATCATCATCATCATCTTCACAACACGGCGTAGGCAAGGTGTTGCCCGTTGCGCCTTCAAAGATCCTCCAGCCATCTCTTCCTGGGTCTACCCACACACCTATAGGTTTGTATTTCCAGACTGTTTGGCGAGTCTGGAGTCTGACATTCGTTCTAAGTGTTCTTTCCACCGTTGTTTTTAATCTTTTAAATTTTTCGTTCAATTTAAAGCTTTTAACTGTTACGGCCTCATTCCTTACACGGTCGAGTTTAGAACACCTTTTAACTCCTCTTAAGAACGCCATTTACGAGGCCTGTGTTTTACTGTCTTGTTTCTTGGTTGTTGTCCATAATTCACTGCCATAGCACAGGACAGGGACTGACATAACTTTGTAGAATTTTAATTTTGTATCTCGCCTCGTACCTTGTTTCTGAAAATACGGTTGATTGTCCCACAGACCGTCTGGAAATTACCTAATTTAACATCGATACAGCGTAATTAATAATCTTATTTTCTACATTGAAATTTATTAACATATTTAGAAGATATTTAAAAAGGAGTCATAGCGGCCGCTTTTCAGCCCACGCCTCTCATGTTGCCGTTGAATAAATTCAGGACGCAGCCGCGAAGCCGTTGCCTCAGACTTGGGTCTCGCAGCGGTGCAGCCGTAGATCGACGAAACGAATAAACATCAACACACCTTCTACTGCACACAAGTTTGGCAGGGAGAACCACTATTCCAGAAAGCACAGAGTAGGGAACTAAAAATACTGGCGCTCGTTCAGCAAGTGTCGGCGGTCACAATTCAAGTTTTAGGACATCCGGCGCACCTTAGTCAGTTCACTTTCTGTTCTTTATCGAGTAATATTACTCCTGATACTTCGTTATTAACTTCTTTGATAATTCACGCGCGCGCGTGTGAATGTAGGCATACGCTCCTACGATTTCAAATCTTAATTACTAAGTTAAGTCAGTTTATATAATAATAATAATAATAATAATAATAATAATATTAACAACATAATAGTAATCATATTGTCATGTAATCGCAATTATTATAATAATAATTAACTTCTTTTTTCTGACAAAATAAAATACACTTCCTGAGCAGTACTAATGAGGGGGGCCCTGGTTCAGTCCCGTAACTAGGAACTACTTCTAAATGGGGGGATGGGACTAGTTTGTAGTTGTACTCCCCATTTACCTCAGGAAAAATGAGACATTTAGGACCCTCCCATATTATGTTATAAATTCTTTCCATCTCCAACGTTTCGACGTTTTCTGGCGCTTGCGTTTTTATTTTTGGTGCTGCAAATACTTTCGTTATTTATCAAATGTTGGTGATTGTCACACTGCTAAGAAAAGTCCAACTTTATTTCATTAATTTACAAATATTATAATTCCCTTTATTTCTACAGTTATTTACCAGCCTTATTTTAACACACGCATCTACAAGTAGTTTATAAATAGGCATACGTTACGTGATTGTGGAATTTCGCTGAAATGTTTATTATAGCACTGCAGGGGCTAAAGCATCCCCCACTGGGGCTGGTTAATCCTAACGGTGTTTCTATAATAATCTCTCTTCGCCTATTCGTGGTTATTGTTCCAAAACAGTGGTTAGTGCATTAAAATCGGGTAAAGTATACAGACTTTCCTTATACCCTATTAATGTTTAGAACTTTATATGTCTGTTAATATTTTACGAAAACTGTAGGCCTGTTACCAGTATAAGCTTAAATGACTTTAAGAAAATTGTATGTTTTAAAATAACTCTATGCAATAATTTATTATAATGCAAATTTAAATAATGCCATAATATTGTTCTAAGGCTTTCACGGCTGGTATCAGTTATATTAGAAGCATGTACCGGGCTGTTTGGCCGTGGTCCAGGGTTTACAAACAAACCAAACGTTTCAGGAGCACCACTGGCTGCCATCTTCCGTGGAATATGAGTCTACCTGAGAGCGGGGTGTCAAACGTCAGGCCCACAGGACTGTGGTGAAGGCTAAACATGTCCCGCGATGCTATCTGTACTTATAAGTTCACCAAGTCCCACGTACATGTAAAAATTACACCATCAATTTTTACCTGTTTTGGGGACTTGGTGAATTTATAAGTACAGGTAGCTTCGCGGGATATGTTTAGCCTCCACCACAGTACTGTGGGCCTGACGTTTGACACACCGCGTTCAGGTAGACTCGTATTCCACTGAAGATGGCAGCCAGTGGTGCTGTCGAAACGTTTGGTTTGTTTGTAAACCCTGGACCACGGCCAAACAGCCCGGTACATACTTGTAATATAACTTAAAATAATGCCACTCTGTGGAAATCAATTTACTACATTTATTAATTTATTTGAGTTAAAAGTTACACTATTACATGTATATGGATCTATTTTCTATTATAGAAACAGAATTCTAAATGCTTTTTGAAAACAAACTGGAAAACCAATGTACATAGTATTGTAAAAAGTTTGTACAATTGTATATTAACTGGAGGTCGTTTATAATTATATTGTTATGTTATAGACACCTAAAGTCTTGAAAAACCTTTTGCCTGACTATCTGCAGGTTATGATTTTGTTCTCGTAACGTTTCACTTCCAAACACGTGTGGTCGTTCTCAGAAGAGAGGAGTGGCGTTTGAAGGGCCTAACTTGTCGAAAGACCCAGCAACGAGACTGGCCGCTCACCCGGCCCCTGAGGTTTAAACGAAACATTTAATTTTAATGTATGTAACTAAAATATTTATTTATTATCAAAATACCCTTATACCATATTGGTGTCGGGTTACATCAATATATGATAAGTACATCAGCTACACTCTATATACAAATTTTTTCCATCTCACTCTATCCATTGACAATGTCTTCGCTTCCCTCCAGCCTAAGCCTCTTTCCCTCAAAATGTTTCCCATCATTCCATCCCAAGTCGGTCGCGCTCTTCCTCTCTTCTTTCTCCCCCCTGATTTTGCCTCCCAAACCTGTTTTACCAATTTATCACTATCCATTCTCTGCATGTGTCCCCACCAGCATAGTTGTTTCTGCTCAATAAAATCCAGAATCGATATCACTTCTAGATCCTCTCTTATTTGTGTATTCCTAACTCTATTCTTCTATTCTTCCTTGTTACTCCTACTACTCTCCTAAGATATTTCATTTCTGCCGCCTGGATTTTACTTTTTTGGCTTTTGGATAGCACCCACGTCTCACAGCCGTATGTTAAAACCGGTCTATATACTGTTTTATACACACTCATTTTCGTTTTTCTTGATATCTCCTTCTTATTTATAAATCTATTGTTTAGTGCATAGTATACTTTTATTGCCTTTTCAATTCTTTCATTTAATGCGGCTTCTTGTTTCCAATTACTGTCTACTATAACCCCTAGATATTTGAATTGTTTTGACTTGTTCTACCTTCACTCCTCCAATCTCAACATTTATTATTTTATCCCCCATTACCATTACCTTTGTTTTGGTCTTATTTATTTTCATCCCTTTTTCCTGGAGAACTTCATTCCATATATTCAAATTACCCTGTAACGCCCTTTCACTTGTAGCCATTAGCACTACATCATCCGCAAAAGCCACATCTGCTACTTCTATACTTCGCACGTTCCTGTATCCAACATGCATTTTCTTAACCTTCAGTGAACACTTTTCAATAATGTCGTCCATATACAAGTTGAATAATGTCGGACTCAGTCCACCTCCTTGTCTTAATCTATAGTTTGTTGTAAATCCTAACGACTTCATATTTTTACCAATTACATAATTTACATTCTTTTTGTATAACCTCTATACTACTTTAATTATTTTACTCCTTATTCCTCTATTTTTTAAACTTTCCCATATTTTTGCTCTAGGCACACTATCGAAAGCCTTCTCAAGATCAATAAAAGCCAAACATACCAATTTATCTTGTTGTATCGACTTCTCAGCTATCTGTTGCAGAGTAAAAACTATTTTCTAAAATTAGGACCAATGTATTATTAATTATCTGCTCATAAACCTTAACAATTGTAGTTAACAGATTGATACCCCTATAATTATTACAATCTCTTGCGTTACCTTTCTTAACAATGTACAATTATATTTTAACTGGAGGTCGTTTATAATTATATTGTTATGTTATAGACATCTAAAGTCTTGAAAACCCTTTTGTCTGACTATCTGCAGGTTATGATTTTGTTCTCGTAACGTTTCACTTCCAAACACGTGTGGTCGTTCTCAGAAGAGAGGAGTGGCGTTTGAAGGACCTAACTTGTCGAAAGACCCAGCAACGAGACTGGCCGCTCACCCGGTCCTGAGGTGTAAAAGAAACATTTAATTTTAATGTATGTAACATACTATGTTAACAAACGAAACTTATTATTTTCAAACCCGTTTACCATACGAACAAATAGAAATAATGTATAAGGACAGTTGCAGAATAGAGTAAACGAAGATACAGTAAGCGAGAGAAGAAGGAAATGAGGACAAGATAGAGGCAGGCTGGATGAGAAAGTTCATATCAGAAAACTTTATAAGCGGTAGAGAAACCTTAGATAATATTTTCCACTAGATGTAAATATATATATATATATATATATATATATATATATATATATATATATATTTCCACGTTCTCTATTGAAAATATGAAGAATATCGAAAGAGAAGAAATAAATTCATCAAAATTTAATTAAACGTTGAGTCCGCTGGCAGTGAAGTAAGTTACACTGTGAAACTCGGTGTAAATTTCATTTGATAAACATCTTTACACTGGACGACCTCATTCATCCCACTAAAGTATAAACGCTGAGGATGTAAAATACGTACTACTGCCAGCCAGCCAGCCAGCCAGCATTGGGAAGAGCAGAGAGCTGGCGTTAGCCGCATTCAGCTATACTACTACTACCTGAATAAATCTATAACTTGCAGTCTGACGTTCTCACTTAATTGCATCACTAAGTCGTAATTTCGACGTGTTTGTCCGCATCCCCTGTGTGCTCATTTATCTACGATTCTGCTTTACCCGCTTTTATTACTACTTTATCTTAAATTTAAATTCGATATTCATAAAATTCGCTAGTTACTGTACACATTTTAGACTCTCGTAATTCTTCTTTGTAAGCATAATATCTCACCTATAAGATGTACACCTATAACATATTTTAAATATTTTGAGTAATTGGCAAAAGCTACAAAAATAACTTCCTTCACTTATGTAATATTACACACTTATAATCCTATAAAAAGTTATTAAACGTTCAGCATAAAGTGGAGTGGCCCACGGTAGTTACCCGAACCATTTCGGAAAACAAGGTGGTTCACTTCAAAGAGAAGTACCATTACATTACCACAGATGGTCGAAGAGTCTGAAAATGAACATCCGAAGAAAGAAACACGAGAATAAATCTGAGAATTTTAACGTCGAGGAACGTTTATATCTCACATGGAATCGATATTGATTGGGACAGTAAGCTAACGAAATTTAGACGCATCTGTGGAACGATTCATAGGTACCTGAAAAATAAAACACGGAAAGATACCCGGATGAAATTTTACAAAACTGTGGCTGTCCTCACATTTCTGTATGCTAGTGAGACATGGACTCTTGGTAAAAGAGACGTACCAAGGCAGCTGAAATGAAATTCTAATAGGGACGCAAGGTTCTTCTCTCCTGGATCGGAAAATAAAAGCGGATATTATACCAAATTAAACATCGTATCTTTGGACCAGATGATGGAAGACCACAGAAGGAGATGGTGTGGACACTTGAACCGCTTGCCTGATATCCGTCTACCCGTGGCTTTCTTGGGTTATCACCCTACTGGAAGAGAGATCTCGGTAGACCGAGGAGGAGATGGGTTCCAGAACAGGTCTAGGGCCTAACCCTTGGAGTGGTGATGTTGATGATGATGATGAGGAGGAGGATGAGGAACGTTTATGTAAAAGAATTGAAGGCGAACAGAGACTGCCCGGCCAAACTGGGGAAGAGAGATTTTGTGCTGCAGAAAGGTCACGTAAAAGTGATAATAGATGAAGTAATCCTACTATTGTAAAATGACATCGGTACTTTATCAATAACCGTACGTGCACTGAATTTTCTGTTTTGAGTACCGTACGTGATAGTATAGGTACATCACGCAAAAGTGTACCAATTGTAAATTATTTAATTGATTAATTTAATGCGAAAATACATAATGTGTTAATGCGTGAGGTTACGTAAGAATGTTTCAGTTTTTAGTTTATTGTTTAAAGTAAACAAAACTCATGGTTGACAATATGTACGTTTAGTAAGATAATCGTTTAAAAACGATTGTTAACAGATTGACAACCTCAGCACGCATAAAAAAAACTACTAAAAGGAAAATAAACTAAGCACTGTGGTAGTCACGCGTTTTCTTCTTCTTCTTCTTCATTCATAAACCTTCTGAACCTACACTTAAAATGTTGTTTATAATGGATGTACTTTATTACTGTGGGTTTATATTTAAACGTTACCTAAGTAATCTAACCTTGCAAGCTAAAACATGAACATGTTGCGACATGTTGTGATTAAAACATAATACATATCTTTACGGACCGTATTGTAACCATGTACACGGTATACATAAACATTCTAAAAACATTGTAAATTTAGTACAGGACAAGGAAAATCCGACAACCACAAACAGATTTCGGCAAAAAATACATATCTAAAATTTACTCTTCGAATCGAAAAGGGAGTTCTGTCTCAAAAAAAGGAAGATATATACAGTAACCCACAAAAAGCGGATATGATTTTAAAGGTGTATTGGTTTCCCTGAGCCCTGTCATTTTACCTGTTAATATAACAATACAACTTTATATAAACATTTCGCACAGTACGTGTATATTACAATGAAGTCAACTACAAACGAAAGCAAACAATTCTATAACACACACCAATGAATTAACAAGCTTTCTATTATTTTACTAAAACTACATGCGATATTCACTACATATCGATACCGACTATCGCATGATCGAAATATCGAAAATTATTGTAGCTACAGTACCGTGATAGGGAAAGTACCGTGATATCCAGCATTACCAGCTGGATTTCTTGGTATTACTGTAATACCAGCCATTTTTATGATAAAAACTGTCCTTCAAATTAAAACGAATTCTCACATCAAGCACGTACTCTAATATCCAATGTGACCTATACTAGTGATTTAAATTTACACATAAGTTTAAATTTAGTCGGTAATACAATTCTTAATTTTGAATATACATTTTTAGTAAATTTTATTTTAGAAAATTAGAAGTGACTACAACAAATTTTTGTTATTTTTTAACATACAAGTAATATTCCACAAAAATGAATAAAAACTTAAGAAGTGATTTAATATTTTTCTACAACTTCTGATAAACTGTTAAAATAAAATCGTTGTCGGTTTACATTTTAAGGCTACTTATTCTTACTACAGCCAGAAATTATACCTAGGTTATTCTAGTTAATCTACAGTAAAGTGATGTTAAGTAAAACCGTTCATTATGCCATTTTAAAAAAGAAAAATATTTTGGAGTGAGATATATTTAATTTCTCTGTAGTTACTAGTATTCTCATGATTCCCATAGAGTGAAAATTATAGCCTATTTGAAACGAAACGCTGAAATCATTTCACGCAACTTATAACTTCATTGTATGATTATTTATACAAGATAAAAGCAATGCCGTTGATTAACCTACACGATCTTAACTGCCATGGAATTGATACTACACTACTTGTTTAGGATAATGTTTGCTGGTTGTTAAACATTTGTCTATCAAATACATTTAAAGGACGATTACAAGGAAGAGAACAATTAAAATTAATGTTTTCACTAAAATTAATTTATGAATACTTTTTTACCTACAAAACATTGCTCCCGAAAAATAATTTACTTTTTTATCTTGTTTTCGAGGCAAAAACGATATTAAAACATGTGCTTTAATTTCAATTAAACTATAATGTAATTTACATTAAGGGTAAAGAACGGCTCATAATAATGTATAGACGAACAATGACACGTTTTGGGCATACCAACTGATCAACGCACACTACACGTACCATAAATAACAAAACATAATTAATTAATTACGCCGTCTTTAAAGAAAATTGTAGAGCCGCTTTTAGAAAACCGTAAAAAACTAAAAAGTCTTAAGAGCACAGCAGCAGTTATCACAGAGGACGTATCTACTTGAAAGTTACAAATCTGAATATTTCATGAGTTTTAGATTTTACGAATTCTGCCCCCCCCCCACACACACACACAATCGTTCATCACATGAAAAGAATTTTAGAGATTTTAAAATAATGTAGAGTCATTTCTACGTAAATGAATTAAATAAAATATTTTGGCAATGTTAGAATTTTGTATGATATTGTAAATACTTCGCACAAATCTTCCCCAACAAATTCCAAACTTTATGAGATACATTAAACAGGCACACTTATGTTTGTCGGCTAACAAATACATTTTAAAATCTGATCCGTACATTTATTATGACTTCATGAGTCAAAAAAGAATTTTCTACAAAGCTTTCTATGCACAACACAAAGTATAGTGAGATTTTTACACTTTTTACATAATAAGCTTGATATACAGAACAGAATTCGATAATTGAAATTCATAATTCCCCTATATATACGAAATTTTTGTTAAGAATACTTTAAAATCAACGTTTATATTGTATTCCAGGTTGTACCTTTAGCCATCTTGAGATTCCTGTTCTAGAACATTCCACATACAATAACTAAAACGAAGTGCTTCAAATAAAATTTTAAAAATTTGTAAAGAAGCAAGGTCTAGTATCACATATTACAATAGTAACTGTTCTTTCATTAGTGAATGGCCTACCTTTATTTTTCATTACATTGAGAAAATGTTATTAAATTTTATAGCTAGCAATGTTTCAATGCAAAGAGTACAAATGAACTTTTGAAAATATATTTAGACTACGTACAAACTACAGCCAATCTTTGTTAATTATTCTAGAAAATTTAAGTAGTCATGCCTCCAAAATAATTTCTTAATTACTGCAGTCACTATACTGAAAATGTTATCAAGAAAAATGTAATACAGACTTATACTAACTAATAATCTAACATGGCGTTCCTTGGCGTCATCGTAATGGATATAAAAGTATTTACCTATAAATGCAGAGGAAGAATTCTTTTATACTAACGGTCAGAATAAATGCAGTTGTCATTTAGCTGTATAAACATAGGCCTATAGTCAAAATAACCTTATATCTCTTCATGAAACTCCAGTGATTCTCAGGCACTCCCTTCTTTCATCTCTACAGGCAATTACTGTATTTTGCTTTTTTGTTTTTAACTTGGCGCTCAACACTTACATCCAACATTTTGTATAGGTCTCTATAATGACACAAATAACATATTTGTTTTTCGTTCATTTTCACGTCTACCGGAAGAAAAGATATATAAGTATATTTATCTCATTTAACTCTAAGTGCAGGGACTTACCTTTTTACTTCATTGAAAAGCTAAATTAAAATATATCTAGGTAAGTCACGGTAGAAAAGTGAACACCTCGTCATCTGATTAACATAGTACTTTGTGTGACAATAATTACTGCTGTTGGTAAAACGAGTACTGTACAGAACCAACGCTACGTGTCAGTCACACGTATGTACTCGTATATAGTGTTGTTGGACACTCCGAACTGCAAGATAAGCATTGCGTGATCCACACACAGGAAAAACAAACAAGTTAATTGTTGCCCACAGCCTTTGGTCGCCTACGAGTCTCCTGTTTCATTAAAATTTCTGACCAGCATTTTTATGTGTGCGCCTGCGAGTGCTTGCGCGCGCGTGTTTTACTTTGGGTAATACAACCAATCTACATGCACCGCACACCGCAGTGTCACGTCTCCTTCACCCACTCCCACGTCCCATCAATCAGTACGTCTCACACAGGCCTACTCAGTTTTCAGTCTTCCTCCTTCCCTACTGTTCTGACCTCACATAAACAGAGCGCGATAGAAGATGGAAAACCAACCAAAATAATAGTCAAACCCATCAAACGGGTTGAATAAATAAAATCTTAGAAAGAACAACGCTTAAAATAGGATATCTAAACTTAAAAAATATGAACACTTGTGAAGGGAGAATTAGCGGACGATGTGATGGTGGTGGCTACACAATTTCGTTAATCAGGACTATTTGAATAACAATACTATCGTCTGTCGTTACACTGCTATCAACAGTAGACAACTAGAAACTTTAAATTTTAAAGAGACTGTTTAAAATGTTTTTATTAAAATTATAATAACTAAAAGAAAACGGTTGGGGTCGTGACACACACCAGAAGTGAACCTTCAGTGGCCAGTGGCGAGTGAACTGGTTCAACGTGTAAAAGGCTGCTCGTATGTATTTGGAATTTTGCTACAAAGAATCAAGATTCGAGTAAAGGTGATACGTATGGGGCCCCAAAGTGTTCCTTGCGCGAACAATAGGCCTGCAATAAACATAACCCTCGAGAGTCCTACAGCTTCAGACAGCCTCTTCTCCTACCTGCAAGTATTGCCTTACACTCATCGTTTTGGAAACGGAAGAACTAGTTCATTATATACTGAGCCGATATGTTCGAATATAGTCATTGTTTAGGTCACGTAGAAGTGCACGCTCTTTTATCTATTACAAATGCACAGAATTAATTATATACATCTCTTTCTCTCTCTGTCTTTGTAATGTACCCACAACTTCTCTCACGTCTACCCCCAAGCTACCCTCCCTCCAACACCATGTAATATACATGTAAAGAGAAACATTTATTTCACTTGTGGGCCATTTGCTTGTTTGCTGCTTTGCGATACACTCGACGTTTTGTACTAAATATTCGGTCTGTTACATTCACTCATAATTTAGGATGGAATTATGTCACGGTGCTCTGCTTAGATAGTTTTTCACGGTGATCCGCTTATTTGTCTGCAGTTGGTTTACTACAGTTTTTATTAACATATAAATTAATATCTGACAGGGAAATTTGTTCGTCATGTGGATGCACACAAATAATTCAGTCTAACGGTACGAGCTACACTTCCGTAGGCCAATAGAACAGTATTCGTACTGCTATCGTTTATTCATTTGTTACATGTTACGTGTTTGTGCGTGTGTGATTTGTGAACTGTTAGTTTGTAAGGGCTCAGTAGGCCTACTACAACTGTTTCTTACAACAATGACTGTGGGCAGATGTCCCAGGTATATAGGAGGTTATAAAATACCCTTCTTGGGTTTATTGTATTGCACCTAATTAGGGCCCCACACGTGTCACTTTTACCCCAAGATTCAAATAAAAGTGAACGAACAATTAGGTACATGATACGAAGGCATAGTAATGTTTATGTGTATTTTATTTTAAGAAATCGATATTTACAATGAACATAAGGAAAGTTATATAACACATTGTATTATTTTCAATATACACACATATAAGTTACAAACAATATGTAGGCCGACCTAATAATTTTTTCAAAGTAACAATATAATTCACGCAATATTTAGTTGAAAAGCAGAATGTGATATGCGCAGTATAATAACTCAATTTTTTACTATTTATAAAACTGCTAAATTACTAAATAGAATTTTGAAACAAATCAAATTTCCAGCCAAACACAATATAAAAACCAGAATCGAACTCACGGATTAACTAAAACACGTTCGGTGTAAACAAAGATACAAAATTATGCTCTTTTGACATTTCAGCCATGAACACAAATCTTCTCATCGACTATACTATAAATATTGTAATAAAAAATTATGTCACTGACTTTAAATTGTTTTTACGTATTAAACAACTGCAATGTTGTGTAAATATATTAGGCTAATAATGATTTAAAAATGAACAAGAAAATGATTTAAAAAGTGTTCAGCTCGATCTCTCAGAATGTGAGTACACTTTCTTTTATCACAAACAAAATTATCTTTAATATTTATGTTATTCTTCTAACAGTACTTAACCATTTAGAATATGGCCACATTCTTTAAAATATTACGCTTTGCTTAAAGCACGCATATTTGTGGCAGTGGGGAAATTTTGGGTAGCTATGTGGGGAAAAGAGGTTTGACTGACCCGGAAACACTGGTTTTACGTTTAACTTATTCCGTTACACGTTGAATCAATTTAGTGTCCTACGAGCGCGGAGTGTACGGAAGTGAGCCGGACACAACAGTGCCGTGTATGAAGTTCTCACTTCAAAAAACTGTGATATACCGCAAAATGAAGGTATATTTTCAGTCTCTAAATGGAACCAGCTTGTAGAAACGAGTATCGTAAAACTGTTTCTCTGGCTAACGCTTTTCCTTCCAGGGAAAAAATTTCCCCTTTTCCCGCTCTTACCCACTGAAATAGCATTTATTTACTATTATTAGTTCATAACCAGGGCCGCCGCTAGAGTGCTTGCCGCCCGTGTGCAGTTTTACCTTTGCCGCCCTCCTGTATATATACGTTTCATACTTTGGCACACTATTTAATCATTTTCTCACTGCCACTCACTTTCTCACTTTCTGCAAATTCAAATTGTTTTGAAGTTGAAGCACCAACGTTTACACCTTTATTCTCATCAGTTGTCGGACGCTTAGTTTCACTGTCACTAGTATCAGCTAAACATTTTTCTAACGCACCACTTAACTTCTGTTGTTCAATTTTCGCCCTTTTTTTTGTTTTGTTTTATATTGAAAACCCGATAACCGTTTCGTTTTTATGTCACTCATTTTGATGATATTACGAATACAAACCGTATACAAATACGACACGTCTCACAATTACACCGCCAGACCGTGACCAAAAACAAGACCGTACTTGGAAACGTCTTAAGAAAAACTAACAAATTTCTGTTACTGCTTACAAACTGCTGTTGTTTTGAATACAAGTTGACAGTCCTGAAGGTGCCCGTTCTCCAAAATAAAATATAAACAATTTCTTATCTTATCGGGTAGGTACTTTATAGTTTGCCATCGTCGACATGCACACGCGTGTCTACATAACCACAAAGAGACCGCAGCTATAACTCCCATATAAATGTCGCGAAACAATACCTATACGCTTTCTTGGCAGTCAAAACAAACGGTGATGCCAGTAGACCTACACTGCGGCAAACCTAACAAAACAAATATCAAGAACAACTCAATAAACGTTAATGTCATATATCTAGTCTGTATTAATTGTTTTAATTTATTTTGTAACATCTGCTGATGAATTTGGCAGTCTACGGCCGCTCGTTTGGTATGGCCACCCGTGTGCGGTCACATTTCACACATATGGTATCGGCAGCCTTGGTTATAACTTACAGTTATTACCTATGATAGCGCAGTAACCGAACGCGTGTAGGTCTCCAGAAAATTTTATCTGTTTTGCTATCACAGTGCACGAAGCGTGTTGGCTAAACAGGCAACGTGATGTAGTTCCTAAACAACAGACTGTCCTTGGGTAATGGGCGGCTGAAGTTAGTGCTGGCCACACTATCTTCCTTATATACTGTACTGGAAGGTATGTACTAGGTTCAAAGCTTCCAGCCTATCTATCCTCTCTGCCTCACCCCAGCTACTTCGGTAATACAAAAAGATCACGATTTTTTTTAACAGTGAATAAAATCCCTTCCTCTATTCTTCTAGGAGCCATCATAATCTCGGTCTCCCACACGCCCTCTTTTCAGTGTTGGTTTTTGCGGTACTCTTTCTTCAGGTGTACGCATCGCACGGTCTCTCTATCTATCTTTGCACTGTCTTGGCATCTCTATTACACGTACTCTTATTCATATAATATACCACAATATAAGCAACCACAATTTCGTATGCGTTCTAATCTTGTACAACCTATCATCTCTGTACGAAATTTCATATCCAACGATTTCAATTGTTGAAAAACTCTCTCTTAGTTCCCATGATTCAGATCCACACATTAAAGCAGAAAGTGCATCACCTTGTAATATTTTAATATAGTATTACTCATGGTTTTGCCTTCAGACTCTGACGCTCTCTGACAGCTGTTAATTTTATTCAAAATATCTTTCACAATTTATATCAGTTGTTAACTTATCTTTCTTAACTTATATCAACATAGCTAATGGTGTGCTAACTGTTCTATCAGCTGATCGTCGATATTCATTTGTTACCGGCTTATACAACTCTTGACCATACACATATCCGGTCTTGCTTTTTGGCACTGAGGTTTTCTCATCGTGTAGTTATAAGCTACACACATCTGATGTAGTTTCCGGACAGTAAATTCCAACCTGTCTTTATTATCTTGGTTCGTGACTTAATCATCGGCAAACTGCAAAATATTTTACCGCTTGCGTTGGCTCGATTGTATTCAGGAAACGACAATTGTAACTTCAATAACATCACAGTGATGCAATGCGGCGCGAGTAGGTCAGTCATCTCAGACTACTTGATGACAAACACACTTTACCTTCACGTCGCGTTGTTCAGATTCGTAATTTAATTGTAATAGGAATTTCTTAATCTAGCATTTGCAAAATTTCGCTTGACAACTTACCCTGCGAACACGGTAATTACAATTCAGGAAGATACGCCTTACGCCTTTCATCCACTCTCTTAGCATGCTGTCTATACAGATATTGAACAATGTCGAGGGAAAAGCGCATTTCTGCTGAACAGTCTATAAAAAAATTGTTTATAAAATTTAAAACGTAACAAACTTGTGGGTCGCATTCCAAATTTTGACAAAACCATTGAAATAAATAACTGCCAGGAGTGGATTACGTAGGAATAACTGGATTTATTCGAATACTTGAGAATCACCGATTTGGAAATTTTAAAAATAATAAAATACGAGAGAAAAGGAGGGCGAGAGAGCGAGTGTGTGTGTGTGTGTGTGTGTGTGTGTGTGTGTGTGTGTGTGTAACGATGATGTATGATGAGCTTGAACATAATACATTACGGTGCGAGAAAACGGATGTGAAATCGGTGCAAGTTTGCAGGTTTGTAGGATGGGAACAACAAAACTATTAATTATTTATGTAATTAATATGATTTAGTTCCTCCATTTGCCGAGATATTAATTCCCATATCGCGTGTGCTAAATACGTTCGTACGCAATTTTACTTTAATAGAATTTAAACCATTAGTCTAATAAAACGTTTGATACCACATACAGCAGCACTATCTTTATTCCCCAAACTTGCAGTCGTTAAAGTTTGTATAGACCCATTTGATTGTAAAGTATTGCAGGCAACTCACTCTCTCTCTCTCTCTCTCTCTCACCACCTCTCCCATTCCCTTTCTCACCATCCCTCTTTACTCTGTACACATACGCCATTATTGTTATAAAAATACGTCTACACTTAATTCTTTCGAGTATCCTTATTCCTTCGAATCCCAACTCTCTCTTTCTCACCACCTCTCTCACTCCCTTTCTCTCCACCCCTCTTTACTCTGTACACACACGCCATTAATGTTATAAAAATACATCTACAATTCCTTCTTTCGACCATCCTTATTCCTCCGTATCCCAATCTCGTAAGCAATGTTGCGGTATACGGTGGAAAACCCACAAAAGGATACACGCTGATATGTGGCAACTAGAGGCTGGATTACGTTGTCAATGTAAGTGAAGACAAGAGTTCATAAACAAGCTCTGTACCGACACTCCTGTAACGAAAGACAACAGTGAATTCCGCGGAATCGAAAGTTTCGATTGTTTACTTTTTTGTTATAATACTTAGGCCTACGTTGCAAAGGTTGCAAACCATAATGGTTAGGGAAGGTTGTGATCATGATCGTTAAATATTATGGCTTATGAATAACCACTGCATATGACGTTTTTGTTAATCGAGTCAAGATATAGTTTGTAAACAAGTCATACATATACGAACAAACGTCCAATGTACTACAGTGACTTATGATGCACTCCAAGTGTCCAATTATTTATAATGTAGTAGTCAACAAGTAACGAACAAACGTCCAACGTACTCCAATGACTTATGATGTACTCCAAGCGACCAATTATTTATGACGTAGTAGTCGACAAGTAACGAACAAAAGTTTAATGTACTACAGTGACTTATGATATACTCCAAGCGACCAATTATTTATAATGTAGTAGTCAACAAGTAACGAACAAAAGTTCAATGTACTACAGTGACTTATGATGTACTCCAAGCGACCAATTATTTATAATGTATTAGTCAACAAGTAACGAACAAAGAAGGTAGAACAAAATAAGTAACGTAACATTAATAATATAGAATATAGAACTTTCACTTGTGAAACTTACTTGTTTTTCTTTCCGTACGCGTTTCGGCGTGGTGTTCGCCTTCGTCAGCAGTTTGAGACAGACTGGCCAGTAAATCGTAACGGTTTTTGTTTGGATCCCCGCATTTGTAATGGGATCCCCGCACAATCCCCTTCCTCCATACACCACCCCCACTAAACCTTCCAAACAAAAACCGTTACGATTTACTGGCCAGTCTGCCTCAAACTGCTGACGAAGGCGAACACCATACCGAAACGCGTACGGAAAGAAAAATAAGTAATTTTGACAAGTGAAAGTTCTATATTCTATATTATTTAGTACTGTGAAAAAAGAGAAAAAAGAAGATGAACAATCAAAACAACTGTAACATTAATGTAATGTTTTGACACAACCGTATGTTCACAGAAAGGTAGCGCGTAAGTTAGATACAAAAAGAGGTTTGTGTGATTTGTTATACGCTGTTGTGGTTTGGGGGTGGCTAGAATACAAGATTTAGAATATAAGAAGACGAATACGAAAAACACAACTCATTGCTAAAATGGGTTAATAAGGAGCATAAATCGTTATTTCACTGTTACAATACAACGCGTGAATGAAAAACAGATATTGTTGACAGACTTACGAGCTTACGAGTACATGGATCAATAATTTTCTGTGTAAATTCGGAACAGAATAGGTAAACGAGGTGCTTTAGCACGAAAACAGACGGTCGTTTGTCTAGACTGGGAAATCAGGAATCAAGACTGAGCTGAATAGTAAAATAAACGATACCTACAGGCTAAAAGGAAGTGGATGGAACATTTAGGTCGGATGAGCAACTATTGGCTTGGAAAGCAAAATTAAATAATAGACGGTCGTGCAAAGGTTGGCAAAGAAAGCATCGGGTGACAGGCGTATTCATTATACATGAAGCCCATATTAAGAAGAAGAAGAAGAAGAAAACGATGAAGATGATGATGACGACGACGATTATGGTGATGGCGGTGATGGTAGTGTTGGTGGTGGTGGTGATGATGATGATTATGATAACAGTTCGGAACAAGCAACTTGTGAAATACAGAAATAAGTGAAAATAGTCTTGACTTTTTCTTCTTTTCTCAAAACACGCACGTCCCGGTTTAGCGAAGGAGAAGAAAAAGAAAATGAATGGAAACAGGCGCCAAGAGGTGGGTCCGTGACAAAAGATGCACGCACTACGTTTTGTCGTACAAGTACAAACCAATACAGGGGCACCGTAGTCGCAACAAACACATTATATAAGTACAAAACAAGAAGAAACTAACCAACCGAGGCGGAAAACTTTGTGCAGGCAGCAGCATGTGCAGTAAATAGCTTTGACAGTTTTCACTTCACAATAAATGTGTTTGCCGAGAACCGCAATATAACTTTAGATATCATCTGGAGGCGACGGCGTGGCGTCTCCGACAAGTGTTCCAAATAACGTTAAACGATAAATCCATTACGTCACACAGTGTAACACACGTTTGATACAAATTTGATACCCCGATTAATCAGGCATTTATAGAAACCCATTTGGTTAGTCATGTAACAATTTAATATGCCCAACGTTGTGTGCGTCAATTTATAACAATTTTCTTTTGTTATATTTTGCGCATAAATTAATTGACATATTTTAATTTATGTGTATTTTCTCTTTTTAATTAATTAAGCCCCACTTTTGTTGTGGTGCCAATTTAACAATAAATACTTGTTTATGCCCAGCGGTTGACGCCAATTTAACTTTTTATTTTTATGCTCTTTATCTCAGGGTAAAATATAAATAGATGCTCAAATTTTCTTATAAATTGTTCTTCGATTTATTACAATTAGCTATGATTGATTATCATACTTTATCATTGACACATGAACTATATAAATTCTAATCAATATATAAACATATTCATTTTCATAAATCTTATTTCATTACTCATATTCATAGCTCTAATAATTTAAATATTGTAATTCTTATTCAAAGACAAAACTTTTAATAATAATTTTCTTAAATTTAATATATTACGACATTGTTAATTATTGATCTGGATTCATTTAAAATCGGTGCTCATAGATAAATTTAATTTCCATAATTTCCTAATATTGTTTAATTTTGTTCTAAATAAAATTTTATCTTAATCCATTAATTAAATCTTATGAGTTCTTTAAGTGAACAGACAGTGGACCTAATACTAATTATGGCATGAAAATTTTACTTGTGGTATGTATCCGAATCTGGTAGTGGTTCATACTGTGTGGTTTGCATGTTGATCGTCTGGCGTAACTGCGATATTTCCCTCTGGATTAGCAGATTGTAACGTGGTCTCCTTTGAGTCACACAAGACACTGCACAACACCAAACTTCACTCACTCGAAATTAGTTCGCGTTAATTGTTATTATAGTTATCCGCTTCTACAGCCATTATTAATTATTATTTATTAACTGCGTTATGGTTTGAATTACTGTTGTTACGGGTTTAGTTCGTTTCGTAATGTTACTCGATGATAAAGTTATTATTGCGTATTTGCACAACTAAATTACAGCGTTATTTGATTATCATTTGTGTTGTATTAATTCACTTGTACGTCACTAGTAAAATTACAGTTTTTCTCTTTACCGAAATTTGTTCTAGTACGAGCTTACTTTTCTAACCATCGTACCGAATTTCTCTAAGTCCAATAACTATAGAAATCTCGGTCGCGGACTTACACTCCCGTTTCCGTCAAAATTTTTAGTTAAACTCCTCGAGCGCGCCTTTCTCGCGTTCCTATATCGAATTCCGTATTTCTCCCACTTACTTCTGATTTTTCTTACGCTGTTTTCTAATTGGTTCTACTTTACGACTCTTCAGATTTAGAGACCACCTATTTTTCCGAAAGAACTTCTCTGATAGGCCTTTGGATTCCCACCAGATTCCTTCCCTAGGTCACTACACTGAGGTCGTTGTCGCTGCTAGATATTGTAGCAATAATTCTTGCCTGTCACTTTTTTGGAGTAAACAAAACAACCCTTAACTTTCTCGTCAAGTATTGTTTTCGTGCACTAGGTTGTTCTAATGGCATCAACTATTGTTACTTAAAGGCCTCACTAAACTTCCTTTGTATGTCCGTTCCTTTGTCTCTGTTTCCATCAACACTTCTTGCTTGTGTTCGGACATTACTCCGAGCTTTCTCTCTTCTCAGTAAGGTCGAAGTCCTGTCGCTGACCGTTTGAGTCTTTCAATAACATATACCCTTTTTTGTTTCGCTATATGCAGCTGGCGTGCATACGTATTCTGGTCTATTGTTAATACCTACAGCTGCTCTTCAAATGAGTTCGTTTACTTTTGTGCCCTTTTTTCTACGGATTTGAGGTAGTTGTCAAAGTTTAACGTTTCTTAGTATGGAGAGCGATGAACTCAGCCTATTTGCCGTGAGCGTGTTGGGGCTGATATATGATTTTATTGCCTGTCAGTCACCTCTGCGTTTCACACAACAATTCCCTGTTACGGCGCTTAAAGATACATCTCTACTCAAAATAAGAAATTTCCAAAATTTCTGATTTTGGCGTTATAGTCATTCACCTCGCTCTCTCTCTCACACACACACACACACACACACACACACACACACACACACACACACACACACATTCCTTTCCGAGTTACTACTGTAGCCCATAATGGGCCCTGACCTCCTCCATCGTCCTCCAACAGTCTCGATCTCTCGATCTCCTGCGATCTCCAGCGGGCGCTCATCGATACCTCACCCCTAGAAGAGTCTTGGCTCCCTCGCCGAACGTTGTTCTACCAACGACTTCTCGATCTTCCACTTCTTCTGATACCCCGAATCCTTCCCTTCGTTATTTTCTTCGATATTCTGGTGTCACTCAACCGCTCAATATGTCCTCTTACACATTCGCCCATCTTGGGCGTTTGTCTTTTAATTTTAATTAAGATACGCCCCCCCCGTTTCGTATTTTAATTTTATACACGAAATATGGTGTTCAACTTACCGCGCATAATAGATTTTTGTTTACACTACTTAACAGATTCAGTCTACGTAACTGAACGAACGAAGCGACTTCTCAGTTTGAACTCGAGCATTTGGCATTTGTCTGTTTGGGATATGTCTCACGATAACCGATTTTCGTCAAACTTGCCATGCGTATCCAGTCTTTTACCCTACAGACCCTTTTGTTTTTGAGATTTATCCACCCAAAAACTCGAGGGGGGCAAGATACAAAAATATAACGAGGGTAAAAAAGCGAAAAAAATGCACGTGGGGGTACCAAATTAAAAGAAATTTTAATCAACATCCGAATATAGTAGGCTAATTATCACGATTCTCCGGGCTGTTGGGCCGTGGTCTAGGTTGTTCACGTTTATCAGCAGACGTTTCGTCCATACCGATGAGGGACATCCTCAGTGACGAGGCAACAGATTACAACACCCGCGAACGAATACGTACAGTCGCGCGGGAATTGTGATGGCCACGGAAACGACAACCTAGACCACGGCCTAACCGCCCGGAAAATTGTGATGATTAAACACCGGCCATGAAAACTTACATTCATTTATCCGACTAGCCTATAGCGTTTAGTTTTGCATTTTTTTATATATTTTCCATACAAATCAGTTTACCAGTAGAAGCTATGCAGCGCTCATAAACAGCTTTTCGAAAGCCGCGTTCGGGCTTAGGTCTACGTATGTACGGAATAACGTACACGTTTTTAGATGTTAATTGTTAATTTGTTTTCGAAATGGTAATAAAGAAAATAAACTTAAAAATACGAAAAAATGTTAAGTACGGAGCGAAAAACCGTGTTCAACAATCATTTCTACATTTCTATCGGCACATTTTCTTAATTTTCACGACTTTCTTTTTCTTTATCCCTCTGGGGGAAGGGAATTTTAACCCCCAAACCACCCTCTTTCTGCGTCACTATTATTAGTAAAATATTACATTAACCCTTTCACCATACATTTCTTCTCCACAATTTAAAATAAATTGTTTTTATTTGGTGTCTTCCCAGATAACGGCTGATTGTTTCCTGAAAGTTTCAGAATTTTACCAAAATTTTCATAGTACTGGGTAGGGTGGGACATATGTGTCCCAATGGTGTATTCAAAAACATCTGATTGGGACACATATGTCCCATTGGTAAAGTGTTATTCGTATATTTTATTCATAAACTACTGAAAAGATGAGTTAGCATCCGCTGTTGCCAACCTAACTCCTCTAAACACTATACACCACAGCTGGGACACCGCAGTACTCACTTCCAGCATCCGCTGTTGCCAACCTAACTCCTCTAAACACTATACACCACAGCTGGGACACCGCAGTACTCACTTCCAGCATCCGCTGTTGCCAACCTAACTCCTCTAAACACTATACACCACAGCTGGGACACCGCAGTACACTACTCACTTCCAGCATCCGCTGTTACCAACCTAACTCCTCTAAACACTATACACCACAGCTGGGACACCGCAGTACTCACTTCCAGCATCTTGATGTACCAATGGAGTATTTATATTTTTAGCGGGACATACGTGTCCCGTTAATGGTTAAAGGGTTAAAGCTTTAAAACTGTGTGAAGTCAGGTATGAATGTGTTAATAGCACATACATAAATATAAATTCATAAACTTGAACACGTCAACAGACAGAAGGTAAGTATTGAAAGATTAAGCCCGCGCGTGTGTGCATGCGTGCTAGTAATATATATCGTTAATATGTGTTTAGGTTGAATGAAACGTGAAACTCGAACTATCAGTACTCGACAAAACCTGCTCTCAGTTAAAAAAAAAGAATAATACAAACATACAAAGAATCCATTCATAAAAGTTGGTGGTTAAATAAGAAATACACCCAAAAGAATGGTAACAATGAAGTAAAAACTTTTGTAAATCTCTAAGTTCTTTTATTTCTGTCTGTTTTCATCGAGTTCAAAGTAAATGAAATAACAGAATAATTTTCACTTTGAAAAAATATGCTAATACGAGTTTATAAAAATGGAGAGTTTGTTTCAGGAAAAACAGTCACGTTCCGTACACGCCAAAAGACTTGAAATTGCTAAATATCAAGAGGCAGAAAGTTTTGTCAGAGACCTGACGATTCAAGTCACTGTAGAGGTAGTAGTTGTGGTGCTGTTGAAGGCTAAAATACTCACGACAAAGCAGAGCATAATTTATATAAAGCCGTTTGTGAGAAAAAATATATTTTCTAAAAGTTTGAATTTTCTCAATAAAGAATTTTCTTAAACATATCGAAGCTCGACTACGGCTGAGACAAGTTACCCCGTTTGTATAATTTATTCTTACCAGTAGCACACCTTAACTAACATTTGCACCATTAAATTAATTATTTTGCATTTATTTATCGAACAACAAAATCGTATTCGTCTTGAAATAAGAAAAGCGATGGACTGCAACAGACAGATTAGTGAAAAGCTTTTATTTCTGTGCAGGCATATTGGGGTTGTAATTCTGAATACAATTACCGACACCTTTTGACTTCAAGTCTGAAAGGAGACCTCAATTCGAGGATTAGGCTTCAGCCACGGCCGGTTCTAGTAGAAGGCAGGCATATATAATAGTGTAATAAAATAGCTAAAGTGAACAGTTATATTTTGATTTAATTTCATAGTATTACTAAAATCATGAGTAGGTAAATATAGGTAAATCTAAATTATAGGTCTGTGCGCACTTAGTACTATACGTTTAAGTTGAAGAAATTAGTGAATTAGTGTGAGTCGTCCAGATGCAAACCCTGCCATCCTCAAAAATTTTTGGTTTTGAGGTTTTGGTATCCCTGGATTCTTCTCGACTCCAGCTACAAGAATATTAATAAATTGGGGTGCAAAACCCGTCCAAAAGCTTTTAAAATTAGATTTGAAAAACTCAGTCGGGTGCAAAACCAGCTATATTTCTGGTGACCTCGGTTGCAAAAGCTGACATATTTGGTTCGGCTGCAAAACCTGTCAAAAATTACACAGTATTCAAATATCACACCACGTGTTTGGATGCAAAACCAGTCATTATTTTTATCTTCTCCATCCCAGATTTCATTCGACAACACTGTTTTCTTTGGTTTTTAGCAGTTTATTTCGGTTTTTTTATGTTTGATGACGTTGGCAACCATGACAAAATATGACAGAACAAACAGCTGTTTTATGTTTGGCTGGTTGCACTTTCCTCGTGTTGTTTTGAGCTGTTTTGTTTTATCGACAAGTCGTGCGTCCTGTTTGATTGTTTTAAAATTTTATTGTTTTAAATGTGTAGAGTCCCATAAAGTTAATACCTAGTGTGTGTGTGAAAAGGAGAAAAATGGATATTGGTGACAATATTGAGATTGTTATACTACCAGGAGAGTATGGTGTTAATGAAATCGAGGAAGTACCGTTCGAGCCACAAGAAGAAGAATTTCCTGTCGAGCCACAACAAAGTGAGGAAGATAATGTAGTTAAGATTCAGAAAACTACCTCTACTATGTCCAGAAAGAGAATATGTCTACCTGAACAATGGAAGAGAAATATTGCAAAGAAATCAAGGTACGTTCTGTGTTATAGACTGATTAGCTTGTTGTTTACCAAAGTGTATTGAAAACTATCTGAATACGATACGTTATGTACTGTTACGACAGTCTACTCGATCGTCGTAGGTACAGTGGAAACAAAATAATTACAAGACACCAGTCAAGTCACTAATCACACCTTTAATTGTTATAGTAAAACAGTTCGTAATTAACAACACAGTGTCTACAACAAATCAAATGAAAATTGTTCATTCGCAATAAAATGTCCACTAATATTAAAACTCAACTGTATTACAATTATACCGTCCGAATATAAAACGCAACACTTCACTAATAACTACTTGCACGTACACAGTAATAACCCGAACCGCTCTGTAAATATATCGCACTAATACTCTCGAACCGCACAGTCAAAAATCTCGCATTGAACTGAAAACTAAGGCCGCGACGCGATGTATTTATAGTTACGCTCACATACCAGAAGCTTCCAAACTGCGTCTTATCTGTCGCGAACTACGTAAATTGCTACGGCCTTGACACAGTCCGAGCGCCCGAGCGGAGCCTGGCACAGTCGAGAAAATTCTCGCGAAAGGCGTTTAGTAGCACGTACACCACACGCTTACATCGAGATCTTTCTGGCGCATTCGATAAACGCGTAGATTGTTCTGTGCTGTCGTAGCAGTACTTATGTTTTCAACTACCTGCTTATCTATTTACATGATGGTATTGAGTTTTTATTAAAGAATATTTTTTGAATACATGATGACGATGTAATAAGATTATTAGCTACGATTTTTTTTTCTTTTCCAGATATCAACCAAAAAAATTTCCCAATATGCCACAATGCAAACACTCTGGCAACACATTCAAATGCAAGAATTTGTCCATGCAAGATGTTCGGAGAGCCCATCAGAAATTTTATGAGCGACCAAATCGGGAATCCCAAAATAATTTTATCCTCCAACACATCACGGTAAGCTCACCCAAACCTTCTGACTCCAAGAAGCAACTAATCACAAAGTTCAATATTTCTATGCGTCGGGATAGCAAAACTGAGAATGTTCGCGTATGTCGAGAAGCATTTCTTTCGATTTTGCAGGTTGGAAGGGATAGAGTTCACAGACTTTGTGAGCAATTTTTTAAAACTGATTTAGCTCCTATGGAGAAACGAGGAGGTGATCGGCGAACCAAAAAGTACAAAGAAAAGAAAGAAGCAATAATGACACACATCAATACTTTCGTCCCTCTTCAGAGCCACTACTCTAGGGGAAGAAAATGTATGAGGCAGTATCTAGATAGCGATCTGAGTATCAAAAAAATGTGGTCCTTGTTTACTGTTGCCTATCCCGATCTCGTTGTTGCATACGACTATTACCGAACTGTATTTTGTGAGAATTTTAACATTGGCTTCGGGAGCCCTGCCGTAGATAAATGTTCTACCTGTACATCCTTAGAAAGTCGGATTAATGTTGCAACTGGTCAAGAGAAAAAAGAACTGATCGTTCAAATGAATGCCCATAAGGCTCGAAGTAATGTATTTTTTGAAAAATTAAGGCAAGATAATGAGTCGGAGCTTACTTTAAGCTATGACTGCCAAAAAAACCTGGTACTGCCGAAGGTGCCCGACCAGGCTGCTTACTATTCAAGACAACTGTATCTATACAATTTTTCAATTTGCCAAGGTTCTTCTCATAGCCCACAGAATACCACTAACACATTTTCTTACTGTTGGACTGAAAATGAATTCATGAAAGGATCCAACGAGATAGCGTCAGCACTTTACCACAGACTACAGAATTCAGAAATGGGTGAAATTAAAAAAGTTAGATTGTTCTCAGATGGGTGTGGGGGGCAAAATAAAAATAAGGCAGTAATAACCATGCTTTGCCACTGGTTTCTGCACGAATGCCCTCCAAACGGCGATCAAATTGAGGTATGGTTTCCCATAGTTGGTCACTCTTTTATACCGCCCGATCGCGTGTTTGGAAATTTGGAGAGACAGTTCAATAAAAAAAGTGTCATCGAAAACCCTGATAAATATATGGATGTAATAAAGAAATTTACTACAGTAATCCATCTTCGCGAAACTCCTGTTCGTAACTGGAAGGAGTACGCAGAAGAAATTACAAAAAACCCTGGGCAGTGGCACTTCAAATTTCAAATGTGCAAAAAGATTATCCTGACAAGAAGTAATAACAAAAAACATTGCCTTGTACAAGGTGAACCTTTTTATAATTTCGAATGTGGATCACGTAAAAGCATCGTCAAAAGAAACAAAAACTTTAAAAAAAACTACCTTCCACCTGCTTT
This sequence comes from Magicicada septendecula, assembly GCA_034769895.1. Taxonomy (NCBI): domain Eukaryota; kingdom Metazoa; phylum Arthropoda; class Insecta; order Hemiptera; family Cicadidae; genus Magicicada; species Magicicada septendecula. The sequence continues at coordinate 127,535,999 of CM068372.1, forward strand.
ACCGCAAGGAACTGCAGTAAAAGAAGCTAAAATCAAGGACGTGAAAAAACTTCTCGAGTTACATTTTGGCGTAAAGTGGGCAAATAATAAAAATCTTGAATTTTATAAGAAAGTTTTCGAAGAGCAGGAAGCGGTAACACCAGGATCCGATGACAACGATACATCCGATCTTGAACTTTGTGATGATGTGGAAGTAGAACCTCAGTAAACTTCAATTTTTAAAATTTAATATTTTTTAATGATCTTTATAATCAGTTTAAACATTTTTTTTACCTAACCTAAGTTATTAGTTATTCTTAGAAACTTTTTAAAATAAATCTTTCGTGTTTTTTTTATAATCATTTTATTTGGTACCTATTATTTTAATTTTATATGTACAATAAAAAGGTATTTTGCTTCATAGTTGTGTGTTATTATTATTATTAGCCAAAAAAATGGCATGTTTTGCAGCCTGACTTAAAATATGCCAGGTTTTGCAAACGACAATATTTTCAATATGACCGTCGATAGATTTGCAAGACCTGTCATATTTGCAGTAAGGATGCAAAACCTGTCATCTTCAATTTTTAAAGCATAATATATAATATTATTTTAAAGCCTGATAGTAAAAAGTTTTGGGGACCGACAAAGTGATTTATTTGTAAATTTTCAAAAAAAAAAGCTAAAGGATATCTTGCTTTGAAGCTGTAAAAAAAGTTTTTTTCATTTGGACCGAAATCTGTTGAAACACTTTTGTCAGGGTTTGCATCTGGACGACTCTGTTCGCCCTAATGAATTAATTTTGTTCGAATTATTGAAGTCGTATCATATGAACGAGTTAATTATTATATTTCTTAAATAATATAACAATATTTTACATAATAAACTTTTAATTAGCAAAAAGTGAAGAATTATAAAACTGCTGTTAACCGGCAATTAAAAATGACGCGATTTGATTATTGAAATATATAATATATTTTTTATTTATATGATTTTACCTTAAGATGTATTTTCCTTATTTGGAACTTGTTTCGGGACCCTTTATGTTCCCATCGTCACGCTTTGCATCCCAAAACAAGTTCCAAATAAGGAAAATACATCTTGAGGTAAAATCATATAAATAATAAATATATTATATACATCAAGAAATAGACTGTAGCAAAAAGTGTTTGAAACACATAAATAGAGATCGTCTAGTCGGCCTCAAAATATCAAGTGGTTCCAGTGTTCCCACGTTTAATATTCCGGCCGTCTATAGAGCCGGCCATGCTTCAGCACGATCCAACGTCACAGAGAATCGAACATCTGCTCCGTGGTATGTCATGATTGATCTTAACCAGGTTATTAGTTGTTCACTACTTGTTAAGGAATACTTGAGTCTGTGCTTGATCCAACTTCAGAGAGAATCGAACTCTGTGATGTCATTATCGATCTTAATTAGATTGTTTGTTGTTCACTACTTGTTAAGGAATACTCGAGTCCGTCATTCGTACGATAAGAGATTTCTGTTTATGTTTCCTTCTATCCTCTATATAACTAAAATTTGCCAAGTATTTCACCGATCCATCATTTTAAGACGATTCTTAAAATTGTCTTCACTTCATGGACGCGCCCGTTCCACCAGATCTTCGTGCCCATGATAGGCCATAGCTCGACTTAACCACCTTACGTTAGAAAATATTCAGGAATACTAAAGTCAAACACTACTAACCTAAGTCATTCGTTCCACTAACGATTTCGTTTATCTATTTCCTTTAGCCCTATGTGTACAAAAAAATATGCAAGTCCTTCATTGAGCCAGCATTTTAAGATTATCCTACAGGCTATACTATTTCACGCATTTTAAGAATTGTACACCAAATGCATGTAATTCTGAATATTTTTAATTCGGATAATTAATACTTCGTTCTCTTCTTGTGTTTTCAAGCTGGAACAGTCATAAATTATACAAAATTTTAGTTGTAATACTTAGTGCTGTATTCGTTTAACAGTGCTACATGTATATAATTTTATTTCCTTAACCTTTTCTATACGTAACCATCATTATCATCATCATCTTCAAGACGACATTAAGATTTAGCAGCTGCTTCGAGCTCTTCGAACCCGTGAAGCCAAGTAGGAGTACAAAATCGTTTGTTCCCTCATTATAAATACTTAATAATAACTGGGATACCTGACACCTTTCACTGTATTATACATTTCTTATGCTTTTGTCGAGGCAAATAATTAAGTCTGTTATATGCATCGATGTATACTATATGGATCGCATGCTGCATTCACTGAATTCGGTCCGACCGCTGCACCAATTGGGGGCAATAATACTGCGTATGCTATACACTGTACCTGTACAAAGTCTGACTTTTGTGCTTTGTTATAGCGTTTGTTGCTTTAGCGGAGCACACTTTGCGTTAAATGGTATAGCTATGTCATTTTAACACTTAATGACTCCAAAGTGGGAGGATAAGTTCTTTTCCAAAATAAACACATTTCTTTCACTGTAAGATTTCAGTATTCTGGCACATTATTTCAGTTTATCGCTAAGTTCTGTTGCGTTCATAGTCAGTTCTGTTGCGTTCTTATTTATGAACATTGAATGTTGAAGCCAGACGAATAAAGATAAGAATAAGGGAAACAAAGAATCAAAGACGTGAGCCGTAAACTTTAAAATGTTTCTTGCGTAAAAGAAGCTGGCGTATACGCTCGCCATGGTCGTTAAAGTGTTCAATTATAACATTATAACGTCTTACCTACGTTATAACATCGGGAACCTGTGCTTAATTGCCTCGGATCAATTGCATAGGCTGCCATAGTTGTAACCAACTTCTAATTATTAATTTTACAAGCTGTAGTTAGAATTAAAGGAAATTTTACAGGGGTGCCTGATGATTTATTCACTCAGTATTATGTGTTATGTAATGACATCTCTTTATTAAACGATTTCTCTAACAGCTCTATATGAGGTTTTCAACATAAGGTTTTCTTAATATATAGTTTACAGTTTACAACATATTTTCTGAAGGGGCCCTCAAAATAAGGAACGTTATATGCTAGCATGCTAGCACGGATCCGGGATATTAAACTGGTTTGTAAGTAAAGCTCACTTACTCATAAACTATCATACTATTTGGGGGCCATTTGAAGAATGGACTTGATTTAACTTTTAGCATCAGAGAAGCTTTATAATATATTACTTGCTACTACAAATATTTTTAATCGTATGACATACTACATGTTACAAAAGTGACTATTAATAACGTCTTTTATATTGTTATTTAAAGTGTCTTTTACAAAGCATTTGTTTGAATGTTAATTAACCACGGAAGACAGGCTTCCGCGTCACCTTGCTATACTGATGTTTACTCCGTGTCCTGCTCCTTGGTCCTTGGGGTGTCTACAGATGGTCGATCTTTATTGTAGTTTTCTTTCCTGCTGAAGTTCCTGAAGTGATTCGGTCATTATGAAGCTGGTATGCTGTTCTCAGAAGTCTGGTAGCTAAGCCTCTTTAGTAGTATAACTCAAGTTAATGTTTTTGTTTGCCACAGAAATGCACGTCACATCATTATTGATAAAAGGTTCTCACTTTAGGTACCTCGTACCTTTTTATTTTAAAGAAACATTGATATCTTACACACTAGTCAGTAGAGATGTCATCCCGCACACTTATTTATTCCTATTTTTTTTTATAGATTACATGTTTACTTTATGACACACTAATTTACCGCTACATTCCTCTGCACATTGTTAAATCTACACTTTAAAAAAACCAAATATTGTCGTACTTTTGGGGCATGGTTCCGGTATGTACTGTTTACAACGAGAACGCTCCATCTCGACTGATTTACTATGTTAGGACAGGTAAGTTAACTGCGCGGAGTTTACGCATCACCATAAAATAGTTCCACCTTTATTCGATATTTACGGTATTAATGTTTGACCTATTAATTATCCAAAGATATGCTTTACTTCATAATTAATTAAGGTATACTACTGTGTTATTATTTATTTATTTAATTGCAATTTATAGGTATTATTAGTTTTGTTTATGGGTCTGTATGCAAGTTGATTCCGGTTACCGCATGTCAATGCATGGTAAATTATTAAAGGGTTTCCTTAACTTTACACTCGCATTCCTTTTGGCCTTTTAAATCTCTTTATTAAATATTATTTTGAGTAATTTCAGGGGTTCAAAATTTGTTTAAATGTGCGATTTATTAAAATTTTAAATTTCTCTCCTTTATACATTTTCTTGTTTTTTTTTTACCTTTTTTATTAATGAAATCGTCACACAATAAGCAATGCTAATTTACATTAATTTTTTTATTTTATTTAATTAGCTACGTATTAACTGTATACAAATTGTTTACATTAAACATTACTAAATAATACAAATTTATTTAAATTTTGGCGGACACCAAACTTAGAGAAGGTAGCTGCAGAAGTTCTTTCCTTATCAATATCATAGCACAAGGTTTTTAAAATAATGTCCCTTTTAATTTGATAAGTTTCACTTCATGGCTGTCTTCAGAAAAATCATTGTTTTCTAAACACTGTGCCTGCAATTTTTTTTGCAAGCTGATATAATCTTTTTTTTTGTATTAAGTTTACTGTCAGATATAATCAATAAATTATACATATATTTTACAATCTTTAAAACCTCTGATGGCGCTCTAATTATTTTCCGCTTGGCACAAAGTCAGTAAAATGAGTGTAAATGGTCAAATTATTATCATCTGTTATCAGTAAATGAATGCACTCTTCACACCCTAACTTCGAAATATTTTTTTTTTTACAGTAAAGCCACATAGATGATACAGAATGTTATACTTATAGTATGACCTAACGTCTTTAACCATATTCATAATTCCCTTATAGTTTTTAATTTCTTCAATATCCGTTTCATTGAAATGTTTCTCCACTTCTGAAAAACTCATTATTGAAGTTTGGTTAATGAAATCAAAATCTAAACAATTACTTTTGTTGGATACCTGGACACTGTTCCTGAACATAAGTTTTCTCAAGGCCCACTGAAACTGTTTAACATTAGGATTGTTATTATGTCCTCCACCGGATCTAATACAAGAAAACAAGAGTTCCAAGTGGTCTTGAGAAAACTTGTAAGTCAAAATATATTTATAGAGTAACTCATCTAATAAAATATGCGTCTTTATAAGTACACATTTTCAGTAGAACTGTCCCAAATGTAATAATTGTAAGGTGTCAAAAGAAGTACATTACTGACAGAATGACTCGTTTAGTACACGTGTTAACTTAGCGCCAAATGCTTTATTGCCCCGATGGTGACGGAAGATGTACATTCTTCGGAACGTTTTCTGCCGTTCACTTTGCCTGTCAACACGCTATCCATATAGTATACATCTATGGTTATATGTGACGGGAAGAACTATTCACGTCGGTCACAAAGGACAGAGAGTCGGTCGTTTAGCACTGTTCACGTGTTGGTTGTGTACTACACTGTGTGTGTGTGTGTGTGTGCGTGCGCGTGTGTGCGTGCGTGTGCGCGCACTAGAGATTACACGAGTGTAGGTCACCTTCACAAGGCACGTGCACACTTGCAAAGTAGGCGGTAATTCTACTGAAGTCTTATCGACACCATTCATTAAATCTTTGACTCTGTTACAACTGTAAATGCATTATGACATTAAAATACATTTTAATTTTTACTTCAGTCGTCCCAAGTGTGAATCTGCTACCAGCCAGGGGCGTATTCTAGACCCGCCACTGCTAGTATGTTCACAATAATAGCGTTGCTTGTCCCTATACTGTCTTCCACAAGGCGCGCATTTCATCGTCTGTTTCTACATCCTACCCGAAGACACAAAGTCGACATGATTTCCTCAGATTTCTCTTCAGTTTCCGGGCCTTAGCTCGTGATCAGTATGGGGATAGTGTTTCTTCCGTGCGTGTATTGAGCTTATCAGCGACAACGATGAACTTGCTGACTTCTGGTGTTTATTTATGATTACTGACGATGAGCCAGAGAAGTTTTACCGGTTGATGGAGGATTGATCAATCACGTGTGAGACATTCTGCTACCGCCGGTATATGCTTTGTACCGGGTCTTGTAACAGATATTCTGCAGATTTTTCAGTCCGACTGAAGTAGATGCAAGGACAATTTCTTCGTTTTCCTCTCTTTCCTGTCCGATGAAGTATTCGTATTGTTACGACGGTCTACTCGATCGTCGCAGGTACAGTGGAAAACAACAAAATACAAGACACCAATTAAGTCACTAATTACCAGCTTTAATTTCCACAGTTAACGGTTCGTAATTAACAACACAGTCTCTACAACAAATCAAATAAAAATTGTTCACACGCAATAAAATGTCCACTAAAATTAAACACAATTGTATTACAATTATACAGCCCGATTATAAAACGCAACACTTCACTAATAACTACTTGAACGTACACAGTAATAACTCGAACCGCTCTGTAAATATATCGCACTAATACTGAAACTTAAGGCCGCTGCCGCCGCCATGTATTTATACCTGCGCTCTCAGACCACAATGTTCCTAATTGCGTCTTAGCGCTCGTGTCAACTACGGCCTTGACACAGTCCGCGCGGCTGGCGCCTTCGAGAAACCTCTCGAAAATGCGTCGACAAGCACGTACGCCACACGCGTTACATAGAGTTCTTCTCGCACATTCGACAAACACGTAGATTTTTCTGTGATGTCGTAACAGTATTATTTTAAATTTTCACTTCGGGAATTAAATCTTCGCATTTTTGTGTCCGGTGTCCAGCCGCGGTCCACTGTTACTGTTACATCGCGGAAGTCCTTCTTCAGTTGGTGCGAGTTTCCTTCTTCTGTTCTTTCTTTATTCACTGGTATCGCCATTCCATGTTGTAACAACTAGGAATATACAAGAATTTCAAGCCACCCGTATACCTTCATAACTCACGCTACACTGTCTTAACTCCCATATAGCCTACTTCACGAAGAAAATTTTATTTTTGCTATCTGCAAGATTCTTAAATCTACATCTTTTTCTTCTTCCGTTTACGCCCGGTGGCCTGTCCTGCGTTCCTTACTCCCAGCGGTTCCCACGTCTGCCGACAGACCTTCTCCCCCTTGGTTTACAGTGGCAGACCATTTTGTGTATTCTGTCGCTCTCCACTGCGTGAAGATGTTTTATATCCATATTTGTCTTGATATCCAGTTTCCTGAACCATACAAAAGTGTAGGCAAAGCCTTGATTTTTAAGAACTAAAAATACGAAGTACGCAGGGGACGGTGACGTTGCTGCATACACGTTGTAACTCAAAACTGGCGATCCTGCAGGGTTTCCAAAATGTGTTACAAAACGACCTCAAGATAGATTCTCTGTACGAGAAGAAATCAAACATCACTATACCAATACAGAAAGAGACTATTAGCGCACTCCAACGAGCTGGGAAGAAAAGTGCTGGATGACGCAGGACATACATAAAACGCCTCAGACAAATTCTATTTCCCCACTTGTGCGCTTTCAACTTAAACTGCGCTTTCAATTTTCAATTCTGCTTTCAACACCGAGTAGTTCTTTCGCATGCCTTAGACCGAAAGTACTGAGCGCATGCTACAAAGTGTCTACACCTGTGCGTCACAGTTGTCAATGCTTCTCCAGAGTAAACGTGAAAATGGACGTGGCTGATAGGCCTACTGCTATGTTAGCGGGTATAAGTGCTGCATTTTTAGTGCTGAAAAGAGCTAGAAAAAGGCGTGAAAAATATCAACGCTCGATATGGTTGAAAGATTATTTAAGAACGCGGAATTCTGGAATTATGAGACACCTGGATGATAACGTTCTGTTTAAGAACTTTATGCGAATGTCTAGAACGATCTTTCACATACGTTTACAAACAGTGAAGCCTAAGATCGCAAAAAGAAAATACTGGCTTTAGAGAAGCAATATCAGCTGAAGTGAAATTAGCAATCACACTTAGGTATTTGGCCACCGGTGATTAATTTACTTCTTTGATGTACCTATTTAAAGTATCCAAGTAATTCATTTCATCAATGCTTCCCGGGGTTCTTTCACAGTGAGTTCATACTTCGTAGTCAAAACGTAGCCAAAATAAGTTCATTTCTTTTCATTTTGTTTTTATAATTTTTGTCCGTAATATCCCATAGGGCACAATGTGACCTATAATCTTTAATAAAGCTTAACGTTTGTCCTGTCGACATGGTAAACAATAAACACAGTCACAGTAATCACGAAAACAGAACAAAACCTTTCAGTAAAACTATGAAGTTGCACGGAATGTTGAAAGAAGATCCACTGTTGGTGGAAGCACGTGCAGTACTGAATGCGTCACTAAAAACGGTGACCTTCAACCGTTTTGCTTGAGGCATGCTTTATGCATGCGTTACGTTCGCTAGAGAAAGGTCCTACTGAGCATGCCTCAAATGCACGAAAAGCGCACTAGTGGGGACATAGCTAAACGGCCACATCCAACAGACTTTTGGTCTTTATTTTAGATTGGAGTAAGCGACTAGTGCTCCTTTTCTTTGTTTTGAGTCTGGCTCTATGTAGTTTGTAATCGCAGACCAATGACTTCATGACAGAGCGAGGAGCGGAAGTATCTGATAGGTCACGCATTAAAGGAAAATTCAAGAAATATCTACGGTTAGAACATATCTACATGTTTATGATATCAAAAGGAATGCTAAGCGAAGTCAAAGAGAGTCCTCGGATCAAATGAGTACAGAGTCTTGACTTCTGATGATAGCCGCCCACCAATCTTCTCGCATAACGATTACTATCAATCGTAACAGCGAAGAGTTTTTAAACTATCTTTACTTACGGCTCCACAACAATACGTTTTTGTATTAAAAAAAAAGAACCCACCGCCGACAAGTACGGCACCAATATGCCATTAAAATGTTTTCCACACCGTTTCTCAACCCGCGTTAATACGCCTTAACATTTCTTCCTTCCACTCGACAATAAAAAAGTATACGAGCGTTTGCTATTAGTACACGTCTTTGGCAATAACGTTTTAATGATCTACTAAACGTGCATTGCAGATACGTGCATTGTTTATTGACAGTTACTGCCTGAACACCTCCTCAAACTACAATCCCTCCCACAGCAACAACCCCGCGCGCGCGCGTTTGCTGCTTGCCTTTTTTGTATTTTAAAACTTACATTCTGTGTATCTAAAAAAACTGTGTAAACCAGTGGGTATGATGCCCGGATACCAATCTAGAGGCCTCAAGTTCGATTCCCGGCCGCATTTCAAGGTCCAGATCGACTCAGCCTGTGGAAATGGGTGGTTACCTGGGGTAATAATGGATAATGGGCAGCTGAAGTGCTGTGCTGGACCTTCCTTAGGTGCCGAACCCACCTGCCTAGCAGCGCCTACACTACTTCGGCGGTACAAAAAGAACCCATTATTATTATTATAATTATTATTATTATTATCTTCATTATTATTATTGGGCTTACCTATGTAAGGGGAAAGTAGACAGACCAAACTGCATTTTCTGTAAGCAGGAATTACACGATGTGAATCACAGGGTTTTCACCTGTGACAGATGGAAAGAGGAGAGGCAAACCCTGGAAAATGTAGTGGGACAGATCTCGCCCGAAAATATCATAGTAATAATGCTGGGGAATGAAAACCACTGGGATCAGGTAGCAGCCTACATAGAGAAGGTACTACTAAGACAAAAGGAGGAAGCCGATGATGATCTTGCCAGGGCCGCTGACAGAATAGCAGAAAACAGGTAACGTGGACTCACTGAAGGTTTAAAACAGATGAACGTCCACAGGACGAAGTACAAATGGCACCACTTTGAAGTATTGCGAAAGCTGAGTCCCTAGGTGGATCCATGTAGTGGACAACAGGGTTTGTGGTTTTGGTGGGTGCGAGTCCCACACACCGTAGGAGTGCAGACCCTCCTGCGGCGAACATTAGTTTTCCAGTCTTCCTCGTAAAAAAAATATTATTATTATTACTATTATTATTATTATTATTATTATTATTGTTGTTGTTGTTGTTGTTGTTGTTGTTGTTATATGGCATATATCTTAATGTTTGCTGATGTTCAAACTGTTCGCGAAGGCGAACAATTATGAGGACACAGTTGACCTTAAAAATGATGCTGAAAAATCTATAAGTAGCCGGTTGCAATTGCCATACCTGTGAAGCTGGACAAGACAGTTGTCACGACTTTGCCCGGAGAACAATGTCAGTGAAATATGACTACCATATTGCTGGTATGCCGTGTAAATTCGGTTTGTGGTTTTGGTGTATATTTTGACACCAAATTACTTTTCACTTAGTCACGTAGATATAATAACTTCTAAAGCGAGGAGGAAGTTAGGACGGCTTCTGTGGGTGAGTCGTCATTTCCAGTCAGCTGATACCATCCTGCGACTATACCAAATCATTGTTCTGGAGTACTGTTCCTTGATCTGGGGACATATAAGGGACGACACCGATAGGCAGTCCAAAAACGAGTTTCTTCTTATGTACAATATCGTGGCATCAGTCAGTATTTTTCATCATATGAGGCCAAGCCTGAACATTGGGGAGGGGGAATTATGGCCCTTAGAAAACAGAAGAGTACTACAAGATGTGTTGTTTATATACGAGTTGTACTTACGGCCTTATTGAGAAAGATCCTCGGGGATTGGTTACAGAGTTCCTTACGTAAGACAGAGATGGCATTCTTGTTCAGATACTTGCAGCAGAGTATTTTGACTCTATTGGCGACATCCATAAAAATAACGAACAGATGATTGGACAGTGAAGGCGTTGATTGTTTCAGTCAGAATATTAATGCCTTTAGGAAGAACGTTATGAAGATATTGGAGAGAGACTCTGACTTGGGCATCTAACCATTTTTGAAATGTGTGTTGTGTATAAACTCATGTTACTTGTTTGTTTTAGCCTATACATTTGTAGTATATTTCACTTTCTTCTACTGTATATCGACGTTCGCCCCCCCCCCCCGAAATATGTCGTTCTGCTTCCCTGTTGGACAGAAATCTTCAACGAGGTTGGGGTAGCTATAAGGGGTGGATGTGGAGGCCATCACTATTAATATTACCTTCACCATCATAATATCATCACTATTATTATTATTATTGTAGTAGTTGTTGTTATCATTATTAAAATAATGGCATAAATGAAAAGGCCTCAAACGGCAGCGTTGAGCAAATGCCAGTAGAAGGGGGTGTTTTTTTAGTGGGCCGATCTCGAGTAACCTCACAAAGCTTGAAGTGCGGTTCCCTCGAAATGTCAATTAGCAGATTTTTCACATCTCCCGTTAAAAAAAAAACATCATCATCGTCGTCGTCATAATCTTCTCGACTTCAGCGTCATCATCGACTTCAATCTTGCACATTTTCTCCGCTCGTTTGCCTCTTTGCCAACCTCTTCAGTTCACCTCGTGTTGCTTGTTTCCTTTCTGAAATGTTTCCAGTTACTTAATCCCAAGTTTGCATAGGTATACCCATTTTCTTATTCTTCTCAATTTTTACTACCGAAGTATGTTGTCTACGTCTGTATTTAATTAATACTGAGTAAACATTATAGCCTTAATTATATCGAAAACGTCCGATCATACAGAGAAAATTGTGATTCAGATGACTATCTAAATTTAGTCAAAATGAAACAATAAATAGCTTTTGTTTCAAGAGACGAAGGCAGCGTAATAAAAGACGGAATGTAGATAGTTTTAGTAAAGAACGTGTAAAAGAGGACTACCAAACTGAACAAAATTTACGGTTGCAGGATCATGGACGTTCTAATGACGTTGGTGAAAAATGGACTCATAAAGAACACAATTATTCAATCAGCAAACCATACTCTGTATGTGAAGCAAAACAACCAAGAAATGAAGAATGGTGAGGTGAAGGAAAATAGTAGGCTAGACTAAAATGTCTTAAACAGAAAACTAGAGCTGGAAAGGTGGACAGATGACGTAGATCATGATTAGAGAAGTGTGAATGTGGGAGGCTGGAGAAGGCTGTGTGGTGAGAGGACGGAATAAAAGAAAATCATTGAATAGGACGAGATCCACACTGGGTTGTGATGCCAGAAGAAGAAGAAAATTAATATAGCATAATCTAATGACGTCATTATCTTAATAAACGTTGGTATCAGATACAAGAGACTGGTTTGCAGGCTAATTTTGTATGTTTTGAGTCAATCAGTTACCCACACACTCTTTATGTACGTATTTGTAAAACCGTGCAGAATATCTGAAATACGTTAATAATGTAGAACGTATTGAATATAAAGGTAAGTTTATTTGTTCTAAGATGGAACAAACAGTTTGCTGTTGTTAAAATTAATTCCCGGGCTGTTTGGCCGTGGTTCATTGTTTTAAACTAAAACAGACGTTCGACAGTACCTTCGACTGGCATTATCAGTGTAAAAGTCTAGCTTTGCTAACGTAGGGAGGTAGACGTTAGAGACTACAGTACTATGGTTACAGTACTGTGGTTCAGCCTTAACCACAGCACTGTGTTCATCATTAATCACAGTACTGTGGTCTCTAACGTCTACCATCCTCCGTTAGCAAAGCTCGAATTTTACACTGATAATGCCAGTCGATGGTACTGTCGAACGTCTGTTTTAGTTTAAAACAATGCCAAACAGCCCGGGAATGAATTTTAACAACATTGATTCCGGCCGTGTAAGCCTACTAAGTTAACAGTTTATTGATCACGCGTATAACCAAGACAAAAAGCAGACTTTCCGACTGAATGACAATGTAGTAGTACACTGAATAAGTATAGGAGCGTGTGTGTGTTTGTGTGTGTGTGTGTGTGTTTAGTCGCATGTGGTCCGTAGCTACGTTTATACTTCCAAAAGTGAACACGCACCATTTGCGATACAATGACGTAACAAGTAGGTCCACAACGTGAACCGGCCCAAACTATACTGACCCCCCACCCCACCCCAGTTCTGAGAACAAATTATCGAAATACTGGTGTCACTTCATCGTTGCAGACTCGTTACTCTGAACCAACATTTTGCTCTTTAACAGTAACCAATCTGCAGTGTATACTACTGGTACACGAGATTTATAGTTGAAATAAGCTGTATACCATTATTATAGTCAGAAGAAGAAGAATAATAAAAGGCATTTATTGTCGGAAAGCAATACGAAGTTCATATAGTCAGTACGGATACAACAAAAACTAGTGCCCTATATATTCGTAAGTAGTTTATCGAGTATTATTACGTGGCCTATAAAAAGCGGTCGTTGCGAAGGACAATGCCGCTTCAAACTGTACCCGTTATTATAAATACACTTAGCCAATTTATAAAAAAGTTTTCTTTCGCACAGTCTTAAATTGTTAAATATTGTCGTATACTTTCGCTTGGAGTAATTTACTTTTCTTTTACTATTCGCCGCTTGTGCAAAGCTGACTTCATTAGAATGCTAAATACCCCACAATTACTGAACCAGAACCTACAACACGCGTATTAATATTCTAAGGGGTGACAGACGCGTCCCCCCCGTACAGTGTTTTATAACTGTAATGTAAAAGCATACATACTTTTATTTCATACTAAATACATATTGTAACGTAACGAAAATACGGTCCCCGACGTTACATAGATCAACTTATAAGATTTAACATAGAATAATATTATTAATTATCCACACTTGTAAAAGGTCAGAAACCCAACCCATGATTGATTAAATAAAATAAGAATACAAGGTAGAAAGAAAGGAAATTAATAATGTTAATAATAGTAAACATCAAAGTTTAGTGAAAGGTGTAAACAACAGACATTGACAAGAATGTAAAAACTAATTTAGACTGTTTCATAATAATTAATGTTTTAAAGTAGATGAGAATGAGTAAATGTTGCATGACTTAGGTTACACTAATGAACCTGTTATTAATTGTATCATGTTATATTATTATCATGATAGTGATGTTATTTTTTGTGTTAGCAAGTGAAGTTATTCTGTTAATAGAATACCAGGTAATTAAGTGTTATGTGTTATCAATTTACCATTATAGAACTGTTGTTAAACTCAGTAATTGATTACTAATTAATTTCATTTTATGTGTTATCCATATGTCATGATAAAGCTTTTGTTAGACTTTATAGAGTTAATTATTTGTATACATGTTCTTAGATAATAAGATGATTATAATTGTAAACTTGGCCAAAAAGGCTATAATTGTTAACGAGATACAAAAGAGTTTAGTATAACCATGCCATAATAGATAAAGGATTCTATAATATTGCAGATAGTAACAAGTTAAATTCAGAAGTAGATCAAGGTATAATGATAGGCCTAACAACCAGTAACATTATATAGTAAGTCAGATCAGAAAGGTTAGGTAAAGAAATTGGTAACAAATACTAAATAAAATCTAATGATTTAGGAGAAATTAATAATAATTGATAATAACAAATAAATAAACTCAAATTAAATAAATTCTTATAATGCCATAGTGCAATGATACCGATAGACAATGTTTTGTAGCAGAAAAATAATATTTGTTAAAATAAGTAGAATAAGAGGAAACGACAGCAAAATATATAAAAGTTAGTAACAAGCAATAGGTAAAATTATAATAGGATATAATGGAAATTTAGAAAAGGATTATTTTGATGAGTGGAAGAACATTGTATGAAATGGTTATAGTATAATATAATATCCAATAAGAATAAAAAAGATGGATGTTAGGGACGACGAGAAAGATAGAATTTGTTGATTCGATTATTGAATAAATTTACATGAACGAAGACGGTTTAGTTAAAAGACGCTCAGAAAAGATTTGATTTAATTTAAATACAAATACCACAATGGGGAAGCAAAATGAATAATAAATCACAATAGTATGATCCACTGTCATTAAACCGTCTTATATAATTGGACAATCTAAAACCTATACATAAAAGTAACGAAAAATATAAAGGAAGAACTCTGATTGCAAAATTCAAAATAATGAACAAATGTTAACTTAATTAACTAACAAACCAGAGAAATAACTACCTGCATAAAGTGATATAATCCTATAACGTAAAAGGAACGAAAATAAAACACCAAATTATATCGGAACTTCAGTTTATACAATTCAATAGAAAAAACGTAGTTGGACTCGAAAGTCGTCGAAGCATGTAACCACAAAACTCGGACATTGGTGAACAAAAGGAGCGGTATTTCTGCATCATCCCAGGACCAAGAATTAAACTTTATTTCAACTTGGAACGAAGACTGACGAGAGAAAATTCATCTGCATTCTGTTATTGACCAAACAACACGAAGAGGTTATCTGTACACTGCCTTATCGAGTCACGAGGCCGAGCGGACGGTAACTACAATTATTTTAAATATTATTTAATAAAAACTTAATTCTATATTGTAATACATTGTATTTTCTGATCTTACTAACAGTTGAAAGAACCTTCACGCCCTGTATTTAAATAAATATAAAATCATGACTAAAAATAATATAAAACCTTGAATCCGATCGATAATCGATTACTTCTAACATATAGCCTTTTGTATCTACGTAAAAGAAACAACTTTGTTGGACAAGAAATATTAAATATTAATAAAAATTCAGATATCTTCTCATTTATATAATATTTAGTGTAGTGTGGACAAGATATAAGATAAGTAGAGAGTGTAACTGAGAATTATCGTACGCGGTGGGTTAACCTACAAATTTCCGTTGTCAGGGAACCACAGCGCTACTCGCGGACTTGGGTATTAAAGAGAAAGAGAATACAATAAAAATTTCTTCTCTTCTCTTCAACGCAGAATAGGCTTGAGCGAAAAATTCGAATTACACACTATACACATAATTTTCACCCACCATAACACAATTATATTAAATAGAGAGGAACTGGAATATACTTAAACATTATTATAACACATATTAAAATGTTTAAAGATACATTATAAATTGGCATTCACAACAGAGAGACTTAACGAGACGGACGTACCCGTTAAGTTATAAATTGACGCTTCCATCGCGAGGCGAATTAAATAGAGACGACAAGAGGTAAGTTACAAATTGGCTTCCGTCGCGGGGCTTTAAAGAACATAGCACCCGAGATAAGTTATAATATACATACTTAATACTTTTTATTATTGTAAGAACGAAGCGAATTTTTAGTTTTATTTCGACAGTTTGCTAGTTGTCTATTTGTCCATGTTGGGGATGTCTAGCAATAACTTTTGAACGCATCAATCAAGGTTTCGTAATCCTAAGCACGCGTGTGTCCATACTTTTACCCCACAGATCCCTACTTTTTTTAGAATGATCTCCAGAAAGTAGGAGGGCGTGAAGAAAAAACGTGAGGGGTCAGAATTTTGGAAAAAATCGCAAAATGCATGGGGGTATCAAATCGAATGGGATTTTAACCAAATTATAAATGTAGTGTTTACTTCTTGAAATTTCAATATTTTAGGACACCAGTGTTTAAAAAATCGGTATGGAGAACCATACATGACTTCCATGTTGTAAGATTTATGTTTAAAATAATTTACTTGAATTCGGTTTGATAATTTCTAAAAAAGATATTTCCTACTTGTAAATCTAGTTTTATGGTTGACAAATTGAATGAAATATTTCCAGAGAAACAACTTCTTTGTTGCCTATAAAGTAGTACACATATAAATAAAAAATTATCTTCTCCCCCTTCAACTATCATTTTCATTTATAGAAAATTACCCCCTCCTCCTTCAACTACGCTTATCATTTATAGATATTTCGTCTACCTTTCTACAGCGGATTATGATGATGATGATTATTATTATTATTATTCACAAAATTATTTGATACTCTTTGAATTTGCGGCAGTTATCGTTCGCCATAGAAAAAATTCTACACACAGAAACACAGATAGACACATAGACAGACACTTTTCTGAAAATGACTTTTCTTCATTCTTCATGTTTTGAGGGTAGTAAGTTACAATCAGAATCAACCCTTATCTCGAACACGATTTTTTTCGCCATCACCATACTTCCATTTCCTTATGGAACATGAAAGTATAAAATGGATTAAAAGTTTGGAAAAAAATATTGAAATCCAATTCCAGTTTAATGTCATGAATATTTTTCTCATATCTTTTTTCATGTGATGGGTTCTCAAATTTCAGCAACACAATCAACGCTCGCTATTCACTTTTGAATTCCGTTTAAGAAAATCCATTAATATAACTTCTCGCTCATCCCAGAAAACAAGAACATCGTCTTTCATGCTGATTTCTAGGCTTAGATGAAGTATTGTGTCAGCATTCCATCAACTGCCTCTTAGTCTCCGGATCCTATTGATACACCCAAGTATCGTCTTCAGTCATAAAATTTGAAAAAATATCTGTTCATCGGCTTCAAACATGGACAGCAGTCCTAGACACACCTTCACTCTTCTTTATTTATTATTCCGTTTGCACAATGTTTACACATTTTCCGGAACCAAAGATTACAGAAGTGATTGAATTCTCATCTTCCACTGCTGCTTGTCCATCCAAAGATCTTCTTCACTTTCGCGTTCCCTCAATATAGTCTGAATTTCTTCTATCCAGGTGAGAGGTGGTCTTCCTCTTTTCCTTCTTCCTGATGGGGTCAATTCCATAACTCTCCTTGGCAGTCTTTCCTGTGACATTATTTTCGTGTGTCCATACCATTGTAATTTTTTGTTTGGATAAAATCAACAATTGAATTTTTCACATTCATTCGTCCTTAATGACTTCACTTCTAATTTTCTCACGTCTGGATACTTTTGCCGAACGTCTCCAAAAGTCCATCTCTGCTGTAATTAATTTCGTTCTTGTGTGTTTATTAGTAGACCAAACCTCTGAGCCGTAAGTCAAGATACTTCTAACAATGGTTTTAAATATTTTGGTTTTAGTTTCTGCTATAATTTGCTTATCCCACAGGATTCCATTTCATATAAATATAGCTATCTTTCCCAAATTAATTCACCCTTTCACACTTTCACTCTTCTGACTTTCGAATTACGTGTTAACTGATGAGGTATCACTTTCCTGTAGCCTCGGTTCTCTGTAATCCTTCGCAGTCGCTGGCCTTCCACTACGTGGTTTAAGACAACTCCTGTCTTAAATTTACTGACCCATCTTCAAACATTGGTCTCGTCTGTACACAAACACATATCTGTACATACCATGGATGTTTTCAGCTGTACATACCCCTTTAGCCAAGAATTCGATGACTGCCCTCTGTCTATGCTTCATACCCACTGTTCAATTACTGTAAAATCAAAGAAACATTTATCAGTCATGCAAGAAGTATCAGTCTCTCAGTAGAATGATTTTCAGACACATAACGTCAAAATTATAGATTTGTCAGACAAACGGCCATTAGGCCTACTCTCAGTACTACCCTCGTATTCGACGTTATCAGCGCGCGCACTATGTAACGTCCATATTGATTCAAATTTGAGCTAAAATGATTACGTAAATAAGTGAAACTAATTGACCGACAAAATAAAAAGACTGAAGTCTGCAGCGCGAGGAAAAACAGACGATCATCGAGTGCCGAAAAATTGAAAGATACAGCTAACAGAGAATAGGAGTCCTAGATATAACTTGTAAAGAGACCTATAACAAACTGGCGA